>CM034619.1:60000-1312185 GCA_020080225.1 Gynochthodes officinalis | reverse complement strand
GTCGCCTCTTCAGCTGACATGAGTCTTCGGCTGAAACCCGGGATTCCCAAGGTACCGATAATGTCAGAAAACTGAGAAACCATTGCGAGACCGTTGCTGGAGAGCTCAGAAGCAGTTTTCAGGAGTTTCTTCATTTTCTCTCCAGTGTCACCTGTGGTGTTCTCGAAGGCATCGATGCAAGTCTCTTGGTATGTAATGGCACCGCTGAGCCATGTTTTGAGGTCAGAAACATATTCATCCACCTTGGCGATATCAAAGGTCTCAATCTTGTCAAAGGACCTCTGGAAATCATCAATGGAAACATTGAGGACATATTTGCAAGTCTCCAGGGCCTGAGAGGTCCTGGGGTCTTTTGCTGCGTCTTTCAGGAGAGTTGAATTCTGGATCACCTGTCCCAGATTATCAACCGTGGCCTGGAATGCAACCTTGACGAGCTCCTTAGGGTCACTTGTGTTCTTGGCTTTTGACAGACTCTCTTCACAAGTTTCCTTGTAATCAACATGTTTGCAAATGGATGCCACAGCCTTGGTGGATGATGTTGTCTCAACAGGGGAAGCACTTCCAGCTGGAGATGCAGATCCAACACTGTTATTCTGATTAAAACCATAAGTCACAGCACCAACAACAGCTGCAACAAGGAGGATTGAAGAGACGCCAAGAATGGCCATCTTCTTTTTCGAACTATCATCGGCCATTTTTTTTGTTTTTTTAGTTTGATATGATTTGGTGGCCTCTTTTTTGTTGTTTTTTTTCCTAATTTGATATAAATATATATTTTTTTGGTATTTTATGTGCCTGGCTCTTTCCCCCAGACTAGAGAAAGACAACTATGGCACAAGAGGCTTTATTCTCCTCCTCTGTCTGATTTGAAGTTTGTAAAACAATGCCATGTATTTATACAGGTTCAGAGCAAAATGATAGCATGAACAATTCAAGGACAGGCATAATTTCTGGTGAGGAATGTTCGGTGGAATGCAATGCCACAAAATGAATGTGGTGTTTTAGCATTTTTAGGAAAAGAAAGTGCAGGCAAACCGTGAAACTAGAGAAAATTTTGTGACTTCATATCTTACCTGAAGTTTTTATGGTCATATAATATGAGAATTTGGTTAATGGATTAAAGTAACTTTCCAATTTTATTTATTTATCTGTAATTTAATCTGTTTTTAGTGCAAATATTGATTAAGTTTGGTGGTTAATAGAATAAAGGGATAGAATTTTTGAATATTCATTGATTAATTACACTATAGAAGAAATACTAATTAATGCCAATGCTTAGAACAAATTTGGTTTGAAAAATATTTATAACTCCGAACTATTTTGAAGGTTCTTTTTTTTTTTTTGTGAGTTTTTTACCTCGTAGCTTTTTTTTTTTTTTTGGTGAAAAATTCCTCTTTTTTATTACATGAAAATGAGAGTTTTGTCCCTCTAATTTAAATGATTCTCAAGGATATATTTATCTTTTTTACCATGTTTATTCATTAGTAATACAATATCTAAGAATATTAGTATGAGGGGCTGGATTAGGTTGGGTGATATAGTAGGAGGATCCCAACTAGAAGATCCCATATTCCAGACATTCTAATAAGTACTAAAAGACTCTTATCTAACATTTATGATAATAATAATAATCACATTTGATATGATAATAATAAGACTAAGAAGAAAAAGAAGTAAATAAATGGAGAAATAATACGAGTTATTATTTTAGAAACTTTTACTCCTATTTTAATTCTAATACTTCATATCACAAGATATTATCTACCTTATTAAATTTCAATTGAGTTTTGCAAATTGGATCTGATTTTGCTTGTTATACTATTTTTCTTAGCATATTGTAGAATTATTTTCATATAAAGTTTAGCACCTTAGACCTTCAAATAACTATTTTTTTTACAACTTAGAACCCTAATATCATAAAATAATAATTACATTTTTCTTTTTTTTTCCAGCCAAAGACCTCTTGGTTGCAAATCACCCACCTTATCAAATCATCTATTTTTGGCAATATGCAATTAATTTCCAAAATAAAAATCCATCACAAAATTACCAATAAAACCCCCCAGGAATGTAAGAAAAATAACCAGGAAAAATAAATGTAATAACCCTTGATATTTTTATTATTTTTGCTTTCGAAACCATAGAATTTGTGGGTTTTTCTTAATGACGATAGACTGCATTCTTGATGCCTCTTAAGGGGAATTTTTTTTTTTTTGCCACTTAGATTAAGCATACTTTGGTAAGTAAACTTATATTTTTAGGCTGAATTTAATTATAATCCCATAGAGCACTTGTACCCAATATTTTCTTAGAAGAAAACGGTATGAAATAACTTTGAACCACTAAAGCTTTATAAGAGAATCCAACATGTTCATGTGATCGCAGACAAAATGACCATAGAGAAAGGACTCATAATTTCATTCATTCCACCAAAAATTTAGAAAAATTCCTTGTTTTATGCTTAGGCTAGCTATATAAGTTCATGCTATTATATATATATATATATATATATATTTTGACAAGACAAGGAGGCGAAGTTTTTTATTAGAAATTTAGAGCAAAGTTTACAATGAAGAGGATAGCAACTAAGGGATGTATACCTTATTTCGCATGCTACTGTGAAAACAAGAAATAGTAAATTACTTGCAACCGAGACATACACTTATTTCTCAATAGTCGCCAATAGGTTTTGCAATCTGGACACTCCTGACTTTGCAACCTATCAGCCATTGTATTCATGCCCCTCGGGATATGATAGCCCTCCCAGTGCATAATTTTCTCCTTCAGCAAGTCTAGATGATTGGAGACATTTTTTAGGTGACAGGGGACATTATATAGCTGCTTCCCACGCTATTATATAGATGATAGCCCTCCCATGCTATTATATAGCTGCTTCAATATAGATATTCTCATGATAGTACGTCCAAAGCTAAAAGAAGAATTGTACCCCAGTTTTAGACGATCCATGCACATTGGTTTATTTGTTTCTCCATAGCAAAGTTGCAACATTTCAACTTCTGGTCTTTTAGACAAGGAAAAAATAAACGGGGAAAATGAAAATCTAGGATACTAGGGATTGAAAATTGATTACAATCCATGTTTGTGAAGTACAATGATTCATTAATCCGACACAACCACCAAGACTGATCAATGTTAAAAAATTAAAACTTCTTTATCCACTGATCAGCAGAATCTACAAAAGGTGTAAAATCTTAAAAAAAAACAAAAAAGGCAATTCCTCAACGTTTCGTACTGTACATCTCCGTTTATTTATTGTGTTGCAATCACATCATGACTTGTTTACATTGGAAGCATCCCTGCATCATAGGGTACCCCAGCTTGAGGGATCCATGAATCACCCTGAATGTATGCCCCTGGAGTGAAGCTCTGAGCAATTTCAAGATTGATATTCTTGATACCCTTCCACTGAACCCTCTTGGAGGTGTCGGCTCCTGCTCCTGTGTTTTGGAACTCAGCATAGTACAAAGTGTCCAAAGCAAAAGAGCCATTCCAGATGGAGAATCCTTCTGGAGCTATGAATCCGTCAATGTTGGATTGCATGATGATGGTCCTTGAGAACTCCTTCCATGGACGTCCGAGGTACGCCATTAGTGGTGGTTTAGCGTCCAAGAATGCTTGCTCGGCAATAATACTGCAGTTCTGGAGGACAATGGCTCCAATTCCACGTTCCTGTTCTCTGCCTTGAGCTGTGACCATGCAACCTTGGTTGTCAAGTGGCCTCCTAACAACCATGGTGCAGTTTTGGAACACTGATTGAGCATCACCAAAGATGAAATCAATGGTTCCGGTGATGTTGGAGTTACGGTAGTATTGGCGGTAGGCGTGGGCGTAGAGAGTGTCTTGGTAGCCATCTATTTGGCAGTTGAACACGATGGCCCTGTCGCCAGAAACACGAAGAGCCACGGCCTGGTGCTTGATTGCTCCTGCTGAGTTCTCAATTGTCATATCCCTAATAATGCAGTCATCTCCATTCACAACTGCATCAGGATAAAAAATTATCAGTCATGGTGCAGAAGTTGTTCCCATTTTGTCGGATGTTCAGGAGACAGATTGGAGTATCAGGTACGTAAAAAAATCATTTTTCCAAGTGCCTGTGTGCAATCTTAAGATTGAAATCGTATGAAATTGGACGAAAAGAAAAAAAAAAACTCACTCAAGGTTGGGGTTTTGAAAGTGCCAACTCCGTCGATATAGTTCCTGTTTCCAGTGAGCTTGGTCTTGGTTGGACCTTCTCCCATAAGCACAATTTTGTTAACATGCTTGGGCGTCTCAACATATTCGTTATAAACGCCAGCCTTGATTAGAATGATGAAAGTCTCATTGTTCTTTTTTGGGACGCTGTTGATTGCATCCACGATGGTCTTAAATTGTCCACTGCCATCTTGAGCAACAACAGCATTAGGCTTGAGAGATTCAGGAGCAGCTTGCATGAGTTTTCTTGCTGAAGCACTGATGTACTTGGGATAGGTTTCGTCAGACAGAAGTCTTCTGCTAATGCCTGGGATCTTCAAGGTTGAGAAGATCTTAGAAAGATCAGAAACCATGGCAAGTCCATTGCTGGAGAGCTCACGAGAAGTCTTCAAGAGCTGCTTCATTTTCTCACCAGCATCACCAGTGGTGTTTTCAAAGGCATCCAAACAAGTCTGTTGGACTGTATTGGTAGCACTAAGCCATGTTTTGAGATCAGCTACATGCTCATCAATATTCTTGATGTCAAAGTTGCTAATTTTATCGATTGACCTCTGGAAATCAAAGATAGCATTGTTCAACACCTCTTTGCAAATGTCCAAAGCCTCAGAAGTCCTGGGATCTTTAGCAGCATCTTGGATAAGAGCAGACTTGGAGATAACATCTCCAATGTTAGCAATTGTCACGTTGAATGCATGCTTGATGAGTTCTTTGGGGTCATTGCTATCGGCTCCAGAAAGGCTCTGTTGGCACGTTTCCTTATAGTCAACATTTTGGCACAATGAATCCACGGCCTTGGAAGATGTGGCCACTGCAGTTGAACTATTGGCTGAAGAACCAGCGCGGTTGCTGATGCCGTAAGTCACAGCGCCAACTACGGCTGCAACAAGGAGAATCGATGAAACGCCAAGAATGGCTGCCTTATTATTGCCCATGTTGGACCTAATTTTTTTCTGTTTTTCCAACTTTTTCTATTTTTTTGTTTACTCTTTCCCTAGAAGAGGGAAAGAATTTTGGTCAGAGCACTTAACAGGGGCCCTTTATTGCTTACAAGCGTGTTGAACCCACCCCTTCTGTGCTCTGATCTGATTTGTTTTGTGAAAAAGGTGTTGTATTTATAGCCCTCGTACGAGGTACGAGGGAACGGAAGTTACTGAACCCTGAAATCATGCAACGCAGTTCATTTCTGTTTGAGAAATATGTGGTTGAGGACTTTCTCAAACTATGGTTAAGGACTTCCTCTAGGTCGGTTACATTGGTTTTATATCTTCTAAACCAATTGACACGAAGGGAATATCTGCCACTTAATCCAAGTTCCACAAGTCTTGACTTCTTTCGTTGGAAGGACGCCTGCAAAACAGTTCCAAAATGGTTTCTGGGGAGGACACTCTGATGCGGAAGACACGATTTAAGTCAGTATTGGGGTGATATGGTAGGTTAGGCTAATAGAATACAAGAGTTAGGATTTTTTTCCTATTATCTATCGGTACCATAAAACATATGTACTTTTTTTTTTTTTGACAAGCCCAAAAAAGGCAAATTTTATTATTGAGTAGCGAGAACCAAAGTTACAAGAAGGAACATAACATTAGCAATCCTACTCTACGAGGAGAAGGACCGCCAAAGAGCAAGAAAATAGGATGTAGCGGAGACATAGGCTTATTTTTCTATGATCGCCAACATATTTTGCAATCTGGACACTCCTGACTTTGCTAGCCTATCAGCCACACTATTAATGTCTCTCGGAATGTGGTAACCCTCCCAATGCTTAATTTTCTTCTTCAGCAGATCCAAGTGATTAGAAACATTCTTTAGATGCCAAGGGGCATTATCTGGGTTCTTTAGCCAGGTGATTGCGTTGACAGAGTCACTCTTAATTTCAAGAACATGGGAGTTCTTCCAAATAGTTTCAGAAAACACCCAAAAAACCTCTTGGATAGTATAGAACTCGGCTTGATTTGAATCTAGAATCCCAACATGTTTAGAGAACACAGCCCTTGTTTTACTCAAATCATCTCTAAGAATTCCCTCAATCCCGGCCATACCCGGTTTCCCGATAACTGAACCATCTACATTAAACTTCATTCTACCAGGTTGGGGATAAGACCAAGTGGCACTAACCTTCCTGCATCCATAAGCCTGTCTCACTTCTGCACTATTTGGTTGTTAGAATATGTCTGAAATAAATGCTGAAGAAGATGGCCATTTCGCCTTAAACCAAGTAGCGAACCGAATGAAGATCAAGTCCATGAGTTGCGCAAAATCAAAGCACTTGCTGTCAAAAGTGACCTAATTTCTGCATAGCCAGATTGACCAGGTTACAACATAAAACAGCAGAATCCAAGGTGGCATTCCTTTGAAATCCGGGAAGGATTGCTGCCAGCTATTCAGGAAGGTGGAAGGATTCCCCGAGCAGACCCAAGTAATACCCCAAATTTCCAAGCACCTAGTCCACACCCTTCAGCTTCTCCAACAATTAAAAAACAAATGCTGAACATATTTCATCTCGGCATTACAGAATGGACACATAGCAAGCTCTGGTCTAATAATGCCCTTTCTTAGCAGACAACTTCTAACGGGAAGCTTTTGATGGATTAGTTGCCAGACAAAGACTTCCACTTTTGGTGGACTATAACCATTCCATACTAGATTCTAGATTATGCGCCCTTGCCCCTGGGGTAGCAACACGTATTTGCAGAAAGAGGAAGTGGAATACGTATCATTCGGGACCCTTGCCAAATGATCTGATCCTGTGAGTGATGGCTAGGATATTGGCCCTACAAAGTACACAACAAGCCCTCCCACTGCTAGTTTTCCCAATCAAGAGCATTTATATGAAGGACAATCTTCCATTCCTAGCGGTCATTCCTCCAATTTCCGAACTCAGCCACATATCCATCCTTGTTAATAGACAAAGCAAAGATGCGAGGGAAGCACATTTTTAGAATCATACCTTCCCAAGCAGCGCCCTCATCCCTGAAGAAACAACATTATAAAATTTATCAAAGGGAACAAGTGGGGCGGTAATAGCTTTCCATGAATTAGAGACAAATCTCTTATTGCAAAGAGAGGGGAGGAGGCGCTTCTTTTCTAGTCCATATTTTTCCACAATAAGGTTCCGCTATAACGAATTCACCTCATTTCCGAACCTCCATAGCCTTTTTGTTAATAATGCCAAGTTCTTTAAATGGAAGTCGATCATACCAAGTCCCCCGAGCCACTTTGGAGCATTAACTGTATGCCAATCCACATAATGCAATTTACTTTGTTGCTCCAAACTGCCCTAAAGAAATCTCTGTATCAATTTGTCCATGTCATTTTTTATACCACAAGGAGCTTAAAAATAGACAAACAAAATATCGGCAAACTCGACAAGACAGAATTAATAAGAGTTACTTTGCCACCCATAGAAAGGTACCTTGTTTGCCAGCCAGCAAGCTTTGATCTCATATTATCCAAGATAGGCCTCCAAATGTTTTGGGTTGCTGAGTTAACACCTAGAGGGAGGCCAAGGTATTTAACCGGAAATGCTTCAACCTTGCAAGACATGTACTCAGCCCAACTATACTGGAGACCTGCTTCCACCGCAATGCTAATCAAGCTACTTTTGCTGAAGTTGATTTTCAAGCCAGATAACGCCTCAAAACATTGGAGAATTCTTTTCACATTCAAAACACTTTCGAGTTCAGGTTTGATGAAGACAAGAGTATCGTCCACATATTGCATGTGAGTTAACCTGAAGCTTCCTTGACCAATGCTCAGCCCCTCGAACAGCCCTGAGGATTCTCCTTTTTGCATAAGAACACTAAACGCTTCAGCCATGATATTGAAAAGCATTGGTGAGAGGGGACAGCCTTGATGAAGACCTTTTTTAATGTCAAACTGTTTGGTAGGAGAGCCATTGATCAAAATTGACATAGACACAGGGGCCACGCAGAAACGAAACCAACTTCTCCACTTCCTTCCAAAATTCATCTTTATCATAACATGCTCCAAAAAATCCTAATCAACATTATCAAAAGCTTTTTCGAAGTCCACCTTCAAAGAATGCCACTCCTGTTGTTTTTCTTGAGATAATCAACAACTTCATTGGCAATTAAGAAGCAATCTGACAATTGTCTAGCTTTTAGGAACGCAAATTGGTAGCTCCCTATCACCTCATTTATCACCCCTTTGCAATCGGATTGCTAAAACTTTGGCCAGGATTTTATAAACATATATACTTGTTATTTGAGATCTATAGATTGTATGGAAATGAGAGTTTGAGATCGAATATACTTTGTCTATGTGTAAAACCCTTTTTGTGCTGAACCTCGTGGGCTAGACTTTAGGGGCGGCAATGGCTGACACGACACAATAACACGACACGAACCTAACACGAAATTGACACGACACGAAAATGCTAAATTAACAAGTTCGGATTGAAATCAGGTCGGATATAATTAACTCGAAAAATAAACGGGTCGAGTTCGGGTCGACCTGACGGGTTGACATGTCGACCTACTTAACCCATTTAAAGAGTAATTTGAAACCCGCGAACCCGAAATTGCCACCCCTACTAGACTTAGTAGGCCGAGATCCCTGGTGCATCACCAATTAATTTTCAATTATAATTTATGTTGCAAATGTGTTAAAAGCATAAACACAATAGTTTAAAATGAAATTGCTTATTAATAAATAAGCTATCAGTTTACTAGGTAAATAGTCCAAATTAACCCATTATTAGCTTATTAATAAGTCTCAGCCAAAACTTTTTTTTTATACATACAACAATAACTTTAGGATTTTTAGAAAAAAACCTAGTTATTATTGTTGAGGCACAATTCAAAGAAACTAGCCATCAAAACTTATAGTTGATCAATCTTTTGGGAATCTTTGAGAATTTTTCATGTAAATATTGTTGAAAACTAGACATTTGTGTGATTCATGATTAATTTCACCAACGTTAATCACATTTAACGGATTTTCTATTAAGATAAAACATGAATCTTTATTACATATACAAAATGATCATGGCTTGTGATTAGTGAAATTTCTAAGTTTTTTAAGTTTAAATGATATTATAATTATGAGATACGTACCATAAGTCTTGTTTCAACTTTAGGGTTTTACCCTAGTTATGATTGTTGAGGAACAATTAAAGGGAACTAGCGGTGAAAAGTTATAGTTGATCAATTTTTTGAGAATCTTAAGAATTGTTTGCGTATGTTATAGATCAGACAACTTATAATACCTTATAATTGATCAATCCATTGAAAATCCTAAAAAATTGTTATCATTGTTAATGGATTTGCTTTATAAGTAACACATGAATCTTTATTAGGTATACAAAATGATCTGCCTTATGTTTATTCCACTACTTGCATGTAGCTTGATTTACTCACACAAAATACTTGGCCCTTGAATTTTGGCCTCTTAAATTACGCATACTTTGGTAACTAAACTCATATTTTTAGGTTGAAATTAATTGTAATTAATCTTAGTCTTTTAGGTGATAGAGAAAGGACTCATAATTTTCATTCTTTCCTTTAGAAATTTAGAAAATCTTAGGCTATAACAGGGCAAATGGATCCTCTTTTATATACCAATTCCTATACCACTCTCATAAATTGTCATCTGTCTTTATTAAAGGATCCTATCGTATCATTATATCTTATAACGTTTAGCATAAAACCTTTAGATAAAAGGTAAATATTTAATAAAAAAAAGTTATTAGATAAAATAGAATTCTACTAGAAGATAAATAGTCTTCTTCTCTATGCTATCCATGTTAGACTCTTTTTTGTTTTCTTCTAACTCTATCTCAGACACAGAGAACCAAATAATACTTTATCGAAAAAGATATTTGAGGTTAGTCGAACATAATATTAAAATCAAGACAAGTAAATTTTCTCAACATCAAATTTTAACTAAATTATTGTTTTTAAAACCAAAATTTAATTCTACAACAAAAATAGCAAAAGCAATTCAAACCATAAATGTAATTGGAAAATTGTAATATCTCTACAAAGCAGGGTAAAAGAAATATGATTTAAATATAATGAATTGCATCAAAAGAATCTTGATAGAAAATACCGATGGTTAGAGGTGACAAAATTAGACCAAATACAATAAATTAACCCAACTCACCTAGTATTTTAACCCAACGGATTGGGTCACTTGGGTCATTGGTCATTAATTGATTGGTTTATATAATAACTCATAGGTTTTTAATTAGGTTGGGTTGGGTAACGGTGACCCGTTAGGTTAAGTGTTTTTTTTTTTTGAATTTTTTAAAGATATTATGTAAGTTATCTAATAAAAAAAAATAATATAATTTTCTTTTAATTTTTAAAAGGACAAAGTAATTTTACCTTTTAGGCATAACTTTAATTTTTTAGATGAATATTTTGTAAACTTACCCTTAATTAAATATATAACTTTAAAAGGAAAAATATGAAATTAAATGATAATAGTTCTTAGTATCAATACAAAAAAATGTAAAAAGTATTAAATATATAAATAATTACGAAATTTAAACATTTTATCCAAAAATTGTTATTTTAATGTTTTCCCCTTTTCCTTGTGCACCTAAATAATATGTAATAAAAAAAATCAAAATAGTTACCTAATTTCAAATTACAGAATGAAAATCTAAAAAACTAAGCATTAAAAATGTATGACAATCCATCCATCAATTTGAAGATTGAGTATCAAACTGGTTGATAGGTAAACGATTAGAATATATTGTGGTAGGATCATAATGACTGGAAATATTTTCCAAATTGACCAAAGAAATCATTGCAAGAAATAATATCTTCAAAATTTCTATCTCGTGTTTCTGAAGTACAATGATTCATGAATCCGACACAATTACGTAGACTGATCAATGTTAACAAATTAAAATTTCTTTCTCCATTGATCAGCAGAATCTACAAAAGGTGCAAAATCTTAAAAGACAAAAAAAAAGGCATTTTCTCAATGTTTCAGACTGTACATCTCCGTATATTTATTGTGTTGCAATCACATCATGACTTGTTGTTTACATTGGAAGCATCCCTGCATCATAGGGTACCCCAGCTTGAGGGATCCATGAATCACCCTGAATGTATGCCCCTGGAGTGAAGCTCTGTGCAATTTCAAGATTGATATTCTTGATACCCTTCCACTGAACCCTCTTGGAGGTGTCGGCTCCTGCTCCTGTGTTTTGGAACTCAGCATAGTACAAAGTGTCCAAAGCAAAAGAGCCATTCCAGATGGAGAATCCTTCTGGAGCTATGAATCCGTCAATGTTGGATTGCATGATGATGGTCCTTGAGAACTCCTTCCATGGACGTCCTAGGTATGCCATTAGTGGTGGTTTAGCGTCCAAGAATGCTTGCTCGGCAATAATACTGCAGTTCTGGAGGACAATGGCTCCAATTCCACGTTCCTGTTCCCTGCCTTGAGCTGTGACCATGCAACCTTGGTTATCAAGGGGCCTCCTAACAACCATGGTGCAGTTTTGGAATACTGATTGAGCATCACCAAAGATGAAATCAATGGTTCCAGTGATGTTGGAGTTACGGTAGTATTGGCGGTAGGCGTGGGCGTAGAGAGTGTCTTGGTAGCCATCTATTTGGCAGTTGAACACGATGGCCCTGTCGCCAGAAACACGAAGAGCCACGGCCTGGTGCTTGATTGCTCCTGCTGAGTTCTCAATTGTCATATCCCTAATAATGCAGTCATCTCCATTCACAACTGCATCAGGATAAAAAATTATCAGTCATGGTGCAGAAGTTGTTCCCATTTTGTCGGAAGTTCAGGAGACAGATTGGAGCATTAAAATCACTATCAGGTACGTAAAAAATTCATTTTTCCAAGTGCCTGTGTGCAATCTTAAGATTGAAATCGTATGAAATTGGACGAAAAGAAAAAAAAAAAAAAAAACTCACTCAGGGTTGGGGTTTTGAAAGTGCCAACTCCGTCGATATAGTTCCTGTTTCCAGTGAGCTTGGTCTTGGTTGGACCTTCTCCCATAAGCACAATTTTGTTAACATGCTTGGGCGTCTCAACATATTCGTTATAAACGCCAGCCTTGATTAGAATGATGAAAGTCTCATTGTTCTTTTTTGGGACGCTGTTGATAGCATCCACGATGGTCTTAAATTGTCCACTGCCATCTTGAGCAACAACGGCATTAGGCTTGAGAGCTTCAGGAGCAGCTTGCACGAGTCTTCTCGCTGAAGCACTGATGTATTCGGGATAGGTTTCGTCAGACAGAAGTCTTCTGCTAATGCCTGGGATCTTCAAGGTTGAGAAGATCTTAGAAAGATCAGAAACCATGGCAAGTCCGTTGCTGGAGAGCTCACGAGAAGTCTTCAAGAGCTGCTTCATTTTCTCACCGGCATCTCCAGTGGTGTTTTCAAAGGCATCCAAACAAGTCTGTTGGACTGTATTGGTAGCGCTAAGCCAAGTTTTGAGATCAGCTACATGCTCATCAATATTCTTGATGTCAAAGTTGCTAATTTTATCGATTGACCTCTGGAAATCAAAGATAGCATTGTTCAACACCTCTTTGCAAATGTCCAAAGCCTCAGAAGTCCTGGGATCTTTAGCAGCATCTTGGATAAGAGCAGACTTGGAGATAACATCTCCAATGTTAGCAATTGTCACGTTGAATGCATGCTTGATGAGTTCTTTGGGGTCATTGCTATCGGCTCCAGAAAGGCTCTGTTGGCACGTTTCCTTATAGTCAACATTTTGGCACAATGAATCCACGGCCTTGGAAGATGTGGCCACTGCAGTTGAACTATTGGCTGAAGAACCAGCGCGGTTGCTGATGCCGTAAGTCACAGCGCCAACTACGGCTGCAACAAGGAGAATCGATGAAACGCCAAGAATGGCTGCCTTATTATTGCCCATGTTGGATCTAATTTTTTTCTTTTTTTCCAAGTTTTTCTTTTTTTTTTTTCTCTTTCCCTAGAACAGGGAAAGGATTTTGGTCAGAGCACTTAACAGGGGTCCTTTATTGCTTACAAGCGTGTTGAACCCACCCCTTCTGCGCTCTGATCTGATTTGTTTTGTGAAAAAGGTGTTGTATTTATAGCCCTCATGTACGAGGAACAAGGGAACGGAAGTTACTGACCCCTGAAATCATGCAATGCAGTTCATTTCTGCTTGAGAAATATGTGGTTAAGGACTTCCTCAAACTAGGTTCCAACCAAATACTAGTCTTATCTTCGAAACCAAATTATAATTTATTTTTGTTGCTAATGTGTGAAGTAACTTAATGGTCACACACAATAACAATAATTTGTTAGTTTAGATTGATATTATGATTATGAAAAAATTATAAGAATAATTTATGAGGTTTCTTTTTAATAAATAAGCTATTGCTTACTGGGTAAATAGTTAATAAAGCGTCAGCCATAACTTTTATTTCATAAGTAAGACAATCACTTTAAGATTTTCAGAAAAAAAAAAGTTAAAATAAAAAATTGGGCCAGAGGCCGTTGTTTTTCCCATTTTTACTGTTTCTGCGGGCGATCGAGGGTGCGACAACGGTGCGAAAATTTTACTGTGCGATGAACAGTATTTACTGTTTATCGCACAGTAAAATTTTCAAAAATTAACGTTCATGAACAGTATTTTACTGTTCATGAACAGTGTTTTTTTTAGGTGCTGCTGGTTCAACATCCGGGCGTCGCTGGACTGTCCGTATGCAGGTTGGCTTCCACGTCATGGCATTAGGTGATAGTTAGGGATTAATTTTCAGTTTCTGTCACCAACGGCCATTAGTGGTGGGCCACTTGGGATGAGTAGCATCCCCTTTGTATAGTACTAGTGTCCCGATATAACCGAGCTTTTGTATTTTCGGCTGCTCGTCAGCCTTGTCCCGCTTTGTCGGGTCCTTTTGCCCCTTGTGGGATTTTCCCGCTTTGTCGGGTGTACTTGCCCCTCCGTGGGTATTTGTCTTCGTGGGTTACAGCGCTGTACACAGTAGCGACACCACGAAACTTTATAAGTCCTTGCGGATCTGTATATTGGCCATTGTGCCCCTTTTTAATATAATATCGTTTCTGGAAAAAAAAAACTTTAAGATTTTCAGAAAAACCGTAGTTATTATTGTTGAAACACAATTCAATGGAACTAGCCATCAAAACTTATAGTTGATCAATTTTTGAGAATTTTAAGAAATTATTTGTGTGAATACTGTTAGATAATGGACATTTGTGTAACTCGTGATCAATTTCACCAACGATAATTTGACGGATTTGCTATTAAGATAACACATGAATCTTTATTAGATATACAAAATGATCAAGGCTTGTGATTAATCCCTATTTTATTCCACTCCTTGTATGTGGATTGATTTACTTACACAAAATATCCGGCAGTTAAATTTTGGCCCCTTAAATTATGCATACTTTGGTAACTAAACTCATATTTTTAGGCTCAAATTAATTGTAATCCTTGTCTTTTAGGTGTTGGAGAAAGCACTCATAATTTTCATTCATTCCTTCAAAAATCTAGAAAATTTCCTTGTTTTCTGCGTAGGCTACATAATTTCATGATATAACATGGCTGATTCAATATAAATATTCTCATGATAGTACCTAAGACGATCCATGCACGATGGTTTATTTGTTTCTCCATAGTAAAGTCGCACCATTTCAACTTCTGGACTTTTAGACAAGGAAAAAATAAACGGGGAAAATGAAAATCTAGAAAGCTAGGAATTGAATATTGATTACAATCCATCCATTTAGAAGAATGAATATCAAACTGGTTTTTTTTTTTTTGACAAGCCAAAAAAGCAGAGATTATTATTAGAAATTTAGAGTAAAGGTTACATTGAAGCGGACATAAGCTAAAAATGCAACTCCTACTCAGCCGGCTACTATAGAAACAAGAAATAGAAGATAACACAAAGCAGAGACAAACACTTATTCCTCAATAAACGCCAACAGGTTTTGCAATCTGGATAGTCCTGACTTTGCCAACCTATCGGCCACACTATTCATGCCCCTTGGAATATGATAACCCTCCCATTGCTTAATTTTCTCCTTCAGCAGGTCAAGGTGGTTAGAGACATTCTTTAGGTGCCATGGGGTATTCGCTGGATTATTTAGCCAATTAATTGCGTTAGCCGAGTCACTTTCAATTACAAGCACATGAGAGAGCTTCCAAATAGACTCAGAAAATACCCAGAAAGCTTCACGGATAGCATAGAACTCGGCCTGATTTGAATCCAAAATTCCGACATGCTTAGAAAACACGGCCTTTGTTTTGCCCAAATCGTCCCTTAGAATACCCCCAATCCCGGCCCTACCTGGTTTCCCAATTGCTGAACCATCTACATTAAACTTCATTCTACCAGGTTGAGGTCGAGACCAAGTGGCACTTGTCTTCCTGCATCCGTGTACCTGACTCACTTCTGCGCTATTCGGCTGCCGGAATAAGTCTGTGACAGATGTTGAAGAGGATGGCCATTTCGCCTTAAACCAAGTTGCAAATCTTATAAAAATCAAATCTAAGAGTTGGTCGAGATCAAAGCTCTTATTATTGAAAGTAACCTGATTCCTGCACAGCCAGATAGACCATGAGATAACATAAAACAGTAGAATCCAAGGTTGCCTTCCTTTGTACTCCGGGGCGGACTGCTGCCAGCTGCTCAGGAATATGAAAGGATCTCCCGGGCAAACCCATGTAATACCCCAGGTTTCCAAACACTTAGTCCACACCGACCAACTACACCAACAATCAAAGAACAAGTGTTGCACAGATTCTAGCTCAGTATTACAAAATGGACACACAGCAAGCTCTGCTCTAATAATGCCCCTCCTAAGCAGACAGCTTCTCACGGGCAGTTTTTGATGTATTAGTTGCCAAACAAAGACTTCCACTTTAGGTGGTCCATACCCATTCCACACTAGGCTCCAGTTAACTTGCCCTTGCCTTTGAGGCCGCAACACAGACTTGTAAAAAGAAGAGGTGGAGTATGTACCATTCGGGACCGCTCGCCAAATGATCCGATCTTGGAAGTTTCGGCTAGGATATTGCCCTTTCAGAATGTTTAACAGTCCTTCCCACTGTTGTTTTTCCCAATCCAGAGCATTCCTACGGAGATCAATCCTCCAGTCCCATTGACCATTTCTCCAGTTTCCAAATTCGGCCACATATCCTTCCTTATTCACAGACAGGGCATAAATGCGAGGAAAGCACAATTTTAGAATCATACCTTCTATCCATTCATCATGCCAGAACACAATGAAGTCTCCCTTCCCGAGTAACGCCCTCATTCCTTGTGTAACAATATCATAAAATTTGTTAGAGGGAGTGAGAGGAGCAGTAATAGCTTTCCATGAGTTGGAGGCAAATCTATTATTGCTAAGAGTGGGGAGGAGACGCTTCTTGTCAAGTCCATATTTTTCCACCATAAAGGTCCTCCATAGTGAATTAACCTCATTGCCAAACCTCCATAGCCTTTTTGATAACAATGCCGAGTTTTTTAAATGAAAGTCAATCATGCCTAATCCCCCAAGCCACTTTGGAGCATTTACTGTAGGCCAATCCACATAGTGCAATTTGCGCTGATGCTCCGAACTACCCCAGAGAAATCTCCGTATCAATTTATCCATGTCGTTTTTAACTCCACAAGGTAACTTAAAAACAGATAGAAAAAAGATCGGTAAACTCGACAAGACGGAATTAATAAGAGTCACTCTACCACCTATTGAAAGGTACCTTGTTTGCCAGCCAGCGAGCTTTGATCTCATTTTATCCAAGATAGGCCTCCAAATACTTTGCATAGCATATTTTGTAAAAGATTAGCATATTTTGATACGTAAAAGATTAGCATATTTTGATACGTAAAAGATTAGCATATTTTGTAATAGGAGACCAAAGAAATCATTGCAAGAAATAATAAGCCTTCAAAATTTCAAGCCACGTTTGTGCAATACAATGATTCATTAAACCGGCGCAATCACGAAGACTGATCAATTTTTACAAATTAAAATTTCTTTATCCATTGATCAGTAGAATCTTCAAAAGGTGCGAAATCTTGGAGAAAAAAAAAAGGCATTTCCTCAACGTTTCATATTCTACATCTCCATAAATTAATTGTGTTGCAATTACATTATGAATTGTCGTTTACATTGGGATCATCCCTGAATCATAGGGTACCCCAGCTTGAGGGATCCAGGAATCACCCTGAATATATGGCCCTGGAGTAAAACTCTGAGCAATTTCAAGAGTGATATTCTTGATACCATTCCATTTGACCCTCTTGGAGGTGTCAGCTCCTGCTCCTGTGTTTTGGAACTCAGCATAGTACAAAGTGTCCAAAGCAAAAGAGCCATTCCAGACGGAGAATCCTTCTGGAGCTATGAATCCGTCAATGTTGGATTGCATGATGATGGTCCTTGAGAACTCCTTCCATGGACGTCCGAGGTACGCCATTAGTGGTGGTTTAGCGTCCAAGAATGCTTTCTCGGCAATAATACTGCAGTTCTGGATGACAATGGCTCCAATTCCACGTTCCTGTTCCCTGCCTTGAGCTGTGACCATGCAACCTTGGCTATCAAGTGGCCTCCTAACAACCATGGTGCAGTTTTGGAACACTGATTGAGAATCACCAAAGATGAAATCAATGGTTCCAGAGATGATGGTGTTGCGGTAGTATTGGCGGTAGGAGTGGGCATAGAGAGTGTCTTGGTAGCCATCTAATTGGCAGTTGAACACGATGGTCCTATCGCTAGAAACACGAAGAGCCACGGCCTGGCCCTTGGCTGCTCCCGCTGTGTTCTCAATTGCCATGTCCCTCACAATGCAGTCATCTCCACTCACAACTGCATCAGGATAAAAAATTGTCAGTCACAGCGGAGAAATAGATCCCATTTTGTCGGATGTTCAGGAGATAGATTGGAGCATTAAATCACTATCAGGTACGTGAAAAATTCATTTTGCCAAGTGCCTGTGTGCAATCTAAAGATTGAAATGGTATGAAATTGGATGGAAATAATAAATAACTCACTCAGGGTTGGGGTTTTAAAAGTGCCAACTCCATCCACACGGTTCCTGTTTCCAGTGAGCTTGGTCTTGGTTGGGCCTTCTCCCATAAGCACAATTTTGTTAAAATGCTTGGGCACCTCAACATATTCGTTATAAATACCAGCCTTGATTAGAATGATGAAAGTCTGATTGTTGTTTTTTGGGACGCTGTTGATAGCATCCGCGATGGTCTTAAATTGTCCACTGCCATCTTGAGCAACAACAGCATTAGGCTTGAGAGATTCAGGAGCAGCTTGCATGAGTCTTCTTGCTGAGGCACTGATGTATTCGTGATAGGTTTCGTCAGACAGAAGTCTTCGGCTAATGCCTGGGATCTTCAAGGTTGAGAAGATCTTAGAAAGATCAGAAACCATGGCAAGTCCGTTGCTGGAGAGCTCACGAGAAGTCTTCAAGAGCTGCTTCATTTTCTCACCGGCATCACCAGTGGTGTTTTCAAAGGCATCCAAACAAGTCTGTTGGGCTGTATTGGTGGCGCTAAGCCATGTTTTGAGATCAGCTACATGTTCATCCATATTCTTGACATCGAAGCTGCTAATTTTGTCGATTGACCTCTCGAAATCAAAGATAGCATTGTTCAACACTTCTTTGCAAATGTCCAAAGCCCCAGAAGTCACGGGATCCTTAGCAGCATCTTGGATAGGAGCAGACTTGGAGATAACATCTCCAATGTTAGCAATTGTTACGTTGAATGCATGCTTGATGAGTTCTTTGGGGTCATTGCTATCGGCACCAGAAAGGCTCTGTTGGCACGTTTCCTTATAGTCAACATTTTGGCACAATGAATCCACCGCCTTGGAAGATGTGGCCACTGCAGTTGAACCATTGGCTGAAGAACCAGCACGGTTGCTGATGCCGTAAGTCACAGCGCCAACTACGGCTGCAACAAGGAGAATCGATGAGACGCCAAGAATGGCTGCCTTATTATTACCCATTTTGGACCCTTTTTTTTTTTTCTTCTATTTATGTTTTTCCAAGTTTTTCTATTTTTTTTGTGGCTCTTTCCCTGGAACAGGGAAAGAATTTTGGTCCGAGCGCTTATCAGGGGTCCTTTATTGCTTACAAGCGTGTTGAACCCACCCCTTCTGCGCTCT
Organism: Gynochthodes officinalis; assembly: GCA_020080225.1. Classification (NCBI taxonomy): domain Eukaryota; kingdom Viridiplantae; phylum Streptophyta; class Magnoliopsida; order Gentianales; family Rubiaceae; genus Gynochthodes; species Gynochthodes officinalis. Next base: position 1,292,848 of record CM034619.1, on the reverse strand, counting down.
GATCTGATTTGTTTTGTGAAAAAGGTGTTGTATTTATAGCCCTTATGTACGAGGTACGAGGGAACGGAAGTTACTGAACCCTGAAATCATGCAATGCAGTTCATTTCTGCCTGAGAAATATGTGGTTAAGGACTTCCTCAAACTATGGTTAAGGACTTCCTCTAGGTCGGCTATATTGGTCTTATCTTCTAAACCAACTGACGAAGGGAATATTAGCCACCCAATCCAAGTTCCACAAGTCTTGACTTCTCTAGCTGGAAGGACGCATGCAAAACAGATCCGGAATGATTCTCGGGGAAGACACTCTGATGCGGAAGACACAATGTTTAAGTTAGTATTGAGGTGATAGGTAGGTTAGACTAATAGAATGTAAGAATTAGGGTTTTCTTTATGTTATCTGTTGGTACCATGAAGTATATATACATGTTATTCGAGATTTACGGAATATATGAAAATAAGAATTTGAGATTCAATATATTTTGTGTATTTAGGAGAACTCTAGTTATTATTGTTGAGAAACGCTTAAAGGGAACTAGTGCTGAAAAGTTAGAGTTGATCAATCTTTTGAGATTCTTAAGAATTGTTCATGTAGATTCTGTTATAGATCAGACAACTTATAATTGATCAATCCTTTGAAAATCCTAAAAATTGTATCATTGTTAATGGATTTGCTATATAAGTAACACATGAATCTTTATTAGGTATACAAACTAATCTGCCTTATGTTTATTCCACTACTTGCATGTAGCTTGATTTACTCACACAAAATACTCGGCCCTTAAATTTTGGCCTCTTAAATTACGCATACTTTGGTAACTAAACTCATATTTTTAGGTTGAAATTAATGGTAATTAATCTTAGTCTTTTAGGTGTTAGAGAAAGGACTCATAATTTTCATTCTTTCCTTTAGAAATTTAGAAAATGTTAGGCTATAAAAGAGCAAATGGATCCTCTATCCTACTTTTATATACCACTTGGTATACTACTTTCTCATAAATGGTCATCTGTCCTTATTAAAGGATCCTATCATATCATTATATCTCATAACGTTTAGTTAAAAGGTAAATGTTTAATTAAAAAAAGTTTCTAGATAAAATAGGATTCTACTAGAAGATAATTAGTTTTCTTCTCTATATATGCTATCCATTTTAGACTCTTTTTTGTTTTTTTAAACTCTATCTCAAACACGGAGAACCAAATAATACCTTCTCTAAAATGATATTTGAAGTTAGTCTAACATAATATTCAAATCAAGACAAGTAAATTCTCTCAAAATAAAATTTTATTAAACAACCCTTCTCTCAACATCAAATTTTAACTAAATTAAAAATTTTTAAACCAAAATTTAATTCTACAACAAAATTAGCAAAAGCAACTCAAACCATAAATATAATTGGAAAATTGTAATATTTCTACAAAGTAGGGTAAACGAAATTTGATTTAAATATAATGAATTGGATCAAAAGAATCTCGATAGAAGATACCAATAGTTAGGGGTGGCAAAATTAGACCTAACCCAATAAATCAACCCAACTCACCTAGTATTTTAATTTAACAGGTTGGGTTACTTAAGTTATGGGTCATTAATTGATTAGGTCATATAATGAGACGGAGTTGTTGGGTTAGGCTGGATTAAGTAAGCGTGACCCCGTTCAGTTGAGTGTTTTTCAACTCGCCCAACTGCCACCCTTAATGATAGTGATTTTACCTTAAATGATAAATAAAAGGGTAAAAAACATTGGAGGCCACTAAACTTTTGGGATCGTATACTTCTAGTCACTAATCTAACAAAACTGCACAAATAGCCATTCAACTCGTAAATTCGGCAACTTGTAGCCGTTTCGTTACTTTCAGTCGTTAAAACCAAACGAAAATGACCATTTTGCCCTTGAAAAATTGACTTCCGTTTGGTTTAACTGTTGAAAGTAACGGAATGGCCACGGGTTGCCAAATTTATGAGTTGAATGGCTATTCGCGTAATTTTATTAGATGAATAGCCAAAAGTATACGATTTTAAAAGTTTAGTGGCCTCCAATGTCTTTTAACCTAAATAAAATTGTATTTAGTTGTGGCTACCCTAAATGATAGAACAAAATTGTATTTGGTTATGAGTGTTTGAGATAAAGTTTAAAAAAACAACAAAGCGATAGAATAAAAATTGCATTTAGTTTTGGGTAATTTAAGTGATAGAACAATATTGTATTTGTTTCCGCATAGTAAAATTGTACTTGATAGAGTTAAAAAAACAACAAAGTGATAGAGTTTAAAAAATAACAAAGCGATAGAATAATATTGTATTTAGTTTAGGATAGTTTAAGTGATGGAACAATATTGTATTTGTGTCTGCTAAATAAAATTGTATTTGGTTTTGGGTGTTTGAGATAGAGTTTTGAAAAAAAAAAAAAAATCAACGAAGTGATAGAATAAAATTGTAGTTAGTTTTGGGTACCTTAATTGATAGAACAATTTTGTATGTGGTTCTGTAGAAGTCTAAAATATATAAGAAACAACTATTTGTTTTCTAATAGGATTTTATTTTATCCAATAATTTTTTTTTAATTAAGTATACTTTTAACTAAACGTTATCATTTTTAATGTTAGGATTTTGAATGTGCACATATAGCAATTTATAAGAGAGTGGTATAGAAAGTGATGTATAAAAGTGGGATAGAAGATCCCTTGCCCTATAAAAGTTGATTCTTTAATATGGCTGCTTCAATATAAATATTGTCACGATAGTACTTAAGAACTTTAACCCAATTTTAGACAATCCGTGCACGTTGGTTTATTTGTTCTCCATAGCAAAGTCGCAACATTTCAAACTTCTGGTCTTTTAGACAAGGAAAAAGCAAAATGAAAACCTAAAAAACTAAGCAGTGAAAATGAATGACAATCCATCCATCAATTTGAAGATTGAGTATCAAACTGGTTGATAGGTTAACGATTAGCATATATTGTGGTAGGATCATAATGAATGGAAATATTTTCCAAATTGACCAAAGAAGTCATTGCAAGAAATAATATGTCTTCAAAATTTCTATCTCGAGTTTGTGAAGTACAATGATTCATGAATCCGACACAATTACGTAGACTGATCAATGTTAACAAATTAAAATTTTTTTCTCCATTGATCAGCAGAATCTACAAAAGGTGCAAAATCTTTGAAAAAAAAAAAGAAAGGCATTTCCTCAACGTTTCATACTGTACATCTCCGTGTATTTATTGTGTGGCAATCACGTCATGACTTCTTGTTTACATTGGAAGCATCCCTGCATCATAGGGTACCCCAGCTTGAGGGATCCATGAATCACCCTGAATGTATGCCCCGGGAGTGAAGCTCTGAGCAATTTCAAGATTGATATTCTTGATACCCTTCCACTGAACCCTCTTGGAGGTGTCGGCTCCTGCTCCTGTGTTTTGGAACTCAGCATAGTACAAAGTGTCCAAAGCAAAAGAGCCATTCCAGATGGAGAATCCTTCTGGAGCTATGAATCCGTCAATGTTGGATTGCATGATGATGGTCCTTGAGAACTCCTTCCATGGACGTCCGAGGTACGCCATTAGTGGTGGTTTAGCGTCCAAGAATGCTTGCTCGGCAATAATACTGCAGTTCTGGAGGACAATGGCTCCAATTCCACGTTCCTGTTCCCTGCCTTGAGCTGTGACCATGCAACCTTGGTTATCAAGTGGCCTCCTAACAACCATGGTGCAGTTTTGGAACACTGATTGAGCATCACCAAAGATGAAATCAATGGTTCCGGTGATGTTGGAGTTACGGTAGTATTGGCGGTAGGCGTGGGCGTAGAGAGTGTCTTGGTAGCCATCTATTTGGCAGTTGAACACGATGGCCCTGTCGCCAGAAACACGAAGAGCCACGGCCTGGTGCTTGATTGCTCCTGCTGAGTTCTCAATTGTCATATCCCTAATAATGCAGTCATCCCCATTCACAACTGAATCAGGATAAAAAATTATCAGTCATGGTGCAGAAGTTGTTCCCATTTTGTCGGAAGTTCAGGAGACAGATTGGAGCATTAAAATCACTATCAGGTACGTAAAAAATTCATTTTTCCAAGTGCCTGTGTGCAATCTTAAGATTGAAATCGTATGAAATTGGACGAAAAGAAAAAACAAAAAAAAAACTCACTCAGGGTTGGGGTTTTGAAAGTGCCAACTCCGTCGATATAGTTCCTGTTTCCAGTGAGCTTGGTCTTGGTTGGACCTTCTCCCATAAGAACAATTTTGTTAACATGCTTGGGCGTCTCAACATATTCTTTATAAACGCCAGCCTTGATTAGAATGATGAAAGTCTCATTGTTCTTTTTTGGGACGCTGTTGATAGCATCCACGATGGTCTTAAATTGTCCACTGCCATCTTGAGCAACAACGGCATTAGGCTTGAGAGCTTCAGGAGCAGCTTGCATGAGTCTTCTCGCTGAAGCACTGATGTATTCGGGATAGGTTTCGTCAGACAGAAGTCTTCTGCTAATGCCTGGGATCTTCAAGGTTGAGAAGATCTTAGAAAGATCAGAAACCATGGCAAGTCCGTTGCTGGAGAGCTCACGAGAAGTCTTCAAGAGCTGCTTCATTTTCTCACCGGCATCACCAGTGGTGTTTTCAAAGGCATCCAAACAAGTCTGTTGGACTGTATTGGTAGCACTAAGCCATGTTTTGAGATCAGCTACATGCTCATCAATATGCTTGATGTCAAAGTTGCTAATTTTATCGATTGACCTCTGGAAATCAAAGATAGCATTGTTCAACACTTCTTTGCAAATGTCCAAAGCCTCAGAAGTCCTGGGATCTTTAGCAGCATCTTGGATAAGAGCAGACTTGGAGATAACATCTCCAATGTTAGCAATTGTCACGTTGAATGCGTGCTTGACGAGTTCTTTGGGGTCATTGCTATCGGCACCAGAAAGGCTCTGTTGGCACGTTTCCTTATAGTCAACATTTTGGCACAATGAATCCACGGCCTTGGAAGATGTGGCCACTGCAGTTGAACTATTGGCTGAAGAACCAGCGCGGCTGCTGATGCCGTAAGTCACAGCGCCAACTACGGCTGCAACAAGGAGAATCGATGAAACGCCAAGAATGGCTGCCTTATTATTGCCCATGTTGGACCTAATTTTTTTCTTTTTTTCCAAGTTTTTTTTTTTTTTTTTTTTCTCTTTCCCTAGAACAGGGAAAGGATTTTGGTCAGAGCACTTAACAGGGGTCCTTTATTGCTTACAAGCGTGTTGAACCCACCCCTTCTGCGCTCTGATCTGATTTGTTTTGTGAAAATGGTGTTGTATTTATAGCCCTCATGTACGAGGAACAAGGGAACGGAAGTTATTGAACCCTGAAATCATGCAATGCAGTTCATTTCTGTTTGAGAAATATGTGGTTAAGGACTTCCTCAAACTAGGTTCCGAAGAAATCCTTGGCCCTCAACAAATATCTTGATTGTTCGGCTGAATCCGTAAAATGGCTAAACTAATAGAATATGATCAAGTTTTCAAGGTTCCAACATTTTTCTCTTCCTATTGTCTCTGCTTCTTGCTTCCAATATACAATGTTTTTTTTTTCACTTTTCCTTTTCTATATTGGGTTAATTTTTATTGGACACAATATATTATTTCTGGTCTCTTTAGTCTTTCCATCGCACTATTTACTTTGGCATATGGGTGTATAATCCCACTAACACAGTGTAAACAAAGATGAAATGATTGCTTGTGAGTTAATTTATGTGGTTCTACAGCATGAAAAATTTGAAAATATTATAAATTTTCTATAATGCTGGCACTGTATTAGTGAAATCTTGATTTATTTTGCATCCCTTATTCCCTCTGTCTCTAAGGTGATATTCTTACTTCATGAACCCTTTGGAAACTAAAATGTTGATTGTCATTTAGAACCGAGTTAAATATCTATGCTACATCTGAAGTCTTCCTGGAGTTAAGGCGCATAAAATTATTACAAATAATTTGTTCTTGGGAAATTGAAAAAGGAAAAAAAAAGTTTCACTTTCACTTTCACCCTTTCATTCCTGGAAGTGGAACCCGACAAGCAATGCAAGTTATAACTTCTACCCAAGAAATGAAATGTTCTCAACAGTTCTTTCCATGGAAATATATCTTCATAGTACTGGAGAAAGAAAAGTTATCCAGTGAATTATAGGACTATAATCGCATTTTCTTCATGTTTGCAGGACTAGAGTTTGCTGATTTTTGTGTTAGAATTGTTGAGAATCAATTTGTAAAAGCAAATTACAATTCATCTTAGTTTACCAAGTAGATGATTCTGTCAACTTTTCATGAATGTTAAACATACGAAGTTAGCCATCTTTAAGATAGAGCTGGGCTTTGAAAAACAGGTTCTTAGAAGATAATCTTTTCCAAAATCACAGTTTTTTTTTGAACAACCCCACCATTGCAGTTTCATGTAAATTCTAAGAGCTAATTCTTCCAGCGTCGTAAGGTATCCCCGCAGCCTTAATCCATTCGTCACCCACGAAGAACTGTCCTGGAGTGAATTTCACAGCATCCTCATCAGTGGTTTTCTTGATGCCTGGCCATGTCACTCTCCTGGCCTGATCTGCACCAGGACCACGATTACCAATTTCAGCATACCAGCAAGTATCAATGTTTTGGTCATCAAGCCATCTTACCCATCCATCAGGGTTGATTATAGCGTCAATATCAGAATCCATGACAATGGTTCTACTAAAATTTTTCCATGGTCGTCCTAGATATGCCCTATATGATTGATCTTCTACAGGGTAGCTCAAGTCAGGAATGATTTTACAGTTTTGGAGGATTGTTGCAGAAACTTGATCTTCTTCAAACCGTCCTTGAGCTGTGACCACGCACAGTTTTTGATCTACCAATGGCTTTCTGACTACCAATGTGCAGTTTTGTAGGACTGCTCTAGCATTACCAAAGATAAAATCAATTGTACCACTGATGGTACAATCACGGTAGAATTGCCTGTGATTGTGGGCGTAGAGGGTGTCCTGGTAACCATCCAATTGACAGTTATGGAAGATAGATTCATCTGCTGTCACCCGGAGTGCCACGGCTTGATGCATCTTAGGGCCTGCTGAGTTTTCAAATCCAATGTCTTTTGCAGTAAAATGGTCGCCTTCCACAACTGTTTCATTTGAATAAGATTGATCAAGCAAAACAATTATAAAACATGCACATAATACAAGGACTTGATGTTAATAATGTTGAATTTTAAGCTGATGGTGTGGAAGTAAAGTTTGGAGAATTTGGTTTCTAATTATTGTTTCATCTTTAGAACCGGAACCTCAGGATCCAACTCCGAATCATTTCCAGCTGAGATACATGGGGCACAATGCATGACAGCTTAAACTTTAAAAAAATCATTGGATTACACAAGAATATCAAATATTTAGGCTTCACTTTAAACAAGAATAATTTACTTACCAACTGTTGCAGTCAGAAATGTGCCCAAGCCACCAACAAAGCTTTTGTTCCCTGTGATCTTGGTTTTAGTTGGACCATCCCCAATAAGCATGACATTCCACATTTCTTTGGTTATCGTAACGTACTCTGCATAAACACCTTCTTTCACGTATATAACAAAAGGAGCATCGCTTTTCGGGAGCACTTCCTTCAAGGCTTCATTAATGAACTGATATTTTCCAGAGCCATCCTGAGACACTGTAACATTAGGCTGGATAGTTTGAGGCATGGCATTCGCGACTTGAAGGAGTCTACGAGAAGTACCTTCATCACTTTCCCAGAGAAGCCTCCTGTGTAAGCCTGAGAATTTTCCTGTCGACAGAAGCTGGAAAACTTGACTCACCATTCCAAGAGCATCAGTGGTGAGCTCACCTCCCACCTTCAATAATTGCTTCATTTTATCAGAAGCATCACCTTTGGCGTTTTCAAAGGCATCCAAGCAAGTCTGTTGGTATGTTGCAGCACCAGTAAGCCAGGTCTTGAGATCATCAATCAATGTGCGCCAATCGTTCATATCAAATGAATCAAGACGAGCTAAAGTTCTCTGGAGATCGTGAACAGAATCATCCAAAAGCATTTTACATGTTTTGAATGCCTCTGCAGTTTCGGGGTCCTTAGCAGCCTTGTGAAGAACAACAGACTTCTCCAGGGCATTGCTGATTTCCTTGATGGCAACCCCAAAACCAACCCTAATCAATTCTCGAGTATCTGTGGAGTTTGTAGTTGAGGAAAGGCTCTTAACACAAGTATCCTTATATTTTGTGTTTTGACAGAATTCTTGAACTGCCTTTAAAGAATTGATTGCATCACCATCATGTTCATGCACTACATATGCTTCCTCTGAATGGCTGTGGGCAACATAGATGAATGCGACAATTACACCAACCACAAGAATAAAGAAACAAGTGCCCCCGAAGGCAGCCCTCTTTAGTTCCATAACTCTTCCGTGTCCTTCGAGGAAGGTATAAACAGGAGGGGAAAAATCACGTAGAACCCCTTAAAAGGAGTACAAAAATGTTACCGCCGGAATGCACGAAATGAACATTTATAAAAGCTAAATAAAATATCAGAATAAAATATCAGGGCAGAGATTCCAGGTTGGCAACCTTAATTTTGTTCCAACAAATTTGAGGATCCAGAGTCAATCTTGGTAAGTTTGAGATGTTATTCGTTATTACAGGTTTCAGTTTGGATTATCTTAATGGTTCAATTCTGTAGTGCGGCTGTCCGATGGGCTAAAAACAACTATTATTAGAACAATAATACTAAAATTCACATGCAGATATTCAACAATCATGACCACGCAAATTTAAAAAAAAAAAAAAAAAAAAACCTTTACTTCATTTCCAAAGTCAATGGAAAACATCTGTTTACTTTGAGTGCCACATATCTTGTTTCAACCAGAAAAAAGGCCAAGGGTGAACTTTCTTTATTTCTTTGGGATTTCTTTCTGTTTCTATATACTGAAATCTGGATTGGATTTTGTGTGTCAAAAGTGAAGAAAATATCAGAGTTTAGCTCTTCGCAGCTCTAATTTCGCGATGGTGCCAAGGTGGACTTCATCGGGACCATCTGCAATTCTCAATGTCCTCGAAGTAGCCCAGAGATGGGCAAGTATTGTGTCACCGGATAAGCCAGCTGCTCCATGTACTTGCATTGCCATATCAAGAACCTTCAATGCCATATTTGGAGCTGCAACCTGCCAGGTGCAGCACCAAAACAATCAGAAATAACCAATCAAACACTTGGCTGAAAAGATAAAAAGACAAAAGTGGATTTATACGTAGAACATAGCACCAGTATAAATGCATGAAGTTACCTTGGCCATAGCAATAGTTCCGCGAGCTTTTTTATTTCCAAGACGATCAAGCTGGTCTGCAGCTTCCAAAACCAACAATCTGGTTTTCTCCAACTCTATTCGACACTGCAATAAATAAAACTTGGTTATATATTACTTCACTTCCTAATGGGGGAGAAAGAGAAGTTAAACTTCCTAATGGGGGAGAAAGAGAAGTTAAAAGGGAAGCCAACTGACGCATAGTAACAATTTTATCAAACTAACCTTGGCAATATCTGAAAGAAATGAACCGTGCTCGGCAATCAACTTTCCAAAAGCTCTTCTTCTCAGAGCCCTTTCAACTGTCATCTGCATACCACGTTCTGCAGCACCTATCAACCTCATGCAATGATGCAACCTTCCAGGACCAAGCCTCCCCTATAAAAACAGAACCAATTATAGTCAAGAATCTAAAACATCATCTCATGTCATCACATAGATCTTCAATCAAAATAAATTCCATTAACTTTTGCCATCCATTCAAGGACCACGCATTGAGCAGAAGTGACATAATAATTGGATGAAAGGAAAACTTAGGTTGAAAGGAAAGATTCTATTGCTTTACCTGGGCAATCTCAAAACCACGTCCCTCTCCCAGTAAAATGTTCTTGGCAGGGACACATACATTCTCAAATGATATTTCTGCATGTCCATGTGGAGCATCATCAAAGCCAAATACTGTGAGTGGTCTTTTGATGTTTATCCCAGGTGTGTTAATGTCCACTAAGATCATTGACTGCTGCTTATGCTTTGGAGCAGTAAAATCAGTTTTTCCCTGAACAAATACATATCAATTGCATTAGATCAAAAGTCAAATAAGGTTATTGAACTCACAGGCAGTCTAGAAGAACTAACCATTACAATAAGGAGCTTGCATCTAGGATCCATAGCTCCACTGGTCCACCATTTCTTTCCATTGATGATATATGAATCCCCACGTCTACAGAAAGCACAAAATTCATGATAACTAATCATGTAGTTCCCAGGAAGTATACATAGTGGGAAGTCAGCATCCCTTCTACAGTGGGATGGTAAAGAAAATTTTCATCCTTCTTAATCTAGCAATTTAAATCTACCTTTTAATAGAACATTCAATGTTGGTTGCATCAGAAGATGCAACCTGGGGCTCTGTCATTGCAAATCCAGAACGAATGCTTCCTCCAAGCAAGGGAAGAAGCCATTCCTCCAATTGTTCTCTATTTCCATACCGCAGCAATACCTAAAAGATTTTAACAAAACCATGATACAAAGGATACAACATACAGATAAAAAACACATGCAAATAGAGGTGATTCAATTCATAGCACCCAAAAGAACAAAAGATTTGTGATCCCTTTGAAATGCCAATGAATATTTTCATTAAGCAAAGGGACACGTGGCAGTCACCTATTTAATTGCACCTCCCACTGCATAATATACAAGAATTCCTCTTTACCTCCATATTTCCAGTATCAGGTGCCCCACAATTAAAAATCTGTGGTGCCCAGATAGACCGGCCCATGATCTCACAAAGGTATCCATACTCAAGGTTTGTGAGGCCTGCACCCAACAAAAGATCACTTGTCTTGCCAGCCGAATCACCACTCTTACCACCAAATAATAGGCTTCTTGTTCGATCAGCACTGTCAATCTGAATATATCCATGAACAGTTCAGTAAGCTGGATGGAAGGCACTGAATTTTTCACAGGGAATGTTCAAACATTATGGAAGATCATAGAGCTATGCACATACAGGTATAAACAAGTTCCAGAGTCCTTCTGTTTTAGCAAGTTCCTTTAACTTCTCTTCCTCTGGGTGAATTGTCCAACGATTGGAAGACTGAGCAAGTTTGTAAAATTCACCTTCCAGCGGGAATATGTGATTCTCCATGAATCTTAGCAATTGATCTCTCAAAACTTGAACTTTCTGACTTGGGACAAAATTTCCTCCCATTGATGAAATTTGACTTTTGATTTCTTCATCCAATTTTGGTTTTTTATTTTCTTGCACATCTGTCTCTGGGTAATTTAAGGTAAGTAGTTTGCATGATTAATCTTATAATTAAATGACAGAAAAAGATGCAGTTTATTGCTTCAGTTGTATAGTCTCCATTGATGTGCTTAAGAACTTGGACACGTGTAGAAATGAATAATAACTTGATGATCTGCTAAATCAAGAACTGAAATGAAAATTTTATCATGGGATCAAAAGGCCCATGTTATACTCCAATAACTTGATGTTGGCATGTTGTACTCCAAGAACAGTAGCATTTTGGCAGCAATGCAGTTACAACAACAACTAAGCCTTTATCTCACTATGTTGGATCGAGCATATGGATTATATCTCACAATTGCTTTCTATTAAAATACATATTTTCGTTCAAATGTAGATAATTCAAGTTTTTTAATAGTTTCTTTCCAAGTCTTTTTAGGTCTTTCCCTTCTTCTTTTAGTTTGAACTAATAATTCTCTAGTCTCTAGACACCATATTAGTGCATCTAAGGGTCTCCTATGCACATGTCCAAACCACCTTAACCTTAAACATGTTTCTCTCATTTAATGAGGAAATTTTTTTACACAAAATCAAACTTTTCAAAAGGTCCAGGCAACTAATGGGACAGTGCACTGAAAGAGAAGCTCTGACTTCTGTCCATAAAACAGGTCAATTTTTGAAGGAAAGAACAAAACAAGTCCCGAGGCCTATTTCGATTTCCTTAATTACTTTTTCTGCATCTTACTCTAAGTTAGTTTTAACTTCAAGTTTGAGCTTAATAATCCCTCAATACTTTCCACCCAAGATTAATCCGAAAGGTTAATTCCTCCAAGAGATAATGCACATCCTCATCAGAGTGAACAAACATCAAAATCATCAGACAGACTATACTGTCAAGATTTAGCATCCTAGCTACAGGCGCTAGATTTAGGAACCTGATACTAAACTCCATTATACCAACCATACAAAAGGAGAACAATGACAATGTCTTAGTTTAAGACATAAGTTTCCCATTGAAGGGAGAATAAATAGTACCAGCAAAAACAATTATACCAGATGGTGGGTGGGGAGGTAGGACAGAATCCCGTTGGATAAATACCCATGCGATTTTGATGAGAGAATTAGCCTTTTGTCCGGCCAGTCGAGCACGTTCACCCCCAGAAGCATTACCCTGAAAAGTCAGTGGGAATGAAAATTTTAAAATTTTTGAGGTCCCATAATATTATTCTCCAAGACTGATCAGTACAATTTTGGCTTTCCCAACTTTTCATGTAAGAGCACAAGAACTAAGTTACCATAATCCATCTAGAATGTATTCCTGCATAGATTGATGCCCCACGAAATAATGAAAATGCAATATAAAACTTCCATTCAGCAGCAGGCCATTGTCTTCCCTGTATAGGAATGGTTTAAGCCAAAATGAGGTGATCATAATTAAGAAGATAACACAACAACAAAGATATTAGCCTCAAATACACTCATAAAAATGACTATCACAATGGAGCATCAACAGTGAAATTTAAATAGATCATGGTATCTCTTCACCAAAGGGGAAAAAAAAAAAAGCCACCGTTGACTTCTATATACCTACAGTGAATGGTTAAATTCCAAGACAGTCACTTATTGCCAAATATGCCAATCAAAACACTTCACAGTTATGACTCTGCTGAAACACACTAGTACATGCAGCTATTACAGTAATCCACAAATACAAATCCCATCAGCAACACTAGCATTTAATTTATCACATCTAAAGAATGACTACCGAAGAAAGAGGAATGCAGAGTTCAAAAGAATAAGTAATAAAGAATAGCACTTACAGCGGCAGAACAGTAGTAGGCCAGATACTCTGACAGTGAAGGAACTCCTTCTGGGAAGTTAGTAAGTTCAAAACCTTCATTCTCCTCTACATCATCCACCAATGCAATGTTTGTAATGTAATGCTGTTTAGTGAGCAAAATGATGAGTAACATTTGAATCTAATAAAGAACATAACAAACAATACTTTATTGCAGGAAAACCTTCCCTCCATCCTATTTTGCATGGTATAATTTATATTTGAAGGTCTAAAAATCTTTTGACTCATTTTCTCAAAGTAAAATTTTTGCAACACTATGTGCAGTTAAAAAGCATTTGGGCCATCACATGTGAACTCATTAAAGAACTATACCGCCAAGGACAATGGAGTAGCTTAAAAAACAGCTGAAACCAAAACAGGAAACACTTGAAGAATGAGACTAGTACCAAACAGCTATAAGCAACATCACACATCTGATTGCCCAAAGTCGATAATTCCCAGTCAAGAATGCCAATAACTCTATCCTGCAACATCAGTATTAAGGAAGTTAAAAGTCCATCTCTCAATGGGAAAACGAAATTGAATAACAACCATTGCCATTCTAAATATTGATGTTGTGAGAAAATATCATAAATTATTGCAATAAACCAAAAAACATTCAATAAATTATCAACTTTAGCACCTCAATAGGATGAAATACAAGATTATCCATCCGGAAGTCACCATGGACTAAACCAGTAGCTTCAGAAGAATCTTCAGGCGGAATGTGTTGCCGCAACCAATCAGTTAGCTCTAACATTTTCGGATTTCTCTCTGACTTACCCTCACCAGTAGAAATGACATATTGTTTGGCCCACCTCTCTACCTGAAATGCAAATCATAATTCATCAACTTTTCTTGCTTTAATAGTTGGTATTAAAAAACCTTTGCAAGACAATACAAAAAATATACAAAACGCAAGTACTTAATCACATCTCCACATAAAACTTTTAACATCTGTTCGTTCACTTGAAAAATTCACATCAAGGTCTATTATGAGCCACATATAAACACAACAGAATAAGGAGAAAATGAAAGAATATCATCCTGCACCTGCCGCTTACAGTAGTGGCTCCTTCTGCCATAGTTTCCTAGACCAATTGAATCTATATCAGCAGAATGAATTGAAGCCAAAGCTTTAGCTGTTGCACGATAAATCTCTCTTCTTTGCCTTGGCGCAACACCCTGATAAAAGAGAAAATGTTATACTTATATATCAATTTCATTCATATTTACAGCTTTGGAGGTTCATAAGGAGGTTGAGCACATTAGTTGACTAGTAATGCTAGTGAAAAGATCCATGTCTACTTGAGTTACAGGCTAAGTTGAAACATAAAATTTCATACTGGTAACTTGGGGTCTATGAAAATGCGTCCTTCCATATACTCCATAATGTAAAACGGTGTTCCGATAACACTTGAATCAGTACACAAGCAGAATACTTTAGGGACTGGAACCAATCTTTGAGTACCTAAAGCTTGTAGAACCTGCCACATTTCAAATAAGAATATGAAAAACAAGCACTAATATGATGAGGTATCTAAAAAAATCCTAGTTAGAAATTGTAACCATTTGTAAATAATCACAATCAACAACAGCAGCATTTGATGAATATACTGATATATTGAATACACTGGTGTATGCGTGTTTGTATTTGAGAGACAGAGAGAGAAAGAAACAGGGCTTGAACCTGAAATTCTCTCTCAACAGCATGAGCAGATTCTAGTAATTTTCCAGGAGGCTTCTTTCTGAGAACATATCGCTTAATGAAGGACCCTGAATGGACTTCAAGGAGAAATGTAGGATTTGATTGACCGTGGCCAAACTGATCCACAACAACACGAAGTCAAATCAGAGTATTGTCAATTTTCCGTCCTTTCCAACCCAGAGAGCAATCTTCAGATATTAAAATATGAATAATGGATAATAGTTGGATGTGAATAATGATGAGATTCCTGAATGCAAAATCTTTCAATGAGATTCTAGACACTCAACTCAAGTAACTCTTAAACATCAGCTTAATATTGGCAAAGACAACAACTTTTCAATTAGTTCTCAGTCAGCCAAACCAAAAGGAAATGAGAAAACCATACAGGACCCCAAGGCTAAAAATCCCAACTTTTGCTTCCTTTCTTCAAGTCCCGAACAACCAGAAGTTAACTAATTTCATAATTCAATGAAATGAGCTACTCAAAATTCCAATCCAACATATAAACAAAAGGATTCTCAACTACTTGCTTTACTCCAAGATATGATGAGAACCGCAACTGATCATTCAAAATCATTTCTTTCCATTACATCATCTTATAAGAAGTAAAACATAACCCACAATCAAACTCAAATGATCCTCAAAACCCATTTCACAAAAGTTTTAAGTATGTCGTCAGAGCCATAAAATTAATTGACAACTGGAGGAAGAGAAAGATACAGCTCCAATGAATTAAAAAAGTCATCTTTATCAGCTTAATTCCACTAACAAAATTAGGAGAATCCATATCCATACCTGAGAAACCTTGAGTTCAGAAGGAGAAGAAGGGAACCCTTCCACATTAGCAGAGGCATATCTTAAAAGGGTATCAACATCAAACTGCTGAGCCGGATGGACTTGACCCAAAATATCAGAGGTCCGAATTGCCATTTTTCTTTCCCAATTGAAGCACAACCCAAAAACCCACACGTGAGTCTGTCAAACAAGATGAACTACTCCCTTCTTTTGGTTAATTCATAAACTGAAGTCTTGGGTACAGTTTTCTATGTAACAGATTATGGATGACTATTTTCAGTATTATTATGATGTTTTGCAAGATTGTTGGCAGCTTTGGAAAAATCGACCCTGTGTGTAAAATTGATTATATTATAAAAATTATCAATTAGCAGCTATAATTGCCGACTAATTGTGCTTTCCGGACTTGAATATCGACAAAAAATTTGGTCATGATGATCAAAGCACAGTCAGACCGGGATAGAATGGTCAACGAGATGTGGTTCGTTTGAGCTGCGATATATTTGAAAAAAAATATATTGAAACATGTACAAATTTTATTGAGTATTTTTTTAATAAAAAAATATTTTAAAGAGAAGAATAAGAGAAATTTTTTTAAAAATTATGTTAAAGAAATTTAAGTGAAAAAAATTAAATTTTAAATTTTAAAATAAAAATATATTTAGATATTTTATTTTTATTTAAAAAAATTAATTTTTTATAAATAAAAATGGAATACAAACATAGCCGCGACTAATGGGTTATAGAATTGGACTTTCCATTAATAGACAAAATGCCTTATAGAGTATGGATTGTCAAATCAAAATACAGTTTTATATTTTTGTAAATAATAGTTATAAGTTAGTAAATATATAAAAATGTATAAAAGTGTTTTGAGAGGTGAAAAAAATATATTTTTATATAACAATTTATATAAATTTAGACTCTCTATAACATATTAAAAAAATATATAGATTTGCATATAACGCCTTAGAAAGTGATAAAATAAATTATGAAATTGCAAAATATAATTTTATTATGTGAATTTTTATATGATCACCAATAATTGAATTTGAGTGGTTGAGATATAGTACTTAAAAATTTCTTTTGTTCTTTTTTTTTTATATTGATGATTACACACTCTATTAATACATTAAATATAATAAAAATGATGGAAAACGTTTGCATGTCACATTCAGTTCAACAGTGATGGAAATATATTAAAAACCTTCTCTTTTTTTGGGTTATTTTAAGTGTTTGAGATAGTTTCTGCAAAGTGATGGGAAAGAACATGTTGCATATGTAATTTTTTTTTTTTTTTTGGGGTGGGGGAGGAGGTACAAAAATAAACCATTAATATTGATGATCCTTAAATTGTGTAGATGACCATTTCATTGATTTTTCTTGTCATATAGTTCGTGTAAATATTGGGTACGTAGCCATTTTCTCCTATCAAATGGTGTTCACAAAGGGTGCAAAGTTTACATACTCGTCATTCCTTCTCATCTTTCTTTGCAACCGAAACACTGTAAATTGATAGAAAAAGAATGGAGTTTGATGGGAAGGAACAGGAGTGGAGTTTGATGTGAAGAAACTGGAAAGGTATCCATGATAGCAAAATAATTTAGTACTACTACAGCATAGCTATATGTCTTAACATTTTCTTGACCAATGTGACAAACCTCCATTCCTGGGACTTGCGCTTGTTTTGGGTTCAAAGAATATTCACAAGAATAAACTTTTGCATGTAGATATGTTTATTTTTGCCTTGCTTAGGGAAAATGAATTGAAGATTGGACATATATATATATATATTAAAATAAAGCATGATTATGGCAATCCTAAAGATCCCACAACTCTCAATAATACAGAGGGAGAAACTAAATAATCTACAAGTTATGGATCTCCCAAATATAATATTTCCAAATTCGTTGCAATCATGGGTCTGCCATATAGAGGGACAAACTAAAAAATCTACAAGTTATGAATTTCCAAATTATAATATTTCCAAATTCCTTGCAATCATGGGTCTGCCATTAGCATAGGCATCTTGTAGATTGATTTCCTAGGGTGTGAATAGGATCCGTTTTGGTACCTTTTCTTGGATAATTAGCCAGCACAGAATGAAACTTTTCCTGTGTTAATCCACCACTAGGTACAAAAGTAAGAATAAAAACTCCACTTTAAGACTGATGAATATTTGATTCATTAAACTGTGGTTATGGTACACTTCATAAAAGTTTTTGGAATGGCTACCGAAATATCGCGAAAAGGAACCAAATTCGCTGCTTTTTCTTCACTTTATTGACCCACCGCATCCATATATTCCATTCTTCTCCATGTTTATTTGCATAAACTAGAACTTAATATTAGTACTAGTGTAGTGTACTTTGAGTTTACATCAAACACTAATCCGTGGGAATTCTGCACATAATAAGCCATTGACAGATGTTAATCTGATGATTGTATAACATTTAGTTCAATTTCACCAAAAGTGGGCTTCAAAGCATTGTCCCTTTGTTTCCTCTGAAAAAGGGAACAAAAATGTTCCTTTGGATTAGGACCTTTACCATAATCTGACCGGCCGTGATGACCACCTTATCCAGCTCTAAAATCTCAACTTTCTTCGGATACATATAGATGAACAAATCCATGATACCACAACCATGCATGAGAACATCAGAACTGTGGCTGATTGGCTGCAAGTTGATTTCCTTATAGTACAGATTTTATGTAGGGATATATATAGATGGATAATTCCATACAAAGATTTGCCCCTCCAAAACTTTGGTGTATGTTCATCATTCACATTGCACTAGTAAACATGTATCATTTAGGTATAAAATTTGCCACTCAAAGAAAGTGTAAATGGTTTATTGGCTATGGTGATGTATGTGCAGTGAGATAATTAATCCTAGTTAATATTTAAACTGTATCAAAAGCCACACACACACACACATATATATAGATATGTATATATATATATATATGAACAGAATCTCTTAAAAAGTCGAGAGATGCACTTTAATTCACTTTGGCACTCCAATATGTGTTATTCCTGAATAATTGATGCTACTGTTATAGCCCAGTCTGTTACAGTACTAGAATTAGAAAACCTTATATTCTAAGACTAATATTTGGAAAAATAATGCAACAATCCTCTGCCATTCACTTAAAAAGAAGCCACGATGGCCAGTTGAGAAAATATCCAAAAGGAATCATCACAACTTGGAGAACCTGAGAGTACCCCATTCAGATCATTTCTTTATTGAAAATCACACAAAACTAAATCCACCCTCATCCTACCTAGCATTAATATTTAAAGGGATCATTCATCATAATCAATTGCACCAAAAACCCAGCTCAAACACACAGACAGAAAGAAAAGACTAAAACCCTCAACTTCTTTCTCAAAACCCTAAAATTTCCTTCTTTTTGGCTAGCAAACACTCACTCAAAAATGAAAAATGACTACAACCAAGCAACGCTTGCCAAGGTAGGGCTTGAGGCCTTTGACGTTTTGGAAGAGCAATTTTATGGGAAAAGAAGGCAGCCAAAAAAGAAGGCTCCTGCTAATGCTTTTTCTTCCGTGTCTAAAGCTGCAGATTGTATCTACCAATATCAGCCACAGCAGACTCTAGTTCTCCAAGTGAAAAACCCTGTTTCTTCCTCGGAAGAGATGATCAACTGCGATGAGGCAGTGAAATTGAACGAGGGACGGCTTGTCATGGATTATTCCAAGAGGAAATCTGCAACTATGGCTTATTAATTTAGCTGTGCACAGAATAGTTTATGAAGTGTATAGGTAGCTTTATGCATGCATGCAAAGATGGTTATGCAAGCATGTCTCCTGGTCCTTTTTTTTTTTTTTTTTTTCCCGTCTTTCTGTCTAGTTAATTTTCAGGCTTCTGCAAAACTAAATGTAGTGCTGCTTTTTATGTATATGATATTTATGTTCATGTTTTTCTTCTTTTCAAAAATTACAAGTAAAATTTAGAAAATCTATTTGAATTCTATATATATATATAAGTTCAAGAATTAAAGATTGATGCCATTTAATTATGATGAACAATCCTAGTTTTCATTTATTGACATTCTAAAAATTCTACTGTACAAAAAAAGGGCAAAAAGCAATTTCTACAAAAAGAATTGGCTCATCATGATCAGTGGTTATTATTTTTTTTAAAACAAAAAACGTAAAGAATTTATTTTGTAAAAGGACCTAAGTCTAAAACTATACCAATTTAAAAACTTTTCGTAGCTATGTTAAATTATATATATATTCTAAAACAAATACTCGCCTCCATGCTATTAAAAAAAAAAAAGGGAGTTCAAAAATGGTTGATTGGAATGAAGTAATTAGTGGATGGTTGCTTCATTATTACTTATGGTTATTAGTCAATGAAGGAGAAGCCTTAGGTAGAAGAGTTTGTACAATATTTTTTTACTTTCACGAAAGTTCAAGAATTTCAGAGTTCCATAACAAATCATCAGCAACAAGAATGATAGATGGTTGTTAGATATTGTTTCTAGAATAATGTTTGTAACCAAAAATATTTCAGCTCATTAATTAGTAGTAGTTTTAATTATTTATTTGTTTCTGAAAAATAATTTGAAGTTAAGTTGCAAGTCAGTAAGTGTCGGATATATAATAGGAGGGAAAAAAATATTACATGCATCTAGTATATCACTTAAAATTATATAGTTAGGAATAATTAGGAATGACAGTTTATAATTTAGGGGGAATAGCTTATTTATAGAATGGAGAACAAAAAAAATATAATTATATGATTAACTTGTCATGATAAGAATAAAAATACAACGAATGCATAGAATATTTTTTGACACGACAAGATGAACACGTAGTAGAGAGTGATTTGGATGGAAAGCAGCCAAGATGAGAAAGCAGAAAATGCATATGTAACCTTTCAAAATAACCCCATGAAAGTTACTCTTTATTTAGTTTGATTATACATCACAGTCCTTGCCAAGTTTGAATACGATTAAATCCCCATGTGCAAATGTTATTAAGATTTATAATAATCAAAAATAGCTAAACTGATCAAAATGCTTAAACGATTCGTATCTTGGAAGACTAGAATAACATTCAAAATCTAACACATCCGAACAACTCAATATACTGGACTTTTTGTTTTGTTTTCTATACCATTTATACCATAATCAATGGTGGAACTTGTAGTTTGCTTTTCCTGCAATCATCCCATTAAATTAAACACAATCTAAACACGCAGAAAAAAAAGGCATGGATTTGTGCAAAGATCTTAATTAGTTGATCTAGCAACCTATATGGCCAAGCGATTTGATACTTTTTTAATTCATGATAAATGATTTACTTGAAATTTTATGTTTCACTTATTGTATAGCGACCATATCTCATGATGAAACAATGAAATTTCATTAAAACTAAACCCATTAAAGTATATACATTTTATAGTAAAGTTTAATTTTATCAATAAAGCTACGTCTTTCTTTAATATAATACAATTAGTACATAATAAAAATGATAGATGATTTCAACACCGGTTTATTATATATAGTATTTTGCTAATCATATGATGATCTATTCTTAGATCATTTGGTAAAATCTATTTGCTAGTAACAACAACAACTTAACTAGACTTGTGAAAATCTTATCAAGCAATCCTATAGAAGTCGTGGTCAAGGTATGTTAGTCATGGTGGTCTTCTTCCAAGTTCCAAGAGAATGATCCCATGGAAAGAATCAACCGCATCTAATAAAGCAAACAAAGCATGCTAACAACGGAATTGTCCAACAAAAGTTTACGACCAAATATATCCGACCAGGTCCCTTAATTTCCCTTTTCTAGATATCTATCCAATCCTCATCCCAATGCCAACGTAAGATGAATGACGTTGATACAAGTAGATATCTGTGAAATATCAAGAATCTAAGAATCTAATTCTGTTAATGGATTGCATTTTTGCACAACTAAGCTGCTAAATTAACTTTGTTACAACAACATTTTCCCCGCTGCTCACTGCCTCTGCCTCTTTATATATAGGTTTCTTTTCCTCGTAACCTCTGCACAAGAAACCAGCATAGATCCTTCTTTTTAACTAAGTAGTCTTGTTTGTTGTGTACCCTCTAATGGCACCTCAGTCAGACCTTGCTAAGATTGGCGAAGACGCCTTTCGCATAATAGACACATTCTGGGGCAAACCAAGCAAAAATCATCACATCCAACCAGCACCACCTATATGCACTATAGTGACTTGTCCCCTGCCCTGCCAACCTCTTGATTCATACGTATGTTATTCACCACCGGCAGCTCAGACCGCTCGAGTAACTAAGTTTTATGCAACAGAAGCAGCTGTCGTCAACGGCAATCGCAATTATGAGGCATCATCAAAGTTTTCTGAAGGTAAGCTCTTCATGGAGTATCAGAGGCCTACAATTCGTATTCCCTGAGGTAAAACGATTAGGACAATGTGACACTTGATCATGCTAGTTTGGAAATATAAATCTATATAACTGTGTGCTAAGGTATATAGTGGTATTAGTTTACATATGCTGGCCAATATTTCAAAGAAAAAAGCCAGGCTAGCTTGTACTTTTGTTGCAGACAGCAGCTATGCCTAGCTGCTTGTACGTATATAGTGGCAGTAGTTTGCAAATATCAAAGTAGTACTATTAATACTTCTTGTCTGTTGCTATTATTTTGCGTCACTTTAACTTGCCCATCTCTTCACCCCGAAAAGACCAGGGATACTTACTGATTATCGTGGTTGAGCTCCAGTCTAGAGGGAGCAAGAGGGATTACTCTTTCAAAACCTTAATAAAAATAACCCCTCCTTGGTCCCCTTAAACCCGTAACTTCGGCTGTTTCATTACCAATATGCTGCAAAAGAAAATTCAAGCATGTAAGACCAATCATCTCCCACATGTTTTGGTTCTACTAACTAAGTTCTAAAATTTTTGGTCTCGGAGACATTTTTATGAGCTTTAGTCAGTTTAAAAAACATGCTACAAAAACCCTTCCATATGAACACCCAACAAATCAATATTCACAATTGGAGTATAGTTGTTTAATCTTGAATGAACTTTTGATTAACAGAGCTCGACTAGCTTTCACTTCTTCTATATAAGCACCTTTTGACCAAGAAGTTGATGCCCCAGTGAAACTCTCTATTTGGGCGATCAACAAACTGCTGATTTCTAGCACTAAAATTTCTCGAAATGAACTTTCCACAATACACAAAAATAACAAAACATTGAACTCAGTCATATGAACACAAACAGTATAGCCTCGTATTTTGGAACACAAACATATTCACCAAATGTCAATGAACAAATAGTCCATTAGAAAATTCAACACAAATAATGGATAGGATATATAGGTTAAAGACTAAACTCCTCCCCTAAAGAGCAGAAAGCATCAATTTATGCAGTAAAGCCATCCCTCTTCTGCACCTACATTCACTTCTTGGCTTTCTTTGATCCTCCCCTGAAAGAACCATACAAGTCAAATTAGATAGGAAATAGCATTTTCATAAAGATGGACAAAACTTGGTTTCTAATTGCTCACTCTGTAGCCTGTCTAGATGCAGCAGCAGGTGCCTTCTCGCCAGGTCCCTACAAAGCCAGACGAAACAGCATTACAAAATATTTGTGTTCAAGTAAGAATGAAGCAAAACCAGGCAGTACTAAGCTAGCATGGGCATACTTCAAATGAACTCATAGCTTAGTTATGCTTCTAACACTGAAATTAACTTACAATTTCTTTCAACAAATAGGAACCAAAAAATTCAATCACATCATAAATTTTCATATAAGTTGTTCTACAGCCTATCAAAATTTACCAGTAAGACCCACCTAATGCACAATGTAAGTTGTTTACAAGAATTAAGAGTAAAACTAAAGCCTCCATTCTTACCTGCGCCAAACATTCCTCCCTTCGAGCAATTTTCCTTTCCCTGCGTGCCTTATTCTTAGCTCGTTTTGCCTCAAACTGGTCGGACAATGTTTTCTCTCTCGCCTTTTCAGCTTTGGTCTTGTGCATGCTCTCCAGCAGAACTCTCTTGTTCTTCAAGACATTAACTTTCACCTTCATGTACATGTCATGGTACATGTGCTTGTCCATTTTCTTGGACTCCCTTTACTTACGGAGCAAGCGCCTCAGCACACGCATTCTCCTCATCCAAAGGACTTTTGTTGGCAATCTAGCCTCCCTGGTACCCTACGTTTACCTGAACACATTAAACAGCATCATCAAAAAATTTTATCAGGATTAGAGATTATTGCATTTTAACTAACAGAAGATATTCCGAGGAAGTGTTATTTTCCTTAGTCCTTTTTCTCCAGCAGTTAATAACAAAATTTTAGGTCTTCCGTGAGGACAAATTTAGCACTTTGGGTATAAAATTTCCTCTATTCCAGGGACCAAGTACATGTTAATTCAATAAACCCATAATCCTTCCTACACATATTCACGGAAACAGAAACAACAATGCATTTAAAATAATAGCTGCATAAACCTTTTTACATCAACCCACTAGGATTCAACTCAAATAAGTAAAACCAAATAAATCATTCGATATAAGAAATAGCAGAAAAATTACAAACAGAAAGATGAAAAAGCAAGGTATACCATATCCAGAATGGCGTCCCTTTCTCTTTGCCTCCTTCATTCTACGAGCACGAGATCGAGAGTGGATCTTAGTTGGTTTCCTGATAATGAACCCATCCTTCACCAATTTCCTTATGTTTTGTCCTTCATTCCACAAATTATAAAGCAGAAAGTTCAGCAAAAACTGGCAGCAAGTAAAACTATAGTGAATTCACAATATCAAGGCCCTCTCATTAAGACAGAACACAACTTCACAATAAGGTAAGCTCTCTAAACACTAAAACACACAAATGGAAAATACAGTCAAAGCCTCTAAAGCTACGCTTTCTTACTCATTACGCTTCACATAAACCAATAAACACACGCAAATTAGGACGAAAAAGATAAATTACAGATATAAAGATACTCCGATGCAGCAGCCAAAGCTCAAAACGGTTTAAAATTGCATCTTGCAAGATTCCCCCCGCAAAAATTTCATCTTCAACAAAGAATTATTACTTCCCAACTTTAGTCAAATAATAACACGTTGAGGTAAAAATGCAAACTTATTAACTGGAAAGAACTCAACATTAAATGATTACCCAATACACATATTAGTGCACACTTTTCAGTATAACTATTATAAAGTCGCAAAGCATCCAACTTGAATATGAAGAACTTACTAGCAAAAGAAACAGTTTTTCAACAGCCAACTTTTCAACACTGATGCCATCAAATGAAATACAAAAGACCCACTTGAAAACAAGAACTTTTCCAACCAGAGAAGCTCACTAGAGCACTGTAAATGAATTTACACAAACTTTTGCATGCAGATATGTTTATTTTACCCTTGCTTAGGGGAAATGAAGACTGAATATATATATATATATGTATATATATATAGCATGATTATGGCAATCCTAAGATCCCCCAACTCTCAATAATATAGAGGGAAAAGCTAAAAAATCTACAAGTTATGGATCTCCCAATTATAATTTTTCCAAATTCCTTGCAATCGTGGGTCTGCCATTAGCCTTTTCTAGAATGAACTGGAGAATAGGCATCTTGTAGATTGATTTCCTGGGGTATGAATAGGATCCGTTTTGATACCTTTCCTTGGACAATTAGCCAGCACAGAATGAAACTTTTCCTGTGTTCATTCATCATTAGGTACAAAAGTAAGAATAAAAACTCCACTTTAAGACTGAATCATTGATTCATTAAACTGTGGTTATGGTACACTTCATAAAAGTTTTTGGACTGGATACCGAAATATCTCGAAATGGAACCAAATTCGCTGCTTTTTCTTCACTTTATTGACCCACCGCATCAATATATTCCATTCTTCTCCATGTTTATTTGCATAAACTAGAACTTAATATTAGTACTAGTGGAGTGTACTTTGAGTTTACATCAAACACTAATCCTTGGGAATTCTGCACATACTAAGCCATTGACAGATGTAGTTAATCTGATGATTGTATAACATTTAGTTCAATTTCACCAAAAGTGGGCTTCAAAGCATTATCCCTTTTTCCTCCGAAAAGGGAACAAAAATGTTCCTTTGGATTAGGATCTTTACCATAATATGACCGGCCGGGATGACCACCTTATCCAGCTCTAAAATCTCAACTTTCTTTGGATACATATAGATGAACAAATCCATGATACTAAAACAATGCATGAGAACATTAGAACTGTGGCTGAGTGGCTGCAAGTTGATTTCCTTATAGTAGAGATTTTCTGTAGGGATATATATAGATGAATAATTCCATGCAAAGATTTGCCCCTCCAAAACTTTGGTATATGTTCATCATTCACATTGCACTAGTAAACATGTATCATTTAGCTATAAAATTTGCCAGTCAAAGAAAGCGTCAATGGTTTATTGGCCATGGTGATGTATGTGCAGTGAGATAATTAATCACAGTTAATATTTAAACTGTATCAAAAGCCATATATATGTAGATATGTATATATTCTAAATGAACAGAATCTCTTAAAAAAGTGGAGAGATGCACTTTACTGCACTTTTTTTTTTGACAAGCCAAGGCGGCGAAGATTTTTATTAAAAATTTGGAGCAAAGTTTACAATGAAAAGGACAGCAACTAAGGGATGAATACTCTATTCCGCATGCTACTGTAAAAACAAGAAATAGTAAATAACTTGCAACCGAGACATACACTTATTTCTCAATAATCACCAATAGGTTTTGCAATCTGGACACTCCTGCCTTTGCCAACCTATCAGCCACTGCATTCATGGTCTTTGGGATATGATAGCCCTCCCAGTGCTTAATTTTCTCCTTCAGCAGGTCTAGATGATTGGAGATATTTTTTAGGTGCCAGGGGACATTCATTGGGTTGTTCAACCAGTTGATTGCATTAGCCGAGTCACTTTCAATTACAAGTACATGGGAGCATTTCCAAATGGACTCAGCAAATACCCGAAAAGCTTCACGTATAGCATAGAACTCTGCCTGGTTTGAGTCTAGTGTTCCAACATGCTTGGAGAACACGGCCTTTGTCAAGTGCACTTTACTGCACTTTGACACTCCAATATGTGTTATTCCTCAATAATTGATGCTACTGTTATATCCCAGTCTGTTACGGTACTAGAAATTAGAAAACCATATATTCTAAGACTAATATTTGGAAAAATAATGCAACAATCCTCTGCTCTTCACTTAAAAAGAAGCCACGATGGCCAGTTCAGAAAATATCCAAAAGGAATCATCACAACTTGGAGAACCTAAGAGTACCCCATTCAGATCATTTCTTTATTGAAAATTACACAAAACTAAATCCACCCTCATCCTACCTAGCATTATTATTTAAAGGGATCATTCATCATAATCAATTGCACCAAAAACCCAGCTCAAACACACAGACAGAAAGAAAAGACTAAAACCCTGAACTTCTATCTCAAAACCCTCAAATTTCCTCCTTTTTTGGCTAGCGAACACTCACTCAAAAATGGCATATAACTACAACAAAGCAAAGCTTCTCAAGGTAGGGCTTGAAGCCTTTGACATTCTTGAAGAGCAATTTTATGGGAAAAAAAGGGAGCC
The DNA here is from genome assembly GCA_020080225.1 of Gynochthodes officinalis. Lineage (NCBI taxonomy): Eukaryota > Viridiplantae > Streptophyta > Magnoliopsida > Gentianales > Rubiaceae > Gynochthodes > Gynochthodes officinalis. The sequence continues at coordinate 1,265,593 of CM034619.1, read as the reverse complement.
CAGAAGCAATCCGCCGAAAACAGAGAAGGCTCCTGCTAATGCTTTGCCTTCCGTGTCTAAAGCTGCAGATTGTATCTACCAATATCAGCCACAGCAGACTCTAGTTTGCCAAGTGATGTACCCTGTTTCTTCCTCGGAAGAGATGATCAACTGCTATGAGGCAATGAAATTGAACGAGGGACGGCTTGTCATGGATTATTCCAAGAGGAAATCTGCAACTATGGCTTATTAATTTAGCTGTACAAAGTGTAGTTTATGAAGAGTATGGGTAGCCATATATGCTTGCATGCAAAAATTAATGGCCATGCAAGCATGTCTCCTGGTCCTTTGTTTTTTTTTTTCTGTCTAGTTAATTTCCAGGCTTCTGCACAACTAAATGTAGTGCTGCTTTTTATGTATATGATATTTATGTTCATGTTTTTCTTCTTTTCAGAAATTATAAGTAAAATTTAGAAAATCTATTGAGTTCATAGATATATATATATAAGTTCAAGAATTAAAGATTGATGCCATTTAATTATGATGAACAATCCTAGTTTTCATTTATTGACATTCTCAAAATTCTACTGTACAAAAAAAGGGCAAAGAGCAATTTCTACAAAAAGAATTGGCTCGTCATGATTAGTGGTTATTATTTTATTTTTATTTTTTTGAAAAAAAAGAGTAGAGAATTTATTTGGTAAAAGGACCTAAGTCTAAAACTATACCAATTTAAAAACTTTTCAAAGCTCTGTTAAATGAAAAATATATATATTCTAGTAATTCTAAAACATATACTCGCCTCATACTTTAAAAAAAAAAGAAGTTCAAAAATGGTTGATTGGAATGAAGTAATTAATGGATGGCTGTTTCATTGTTACTTATGGTTATTAGTCAATGAAGGAGAAGCCTTAAGGGTAGAAGAGTTTGTACAATTTTTTTTTACTTGCACGAAAGTTCAAGAATTTCAGAGTCCCATAACAAATCATCAATTCATCAGCAACAAGAATGATAGATGGTTGTTATATATTGTTTCTAGAATAGAAGAATGTTCTCAACAAGAAGAAATAAAGTTTGTAACCAAAAATATTTCACCTCATTAATTATTCTTTTTTTTTTCTGAAAAAGAATTTGAAGTTAACTTGCAAGTCATTAAATGTTGGGTATATGATATGAGGGGAAAAAATATTATATGTATCTAGTATATATACCACTTAAAATTATATAGTTAGGGATAATTAAAATATTATATGTATCTAGTATATATACCACTTAAAATTATATAGTTAGGGATAATTAGGGAGGATCGTCTATAATTTAGGGGAATAGTTTATTTACATAATGAAGGACAAAAAATAAAATTATATGATTAACTTATGGTGATAAGAATAAAAATACAATGAATGCATACAATATTTTTCGACAGGACGAGATGAACACTAGTAGAGAGTTATTTGGAAGGAAAGCAGCCAAGATAAGAGAGCAGAAGATGCGTATTTAACCTTTCAAAATAACCCCATGAAAGTTATTCTTTATTTAGTTTGATTATACATCACATTCCTTGCCAAGTTTGAATACGATTAAATCCCCATGTACAAATGTTATTAAGATTTATAAGAATCAAAAACGGCTAAACTGATCAAAATGCTTAAACGAATCATATCTTGGAAGCCTAGAATAACATTATAAATCTAACAAATCCGAACAACTCAATATACTTGACTTTTTGTTTTGTTTTCTATACCATTTATACCATGATCCCTGGTGGAACTTGTATTTTGCTTTTCATGCAATCATCCCTTTAAATTAAACACAATCTAAACACGCAGAAGAAAAAAGGTATGGATTTGTGCAAAGATCTTAATTAGTTGATCTAGCAACCTATATATATGGCCAAGCTATTCGATACTTTTTTAATTCATGATAGATGATTTACTTGAAATTCTATGTTCCACTTATTGTATAGCGATCATATCTCATGATGAAACAATGAAATTTTATTAAAACTATACCCATTAGAGTTTATGTATTTTATAGTAAGGTTTAGTATTTATCAATAAAGTTGGGTCATTTCCTTAATATAATAGAGGTAGCACACAATAAATAGGATAAATGATCTGAACACTAGTTGATTATATATAGTATTTTGCTCATCATATGATGATCTATTCTTAGATCATTTGGCAAAATCTATTTGCTAGTAACAAAAACACTTTAACTAGACTTTGTGAAAATCTTATCAAGCAATCCTATAGAAGTCGTGGCCAAGGTATGATATATAGTCATGGTGGTATTCTTCCAATATCCAAGAGAATGATCCCATGGAAAGAATCAACCGCATCTAATAAAGCAAATATTATGCCACCGACAGAAGAACAGACCTAAACCAAGACCACGACCAAGACCAAATCCAAAGATCATTCTCTTGTTTGTTCATTTCATCCACCGCCATAATTAGATAATGCTACTCTAAACAAAGCAAGCTAACAAGTCCAACAAAAGTTTACGACCGAATAAATCCCACCAGGTCCCTTAATTTCCCTTTTCTAGATATCTATCCAAATCCCATCGTTCTTATCTTGAAGGAATCGCCACATATGGAAGGGTGGATTTTTTTTTTCCAGAATTCCCCTTCCACCCACATCCCCCCACCCCAACACATCAATGCCAACGTAAGAAAAATGACGTTGATACGAGTAGATATCTGTGAAATATCAAGAATCTAAGAATATAATTCTGTTAATGGATTGCATTTTTTGTCATCTAAGCTGCTAAATTAACTTTGTTACAACAACATTTTCCCCACTGCCTCACTGTCTCTGCCTCTTTATATATAGGTTTCTTTGCCTCGCAACCTCTGCACAAGAAACCGGCATAGATCCTTCTTTTTAACTAAGTAGTCTTGTTTGTTGTGTACCCTCTTATGGCACCTCAGTCAGACCTTGCTAAGATTGGCGAAGACGCCTTTCGCATAATAGACAAATTCTGGGGCAAACCTAGTAAAAATCATCATATCCCACCATCACAACCTATATGCACTTACCAGGTAGATAACCAGCAACAAATTTGTCACCAGCGTTACCAACCTCATGAATCATACGTATGTTATCCACCACAGGGAGCTCAGACAGCTCGAGTAACTAAGGTTTATGCAACAGAAGCGGCTGTCGTCAACAGCTACCGCAATTATGAGACAGCATCAAAGTTTTCTGAAGACAAGCTCTTCATGGAGTATCAAAGGCCTACATTTCGTATGCCCTGAGGTAAACGATTATGACAGTGTGATACTTGATCATACTAGTTTGGAAATATAAATCTATATAACTGTGTGCTAAGGTATGTAGTGGTAGTAGTTTGCATCTCCTGGCCAATATTTCAAAGAAAAAAGCCGGGTTAACTTGTACTTTTGTTGCAGACAGCAACTACGCCTTGCTACTTGTATAAATAGTCCTGTACCATATTAAACTACTATATCAAAGTAGTACTATTAATACTTCTTGTCTGTTGCTATTGTATTGCATCACTATAAGTTGCCCCCCTCTTCACCCCTAAAAGACCAGGGTTACTTACTGATTATCGTGGTTGGGCTCCAGTCTAGCAGAAGCACGAGGGATTACTCTTTCAAGACCTTAATAAAATAACCACTCCTTGGTCCCCTTAAACCCGTAACTTCGGCTGTTTCATTACCTAAATGCCGTGGAAGAAAATTCAAGCATGTTAGACCAATCATCTCCCACATGTTTTGGTTCTACTAAGTTCTAAAATTGTTGGTCTCAGAGATACTTTCATGAGCTTTAGTCAGTCTAAACAACATGCTACAAAATCCCTTCCCTATGATTGTAAACACCCAACAAATCAAAATTCACAATTGGAGTATAGTTGTTTAATCTTGAATGAGCTTTGATTAACAGAGCTCAAGTAGCTTTCACTTCTTCTATATAAGCACCTTTTGACTAAGAGTGTGATGCCCCAGTGCAAGTCTCTATTTGGGCGATCAACAAACTGCTGATTCCCTAGCACTAAAATTTCTCAAAATGAGCTTTCCATAATCCACAAAAATAACAAAATATTGAACTCAGTCATATGAACACAAACAGTATAGCCTCGTCTTTTAGAACACAAACATATTCACCAAAATGTCGATGAACAAATAGTCCATTAGAAAATTCAACACAAATAATGGATAGGATAGGTTAAAGACTAAACTCCTTCCCTAAAAAGCAGAAAGCATCAATTTATGCAGTAAATTCATCCCTCTTCTGCACCTGCATTCACTTCTTGGCTTTCTTTGATCCTCCCCTGAAAAAACCATACAAGTAAAGTTAGATACGAAATAGCATTTTCATAAAGATGGACAAAACTTAGTTTCTAATTGTACACTCTGTAGCCTGTCTAGATGCAGGTCCCCAGCCAGACGAAATAGAAAAATTCACAGATATAAAGATACTCCGATGCAGCAACCGAAACTCAACACGGTTTTAAAATTTCATCGTGCTAGATTTCCCCCCTGCAAAAATTTTATCATCAACAAAGAATTATTACTTCCCAACTGTGGTCTAATAATAACATGTTGAGGCAAAAATGTAAACTTCTTAACTGGAAAGAACTCAACATGAAATGATTACACAATACACATATTAGTGCATACTTTTCAGTATAACTATAATAAAGCCACAAAGCATCGAACTTGAATATGAAGAACGTACTAGCAAAAGAAACAGTTTTTCAACGGCCAACTTTTCAACACTGATGCCATCAAATGAAATACAAAGAACCCACTTGAAAACAAGAACATTCCCAACCAGAGAAGCTCACTAGAGCCCCGTAAATGAATATACACAAACTTTTGCATGCAGATATATTTATTTTTGCCTTGCATAGAGAAAATGAACCGAAGATTGGATATATATATATATATATATATATATATATATATATATATATATATTAAAATAAAGCATGATTATGGCAATCCTAAGATCCCTCAACTCTCAATAATATAGAGGGAAAAACTAAATAATCTACAAGTTATGGATCTCCCAAATATAATATTTCCAAATTCCTTGCAATCATGCGTCTGCCATATAGATCGAGGGAAAAACTAAAAAATCTACAAGTTATGGATCTCCCAATTAAAATATTTCCAAATTCCTTGCAATCATGGGTCTGCCATTAGCCTTTTCTTGAATGAACTGGAGAATAGGCATCTTGTAGATTGATTTCCTGGGGTATGAATAGGATCCTTTTTGGTACCTTTCCTTGGATAATTAGCCAGCACAGAATGAAACTTTTCCTGTGTTCATCCACCATTAAGTACAAAAGTAAGAATAAAAACTTTACTTTAAGACTGAATCTTTGATTCATTAAACTGTGGATATGGTACACTTCATAAAAGTTTTTGGAATGGATACCGAAATAACTCGAAAAGGAACCAAATTCGCTGATTTTTCTTCACTTTATTGACCCACCGCATCAATATATTCCATTCTTCTCCATGTTTATTTGCATAAACTGGAACTTAATATTAGTAGTACTAGTGTAGTGTACTTTGAGTTTACATCAAACGCTAATCCTTGGGAATTCTGTACATAATAAGCCATTAACAGATGTAGTTAATCTGATTATTGTATAACATTTAGTTCAATTTCAGCAGAAGAGGGCTTCAAAGTATTGTCCCTTTTTCCTCCGAAAAGGGAACAAAAATTTTCCTTTGGATTAAGATCTTTACCATAATATGACCGGCAGGGATGACCACCTTATCCAGCTCTAAAATCTCAACTTTCTTTGGATACATATAGATGAACAAATCCATGATAATATAACCATGCATGAGAACATCAGAACTGTGGCGGAGTTTTTTTTTTTTTTGACAAGCCAAGAAGGCAAATTGATTATTAGATGATGAGAAAAAGTTTACAATACATAAGATAGTAAATAAGAGAGGCTCAATAACAATCCTACTCCTCAGACTACTATAGAGATTTGCAAGTTGATTTCCTTATTGTAGAGATTTTATATAGGGATATATATAGATGAATAATTCCGTGCAAAGGTTTGCCCATCCAAAACTTTGGTAAACATGTATCATTTAGCTATAAAATTTGCCACTCAAAGAAATTGTCAATGGTTTATTGGCTATGGTGATGTATGTGCAGTGAGATAATTTTTTTTTTGATCCTTGTTAATATTTAAACTGTATCAAAAGCCATATATATATAGATATGTCTATATTCTAAATGACCAGAATCTCTTTAAAAAGTGGAGAGATGCACTTTAATGCACTTTGACACTCCAATATGTGTTGTTCCTCAATAATTGATGCTACTGTTATACCCCAGTCTGTTACAGTACTAGAAATTAGAAAACCATATATTCTAAGACTAATATTTGGAAAAATAATGCAACAATCCGCTGCCCTTCACTGAAAAAGAAACCACGATGGCCAGTTCAGAAATTATCCAAAAGGAATCATCACAACTTGGAGAACCTAAGAGTACCCCATTCAGATCATTTCTTTATTGAAAATCACACAAAACTAAATCCACCCTCATCCTACCTAGCATTATTATTTAAAGGGATCATTCATCATAATCAATTGCACCAAAAACCCAGCTCAAACACACAGACAGAAAGAAAAGATTAAAACCCTCAGCTTCTTTCTCAAAACCCTAAAATTTCCTCCTTTTTGGCTAGCAAACACTCACTTAAAAATGGCACATAACTACAACAAAGCAAAGCTTCCCAAGGTAGGGCTTGAGGCCTTTGACATACTTGAAGAGCAATTTTATGGGAAAAAAAGGCAGCCCAGCAGCAATCTGCCGAAAACAAAGAAGGCTCCTGCTAATGCTTTGCCTTCCGTGTCTAAAGCTGCAGATTGTATCTACCAATATCAGCCGCAGCGGACTCTAGTTTTCCAAGTGAAGAACCCTGTTTCTTCCTCGGAAGAGATGATCAACTGCTATGAGGCAATGAAATTGAACGAGGGACGGCTTGTCATGGATTATTCCAAGAGGAAATCTGCAACTATGGCTTATTAATTTAGCTGTACACAGAGTAGTTAGTGTATGGGTAGCCAAATATGCTTGCATGCAAAAATTAATGGTCATGCAAGCATGTCTCCTGGTCTCTCTTTTTTTTTCCTTTTTTTTCTTTTTTTCTGTGTAGTTAATTTCCAGGCTTCTGCAAAACTAAATGTAGTGCTGCTTTTTATGTATATGATAGTTGTGTTCATGTTTTTCTTCTTTTCAAAAATTACAAGTAAAATTTAGAAAATCTATGAGTTCACACACATATATATATATATACATACACACACATGTGTGTGTGTGTATGTATGTATATATATATACACACACACACACACACATATATATAAGTCCAAGCATTAAAGATTGATGCCATTTAATTATGATGAATAATCCTAGTTTTCATTTATTGACATTCTAAAAATTCTAAAAAAAAAAGGCAAAGAGCAATTTCTGCAAAAAGAATTGGCTCATCATGATCAGTGGTTATTATTTTATTTTTTTTGAAAAAGAAAGTAGAGAATTTATTTGGTAAAAGGACCTAAGTCTAAAAGTATACCAATTTAAAAACTTTTCAAAGCTATGTCAAATTAAATATATATATATATATATATATATATATATATATATATATATAGATATATATAATATAGATAGATAGTAATTCTAAAACATATACTCGCCTCCATACTGAAAAAAAAAAAAGAGAGAGAGAGAGAGAAGGCTGATTGGAATGAAGTAATTAATGGATGGTTGTTTCATTATTACTTATGGTTATTAGTCAATGAAGGAGAAGCCTTAAGGGTAGAAGAGTTTGTACAATATTTTTTTACTTTCACGAAAGTTCAAGAATTTCAGAGTTCCATAACAAATCATCAGCAATGGTTGTTATATTGTTTCTAAAACAGAACAATGTTCTCAACAAGAAGAAATATATATAGTTTGCAACCAAAAATATTTCACCGCATTAATTAGTAGTAGTTTTATTTTTTTTTTTCTGAAAAAGAATTTGAAGTTAACTTGCAAGTCATTAAGTGTTGGGTATATGATATGAGAGGAAAAAATATTACATGCATCCAATATACCACTTAAAATTATACAGTTAGGAATAATTAGGGAGGACAGATTATAATTTTGGGGAATAGCTTATTTACATAATGGTGGACAAAAAAATAAAATTATATGATTAACTTGTCGTGGCAAGAATAATAATACAATGAATGAATGCATATAATATTTTTCGACATGACGAGATGAACACGTAGCAGAGAGTGATTTGGAAGGAACTTGTAGTTTGCTTTTCATGCAATTAATCATCCCATTAAATTAAACACAATCTAAACACGCAGGAAAAAAAAAGTATGGATTTGTGCAAAGATCTTAATTAGGTGATCTAGCAACCTATATATATGGCCAAGCTATTTGATACTTTTTTAATTCATATATGATAGATGATTTAGTTGAAATTCTATGTTCCACTTATTGTATAGTGACCATATCTCATGATAAAACAATGAAATTTTATTAAAACTAGATCCATTCGAGTTTATGCATTTTATAGTAAGGTTTAGTATTTTTTTCAATAAAGTTACGTTATGTTTAACCACCATATTGTTGCTATATGTTTAACCACCATATTGTTGCTATTTCTATATAGCCCTTTGTGGTGGATTTTATATTTTGTCCTTGGAGATTTGGACATCTTCTTATCTTTGAATTGGTCCTCCTTTTTATAACTTTGCTCTCAGCTTCTAATAAATCTCTATGGCTTGTCAAAAAAAAAAGTTACGTTATTTTTTTAATGTAATACAGTTAGTACACAATAAATATGATAGATGATCTGAATACCAGTTGATTATATATAGTATTTTGCTAATCATAAGATGATCTATTCTTAGATCAATTGGTAAAATCTATTTGCTAGTAACAGCAACAATTTAACTAGATTTGTGAAAGTCTTTTCAAGCAATCCTATAGAAGTCGTGGCAAAGGTATGATAGTCATGGTGGTCTTCGTTCCAAGACAATGATCCCATGGAAAAAATCAACCGCATCTAATAAAGCAAATATTATGCCACCGAACGAAGAACAGACCTAAACCAAGACCACGACCAAGACCAAATCCAAAGATCATTCTCTTGTTTGTTCATTTCATCCACCGCCATAATTAGATAATGCTACTCTAAACAAAGCAAGCTAACAACGGAATTGTCCAACAAAAGTTTACGAACGAATAAATCTCACCAGGTCCCTTAATTTCCCTTTTCTAGATATCTATCCAAACCCCATCGTTCTTATCTTGAAGGAATCGCCACATATGGAAGATGGATTTTTTTTTTTTTTCAGAATTCCCCTTCCCCCCAGTGCCAACGTAAGATGAATGACGTTGATACAAGTAGATATCTGTGAAATATCAAGAATCTAAGAATCTAATTCTGTTAATGGATTGCATTTTTTGTCATCTAAGCTGCTAAATTAACTTTGTTACAACAACATTTTCCCCACTGCCTCACTGCCTCTGCCTCCTTATATATAGGTTTCTTTGCCTCGCAACCTCTGCACAAGAAACCAGCATAGATCCTTCTTTTTAACTAAGTAGTCTTGTTTGTTGTGTACCCTCTTATGGCACCTCAGTCAGACCTTGCTAAGATTGGCGAAGACGCCTTTCGCATAATAGACAAATTCTGGGGCAAAACTAGTAAAAATCATCATATCCCACCATCACAACCTATATGCACTTACCAGGTAGATAATCAGCAACAAATTTGTCACCAGCGTTACCAGCCTCATGATTCATACGTATGTTATCCACCACAGGAAGCTCAGACCGCTCGAGTAACTAAGGTTTATGCATCAGAAGCAGCTGTCGTCAACAGCTCCCGCAATTATGAGGCACCATCAAAGTTTTCTGAAGACAAGCTCTTCATGGAGTATCAGAGGCCCACACTTCGTATGGCCTGAGGTAAAACGATTATGACAGTGTGATACTTGATCACGCTAGTTTGGAAATATAAATCTATATAACTGTGTGCTAAGGTATATAGTGGTAGTAGTTTGCATCTCCTGGCCAATATTTCAAAGAAAAAAGCCAGGCTAGCTTGTACTTTTGTTGCAGACAGCAGCTATGCCTAGCTGCTTGTACGTATATAGTGGCAGTAGTTTGCATATATCAAAGTAGTACTATTAATACTTCTTGTCTGTTGCTTTTATATTGCATCACTATAACTTGCCCCTCTCTTCACCCCTAAAAGACCAGGGTTGCTTACTGATTATCGTGGTTGAGCTCCAGTCTAGCAGAAGCACGAGGGATTACTCTTTCAAGACTGTAATAAAAATAACCACTCCTTGGTCCCCTTAAAGCCGTAACTTCGGCTGTTTCATTACCAAAATGCTGTAGAAGAAAATTCAAGCTTGTAAGACCAATCATCTCCCACATGTTTTGGTTCTACTAAGTTCTAAAATTGTTGGTCTCAGAGATACTTTCATGAGCTTTAGTCAGTCTAAACAACATGCTACAAAATCCCTTCCCTATGTTTGTAAACACCCAACAAATCAAAATTCACAATTGGAGTATAGTTGTTTAATCTTGAATGAGCTTTTGATTAACTGAGCTCAATTGGCTTTCGCTTCTTCTATATAAGCACCTTTTGACTAAGAGTGTGATGCCCCAGTGAAACTCTCTATTTGGGCGATCAACAAGATTTCTAGCACTAAAATTTCTCGAAATGAACTTTCCACAATCCACAAAACTAACAAGGGTAAATTACATATACCCCATGGAGGTTTTTGTTTATCATCAATCAAACTCTACTGTTTGTCAAAACTATTAATACCTCCTTGAATCTTGTAAACGTTTAACATTTACCTTCCTAAGACGGGATCATTATGAACAGTACCATTACAGTAAAAAAATTAAATATTTGGACAAAACTACCTCTTACACTCTAGTTATTAATTTGTGTGTGTGTGTATATATATATATGTATGTATTTTTATTTTTGTTGGTTTGGTAATTTTGACTATGAAATGAATTATATAAAAATAAACCATTAATATTGGAATCTTTCCCACTTGTAAGTTGGAGAAAAAAAAAAAAGATGAAAATTTGTGGAGGGGTAATTGACGAAGTTCCAAAAGTGTGATGGGTTTTGGGCGCATTTGCTAAATGCCCATTCAGCAAAACCAAACCCCCCCACCCCATACACACACATGCACACTAATTTTCATCTTTTTTTTCCCCACCTACCAATGTCAGCGACCCTTAACATAGATGATCCTCAATTGTAGATGACCATTTCATTGATTTTTCTTGTCATATAGTTCATGAAATGGTTGGGTAGCCATATCAAATTGTGTTCACAAAGGGTGCAAAGTTTACATACTCAACATTTCTCCACAACTGGAAATGTATATCCATGATAGCAAAATAATTAGTCCTACTACAGCATAGCTATATATGTCTGACATTTTCTTGATCAATGTGGCAAACCTCCATTCTTGGGACTTTTGCTTGTTTTGGGTTCAAAGGATATTCACAAGAATAAACTTTTGCATGCAGATATGTTTATTTTTGCCTTGCTTAGGGAAAATGAACCGAAGATCCCCCAAAATGAACTATATATACATTAAAATAAAGCATGATTATGGCAATCCTAAGATCCCCCAACTCTCAATAATATAGAGGGAAAAACTAAATAATCTACAAGTTATGGATCTCCCAATCATAATATTTCCAAATTCCTTGCAATCATGGGTCTGCCATTAGCCTTTTCTTGAATGAACTGGATAATACGCATCTTGTAGATAGATTTCCTGGAGTACGAATAGGATCCGTTTTGGTACCTTTTCTGGGATAATTAGCCAGCAGGGAATGAAACTTTTCCTGTGTTCAACCAACATCAGGTCAAGAATAAAAACTCCACTTTAAGACTGAATCTTTGATTCATTAAACTGAGGTTATGGTACAATTCATAGAAGTTTTTGGATTGGTACCGAAATATCTCGAAAAGGAACCAAATTCGCTGCTTTTTCTTCACCTTATTGACTCACAGCATCAATATATTCCATTCTTCTCCATGTTTATTTGCATAAACTAGAACTTAATATTAGTACTAGTGGAGTACTTTTGAGTTTACATCAAATACTAATCCATGGGAATTCTGCACATAAAAAGCCATTGACAGATGTAGTTAATCTGATGATTGTATAGCATTTAGTTCAATTTCACCAAGCATTGTCCCTTTTTCGGAGGAAAAAGGGAACAAAAATGCTCCTTTGGATTAGGATCTTTACCATAATATGACCCTGCCAGGATGACCAACTTATCCAGCTCTAAAATCTCAACTTTCTTTGGATACATATGGATGAGCAAATCCATGATAATACAGCGATGCATGAGAACATCCGAACTGTGGATTAGTGGCTGCAAGTTGAGATCCCTCAACTCTCAATAATATAGAGGGAAAAACTAAAATAATTTACAAGTTATGGATCTCCCAAATATAATATTTCCAAATTCCTTGCAATCATGGGTCTGCCATATAGAGGGAGAAACTAAAAAATCTACAAGTTATGGATCTCCCAATTATAATATTTCCAAATTCCTTGCAATCATGGGTCTGCCATATAGAGGGAGAAACTAAAAAATCTACAAGTTATGGATCTCCCAATTATAATATTTCCAAATTCCTTGCAATCATGGGTCTGCCATTAGCCTCTTCTTGAATGAACTGGAGAATAGGCATCTTGTAGATTGATTTCCTGGGGTATGAATAGGATCCGTTTTGGTACCTTTTCTTGGATAATTAGCCAGCACAGAATGAAACTTTTCCTGTGTTCATCCACCATTAGGTACAAAAGTAAGAATAAAAACTCCACTTCAAGACTGAATCTTTGATTCATTAAACTGTGGATATGGTACACTTCACAAAAGTTGTTGGAGTGGATACCGAAATATCTAGAAAAGGAACCAAATTCGCTGCTTTTTCTTCACTTTATTGACCCACCGCATCAATATATTCCATTCTTCTCCATGTGTATTTGCATAAACTAGAACTTAATATTAGCACTAGTGGAGTGTACTTTGAGTTTACATCAAACACTAATCCTTGGGAATTCTGCACATACTAAGCCATTGACAGATGTTGTTTATCTGATGATTGTATAACATTTAGTTCAATTTCACCAAAAGTGGGCTTCAAAGCATTGTCCCTTTTTCCTCCGAAAAAGGAAACAAAAATGTTCCTTTGGATTAGGATCTTTACCATATTATGACCGGCCGGGATGACCACCTTATCCAGCTCTAAAATCTCAATTTTCTTTGGATACATATGGATGAACAAATTCATGATAATACAGCCATGCATGAGAACATCCGAACTGTGGCTGAGTGGCTGCAAGTTGATTTCCTTATAGTAGAAATTTTATATAGGAATATATATAGATGAATAATTCCATGCAAAGATTTGCCCTTCCAAAACTTTGGCATATGTTCATCATTCACATTGCACTAGTAAACATGTATCATTTAGCTATAAAATTTGCCACTCAAAGAAAGTATCAATGGTTTACTGGCTAATGTGATGTATGTGCAGTGAGATAATTAATCCTAGTTAATATTTAAACTGTATGAAAAAGCCATATATATATATAGATATGTATATATATTCTAAATGAAGATAATCTCTTAAAAAAGTGGACAGATGTACTTTAATGCATTTTGACACTCCAATATGTGTTATTCCTCAATAATTGATGCTACTGTTATACCCCAGTCTGTTACAGTGATAGAAATTAGAAAACCATATATTCTAAGACTAATATTTGGAAAAATAATGCAATAATCCTCTGCCCTTCACTTAAAAAGAAGCCACGATGGCCAGTTGAGAAAATATCCAAAAGGAATCATCACAACTTGGAGAACCTAAGAGTACCCCATTCAGATCATTTCTTTATTGAAAATCACACAAAACTAAATCCACCCTCATCCTACCTAGCATTATTATTTAAAGGGATCATTCATCATAATCGATTGCACCAAATACCCAGCTCAAACACAGACAAAAAGAAATACTAAAACCCTCCACTTCTTTCTCAAAACCCTAAAATTTCCTCCTTTTTGGCTAGCAAACACTTACTCAAAAATGGCATATAACTACAACAAAGCAATGCTTCTTATGGTAGGGCTTGAGACCTTTGACATTCTTGAAGAGCAATTTTATGGGAAAAAAAGGCGGCCCAGCAGCAATCCGCAGAAAACAAAGAAGGCTCCTGCTAATGCTTGGCCTTCCGTTTCTGACGCTGCAGCTTGTAACTACAAATATCAGCCACAGCAGACTCTAGTTTGCCAAGTGATGAACCCCGTTTCTTCCGCGGAAGAGACGATCCACTGCCATGAGGCAATGTAATTGAACGAGGGACGGCTTGTCATGGATTATTCCAAGAGGAAATCTGCAACTATGGCTTATTAATTTAGCTGTACACAGAGTAGTTTATGAAGTGTATAGGTAGCTATACATGCATGCATGCATGCAAAAATGGTCATGCAAGCATGTCTCCTGGTCCTTTTTTTTTTTCTTTTTTTTCTGTCTAGTTAATTTCCAGGCTTCTGCAAAACTAATTAATGTAGTGCTGCTTTTTATGTATATGATATTTATGTTCATGTTTTTTTTCTTTTCAAAAATTACAAGTAAAATGTAGAAAATCTAATGAATTCAAATATATATAAGTTCAAGAATTAAAGATTGATGCCATTTAATTATGATGAACAATCCTAGTTTTCATTTATTGACATTCTCAAAATTCTACTGTACAAAAAAAAAAACAACCAAAGAGTAATTTCTACAAAAGGATTGGCTCATCATGATCAGTGGTTATTATTATTTTTTAAAAAAAAAAAAGTAGAGAATTTATTTGGTAAAAGGACCTCAGTCTAAAACCATACCAATTTAAAAACTTTTCAGAGCTCTGTTAAATTAAAAATATATATATACTCGCCTCCATACAAAAAAAAACAAAAAAGTTCAAAAATGGTTGATTGCAATGAAGTAATTAATGGATGGTTTTTTCATTATTACTTATGGTTATTAGTCAATGAAGGAGAAGCCTTAAGGGTAGAAGAGTTTGTACAATATTTTTTACTTTCCCGAAAGTTCAAGAATTTCAAAGTTCCATAACAAATCATCAGCATCAAGAATGATAGATGGTTTTTTTGAGACTGAGACTTTAGACAAGGCAGTTAACTCTTCTTTCATCACCTTGGTTCCAAAGATTGAAAATCCTGTCCACCTAAAAGACTATAGGCGTATTAGTCTCGTTGGGAGCATCTATTAAATCCTGGCCAAAGTTTTAGCACTTCGATTGCAAGAGGTGATTAATGAGGTGATAGGGAGCAACTAGTTTGTGTTCCTAAAAGCTAGACAATTGTCAGATTGCTTCTTAATTACTAATGAAGCTGTTGATTATCTCAAGAAAAATAACAGGAGTGGCATTCTGTTGAAGGTAGATTTCGAAAAAGCTTTTGATAATGTTGATTGGGATTTTTTGGAGCTCATTATGATAAAGATGAATTTTGGAAAGAAGCGGAGAAGTTGGATCCGTTTCTGCGTGGCCACAGTGTCTTTGTCAATTTTGATCAATGGCTCTCCTACCAAGCAGTTCAATATCAAAAAAGTCTCCGTCAAGGCTGTCCCCTCTCACCAATGCTCTTCAATATCATGGCTGAAGCGTTTAGTATCCTTATGCAAAAAAGAGAATCCTCAGGGCTATTCGAGGGGCTGAGCATTGGTCAAGGTAGCTTCAGGTTAACTCACCTACAATATGCGAACGATACTCTTGTCTTCATCAAACGTGAACTCCAAAGTGTTTTGAATGTGAAAAGAATTCTCCGATGTTTTGAGGCATTGTTTGGCACGAAGATTAACTTCAGCAAAAGTAGCTTGATTGGCATTGGGGTGGAAGTGGGTCTCCAGTACAGATGGGCTGAGTACATGTCTTGCAAGGTTGAAGCCTTTCCGATTAAATAGCTTCCTCTAGGTGTTAATGCTGCAACCCAAAGCATCTGGAGGCCTATCTTGGATAATATGAGATCAAAGCTTGCTAGCTGGCAAACAAGGTACCTTTCCATGGGTGGCAAAGTGACTCTTATTAATTCTGTCTTGTCGAGTCTGCCGATTTTTTTCTTATCTGTCTTTAAGCTCCCTTGTGGTGTTAAAAATGACATGGACAAATTGATGCGGAAATTTCTCTGGGGCAATTTGGACCAACAACGTAAATTGCATTATGTGGATTAGCATACAGTTAATGCTCCAAAGTGGCTCGGGGGACTTGGTATGATCGACTTCCATCTAAAGAACTCTGCACTATTAACAAAAAGGCTATGGAGGTTCGGGAATAAGGTGAATTCGTTATGGCGGAATTTTATTGTGGAAAAATATAGGCTAGAAAAGAAGCGCCTCCTCCCCACACTTTGCAATAACAGATTTGTCTCCAATTCTTGGAAAGCTATTACTGCCCCACTTACTCCCTCTGATAAATTTCATGGTGCTGTTTCTTTAGGGATAAGGACGCTGCTTGGGAAGGGAGACAATATTACTTTCTAGCACGATGAGTGGATAGAAGGTATGATACTAAAAATGTGCTTCTCTCACATCTTTGCTTTGTCTATTAACAAGAATGGATATGTGGCTGAGTTCAGAAATTGGAGGAATGACCGTTGGGAATGGAAGATTGTCCTTCGTAGGAATGCTCTTGATTGGGAAAACCAGCAACGGGAGGACTTGCTGTCCACTTTGCAGGGCCAATATCCTAGCCGTCACTCCCAGGATCGAATCATTTGGCTTTGGGTACCGAATAGTACGTATTCCACTTCCTCTTTCTACAAATCTGTGTTACTACCCCAGGGGCAAGGGCGCGTAATCTGGAATTTAGTATAGAATGGTTATGGTCCACCAAAAGTGGAAGTCTTTATTTGGCAACTAATCCATCAAAAGCTTCTCGTTAGAAGTTGTCTACTAATAATTTAATTTTTTTTTGTATTATCTGCTCTTATTTTCTAATAAAATATTTTGCCTTGTTGGCTTGTCAAAAAAAAAAAAAAGAAGTTGTCTACTAAGAATGGGCATTATTAGACCAGAACTTGCTAGTTGTCCATTCTGTAATACCGAGCTGGAATCTGTGCAACATTTGTTTTTCGATTGTTGGAGTAGCTGGAGGGTGTGGGCTAGGTGTTTGGAAGTTTAGGGTATTACTTGGGTCTGCCTGGAGAATCCTTACACCTTCCTGAATAGTTGGCAACAATCCTTCCCAAATTTCAAAGGAATGCCGCCTTCGATTCTGTTGTTTTATCTGATAACCTGGTCAATCTGGCTGTGCAGAAATCAGGTCACTTTTAACAATAAGCGCTTTGACTTCGCGCTACTCATGGACTTGATCTTCATCCGATTCGCAACTTGGTTTTAAGCGAAATGGCCTTCTTCTTCAGCATCTATTTCAGACATATTCCAGCAGCCAAATAGTGTAGAAGTGAAGCAGGTTTACGAATGCAGGAAGGTTAGTGCCACTTGGTCTCATCCCCAACCTGGTATAATGAAGTTTAACGTAGATGGTTCAGTTATCGGGAAACCGAGTCTGGCTGGGAGTGATGGAATTCTTAGAGATGAACTGGGTAAAACAAGGGTCGTATTCTCTAAACATGTTGGGATTCTAGATTCAAATCAAGCCGAGTTCTTTGCTATTCGTGAGGCTTTTCGGTTGTTTTTTGAGACTATTTGGAAGAGTTCCCATGTACTTGAAATTGAGAGCGACTCAGTCAACGCAATCACTTGGCTGAAGAACCCAGATAAAACCCCTTGGCATCTAAAAAATGTCTTTAATCACTTGGACCTGCTGAAGGAGAAAATTAAGCATTTGGAGGGTTACCACATTTCGAGGGACATTAATAGTGTGATTGATAGGCTAGCAAAGTTAGGAATGTCCATATTGCAAACTTTGTTGGTGATCATGGAAAAATAAGCCTATGTCTCCGCTGTATCTTATTTCCCTGCTCCTTGGCGGGCGCTATTCCCGTACAGTAGGATTGCTACTGTTACGTCCCTTCTTGTAACTTTGGCTCCCGTTATTCAATAATAAAATTTGCCTTTTGGCTTGTCAAAAAAAAAAAAGAATGATAGATGCTTGTTATATATTGTTTCTAGAACAGAAGAATGTTCTCAACAAGAAGAAATATAATTTGTAACCAAAAATATTTCACCGCATTAATTAGTAGTTGTTGTAATTATTTATTTTTTTATGCAAAATAATTTGAAGTTAACTTGCAAGTGTTGGGTATATGATATGAGGGAAAAAAATGTTGCATGCATCTAGTATACCACTTAAAATTATATAGTGAGGGATATATAATTAGGGAGGACAGTTTATAATTTAGGAAGAATAGCTTATTTACATAATAGATGATAAAAAAATAAAATTAAATGATTAACTTATCGTGATAAGAATAAAAATACAACGAATGCATAGAATATTTTTTGACAGGACGAGATGAACATGTAGTAGAGAGTGATTTGGAAGGAAAGCAGCCAAGATGAGAGAGCAGAAGATGCAAGATGTGTATTTAACCTTTCAAAATAACCCCATGAAATTCTTTATTTAGTTTGATTATACATCACATTCCTTGCCAAGTTTGAATACGATTAAATCCCCCTGTGCAAATGTTATTAAGATTTATAAGAATAAAAAACGGCTAAACTGATCAAAATGCTTAACCGAATCATATCTTGGAAGACTAGAATAACATTCAAAATCTAACTCATCCAAACAACTCAATGGAATGGAATGGACTTTTTTTTTTTTTCCTATACCATTTATACCTTGATCCATGTTGGAACTTGATTTTCATACAATCCAAACACGCAGAAAAAAAAAAGTATGGATTTGTGCAAGGATCTTAATTAGTTGATCCGGCAACCTATATGGTTAGGCGATTTGATACTTTTTTAATTCATGATAGATGATTTACTTGAAATTTTTTGTTCCACTTATTGTATAACGACCATATCTTATGATAAAACAATAAAATTTTATTAAAACTAGACCCATTAGAATTTATATATTTTATGATAAGATTTAGTATTTATCAATAAAAAGGATAGATGACCTGAACGCTAGTTGATTATATATAGTATTTTGCTAATCATATGATGATCTATTCTTAGATCATTTGGTAAAATCTATTTGCTAGTATCAATAACAACTTAACTAGACTTGTGTGACACACACACTAAAGGAGAAAATTAAGCAATGGGAGGGTTACTATATTCCTAAGAGCATGAATAGTGTGGCTGATAGGTTTGCAAATCAGGAGTATCCAGATTGCAAAATCTGTTAGCGGTTATCGAGAAATAAGTGTATGTCTCTGTTACATACGAGTTTCTATCTCCTATTTTTATAGTAGCTTGCTGAATAGGATATGTATTTTTTAGCTACAATCCTCTTCATCTTTGCTCTAATTTTCTAATAATAAACTTTGCTTCTTGGCTTGTCAAAAAAAAAAAAAAACTAGACTTGTGAAAATCTTATCAAGCAATCCTATCGAAGTCGTGGCCAAAGTATGATAGTCATGGTGGTCTTCTTCCTGATTCCAAGAGAATGATTCCATGGAAAGAATCAACCGCATCTAATAAAGCAAATACTATGCCACCGAACGAAGAACAGAACTAAACCAAGACCAAATTCAAAGATCATTCTCTTGTTTGTTCATTTCATCCACCGCCATAATTAGATAATGCTACTCTAAACAAAGCAAGCTAACAACGGAATTGTCCAACAATAGTTTACGAACGAATAAGTCCCATCAGGTCCCTTAATTTCCCTTTTCTAGATATCTATCCAAACCCCATCGTTCTTATCTTGAAGGAATCGACACATATGGAAGATGGATTTTTTTTTTTTTTTTTCAGAATTCCCATTCTCCAACTAAACACCCACAAACCAACCAACCAACCCCAAACCCCCCCCCCCCCCAGTGCTAACGTAAGATGAATGACGTTGATACAAGTAGATATCTGGGAAATATCAAGAATCTAATTCTGTTAATGGATTGCATTTTTTGTCAACTACGCTGCTAAATTAACGTTGTTACAACAACAATATCCCCACTGCCTCACTGCCTCTGCCTCCTTATATATAGGTTTCTTAGCCTCGCAACCTCAGCACAAGAAACCAGCGTAGATCCTTCTTTTTAACTAAGTAGTCTTGTTTGTTGTGTACCCTCTAATGGCACCTCAGTCAGACCTTGCTAAGATTGGCGAAGACGCCTTTCGCATAATAGACAAATTCTGGGGCAAAACTAGTAAAAATCATCATATCCCACCATCACAACCTATATGCACTTACCAGGTAGATAATCAGCAACAAATTTGTCACCAGCGTTACCAGCCTCATGATTCATACGTATGTTATCCACCACATGGAGCTCAGACCGCTCGAGTAACTAAGGTTTATGCAACAGAAGCAGCTGTCGTCAACAGCTATCGCAATTATGAGGCACCATCAAAGTTTTCTGAAGAGAAGCTCTTCATGGAGTATCAGAGGCCCACATTTCGTATGGCCTGAGGTAAAACGATTATGACAGTGTGATACTTGATCACGCTAGTTTGGAAATATCCTCTTTCTGTAAAGCTGTGTTGCTACCCCGGAGGCAAGGGAGTGCAATTTGGAACTTAGTGTGGAATGGGTTTGCTCCACCTAAAGTGGAAGTCTTTGTTTGGCAGCTAATCCATCAAAAACTTCGAGAAATCCGTTGCTCTATCATTAGAGCTTGTCCTTTCGCAACTGGAATCCAAAGATTTGTTTTTAATTGCAGTGTATGGTTGGTGTGGACAAGATGTTTGGAAGTTTGGGAATTTCATGGGGAATCCGTCCACCTTCCTTGATAGTTGGCAGCACTCCTTCCCAGATTCCAATGGGCGGCAGCCTTGGATTTTGCTATTTTATGCCATTGCCTGGTCGATCTGGCTATGTCGCAATCAGGTTACTTTCAACAACAAAAGTTTTGAGCTATCACAACTCATGGATTTGATTTTCATTAGGTTTGCAACTTGGTTCAAAGCAAAGTGGCCTTCCTCATCAACATCCATTTCTGATATATTTCTTCAGCCGACTAATGCAAAAGTGAGGCAAGCTCATGAGTGTAAGAAAGCAAATGTCTCTTGGTCCCGTCCTCAACCGGGTAGAATGAAGTTTAATGTGGATGGTTCTGCTATTGGAAAACCAGGCATGGGGGATCGGGGTATTCTTAGGGATGATGGGGGTAGAACAAAGGCCGTGTTCTCCAATCATGTTGGAATTCTTGATTCAAAGAATACTATGCTATTCGTGAGGCCTTCCGAGTGTTCTGTGGAAAAGCTCTGTAATGAGAGTGACTCTGCTAATGCTATCACCAGTTAATGTACCCAAAAGCCCCTGGCATGTCAAAAATGTTTCAATCATATAGATCTATTGAAGGAGAAAATCAAGCAATGGGCATGTCCCAAGGGAGAAAAATAGTGTTTGGCAAAATCTGTCTCGAGTAGAGAATTATTGAATAATTAGTATAGTTCTCAGTAGGTGAGTAGTATCTGGCATAGTCTTGATTTCTTATCTTTTAAAGGTACATTCATTTCCCTGTATTATCTGTTCTTATTTTCTAATAAAATAATTTGCCTTGTTGGCTTGTCAAAAAAAAAAAAACTGTGTGCTAAGGTATATAGTGGTAGTAGTTTGCATCTCCTGGCCAATATTTCAAGAAAAAAGCCAGGCTAGCTTGTACTTTTGTTGCAGACAGCAGCTATGCCTAGCTGCTTGTACGTATATAGTGGCAGTAGTTTGCATATATCAAAGTAGTACTATTAATACTTCTTGTCTGTTGCTATTATTTTGCATCACTATAACTTGCCCCCCTCTTCACCCCTAAAAGACCAGGGTTGTTTACTGATTATCGTGGTTGAGCTCCAGTCTAGCAGAAGCACGAGGGATTACTCTTTCAAGACTGTAAAAAAAATAACCACTCCTTGGTCCCCTTAAAGCCGTAACTTCGGCTGTTTCATTACCAAAATGCTGTAGAAGAAAATTCAAGCTTGTAAGACCAATCATCTCCCACTTGTTTTGGTTCTACTAAGTTCTAAAATTGTTGGTCTCAGAGATATTTTGATGAGCTTTAGTCAGTCTAAACGACATGCTACAAAACCCCTTCCATATGATGGTAAACACCCAACAAATCAAAATTCACAATTGGAGTATAGTTGTTTAATCTTGAATGAGCTTTTGATTAACAGAGCTCAAGTAGCTTTCATTTCTTCTATATAAGCACCTTTTGGCTAAGAGTGTGATGCCCCAGTGAAACTCTCTGTTTGGGCGATCAACAAACTGCTGATTTCTAGCACTAAAATTTCTCGAAATGAGCTTTCCACAATCCACAAAAATAACAAAACATTGAACTCAGTCATATGAACACAAACAGTATAGCCTCGTCTTTTAGAACACAAACATATTCACCAAAATGTTAATGAACAAATAGTCCATTAGAAAATTCAACACAAATAATGGATAGGATAGGTTAAAGGACTAAACTCCTCCGCTAAAAAGCAGAAAGCATCAATTTATGCAGTAAATTCATCCCTCTTCGGCACCTGAATTCACTTCTTGGCTTTCTTTAATCCTCCCCTGAAAGAACCATACAAGTCAAATTAGATAGGAAATAGCATTTTCATAAAGATGGACAAAACTTAGTTTCTAATTGCTCACTCTGTAGCCTGTCTAGATGCATAGCAGGTGCCTTCTCGCCAGGTCCCCACAAAGCCAGACGAAATAGAAAATTCACAGATATAAAGATACTCTGATGCAGCAGCCGAAGCTCAACACAGTTTAAAAATTGCATCTTGCTAGATTTCCCACCTGCAAAAATTTTCTCTTCAACAAAGAATTATTACTTCCCAACTTTAGTCTAATAATAACATGTTGAGGCAAAAATGTAAACTTCTTAACTGGAAAAACTCAACATGAAATGATTACCTAATACACATATTAGTGCATACTTTTCAGTATAACTATAATAAAGCCAGAAAGCATCGAACTTGAATATGAAGAACTTTCTAGCAAAAGAAACAGTTTTTCAACAGCCAACTTTTCAACACTGATGCCATCAAATGAAATACCAAAAACCCACTCGAAAACAAGAACATTCCCAACCAGAGAAGCTCACTAGAGCACTGTAAATGAATATACGCAAACACACATAATCACACACAAGAAGCCGAAATGGGGCCGGAGAGGGACAAAGATTCTCACGGGAGTTAGCCATGGATATTTCGCTAACTTCATTAGGGTCAAACCATACTTTTCCCTTTCCGCACTTGAGGACGCTGGCGGCGAGCCGTTTCTGCAGCTTCAGCGACACCATGGACGGCGGCGATCCGGCAACTTTACTGAGATGTAGAGGGGGAGAGGTATAAGGAAAGAAATGGCAGCGGCTTTTATATTTATTTAAATCCATCCATATTTTTGGGGTGTATGGTAGGGGGGGGGGGCGTTGGGAGACAAAAATAAACCATTAATATTGATGATCCTCAAATTGTGTAGATGACCATTTCATTGATTTTTCTTGTCATGTAGTTCATGTAAATGTTAGGTAGCCATTTTCTCCTATCAAATTGTGTTCACAAAGAGTGCAAAGTTTACATACTCATCATTTCCCCTCATCTTTGCTTTCAACCAAAACACTGTAAATTGATAGGAAAAGAATGGAGTTTGATGGGAAGAAACCGGAATGGAGTTTGATGTGAAGAATATCCATGATAGCAAAATAATTTAGTACTACTACAGCATAGCTATATATGTCTAACATTTTCTTGACCAATGTGGCAAACCTCCATTCCTGGGACTTTTGCTTGTTTTGGGTTCAAAGGATATTCACAGGAATAAACTTTTGCATGCAGATATGTTTATTTTTGCCTTGCTTAGGGAAAATGAACTGAAGATTGGATATATATATATATATATATATATATATATATATATTAAAATAAAGCATGATTATGACAATCTTAAGATCCCCCAACTCTCAATAATATAGAGGGAAAAACTAAATAATCTACAAGTTATGGATCTCCCAATTATAATATTTCCAAATTCCTTGCAATCATGGTTCTGCCATTAGCCTTTTCTTGAATGAACTGGAGAATAGGCATCTTGTAGATTGATTTCCTGGAGTATGAATAGGATCCGTTTTGGTACCTTTTCTTGGATAATTAGCCAGCACAGAATGAAACTTTTCCTGTGTTCATCCACCATTAGGTACAAAAGTAAGAATAAAAACTTTACTTTAAGACTGAATCTTTGATTCGTTAAACTGTGGATATGGTACACTTCATAAAAGTTTTTGGAATGGATACCGAAATAACTCGAAAAGGAACCAAATTCGCTGATTTTTCTTCACTTTATTGACCCACCGCATCAATATATTCCATTCTTCTCCATGTTTATTTGCATAAACTAGAACTTAATATCAGTAATACTAGTGTAGTATACTTTGAGTTTACATCAAACGCTAATCCTTGGGAATTCTGTACATAATAAGCTATTGACAGATGTGGTTAATCTGATGATTGTATAACATTTAGTTCAATTTCAGCAAAAGAGGGCTTCACAGCATTATCCCTTTTTTTCTCCGAAAAAGGGAACAAAAATGTTCCTTTGGATTAGGATCTTTACCATAATATGACCGGCCGGGATGACCACCTTAACCAGCTCTAAAATCTCAACTTTCTTTGGATACATATAGATGAACAAATCCATGATAATACAACCATGCATGAGAACATCAGAACTGTGGCAGAGTGGCTGCAAGTTGATTTCCTTATAGTACAGATTTTATATAGGGATATATATAGATGAATAATTCAATGCAAAGATTTGCCCCTCCAAAACTTTGGTAAACATGTATCATTTAGCTATAAAATTTGCCACTCAAAGAAATTGTCAATGGTTTATTGACTATGGTGATGTATGTACAGTTAGATAATTAATCCTAGTTAACATTCAAACTGTATCAAAAGCCATATATATATATATATAGATATGTATATATTCTAAATGAACAGAATCTCTGAAAAAAGTGGAGAGATGCACTTCACTCCAATATGTGTTATTCCTCAATAATTGATGCTACAGTTATATCCCAGTCTGTTACAGTACTAGAAATTAGAAAAACATATTGTATGAATAGATATTATCCCATATTGGAAAATAAAGAAGAACTAAAGCACCTAATAAGTGACATTGACCCATGACCTAATAGCTTAAGTTTTTTGGTTCAGGTGGGCTCCTACTATTTATTAGGCCGCTCTAGTTGGACTCCCCATGTGTGAAACCTCCCCAACAAATGGTATAAATGAGTCCATGGTGAAGAGGTGTGCTCCCTGGAGTAGGGATTGGGCTTGTGGGGAGAGTAGGCTTGCTAACAAGTGGTATAAATGAGTCCATGGTAAAGAGATATGCTTGTTGGAGTAGGGATTGGGCTTGTGGGGGGAGTGGTAGTGTATCCATGAAAGGGGAGGTTTGTGTTTATGGATACTATTCCATATTGAAAAATTAAGAAGGTACAATTCTTTTCTCTTTCATATTTATTATTAATTCGTCATATTAATTAAACTTCATAAGTATCATTATCGTTAATCTTAACGACGATCTTTATAAGTATCATTATCGTTAATCTTAACGACGAGATCTATTATCACTTTTTGCGTGTCCTCGAAAATTTAAAGTAGGGACAAATTCTCCCAATTTGTGGCCTACCATACGATCTGTTATAAAAAGAGGTAGATGTTCCTTAAAATTATCCACATTGAAAAATTAAGAAGGTACGATTCTTTTTTCTTTCATAGAGATCTTCCCACTCTTCTTAGCTCTTCTTTCCTTGGTACTTTCATTTCAACAAGTACTTTCCTTACGAATACAATAACGATCATAGCAATCTCCTCGGGTACCTCATAAGTAAAAAGCATAAATAGATAAATCAATATCTAATTTTCTATTTGATCGAATGCGTACCCCTTTTCAACTATCTTTGTGAAAAAGTGCAGAAACGTTATATTCTTGATTTAGGGGTTGCCGAAAAAAATTCTTTCCAATTTACTAGAGGGGGCCTTCGATTTTATTCAAAATAGTGTAGAACCTGTTAGCGACCTACGGCATGCTTTTCAATGCAATATTCTCAATGGCACTCTGAATTCTTTTATTCAAGACATTAACCGGCGTTGAAAAATTAAGAAGAATTAGAGCACCTAATAAGTGGTAAGGACCCATGACCCACTAGCTAAACTTTTGAATTCAGGTGTGCTCCTACTACTTATTAGGCCGTTTGGACTCCCCATGTGTGAAACCTCCCCAACATGCCCTTCACTTAAAAGAAACCACGATGGCCAGTTGAGAAAATATCCAAAAGGAATCATCACAACTTGGAGAACCTAAGAGTACCCCATTCAGATCTTCTGTATTGAAAATCACACAAAACTAAATCCACCCTCATCCTACCTAGCATTATTATTTAAAGGGATCATTTATCATAATCAATTGCACCCAAAACCCTGAACTTCTTTCTCAAAACCCTCAAATTTCCTCCTTTTTGGCTAACAAACACTCACTCAAAAATGGCATATAACTACAACAAAGCAAAGCTTCTCAAGGTAGGGCTTGAGGCCTTTGACATTCTTGAAGAGCAATTTTATGGGGAAAAAAGGCAGCCCAGCATCAATCCGCTGAAAACAAAGAAGGCTCCTGCTAATGCTTGGCCTTCCTTGCCTGACGCTGCAGCTTGTAACTACAAATATCTTCCACAGCAGACTCTAGTTTGCCAAGCGATGAACCCTGTTTCTTCCACGGAAGAGATGATCAACTGCTATGAGGCAACGAAATTGAACGAGGGACGGCTTCTCTTGGATTATTCCAAGAGGAAATCTGCAACTGTAGCTTATTAATTTAGCTGTACACAGAGTAGTTTATGATGTGTATAGGCAGCTATATATGCATGCATGCAAAAATGGTCATGCAAGCATGTCCCTGGTCCTTTTTTTTTTTTCTGTCTGGTTAATTTCCAGGCTAGCTTCTGCAAAACTAAATGTAGTGCTCCTTTTTATGTATATGATATTTATGTTCATGTTTTTCTTCTTTTCAAAAATTACAAGTCAAATTTAGAAAATCTAATGAATTCATATTCAAGAATTAAAGATTGATGCCATTTAATTATGTTGATATATATACTCGCCTCCATAGTTTAAAATAAAAAAATAAAAAAAAAGTTCAAAAATGGTTTATTGGAATGAAGTAATTAATGGATGGTTGTTTCATGATTACTTATGGTTATTAGTCAATGAAGTAGAAGAGTTTGTACAATATTTTTTTACTTTCACGAAAGTTCAAGAATTTCAGAGTTCCATAACAAATCATCAGCAACAAGAATGATAGATGGTTGTTATATATTGATTCTAGAATAGAAAATGTTCTCAACAAGGAGAAATAAAGTTTGTAACCAAAAATATTTCACTTCATTAATTAGTAGTAGTTTTAATTATTTATTTGTTTCTAAAAAATAATTTGAAGTTAACTTGCAAGTCCTTAAGTGTTGGGTAAATGATCTGAGGGAAAAAAATATTACATGTATCTAGTATACCATTAAAATTATATAGTTAGGAATAATTAGAGAAGACAACTTATAATTAATTTTTGGAGAATAGTTTATTTACATAATGGACGGAAAAAAAATAAAATTATATGATTAACTTATCGTGATAAGAAGAAAAATACAACAAATGCATATAATATTTTTCGACACGACGAGATGAACACGTAGTAGAGAGTGACTTGGAAGGAAAGCAGCCAAGATGAGAGAGCATAAGATGCAAGATGTGTATTAATTTAACCTTTCAAAATAACCCCATGAAAGTTATTCTTTATTTAGTTTGATTATACATCACATTCCTTGCCAAGTTTGAATACGATTAAATCCCAATGTACAAATGTTATTAAGATTTACAAGAATCAGAAACTGCTAAACTGATCAAAATGCTTAACCGAATCATATCTTCGAAGACTAGAATAACATTCAAAATCTAACTCATCCGAACAACTCAATGGAATGGTTTGTTTTGTTTTCTATACCATTTATACCTTGATCAATGTTTGAACTTGTAGCTTGCTTTTCATGCAATCATCCCATTAAATTAAAAACAATCTCAACACGCAGAAAAATAAAAAGTATGGATTTGTGCAAAGATCTTAATTAGTTGATCCAGCAACCTAGCTATATGGCTAGGGGATTTGATAATTTTTTAATTCATGATAGATGATTTACTTGAAATTTTCTCTTCCACTTATTGTAATTTGTATAGTGGACCAGATCTCATGATGAAACAATGAAATTTTATTAAAATTAGACCCATTAGAGTTTATGCATTTTAAGTAGGGTTTAGTATTTATCAAAAAAAATGATAGATGACCTGAACACTAGTTGATTATATATAGTATTTTGCTAATCATATGATGATCTATTCTTAGATCATTTGGTAAAATCTATTTGCAAGTAACAAGAACAACGTAACTAGACTTGTGAAAATCTCATCAAGCAATCCTATCGAAGTCGTGGCCAAAGTAAGATAGTCATGGTGGTCTTCTTCCAGATTCCAAGAGAATGATCCCATGGAAAGAATCAACCGCATCTAATAAAGCAAATACTATGCCACCGAAAGAAGAGCGGAACTAAACCAAGACCACGAGCTCTTACCAAATCCAAAGATCATTCTCTTGTTTGTTCATTTCATCCACCGCCATAATTAGATAATGCTACTCTAAACAAAGCAAGCTAACAACGGAATTGTCCAACAAAAGTTTACGAACGAATAAATCCCACCAGGTCCTTTAATTTCCCTTTTCTAGATATCTATCCAAACCCCATCGTTCTTATCTTGAAGGAATCGCCACATATGGAAGATGGATTTTTTTTTTTTTCTTTCAGAATTCCGCTTCCAACCCTCCCCCCCAATGCCAACGTAAGATGAATGACGTTGATACAAGTAGATATGTGTGAAATATTAAGAATCTAAGAATCTAATTCTGTTAATGAATTGCATTTTTTGCCAACTAAGCTGCTAAATTAATGTTGTTACAACAGCATTTTCCCCACTGCACTCACTGCCTCTGCCTCTTTATATATTGGTTTCTTTGCCTCGTAACCTCTGCACAAGAAACCAGCACTGATCCTTCTTTTTAACTATGTAGTCTTGCTTGTTGTGTACCCTCTAATGGCAACTCAGTCAGACCTTGCTAAGATTGGCGAAGACGGCTTTCGCATAATAGACACATTCTGGGGCAAAACTAGTAAAAATCATCATATCCCAGCATCACAACCTATATGCACTTACAAGGTATATAATAAGCAGCTACCAAATTGTCACCTGCGTTACCAACCTCATGATTCATACGTATGTTATCCACCGCCGGCGGCTCAGACCGCTCGAGTAACTAAGGTTTATGCAACAGAAGCGGCTGTCGTCAACAGCTATCGCAATTATGAGGCAGCATCAAAGTTTTCTGAAGACAAGCTCTCCATGGATTATCAGAGGCAGATATTTCGTATGCCCTGAGGTAAAACGATTATGACAGTGTGATACTTGATCATGCTAGTTTGGAAATATAAATCTATATAACTGTGTGCTAAGGTATATAGTGGTGGTAGTTTGCATCTCCTGGCCAATATTTCAAAGAAAAAAGCCAGCCTAGCTTGTACTTTTGTTGCAGACAGCAGCTATGCCTAGCTGCTTGTGCGTATATAGCGGCAGTAGTTTGCATCACCTGGCCAATGTTTGAAAGAAAAAAGCCGGGTTAACTTGTACTTTTGTTACAGACAGCAACTACGCCTAGCTACTTGTATAAATAGTCCTGTACCATATATCAAAGTAGTACTATTAAAGTATTAATACTTCTTGTCTGTTGCTATTATTTTGCTTCACTATAACTTGCCCCCCCTCTTCACCCCTAAAAGACCAGGGTTACTTACTGATTGTCGAGGTTGAGCTCCAGTCTAGCAGAAGCACGAGGGATTACACTTTCAAGACCTTAATAAAAATAACCACTCCTTGGTCCCCTTAAACCCCTAACTTCGGCTGTTTCATTACCAAAATGCTGTATAAGAAAATTCAAGCATGTAAGACCAATCATCTCCCACATGTTTTGGTTCTACTAAGTTCTAAAATTGTTGGCCTCAGAGATATTTTTATGAGCTTTAGCCAGTCTAAACAACATGCTACAAAATCACTTCCCTACGATTGTAAACACCCAACAAATCAAAATTCACAATTGGAGTATAGTTGTTTAATCCTGAATGAGCTTTTTATTAACAGAGCTCAAGTAGCTTTCACTTCTTCTATATAAGCCCCTTTTGACCAAGAATGTGATGCCCCAGTGAAACTCTCTATTTGGGCGATCAACAAACTGCTGATTTCTAGCACTAAAATTTCTCGAAATGAACTTTCCACAATCCACAAAAATAACAAAACATAGAACTCAGTCATATGAACACAAACGGTATAGCCTCGTCTTTTGGAACACAAACATATTCACCAAAATGTCAATGAACAAATAGTCCATTAGAAAATTCAACACAAATAATGGATAGGATAGGTTCAAGACAAAACTCCTCCCCTAAAAAGCAGAAAGCATCAATTTATGCAGTAAATTCATCCCTCTTCTGCACCTGCATTCACTTCTTGGCTTTCTTTGATCCTTCCCTGAAAGAACCATACAAGTCAAATTAGATAGGAAATAGCATTTTCATAAAGATGGACAAAACTTAGTTTCTAATTGCTCACTCTGTAGCCTGCCTAGATGCAGCAGCAGGTGCCTTCTCACCAGGTCCCTACAAAACCAGACAAAACAGCATTACAAAATTGTAAAGCCAAATATTTGTGTTCAAGTAAAAATGAAGCAAAACCAGGTAGTACTAAGCTAGCATGGGCATACTTCAAATGAACTCATAGCTTAGATATTCTTCTAACACTGAAAATAACTTACAATTTCTTTCTACAAATAGGAACCAAAACATTCAATCACATCATAAATTTTTAGATAAATTGTTACTACAGCCTATCAAAATTTACCAGTAAAACCTACCTAATGCACAATGTAAGTTGTTTACAAGAATTAAGAGTAAAACTAAAACTTCCATTCTCACCTGCGCCAAACGTTCCTCCCTTCGAGCAATTTTCCTTTCCCTGCTTGCCTTATTTTTAGCACGCTTTGCATCAAACTGGTCGGACAATGTTTTCTCTCTCGCCTTTTCAGCTTTGGTCTTGTGAATGCTCTCCATCAGAACTCTCTTGTTCTTAAAGACATTACCTTTCACCTTCATGTACATATCATGGTACATGTGCTTGTCTATTTTCTTGGACTCCCTGTATTTACGGAGCAAGCGCCTCAGCACACGCATTCTCCTCATCCAAAGGACTTTTGTTGGCAATCTAGCCTCCCTGGTACCCTTACGTTTACCTGAACACATTAAACAGCATCATCAAAAAAATTATCAGGATTAAAGATTATTGCATTTTAACTAACATAAGATATTTCGAGGAAGTGTTCCTTAGTCCTTTTTTGCCAGCAGTTAATAACAAAATTTTAGGTCACCCATGAGGACAAATTTAGCACTTTGGGCATGAAATTTCCTCTATTCCAGAGACCAAATAAATGTTAATTCAATAACGCTGTAATCATTCCTACACGTATTCAGAGAAACAGAAACAACAATGCATCTAATATAATAGCTGCATATAAACCTTTTTACATCAACCCATTAGGATTCAACTCAAATAAGTAAAATGAAATAATTAAGTCATTCAATATAAGAAATAGCAGAAAAATTACAAACAGAAAGATTGATGGGGATCAATTTATTGTTTAATTAATATTTGCTAATTTTATTTATGGTGCTTGTTTTAATAAAGCCCAATAACTACTGGGCTTAGTTCCATTAGATTTGGGCTTAGTTTCATTAGATTTTAGTATTAGGGTTTCTTATTTCTTTATAAATATGGATGTAGTCCCTCATGTAAAGGGCAGACCTTGATTATTGAGATTAAGAATTCTTTTGGTTGCAACCATCTCCTACTCTTGAGGATCCTAGGGTAGTGAATTTTCGGTGCGGTTAGTTCCCTAGTTCATTTTCTTGTTATTGTTCTTTAACAACCTTAAAATCTTGTCCTACATCATCTGGAAAATTTTATTTTCAGATCTACAACCTTAGAAAACCCTAATCCCACAACTCACTTGTTTCCAATTCCAAAAGAACTCAACCTCCTGGAAAAGCTTGAGTTGATTTGTGGGCCGCCGAAGATTGTCTTCCAAATTCCTGTGTGTCTACAGCATTAAAGCCACCAAAACTATCAACAACCAATCTGTATTTCTTTGTGGGACTGCCGAAGTTGTCAACAGCCAGCAGCCAATTTGTCTTTCTTTGTCTTTGTGGGGCCAATCAACAAATTAAGAGAACCCATCACAAATTGAAGCAGCTGCCGTGTTTCTTTAGTGTGTGGGCCAAAGCATCATTTGGCTTCATTCCAGATTCAGGAAAAAGGAACCAGATTTTTTTACAGCAGCAATTGACGACTCTTCTTGCCGCACCAGAAAACAACAAAAACAACCCGGGCAGCCGCCACCTTTTCTTTCTCAATTACCTTTGCTTTTGATATAAGGGAGGTAACCTAATTTTTTTTCTTTTTCTTTACAGCCTAACCTTTCAAATTAAACCTAATCTTTTTACTTTATTTATTTACTTATTTATTTATTTTTTTTTAAAAAAAAATAAATAAATAAAACCAAAAAAAAAAAGAGCCAAAAAAAAAACCCATAAAAAAAAATAAAATTGGACATTAGATTAGATACTTATATTATTTAGATTGCAATTTATAGCGTAGTATTAAACTTTCCAAAATATTCGGCTGGTTTATTCTCTTTAATTGCATACTATTCCTACTTGTGTGGCATATTATTTGATCTTATCATTGCTTTCTTGAGCTTCCGAGTGCATCTGTGTTAGAATCATAATTTATTTGTTTAAATTAAGTTTTAGAATTATCTGCATTTTATCATGACTACAAGAAACTCATTAGGATGATAACAATAGTGTCACCAACAAAACCTAGATGATAACACATAAACTAGATGAGATGCAAAGAGACTTTAATGAGAAAATCAACATTGTGGTGAGTCCGTGTGTTAGAACAAAGACTGTGGTTGAGGGAGAGGGTGAGAGACATGGGAAAACTTAGTTGAACATGGTCATGAACGCCGTCGGCGTAATATGCTCAATGACCGTAGGGATATTGATTATCCATCAAGACCATGACTATGAAGAGCGTAGAAATTATGGGTATCGTGACCATAGAAATTATGACCGTATGATCGCCGTGATGATGACATTATGAAGATCAAGGTAGATGCTCCGAGTTTGATGGTAGGTTTGACCCCAATGTTTTAGTATGGACAAATTCTTTGGTATGATATGTCCGATGCACGTAGGGTGCATTTTGCCAAAATGAAGCTTGTATGTGTTCTGGAAGAGTGTTGAGAGAAATGAAAATACGTTTAACAAGGCATTACCTACCTTTAGGACATGTTGTTGGAGCAGTTAGACAACTTGACGAACATATTAATAAATATAGAGAATTAATCCAGGTGTGAGGTTAATGAGAGTAGTCGAATGACTATCATCCGATTTAAGAATGGGTTAAAACACGAGCTTAAACATGAGATTTTGATCACTCAAGTCAACACCTTAGATGACATTTTAGAGCAAGAGTATAGGTTAAAGGGTTCTTCCAGAGAAGAATGTCTTCATATTTCCCATTTCACGGGTACCTTTAGAGGTAGTAATACAATGTAGGAAAGGAAAACTAGGAACACGGATGAGTGTTTTAAATGTAGCTTTGCCATAAGTCCTTTGAGTGTCCTTGGAACCATTGAGGAGCAAAAGATGTGAGACACTTAGAGGGTGAAGTAGAGGTGAATATGACACGGAGGATGAAAATAAATGTGATGAGATGCATTTATGCCAACGAAAGAGGAGGATTGGAAGAGAACCACCATATTCCAAACTTATAGCAAAGTCGGTGGTATTTCTTCTAAGGTAGTTATTGATGGGGTAGTTGTTTAAATGTAGTTGCCCAGCGCGCATTTACTGGTTGAAGTTGAAAGAGAACCACACGAGCCATATAGTGTCGCTGGGTCAATAAGACAACTATTCTGTGTCACGGAGATGTTTAGTTCTATCCACCAGAGCATTTGGTGCGATGTCCTTCCTATGGATGTTGCACATATCTGGCTTTATGATCATGATGTGACTCATTATGGGAGAACTAACACTTATGTGTTCATGCACAAGGGCAAAAGATCACCTTAGCACTGTAAAGAAGGAGAGTGTCTCTCAAAACCAAATCACTCCATCTTCTTAGTAGAAAGAGTTTGAGAGAAGTGCCTAGAGGAGGGAAAGGTTGTTTATGTGGTAGTTGTTAAGGAGGTGAGGATGTCCTTGAGGAGAGTGATAAGGAGGTTCTGATGTTGATTCTCAGTGAATTTGCCGATGTAATGCCTAATGAGTTACCCAATGGGTTACCACCTCTTAGGGATATTCAGCATGCTATTGATCTTGTTCTACCTAATGCCACATTATAGGATGAACGAGCAAATAGAAGACTTATTGCATAAGGGCTTTGTGAGGAGAGTCTTAGTCCTTGTTTTTATTCACCTGGAAGTTTGAGAATGTGTTGTGATAGCCGAGCCATTAATAAGATCAAAAGTATAGGTTTCGAGACTTAATGATATGTTAGATATGATGGCAGTGCTCGGGTTTTCACAAAGATAGATAAGTGGATATCACCAAATCCGCATTCGAGAGGGGATGAGTGGAAGATGGGCTTTATGAATGGTTAGTCATGCCATTTGGTCTAACCAATGCACACATTTATGAGATTTATGAATCGGTGTTACGTTCTTTTATTGGTCGGTTTGTAGTGGTCTATTTTGATGACATTTTGATTTATAGTAAGACTCGAGAGGAACACTTACTTCATTTACGAAGAGAAATTATATGTTAATTTGAAGAAGTGTTCTTTTTATATTCCTTGGGTTTGTAGTTTAGAAAGTCTATCAAAGAATGGCTGAACCTTCCAATATTCATGAGGCTCGTAGTTTCCATGGGTTAGCTACCTTTTATAGGAGGTTCATTAGGGATTTAGTACGATCATGGCTCGATAGTTTGAAGAAGGGAGTTTGTTTGGTCCAAACAAAGCCTGATTTTGGTAAGGTTTTGAGGTAGCATGTGATGCGTCGGTGTAGGTGTGGGAGTACTTAGTCAAGAGGGTCATCCGATTGCATTTGAGAAATTAAATGAGGCCAAACAAAAGTATTCCACCTACGATCGGAGTTTCACTTAGATATTGGCGCCATTACTTATTGCCTAAAGAGTTTGTGCTATATTCGATCATCAATATCCGAACTCAAAAGTTGAGCCATCGACATGCTAAGTGGGTAGAGTTCCTTCAGAGTATTCTTTTGTCCTTAAGCATTGCAAGGTAGAGAACAATATCTATCCTTGTTAACACCTTGAGTGTGAAAGTGGTAGGGTTTGAGCGTATTATCCGTGACTTTAGTAATACTTATGCTAGCTAGTTCTCCACCCTCTAATACTTTTCGTATCCATGATGGGTATCTATTTAGAGGAACTCGCTTATGCATTCCTAATACATCCGTGATTATTTGGTTATGGAGTTACAAGGATTAGTGGTCATTTTGGTCGTGATAAGACATAGCTATTGTTGAGGTTCTTTGGCCTAGTCTTAAGAGGATCGTATAGTTCTTTGAGTGTCGAACATGTCGGCTAAGGGGTCGAAGAAATACAAAGCTTATACACGGAGAATGTTAGCATGGACTTTGTCTTGGTTTACCAAAGACCCAGTCATGACTCGTTTTTGTTGTAGTGGATCGCTTTTCCAAGATGGCACATTTTATTCCATGTAGTAAGATGATAATGCCTCTCATATTGCTTCGCTTTTCTTTAGCGAGGTTGTGAGATATTACCTTTGTCCATCGTTTACGATAGAGATGTGAAATTCATGAGTTATTTTTGGAAAACTCTCGAAAAAGCTTAATACCACACTTCGCTTATCACCTCGAGGTTGTTAATGGGGATTTGATCGGTGTCTTGTAGGTGATCATGTGTGGATAGAGTTTTACCTATGGTGAGTTTGCATATAATGATATCAACCTAGGAAGCCTATTGATTTGGTTTCCTTCCACTGCATATAGAACTAGTGTTTTTGCACACATTCATGATTTGCATCTTTGAGATAAGACAGAAAATTAATTTAAGCAATGAAAATTATAAGTGATGTTCATCGTAGGTATCAAGAGTTTAATGAGAATGATCAAGTGATGTTGCGACATCGTCTTTGAGAGGTTTCCTCGCACTGGAAGAAAGTGCATGCTAAGAGGATGGGTCCATTTCGAAGGAAAGTTAGTGCAAATGCATATGAGTTGGATCTTCCTAGTAATATGGGTATTGGTCCTGTGTTCAATGTTGAAGATCTCACCCCTTATCATGAACCCTCCGTTGGTCCTTCTTCTACTTCCTCATTAGTCTCTCCTACCCCGTTAACTCCATTGATCACCAATATCTTTACCTTCATCTCCCATTATGTCTTAAAAGGTAGAGGTAATTGAGGATGTTTTAGATGAGAGGTTTGCGAGGTGGATATATTTGGTTAAATGGCGAAACAAACCCTAGATGATTGCACATGGATTAGTACTCTGAGTTTCGCAAGATTGATCGGGAGAAATGATGGGGATCAATTTATTGTTTAATTAATATTTGCTAATTTTATTTATGGTGCTTGTTTTAATAAAGCCCAATAACTACTGGGCTTAGTTCCATTAGATTTGGGCTTAGTTTCATTAGATTTTAGTATTAGGGTTTCTTATTTCTTTATAAATATGGATGTAGTCCCTCATGTAAAGGGCAGACCTTGATTATTGAGATTAAGAATTCTTTTGGTTGCAACCATCTCCTACTCTTCTGCGGTTGAGGATCCTAGGGGTAGTGAATTTTCTGCGATTAGTTCACCCTAGTTCATTTTCTTGTTATTGTTCTTTAACAACTACTGGTCTTAAAATCTTGTCCTACATCAAAGATGAAAAGCAAGGTATACCATATCCAGAGTGGCGTCCCTTTCTCTTTGCCTCCTTCATTCTACGAGCACGAGATCGAGAGTGGATCTTAGTTGGTTTCCTGATGATGAACCCATCCTTCACCAATTTCCTTATGTTTTGTCCTGCATTCCACAAATTATAAAGCAGAAAGTTCAGCAAAAACTGCCAGCAAGTAAACCTATAGTGAATTCACAATATCAAGGCCATCTCATTAAGAAAGAACACAACTTCAATAAGGTAAACTCTCTAAACACTAAAACACACAAATGCAAAATACAGTTAAAGCCTCTAAAGCTACGCTTTCTTACTCATTAAGCTTCACATACATCAATAAACACACGCAAATTAGGACGAAATAGAGAAATTCACAGATATAAAGATACTCCGATGCAGCATCCGAAGCTCAGCACGGTTTAAAAATTGCATCTTGCTAGATTTTCCCCCCGCAAAAATTTTATCTTCAACAAAGAATTATTACTTCCCAACTCTAGTCTAATAATAACATGTTGAGGCAAAATTTAAACTTATTAACTGGAAAGAACTCAACATGAAATGATTACCCAATACACATATTCGTGCATACTTTTCAGTATAACTATAATAAAGCCACAAAGCATCGAACTTGAATATGAAGAACTTACTAGCAAAAGAAACAGTTTTTCAACAGCCAACTTTTCAACACTGATGCCATCAAATGAAATACAAAAAAACCCACTTGAAAACAAGAAGATTCGCAACCAGAGAAGCTCACTAGAGCACTGTAAATGAATATACACAAGCACACATGATCCCACACAAGAAGCTGAAATGGGGCGGAAGAGGGACAAGGGAAGATTCTCACTGGAGTTAGCCATGGAGATTTCGCTAACTTCATTAGGGTCAAGCCATACTTTTCCCTTTCCGCACTTGAGGACGCTGGCGCCGAGCCGTTTCTGCAGCTTCAGCGACACCATGGACGGCGGCGATCGGGCAACTTTACTGATATGGAGGGGAAGAGGTTCAAGGAAAGAAATGGCAGAGGCTTTTATATTTATTTAAATCCATCCATATTTGGGCTGATATAAGGAGGATGAGCCCTTTTAATTTTGGATCATTATTACAAATTGGGTTTTGGTCCTCTTAGATGGAGCGAAGGTGCAGTCCAAACCCAAAGTAAAAACAACCCAAGCTTTGCGTTATTTTATCTTTTTTTTTTTTTGGGTTCTCTCTCTTTTGGGGAATATAACAAAGTATTTTTCATTTGAAAGTTTTGTAAAAGAGAGATTTATTTGAAGTTACAAATGAAAATTGATGGAGAATAAATTATCACATTGGAAAACTTTGAACGTACAAATATTTTGGAAACTGAAAATTAGACAATATTTACAATATTTAGAAGATATACTTTTAATGTGTTACTAAATATATAATTTTTATATTTTATTTTTTACTTTTCAATTATATGTCATAAAATGCAAAGTGAACAACTTATTTAAGAGAATTTATTAAGATTTTTTTTTTGTTATAAACATCATTACTTTTAATTCGCTCGTAAGTATAGTTAAATTTAAAAAATAGAAACTATCCCTTTTTCCAAAAATTAAAAAAAAAATCCTTCAAAACTTGTAAGCAATAGTTCTATATTCTTTTGTTGTGCAAATTGTAGCCCACATATGAAATACGTATATTTATTGCACAAAAATTAGGTAAAATTATTATTGAATTTTTTACATTATTTACAATTTTATTTTTTCTCAAATAATTAGATTCTTTTCTTTTTGACTTATTTAAGTACCACACGTTTTATCCAAAGAAATACGGCCGCCTTTTGAAAATTCTTAAATAATAATAATAATAACAATAATAATAATAAGGCTATAAAATTTCCCTCTTTGTTTTCCTCCTAACAATTCTTCAATTCCCGGGAAAATCTTCCCCCTCGAATCCCTAAAACCCTAATCCAAATCTCTCCATGGAAATCATTTTTATCTCTGATACATTAACATCAATCGCTTCAAACCAAGCTGGTTTAAGCTGGGGATTCTCAAAATTCCTCATTTCGTCATCGGACCAATCCTCCGGGCCTCTCCAAATTTCCGCGGCGATGTTCCCGATCGTCGCTCTGGCACCGCCGCCGGTGAAGTCTAATCGGGTGAGGACCTTACCCCGTAGGTTGATAAACAAACGACGTCGTACAAGAAAGAGATCGTTGGCAGGTGATGATGATAACGGTGATGGCAACGAGGTATTCGGGTTTTTTGGTGACGGCGGGGACGGTGATGGACCGTTTAGTAATAATAATGGTGGTAGTGGTGGTGGGGGAAGCGGTGGAAGTTGGAATTTTGGTTGGGAGGAATTTTTCTCGAATAATAACAACAATTCGTATCATGATCCGGCGTTTGATTTCGTTTACGAGGTATTGTCGTGGATAGTTTTGTCAAATTGTTTGCATTTTGCGTTTAAGAAGGTTGAGAGAATTGTGACTGACGGATTTAGTGATCCTTCTAGGGAGAAGGTACCCATGAGATTGGAATCTGTTTGTTGATTTGGTAATAATGACCATGGTCATAGAAAAAGTAGTACAATTCTTCAGTCAAATATCACGAAATTGGGGCTTCTATTATGTGTACATGGATCAGCAGCAAAGTTGGCGCTTTGAATGTGTTTCATGGACTCATAGGTTGTATACAAGTGATGTTTTAGGATTATGTGTCATAAAATTGACTATGGTTTTATCTTTTCATTGATAATTCAATGTAAATATTGTTCATATATGGGATTCTTGCTGCCTTATTGATCTCTAATTTGCCATTTTTTGACTTTAGTGTTTTGGTATGTGGTGACTTGGCTTTACATACTTTTCTCATGGAAATGAGGGCTTCTTTCTGATGATTTGTGTTTTATTAGAAGACATATTGTGGTTTAAATTATTGATGCCGTAGTTTGAAGTAAAGATTTGGTTTTGGACTTAGACCTGAAATTTGGAGGTTGAAGTTGATACGTTGAGGCCGCAAAAATGCGGATGTGTGCCACGTGAATAACCTCGGAATTTGATTTATTCGTCAGGTTACTGAATGGTACTAGAACTTAGTAATCTAAGGGCAATTTGTTTGAATATTAATGGGTCAGTGTCAAGATTTGTGTGTTTAAGCTTCTATGATTTTGAAGATGATCAATCGTGGGGAGTAATATAGATGAGTTAACTCAATAAATATTAAAGCTGCTTCATTCCGTATGGATTGACTGTTGGATATGCCTTTTTTTCTGGTTTACCCGGGTCTTTCATCTTCTTTTTTCTAACGATGAATAGTTCTAAGTTGTCTATGGATTTGCATTTACTGCTAGAAATTGGAAACTTCCTTTGGAATTTCTATACTTCAGATATGTTGATATCCTGTGTAAGCACTGATGTGGTAAATTAGTAATTGTAGTCCTTATGCACTGTCAAGTGTCAAGTGCTATATTTGGTTTTACCGGCAGAGAAACACTAGATGAATTCTTTTTTAGTGGCCAAATGAATTTGGATTCCTGACTCATTGGTGAAATTACTGGCTTTCTTTTGGTTTCTCCTTTGTTGGATTGATACTCCATACTTGACCAGTTAAACAACCTGAAAATGGTCGCAACTCGTTTAGACAACTAATACTTGTTAATGTAATGCTCATCTCAGGTGTTATGAGGATATGAATGAAGATATTAAACCTTTCTGTATTAGATTGTTGAGTGCCCCTGTACGATTGGTCTGAATGTCTAGTTTTGAACATGCTGCTGTGCCCCTCAGGGCTTGGCTGAAGTGGTTTGTCCAGTGGTAGTTACCAGGGCAAACCATGGGTCGATATCCCGGAGAACGTAGCTGGGTGGGATTTGGGGCGGTCTTATGTAGTCAAGGGTGGGGTACGAACAATTATCCATAGTTGATGAAAAAGCCCTCGTAGTTAGAGCATGGGATATCTCCCATGGCGCACAAAAAAAAAAAAAAAAAAAAAAGCATGCTGCTGTGACATTTGGAATATTCCTTGTCCGGATAAGCTAAATGATACAGAAGATAAAAGAATCTGACCAGAGACATTGGGCAGGAAACTTGGGCTTCATCATCCCAAATAATGAAGCATTTGCATATCATTTCTGCAGGACCAGGGGAATCAGGATGCAAATGGTCAAAAGAAATCTAGAATAGATTTGGACCTGCACTGAGCATTTGGCCCATTTAGATTTTGAAGTGACGCACTAAACCCTGATACATGCATCTGACTATTGTTTTGTACTAAAGTAACCATTCATCATTCCTCAAAGCAACCAATTGACTGGGTCTTTGCGATAATTCGTCTTCGTGTGAGGATTTGCTGCAATAATTAATGGTTTAATCTTCGACATCATCATACTTACTTACTGAATATAGGCTTTGTGGGTGCTTGTTCTATTACTCTTGATTGAACGGCAACACAGGACACAAAGATTGCGTTTCTGTTAATAGAACAATAAGGTTGCGTGTCAAAATAAAATTTTTTAAAATAATAATATATTAAAAACATAAAAATATATTAAAAAACGTTTCAAAACACTAATTACATAAATTTGTTGAGTTCTGGGAATATTTAATGGTATGATCCCTCTCATTGTTCAAGAAACGATACGCTAATCCCCTTCCTTGATTAAAAAATCTTGCAATTCAGCACTCACTGGATTCGAAGTAACGAAAGCCAATGTCTCGAATTCTCAATAAAGGATTCAGCCTCGATGCGCATTAGTATCAGCTCAAATATTTTTATCAATCAGGGTGAATTAACGCTCCTCCTCCTATAGAATAATGATCAAGTACAACTCTGACATATCTGAAATAGATGCGTCATGCATGGGCCACTATGCCAAGCCAACATGTAAAAACCGTAGCAGTCTAGCAGATGATGACACTAATGCGCGCAGACACCCACAAACAATAGCACACTAGTACAATAATTGCATTGGTGATTAAATTCACGGGGTTTTATTTTTACACACCATGATCCCATCATCCATCAAAAGCATTGCAAATATCACAGGTCACGCAGTGCAGGAAATGGAAGTCTGAAGAGTAGACACTAAAGTTGGAGAATTCACGCACCAAAGACACTTAAAGGGGGTTGGGGGGACTCAAAAGGATGAGTCTGGTGAGTTTTCCAATCAGTACAGCAGATTTATACTAGGCTGCTGGGTGGTGGTGGCCACAAGCTCATCCATCATCCAAAAATCAACCGAGTCATATTCATTGATCCCACCAAATTGATCAGTTGCTGTTGATGCTGCTGATGTCTCGGGTTCTAAGCCCAGGAAAGATTCCAAACTAGAAAGACGTCCTCCAAGCTCGTATTCTTGATCGGCCACTTGGTTGGTGGGATAGTAAGGCTGAGTTTGGAACCCGGGGCCAGCGAGTGGTGGGAGGATTTGTCCAGTTGACTCCAAGTTGCCTTGAGGATGGTAAGTTGGGAGCTCAGGGTTGATATGCTGCCGCTTGGCTAATGGCTGCCTCGGTAGTAGTGGGGGCGTTGATGGGGTTGGCGGCGGTGGCGGTGGCGGCGGCGGTGGATGATGATCTTCAGGAAAATTGAGTTTGGCCTTGTTCCCACGAATGCGCCTGGCGGCCTCATCATAAGCCCTGGCTGCTTCTTCAGATGTGTTGTATGTCCCAAGCCAAACTCTCACACCCTTATGTGGATCACGAATCTCAGCTGCCCATTTTCCCCATGGCCTCTGTCTGATTCCCCTGTACTTGTTCTTCCTAGACCTCTCACTGACCTTATGAGCCTTCTTCTGATCACTTGCTCCTCCTAAACAATTCCAAAATCATTCTTGCTAGCAATATCAGTCATTCAAAATCATACAACCCCGTATCTCATACATATCAAAGTTCTTTCTTTCCCTCAATATTCACATAAGGCTCACATATAAATTATACAGTAAACTTTGGCACATATGTTGAACATCAACAGAAATCAAGTTCTAATTTTTGAGTAAAAACAATTACTGTATCAGCACTAAAACATGCTTCACTTAATCTTAGCCAAAAATCCCGGAAATTAATTACTGGCTTACAGCTTCATGAATGATGACAGAAATTGATAGCCCTTCATTTAATTAGCCAAGCAAAGTCCAATAACGAGGCTAATAATAAATGCTAACACAGACGATGCAAATGGAACTGACCTTTCTTGGGTTGCTTATTCTGGTCAGTGGGGCTACTGCTGTTATTGTTATCTGCAGCCTGGCCTGAAGGGTTGAAGCCCCAGTACTGAGAGATGGTGTCAAAATCGGCCCAGAGTTCCTTTGTGGTTAATTTCCGGCCACGGTTGACGGGGAACTCGTCGGAGATTATTGCACCTCCACACATCTTTTCTTCTAGTAGTGGCTGTGGGAGAGGAAAATGGTGAACTTTTTGGAACACTAGAAGAGTAAACAGAAGCAATGCTACTGCTAAAATAAAGGGACAGAGCAAAAGTACAAAACTGAGATG
This sequence comes from Gynochthodes officinalis, assembly GCA_020080225.1. Lineage (NCBI taxonomy): Eukaryota > Viridiplantae > Streptophyta > Magnoliopsida > Gentianales > Rubiaceae > Gynochthodes > Gynochthodes officinalis. Next base: position 1,221,848 of record CM034619.1, on the reverse strand, counting down.
AGCGTTACGTATTGAGGTCTGATTTTCCGCCATTTATAGGTGAAGGAACGGTTACTAATAAATAATCAAATCAATCAATTTTGGGAAAAAGGAAAAAGACAAAAGGTGAGAGGGCCATTGCAGCAATTTCTATTCTTGGTATTTATAATCAAAATTGTCTATTAGTTTTTATAATAACTAAGTTAGGGTAACAAAATATTGAATAATTAAAGTAATTGTCGGTGTTATTTAAATGCCACTATTATAACAAAGAGTGATTTTACTAAGATTTGGGGATTGAGAAATATTTTACTCAACTAATTTTTTTTCTGTATTTCAAAATATTTTACAACTAATGAATACGTTAACTAATCGATTACGATTAATCAATATGTTAATTAATCAATTACAATAAATTTGATCGGATTTGATTATTTTTTCTTTTGTAACAACTCCACGTGAAATTAGCGTGAAGGTGCAAACATCCGTTTTCTATTACTTATTTCCACCGAATTATGCGTATTTAAACTAAAAATTCTAATTTTTATCAAAATTATACAATGGCTAAAAAAATAAAAATCTATTATTATTTTTTAATCGAGTGTGCCCAATTGAGAAGAGTGCTTGAGTTGATATTGTGAAGATGACAACAAGATGGACCGTAGGATTCTGCAACTTACGAAAGAAGGCTTCATCGATTTTGGACCAGAAAAGGCCACACTCCAATGGACTCGAGCAATCTTCTATTTTAGATTAAGGGGCGCTATAAATGATGGGTTTAGAAATTGAATAAATTTGATAAAAAAAGAAGATTTGGAATATAATGAAATGATAATAATTATGTTATTTTGTATTATTTTGTAATAGAATGTGATAGATTTTGTATTAAAATTAAAATTTAATATTAATATTAATAAATTTATTAATAAATTTTATATTAAAATTATAATAAGGATATTATTATTTTACATTATATGATATTTTAAAAATTATATCTTGTTCAAAAAATAGTCAATGTGCATGTCAATTTGTAGAGAAAAATATTTTCTACAAGTTAGTGAAATTTTTTTTTTCTTTTTAAAAAAAAGGTAACATGGGGGTTGCAAACCATTGGAAGATTTGTAACCCCTGGACATGTGGCGCAAACCTATTGGGCACCCATCACATTAGTGCTGACAGGCACGCCCCAATGCCTGTCAACATTGCAATTTTATTTTTTTTTAGTTTAGATCAAAACGACGTCGTTTTGAATCTTATTTGATTCCATTTCCTTGAACCCAGGGGGAAGGGTGGGTTTCAAACCCAAACCAACATGCCAAACACTCTTTTTTTGTTCATACCTTTCCATCCCTTCCCAAACCCTGTAACTAAACGGCCTCTAAAACTGTTTTCCTCATTCTCTGGGTTTCAGTGGAGTCATATGATAGGGTTGTCACTACACCAACATTTGAAAGATTTAACTGACATCAGAAGTTCATGTTTTAGTGCTTACAAACCTTAAAAAGGATCAGAGGCAAGGCAGAGTAATTTGGGAGATTGAGTATTAAGATTGTGTTTAAGGAGTTCTGAGAAAACTTCTTACATTTCCAATATAAGTAACGTTTTATTTTGTAAGACACAAACGCATAAACACCCCAAATCTTACACTTAGATGACGGGTGACATTCATTCTTTGGCCATTAGGATTTTACTAGCATAATGGAGATTCATCGATTGAAGTTGATCTGAGAAGATTCTCTCTCCACTGACTGGATACAAGCCAAGTTCTGAAGTTCTTATCCACACTTCAGAGTGAGTATTGTATTAGCAAACACGCAAGCAATCGAGTTATTTTTCCCGAGCTTCAACCAACAGCATTGGGCCAGTTGGTTATGGGGAATTTAAGCCACTTGTCCAACTTTGAGATTTGGGATCTGTGGCATAGCCAGATTCTTACATCTTCGTAGCCCGATTCCCCTCTCTCTTCATCATTCAATAACAAAACGTTAATCCTAATGGAACATGGTCACTGCAGATCTCAGATACCTGGAAACTTGAACAATCAAAAGAACAGGTTCAAGGGATATGGAACAAGGGAAAAGGCCTTGGGTGACAGGTCAAAAATTGTAATAACAATTTGGGACTGGCATCATAAAAATCTATGGCTTCTTTTGAAGAACAAGCCAAAGCAGCTTTCAGAGTCAGTCAGCCTTGCTCAAGAGTGAGCTGTTTCCCTGGAAAAGCTTCTTGCAAAGTGCAGTGGTAGAACAGTTGAAACTTAGCCAGTTTGGATGGAAGGAGTTCAAATTCCCATCCCACTACTCCTTTCCTCCAGTTCCCTTTGTGCAAGAAAACTAATAATAACAAATAAATAATTAAAAGTTTACATGTAGGAAACCGGTTTAAATCTGCAGAAAAACAAGGTATGGAGATGGAGAATAATGGAATATTAAGAAGCCCACACAACAAACCACACCAATTTAGACCACAGGTAAACCATGAGATTTTAGAGAGTTGCACGACCAGAATAAACAGCAGGGGGGAGAAGAGAAAACCTACTTGGAGTTTGCAAATGCTAAAAAATAACTTCCAAATACCATGAATTTATTAAAAATCTCACTCACAAGGAAGTAGGCTGTAGTTGAACAATCACATACATTTCAAAGCATGTCCCACTATATGTAAGTTCCAGAGATTCTGATATTATTCATGAAAGTTAAAAAAGAAAGGAGAATTGATGCAGTAACCATATAATTTAATTGAGAACATCATGCTTCCTCATAAGTACATAAAGGCATGAAAAATTGTATAATGCAAATGTTTGCATGAAAAATATGTGTTCCCAGCACGTCATCTCAGCTGAATTGAAGAAACAAAAAGGAAAAGTTCCCAATTACACAAAACAAGAGATATAAGATGTGAACTATTATGGTTGCAAGACCCAATCCAATGAAACATAATCAAGTAAACAGACTAGAATGATTTCCCGAAAAATTGGTATTAAGTGGGAAACTGGTAATGTCAAACATGCAAGCACATGAAAAGCCAATAGAAGTACTATTTTCACGCTTCTCTAGTCAGCCATCTTAATCAAGCGATGAATGGTGCTTCTTGCAACCCTATTACCAGGATCAAATTTCATAACAGTTCTTAGGTCTTCAGCTCCAAGCTTGTACTTCTCCATACTCTCGTACAAAAGAGCACGTTGCACAAGGATGGCCACATTTGTGTCATCTAATTCAAGTGCCTGCATGACATAGAGTTGCCAAAAGGTAAAATCCCAGCGCAATTTTCACGGGATTAAATGGGAAAGATGATTAATTTAGCACCAAAAGGAACAGAATACAAGAGATACAGAACCAAGTTAAGTATTATGTAGCCTCTGCAATTTCATCACCATCCTGTATGTTCTCTAGCTAAAAGCAAATACAGCAGATTGCATGACAATCAACAAGGAAATCAACCCATACTTGAAGCATTATTCATTAAAATAAGATAGAGCAAACTTTCATATACATTATATTGTCCTGGTATTCACTTCAAAGTACAGTCAATTCTTAGTCTATGTAGTTAGCTGCTATAATATTCTACAACCCTGCAACAAAAACAAAATGGATAAAAGAGACAAAATTATAAGCCAAGGTTTAATTAAGCATGGCTTTTTGTAGTAAAGGTACATTCACAGGCTAAACACTTTTTGCATCAATCTTAAAAATAAATTGAAGTTGTTAACTTTTTTCAATTGAATTGACCTCCAAAAATACAGAAAAACATAAAGAAGACAAAATACATAGGAAACAGAGAAAAAGGGAATGAGATACCTTTGTGCAATCAGCTACCGCTTTCTTGTATTCCCCAACTTCTTTGTAACAGGACGCCCTGCAGGTTAAAACCTCTGTTGTACTGGCATCATCGCCAGCCTTCTCAAGAAGAACTACTGCCCAAGACAGCCATTTTATAGCATCAGCATACTGGCCCTGCTTGTAATTGTCTACTCCCTTGGTCTTTGCAGCTGTAGAAGTAACACCAGCAGGTGGGGGTGGAAGACCCTCAAGCTCAGTTGTACCACCTGCATCATGTCCACCTCCAAACTCTGAATCCAATCCCCAGTCATCAGCCCCTGAAAACTGCTGGCTCTCAAATCCTTGACCCCCTTTTGCAGTCCCACTGGATGGATTAGTAGATTGAAACAATGAATCAAAATCATTAACGCCAGTGGACTGGACAGATGGCTGACTCTGAGGCTGACTATTAGAGAACCCAAAATCATCGATATTTGAATAAGATGGCTGACTATTAGAGAACCCGAAATCATTGACATTTGAATAAGAACCTGTTGCGCCTGAACCCATCATATTATCAGTCCCTGAAACAAAGCTATTAGATGAAAATGCTGCTCCACTTGATTGAGGGGCTTTCTGAAAATTGCCAAATGCGTCATCTCCAACACCACTCATACCACTTCCTTTGCCTCCCAAATTACTACTATTACTTGGTTTAGACTTAAAATCAACCAATGAACTAAATGGATCCTTATTCGAACCCATCCCAGCTTGTCCTCCACCCGAAGCCATGCTCTTCATTGACTGAGCACCTAAAGTAGGGCCTTTATTCACATTGCCATCCAAATTTGCATTCCCTGAATTATATCCACTTGTATAACTCCCAAAACTCTCCCCAGACCCCCAATGCGATCCAGTTTTAGTTGAATTACCCGTCTTAAGCAAAGAATCAGCCATACCCCCCATCGAAAATGAGCCCTTATTCGCCAAGGGCGCAGCGTTTTTCAAAGGCACATTGCTATTACCCTTGTTCTGGCCCAATGCAGAGTTCAGCAAATCACCAAACAGGTTGGGATCTTTCTTCCCAATCCCAATCCCAGAATTCATACCACTTGCTGGGGTAGATGAACTCCAGCTTTTCCCAGATATATCCCCGACCATCGATGTTGGACCCGACAGAGACCCTGTCAGACCCAAGCCCGGTTGGGATGGAGCCGCAGGTGGGTGGGTCCAAGAGGGTTTATTAGGCTGTTGGGTCCATGACGGCGTCATGCCGGGCTTTGTCTGAGCTGAATAAGAACTATAGGATGATGAAGTCTTGTTCTTTTGGTCATTAAGAGATTTAGAACCGGACTTGTTGAGTCCCAGATCGAAGTCAAAATTATTCGATTTGCCGTAATTGAAATTCATTCTTGTCCTTTATTCACAATTTTCTACGATACATAAGAAAATGAAATCAACCCAGATCAGAATCGATGCGAAAGCTTAGCTACTGTGGGATAATAGATCCAATGGGGAAAGAAAAAATCAATGAAATAAGAGATCTGCGGTCAGATAAAAAAACGTACCTTGAGAAATCAAAGAAGATACGGGATCAAATAACGGGTATATACGGAGAGAGACGGATGGAGCCAATGTTCCGCCGGAGACAATCGTGTTTTTCGGCACAGAGCGAGAGGAAGGGGGAACTGTAAGAGGAACTGGACTGGCTACTATTTTGCCTGAAGGTTTTCCACCGCACCCTGTTTCCCAATTTAGGAGGATGGAAAAAGACGAATTTGTGTGGAAGTGAAACATTTCCGTTGGTTATTTTTTTTTTAAAATAATTTCGTTTTTTCAATTTCTTCAATCTTGGTAAATTCTAGTACTAAACTAGAAAATTTTTCCTTTATTTTTTCTTAAAACAACGTAATGTTATATGACTCAAGAAAACTATCTTACATTTAGATTTTCCTGTTCATGATACGCTTTTATTCTGATTCATGGGTTCAACAGCTATTGACATCCATTATTCGTGGGATCATGAAATAAAGATGTGAATGTCTCGAAACAACAATAGCGGACCAATTATATGGATCAAATTTACAAACGTCTAAAGGAAAAAAAGCACCATCTTTATAGAGTTAAAACAATGTCACAACTGCCCCAGTTTAATTATTTGAAGGAAAGAGAAGTCCCTTTAAGTAGAACCAAAAGATATATTCACATAATTGTAGTTAAAATGTCAAATAGGAGAGGCAACCAGCATTGTTTTCTAAGAAGATTACTTGCCAACATCGGACAGGCCAGGTTACTATCCACTACACAAGAAGATCAGAGGTATCGTATGTTTCATCAGCTAACTAGAAGACATTCAGGCATTCTTCCCCTGAAACCCACCCTGATTTGGTACACTCTCACATACATTTTGACTATTCACTGGGGTCGGATATTGAGACGACATGGCTTGATTTGGGGTAGTGTTGCCGTGAAACCCACCCTGGTTTGGTGGGTAACCACCCCCATGAACCTGAGATACGTTCTGGCCATTGATTGACATTGAATGCTGTGGTGGCGGTTGTTGGTTTGGGGACCAGGCTGCTCTTGGCTCTCTTCTTTCAACCTGCATTGTCTCTCGGCGTCTATCGTAGCGAGGGCGAGGCCTGCTCCTGGTCTGTTGCCTCTCATTGAATCTATACTGCGGCCTATGAATAACTTTACCATCCACAAATAGATCACCTGTTGAAAACCAATAAACCGCTTACTTATGGTAGCCATGAGCCCATGAGTCCATGACTAAATAACTTTAACAACGAAAAGCTCTTAATAACAAGTTTTCAGTTTATACCAACCTCCATAGTCTTTGTTCGGAACGTCAAGGTAAGAGTCAGGCAACACCCACAAAACACCTGGTAAGCCTATCAAAGAGAAGGAAATGCATAATCAGTCCATAAAATTTCAAAGTAATAGCACAAGCAACAATAAGCATATTTCAAAATCATCACAGTTTGCAAAAATAAACAAGATAAGGTCTGTTGTAACCACAGTATGCTGTAACAAGATAGTGTATTTCACTAAGCTTGGAACCTTAAAAACAAAAGCCACAAGTATAACAAGAAATCAGAATATTTCACACAACAAGACTATGAATAATAAAAGCTACTTAGCAATGGATAAAAACATAAGTCAGAATTACATGAGTAGGCAAAAGGGAGAATGGATGTAGAAAAATGATGTCCCAGAAATTTTGCTTCTCCTAACAAGCCCAAAGAGGGACTAATACAACAAAGTGAACAAAGCACACTTTAACCATATCAAATACCAAACAAAAAAGAGGAAAAAAAAAAAGAAAAGGAAAGAGATCTACTAAGTCATAGCATATACAAGGCCTTTGGTTAACACGGACATAAGAAACATGACACTATGAAAAGCCAAGATGCTTAGAGTCACTAAACTTGAAAAATAAAAACACCATATAGAATCCCATAAGTAACTAACCATGGAACCTTTAATACCTTTAACTTTATGTGAGAGTTCCTCGGAAATCAGAGCACCAAACCCTGTGTATGTTGTCGTGCAAACAGAGTAAATCTTCTTCTTTGCCTCCTCTTCACTGCATTCCAGCAAACATCACCCAGTTAATCCCAAAATAGACATACGCATCTTAAACTTTATACATGAACACATTTACAGGGGCAATATCTCCACAATCAGAAGCAAAAAAGTAATCTCCGAAAATGCACCACAAACATAATGGAAAAAAATCCAATAAATAATAACAAAAAGCAAGCTAAAATCACAATTCCCAAGGAGGGATGACACTATCTAATATCTAAACAGAACTTTGGCCTTCCATATACATAATTCTTCAGATGATAATAAACCAATAAACGTGTACAAGCCAATACAACTATTCAGGCAGTGTAGCATTTGAGACAAGGGGTTTCACGTGTCAAGCATCATGCCAAAAAGTAAAGCAACAAATCTACGTTCTTTAAGCAAATCAAAAGCACCAAAAATTGACCAATTCTAGGTGGTATAAGAATTTTACGCGAGGGATTTGCATTTCAAGGAATATCCCATCAATCAAGCAACAAACATGTTCATGCTGAATTAATCATGATCTAAATTGAACATATTTTTTTCTCTTGTTTTTCCTACATAATTAAGTAGACTCATCAAAAACGTAAAACATGTGAATAACAGCTTATAAACAAAATAAAGTTCGAAACTTTTAAGGGAAATAAAATTGCATCCCTCAAAACGAAGAGTTGTACCTTCCTACCACTTTTGCTAAGGTTTTAACATAACCATCAATCATCTCTTCCTCGGAGGGTTTAGGGTCATTAGGGAACTCCAGGACGATAAGCCAATGCTCGTAGTCACACCCATCGAGAAGTATTGTCTCCTTTGGCGGTCGATTGCTCCAGTTCGGTGACGGGTCATTCAAGGGGGAGTAGCCAGACCCGGATGTCTTGTTCCGGGATGGGACATTAAACGGGATCGGAGTCGGATTTTGAGCTGGGTTTTGAAGGTTGAACAGCGGAACACTGAGGCGGGAACGAGACGGAGACGAGAGAGTACGGCGGAGGACGGTGGCTAAGGTGCGTCGGGTGGTGAACAACGCCATGGCTGCGGCCTAGTCCCTAGTGGTACTGGAAAATGGGGTTACTATGCTTCTCTTTTGTTTAGGCAAGGAGACAAAAAATTGCACTTTGACTATTAATTTTTTTTATCCCTCTTATTTTCAGTCTCACCCTTGTCAAATTGAATTCTCATGTTATAATTTTGACTATTAGTGATCAAATATAAGTTTGAAACAATCAAAATGAGAAAAAATAGATGTTATATACTCCTTAGGTTCGAATTTTATATTCAAGTTTTAAAAAATCAGACCAAAAATAGGTAACGATTATGTTTAAAAGAGGTAATTAAGCATCTATAAATTTAAGATACAATTATGTTTTAAATGAAATCATAAGAAAATGTTTGTAAATAACATAGGTGTGAACTTTATTTTGATACAATGAGAAGAAATGAAAATGTGACAATAACAATAGAACAAAATCAGTATTACAAAAGAATGGAATTTGGAGTAATGGATATATAGGCATCAAATTTCTATCCCTTAATTTGTGGTTATTTCTCTCTACTTCCCTGTTCCCTCTCTCTTTTTCTCTAGCTGCCTAACCTGCAAAGACATTTGCGAGTAGAAAAAGGAAAGAAAAATAAAAGGACAATAAAAAAAATGAATATAGAATGAATGTGCATTGTATTACACAAGGGCAGCACCATGTAGTCCTACAATATCTAAGGACAGATCTAGTGAAATAAATGTTACTAACAATTGTCTTCTTGATCAAACTGTTCTGTCAAGATAAGGCTTTTGCATGCTCCATTAATCTCTTGTACCCCAATGCCGGCCCTCATCACCATATCCCAGATTGAAAAATACTCCAACTTTAGAATATTCCGGGGTTACAAAGCAAATCTTTTGAACTAGATCAAGAATATTTTATGCACAAGGATTTGGGAACTGTGGTCCACTTGACATAACGTGAGCATTGGTACAAGTAGAGGAGATTATTTTTTTGTTACCCCCGGCCTTCAAATTAATGTTGCTGAAGTGGATATTTTTGCAAGGAACGGCTGAGCTGCAGTCCAAAGAAATTGCCACGGATGAGGCTGAGGTTCCACTTATGTTGTCATAGACAATATCAGCAATGCTCACTTGAGATGGCTGCAGCAAAATCCCCAAGAAAATAATGATGATAATTTGATTCTTGAATGGTTTTTGGAATTGAAAAAGATGTTGATGTATACTGGATTAGAACCAACCTTTTTGGAAGAGCTGCCATAGTTTTGGTCAATGATAATTGGGTTCTGCACATTTTCCATTACAATATCCCTGAAGATCATTCCTTCGGCAGCACTCGGATCTGACCCTGCGTATGTTTTGATTCTGATACCATTTGTTGTTCCTTGTAATGTGCAATTTTTCACGATCAGCCCTCTCACGTCCGCTTCTTTTGGGTATTTTCCCAAGCTACCAACACTGTTTTTTCGATATTGCAAATGATACGAATTGTTAAAAACTTTCACCCAAAATATATGGATGGCCTCTAACAGCATTAAGAAAACTTTTTGTGTTTTTCCACCAGCCCACCTTAGATTTCGAACACCTGATCGACCTTCAAAAATTACTACATTAATTTCTTAAACTAAAGATATAACATTGTTACCTGATGCCATGTCCAGGGCCGCAGATAACTTTGTTAAGGGTGACATTGGTTGCTCCTTGTCCAAGAGAAACGCAATCATCCCCTGTTCTAATTGTACTTCTGGCTATTTTAACCGAGTTTGATTTGCTAACGTGCATTCCATCGGTGTTTGGACTGTCTTCTGGTGCAGTGATGGTAAGGCTGTGAGCACTCACTTGGAAGCTGTTGGTAACATGCATATGGAATCCCATGGAGTTCAAGAAAGTGAGGCCCTTGATTTTCACATGCTGAACATTATTGAAATGCATAGACTGCACCAAATGAAATGAGAAATATATGCGTTAATTGGGGGGAAAAGGTAACAATATTGGTAGTGAAAATTTTCATTGAATTCTCTCATTAATTGATGTGGCATTCACATAGCAAAGATCAGTGAATATTCAGACAATCATTCAATCATTATTGCCTAACTATTTCAACCATGTAGATCGTCATGTCATGTGTGAATTTATTAATATTTCATTGTATCTCTCATTAGTCCCAAAATTAGAAAGAAAATAAAAATAGACCATCCAAGAACTAATGAACAAGAATTGTATGCATTAATTCTTACAGCGGGCAAATGAACGCAATCACCATTAGATTTACAGTCGTTGTATTGCCAGACATTGGGGCCTTGGCCATCAATGGTGCCTCCACCAGTGATTATCAAGCCATCTATGGAATCGAGCATCATCCATCCCTGTCCTGTGTACAAAGAAACATCAGATATGGCTTTCAGGGTTCCAGCAATCTGGAAAACGAGGGGATGTTCACTCTTGCATGGCCCTTCGAACACCACCTCTCCTAGTGTAAAAATCCCTGGAGGAACAAATAATCTTGCTCTTGGCCCTACGAAATTGCAAGCCGCTTTCCATGCAGTAATGAAAGCCTGCACCATAACCCTTCATTACAAATTCAACTGTATACCTTATCATCATGACAAAAATGCATATGAAATTAATTTTGTTGATTAGGGTGACCCAGGTGCCTGATTTGCATTTTCTTGCTTGTATTAATTTTACTTACCACTTTATTGCTTCTCACAGTCAGAAAATGAATTTATAGAACCCTATCATCGGGTGGTAGGATATAATTAAGCGGATTTTATGAGGATAAACAACAGATCAAAGAGAAAAGATTTAAAATGCAGAATCTTGTAAACAAGCAGGCTTCATGCTTGCACTGCTCAACGAAATCAATCAATGACTGGATGATACGATATTGAAAACCTGGCTGCTGTCGTCTGGTCCAGGTTTGGCACCAAAGCTCATCACATTAAAAATTTGACCCACGTCCTGGGGTGCAACCGGACCCGCATTGCAAGAGGCCAAAGCTGAACAAAACATCAGGACAGCAATAGCTGTAGCTCTTTTTGCCATGGCCATTTTGCACAGCAACCCTCAGAACTTTGTCTTCTTCTTCTTCTTCTTCTTCTTCTTTTTTTTTTTTTTTTGGGCAAGTTTCTTTCTCTTGCCCAGGTCTTTAGCTATAAAGGGCAAGAGTTTTCTCTCTTTTTTGTTCTTAAAAATTCTTATATAAGGGGCCTTTTTTCTTTTGTTGAAGTCAAATGTATGATTGAAACACCATAGGTATCGGCGGTGCTTCGTTCGAACACTGCGGACAACCTTTGTTTCTTGTTGTCGGGTTTTACCCAAAATTGAAGGCTGTTATTTAGTCATCCTTATAACATTCATCACAAATTTTACACAATTAATCCCACAAACATTGTTCTCATCACACAGAAGTATTGGTATATTCTCATTTAGTCACCCGTCGAGTCAATCATCAATATTGAATTTGATTATATATATATATCTTAAAATGCTCGAATTGATAAGACAGATTTGAAGAGGGTTGTTAATGTATGAGCTTTCATTGTTTATTATGAATTGAAAATATGCAATTTTTCGTAGGTAATATGACTTGTGATTAAGAATGTTGACAAGGTCCCAATACACAAAATCAAGATTTGAGTTATACACTTACTGTATTAAATATTTTTTTTTCTTTTGCTTTGGTTTCAAAAACGATATTAACTTTAGAGCCTTAATTCCATTTCTTGAAGGGCTGCAGTCACTTATATTGTGCATTCCTAAAATATAAGCTAAAAAAAAAACCAAATCAAATGAAAAGAAAATTACTGGAACTAGAGATTTTGCAAGATTTATTTTAATCTCCAGTCTGGGTATTCATAATAACATTCTTTGCAAATAGCAAGCAACCTCATGCAAAGTACAACACAACATTACATTACAGAACACAACAACATCGTCAACCTGGAAATTAAAGACAAGCACACAGACATATATTATAAAAGTACATAATAACTAAATTCATCATCATCTGATTAATTTCTTCCAGCCCTGGAATTGAGGAAGAAGCCCAGCTAGCTCCAGACATGGAGTTAATAAAAGGCTCGGCGAAGACTGAAGAGTGATTTTCTCTTGCCAGCATCCTTGATCAACACCCCGTTATATTTTTTAGCTGCTTGGTTGCAGTCAATAGCTGCAACTTCTTTTGTGGGAGAAGCAGGAATATTACGGGGACAACTGACAGTGGTAATAGTAGTAGTTGTATTATTCACAATTGGCAAGTTAGGTGACCTTCGATTCCACCGGAATGGTTGCGTATAACGATTTGTCTGAGGCGGTACCGGTGGCCTGGTGATGGTGGTGCCGCCGCCATGCCTCTCTTCCCATTCCAATGTTGCAAAAGCTTCCACTCCAATCCCTACAAGCCCGTTACCCTCACCATTTTTTCTTGCCATTCTTGCCATAATTCCAATGTAACCTAATCAAACAGTACTATGTGTCTATGTGTATAGTTAACTGTCTGATTAATGTGCTTTGCTTGATACAACTGTCAAAGGGTTCATGCCTGTTTATATAAAGCCAAAAGATACACTTCCTGGCGAGTATTAGCTTCAGGATGGCAATAATTTAGTTACAGAAGATAGGTTCGGCTATAGTTAATCATATCTTGTCATGTTCGAATTGATTAAGAGAAATATTCTTTTGCAGGAAGAAAAAGAATCCATCCTTTTTGCTATATATATTTTATGGTCTAAAGCAAGCAGTAGTAATCTCTTTAAAGATGCCAAGAGATATTTGTTCATGTACAATATTATAAGAACAGCAAAATGAATGTGGAAGTTCAATTCTTCCTGGCTTATTTTCACCACACAAGCATGAATACAAGATTATTTTCTCTGAGTTATAAAAAACCCCCCAAACAAAAAAGGAAAATCAAATTAGCAATATTATTTTGAATGAGTAATCTACATCACTTTTTGTTTCATAGATCTAAAGTTTTAAATATTTGGTTACCAAGTGAATTGATTTATTAATTCAGAAAATGCCTTGTTCTTTTGAAGATGTATTTCATGTGTAATATTACATAATTTCATTTTGTGAGAATTTTGAATCATTCTCTTGAAACTACATAGGACTCTCGTAATTAATGAAACTATGCATTGAAATTGTGTCATATTACACAATCTCATTTTGTGAGAATTCTGAATTAATCCCTTGAAACTACATATGACTTTCATAATTAATGAAACTATGCATTGAAATTCTGTAATATTAATTTCACAGTTTCATTAGAATTCTGAATCATTTTCTTGAAATGTACAATTTATAGATAGTTTCGTGATTTCTTAAGCGTCTATACATCACAAATTTATCACGTTAATTAAATTTTAGAAAGACCTTAAAACTATATATTAACAACTAGCCATTTGATACCTAATATATTACCGTTATATATTAGGAAGAAAAAAGAAAATAGACCACATCCCTTTGTCCAATGTAATAATTTTTGTAATTAATAAGTAAGTCTAGAGGTATTTAAAATCAATGATTCGATTCGAACTCGATCTAATTCGATTCGCATTTGAGCAGATTATGATCCGATTTGAAATATTCGGATCGGTTCGGTTGTTTATCCAATTTAATTTGTTCTTTTTTTCTATTACTCTTTTTTCATATACAATATTAGGTTATTTAATTTAAATTTGAAATTAATAGTTTTATGTTAAAAAATTATCTATTTTTATATAAATATAATAAATAAATTTCACCTAAATTTTTTTATTTGTGTATTTTTCATATAAATTAATTTGTATATTTTCATATAAATATTTTAATTTATTTTGTCACACATTGACTAATTTTAATTAAAGATTTATTTGAATTATCAAGTAATACTAATTTATCACTAATGTTAGCTATTTCCGAAAGAAAAAAAGTTATATATATATATATTATTTGGATCAAAACGGATCGGATTGGATTGATTTGCTAATTTGAGTTGAAAAATTCATTGATTTGATTCGATCTATTTTTTATTCAATTTAATTCGAAATTTTAAATCGAATCCGCATATCAAAATGAATACCCCAACATAAATAATTTATTCTTGATGCTTTAGGTCATCATATAACGTAATACAATGACGCCTCTACTGCATGCATGGTGGAGATTTACCGGTTAGATTCTATATACCAATTCAAGTTGCCCAAGAAATAGATTCCTAAAATAAAAAAATAAAAATAAAAATCATTGATGATTAACAATATTTTGGTACATATTAATTGAAATGGAGGAATCTATGCCTTTTTATATTTTATTGTTATTGTGATTAATCATTCGCATGCATCTTTATTCTTTTCTCACGTATTCCCGTTTTCCTCTGTTTCAATTTTCAGACTGCTTTATGTATAAACTGATCACAATTTCCATCATGCATATTCCTAACCCATCAAACCAAATAATGGGGTAAAGATAGATTGAGTTTTAAAACGCATTTTTGTAAGTTTTTATACAATAGTGTACCAATTGTACCAATTGTGTAATAAATAGTGGTATAGCAAATGCGTAAATGCATTTTTGTACATTTTTATATAGTGGTTGTATACTTGATATTCTTTTATTCTATTTATTATGTATTAGTCGTGTCTTATGTTCCACTCATTGGTATATTTATTATGTATTAGTTGTTATTTTTTATCACATTTATTATATACCAATAAATAGGATAAAGGATTTAAACTCAACTTACACAAAAGGTTATATCCAATAAGTGGGTATATTTAATATATACCAATTAGACGATGGATTTTTTTGTTCTTATTTTTTCATATTTTTGACGTTTCTCAATTCTTTTGATTACAAAATAAAAAATATATTAAAAATATATAAGTATATTTTGCAATTATAATCTATACGCCTCCTAAAAGTTGAAATTTCCACACCTATATCAACAATACTATCTAATAGTATCTATCTACCGCCCCCAAATATACAAAAGTAAATTAATGCGCATGATATATATACCCAATGATGAATATCCCATCAAATAAAAGTTGCACAAATCTCAAATTGGCACACCCAAAAAGTTAAAGATTGGTTTAATGATAAACATTGATGGCATTGCCAATATGTTTCATATGTGTCTCTCACTAATATAAAATATGGTATCAAAGATCCTATAAAATATGGCATCACCTATCTTCCAATGATACTAGAAATTTATGCACACTCTCCTATTAGCCACTCAAGTATCCACCCAAGATGAATCACTTAAAATTTATGGTGTTACTTAATTTGAGAAAAATAATTAGTTTTTGTAAATTTTTAGGCTATAGTTAATATATTAATAATGACTCACAAAGTCATTTAGAATGGCATACTGTGTATTGAAAATATATTTTATGATGTAGTAAATGTTAAAAATATATTTTATACATTTATTATATCAATATAACGACTAGAAAAGATATCGTAGAATCCTAATTTTTTCATAATTTATGATTATACGATCAAATAGTGAATCTATGAGATCTTATACTCATCTACATAATTAATTATCCAACTTGTGTAATGCAGGAAATAATTAAAGCCAATCAATTAGGACATAATTGATGACAATATTGCCAATCTCATCAGTTTAAAGATTAACTGCAGGAAAATAATCAACTAACTTTCTAATTTCAGCCTCCATCGTTGAAACTTATAATTTTTTTTTATACTCTTGAGTCAGTTTGCAATATGTTATATGAATTTTAATTTGGAGAGCTTTATAAATACCTTTAATAGTTCTAAGATATTTTGAAATACACATAATAGTAAACGGATCAAAATTATATTTAAATAATTATAAAATTTGATCAAATATAATAAAAATAAACTCTAATATATGAAGAACCAAACACTATAAATATAAATCTATTCATATAAATATATAAACATATGAGGGTGCCAAAATAAGAATAAAGGAAAAGACATCAAACATTAATAAAAACACTCCTTTATTAATAATGTATAATATGCTATAGCACAGTTCAAAACCTTTTGACCATGATCAAACTATTGCATGAACTAAAAGTACGATGGACGAACACCAACGTAGAAATTAAAACCAGAACAACATATAATCCAATCATGGATCAAACCTCAGATTTCCCAGGTGATAATCAGAAGTAGCATAAGGAATGATGGAGGAAGAAGGGCAGCATTGGTCGTTGGTCTGATTCAAGATGAAATCATCACAACCAACACTAACTGTGGCAGTCATGGTTCGATTCAGATCAACGTTGTTCATGGCCAAAGGATGAGAATTTTTCAACAATGCCAGTTCATCAGCCCTGGTGAGCACATTCTTCCTCAACTCTTCCAATGCAGCCATGTATTGTTCAAGCTCCTCCAATCCCAGGTGATCAACCGGTTCATCCCACCAAAAATTGCTCCCGTTGTTCACAAACTTTGCCTTTTCTTCGAGTTCCATTTTTTTCTTCTCCTCCTCTAATTCCTGGCAGAGCCTGTTGTATTCCGAATTGTGTTCATGCATCTCGGCAGAACTTAATGTCGCGGCGGGGGTGCTCCTAGACACTAACGATGGCGCCGCCGCGGACGATGGTAATCCCATTAGATACCTGTCGATGACGCTGTCAACACTGGGGTGTCCAAAAGCGTAAACACGCTTGCCAGAAGATTGAACAATGATGGCTACTTCAGCTCCGGTTAATATGCAGAGTTCACTAGCCTTTTTGAAAAGACCGGTACGTCTTTTCGAAAACGTCACTTGCCGGTTGCTAACGTTGTCGATTTTCTTGATTTCGATCTTCTTTCGGCCTTGGGTGGTCTTCTTCTTGTGCACGATCATGCTGGTGGTTGTGTTGTTGTTCTTGGTCATGTTCATGTTCATGAACATGGAGGCGGTGGTGACGTTGTTCTTGTCTGTGCTCGCCATGGCAAAATCAAGGAATTGATAGTGTTTGTATAAACGGGACAAGATTTCCAATTTTTTTCTTCTCCTCGCTTTAATTTCTTTCCATAAACCTTTTGACAGATTTGAAAATATTCTGTTTCCATATTCCACATTTCCTTTTCCTTTCTGTTTTTGTGGATCTAAGCTTTGGTACATTTGAGTTTGCAAGGCCTTGTCCACCTCTTCAATCTTACTGGGCTATTTCCAAATATCTCACTGATTTAATCATTCACTTTTAAAGATCCCAATTGATCTCTTGCAATTGTAGAATATGTAATAATTTAAAATCAAACGCAAAAGAAAGATGCAGATGGAAGACCCCAGAGATGGACAAGGCCATTGCTATTTTCTTCACGCTCAAATTGGAGCACAAAAACGTATTTTGAAATATTAATCATACAATCATAAAGTGTTTTCAAAGCTTCTACTTGTATTCATTACCTCTCCCTTTTTTGCTTTTGGTGGGCTTTCTCGAGTTATGACACAATTTGTTTAAAATACTGCATTTTAGTATTGCTTTCCCAAAAAAAAAAAAAAAAAAAACACAAACGCAAAAGAAAACACAGACCTCGCAATGATCAAGCTTTTGGGTTTTCAAAAAAAGAATTTATTATTAATAATAATGAAAATAATAATAAATTATACATTTAATTTACATTTATATTTTATAATTTAAAAAATCAAAACGTAGTAAATATTGAGCACCAAACAAATTTGGTTTGCAAATTATGGACCATTTTGCACGAACTGCAACCCTTTTGAAGTTTACATTTAACATAAAAAGTGTATATGATTCACCAAATATATTTAAGATTATAGAATAGATAAAATCGAGTTTCCATACGCAAATTATGTCATTTTTGAAGCAAAGAAAATATTATTATATTAACGTACATACAAAAATTAATTTTACAACCCATAAAATATTTTTACTCGAGATATTTAGGGATACCCATGCAACTCATTTTTCTTTTTAAAATTTTAATTTTGGCTTTTGTGTCGATTAAATTAAATAAATAACATTGGCTTCTCAAGTATAGTACAAATCAGGAAGGATCATTGTGTCGGGATTGTATTCTTCCAAAACAAGAAACAGAAAAAAAAAAAAAACGCCCGATCCTTAAAATTCGGACTATCCACAACCCACCACATAATCGAAAACCACCACGGCTGCACGGCACCACCAAAGGCGAAAAAGTCCGGACCAGAATTCAAATCCTTCCTTCTCAGTTTCATTTCAATTTCTCTCTCTCGAGAAAAAAAAAAATCCGAAAGGATTTTTTTGCATTCCTTTTTCAGATACATTTTTTGAATTTGTTATTAGATCATTTCCGTATTTGTACTACTTTTTGAAAAATTTGTAATAAATTATTGGTGATCGGAGAAGATGGCGTCGACGGAGCAGTTGATGACCAGTGCCGGCGGAGGGGGACCGAAGTACGTGCAAATGCAATCGGAGCCGCCGTTGCCTACGATGATGTCATCGTTCTTCTCCTTTCATCATCATCAAGGCGCCGAGTCAACTCGAATTTTCGATGAACTGCCTAAGGGGACTATTGTTGAGGTCTCTCGTCCCGATGCTGCCGATATTAGCCCTGCCATGCTCACTTACACCATTGAAATTCAATACAAACAGGTACTAAACTAGTCTCCACGCGTCGGACTGATTCTGTATCGTTTCTCAGCTTTTAAGATTCTGTTTCTTTGGTTCTAGAATTTTAAATTGTGGAAGCTGAGATTGAATTGATTATGGAGGATATAAGGTTTTTCAGATAGTCAGTCATGTTGGAGGAGCAAAAGAGTTTAGTTTTTTAAGAATTAGAACTGAATTAAAGGTTGTTACTTCAAATTCTGAGCTGGGTTTTGTAGTGACGTGAGGACTTTGGGTTTTAAGACACAAGTTTAAATGGTGAATTTTGCACCTTTGTAGATGAGACATGGATGCTGGCGGTTCTAGCGACGCTGAAAAATTGAGCAACTTGGACGAATTCTGGTGCTTGTAGTCTGATTGTACGAGTATCTGGCTGCTGGTGTGGGAAAATCAATTGGTAGAACTTAAAGTAGTTATCATTGTTGTGCCATTGTTTCCTTAGTGGTGCAGTTTAACGGTTTCCTTTTGAATATGGCAAGTACTTGAGGGATTCTGAATGGTCAATGGTTTCAGGAACTACATAAAATAAAGATTTACGTGACCTAAAGTTTATTTTCAATGAGCCTGGAGCAACAAAATGGATTGTTTTGGCTGCTGAACTCCAGGATGCCCACTATATTAAAAGTGTAACGCTTGGTAGAAAGTTTAAATTAGGAGAACAATGCTTAGGTTACTCTTTTGTGTTTTTATAAATTGTATTGACCACTTCTTTATCAAACTTCTTTTAGATTTTTTCCTCTTTTTCTGGATTAAGAAAATAATATATTGATGTCATTGATTCTGTTGCTCTGATACCATAATTTGTTCTTTAGTTCAAGTGGCAGTTAGTCAAGAAAGCTCCACAAGTATTTTATCTGCATTTCGCATTAAAAAAACGGGCGCTCATGGAGGAAATTCATGAGAAGCAGGAGCAGGTATGCTTGCATTTCTTTGCATCCTAATCTTATGTGTGGCTTCACATTTAAATAGTTAATTCATTGGTTGCTTAACAAATAGTTTCATTTTGATCCATTTTTATGCCATGCCATGACTTTGATGTGCTTCTGATTGCTGCGTCATTCTGAAGGTTAGAGAATGGCTTCAAAATCTAGGAATAGGGGATCATACAACAGTCATACAGGATGATGAAGAAGCCGAAGATGAAACTGTTCTGATGCGTAATGATGAAAGTTTCAAAAAAAGGTTTGCTTGTAATGTACTGCTGGTTATAGTCAGAAAATGCAGCATACTGTGAGTCCCATCATAATTTGTATGATTCTTACAGGTAGTTTTTTGTTCAGAGATGTTCCATCAAGTGCTGCACTGCCAATGATTCGGCCAGCCCTAGGACGGCAGCATTCAATGCCTGACCGAGCAAAAATTGCAATGCAAAATTATTTGAATCACTTTCTCAGCGATATGGATATTGTGAACTCTCATGAGGTATGTGAAGTCTTTCTCTAGAATCTTCTTTTAGATTTACTTTGTAAGGTACTATTCTTAGATCTAGTATAACTAAATAATTAGACCTTTTTTTTTAATTTCATTAATTCTCCCCCTTAAATTTTCATTGCAACTAAAATTTAAAGACATTTTTCGTGCAAAAGTTTTGTCAAATGTGAATGGGAAGTTGTCTACCAGAGATAGCATATTTGGTGTTATGCTGTTTTTAAATTTCAGTGCTTGTATGCCAGGTTTGCAAGTTTTTGCAAGTCTCAAAGTTATCCTTTTCACCAGAGTATGGTCCTAAGCTGAAAGAAGATTATGTCATGGTGAAGCACTTACCAAAAATCTTTAGAGATGATGAGCATCGAAGTTGCTGTTCATGTCTATGGTTTAGTTGTTGCCAAGACAACTGGCAAAAGGTAGTTCACTTATCTGTTCAATGTAGTACCAATGCAATGCATATGCCTTTCGTCGGTTTTTTTGGCGCTAATTTGTCATCAGTTCTAGATTTGTTTCATGTGTTCCCACTGGTTTTTAATGATTCAAGTATAGTCATTTTAGGGAATAATATTGCATCTCTCTTGCTTGAGACAGACCACAATCATTTTCTTGATTGGTAAAATTTTAGCACCTGCTTTCAGCACGGTGTAGAATTTGCTATACTGGTTTATCGACTCAATAGTTGTGTTCATGTACCTAATTAAAGTTTGATACGTACAATATGTCTGCTCGTTGGATTTTTATGCAGGTCTGGGCCATTCTTAAACCGGGATTCCTGGCCTTTCTTAGAAATCCTTTTGATTCACAACCACTGGACATAATTGTCTTTGATGTGCTACCAGCATCAGATGGCAATGGAGATGGCCGTGTATCATTGGCAGAAGAAGTAAAGGATGGCAATCCATTGCGCCATTATTATAGGGTAAGTTGTGTTTTAATATCTTACTTCATGGAACCCTCCTTGTAATATGTTGGCTGTAATACTAAGCCATTTTGTGGGGCATACAATCTTAGTCTCCATTGCATTTTCTTGGTTTCCGAAGAAAATTGGAAAGATTACCTTGCTGCTAACCCAGAAGGATGTCTTTTGGATTTTGTATCTATAGTCAGGATCATAATGAAAATCAGCCTTTTTCTTTAAAAAAAAAAAACAGTTCTTGGCTGCATGTGGTTTGATGTGGTTAGAGCAATTATTGCCAAGATAATCCATTTTCTAAAGTCAATTGGATTTTGTTCTAGGTATCTTGTGGAATCCGCCGCATCAAGGTAAGATGTAAGACAAGTGCCAAAGTTAAAGATTGGGTGGCTGCTATCAATGATGCTGGTCTTAGGCCCCCAGAGGGGTGGTGTCACCCTCACCGTTTTGGATCATTTGCTCCTCCTCGGGGTTTAACTGTAGATGGTAGTAAGGCTCAATGGTTTGTGGATGGTCGAGCAGCATTTGAAGCCATTGCTTCAGCAATTGAGGAAGCAAGATCGGAGGTAGAGCATTTATCTTTCCTTCCAGCAAGTTATATTTCTCCAGCTTGATTATACAAGCTTGTGGAAGATGATCAGAGGTTTCATGCAGATATTTATATGTGGTTGGTGGCTGTGCCCAGAACTCTACATGCGTCGTCCATTTGACTCTCATATGTCCTCCCGGCTTGATGCCTTATTAGAGACAAAAGCAAAACAAGGTGTTCAGGTAGTATGATCAACACTAATGATTTTCTTATTTCCTGTTTAATATGGTTTAAAAAGATTACAGAGTGAAGCAACATGGTGTTTACTGTCATGAACTTTATGGCTGCATAGGAATTTCTGCTTTACTTCTTTAACTTTTAAATGGATGAATTGTGATCTTGGATTTTTAATTGTCATTTTCCTTCAGATTTTTATTCTTCTATATAAAGAGGTTGCCCTGGCTTTGAAAATTAATAGCGTGTATAGCAAGAAGAAGCTTCTAGGCATCCATGAGAATATTAGAGTACTTCGGTATCCAGACCACTTTTCTTCTGGTGTGTATCTGTGGTATGCATCTTCCCTGAGAAGCAACTTAGCTCTGTAGTTTTGCATAAACTTTCCTTAAAAAAAAATAAAAATTTCTTAAACGTTATTGGAATATATTATTACACTGTATTGATGGAACATTTGTTCACTGGCATTGACACTCAAATCTGCTTTATATACAGGTCACACCATGAGAAAATTGTGATTGTTGATCATCATATTTGCTTTATCGGAGGTCTGGACCTGTGCTTTGGTCGCTATGATTCATTTGATCACAAAGTTGGTGATTATCCTCCCCTTGTTTGGCCTGGAAAGGACTATTATAATCCAAGGTTCTTTTTAATTATGTGTATGTAAAGTTCATTTGCATCAATGGACTGGCATAGAATTGCGCACTGGAATGCAATGGTTTGCTGTAGTTGATCAGATATGAACTGTTTTGCCGTCATGATGTTCTGGTTGACTGAAGATGACAGCTGCTGAACTTGAGTGACAAAGACTGATGCCATAAACAATAAATGACAGTGGTTTACTATGTTTACTTATAACATGGAGTAGCATCAGTCGCATTTTTTGGTCGTGAATTTATCATATAAGGACAGGATTATGTCAATCATATCATTTGATTGCAATTTTCCTTGCATTACTAATTCATTTTATTAAAATGATGTTCGTTGAGTTTCTTTGTTGAAGCTTTAATCTTCAATAATTGATCTTTGATAATTGAACTTTTGATCGCATAAACCAATTTCAGAGAGTCCGAACCAAATTCTTGGGAAGATACAATGAAGGATGAACTGGATCGGGAAAAATATCCACGCATGCCATGGCACGATGTCCACTGTGCTCTTTGGGGGCCACCTTGCCGTGATGTTGCTAGGCATTTTGTTCAGCGTTGGAACTATGCCAAGGTTGATTTTGCTATATGTGAAGTTATTCCTTTGTGATCT
The DNA here is from genome assembly GCA_020080225.1 of Gynochthodes officinalis. Taxonomy (NCBI): domain Eukaryota; kingdom Viridiplantae; phylum Streptophyta; class Magnoliopsida; order Gentianales; family Rubiaceae; genus Gynochthodes; species Gynochthodes officinalis. Next base: position 1,198,579 of record CM034619.1, on the reverse strand, counting down.
AAGAGTTTCTGGTGATCTTTCTATTGTTTCACAATCTTTCAGAGAAATAAAGCTCCATATGAGGAAACAATTCCACTTCTAATGCCACAGCATCACATGGTTATTCCTCACTACCTGGGAATAAGCAAAGAAATAAATAATGGGATTAAGCATATTGAAAACAGTTACAAAGATGTCAAAGAGCTGGATTCCCTTTCTCCTCGGTCATCTTGCCAAGACATTCCATTGCTCATGCCTCAAGAAGCAGATGCTCTTGATGCTTCAAAGGGAGAACTAAGAGTAGAGGGTTCGAGTAAGGAACATGGTTTTCACGATCAAGCTGGCAGGTCCAGCAAAAATCCTCTCTCTTTCAGAAAGTCAAAAATTGAACCATTAAACTCGGACATGCCTATGAAAACTTTTGTGGATGACATTGATGTCTCACATATGCAGCAAGACTTATCTTCTATACAACCTGAAATTATATCTTTAGATAATGAATGGTGGGAAACACAGGATCGAGGTGGTCAAGTTGATCCAGCAGATGAAACTGGACAAGTTGGTCCTCGTGTTCCATGTCAATGCCAGGTAAAATGAAATTTTGCTGCGCACTAGTTCTTTTAACCAAGGGGTTCACTTTTCTGATTTACGATAAGCTGCTTGAATACATGTCTATATTTTTCTCAATATTTATATAGTACAGTTAAGCCCTAAGATTGACATCTGACAATCATGAACATGGTGATTAGATTCACAGATTAAAATTTCTGAAAGTTTATTTAAGATATATGCATACAGAAGTCTTTATTTCTTCAGGAGAATATGATGATACTCCTACAATAATCCTTTTGCATGATGAGTAATTTTTCTCATTTTTATATATGGATGTATTACAAATTGAAATCATGTATTTCTTTTTGTTACTTTAATGTTGTTACATTATGAATGTAGGGGATCTGGTCTGCGCAATCTATATATCATGAAAACTGTCTTTCAACTTCCTTTGAAAGACAAATCAAAAAAGCCTTGCAACATATATGTCTTTTACTAAACTCCTGTTTGTAATGTTGGTTTTCCAATCATTCTCTGCTCCAATGCGCTGTTTTTAGGTTATCAGGAGTGTCAGTCAATGGTCTGCTGGAACAAGCCAAACAGAAGATAGTATTCACAATGCTTATTGTTCTCTCATAGAGAGGGCAGAACACTTCATATATATTGAGGTTTGTGCAATTTTATTGCGTAATGCAGTTTGGTTCTGCTTTGCTACTAGTTTGGCCTTTTTCTTGTATATGGGAAAGCTGTAAGCAACTTTCAGTCCTCCTCTGATGTGTGTATGTCAAAACTTTTCCAGAATCAATTCTTCATCTCAGGTCTTTCAGGAGATGAGATCATAAAGAATCGTGTTCTGGAAGCACTATATCGGCGCATAATGCGAGCTTACAATGAGAAGAAGTGCTTCAGGGTTATAATTGTCATACCACTTCTGCCAGGATTCCAGGTATTGATATTTGGTTGTTTTCCGTCTGTTCCCTACCTGAGTATTTCCCCATTTTCTTTTTCACAGTGTATCTTTTGATAGGGTGGTGTGGATGATGGTGGTGCAGCATCTGTAAGAGCCATTATGCATTGGCAATATAGGACCATATGTAGAGGTCATAATTCAATATTGCACAACCTTTATGATCTCATTGGCCCTCAAGTGCATGATTACATATCCTTCTATGGTCTTAGAGCTTATGGCAGACTTTTCAATGGTGGTCCTGTTGCCACCAGTCAGGTATCTCTGACTTCTCTGAGGTTATTTCATTTTTTGGATTAAGCAAGCTCCTGTAAACATCTGGATGCTGATTCTAGGGCCTCTTAGTTTATGGATTCAGATAACACGTCATTGACAAGGCATTTAGAGAAGTGAACAGTGTAGGGTTTTGGTATTGGGTAGGTTTATTGATGAGGGACCTATATAATGAATTGGGGAAAAAAGATCAGTAAATTGTTCTCAATGTTTATTGTTTCTTAGACTTGAAATTTGTGGCAAATTATATCTAATCGTGGTTGAAATACGATGGAGTTAAATGGTAATATTTTCTGAACAGTTACTTGTAGTCTTCCTTCCGGAATTATACTACTGAATGGAGTAACAGGCTGAACTTGAAGAAAACAAATTCATTCTAGCTCCTAAAAAATGGATTCATTATACCTAGTTGTCTATAATTAGTATTTGGCTGTTTACAGCACCAGGAGTGCACTCTATTAACACCAGATTTTATCTAAAACAGAAGTAGTAGTTGACTTTTCTTATGGATAAGAATAAAAGTTTTCTGCTTGTAATATCTGTAATATGTGGTGTGTTTCTGCTTCTAACATGACAAAACTGAGGCTTCTGGTGATTTTTTTCCCATTTCCCCAGGTATATGTGCATAGCAAGATCATGATAGTCGATGACTGTGCAACTCTAGTTGGGTCAGCTAATATCAACGACAGAAGTTTACTTGGCTCAAGGGACTCTGAGGTACGAATGTATAAGATATGAGTTGAAGTGCAGGTCTTGTCATTGAAGTTGGATTCATTAAATCTCATAGATGTGGTTCATTCTTCCAGCCTTTCTACATGAGTTCTTATTTGAGTTTAGTTCTGGTTGCTTAAGAGTGGCAGATCATGAGTATTATGTCCACTATAGCAATTTGTATCTGACAATTTAGTCACTGGCAAAACATGAGGTTGTTTTAGTTTGGTGATGCTTTGCTTGTGTCTTTTTAAGTGATCAAGGAAGATAATTCACTTCAGTAGTAGCATTTTCTCCCCCCTCCCTTTAGGTGACAATGATATTGCTTTTCAACCTGTTTTCAATTTCACACCCATGGTTTACATATATTTCTCTGGTTGGTGATGAGCCAAGTTTTGATGTTGTTTCAGATTGGTATACTTATTGAGGACAAAGAACTGATTGATTCATTCATGGGCGGCAGTCCATGGAAGGCTGGAAAATTTGCATCGAGCCTGCGGCTTTCTCTATGGGCTGAACACCTTGGACTTCGAGCTGGAGAGGTTGTTTTATATCCATTGTTAATACAATTTTTTTGATGATGATATTTTTTAAATCATTGCTCTATGGAGATGTAGAATCTAGATAGTTATTGAGAGAAAATGGCAAAATAAATAGATGAAGGCCCCAAAACCCCCCGTGCTCTGCCCATCTCATTCTTCTTCTTTTGATATTTGACTCAGCAATTTATTATCTTCTTTTAGGTTCATCAAATAAGTGATCCAGTGATTGATTCGACCTATAAAGATATATGGATGGCAACTGCCAAGGTGAATCTCACTTTTTCAAGTGCATTTTAAGTTTTGCTTTATTGTTGTTGCCGTGATATTGTTGCAGCCTTTACCTTATCTTGGTATCTTTTCCACCATGTTCTTCCTTTCTTGGTTGCAAATGTATCATCTCAGTAATTTTTTGGTAAAAGGGGATTTAGCTAATCCTTGCTTGAGCCAAACATGTGTTATGAGTTTCCAAGTCTAAGTTTTGGTTTTCATTTCCGTCCATCTAATAGCTGAATAAATGCATTCTTGACAGACAAACACCACGATCTACCAAGACGTGTTTTCTTGCGTACCAAGTGATTTAATTCAATCAAGGTACGTGCCTAGGTTTCACAATCTTTTAAAAATTCTTCTTGATTCAGTTTTGCTAAAAATTTGCCTAATGGTATGCAGGGTCTCACTAAGACAAAGCTTGGCATACTGTAAAGAAAAACTCGGCCACACCACCATTGATTTAGGAATAGCCCCTCCTAAGCTCGAGTCCTATGAAGACGGGAACATTCAATGCACTGATCCCATGGAAAGACTAAAATCTGTGAAGGGGCATCTTGTTTCTTTCCCGTTGGATTTCATGTCCAAAGAAGACTTGAGACCTGTATTCAATGAAAGTGAATACTATGCATCACCACAAGTTTTCCATTGAGCCTTCTACAGAGTATATATGGCCGGAGAATTACCTTTAACTCGTCCGTTTTTTCCGACAAACTATACTTGGGAGAGGGTAAATAGAGACAAACTACACACACGTACATGTTATACACACAGAAACAGTGACAAAATGTTCCATTGATGTAGTTCTCACCACCTTGAACAAACTTCAGTTTCATCCCTCCTGTTTAGACATTTGGTTCTACAGAGTTGTATGGGATCTCAAACTTTCTTGTTACTCTCTCGGCCCGTCTAAATATATGTATTTTTTAGTGATTAATTAAATAAATATGTTATGTTTTATTAAAAAATTATATCTAATCAACAATAATTTCAAAAAGAAAACAAAAAAACTAAAATAGTACTCTTTTCGATACTAACTAATCCATAAATAGGCCCAGGGCCCAATAGACCCGAAAGTCCAAAAATAAATTTCGGGGAATTGACGTAAGAAAACTTCAACCTCGCCCATCCCCCAATCCCCATTAACCGATTTTTATATATTTATATATCTTGAATTTCTTTTGCCCTTTTCCCTTTTCTTTCTGATTTATTGACTTGAGTTCGGGGAATTGCGGGATTTTTATAGTATCCCTCAATCTGTTCGTGAAAGTGCTTAGATGACAACCTCGGCTGTAAGCTTTGGTGCATTGGTGACTCTACAGGAACTAAATCCCTCTTCCCCGCATTTCAAGCAAGGGGCCTCACTTCGAATCACTGGAAAGTGAGCATTTTCTCGTTCTATCCCTTTTCAGTAAATTGCTTATTGAATCTGTCTGAATCCATGATAAGTGATGATGACGAAGAAAAACTAAAACTTTAATGAGGAAAATATTATAATGGGTTGTGGTGGAATGACCCTTTTATTTTGCTTCTGCGGCAATGTACTTTGCAGCAGATCAGTGATGGCAATCCTGTTTCCTGAAACTTTTTTAATCTCGTAGAGGCAACTGTTCACAACTCAATCCTGGAAAATTGAGCTTGCCTGGTTGGTTCGTGTGTTAGTCTCAAAGGGCAAAGTATAACAAGAAAAAGCTAATCTTTTTTTTGTTGTTTCCCCGTATAAGGTGTTTATCGCTGGGGGTTGCTATCAAGAATGTTCAATGCTATTGGACATTTTGTAATATTCATCTGTCTGATACATTGCTGATAGCCATGATCCCACGTTGATATCTCTAACCTTTTTTTTATTGGTTTGGAAAGGTCTGATATCCCCTGTGATAATTGCTTTCTGTTCCTTATAGGCTACAGGAATATGATGTCGAGACGGCAATTGCTTTGATTGTTGAAGGGAACTCTTCATTGAAGATTGATACCCAGCATTTGAAGGTCAATCTTCGCATTGGTTCCTTGTATCAATTCATAGGAGAATTGCTAATCGAACCCAATAATGAGGTGAGGAAACACATGTTTTTGTGATACTCTACCTACATGGTATCCACGTAGAAGTATTGAGCAGTCCTTAAATGTAGCTTATCCTATCACAAGTTACATCATGTAACTCCTAGACGCCCCAAGCACAATTTCAGCAAGAATATGAGAGTTCTTTTTATGCTTTTAGTGTTTGATTATGCACTATGTACTTCTATTGACTGTCAGCTTTGATCTCCAATGCTAGGTGATTTTGAGGGCACGAGTGGGTAGAAATGTAGATGGCATGGATCTTAATCTGTATCATCAATCTCTGCAGCTCTTGAGAGATTTTCAAGCTGAGCATATTGAAAGTAGGTCGACTTAGAGTATTATCAATTGCTTGAACGAGCACAATGAAAATATCTAGACTAGTTCTATTCTAATGTGAGAACATGAGGTCTTTGATTAACTTGGTTATTGCCTCAGTTGATTTCATTGATATTGTAATATCTTTTCAGTTCCAAGATTTAGATTCATTATCTAGTTTGCTGAGTAATTTTGAAAGTTGGATAGTCATTAATTTGAATGACTGTTTGGGTCTTAGAAAGAAGAGTATCAGAGGACGATCAATGCCATCACCAAACTACCTACCCCTTGACTCTTCTTTATTTACGTATTTGCTTGCCTTTAAAATGATTTTATTAATGTTTTTTGTGCGTCTGCACCTGCGCGGTGACTTCTCTGCTCTTACATTCTAACTTATTTAACTGTGCAAGTCTGCTTTCATGACAGCATATCCAGCACTTATATGTTGTTTTGGGAGGAAAAATAGTCATGGTTCGGCATGTAAATACATAAATTTTTTATACATCTCAGATGGTCCTTGTTTCTTGACATCGTTATATATTTTATTCCAAGCATTACTTTTGAAATTGTCAAGATGCCCTTCACCTGAGACATTTGGTGGAAACTTGGAGGAGGTTGAGTTGGCGGTGGAGTTTAATTGATTAATTCCCGTCTTTGTCCATCATATCTTTGGCCCTCTTGGAAACTGTTTTCAGCTTGATCAGTTATGGCTGCTTAGTGCTGCTTGCAATTGTAGGCTAAGCATACTGACTGAAAGTAGAATATTGGGGCAATGCAATAGCTTGCCATCAGGAGAGGTATTTGTTCCCAAAAGGGATTGAACTTGGTCACAAGCTGAGCAAATTTACATCTTTGTTATTAACTGGGATGAAGCTTTGCTAAGTTTTTGCCATTTGCATTATCTGATCTATCAGGAGCGAAGTGAACTCCAGATTATCATCGTTTTATCAAGATGCATCCTATTGTTGGCAAATCAATCACAACGTGTTTGTATGTTGTTGGGCCAAAAATCATTTTGTGGCTCTAGTTTTCCACATCAACACGCAAGAAGAAGACATCATTTCCGAGAAAGAAAAAAGCAAATACAAGACATTTACCAAAACCCCTTGTTCTTCCCCATATTGGGGCCAAAGGGGAAGAGAAAATGGAAAAAAGAAATGAACCTCATCATTGAAAAGTTGCTCTAAAATGGTACACTCATACTTCCAGATAACCTTCCAACTATCAGGGGCTATTTTCACGTGTTAAACATTCAGAACTTAAAGGTCATCTGGCTTTTCCATGTAATACCAATATGGCATGCCCACTCTCAGCTCAAATAGTGCAAGTGTCGTTTCTCGACTTCTTAGCTGTAAAGTCTAAACCTGAAATGTTTTGTCTATTTTGTCAGGCCATTATCCCTGCAAAGCTGAAAAATATTTCATATATTCATTGTTCTTTAACTTTTAGTGCAGTAAGTCCATCACATGACTCGCTAAAGTGAAAACATGCCACTTCTGTTCATTGATTTCAATTTAGTTTTCCTACCTAATATTTATAGCCTACCATATCTATTGTACGTCCTTATCATGAATTTGTCGCGCACATTGGTAATTAACCAAATGCATTTATGTCGCGCACATTGTATGTCCTTAACAAACGGAATTTGGTGATCAGCCAAGGCAGAGAAATAGTGCCAGCACAAAAGATAAAATGTCCCTGTCCTACTAGTTATGAACAATTAATACTTAATTAAGAGAGATGATGCAACTCATGAGACTTTTCCCCCTGAATTCTCTCTTCGTTTTCTACCAATTTTTAATAGAGAATGATAACATAAAAAATTATTACCAAATCCTTCCTAGAACCGCCTTTAAGTTTTTAACCACTAATATCTTTACTTAATTACTCCAGCCTAATATTCAATGCATTTATGTCACAGTCCTACTGTATCCAGATTAAATTTATGCTTAATCTCGCATTAATTTGTCATTAACTTTAACCAAATGCAAATGCAAATGCTTGGTCATTATCAATTTGAAGGTCATTTCAACATTGGCCCTTCATTACACCCCAAAGACCAAACTAAAAACTGCAATTTGATTGGAAAGAAAATCTATGGCTATTGATGAAACTATATGTTTAATGCTTGAAATGGGCCATTCCTGATTGAAATTTGGCTATATGATAGAGGGTTGTTTGGTACTTTGATTGTGGCCAAAGGCAACAATCCATTAAGGCTGTAAGCATTAGTATATGAGGCACAGTTTGTGAATGGATCGTAAACAATCTCAAAGGACGTCTGCTACTTTAAACTGCCATCTTACTAGCCGGAGCTTCACCAGAGTTTGGCTGGGTAGCGGTCTCTCCCTGAGGATTGGGAGAAGTTCATCATTCATTCTTGGTTGAAGCCAAATAGCTTGCTGTGACAAGAGGTCTAATTATATGAATGTATTTTTACTGTTTCATTTGTTAGTTAAGGTCATGCATGGTCTTTGTATGCTTTAGATGAATATTGGAATAATCTTTTCATGTGGGATGAGAGGGTTTTGGTGTAAATAAAATGCATGATGAAAATTGCCTTCAAATTTCGAGAGATCAGGTGGGATGATTGAACTCTATCATGTGATTGAACAGTTTCTGCTTGAGATAGAAGACACAAGAAAATAGAGATGCTTGGGAAAATGTTTGATTGATATTCTGAAATCCTCCTTTTTGTTTTAGGTTGCACACACTATCTTTGTTTTCTTTCACAAATTATGGAGGAACGACAGAATTAAACCTGAAAATTTTTCGAGCTTTACAAAATCTACTATACTAACATCTAGTGATATATTCAGTAACAAAATGCCTATGAGATTGCTAACATCTTAAGCTCATAGAGAAAGAAGTATAAAATGATTTTTGGACCTAAATAATTCTCCTTTTGCCTTGTAAGTCTTCTTTTCTGGAAAGAAGGAGACTTGGAAAAGTTGAAAGGGATTAAAACATTGCTTCACTTTGATTTTGACATATATCTTTCAGAATTCAAATACTGTCTACACAGTTACAGTTTGATCCGGCAAGCATCAAACCTGGTTAATTAGTTCCTTCTTGGATTCTCAAATGGAATTCTGAATCATAATCATTTCAGTACTATCGAAGTATCGGAAAAAAACTTTAAGTAGATGAAAGTAAATGTTTTTTTTACTCGTATGCTAAACAAATTCCCCCTGCAGGAGAAATCATAGAGAGATGGTGCAGTTTAATATTGTTTTCTCAAATTTGGCAAAGAGCATTTCGTTTAAAAATGGTAGGAAAAGTACAATCGATGATGGAAAGGAAGCTGCGGATGCTTTGGCCAAAGAAGCAAGAAAGAATGAAATGTTGCTGACTTCTTCGGGCTTTGTCAATGCAAAAAGGTCCAGTAATATGGCTTCAGCTTACTCTAAGAAAGGAAAAAAGGGATTAAATCAAGATCGCTTCATTATATGGGAGGTAGATATAGAGAAGCTGTTGTGTTATTACAAGATTTTAATCAACAGATGAAATTGATTCATATTTTGCAGGAGTTTGGATGCCAAGAAGACATGACATTCTGTGGAATTTTTGATGGGCATGGTCCCTGGGGCCATTTTGTGGCTAAAACAGTAAAGAAATTGATGCCATCCCTTTTGCTATGCAATTGGCAAGAAACTCTTGCTCAATACGCACTAAAGCCAGACAATGATCAAACGGAATCATCAGATGAATGCCACAGCCAGTTTGAGATATGGAAGCAATCATACTTCAAGACTTGCTCAGCAATTGATTATCAACTGGCACAGCTACCTGAGTTTGATTCTTACTACAGCGGCTCAACTGCTTTGACAATTGTCAGACAGGTAATCAAAATGAATGTTGTCAGATTAGTGAATGGATCAGAACCCATCATGTTCATGGTTCCTTTTAATTTTCTACATCAATAAATAGTTCTCTGAATGGTTTATTTTTATAAATTGTAGGGTGATCTTATTTTCATTGCAAACATTGGTGATTCCCGGGGTGTGTTGGCTACAACTTGTGATGATGGTAGCTTGGTTCCAATTCAGCTAACAGTAGACCTGAAGCCCAATCTACCTCGTAAGTTGTAACTTTATCTTCTGTGTCTCCCTATCCATGGGTTTTCTGCTTTCCTGTTACTGATGAAGACCTTCACATCCGACAGAGGAAAGCGAGCGAATCATTCAGTCAAAAGGGAGGATATATTCCTCAAAAGATGAACCAGGGGTGTACCGAGTCTGGATGCCAAATGGAGACACACTTGAAGGCCCCGGATTGGCTATATCAAGAGCCTTTGGTGATTACTACATAAAAGATTTTGGCCTAATTTCTGACCCCGAATTGACAAAAAGGAAAATAACGGGCAGAGATAAATTCGTGATTTTGGCAACAGATGGGGTATGCAGCACTACACATCTTTACTCTGCTTGTTCACTCAGCATCTCACTCATTATGGATCATTAGCTTCTTTTTGTTTTGACAGTTGTGGGATGTAATATCCAACCAAGAAGCAGTGGACATTGTGTCTTCAACACCTGAAAGCGCTGAATCAGCTAAGAGGCTGGTGGAATCTGCAGTGTGTGCATGGAAACAAAAGAGGCCAAGTATTGCAATGGATGACATATCAGCTATCTGCCTCTTTCTTGGTGATCCTTCTCCGGCCCTCTCAACAATTTCAGCCCTCTGAAGCTCAGAATTGAACTTGCTTGCATGCAATGCATGAAAGACACTCAGTAATTAAGCATAAACATTGGGCATCCATCCTTATAATGTTGATGTAAATAAGGATCATTTTCTATCTTCAAGGGCCTCTTTGTTTGTATATACACAAAAAAAGTCAGGATTTCAATTTTGACTGAGAAACAGACACTTTTTAGTTACCGTAATCTTAAAAGGTAAGCTGAAAATTGGCAACAGATTTCCAACCCTTTTGAGTTGCCGTAATTTTAAACGTGTTCATATGAACTACACCAAGAAAACATGTGGAAATAGGAAATACAGAGGTTGCTTCCATTAAAAAAAACACAATCAGTTGAAAGCAATCCCTCCTTCTTAAAATTAGCCTTCTCATGGTTCAAAAGTCAGCATTTTTTTTTCTACCTCAGAATTCAAACAAGCTCAAAGCCAACAAAAGAAATGCAAAATGAAGAATGGTATCATCTTTTCAAATAACTTATTTGAATAACTAAAATGGATAGCTTAGAATTCAAACAAGCACAAAGTCAAGAAAAGAAATGCAAAGTGAGGAATGGTATTTTGATTCAACTCTAAATAATTAAAGTGAAGGAAGAGATAAAAGTGATGATAATTCAAAATCAAAACGTAACATGTATTATACTTTGTTCCGAACATTGTTTTCACATTGGCCTCTCTCACATCTGTCAAGTTATGAAATGGGATGAATTGAAAAGGTATTTTGTGAAATTTGTGAGACCTGCCCCAATTGCTTCCTAAATTCCAGCAGACTTGTTGGACGAAACAAATATTCAAAATTTTCGCCTAAAGCAGCAAAGCCTTATCGTCGCCTAATCCCATTACCAGATTCCCACTCAATCTGCCGGCCAAAAGCTGGAAACGTGATTCGTAATCAAAACATTTCTTCGACTTCGTAAATTTCCCAATTATTTTCACGTGTTGTTGTTTATATCCCAAATTCCATTTCCGCATACTTCCAAGTTCCAATTCCCAAATGTGATTCATATAAATTCCTAAATAATTACGTTTCCATTTCCTCTCTCTCATACCCCTCTCTGATGTTTTACCTCACGTGCCCGTCACGTGCACTCCCCTTCCCTGCCTCCTCCTCCTCCGCCCCAGCCGATCTTGCTCTGCAACCTCTCGTGTTCTCTCGTCTTCGCCGTTCCTTTTCCTCAACAAAGCTCTGCTCCGCCCGGAGATCTGCCGAGGGAATGGCAATTGGCGACCTCTTCCGCCACCCGGCGGAACTCACCGACGAGTCCGATTTCGACCGAATTGTCACCTCCGACGGACTTATCTCCATCTGCGGCTTCGGTTCTCTCCTCTCCGGTTGGTGGATGATCTTTTTAGAAATTTTGTGTTCGTAATGTCGTGATCGGTATGGCGGTTTGTTTTTTCTTTTCTGTTAGTTGGTTAATGTTGTGGTTTTTTTTGTTGTTGGAGTAGAGACGAGCGCTCGGAGTACGTTTCCGGAGTTGATTAACTTCAGAATGGGAAAACTGAGCGGATTTCGGAGGGTTTTCGGTCATGCTGCTCCGATTTTCTTCGAGCGCGGCATTGCTAAACCGGAAACTAAGGTTTTAATTCTGCATTTCACATTTTTGTTAATTAATGACCAATAAAGCTCCATTCTTTTCTCTTTTTTTTTTTTGCCCTTTTTCCCCTCGGAAAAAGGGAAACAGTGGACTTTTGTACTCTTAGGTATTTGTGGGACATTTTGCAGAAATGCGATCATATGCTTCTTTTAAGTAACTCAAGTTATTCAGTTCAAAGTGAATGACATTAGACTTGCTTACGGATGTAGGAAAATGCTTGCTTATATATTTTTCTACATTAGCTTTCAAAAATTAGTAATAATATGATAAAGAACTATTTGAAGCTCTGAAACTGGATTTGCAGTTAAGTGAAACATCACTTTGGATTATTCTGTTGAATTAATCAATTTCTAGGCTTCAGTTTTATTTTTATGAAGTGACGGGTTAATCACTGAAAGTATTTTGTTTTTTTTGGTTAACTAACTTACAAAGATTAAAGCTTGATGTACTGATTCTTGTACAAAGAGAACTAGAGAAGGTCTATTCATAGTCTTAGTCTTAGTTTCTCTTCTTTTGGGTTTCTGTTGGGTTGGAAAATACAAGTTTGGACCAGACGATGCTGATTGCCTTGCATCCTTGTTCCATTCTTCATGATAACACTTCACTTAAAATGCTTTGAGGTTATTTTGACTGAATTTACATACCCTTTCAGGAGATATCAAGCTTGAGTGTGGAGCCTTGTGAAGGTGAAACTCTTGCAATTACTATTTTTGAGATTCAAAGATCAGAGGTAAGAATGATTTTTGGTGCATTGGGCTTCCAATTACTAGTCATGTAGTTAAAATATTGATCAAAATCTTCAATTTTGATTTGCAAAGCCAGATTTCAGCATTCATTGAAAGGGAGCACGAGTTCCGTTTCTTAGCAGTAAGTTGCTTTGCCATGCTTTGTTTTTTCTTTCCTGTGATAGCTATGGGACATGAATTATATATCTGAAGGTTTTAACTAAATTTCAATTCTTGTTTTTTCAACCTTTTTGTAGGTAATACCCGAGACATTAAATGGATTGCTTTATACCACTCCTGCAGTAAGCAACGCTAGATTTGTTGTTTATGGAATCTTTATTTCTCTTCTGGACTCAAAAATCTATTTTGATGACATATCCCATTGTTGGTACTTATGCAGGTACTTTGTGCTCGTTTTACTGATGAAGAGTATTTCCAGAATAGATGCAAAGGTGGATTCTTCCCCATTTTAAACATCGTCAAATATTTGATTTTTCAAAAACAATAAAGTTTAGAATGGCTAATGAATTTTGTTTCTGCTCTCTGGCTCACTAGCCTTCACTTGGCATTGCATTATGAGATGGGATAACCATTATCTCTTTAAATTAGACTTCCAGCTGAGGAAGTGAATTTATTGTTCACTGGCAGTGAAGAGTTGGATACAACTAGGAATATGAACAGCTCACTATTTTTTTGTTATTGGATAATGTAAAGACAATCATTTGTAAAGTCCGAGCATCTGTTTTCCTTGACAGACCACATTGCTGTAGTTCTGAAATATAACTTGTAGTCATATGGAACTATGATATAAGCTCAATTGGCAAAAGATTGCATTTAAATCTCAAAGGTGTCCGAATTTGATATTTGTGCAAGTGAAAACATTTGACTGATTCCCTTGAGACATTTTTCAGGTAACAAGGAGATATATTTTCAGCGCTATGGACGATATGGCATTCAAAAGATTTGGTGTGATGATATCTTGCCCTGTCGTGCTTATCTCCGTCACTGGTGAGTGCTACTCAATCTCTTTTTACATGAATAGGAATTTTCATTTGTCTGAACTTTGTGGTTATTAATAGCGGTAGTTTTGCTTTCCAACAATGTGTGTGAATGACAATTCTGGAATTTTTGTTTACTTTATGATTGTCCCCCATTTTACTTCTTAAGAATTAATTGCTGGGATTAGTTTACCATAACTTCATTATGCTTGGAAATTTCTCTATATACTTTAGTTATACTATACAGAAGCCAAAATTGATGGAAATGTGTTGCAGTGTATTGGCAGCAGAAAAGCTTGGTGATATGGTCTACGATAACTTTGTTGATCACACTTTCCTTGGTGACCGTAAAACTACTATCCGTGAGTACTTGGCAACAACTGGTGGCATCATGGAAGAGGAGCCTCCTGGACCACTAAAAAGCCGATATGGTGGTTGATATGAACAAACTTCTGAAATCATTTACTGAATGTTAATTGTTAAGCTCATTTTACAGCATTAATGTGATCCATTGCTTGACTAAATGACGAGTTGCCCTGTTCTTTGTGAGTAGGTATAGGCTTACCACCTGTTATGAATCTTTTAACTGAGATGTCTAATCTTAGTTTGATATTTAATTTTAGGAACTTTGTAAGCATTAAAATCTTTAGAGTAATGAAAGATGAAGCTGGTAAAGCTTTCATTGCAGAAAAGCTTTTGCTTCAGTTGCTGTCCTCCCGCAAACATGGTTTTACTGAAGTTCGTTTAATCTTTTCTTTATTAACACAATTCTTATGGCTTTGCAAGGATGTAGCCAAGGCCCAAAGGAATGTACCATCTGCCGCAAACCCCATCTTCCCCTACCCCATTGCACCTCTATTAACACAACATTTTTATGGCTTTCTGCTGAGGTTTATTCTGTTCTTCGAGTTTTAAAACAAAGCTAACACAATTGAAGAGTTCTTGGATTAACTTTTGACCGGTTAATAATTTTGCAACAACACAAAAAATAATAATAGGTCTGCAACAACAAAAAATGAGAATACGCTGCCACCTACACCATTAGAGATCATTTCAATGCGTCTTTCTGTATGGAACGGAAAACATGCGTATATCTCAGAGCAAACTATTCCTAGCCACACAACTATTTGTCTTCCTCATCCTCCAATTCCTTGATCAATAATTCCATCGTCTTTTTATACATAGGCATGTAATGATCATTTATCATTGTTTTTATGTTTTAGACAACCTTAGCTTGCTATATAATTCTCTAGGTGTTTCATATATGGCAACATGCTCTGCAGAACGATCATCCTCACCAAAATCATTTGCATCAGATGAAGGCACAGAAACCATATGCATTATCCGGCCTGGTGGGTAAAAATGAAGGTTTTCTGAGACATCTGAAGACGAGATGGGTGTTTGGCTTTCCACTGCATCAGCCAGTACCTTTTGCTCTTCTGAAATTTCTTCTGCTGCAGCAGCTTCTTCTTCCTGGGCCTGGATATCAGCATCAATCTCCCGTCTCTGCAGCTCCTTCTCCAGTTCATACCACAACTCACCTTCAGTGATATCTTCCAAAGTGGAAGCAGTGATGACTATCCTCCCGAATTAGACCTTCCTCTTCATCTGCCTCTTCCTCCGTCTCTTCAAGTGCTGAACCAAGACTTGAAGAACAGAATACCAACTCGTTTGACTTGGAGTCTCTGCTTACTACTTCACTAACACTAGATACAGATGTTCTTTCAGTAACAAGAGAAGTCGACTCAGGCAAATCATTTGTTTTACATTCTGAAGAAGTATTCACTACACGGCGGCGTGGACCCATACACGTCCATGATGAAAAAGAAGAACGAGTCTTAACAACTGCTTGAGCTACATCTTGCGCACGCTTGATAACTACCTGTAAAACAAGTACTCATAACCTATTAGCATTTTGAAAAAGCAGATAATGGCACTCTTTAAGAATAAAGCAGTTCGGCATTTAGGAGAACTGTACTTGGGAATCATCAAAAGTACATTTCACAAATATAAAGCATAAACCATGAAGATCACTTTATGCTGGAGTTAAGTAAACAAAATGAAAAAAATTAGCTGCAAACTATACAAAATAAATGTCGCAATATCTTACACTAGTGCTGCTCGAAACAGGCTGCAGAAGCGCACTGGCAACCGCAACTCTAGCTTTTGCATTAGACACAGATGGTAGGCGAGACCCAAGAGCAGTGACAGAGCGATATATTACATTTAAAACTCTGTTGTGCTCAATTTGATCACGCAGATCATTTAACCAAGATGAAGCTGTTACCTAATAAGATATGTTTGCAAGTCTCATCAGCTAAATCTGTCATTGATTTATTTGTGACAGATAGTAACTTGACAAACACTTTTCAATTTAAGATAACAAAACCAGACCTCTGTACGGAGAACATCCACTGAAGCAGTTGAAAATGTTGGCACCAGATCAGAGCCATTGATTATCGTGGTGATGAAGTGCTTCCCAGACTCTGCCAACTCCCATGTCATGCAGGCAGCTGAAGAGACAAAAACAAGGAAATAAATGACAGATTTTTCAAATAGCACAAGAAAGAGAAGACATCAAGAGAGTGATGCTAATTCACAGAATTTGAATTCGAACTAACACTTACTATTTTCACTTTGCAAGAGGGTTTCTCTAAACCCAGTAAAAAAGCATCCTTTTTACAAGATGAAGATTAGATGGCTCAATGGACTAATCATAACCCATAAACAACCCAAAATAATGAAACAGCTTATCACACTCCATGAAAAAGCAATAGAATTAAGAGTGAAAAGTCAAAGCAGCTTGCCACGTGCCTGGTGCAAAAGTAACACATGTGATTGAGGACAACTCCTTCTGTTCTCGCCGAATATATGTAAGAAGAGCAGCAGTTCCACCACCTAATGAGTGGCCTACAACCTGAAAATCAACAATGGTGCTTCTTATGATGTTTACTGAGGATGATAAATACTCTTGACACCTATAACAGCAATATGAAGTGAGAGACATATGGATTGGAGATAAAAATAGCACATACTCAGAGATTTAGAAGCATATGGATTGGAGATAAAAATAGCACATACTCAGAGATTTAGAAGCAGAATTCAAAACCTGACTGCTTATCCATTCAAATAAAACTCAAAGAATAGCATTCATGTATTAGTGCAGCTATTATTTGCCTTAACTTCATGATCAGGATTTTCATGTAGAGCCTTCAGCAATATGGGAGTGCTGAGCTTCGCAATCCATCGTGCAGCAGCAACCATTCCACAATGTGCATATCCGAGTACTAGATTGCATATGCTCCTTATGTAAAACTGAATGGTGAAAAGGGACCACTGCACCTGTAGCTGCAGTTAACGTGTCTTTGATGCTATGTGTTTCTCGGATTAGAAGAAGGAAGCATTTCGAATCTTTATCATGTAAAATTGTGAATGCAGGCTTCAAAAGCTGCAATTATGAACTTTGAAGGTAATGTTTAAGAAAGCATTGTTTCGTAGTCTACGTAGAAAAAGTATATTCGCAGCAGCAAAAACAAGCTTTTACTCTTGCATCCCAAAGTAGTATTAATTACATTAATCCCAAGGCTAGGTTCAAATGGTAACGTTGGGAGCAGTCCTAGTGGCCACCAGGGATCGAATCCCTGACTGTGGATTCCGTAGCCCAGTGAATGTGGGGGAAAAAAATAAACTAACAACTTTGGTTTTGTCCAATTGCGTTGACTCAGTGTCCACTCGTAATTATTGGTTCCCAAACAGATCTCATTCTCTTCTTCCTTCCTAACAATTCCTCTCCCTGTTTTGCTTTGCTGCATCCCTCAACTCCAATCACCTCACTGATATCCCTAGTCCTTCGACTTCATTTGTTCCTTTTGCTTGCCGAACATGGCTGATGCTGCCCTTGGGGTTGTTACGGGGCCTCTGTTGAGGACGGTTCTCTCATTTGCTACTGAGGAGATCACTCTCGCGTGGGGTCTCGACAAAGAACTCACAAAACTTGCTCAGAAGGTGAAGATGATTCAAGCTTTGCTGTCCGATGCTCAGAGCAAGCAAGTAAATGACAAAGCTGTGCAAGTTTGGCTTGAAATGCTGCAGTCTGCCGCCCTTGATGCTCAGATTGTGTTGGACGAGTTTGGCTACCAAGTTCTTCGCCAAAAGATTGAGAGCCGAAAGAGGGACAAGGTAAGCAGGTTCTTTTCATCCTCAAATCCTGTTTCTTTTCGTTCCAAACTGGCTCACGAGGTGAAGGATGTTATGTCATCCTTCGAAAAAGTTTATGAGGAAGCAAATCGGATTGGCCTTAAGGCGGTTGAGCTGAAAAACTCAATTCCAGATCCTAAGGAAAAGAGGTTAACAGATCCTTTTGTGGATGATTCAGAAATCGTGGGCAGGGATGATGATACCTCACAGGTGATAAACATGTTAACTGGTTCAGACTACCATGAGGAGGACTTACCAGTGATCACCATCCTGGGCATGGGTGGTCAAGGGAAGACAACCCTGGCCCAGTTAGTTAACAAAGATGCCAAGGTTCAGAGTCACTTTGACAAGAGAGTTTGGGTTTGTGTGTCTGATGATTTTAATGTTCAAAGATTGTTGGCTGAAATGTTGCAGGATCTCACTGAAAGGAACCCTCAACTGACAAATACAAAAGCTTTAGTAAGTCAACTGAAGGAAGAATTGAGCGGTAAAAGATATTTTTTGGTACTTGATGATGTTTGGAATAAAAAAAGTAACGAATGGGATCACATGAGGAGATGTTTGCTAGAAATTGGTGGTTCTAAAGGAAGCAAAGTTCTGGCCACCACACGCAGTGAGGACGTTGCTACAGCAATGAGAACATCTGGATATCATCGGCTTCAAGTACTCTCACAAAAGCAAAGTTGGGAATTATTTGAGAAACGGGCATTTGCAAAGGGTGGAGCGACAAAGAAACCAGAATTGGTGGATATAGGCAAAAGGATTTTAGAAAGGTGCGGAGGTGTTCCCTTAGCCATAAAGGCAATAGGAGGCTTATTGTACTCCAAGCATACTGAATTGGAGTGGTTGACGATTGAGAAAAGTGGAGTGTGGAATGATTTGTCCGGTGAAGGAAACGAAGTTCTTCCGCTCATAAAGCTAAGTTACGATCATTTGCCCTCATTGTCACTGAAACAATGTTTTGCTTATTGTGCAATTTTTGAGAAGGACACTTGGATGGAAAAGGATATGCTAATACAACTTTGGATGGCGCAAGGGCTGCTGAATCCTCGAAAGGGAAGTGATTTACAAATGGAAGACGTAGGCAGTGAATATTTTAATATTCTACTGAGGAGTTCTTTATTGCAAGATGCTGAAAGGGATGATCTAAATAATATCACGCATTGCAAGATGCACGACCTTGTGCATGATGTTTCATTACAAGTGTCGGAGAATTACTGTTTTCATGTGAAGGATTGGAAGCAGGTAAGCAACAAGATCGAGGCTGTGCACTTAACAATCACTGCAGGTGAAGGGGAAATGTGGAAGAACTTGAAAGGTATTGTTCCCTCGAAGCTGCGAACACTTCATTTGAAAGGTCGTAACTTGCTTGAAGAAGATTTGTCAGTAAACTTTAGATGTCTTTCTGCTTTGATTGTTGAAGATGAGGATGTTAAAGAGGAGGATGCGAAGGAATTACCAAATTGGATTGGTAAGATGAAGCATTTGAGATTTCTTGACATCAGTGGCACTCCGATACGAAAGTTTCCAAAGTCGCTCACAGAGTTGTACTATTTGCAGACCTTAAGAGTCGGCCATTCGTTGGATGTGGTACCTGAGGGTTTTCCTCAGAAATTAATAAACTTGAGGCATTTTTATGTGGAAAGAGGATATTCAGTACGTAATTATTTGCTTCCAAGAATCGGCCAATTGACAAATCTTCAAACTTTGAGTTGGTTTAAGGTGGACAAACGCGATGGATGCCAAATTGAAGAGTTGGAACACTTGGACAACCTTAAAGGTGAATTAAGTATTTCTGGCCTTGAAAATGTGAGCAGTCGTGAATCTGCTTTGAAAGCCAACTTGTCAAAGAAGTCAAATATTCAAAGTTTAATGCTTTATTGGGGGTATACGAGAGAAAAAGACTGTGATGACAGCGATGTTATGGAGGGTCTGAAACCTCATTCGAATATCAAAAGTTTGTCAATTGGGAATTATCAAAGCCCCAAGTTTCCATCCTGGATGATGAATGATTTAAACCAGCTTGGCAATTTGGGATTATTGGAATTGAATGAATGTGAAGGACTGCCGTCGCTTGGGTACTTGCCTTGTCTTGAGGATTTAAGAATGAGAGATTTACGCAAAGTGAGGTGTATAGGAGAAGAGTTCTATGGGTATGGGTATGGGCGGTCCAGTCCAAATCCAAATCCAAATCCAAATGTGAAGGATGTGGTTGGTTGTAATTATGATAATGGGACAAATGCGATTACTCTCTTTCCAGCACTGAAAAGATTACACTTGTGGAATATGAAAAGTGTAGTGAAGTGGTCAGATGCAGTTATTCCACATTCATCATCATCCTCGGTTATTGTTAAAATATTTCCTAAATTAGAGGAAATGAGCATATCGAACCTTCCCATGTTGAGGGCTTTTCCAAACTTGGGTTGCCTACTAAAGCTTCGACAATTGGATGTGAGTAACTGCGAAAGCCTAACCCTTTCACCGAATTGGAATTGGGTGGTTGGGTCTCCTCCAAATATCCATTATCTCCCATCGCTGCGTGATCTAAGGATTAAGAATTGTGGGAAGTTTACTGCAGCATTTTGCAGCCTCAAGATTCTGGCCCCACTTGAGTATTTGAGTATCCACGACAACCCTAGTTTATGGCCTAAGGATCTGCACCACCTCACCAGCCTTAGGACATTAAGTCTAGGAGGTTATTATCGTCATAAGTCAGAAGTTGATTGTTTCCCCTTCTTCCCTCATTCCGTCTCCCATGTCACCAGTGCTCCTTCTCCTCCTCCTCCATTCGATCATCTCCAATATTTTCCCTCTCTTACGTCTCTTCAACTGGATGCATATTATATCCCAAAAGTCACCTCTCTCTCTGATCAAATTCAGTATTTGACTTCATTAAGAGATTTATCAATATATAATTTTCATCTATTGGAGGCTCTTCCAGAGTGGTTGGGTAACTTAACAAGTCTTCAAAAGTTGAAAGTTTCCAATTGCAAAAACCTCAAGCAGTTGCCCTCAGCGGAAGCATTTCAACGCCTTACCAACTTACAACTTCTTGAGATTGAACGCTGTCGTCTTCTAAAAGAGGGATGCACTGAAGGAAGTGGCTCAGAGTGGCCAAAGATTGCCCAGATTCACTTTGTAAGTTGCTCTCTACCTATATTCCTAATTTATTTAAGCTATTCTACGATCGTTTGGAATTTCGCCAATGGTGATGACTACTAATCCACTTCCTGATTTACTCTCTATATTTCTAACTTATTTCCACTATTTATTCCATGTCTTCAATGGCTCTCTTTGACTATCATTATTTGTTTGTTTATATGCAAATCTTTTAGGTTTCTTTTCTTTTTTTTAATTAAATAATAAATAAAGGTAGTTTTTTATCCTTTAATCTTCTTGGCATGGGCTACAGTTTTTCTACTCTTTTTTTGCCAAGCCAAATGAGTATAACAACACCACAACTCTTCTTCCTACTCAATTATTTCTTACTTTTAACGCAACTTGGAAAATTACGTGGTTATATGCTTCGTTATTCATGGTTTTCATTCATCACTTGAATGATCATACCATAGATGTAAATGAATTTTCTTTCTTTCATGTAGTCTGAAAGTTGGCAACTATTCTTTGGATAGGAATCGAAATACTGTCATCAATCACTTCAGTTATACATATATTACCCTCAAACCACTAATAGTTCATAGTTCATGGATAATATAACTGTTTATCAATTTGGCTAAGTTTGAATCTCGTGATATTCATAACCTATCATAAACACAGTTTACGATATCAATATTAGGATAGAATCATTTTTTTGGCTACAAGACTAGTAAAAATTGAAAATTCTTCCTTTTGGTGCTGCTGTGTTTTATTTTTACCTACAGGATTTGTTGGACTTTTTGAGCTTTATCATGTTGCCTTCTTTCTCCTTTTTTTTTTTTTTCTTTTTTGCGAATCTCAATTTCTCTTTAGTCACAATAATGATGCATGCATAATTTTGCTGCAGTATATTTATGGCTGAAGATAGATATCAATTTAATATCTTGCTTGAGCCCAATGAAAAATCTAACTTCATGTTGCAGATAAAAAAAAATGAATGGTACAACACAGTATCATTTGAAAAAATGGGAAGATGACAAGTGTTGGG
The DNA here is from genome assembly GCA_020080225.1 of Gynochthodes officinalis. NCBI lineage: Eukaryota > Viridiplantae > Streptophyta > Magnoliopsida > Gentianales > Rubiaceae > Gynochthodes > Gynochthodes officinalis. The sequence continues at coordinate 1,176,555 of CM034619.1, read as the reverse complement.
GGATTCCAAAGCCAGCCATGGGCAGTAGTGACTAAGAGGAAGAAGTGGTGACAAGGTACATATCATGAAATTAAACTAGAAAGGCTGAAATGAGTTCATAGTATGTGCCATTTCAACTAAGGTGACTGCTATGATCCTTGACGTGTCTTTGGAATATTTGTACGTATCTGATATAACTAATAGCATTATTCCATAAGAAAACAGCCTCTAATTCTGTTTCCTTGAAGTCAGTGGCCCAAAAAAATAAAAAAGGAAAAAGAAGGTTATATTTAGATTAGTATGTCTTTGTTTTGCTAGTAATCTCATTGGAGAAGTGGAAAGGTTATATTTAGATTGTGGTCTCAATGTTTTGGAGTTGATAATGTCCAATATTTTTTCTCTCTGATGTCCAGTCAAAAGTATATTTTGCCCATCATTTTGTCTCTCTTATGTTCAAAATTTTGTCTTTCCTTCCCGAACAAATTCAATATATAAATATCTTGAGGGATTTAGACTCAGAGATTTGCTAGTTTGAGGTACTTCCTAGGTAGCTAAGAAACTTGGAATGTCTTCAAAATCTGAGATTTAGTGACTACAAAACCTCAACCAATTGTCCATTGCAAAAGCATTTGAAGACCTTACCAATTTACAAGAACAGAAAATATTCAATTTTCCTCTTCTATGGTAGAGATGATTCAGACTGTCCCTAGATTGGCAGCTCTGCTTCCTACTTGGGACTTTACTAATGTTCCTTCTAAACTACTTTGTAAGTTACTCTCTACTCTTATTTATTCCCCCTACTTATTCCATGTCTTCAAAAGCTTTCTTCCTTTGTAATTGTGAAGATGTTGGGGTATAAGACTTTTTTGGGAATGTCTTTAAAATTTGATTGTTACATACTGCAAGAACCTCATGCTGTTGGCCATGGTAGAAGCATTTCAATGCCTTACCAATTTACAGGAACTGAAATATCAATTGTCCTCTTCTAAGGCAGAGATGCTCCAAATGAAGTGGCTTAGAGTGTCCCTGTAATTGGCTCCGCTCCTAACTTGGGACTTCATTAGTGTTCACTCTAATTCACTTTGTGATTTACTCTCTGCTTCTGTTTGTTCCCTCTATTTATTCTATGTCTCCAAAAGTATTCTTCCTTTGTGATTGTGAAGGTGCAGGTACTCTAGGATTTGTTTGGGAGCGAAACACTTAATTGTGATTCTTTCTACTTTTTTTCATAGAATATATATTTTCCAATCTTAATTTAGAAGGCCAGATAAGTACAAGAAGACCAAAAATCTTATTCAAACTGAATTATTTCTTAGTTTGACACAACTTAGAAAATGACATTAATAAATGCTTGATACTAAATGTTTTTCATTCATCATAAGAAGGCTCATACTGTGAATGTTCAACTAATTTTCTCCTTTTCTTGTTGATAGAAACTGTTCTATATTACCAGAAAGTAAATGAATTTCCTCAGACAACTATTCTATATCCCCCCCATGTTGCTTTTGCGGAATGATGGATGGCTTCCTCCACAATTTGGGTTGGATGGATTGGAATAGAATCTGAACTGTTTTAATCATAAAATATTACTCAGAGTAATAGTTGATGAAAGTTTAACTGTTCATCAATTTGTGCAAGTTTGATAATCAACTAAATTTGTGTCTCTCATGTAAGCAGAAGGCTAGTGTTCAAATTGATACTTGTGAAGTTCATTCTGGAATATAAAAAGAGCTGATGATATTAGTGTGAGAATGGAATCATTATTTGGCTGCGAAGTTCCTAAAATTGAAAATTCTCCCTCCTGGACAGTTTGTGCTGTATTTACTGCTTAAGAACTTGTTTCTCTTGTGCTTGCTTATGATGCCTAGTTTCCTTTTATTTATGCTCATGGCGATGTCAATGTCTTGTTAGCTATAATTAGGATGCATGCAGAATCTTCTTGTGGTATATTTATGATTGAAGACTATGATTGAACAACATTCTTGCTATGGTATATCTATGGCTTAAGAACATTTGAACTTTGTTGTCATACTGATGTTATGAAGCATTTCTTCTTTCTAGGAATGGCTGAAACTATTATTGGTCTGTTACTCAAGCACATTCTGATGATAATGGATGCAACCTACATGGTGAGTGCAGACAATTCAATTATGATCCAATCATTGGTTCAGTTTGCAAGAACTTCATTGTGCAACTCAAGCAAGGAAGCATATGTGAATGGAAGATGTTGGTTCAGCAGAAGTCAGCATTAAGGATCTAGATATCTTTTACTTGTTTGAAAACTCTTGAATTGATTCTAATTTTACTGTGTTATTTGAGCAACTTTGTACTACCTTTTTTGTGATGGCTGTATTGAAGCTCACCTCATTCAAGATGGGATAGCCTTTGTTCAATGCTACTATGTCCTTTCCATTGATATTGTCATGCCTTTTGTTTCTCATGCTATCCCGAAATTATTGTCACTGATCTCATTTGGCATGAACCAATTGGTATCTTTTTCCTTCTCTAACCCCTCTTGAAAACGATTTGGTATTGTTGTTGCTGGTTTCACTTGCGTTTTAAACCCACAAATTCCTAGCATTTGCGAGTTTGATTTTACTCGTTTGACACTTGTAGCTACATAGATTTACGTATTGTTTGATTAGGTCGAATGGCTTTATTATTCAAACTACAAATTAATTCACCCCCATCTTGTCTAATGCTGAACAGAAGTAGTTGCCTGGATGTATAAATTACTGCTATTGATTAGGCATTAGAGCAACAATATTATGAAATAACTATTCAAATTATTGATTATACATTAAATTTATTTTTTAATGTTTGCAATTTGGGGTGAAACATATGGTAATATTATAAAAATTTATTGAATAAAAATCATCTCATCAACTTTTACTAGAAAAAAATTTACCACTTATATATGCTTATAGGTGAAACATATGGTAATACTATAACTTTTGAATAAAACTCCATCTTCACCATCTTTCACTAAAAAACACATGGTCATATTATAACTTTTGGTCTCATACATATTTTGTTTACATAATTGAAAAAAAAATTGAATTTGTATATCTGTGACAAAACCTTTTATAATAAAAATTGTATTGGAAAATTATTATTTATTATTAAAAAAAATTCAATTCATCTCTAATAACAATGCCTCGCAAAAATAATGTACAATAAAAAAATGAAAGTTGTAGGCTATTGTACCACAAACTATTAGAATTGTTTAGAGAGGAAAAAAAAAAAAATTTCCGCTATCAAAAATTAAAGATTGTATTTACAAAATAATATGACATCTCCTTATCACATTATTTAGAACAATTTAATGAAAAAAGGAATCAATTTTTATATAAAATTTTAAATAAGAAAATAACACATTAAAAAACGAGTATATATATACATATACATATATGTATGTAGAGAGTGTGTGTATGCAAGATATAATGAATCAAATAATATGATTAAAAAAAACAAATCCCTTTTTGAGTGGAGTATGTAGTTCTATTTTTATCAAAACTCCGGTGCTACGGCTTAGGCATCTAGCAGTTTTTTTCCTCATATTATTGTTTGTTGTTATTCAGGCACTTTAACTTTAATTACCTTCAATCTATAGAATATACATAAAACAATGTTTTATTATTTTAAATTTGAATTTACACTTGCCATATTTATTGTACAGTCATCGTGGCAGTATTAATTTAAAATTGTAATAAGTTATATAGTCAAAAAAATTTCACTCTTCACTATTAAATGCCAATTTGAATTGATTTCATTATTACAAGAATCTTTAATTAGAATAAAATATTTATTTCGATTTCAATTACAAATATCTACTTTTATAATCACTTCATTATGATTTTCAAGTGTACACTATACTTGCTCTGTCTTAAAGACATCATATTATTACTATTTAAAGTAATTTGACTTTGACACTTTCTTCATTTGGTGCAAGTGGAAAAACGAATTCATTTATCATAGAAGGGAGAACGCAAGAAACTTAACCACAGAAGAGTGAATCCTAATATTGATATATCCCTCATTTTCAAATTGTTTTAATAAATGACATTAAGAGCAATGCAAAATATACAATCCAATGGAGTAAAGATTTGTAGAGAACTGCCTCCCTCCTATTTTGTCATCTATGTTTTTGCTAATGACTATGAGGAAAAATTTGCTTGGGGATATTAAGTTATCAACTTGAATTCCAAAGTATGGATTTTAGAATGAATTGAGAATATGCTCAAAAACATATATATTTATACTCCAATTGTGATCTGCCTCTGAAGAACAAGAGGCAATTAGTTATACTGCAATGTTTGTATTAAAATAATCTACCAATGCAGAGTGAAAAGCAAAACTTTCCCCCTTTTTTAAAAAGAAGACTAACCAGGGATCAAATGACCATTGCATTTCATAGTAATTAACCTTTTATAACTTCAAAAGTTCTTTATACAAGGTTGACATTTGGAGAATGAAGAAGAAAAAGAAAAGAAATGCTATGCTGGTCACAACCTAGTCCAAAGTAAATCAATAGTACAAGACATTAAAAAAATGACTTTGCAAGGCCGTCGCCAAGGCCCAAAGGAATGTACCATCTCCCGCAAACCCCTTTCTTCCCCGAGCCACCGCACCTCTATTAACACAAAATTCTTATGGCTTTCTGCTGAGGTTTATTCTGTTCTTCGAGCTTTAAAACAAAGCTACCACAATTGAAGAGTTCCTGGGATTAACTTTTGACAATAATTCTGCAACAACACAAAAAATAATAATAATAGGTCTGCAACAAGAAAATGAGAATTCGCTACCACCTACACCATTAGAAATCATTTCAATGCGCCTTTCTGTGTACGGAAAGGAAAACATGCGTATATCTCAGAGCAAAGTATTCCTAGCTACACAACTATTTGTCTTCCTCATCCTCTAATTCCTTGATCAATAATTCCATCATCTTTTTATACATAGGCATGTAATGATCATTTATCATTGTTTTAGACAACCGTAGCTTGCTATATAATTCTCTAGGTGTTTCATAAATGCCAACATGCTCTGCAGAACCATCATCCTCGCCAAAATCATTTGCATCAGATGAAAGCACAGAAACCATATGCATTATCCGGCCTGGTGGGTAAAAATGAAGGTTTTCTGAGACATCTGAAGACGAGATGGGTGTTTGGCTTTCCACTGCATCAGCCAGTACCTTTTGCTCTTCTGAAATTTCTTCTGCTGCAGCAGCTTCTTCTTCCTGGGCCTGGATATCAGCATCAATCTCCCGTCTCTGAAGCTCCTTCTCCAGTTCATACTACAACTCACCTTCAGTGATATCTTCCAAAGTGGTAGCAGAGATGACTCTATCCTCCCGAATCAGACCTTCCTCTTCATCTGCCTCTTCCTCTGTCTCTTCAAGTGCTGAACCAAGACTTGAAGAACAGAACACCAGCTCATTTGACTTAGAGTCTCTGCTTCCCGCTTCACTAACACTAGATACATATGTTCTTTCAGTAACAAGAGAAGTCGACTCAGGCAAATCATTTGTTTTACATTCTGAAGAAGTATTCACTACACGGCGGCGTGGACCCTACACGTCCATGATGAAAAAGAAGAACGAGTCTTGACAACTGCTTGAGCTACATCTTGCGCACGCTTGATAACTATCTGTAAAACAAGCACTCATAACCTATTAGCATTTTGAAAAATAAGATAATGGCGCTCTTTAAGAATAAAGCAGTTCGGCATTTAGGAGAACTGTACATTTAGGAATCATCAAAATTCATTTCACACATATAAAGCATAAACCGTGAAGATCACTTTATGCTGGAGTTAAGTAAACAAAATGGAAAAATTAGCTGCAAACTATACAAAATAAATGTCGCAATATCTTACACTAGTGCTGCTTGAAACAGGCCTCAGAAGCGCACTTGCAACTGCAACTCTAGCTTTTGCGTTAGACACAGATGGTAGGCGAGACCCAAGAGCAGTGGCAGAGCGATATATTACATTTAAAACTCTGTTGTGCTCAATTTGACCACGCAGATCATTTAACCAAGATGAAGCTGTTACCTTAATAAGATATGTTTGCGAGTCTCATCAGCTAAATCTGTCATTGATTTATTTGTGACAGATAGTAACTTGACAAACACTTTTCAATTTAAGATAACGAAACCAGACCTCTGAACGGAGATCATCCACAGAAGCAGTTGAAAATGTCGGTACAAGATCAGAGCCATTTATTATCGTAGTGATGAAGTGCTTCCCTGACTCTGCCAACTCCCATGTCATGCAAGCAGCTGACGAGACAAAAACAGGGAAATAAATGACAGATTTTTCAAACAGCACAAGAAAGAGAAGACATCAAGAGAGTGATGCTAATTCACAAAATTTGAACATGAACTAACACAGTAAAAAGCATCCTTTTTACTAGATGAAGATTAGATGGCCCAATGGACCAATCATAACCCATAAACAACCCAAAATAATGAAACAGCTTATCACACTCCATAAAAAAACAATAGAATTAAGAGTGAAAAGTCAAAGCAGCTTGCCACATGCCTGGTGCAAAAGTAACACATGTGATTGAGGACAACTCTTTTGTTCTTGAATTATATAGTAAGAAGAGCAGCAGTTCCACCACCTAATGAGTGGCCAACAACCTGAAAATCAACAATGGTGCTTGTCACGATGCTTACTGAGGATGATAAATACTCTTGACGCCTATAACAGCAATATGAAGTGAGAGACATATGGATTGGAGATAAAAAAATAGCACATGCTCAGAGATTTAGAAGCAAAATTCAAAACCTGACTGCTTATCCATTCAAATAAAAATCAAAAGAATAGCATTCATGTATTAGTGCAACCAGTATTTACCTTAACTTCATGATCAGGATTTTCATGTAGAGCCTTGAGCAATATGGGAGTGTTGAGCTACGCAATCCATCGTGCAGCAGCAACAATTCCACAATGTGCATATACAAGTACTAGATTGCATATGCCCTGTCATGTGAAACTGAATGATAAAAGGGACCACTGCACCTGTAGCTGCAGTTAATGTGTCTTTGATGCTATGTGTTCCTCCGATTAGAAGAAGGAAGCATTTCGAATCTTTATGATGTAAAATTGTAAATGCAGGCTTCAAAAGCTGCAATTATGGAATTTGAAGGTAAATGTTTAAGAAAGCATCGTATCGTGGAAAAAGGATATTCACAACAATAAAAACAAGCTTTTACTCTTCCATTCCGTAGTAGTATTAATTAAATTAATAGAAATCCAGGGCTAAGTTTCAAATGGTAACGTTGGGAGCAATCGAATCGCTGACTGGGTTCCCATTCCCAATGAATGTGGGAATAGAAAAAAAAAAACACAACAACTACTACTTTGATTTTCTCCAATTGCGTTGACTCATTGTTCACTCGTAATAATTGGTTCCCAATCAGATCGCACTCTCATCTTTGTTCCTAACAATTCTTCTCTCTATTTTGCTTTGCTGTATTCCTCAACTCCAATCACCTCACTGATATCCCAACACTTTGAATTCATCCGTTTCTTTTGCTGGCCGAACATGGCCGGATGCCAATTGCCCTATTTTATTCAATCATGATCCAATGCCACAAACATGGCTGATGCTGCACATGGGGTTGTTTGTGGCATTGGATCATGATTGAATAAAATAGGGCAATTGGCATCCGCTAATTACAAAAGTATTCAATATTCAATACATCTGATGGCGACGCTGATGGTCCCTCCCCAACCCAGAAGACACCGCTAATGACTAGGCTTTTCCCTTTGTGTGATTAAAAAAAAAATAAAAGAAATTTGTAAGTTGAAGGATGGAGAAGTGCCAAAAATGTGATCTTCGCATTTGTGAAATGCGCCCAGTTTTTGGGCGCATTTCACAAATGCGACTTAGCAGGCTCGGAACTGTTCATCCGGGCCTGGCGCATTCAAGAAATGCGCCCATATGTTATGGGCGCATTTCATAAATGCGCCCAAGAGATATGGGCGCATTTACTGAATGCGCCCTTAATTCTGATCACTTGCAAGAGTTGGATAAACGAACTCCCGTGTTAATATTGAGTAAATGGGCAATGAAATTCTAAAAAGCTCCAACTGATGGATGGACCATGGATTTCCGACTCCCATAGTCCAGTACCCCATTCCCATTCCCTCCTCCATCTTTCAATCATTCGAATCATTCATCCTCACTTGCTGAGTGAAAAGAAGTACCAAAATGTAAGGTATGATGGCGGCCATTTGTGCGCATAGGTTATATATTTTAATCCATCGGAACTCAGATTGTCAATAAATAAAACTAAGCTACGATCAAATCCCATCAAAGGACAAGCAAAACCATGTGCAAAAGCCGCCCAATCCCAAAACAAACTCTCTGGTCATCAACACATAATTTGAATCCATAAAATTAAAATTGCAATGTATACTAAGCATTCCAAAATTCCGAAATTTAACTATCAATTAATACAAATCATCTTAAACTAAATTTACCTAATTGCTTCAGGTCAATATAAATTAATTAAAAATTACCTATTTGCTAAGCTATAGGAAATGGAGGTCATGGATGGTGGCGTCGGTTGGCGTCGTGGCGTCGATGCTAAATGTAGCTTCACTCGGCGTGCTCGTCAATCGCCGCCGGAAAAGAAAATTTGCGACCATAGAAGGACAGGAAAATTATTTTCCCGTATGAAGATAAATGTCGGCTCTGAAATTTTGAATGAAGGCAACGGCGACGGCACTGCAAAATGGAGGTGAAGTTCTTGGAAGTGCGACGGCAACTGGACAAAATCTGCATCGCTATGAGGCGAATCGAGAAGAGGAAGGGGACAACCGAGAGGACAAGCGAAATGAGAGGAGCAGGCAAAAATCCTCGAGGCCGAATCGAGAAAGCGGCGGATGTAATGGAGTCCCAAATGGGTGAGGAGGCCGGCGGATTTGCAGGATGAAGGGTTGCAGAGGAGAGGAATTGTAGAGGAGAGGATTTGCAGACGGCGGAGGCTAAACCGCGGGTATATATTTCAACATTTGGGCGCATTTTACAAATGCCCCCAAAAAACCCTAACGTCCGAAGGGTTATGGCCGCATTTTGAAAATGCGCCGAAGCAAATGAACAGTTTCGGGCCGAGTATTGCGCATTTTGTAAATGCGCCCAAATATTTGGGCGCATTTACCAAAATAGCATATATTTGGAAATACTTTCGCGTCAAACCTACAAATTTCTTTTGTTATTTTTCTCATCACACAATTAGAAATTTCTCCGCTAATGACATAATGATTGATTGGATACTCCTAAGTCTCCTATCATCTTTCGTTGACTCGTTCATTCCTTTTCCAAAATGGATGACCAGCATATCCAATAGAAAACAAAATTTCCACCAAAACCATGAATATAAATAAATATATATATAACTCAATACCGATGGGCATAGTGGGAGCTGATTGTGTATTGATTGCTTTTAAAATTGTGTCCTGACACTTTTTTAAATGATTTATATATATATTTTTTAAAGTTTTTATTTCATAATCTTTATGTTATAAAATGCAAAACAAAAACTTTTAATGGAAAATGCACCATAATATGCATTACAAAACATTTGGATGCATTTGCAAATACTTGAGTGGTAATAAAGTATATATTAAAATGTTTAAACTTAATTTTGTGATGTATATTAACTTAACTTTAAAGTCAATATCATTTTAATTTGATTTAAAAAAAATATAATATTCTTAATTAAAAAAGAACTCCCTATATTGTCTAATAGAATTATGATCCTCTCAATTTTATAGTATCCCCAAAATTAGAAAAATTTCGTATAGATGCTTTAGCCAAAGAATACGAAATGTAAGTTAGAATTAAATAAGTTTGTTACTAAGAAACCATAATGGGTTGAGTTTGATGTTCATCTTTTTCCTCTACATATTACCAAAAATCTTTTCAACCGCGTATTGCAATTGGGATTCTGAACGTGTAAATGGGTCTCAATCGTTTTCTTTTCCAAACGGAAGAAAAAGAATATTCACAGCAGTAAAACGATATTCCATGCTAGTGTAATTAATTAATAGAAATCCCTTGTGAAACAAGTTTGGCTTTGTCCAGTTGCGTTGACTTTCTGTCGATTACTAATTATTGCCTCCCAAACACATCTGACTCTCATCTTTGTTCCTAGCCATTTCTCTCTTTGTTTTACTTTGCTGCATTTCTCAACTCATATCCCAACACTTTGAATTCATTCGCTCCTTTTGCTTGCCGAACATGGCTGATGCTGCAGTTGGGGTTGTTACGGAGACTCTGTTGAAGACGGTTCTCTCATTTGCTGCTGAGGAGATCCGTCTCGCGGGGGGTCTCGACAAAGAACTCACAGAGCTTGCAGAGAGGCTGGAGATGGTTCAAGCTTTACTGTCCGATGCTCAGGGCAAGCAAGTAAATAACCAAGCTGTGCAACTTTGGCTCGAAATGCTGCAGTCTGCCTCCCTTGACGCTCAGATTGTGTTGGATGAGTTTGGCTACCAAGTTCTTCGCCAAAAGATTGAGAGCAGTTGGTGGGACAAGGTACGCAGGTTCTTTTCATCCTCAAATCCTTGTTTATTTCGTCCCAAACTGGCTCACGAGGTGAAGGATGTTATGTCATCCTTCGAAAAGGTTTATGCTGAAGCAAATCGGATAGGCCTTGTGCCGGTTGAGCTGAAAAACTCACTTCCAAATCCTAAGGAAAAGAGGTTAACAGATCCTTTTGTGGATGATTCAGAAATCGTGGGCAGGGATGATGATACCTCACAGGTGATAAACATGTTAACTGGTTCAGATTACCATGAGGAGGACTTACCAGTCATCACCATCCTGGGCATGGGTGGTCAAGGGAAGACAACCCTGGCCCAGTTGGTTAACAAAGATGCCAAGGTTCAGAGTCACTTTGACAAGAGAGTTTGGGTTTGTGTCTCTGATGATTTTAATGTTCAAAGATTGTTGGCTGAAATGTTGCAGGATCTCACTGAAAGGAACCCTCAACTGACAAGTACAAAAGCTTTAGTAAGTCAACTGAAGGAAGAATTGAGCGGTAAAAGATATTTGCTAGTACTTGATGATGTTTGGAATAAAAAAAGCGACGAATGGGATCACATGAGGAGATGTTTGCTAGAAATTGGTGGTTCTAAAGGAAGCAAAGTTCTGGCTACCACACGCAGCGAGGATGTTGCTTCAGCAATGAGAACATCTAGATCTCATCAGCTTCAAGTACTCTCACCAGAGCGCAGTTGGGAATTATTTGAGAAACGGGCATTTGCAAAGGGTGGAGTGACAAAGAAACAAGAATTGGAGGATATAGGCAAAAGGATTTTAGAAAGGTGTGGAGGTGTTCCCTTAGCCATAAAGGCAATAGGAGGCTTATTGTACTCCAAGCATTCTGAATCGGAGTGGTTGACGATTGAGAAAAGTGGAGTGTGGAATGATTTTGCCGGTGAAGGAAACGGAGTTCTTTCGGTCATAAAGCTAAGTTACGATAATTTGCCCTCATTGTCACTGAAACAATGTTTTGCGTATTGTGCAATTTTTGAGAAGGACACTTGGATGGAAAAGGATAGGCTAATACAACTTTGGATGGCGCAAGGCCTGCTGAATCCTCGAAAGGGAAGTGACTTACAAATGGAAGACGTAGGCAGTGAATATTTTAATATTCTACTAAGGAGTTCTTTATTGCAAGATGCTGAAAGGGATGATCTAAATAATATCACGCATTGCAAGATGCACGACCTTGTGCATGATGTTTCATTACAAGTGTCGGAGAATTACTGTTTTCATGTGAAGGATTGGAAGCAGGTAAGCAACAAGATCGAGGCTGTGCACTTAACAATCACTGCAGGCGAAGGGGAAATGTGGAAGAACTTGAAAGGTATTGTTCCCTCGAAGCTGCGAACACTTCATTTGAAAGGTCGTAACTTGCTTGAAGAAGATTTGTCAGCAAACTTTAGATGTCTTTCTGCTTTGATTGTTGAAGATTATTATGCGAAGGAATTACCAAATTGGATTGGTAAGATGAAGCATTTGAGATTTCTTGACATCAATGTCACTCAGATACGAAAGCTTCCAAAGTCGCTCACGGAGTTGTACTATTTGCAGACCTTAAGAGTCAGCCGTTCGTTGGATGTGGTACCTGAGGGTTTTCCTCAGAAATTAATAAACTTGAGGCATTTTTATGATGCAGGACGATATATAGTACCTAATTATTTGCTTCCAAGAATCGGCCAATTGACAAATCTTCAAACTTTGAGTTGGTTTAAGGTGGACAAATTTGATGGATGCCAAATTGAAGAGTTGGAACACTTGGACAACCTTAAAGGTGAATTAAGAATTTTTGGCCTTGCAAATGTGAGCAGTCGTGAATCTGCTTTGAAAGCCAACTTGTCAAAGAAGTCAAATATTCAAAGTTTAAAGCTTTATTGGGGGAATGGGAGAGAAGAAGAGTGTGATGACAGCGATGTTATGGAGGGTCTGAAACCTCATTCGAATATCAAAAGTTTGTCAATTGAAGAAGAGTGTGATGACAGCGATGTTATGGAGGGTCTGAAACCTCATTCGAATATCAAAATTTTGTCAATTGAGAATTATCAAAGCCCCAAGTTTCCATCCTGGATGATGAGGGTAGCAAGGAATGATTTAAACCAGCTTGGCAATCTGGTGAAATTGGGATTATGGCAATTGAATGAATGTGAAGGACTGCCATCGCTTGGGTACTTGCCTTGTCTTGAGGATTTAAGAATGGAACATTTAGACAAAGTGAAGTGTATAGGAGAAGAGTTCTATGGGTATGGGTATGGGTATGGGCGGTCCAGTCCAAATCCAAATCCAAATGTGAAGGATGTGGTTGGTTGTAATTATGATAATGGGGCAGATGCGATTACTCTCTTTCCAGCACTGAAAAGACTACACTTGTGGTGTATGGAAAGTGTAGTGGAGTGGTCAGATGCAATTATTCCACATTCATCATCATCCTCGGTTATTGTTAAAATATTTCCTAAATTAGAGGAAATGACCATATGGAACCTTCCCATGTTGAGGGCTTTTCCAAACTTGGGTTGCCTACTAAAGCTTCGACGATTGAATATGCTCTACTGCAAAAGCCTAACCCTTTCACCGAATTGGAATTGGGTGGTTGGGTCTCCTCCAAATATCCATTATCTCCCATCGCTGCGTGATCTAAAGATTCAGAATTGTGGGGAGTTTACTGCAGCATTTTGCAGCCTCAAGATTCTGGCCCCACTTGAGTCTTTGAAAATCTTAGAGAGCAACCCTAGTTTATGGCCTAAGGATCTGCACCACCTCACCAACCTTAGGACATTAACTCTAGGAGGCGGCTATGATGATGAGTCAGAAGTTGATTGTTTCCCCTTCTTCCCTCATTCCGTCTCCCACGTCACCAGTGCTCCTTCTCCTCCTCCTCCATTAGATCATCTCCAATATTTTCCCTCTCTTACGTCTCTTGAACTATGTGGAGATGCTTTCCCAGAAGTCACCTCTCTCTCTGATCAAATTCAGTATTTGACTTCATTAAGAGATTTATCAATAATTCAGTTTGATCTATTGGAGGCTCTTCCAGAGTGGTTGGGTAACTTAACAAGTCTTCAAAAGTTGAAAGTTCGTGGGTGCGATAACCTCAAGCAGTTGCCCTCAGCGGAAGCATTTCAACGCCTTACCAACTTACAACTTCTTGAGATTGAAACCTGTCCTCTTCTAAAAGAGAGATGCACTGAAGGAAGTGGCTCAGAGTGGCCCAAGATTGCCCATATTCACTTTGTAAGTTGCTCTCTACCTATATTCCTAATTTATTTAAGCTATTCTACGATCGTTTGGAATTTCGCCAATGGTGATGACTACTAATCCACTTCCTGATTTACTCTCTATATTTCTAACTTATTTCCACTATTTATTCCATGTCTTCAAAGGCTCTCTTTGACTATCATTATTTGTTTGTTTATATGCAAATCTTTTAGGTTTCTTTTCTTTTTTTTAAAATTAAATAATAGAAAAAGGTAGTTTTTGATCCTTTAATCTTCTTGGCATGGGATACGGTATTTCTACTCTTCTTTTGCCAAGCCAAATGAGTATAACAACACCACAACTCTTCTTCCTACTCAATTATTTCTTACTTTTAATGGAACTTGGAAAATTACGTGGTTATATGCTTCGTTATTCATGTTTTTCATTCATCACTTGAATGATCATACCATAGATGTAAATGAATTTTCTTTCTTTCGTGTAGTCTGAAAGTTGGCAACTATTCTTTGTATAGGAATCGAAATGCTGTCATCAATCACTTCACTTATACATATATTACCCTCAAACCACTAATAGTTCATAGTTCATGGATAATATAACTGTTTATCAATTTGGGTAAGTTTGAATCTCGTGATATTCATAACCTATCATAAACACAGTTTACGATATCAATATTAGGATAGAATCATTTTTTTGGCTACATGACTAGTAAAAATTGAAAATTCTTCCTTTTGGTGTTGCTGTGTTTTATTTTTACCTACAGGATTTGTTGGACTTTTTGAGCTTTATCATGTTCTTCTTTCTCTCTCTCTTTTTTTTTTTGCGAATCTCAATTTCTCTTTAGTCACAATAATGATGCATGCATAATTTTGCTACAGTGTATTTATGGCTGAAGATAGATATCAATTTAATATCTTGCTTGAGCCCAATGAAAAATCTAACTTCATGTTGCAGATAAAAAAAAAGGAATCGGACTACCGAGTATCATTTGAAAAAATGGGAAGATGACAAGTGTTGGGGGAATCCAAAGCCAGCCATGGGCAGTAGTGACTAAGAGGAAACAGTGGTGACAAGGTACATATCATGAAATTAAACCAGAAAGGCTGAAATGAGTTCATAGTATGTGCCATTTCAACTAAGGTGACTGCTATAACTAACGTGTCTTTGGAATATTTGTACGTATCTGATATAACTAACAGCATTATTCCATAAGAAAACAGCCTCCAATTCTGTTTCCTTGAAGTCAGTGGCAAAAAAAAAAGGGAAAAAGAAAGGTTATATTTAGATTGGTATGTTTTTGTTTTGCTAGTAATCTCAATGTTTTGGAGTTGATTGAGTCTGATCCTAGCTTATTGCCTAAGGATCTACACCACCTAACCATCTGCAGAGGATGTTGATAATGTCCAATATTTTCTCTCTTTGATGTCCAGTCAAAAGTATATTTTGCCCATCATTTTGTCTCTCTTATGTTCAAAATTTTGTCTTTCCTTCCCGAACAAATTCAGTATATAAATATCTTGCAGGATTCAGACTCAGAGATTTGCTAGTTTGAGGTACTTCTTAGGTAGTTAAGAAACTTGGAATGTCTTCAAAATCTGAGATTTAGTGACTACAAGAACCTCAACCAATTGTCCATCACAAAAGCATTTGAAGACCTTACCAATTTGTAAGAATAGAAAATATTCAATTTTCCTCTTCTATGGCAGAGATGATTCAGAGTGTCCCTAGATTGGCAGCTTTGCTTCTTACTTGGGACTTTACTAATGTTCCTTCTAAACTACTTTGTTACTCTCTACTCTTATTTATTCCCCCTACTTATTCCATGTCTTCAAAAGCTTTCTGCCTTTGTAATTGTGAAGATGTTGGGGTATAAGACTTTTTTGGGAATGTCTTTAAAATTTGATTGTTACAGACTGCAAGAACCTCAAGCAGTTGGCCATGGTAGAAGCATTTCAATGCCTTACCAATTTACAGGAACTGAAATATCAATTGTCCTCTTCTAAGGCAGAGATGCTCCAAACGAAGTGGCTTAGAGTGTCCCTGTAATTGGCTCCGCTCCCAACTTGGAACTTCATTAGTGTTCACTCTAATTCACTTTGTGATTTACTCTCTGCTTCTGTTTGTTCCCTCTATTTATTCTATGTCTCCAAAAGTTTTCTTCCTTTGTGATTGTGAAGGTGCAGGTACTCTAGGATTTGTTTGGGAGCGAAACACTTAATTGTGATTCTTTCTACTTTTTTTCATTGAATATATATTTTCCAATCTTAATTTAGAAGGCCAAATAAGTACAAGAAGACCAAAAATCTTATTCAAACTGAATTATTTCTTAGTTTGACACAACTTAGAAAATGACATTAATAAATGCTTGATACTAAATGTTTTTCATTCATCATAAGAAGGCTCATACTGTGAATGTTCAACTAATTTTCTCCTTTTCTTGTTGATAGAAACTGTTCTATATTACCAGAAAGTAAATGAATTTCCTCAGACAACTATTCTATATCCCCTCATGTTGCTTTTGCGGAATGATGGATGGCTTCCTCCACAATTTGTGTTGGATGGATTGGAATAGAATCTGAGCTGTTTTAATCATAAAATATTACTCAGAGTAATAGTTGATGAAAGTTTAACTGTTCATCAATTTGTGCAAGTTTGATAATCAACTAAATTTGTGTCTCTCATGTAAGCAAAAGGCTAGTGTTCAAATTGATACTTGTGAAGTTCATTCTGGAATATAAAAAGAGCTGATGATATTAGTGTGAGAATGGAATCATTATTTGGCTGCGAAGTTCCTAAAATTGAAAATTCTCCCTCCTGGACAGTTTGTGCTGTATTTACTGCTTAAGAACTTGTTTATCTTGTGCTTGCTTATGATGCCTAGTTTCCTTTTATCTATGCTCATGGCGATGTCAATGTCTTGTTAGCTATAATTAGGATGCATGCAGAATCTTCTTGTGGTATATTTATGATTGAAGACTATGATTGAAGACTATGATTGGGCAACATTCTTGCTATGGTATATCTATGGCTTAAGAACATTTGAACTTTGCTGTCATACTGATGTTATGAAGCATTTCTTCTTTCTAGGAATGGCTGAAACTATTATTGGTCTATTACTCAAGCACATTCTGATGATAATGGATGCAACCTACATGGTGAGTGCAGACAATCCATGATCAGAAGGTCTTCAATTATGATCCAATCATTGGTTCGGTTTGCAAGAACTTCATTGTGCAACTCGAGCAAGGAAGCATATGTGAATGGAAGATGTTGGTTCAGCAGAAGTCAGCATTAAGGATCTAGATATCTTTTACTTGTTTGAAAACTCTTGAATTGATTCTAATTTTACTGTATTATTTGAGCAACTTTGTACTACCTTTTTTGTGATGGCTGTATTGAAGCTCGCCTCACTCAAGATGGGATAGCCTTTGTTCAATGCTACTATGTCCTTTCCATTGATATTGTCATGCCTTTTGCTATCCTGAAATTATTGTCACTGATCTCATTTGGCATGAACCAACTGGTATCTTTTTCCTTCTCTAACCCCTCATGTAAACGACTTGGTATTGTTGCTGCAGGTTTCACTTGTGTTTTAAACCCACGAATTCCTAGCCTTTGCGAGTTTGATTTTGCTTTTTTGACATTTGTAGCTGCATAGATTTACATATTGTTTGATTAGGTCGAATGGCTCTATTATTCAAACTGCAAATTAATTCATCTCTATCTTGTCCAATGCTGAACGGAAGTAGTTGCCTGGATTTATAAATTACTGCTATTGATTAGGCATTAGAGCAATAATATTATGAAATAACTATTCAAAATTAGTGATTATGCATTAAATTTATTTTTTAATGTTTGCAATTTGGGGCGAAACATATGGTAATACTATAAAAATTTATTGAATAAGCTCATCAACTTTTACAAAATAAAAATTTACCATTTATATATTATTATAAAGTGAAACAAATCGTAATACTATAACTTTTGAATAAAACTCCATCTTCACCATCTTTCACTAAAAAACACATGATAATATTATAACTTTTGGTCTCATGCATATTTTGTTTACATAATTGAAAAAAAAATGAATTTGTATATCTGTTACAAAACCTTTTATACTAACAAATGTATTGAAAAATTATTATTTATTGTTAAAAAAAAACTCAATTCATCTTTAATAACAATGCCTCGCAAAAATAATGTACAATAAAAAAATGAAAGTTGTAGGCTATTGTACCACAAACTATTAGAATTGTTTAGAGAGCAAAAGAAAAAAAATTTCCGCTGTCAAAAATTAAAGATTGTATTCCTTGAATTTATTGGAAGATGCTAGCCCTAGAGGAAAAAATGTGTGAGTGATGATGGAGGCATGTGTTGTAATGATGACTGAGGTGCTTACTAGGTGTTTTTTTTTATAGGAAAAGACAACTTCTAAAATATAGGAGTGAATCCCTAAAAATATCATAAGAATACCAATTTTAAAAGGATTTCTAAAAATCAAATTCTAATTTAAAAAAGAAAGATAAACAATATAACAGAGGGTAAAAGATATTGGAGGCTACTAAACTTTTCAAATCGTATACTTTTGGCCACTTCTCTAACAAAATTGCGCGAATAGCCATTCAACCCGTAAATTTGGTAACCCGTAGCCATTCCGTTACAATATTGATTTTTCCGTTTGTTACATATATGTAAATTAAAAAAAAATTAACTATGTAAATGGAAGAAGATTAAGACCTATATGTTTAGAATTTTTAACATTATCATTTATATAAAAAAAGGATATTCATTAACTCCTTTTTTATTAATAAAAAATATTTTTAAAATTAATTTTGCATGTTTGAGGATTCTATATTTCTAATACAGTAAAAAATACTACTCCCTCTATCTCAAAAAAAAAAAAGAGAGTCTAATTTTAAAATTTTTGTTTGTCCTAAAAAAAAAGTCCACTTTTGGTGTGTAATTTTTGTACTACACTTAATAATAATAATACTATATTACTCAAATTAAAAAATAAAGATAAAAATATAATATTTTATACATTATGCGTTAAGTGTGTTGTATTTTGTAATTTAAAAAAAATTGTACCAAATCAAAAATAGATTCTTTTTTGGAGACAGCGGTAGTATTTAGAAATAATAATATTTTGTTTAGATTGTACAAATAATTTTTAGAAAGTAAAAAAAAAAAAAGATTACTAAAAATATTAGTATTAAATATATTTACTTGTTATAAAAGGCTAATGAAATATATAGTAAAAATTATATATGTTCCACCATATGACAATATTGAGGTAATTTCTATATCTATATATATATATATATAAAAGAGAGCCGTGGTTATCTTTTGTCAATAGGTTTCCTCCAAGAATAGGTTTCACTTTCGTAGAAGTGTAATTTTGTGAAATTTTGAAACTATTTTGTGAAATTTTGTGAAATTCCGTATAGGTGTAAATCTAAAACTAATCAAAATTTTTATCATATATGAGATTTTTCAATTTCCATTATTATATAAATTTTGTAATTCACTTACACTTACAGGTTTCTTTGTATATATTCTTAATGTTTTATTTTTCATATTAAAAAAATTTACTTAGTAATATATATTAAATAATTGTAGAAATAAATATTTAAAATAATTTAACTTGACCAACATTTATTATTTTAAATATTTTGATTAAAAAATCAGTACTAATTCAAAACATTATTTAAAATTATTATAATTATGATTACAAATAATTGGCATATTTATCTCTACATTTGCATATCCTTATTTAAATATTTTATAACTATTAATTTTAATTATTTTTACTTATTGAATTAACTAAATGTACTTTTATATGAATTAATTTATATCGTAATAATAAATAAATAGTTATATATATATATATATATATATATATATATATATTTAAAGTTGTAACATGTTTTAATCTCAATATTTTAGTGTTAATTAAACAATTATTGCAATTAACTTTATATCTACTATTTAAAATTACATATACCAAACAAATTTTTATATGCCCTTAATAGAATATTTTAAAAAATAGGAAAATATGTAACATGATACTTTAACTAACAATATAATTTTATAAAGTAGTATTAAATTAACTAAAAAAGAAATTTATAGTTCATAAATAGAATCAAACAAATTAAAAATATAAATTATATATTTCAAAAACCGAATAAATTTTTTCTTAAATATTAATATTTATTAAATTTTAATTTATCACTGGGCCCCATGCCTTGGGTAATTTTGTAGTGGGTAACCTTTTGTCAACAGGTTTTTTTCAGGTTGTAGGGTACATTTTGGTATAAGTATAATTTTATAAAATTTTGAAACTTATTTCATTTACTTTTAGTATATTAATTCACTTTAAAAGTTTTCTTTATTATCAATTTAAATTTTACTTTCAAGTACAATTAGTTGTAATCTAAAATTAATCAAAATTTTATCATACAGAGGATTTTTTAAAATTATAATAATAAATAATTATTTAAGTAAATTATGAACAACACTATTATAAATAATTGGTATATTTATCCATAGGAAAAAAAAAATCATATTCTACATTTATATATCCTTATTTAAATATTTTATAACTGTTACATCAATTATTGCTACTTGTTAAATTATATTCATACTCTATTTAAAGTTATACATACTAAATAAATTTTTATATGCCCTTAATAGCATTTTTTTAAAAGAAAGAAAGGAAAACAGGATACTTTAACGAGTAATATCTATATTCTAAAAGGGAAATTCAATGGTAACCTACTGTTAGTACGTATCCTCCAGGATGCATGTTACACTTTGGTAAAAATGTAATTTGTTGACATTTTGAAACTATTTTTGTATACTTTTAGTATATTAATTTACTTTAAAATTTTTATTATTTTATTTTCTTTATTATCAATTTAAATTTTACTTTATAATACAATTAATTGTAATGAAAAATTAATCAAAATTTTTATTGTACATAGAATTTTTTTTTTCAATTTTCATTACCATATAAATTTTGAATTTCACCTACACTTATATATTTCATTTATATATATTCTTAAATGTTTTGTTCTAATATTAAAAAATTTTAGTTAGCAGTATCTATTAAAAAATTATAGAAATAAATGTTTAAAAAAATTTAACTTGATCCCATTTATTATTTTAAATACTTTGACTAAAAAAATCAATACGAATTCAAAACATTACTTAAAATTATTACAATGTATAATTATTTAAATAAATTATGAACACTATGATCACAAATAATTTGTATATTTATCTACAAGAAAAAATTCATACTCTGCATTTACATATCTTTATTTAAATATTTTATAACTATTACCCTTAATTATTTCTACCTATTAAATTAACTAAATGTACGTTTATATAAATTAATTTACATGGTAATAATAAATAAATAGTTATATATATTTAAAGTTGTAATATGTTTTAATTTCAATATGTTAATGTTAATTAAATAATTAATCGAATTAACTTTATATCTACCATTTAAAATTACACATACTAAACAAAATTTTATATGCCCTTAATCGAATATTTAAAAAAAATACAAAGACATGTTACATGATACTTCAACTAATAATATAATTATATAAATTAGAACTCCCTTCGTCCCCAAAAAAGTGTTTTGTTTGACTATGTACAATTTTTTATTAGTTATTAGGTACAATACACTTAATGTACTTACTAAATGTATAATTTTATAATTTTATCCTTACTTTTTAATTATGAATATAGACAATTATTATTAATAAGGATATTTTAAAATTTTAGTTTAAAAGTGAACTATTTTTTGAGATAAGAAATTTTTTTTAAAGCGAACTCTTTTTTTGGAACGGAGGAAGTATTAAATTAACTAAAAAAGAACTTATAAATCATAAATATAATAAATTAAATTAAGAATAT
This sequence comes from Gynochthodes officinalis, assembly GCA_020080225.1. NCBI lineage: Eukaryota > Viridiplantae > Streptophyta > Magnoliopsida > Gentianales > Rubiaceae > Gynochthodes > Gynochthodes officinalis. Next base: position 1,154,873 of record CM034619.1, on the reverse strand, counting down.
AAAATATATATTTTAAAAACTAAACAAAAAATTTTCTCATAAATTAATATTTCCTAAATTTTAAAATATCATTGGGCACACCCACGGTTTGTATAAGGCTAAAAACCTAGTAATTATACAAAGTAGTATTAAATTAACTAAAAAAAATTATAGTTCATAAATATAATAAAATAAATTAAAAATAAAAATTACATATTTCAAAAATCAAACAAAAAATTTTATTAAAAAATTGATATCGATTAAATTTTAAACTATTATTAAGCACACCTCACGCCTCGCGTGGGGCTTAAAAACTAGTTATCTAATTAGATATCAATTAACTGAATACTTGAATTAAATTGAAAGAAATGACTGTAAAATTTCTCTCTCTCTATATATATAGATAGAGATTGTCAAGTAATTTGTCAGCTGTCCCGCTTAATTAGCACTTGTATTTTCTCTTTTCTTTGTTTTTCTTGAGTAATTTGTTTTCACCGTCTAAAAAAGGTAATGTATTGATTAAAGACTTCAAAATGGACAAAGATAAATGTGATTTGATCTAAATAGCCAAGTAATTGCATTGATAATGTTGCAGAAAATGGTGCACGTCTAATATTTTTATGGACTGTCTAAGTGAAAATTATGCATTAGATTGGCATATGAGTGGCAAATTTGGTGATTTTCATTTCAACCTATATATAAAAAAAAGAGGGTATTTAGGAAGTACAAAATTGAGATGGGTTAAGAAGGTATTTAGGAAGTAGTCTTACGAATTAGAACCAAACCGATATTGGATCAGTAGTAGTTTTGATTCTTAAACCACAAACTATATGAGACGGCTCCAAAAATAGAATTGAAATTGTGAAGGATGATTTTTGTTTCCATTTCCATAATTTTAGAAATCAAAATTAAAATCGGCGATTTTAAAAACTAGTTAAATAGAGAAATAATTATATATATATATACACACATGTATATCATTCTTTCTAATATATTATACCCATAACTATTTTGACATACGATTTTCTTCAAATTCTCCCAAATCTTTATTCTTCTCCATCAATTTTCCGTTTACTTTATTTATTTATTTATTTATAACAGTTATTAGTTAGCTTCTTTTATAATTCTCAATTCTCAACTTTTCTTCTTGTATGGTTTCAATTCTTCAAATTTGACACTAACCGTTTTAATTTTATCTATACATTACTTCAATCAATCATATAGCTTCTTTAAAAATTAAAATTTACAAAGAAAAAAACGAACTATTTTCTTTTTCACATATTTTTTAAAATATTTAAATAGGAACCTCTTAGAACTAAAATGAACCTGTAATCGAAACCAAAATTAGTCGAAACTCAGTTTAGTGGGTTTGTAATAATGGACTAATAGTTCTACTCTTCTTACAGTTGATTCGAGTTTTCAAGCTTGGCATTGCTAAGCTCAAACTCAATTCAAAGGGCTAATCAAATTGTTCTCAATCAACACCAAGTTTACCCAAGTTTTTTTTTTATTATTGAAAGCATGGGAGTCAAGTTCCAGCAATTTTCATTAAAATAATAATCATATTTTTTTTACCACTTCTAAAGTCCTAAAAAAACTTTATTTCTGATCAAAATTCACAAACTCAACCTAAAACTAAAACACGTAGAACCTTGATGTAATTTTTTGGTCTCTTTCTCTTTATAGTTTGAAGGACCTTTCAGGTTAGGATCATAATAATCGAAATTCATTTTGTGTAAATCCAAAATTCTAGAATAAATCTTATTCCTTTTATCTAGATATTTACTCATCACGTAATAAATCTCATCTCTATTTGTAAAAGAAAAAAGTATGTCAGTTGGTTTCAATGTAATTATAATGAGAAACCTCATCATGTAATAAACACGTATGTATGTGTATGTATATATATATATCTATAAACACACACACATATATATAAAAGAAAAAAGTATGTCAGTTGGTTTTAATGTAATTATAATGATTAATGTGACTTAAATTGTCCTTTTAGTAAGTTACTTAAATTGTTTTTTAAAAGTTCAGTAATTTTATAACTCTTAAAAAACTCTAAAATCCATTAAAACCAAATTAGATCAGTGATTATAATATTAGATTTCTAATAGAGTTTTATATCTCATCTTAGTAAAAATTGGATTTTATTTTGAATGATATGTTTATTTTACAAGAATAAAATTTTCTCACATCACAATTTGATTTTCTAAATTGTCTCATCTTAGTAAATTGAATGATATGGTTTTAACTATTAGAGTTTAACCTCGATGTAACTATCTTTTTTTTTTTGTGTATTTACTTAATTAAATGGAGAAATTTAGTGAGTAATTACTATTAACTTGGAATCTTATTATGATTCTAATACTTCATTGCCATAAAATATTAATTACTTTATCAGATTTCGTTTTAGGTACTATCAATTTTGATTTGATTTTTCATGTTATATATATTTTAATATATTCCAATAATTAAATTGACTTAGCTTTTAAGAACTAATTTTTATTTCATATATTTTAACAATTTCACTTTTACTTTTAATTTTTTATTTTCAATAATTATATAACAAAAAAAGTACACAATTTAACAAGTTTGAAAACAAAAAACTTTACATAATAAAAAATTCACATTATAACTATGACTTTTAGTGCATACGTTTTTTATCTATTAAGATTCCTTTTTTTTTCTCAGGCAATCACCCGAAATCTTTATTAATGACAAAAAGAAATTTGATTAGCAGCAAATATAGGAAAACAAATGTGGCAATAAGAAATTGTTAGGTACTTTCAACAATTATTTTTTAATAGTGTTATATGTTTTAAAATTTTATGAGAATTCTATTTATTTAGAAATCTTTAATTTTTTAAAATTTTAAGATAACAGTCAACATACATTTTTATAACATTCAAAATAGATATATTCAATGTCGCATTCAATAAAAATTTATGATATGTATATAGGCTGTATTCAAGATGTCCGAACTTGCCTGAATGATGTATTAGAAATGATAAAATAGTTAATTTGCATAAATTAGGCATAAAGGCCTTCTAACCCATTTTAGTAATAGGGAAATATTAATTATTTTATCAAATTTTACTCTAAGTTCCAAAATTAATCAATAAATTTGATTGTTAGGAATATTAATTGTGCAAAAGTCTTTAATAGGTCTAGGTAACAAAATCAACTTTTGGTTTGAGAAACGAATACTAATACCAACTATAATTTTTGATAAATTTTTTACATTTTTTAATATTGAAATAAACTATCATGTGTTTTACTTGTAGCTTTCATTTGGTCTTGTGAATATTTGAATGTACTCGAATTTTTTTTCTCTTTTATTTGAAAAACTAAAATTGAAGACAATTGATTTAAATTTAGTCTAAAAAGTTAATAATTTCTTAATATAGTTATTCATTCCTTCTATTTTGATTTCTGCAACTTCAATATAGTTTTCACTTTTCCATTTTTGTTTTCTTACCCCAATTTCAATTGTGTAAGTTTTTATTTGTTTAAGCTCAAATGGATCAACTATATAATTTTTTAATCCAAATTTTATTCCGAATTTTCACAACCAAATATGACCCTAAAATTTTAATGTATAATCCACACATCTTTTCACAAAATAAGTCAATATTTTGAAAGATGTTATTACAATAACATATTATTATACTTAATATAGATTATTACTTGTTATTATTTCATATAAAACCATTTCATACCAAAATTCAGAACACCACAACATATTAAAAGATCAACAAGAAAAAAAAACTTTAATTAATATTTTTAGAGTTTTAGTTGTATATTTAATATTGTATCTTAAATTATATTAAATCAGAATTTAATTTTCCAAAAGGATGAAACTTTTTTAATCAAAACTCCGGTACTACGGCTTAGGCATCTGGCAGTTTTTTTCCTCATATTATTGTTTGTTGCTATTCAGACAATTTAACTTTAATTACCTTCAATCTATAGAATATACATAAAACAATGTTTTATTATTTTAAATTTGAATTTATACTTGCCATAATTATTGTACTGTCATTGTGGCAGTATTAATTTAAAATTGTAATAATTTATATAGTCAAAAAAATTTCACCTTTCACTATTAAATGCCAATTTGAATTGATTTCATTATTACAAAAATCTTTAGTTAGAATAAAATATTTATTTCGATTTCAATTACAAATATCTACTGTTATAATCACTTCATTATGATTTTCAAGTGTTCACTATACTTGCTTTGTCTTAAAGAGGTCATATTATTACTATTTAAAGTAATTTGACTTTGACACTTTCTTCATTTGATGCAAGTGGAAAAACGAATTCATTTATCATAGAAGGGAGAACGCAAGAAACTTAACCACAGAAGAGTGAATCCTAATATTGACATGAACGAATTCATTTAGACTTCCAGCTGAAGAAGTGAATTTGTTGTTCACTGGCAGTGAAGAGTTGGATACAACTAAGAATATGAACAGCGCACTATTTTTTGTTGTTGGATAATGTAAAGACAATCATTTGTAAAGTCCGAGCATCTGTTTTCCTTGACAAAACACATTGCTGTAGTTCTGAAATATAACTTCTTGTCATATGCAACTATGATATAAGCTCAATTTGCAAAAGATTGAATTTAAATCTCAGAGGTGTCCGAATTTGATATTTGTGCAAGTGAACATTTGACTGATTCCCTTGAGACATTTTTCAGGTAAGAGGGAGATGTATTTTCAGTGCTATGGACAATATGGTATTCAAAAGATTTGGCGTGATGATATCTTGCCCTGTCGTGCTTATCTCCGTCACTGGTGAGTGCCACTCAATCTCTTTTTACATGAATAGGAATTTTCATTTGTCTGAACTTTGTGGTTATTAATAGCAGTAGTTTTCCTTTCCAACGATGTGTCTGAATGACAATTCTGGAATTTTTGTTTACTTTATGATTGTCCCCCATTTTACTTCTTAAGAATTAATTGCTGGGATTAGTTTACCATAACTTCATTATGCTTGGAAATTTCTCTATATACATTAGTTATACTATACAGAAGCCAAAATTGATGGAAGTGTGCTGCAGTGTATTGGCAGCAGAAAAGCTTGGTGATACGGTCTACGATAACTTTGTTGATCACACTTTTCTTGGTGACCGTAAAACTACTATACGTGAGTACTTGGCAACAACTGGTGCTGGAATCATGGAAGAGGAGCCTCCTGGACCACTAAAAAGCCGATATGGTGGTTGATATGAACAAACTTCTGAAATCATTTACTGAATGTTCATTGTTAAGCTGTCATTTTACAGCATTAATGTGACCAATTGCTTGACTAAATGACGAGTTGCCCTGTTCTTTGGGAGTAGGTATTGGGGTACCACCTGGTATGAATCTTTTAACTGAGATGTCTAATCTTAGTGTGATATTTAATTTTAGGAACTTTGTAAGCATTAAAATCTTTACAGCAATGAAAGATGAAGCTGGTAAAGATTTCATTGCGGAAAGGCTTTTGCTTCAGTTGCTGTCCTCTTGCGAACATGGTTTAACTGAAGTTCGTTTAATCTTTTCATTATTAACACAATTCTTATGACTTTGCAAGGATTTCGACAAGGCCCAAAGGAATGTACCATCACCCGCAAACCGCCTCTTCCCCCACCCCACCGCACCTCTATTAACACAAAATTCTTATGGCTTTCTGCTTGAGGTTTATTCTGTTCCTGGGATTAACTTTTGACCGGTTAATAATTCTGCAACAACACAAAAAATAATAATAATAGGTTTGCAACAACAAAAAATGAGAATACGCTGCCCCCTACACCATTAGAAATCATTTCAATGCGTCTTTCTTTATGGAAAGGAAAACATGCGTATATATCAGAGCAAACTATTCCTAGCTACACAACTATTTGTCTTCCTTATTCTCTAATTCCTTGATCAATAATTCCATCATCTTTTTATACATAGGCATGTAATGATCATTTATCATTGTTTTAGACAACCGTAGCTTGCTATATAATTCTCTAGGTGTTTCATAAATGCCAACATGCTCTGCAGAACCATCATCCTCGCCAAAATCATTTGCATCAGATGAAGGCACAGAAACCAAATGCATTATCCGGCCTGGTAGGTAAAACTGAAGGTTTTCTGAGACAACTGAAGACGAGATGGGTGTTTGGCTTTCCAGTTTCCACTGCATCTGCCAGCACCTTTTGCTCTTCTGAAATTTCTTCTGCTGCAGCAGCTTCTTCTTCCTGGGCCTGGATATCAGCATCAATCTCCCGTCTCTGAAGCTCCTTCTCCAGTTCATACCACAACTCACCTTCAGTGATATCTTCCAAAGTGGAAGCAGTGATGACTCTATCCTCCCGAATCAGACCTTCCTCTTCATCTGCCTCTTCCTCTGTCTCTTCAAGTGCTGAACCAAGACTTGAACAACAGAACACCAACTCGTTTGACTTGGAGTCTCTGCTTACCACTTCACTAACAATAGATACAGATGTTCTTTCGGTGACAAGAGAAGTTGACTCAGGCAAATCATTGGTTTTACATTCTGAAGAAGTATTCACCACACAACAGCATAGACCCATACACGTCCATGATGAAAAAGAAGAACGAGTCCTAACAACTCCTAACAACTACTGGAGCTACATCTTGCGCACACTTGATAACTACCTGTAAAACAAAAAGTACTCATAACCTATTAGCATTTTGAAAAAGAAGATAATGGCACTCTCTAAGAATAAAGTAGTTCGCCATTTAGGAGAACTGTACTTGGGAATCATCAAAAGTACATTTCACACATATAAAGCATAAACCATGAAGATCACTTTATGCTAGAGTTAAGTAAACAAAATGAAAAAATTAATTGCAAACTATACAAAATAAATGTCGCAATATCTTACACTAGTGCTGCTTGAAACAGGCCGCAGAAGTGCACTTGCAACTGCAACTCTAGCTTTTGCATTAGACACAGATGGTAGGCGAGACCCAAGAGCAGTGGCAGAGCGATATATTACATTTAAAACTCTGTTGTGCTCAATTTGATCACGCAGATCATTTAACCAAGATGAAGCTGTTACCTAATAAGATATGTTTGCAAGTCTCATCAGCTAAATCTGTCATTGATTTATTTGTGGCAGATAGTAACTTGACAAACACTTTTCAATTTAAGATAATGAAGCCAGACCCCTGAACGGAGATCATCCACAGAAGCAGTTGAAAATGTTGGCACAAGATCAGAGCCATTGATTATCGTAGTGATGAAGTGCTTCCCAGACTCTGCCAACTCCCATGTCATGCAGGCAGCTGAAGAGACAAAAACAAGGAAATAAATGACAGATTTTTCAAATAGCACAAGAAAGAGAAGACATCAAGAGAGTGATGCTAATTCACAAAATTTGAACTCGAACTAACACTTACTATTTTCACTTTGCAAGAGGGTTTCTCTAAACCCAGTAAAAAAGCATCCTTTTTACAAGATGAAGATTAGATGGCTCAATGGACTAATCATAACCCATAAACAACCCAAAATAATGAAACAGCTTATCACACTCCATGAAAAAGCAATAGAATTAAGAGTGAAAAGTCAAAGCAGCTTGCCACGTGCCTGGTGCAAAAGTAACACATGTGATTGAGGACAACTCCTTCTGTTCTCGAAGAATATATGTAAGAAGAGCAGCAGTTCCACCACCTAATGAGTGGCCAACAACCTGAAAATCAACAATGGTGCTTGTTATGATGTTTACTGAGGATGATAAATACTCTTGACACCTATAACAGCAATATGAAGTGAGAGACATATGGATTGGAGATAAAAATAGCACATACTCAGAGATTTAGAAGCAGAATTCAAAACCTGACTGCTTATCCATTCAAATAAAACTCAAAGAATAGCATTCATGTATTAGTGCAACTATTATTTGCCTTAACTTCATGATCAGGATTTTCATGTAGAGCCTTAAGCAATATGGGAGTGCTGAGCTTCGCAATCCATCATGCAGCAGCAACCATTCCACAATGTGCATATCCGAGTACTAGATTGCATATGCCCCTTATGTAAAACTGAATGGTGAAAAGGGACCACTGCACCTGTAGCTGCAGTTAACGTGTCTTTGATGCTATGTGTTCCTCGGATTAGAAGAAGGAAGCATTTCAAATCTTTATCATGTAAAATTGTAAATGCAGGCTTCAAAAGCTGCAATTATGAACTTTGAAGGTAAATGTTTAAGAAAGCATTGTATCGTAGTCTTCGTAGAAAAAGTATATTCGCAGCAGCAAAAAACCCTTCCATTCCAAAGTAGTATTAATTAAATTAATCCCAGGACTAGGTTCAAATGGCAACGTTGGGAGCAGTTCCAGTGGCCCCTCCAGGGATCGAATTCCTGACTGTGGGTTCCATAGCCAATGAACGTGGGAATAAAAAGGAAAAAAGAAAAAAAAACAACAACAACGTCTTTGGTTTTGTCCAATTGCGTTGACTCAGTGTCCACTCGTAATTATTGGTTCCCAAACAGATCTCACTCTCATCTTTGTTCCTAACAACTCCCCTCTCTGTTTTGCTTTGCTGCATTCCTCAACTCCAATCACCTCCCTGATATCCCAACACTTTGAATTCATTCGTTTCTCTTCCTTGCCGAACATGGCTGATGCTGGACTTGGGGTTGTTACGGAGGCTCTGTTGGAGGCGGTTCTCTCACTTGCTGCCGAGGAGATCAGTCTCGCGTGGGGTCTCAAGAAAGAACTCACAAAGCTTGCAGAGAAGCTGGAGTTGGTTCAAGCTTTACTGTCCGATGCTCAGAGCAAGCAATTAAATAGCAAACCTGTGCAACTTTGGCTCAAAAGGCTGCAGTCTGTCGCCCTTGATGCTCAGATTGTGTTGGACGAGTTTGGCTACCAAGTTCTTCGCCAAAAGATTGAGAGCCGAAAGAGGGACAAGGTAAGCAGGTTCTTTTCATCCTCAAATCCTGTTTCTTTTCGTTCCAAACTGGCTCACGAGGTGAAGGATGTTATGTCATCCTTCGAAAAAGTTTATGATGAAGCAAATCGGATTGGCCTTAAGGCGGTTGAGCTGAAAAACTCACTTCCAGATCCTAAGGAAAAGAGGTTAACAGATCCTTTTGTGGATGATTCAGAAATCGTGGGCAGGGATGATGATACCTCACAGGTGATAAACATGTTAACTGGTTCAGACTACCATGAGGAGGACTTACCAGTCATCACCATCCTGGGCATGGGTGGTCAAGGGAAGACAACCCTGGCCCAGTTAGTTAACAAAGATGCCAAGGTTCAGAGTCACTTTGACAAGAGAGTTTGGGTTTGTGTCTCTGATGATTTTAATGTTCAAAGATTGTTGGCTGAAATGTTGCAGGATCTCACTGAAAGGAACCCTCAACTGACAAATACAAAAGCTTTAGTAAGTCAACTGAAGGAAGAATTGAGCGGTAAAAGATATTTGTTGGTACTTGATGATGTTTGGAATAAAAAAAGTGACGAATGGGATCACATGAGGAGATGTTTGCTAGAAATTGGTGGTTCTAAAGGAAGCAAAATTCTGGCCACCACACGCAGCGAGGATGTTGCTTCAGCAATGAGAACATCTGGATATCATCGGCTTCAAGTACTCTCACAAGAGCAAAGTTGGGAATTATTTGAGAAACGGGCATTTGCAAAGGGTGGAGCGACAAAGAAACAAGAATTGGAGGATATAGGCAAAAGGATTTTAGAAAGGTGCGGAGGTGTTCCCTTAGCCATAAAGGCAATAGGAGGCTTATTGTACTCCAAGCATTCTGAATCGGAGTGGTTGACGATTGAGAAAAGTGGAGTGTGGAGTGATTTTTCTGGTGAAGGAAACGGAGTTCTTTCGGTCATAAAGCTAAGTTACGATCATTTGCCCTCATTGTCACTGAAACAATGTTTTGCTTATTGTGCAATTTTTGAGAAGGACACTTGGATGGAAAAGGATATGCTAATACAACTTTGGATGGCGCAAGGGCTGCTGAATCCTCCAAAGGGAAGTGATTTACACATGGAAGACTTAGGCAGTGAATATTTTAATATTCTACTGAGGAGTTCTTTATTGCAAGATGCTGAAAGGGATGATCTAAATAATATCACGCATTGCAAGATGCACGACCTTGTGCATGATGTTTCATTACAAGTGTCAGAGAATTACTGTTTTCATGTGAAGGATTGGAAGCAGATAAGCAACAAGATCGAGGCTGTGCACTTAACAATCACTGCAGGCGAAGGGGAAATGTGGAAGAACTTGAAAGGTATTGTTCCCTCGAAGCTGCGAACACTTCATTTGAAAGGTCATAACTTGCTTGAAGAAGATTTGTCAGCAAACTTTAGATGTCTTTCTGCTTTGATTGTTGAAAATGAGGATGTTGAAGATGAGGATGCGAAGGAATTACCAAATTGGATTGGTAAGATGAAGCATTTGAGATTTCTTGACATTAGTGGCACTCGGATACGAAAGTTTCCAAAGTCGCTCACAGAGTTGTACTATTTGCAGACCTTAAGAGTCGGCCGTTCATTGGATGTGGTACTTGAGGGTTTTCCTCAGAAATTAATAAACTTGAGGCATTTTTATGTGGAAAGAGGATATTCAGTACCTAATTATTTGCTTCCAAGAATCGGCCAATTGACAAATCTTCAAACTTTGAGTTGGTTTAAGGTGGACAAATGCGATGGATGCCAAATTGAAGAGTTGGAACACTTGGACAACCTTAAAGGTCAATTAAGAATTAATGGCCTTGAAAATGTGAGCAGTCGTGAATCTGCTTTGAAAGCCAACTTGTCAAAGAAGTCAAACATTCAAAGTTTAGTGCTTAATTGGGAGTATGGGAGGGAAGAAGACTGTGATGACAGCGATGTTATGGAGGGTCTGAAACCTCATTCGAATATCAAAAGTTTGAGAATTTGGAATTATCAAAGTCCCAAGTTTCCATCCTGGATGATGAGGGTAGCAAGGAATGATCTAAACCAGCTTCGCAATCTGGTGAATTTGAGATTATGGGGATTGAAAGAATGTGAAGGACTGCCGTCGTCGCTTGGGTACTTGCCTTGTCTTGAGGATTTAAGGATGGAACATTTAGAAAAAGTGAAGTATATAGGAGAAGAGTTCTATGGGTATGGGTATGGGCGGTCCAGTCCAAATCCAAATTCAAATGTGAAGGATGTGGTTGGTTGTAATTATGATAATGGGGCAGATGCGATTACTCTCTTCCCAGCACTGAAAATACTACACTTGTGGTATATGAAAAGTGTAGTGGAGTGGTCAGATGCATTTATTCCACATTCATCATCATCCTCGGTTATTGTTAAAATATTTCCTAAATTAGAGGAAATGAGCATATCGGACCTTCCCATGTTGAGGGCTTTTCCAAACTTGGGTTGCCTACTAAAGCTTCGAGAATTGGAGATGCGTAACTGCGAAAGCCTAACCCTTTCACCGAATTGGAATTGGGTGGTTGGGTCTCCTCCACATATCCATTATCTCCCATCGCTGCGTTATCTAAGGATTGAGGATTGTGGGGAGTTTACTGCAGCATTTTGCAGCCTCAAGATTCTGGCCCCACTTGAGTCTTTGAGTATCCACGACAACCCTAGATTATGGCCTAAGGATCTGCACCACCTCACCAGCCTTACGACATTAACTCTAGGAGATTATTATTCAGAAGTTGATTGTTTCCCCTTCTTCCCTCATTCCGTCTCCCATGTCACCAGTGCTCCTTCTCCTCCTCCTCCGTTCGATCATCTCCAATATTTTCCCTCTCTTACGTCTCTTTCACTGTATGGATTACCAAATGTCACCTCTCTCTCTGATCAAATTCAGTATTTGACTTCATTAAGAGATTTATCAATAAATTCTTTTCATCTATTGGAGGCTCTTCCAGAGTGGTTGGGTAACTTAACAAGTCTTCAAAAGCTGCAAGTTCAGTATTGCAATGAGCTCAAGCAGTTGATCTCAGCGGAAGCATTTCAACGCCTTACCAACTTACAACTTCTTGAGATTATCAGTTGTCCTCTTCTAAAAGAGAGATGCACTGAAGGAAGTGGCTCAGAGTGGCCCAAGATTGCCCATATTCCCAAATTGACACTTCGTGAATGGTGACTACTAATCCACTTTGTGAGTTACTCTCTACCTATATTTCTAATTTATTTAAGCTATTCTACAATCGTTTGGAATTTCGCCAATGGTGATGACTACTGATCCACTTCCTGATTTACTCTCTATATTTCTGACTTATTTCCACTATTTATTCCATGTCTCTTTGACCATCATTATTTGTTTGTTTATATGCAAATCTCTTTTTTAGGTTTCTTTTTTTTAAAAAAAAAATTAAATAATAAAAAATGGTAGTTTGTGATCCTTTAATCTTCTTCGCATGGGATACAGTATTTCCACTCTTTTTTTTCTTTTTGCCGAGCCAACTGAGTGTAACAAATTAACAACACCACAACTCTTCTTCCTACTCAATTATTTCTTACTTTGGACGGAACTTGGAAAATTACGTGGTTATATACTTCATTATTGGTGTTTCTCATACATCACTTGAATGATCATACCATAGGTGTAAATGAATTTTCTTTCTTTCGTGTAGTCTGAAATTTGGCAACTATTCTTTGGATAGGAATCGAAATGCTATCATCAATCACTTCAATTATACATATATTACCCTCAAACCACTAATGGTTCATTGTTCAAGGATAATATAACTGTTTATCAATTTGGGTAAGTTTGAATCTCATGATATTCATAACCTATCTTAAACACAGTTTACGATATCAATATTAGGATAGAATCATTTTTTTGGCTACAAGACTAGTAAAAATTGAAAATTCTTCCTTTTGGTGCTGCTGTGTTTTATTTTTACCTATAGGATTTGTTGGACTTTTTGAGCTTTATCATGTTGCCTTCTTTCTCCATTTTTATTTATTTATTGTTCTTTTTGGCGAATCTCAATTTCTCTTTAGTCACAATAATGATCCGTGCATAATTTTGCTGCAGTATATTTATGGCTGAAGATACCTCGCAATTTAATATCTTGCTTGAGCCCAATGAAAAATCTAACTTCATGTTGCAGATAAAAAAAAATGAAGGGGACTACGAAGTATCATTTGAAAAAAATAGGAAGAGGACCACTGTTGGGGGATTCCAAAGCCAGCCATGGACAGTAGTGACCAAGAGGAAGCAGCGTTGACAAGGTACATATTATGAAATTAAACCAGAAAGGCTGGAATGAAGTCATACTATGTGCCATTTCAACTAAGGTGACTGGTATGATCCTTGAAATGTGTTTGAAATATTTGTACGAATCTGATATAACTAACATCATTATTCTGTAAGAAAACAGCCTTTAATGTGTTTGAAATATTTGTACGTATCTTACGTCTCTTTCACTCGATGGAGATGGATTACCAAATGTCACCTCTCTCTCTGATCAAATTCAGTATTTGACTTCATTAAGAGATTTATCAATATATTCTTTTCATCTATTGGAGACTCTTCCAGAGTAGTTGGGTAACTTAACAAGTCTTCAAAAGTTGCAAGTTCGTAAGTGCGATAACCTCAAGCAGTTGCCCTCAGCGGAAGCATTTCAACGCCTTACCAACTTACAACTTCTTGAGATTGAAGACTGTCCTCTTCTAAAAGAGAGATGCACTGAAGGAAGTGGCTCAGAGTGGCCCAAGATTGCCCATATTCACTTTGTAAGTTGCTCTCTACCTATATTCCTAATTTATTTAAGCTATTCTACGATCGTTTGGAATTTCGCCAATGGTGATGACTACTAATCCACTTCTTGATTTACTCTCTATATTTCTAACTTATTTCCACTATTTATTCCATGTCTTCAAAGGCTCTCTTTGACTATCATTATTTGTTTGTTTATATGCAAATCTTTTAGGTTTCTTTTCTTTTTTTTAATTAAATAATAAATAAAGGTAGTTTTTTATCCTTTAATCTTCTTGGCATGGGCTACAGTTTTTCCACTCTTTTTTTGCCAAGCCAAATGAGTATAACAACACCACAACTCTTCTTCCTACTCAATTATTTCTTACTTTTAACGCAACTTGGAAAATTACGTGGTTATATGCTTCGTTATTCATGGTTTTCATTCATCACTTGAATGATCATACCATAGATGTAAATGAATTTTCTTTCTTTCATGTAGTCTGAAAGTTGGCAACTATTCTTTGGATGGGAATCGAAATACTGTCATCAATCACTTCAGTTATACATATATTACCCTCAAACCACTAATAGTTCATAGTTCATGGATAATATAACTGTTTATCAATTTGGGTAAGTTTGAATCTCGTGATATTCATAACCTATCATAAACACAGTTTATGATATCAATATTACGATAGAATCATTTTTTTGGCTACAAGACTAGTAAAAATTGAAAATTCTTCCTTTTGGTGCTGCTGTGTTTTATTTTTACCTACAGGATTTGTTGGACTTTTTGAGCTTTATCATGTTGCTTTCTTTCTCCTTTTTTTTTTTTTCTTTTTTGCGAATCTCAATTTCGCTTTAGTCACAATAATGATGCATGCATAATTTTGCTGCAGTATATTTATGGCTGAAGATAGCTATCAATTTAATAACTTGCTTTAGCCCAATGAAAAATCTAACTTCATGTTGCAGATAAAAAAAGATGAAGGGGACTACAAAGTATCATTTGAAAAAATGGGAAGATGACAAGTGTTGGGGGATTCCAAAGCCAGCCATGGGCAGTAGTGACTAAGAGGAAGAAGTGGTGACAAGGTACATATCATGAAATTAAACTAGAAAGGCTTAAATGAGTTCATAGTATGTGCCATTTCAACTAAGGTGACTGCTATGATCCTTGACGTGTCTTTGGAATATTTGTACGTATCTGATATAACTAACAGCATTATTCCATAAGAAAATAGCCTCTAATTCTGTTTCCTTGAAGTCAGTGGCCCAAAAAAAAAAGGAAAAAGAAAGGTTATATTTAGATTAGTATGTTTTTGTTTTGCTAGTAATCTCATTGGAGAAGTGGAAAGGTTATATTTAGATTGTGGTCTCAATGTTTTGGAGTTGATTGAGTCCGATCCTAGCTTATTGCCTAAGGATCTACACCACCTAACCATCTGTAGCGCTGGTGGCTGCAAAGGATGTTGATAATTTCAATATTTTTTCTCTCTGATGTCCAGTCAAAAGTATATTTTGCCCATCATTTTGTCTTTCTTATGTTCAAAATTTTGTCTTTCCTTCCCGAACAAATTCAGGATATAAATATCTTGAGGGATTTAGACTCAGAGATTTGCTAGTTTGAGGTACTTCCTAGGTAGCTAAGAAACTTGGAATGTCTTCAAAATCTGAGATTTAGTGACTACAAGAACCTAAACCAATTGTCCATTGCAAAAGCATTTGAAGACCTTACCAATTTACAAGAAGAGAAAATATTCAATTTTCCTCTTCTATGGTAGAGATGATTCAGACTGTCCCTAGATTGGCAGCTCTGCTTCCTACTTGGGACTTTACTAATGTTCCTTCTATACTACTTTGTAAGTTATTCTCTACTCTTATTTATTCCCCCTACTTATTCCATGTCTTCAAAAGCTTTCTTTCTTTGTAATTGTGAAGATGTTGGGGTATAAGACTTTTTTGGGAATGTCTTTAAAATTCGATTGTTACATACTGCAAGAACCTCATGCAGTTGGCCATGGTAGAAGCATTTCAATGCCTTACCAATTTACAGGAACTGAAATATCAATTGTCCTCTTCTAAGGCCGAGATGCTCCAAACGAAGTGGCTTAGAGTGTCCCGTAATTGGCTCCGCTCCTAACTTGGGACTTCATTAGTGTTCACTTTAATTCACTTTGTGATTTACTCTCTGCTTCTGTTTGTTCCCTCTATTTATTCTATGTCTCCAAAAGTACTCTTCCTTTGTGATTGTGATGGTGCAAATACTCTAGGATTTCTTTGGGAACGAAACACTTAATTGTGATTCTTTCTACTTTTTTTTTCACAGAATACATATTTTCCAATCTTAATTTAGAAAGCCAGATAAGTACAAGAAGACCAAAAATCTTATTCAAACTGAATTATTTCTTAATTTGACGTAACTTAGAAAATGACAGAAAATGACATTAATAAATGCTTGATACTAATTGTTTTTCATTCATCATAAGAAGGCTCATACTGTGAATGTTCAACTAATTTTCTCCTTTTCTTGTTAATAGAAAGTATTCTATATTACCAGAAAGTAAATGAATTTTCTCAGACAATTATTCTATATCCCCCCATGTTGCTTTTGCGGAATGATGGCTTCTTCCACAATTTGGGTTGGATGGATTGGAATAGAATCTGAACTGTTTTAATCATAAAATATTACTAAAAGAGTAATAGTTGATGAACGTTTGACTGTTCATCAATTTGTGCAAGTTTGATAATCAACTAAATTTGTGTTTTTCATGTAAGCAGAAGGCTAATGTTCAAATTGATACTTGTGAAGTTCATTCTGGAAAATAAAAAGAGATGATGATATTAGTGTGAGAATGGAATCATTTTTTGGCTGCAAAGTTCCTAAGATCGAAAATTCTCCCTCCTGGACAGTTGTGCTATATTTACTGCTTAAGAACTTGTTTCTCTTGTGCTTGCTTATGATGCCTAGTTTCCTTTTCTTTATGCTCGTGCCGATGTCAATGTCTTGTTAGATATAATTAGGATACATGTAGAATCTTGTTGTGGTATATCTATGATTGAAGACTATTTGAACAACATTCTTGCTATGGTATATCTATGGCTTAAGAACGTTTGAACTTAGCTATTATACTGGTGTTATGAAGCATTTCTTCTTTCTAGGAATTGCTGAAACTATTATTGGTCTGTTACTCAAGCACATTCTGATGATAATGGATCCAACCTACATGGTGAGCACAGAAAATCCATGTTCAAAGGGTCTTCAATTATGATCCAATCATTGGTTCAGTTTGCAAGAACTTCATTGTGCAACTCGAACAAGAAAGCATAAGTGAATGGAAGATGTTGGTTCAGCAGAAGTCAGCATTAAGAATCTAAATATCTTTTTACTTGTTTGAAAACTCTTGAATTGATTCTAATTTTACTGTATTGTTTGAGCAACTTTGTACTACCTTTTTTGTGATGGCTGTATTGAAGCTCACCTCATTCGAGATGGGATAGCCTTTGTTCAATGCTACTATGTTCTTTCCATTGATATTGTCATGCCTTTTGCTATCCTGAAATTATTGTCACTTATCTCATTTGGCATGAACCAACTGGTATCTTTTTCCTTCTCTAACCCCTCATGTAAACGACTTGGTATTGTTGCTGCAGGTTTCACTTGCGTTTTAAACCCACGAATTCCTAGCCTTTGCGAGTTTGATTTTGCTTTTTTGACACTTGTAGCTGCATAGATTTACATATTGTTTGATTAGGTCGAATGGCTCTATTATTCAAACTGCAAATTAATTCATCTCTATCTTGTCCAATGCTGAACAGAAGTAGTTGCCTGGATTTATAAATTACTGCTATTGATTAGGCATTAGAGCAACAATATTATGAAATAACTATTCAAAATTAGTGATTATGCATTAAATTTATTTTGTAATGTTTGCAATTTGGGGTGAAACATATGGTAATACTATAAAAATTTATTGAATAAGCTCATCAACTTTTACAAAATAAAAATTTACCACTTATATATTATTATAAAGTGAAACAAATGGTAATACTATAACTTTTGAATAAAACTCCATCTTCACCATCTTTCACTAAAAAACACATGGTAATATTATAACTTTTGGTCTCATACATATTTTGTTTACATAATTGAAAAAAAAATGAATTTGTATATCTGTTACAAAACCTTTTATAATAACAAATGTATTGAAAAATTATTATTTATTGTTAAAAAAAAAAATCAATTCATCTTTAATAACAATGCCTCACAAAAATAATGTACAATAAAAAAAATGAAAGTTGTAGGCTGTTGTACCACAAGCTATTAGAATTGTTTAGAGAGCAAAAAAAAAAAATTGTCGCTGTCAAAAATTAAAGATTGTATTTACAAAATAATATGACATTTCTTTATCACTTTATTTAGAACAATTTAATGAAAAAAAGAATCAATTTTTATATTTTCAACTAAATGTATTGTAACACCTTTGTTGAAACTTATATTATTTAAAAATGATGATTGATATGAATTATTAGGGAATTCATCCTAAAAGCTACACATGTAAAGATGACCCCAAGAACAACCACAATAAGAGATTGAACTATTTGTTCTAAGGTACAAGAGAAATTTTGATCCCGATCTAACTATGTAAATTGAAATGTTAGTATCAATATGGATCGAAACAATGCCACAAATTAAAAAAATAAAATTTAACTTGATAAGTCACAAGAATAATGTAAGGACAACCTTATTGTACTCAAAAGTTCACAAAAGAACTTAAAATTGCAAATAACCTTACAAAGAAATTGTTATTGGTGATAATTGTATACAGACTTTCAGCCAACATGCCCTTTTATATGAACCTAATCCTAAAATGAGATTAAGTTAAAAAATTTGGCCTTGTTACAATTTGAAAATCTTTTAGGAAGATCCCTTAAACAATTTGGTCAATAATCAAACTATGAAACTAAAATTAAGGATGAGAAAAAAAATTGGGGTTAGGAAAAACCCTTTTGGTTGACCAACAATGAATAATTTCAGCCGTATTGACTAATTTTTACAACGATATAGTGTTCATTATTCGACGATATAGTGTTGAATTAACGTGGTACAATATATTTTCTTTAAAAAAAGAAGATTAAAAAAAAGAAGATCTTACAATGTAATGTGTAGTTGAGATGTATTATTTCACACGCAATGATTTAATTTTGATAGAATTTAAAAAATTTCAACTTATATAATATCAATTTTTGATGACATACAATACTTATAAATGTATGATACAGTATCCATTGTTCAATAATAGAATGTTCAATTAATGTGGTACGATGCATATTTTTGTAAAAAAAATTGATTTTTTTCTAAAAGAAATAATATAATATAATAAGTAATTGCTATGTATTAACTTTCATATTGATGGGTTTGTCAAAACCCGCAAAATTAATTATTTGCACTCTAGTGATTAGAAACAAATTTTTTAATAATAATGGACCAGATTGAATCCCAAATGAACTAGCAATCAATTTCTTATTTTAAAGCAAGGAAAAGTAAATTTGGGGGGTTTTGAGTAATTAACTAATTAACTAAACTTTAGCAAACAATTAAATAAATAATTAAAAAGAAAATATAGAAGAAAATCTATATTACTAAACTTTTGATCTAAGTGTATGATTTCATTCAATTGCATTATTGATCATACGTTACTAATATTCATATTGCAATTTCAAATATTTAATTCGAAAACTTATTAGGATAGCCATAATAAATCTTCTATTTCCCTAAAGTAATTGACGAACCCAACATCCAAATTAAAACTTATCATTAACTGACTGGACACAATAGTGTTCCATATCAAATATTCATATTGCAATTTTAAATATTTAATTTGAAAACTTATTAAGATAGTCATAATAATCTTCTATTTCCCTAAAGTAATTGACAAACCCAGCATCCAAATTAAAACTTATCATTAACTGATTGTACACAATAGTATTCCATATCAAATTAATGGTAGTATAAAGATTTATGAAAATAATTAAACCAAGACTAAATAACTGAAATAGCTGCCACTATTCAATCTCGTCCCATTGATTCCCGTAAAATAAGCATGCATATTTTAATTCATAACTATAAATAACCTAATTGCTATTTATACCACACATTCATGACAATTACGGATCACTAAACTTATGGATAGTAGTAGAATAAAAGATAAGAAATTAAATTATCAGATTAACCAACATCAATCATTCATAGAAAATAAAAGCAAGAATCAACAAGTATTTGAATTAAAAGTAAGGAATATAAATTAAGTACAAAACGTCACAGTAATAGCAATTGAAATCAAGATATCCTTTGAATTAGAAAAATAGTATTTATCCATTCATGGTGGAAAACATGATTCCTTGAATTTATTGGAAGATGCTAACTCTAGAGGAAAAAATGTGTGAGTGATGATGGAGGCATGTGTTGTAATGATGACTGAGGTGCTTACTAGGTGTTTTTATAGGAAAAGACAACTTCTAAAATATAGGAGTGAATCCCTAAAAATATCATAAGAATACCAATTTTAAAAGGATTTCTAAAAATCAAATTCTAATTTAAAAAGGAAAGATAAACAATATAACAGAGGGTAAAAGATATTGGAGGTTACTAAACTTTTCAAATCGTATACTTTTGGCCACTTATCTAACAAAATTGCGCGAATAGCCATTTAACTCGTAAATTTGGCAACCCGTAGCCATTCCATTACAATATTGATTTTTCCGTTTGTTACAGATATGTAAATTTAAAAAAAATTAACTATGTAAATGGAAGAAGATTAAGACCTATATGTTTAGAATTTTTAACATTATCATTTATATAAAAAAAAAGATATTCATTAACTCCTTTTTTATTAATAAAAAATATTTTTAAAATTAATTTTGCATGTTTGAAGATTCTATATTTCTAATACAGTAAAAAATACTACTCCCTCTATCTCAAAAAAAAAAAAGAGTCTAATTTTAAAATTTTTGTTTGTCCTAAAAAAAAAGTCCACTTTTAGTGTGAAATTTTTGTACTACACTTAATAATAATAATACTGTATTACTCAAATTAAAAAATAAAGATAAAAATATAATATTTTATACATTATGCATTAAGTGTGTTGTATTTTGTAATTTAAAAAAAATTGTACCAAATCAAAAATAGATTCTTTTTTGGAGACGGCGGTAGTATTTAGAAATAATAATATTTTGTTTAGATTGTACAAATAATGTTTAGAAAGTAAAAAAAAAAAAAAGATTACTAAAAGATATTAGTATTAAATATATTTACTTGTTATAAAAGGCTAATGAAATATATAGTAAAAATTATATATGTTCCACCATATGACAATATTGAGGTAATTTCTATATCTATCTATATATATATATATAAAAAAGAGAGCTGTGGTTATCTTTTGTCAATAGGTTTCCTCCAAGAATAGGTTTCACTTTCGTATAAGTGTAATTTTGTGAAATTTTGAAACTATTTTGTGAAATTTTGTGAAATTTCGTATAGGTGTAAATCTAAAACTAATCAAAATTTTTATCATATATGGGATTTTTCAATTTCCATTATTATACAAATTTTGTAATTTACTTACACTTACAGGTTTCTTTGTATATATTCTTAATGTTTTATTTTTCATATTAAAAAAATTTACTTAGTAATATATATTAAATAATTGTAGAAATAAATATTTAAAATAATTTAACTTGACCAACATTTATTATTTTAAATATTTTGATTAAAAAATCAGTACTAATTCAAAACATTATTTAAAATTATTATAATTATGATTACAAATAATTGGCATATTTATCTCTACATTTGCATATCCTTATTTAAATATTTTATAACTATTACTTTTAATTATTTTTACTTATTGAATTAACTAAATGTACTTTTATATGAATTAATTTATATCGTAATAATAAATAAATAGTTATATATATATATATATATTTAAAGTTGCAACATGTTTTAATCTCAATATTTTAGTGTTAATTAAACAATTATTGCAATTAACTTTATATCTACTATTTAAAATTACATATACCAAACAAATTTTTATATGCCCTTAATAGAATATTTTAAAAAATAGGAAAATATGTAACATGATACTTTAACTAACAATATAATTTTATAAAGTAGTATTAAATTAACTAAAAAAGAAATTTATAGTTCATAAATAGAATCAAACAAATTAAAAATATAAATTATATACTTCAAAAACCAAATAAATTTTTTCTTAAGTATTAATATTTATTAAATTTTAATTTATCACTGGGCCCCATGCCTTGGGTAATTTTGTAGTGGGTAACCTTTTGTCAACAGGTTTTTTTCAGGTTGTAGGGTACATTTTGGTATAAGTATAATTTTATAAAATTTTGAAACTTATTTCATTTACTTTTAGTATATTAATTCACTTTAAAAGTTTTCTTTATTATCAATTTAAATTTTACTTTCAAGTACAATTAGTTGTAATCTAAAATTAATCAAAATTTTATCACACAGAGGATTTTTTAAAATTATAATAATAAATAATTATTTAAGTAAATTATGAACAACACTATTATAAATAATTGGTATATTTATCCATAGGAAAAAAATTCATATTCTATATTTATATATCCTTATTTAAATATTTTATAGCTGTTACCTCAATTATTGCTACTTGTTAAATTATATTCATACTCTATTTAAAGTTATACATACTAAATAAATTTTTATATGCCTTTAATAGCATTTTTTTTTAAAAGAAAGAAAGGAAAACAGGATACTTTAGCGAGTAATATCTACATTCTAAAAGGGAAATTCAATGGTAACCTACTGTTAGTACGTATCCTCCAGGTTGCATGTTACACTTTGATAAAAATGTAATTTGTTGACATTTTGAAAGTATTTTTGTATACTTTTAGTATATTAATTTACTTTAAAATTTTTATTATTTTATTTTCTTTATTATCAATTTAAATTTTATTTTCTAATACAATTAATTGTAATGAAAAATTAATCAAAATTTTTATTGTACATAGGATTTTTTTTTTCAATTTTCATTACCATATAAAATTTGAATTTCACCTACACTTATATATTTCATTTATATATATTCTTAAATGTTTTGTTCTAATATTAAAAAATTTTAGTTAGTAGTATATATTAAAAAATTATAGAAATAAATGTTTAAAAAAATTTAACTTGATCCCATTTATTATTTTAAATACTTTGACTAAAAAAATCAATACGAATTCAAAACATTACTTAAAATTATTACAATTATAATTATTTAAATAAATTATGAACACTATGATCACAAATAATTTGTATATTTATCTACAAGAAAAAATTCATACTCTGCATTTACATATTTTTATTTAAATATTTTATAACTATTAC
Organism: Gynochthodes officinalis; assembly: GCA_020080225.1. Taxonomy (NCBI): domain Eukaryota; kingdom Viridiplantae; phylum Streptophyta; class Magnoliopsida; order Gentianales; family Rubiaceae; genus Gynochthodes; species Gynochthodes officinalis. Next base: position 1,131,805 of record CM034619.1, on the reverse strand, counting down.
CCTTAATTATTTTTACCTATTAAATTAACTAAATGTACGTTTATATAAATTAATTTACATGGTAATAATAAATAAATAGTTATATATATTTAAAGTTGTAATATGTTTTAATTTCAATATGTTAATGTTAATTAAATAATTAATCGAATTAACTTTATATCTACCATTTAAAGTTACACATACTAAACAAAATTTTATATGCCCTTAATCGAATATTTAAAAAAAATACAAAGACATGTTACATGATACTTCAACAAATAATATAATTATATAAATTAGAACTCCCTTCGTCCCCAAAAAAGTATTTTGTTTGACTATGTATAATTTTTTATTAGTTAGTAGGTACAATACACTTAATGCACTTACTAAATGTATAATTTTATATTTTTATCCTTACTTTTTAATTATGAATATAGACAATTATTATTAATAAGGATATTTTAAAATTTTAGTTTAAAAGTGAACTATTTTTTGAGATAAGAATTTTTTTTTAAAGCGAACTCTTTTTTTGGAACGGAGGGAGTATTAAATTAACTAAAAAAGAACTTATAGATCATAAATATAATAAATTAAATTAAGAATATAAAATATATATTTTAAAAACTAAACAAAAAAATTTCTCAAAAATTAATATTTCCTAAATTTTAAAATATCATTGGGCACACCCACGGTTTGTATAGGGCTAAAAACCTAGTAATTATACAAAGTAGTATTAAATTAACTAAAAAAAATTATAGTTCATAAATATAATAAAATAAATTAAAAATAAAAATAAAAATTACATATTTCAAAAATCAAACAAAAATTTTTATTAAAAAATTGATATCGATTAAATTTTAAATTATTATTAAGCACACCTCACGCCTCGCGTGGGGCTTAAAAACTAGTTATCTAATTAGATATCAATTAACTGAATAGTTGAATTAAATTGAAAGAAATGACTGCAAAATTTCTCTCTCTCTATATATATATAGATAGAGATTGTCAAGTAATTTGTCCGCTGTCCCGCTTAGGCCATCAACGGTAGCCCCTCTTTCCAAAGCCTCATTCAATACATCACGTTGCACAGCCAAGATTATTCACGCAGCCATCATAAAAAATTTACTCACGCTAGTGGCCTGACCTATACTATTCACGCAGTCATTATCAACTTTTTTTACATTAATAATACAACTTTTTTTACATTAATAATACAACTTTAATAATTTTTTGGAACATTATTAAAAACATTTTTTGGCAAATAAATTTACATTATATGAAAAACTTAAATTTACATTACATGAATTTAAATTAAATATAAAATACGTAAAACAATCAATAGAAAATAAATTTACATTACATTAAAATTAAAATTTAATAATACTCTTAAAAATAAAAATAAATACTCTAAATTAAAAATGAAATACGTAAAACAATTAATGAAAAATAAATTTATATTACATTAAAACTAAAAATTAATGCTTATACTTAAAAATAAAAAAAATACTCTAAATTAAATATGAAATACTTAAATAAAAATAAATACTCTAAATTAAATATGAAATACTTAAAACAATTAATGGAAAATATATTTACATTACACTAAAATTAAAATTTAATAACATACTTGAAACATGAAAATAAATGTGATAAATTAAATATAAAATTCTTAATAGCATGAATAATTTTATAATCATACATTATATACTTAAAAACAATTAATGGAAAAACTTTCATTACTTTAAGATTAAAAATTAATAATACACTTAAAAAATGAAAATAAATACTCTAAATAAAATATAAAATACGTAAAAAAATTAATGAAAAATAAATTTATATTACATTAAAACTAAAAATTAAAATATACTTAAAATATAAAAATAAATACTCTAAATTAAATATGAAATACTTAAAACAATTAATGAAAAATAAAATTACATTACATTAAAACTAAAAATTAATAATATATTTAAAACATAAAAAAAACTCTAAATTAAATATGAAATACCTAAAACAATGAATGGAAAATAAAAATATCATATTTTACTCTAAAAATAGTCAAAGTGCATGTCAATTTGTAGAGAAAAATATTTCCTATTTTTTGATAAATTTTGTTTTTTTTTTGAAAAAAAAAATAACATTTTGGCCGTTGCAAACAAATGAATTGTTTGCAACGGCGCATCGTGGCGCGCCCATTGGCGCGTTCGTCGACGACCCGACGCATGGGTCGTGTCGGCTGTCAATGTCGTAGGAAGGTCAAACGACACCGTTTTGCGTCGTTTGGACGCAAAACGGCGCCGTTTTGGCGAGAAGGAAACAAAAAAAAAAATTGGGGCCAGGCTGCATTGCAGCGCGTGCAACTGTGCAATGCACTGGCTTGCATTCATTGCAAGTCGTCGCAATTTTCGACTTGGCTTTATGCGCCAGCCAGAAGGAAAAAAGGGGCTATTGATGATGCCCTTAGCACTTGTATTTTCTCTTTTATGTGTTTTTCTTGAGTAATTTGTTTTCACCGTCTAAAAAAGGTAATGTATTGATTAAAGACTTCAAAATGGACAAAGATAAATGTGATTTGATCTAAATAGCCAAGTAATTGCATTGATAATGTTGCAGAAAATGGTGCACGTCTCATATTTTTATGGATTGTCTAAGTGAAAATTATCCATTAGATTGACATATGAATGGCAAATTTGGTGATTTTCATTTCAACCTATACAAAAAAAAGAGGGTATTTAGGAAGTACAAAATTGAGATGGGTTAAGAAGGTATTTAGGAAGTAGTCTTACGAATTAGAACCAAACCGAAATTGGATCAGTAGTTGTTTTCATTCTTAAACTACAAACTATATGAGACGGCTCCAAAAATAGAATTGAAATTGTGACGGATGATTTTTGTTTCCATTTCCATAATTTTAGAAATCAAAATTAAAATCGGCGATTTTCAAAACTAGTTAAATAGAGAAATAATTATATATATATATATATATATATATATATATATATATACACACACATATATATCATTCTTTCTAATATATTATACCCATAACTATTTTGACATACGATTTTCTTCAAATTCTCCCAAATCTTTATTCTTCTCCATCAATTTTCCGTTTACTTTTTTTTTTATTTATAACAGCTATTAGTTAGCTTCTTTTATAATTCTCAATTCTCAACTTTTCTTCTTGAATGGTTTCAATTCTTCAAATTTGACACTAACCGTTTTAATTTTATCTATACATTACTTCAATCAATCATATAGCTTCTTTAAAAATTAAAATTTACAAAGAAAAAACGAACTATTTTCTTTTTCACATATTTTTTAAAATATTTAAATAGGAACCTCCTAGAACTAAAATGGACCTGTCATCGAAACCAAAATTAGTCCAAACTGAGATTAGATCGGAACTCACACTAGGTGATTCAATTATAGTTTCATTATTTGTCAAACCATAACTAAAAATTTTAGAATCGTGATCACCTGTATAAGTGGGTGGAGAAGAACGATAATGTTATTTGAATATGTGTGGATTTTTTTGTAGATTAATTAGAGAAGAGATGGACAATCACCCTAAAGTTTGACATAAAATAATTATACTCAAACTCAAACTGAGTTTAGTGAGTTTTCGAGCTTGGCATTGCTAAGCTCAAAGTCAATTCAAAGGGCTAATCAAATTGTTCTCGATCAACACCAAGATTACCCAAGTTTTTTTTATCGAAAATTATTTTAATGAAAATTGCTGAAACTTTGTGAGTAGGTATACGCTTACCACCTATTATGAATCTTTTAACCGAGATGTCTAATCTTATTTTGATATTTAATTTTAGGAACTTTGTAAGCATTAAAATCTTTACTCAGTAATGAAAGATGAAGCTGGTAAAGATTTCATTGCAGAGAGGCTTTTGCTGCAGTTGCTGTCCTGTTGCAAACATGGTTTTACTGAAGTTCGTTTAATCTTTTCTTTATTAACACAATTCTTATGGCTTTGAAAGGATGTCGCCAAGGGCCAAAGGAAAAGTACCGTCTCCCGCAAATTCCCCCACCCCACCGCACCTCTATTAACACAAAATTCTTATAGCTTTCTGCTGAGGCTTGTTCTGTTCTTCGAGTTTGAAAACAAAGCTACCACAATTGAAGAGTTCCCGGGATTAATATTTGACCGGTTAAGAGATGGTTCCCGTTAATAGTTCTGCAACAACACAAAAAACAATAATAATAGGTCTGTAACCAAAAAAAAATGAGAATACGCTGCCACCTACACCATTAGAAATCATTTCAATGCGTCTTTCTGTGTATGGAAAGGAAAACATGCGAATATCTCAGAGCAAACTATTCCTAGCTACACAACTATTTGTCTTCCTCATCCTCTAATTCCTTGATCAATAATTCCATCATCTTTTTATACATGGGCATGTAATGATCATTTATCATTGTTTTAGACAACCGTAGCTTGCTATATAATTCTCTAGGTGTTTCATAAATGCCAACATGCTCTGCAGAACGATCATCCTCACCAAAATCATTTGCATCAGATGAAGGCACAGAAACCATATGCATTATCCGGCCAGGTGGGTGAAAATGAAGGTTTTCTGAGACATCTGAAGACGAAATGGGTGTTTGGCTTTCCACTGCATCAGCCAGCACCTTTTGCTCTTCTGAAATTTCTTCTGCTGCAGCAGCTTCTTCTTCCTGGGCCTGGATATCAGCATCAATCTCCCGTCTCTGAAGCTCCTTCTCCAGTTCATACCACAACTCACCTTCAGTGATATCTTCCAAAGTGGAGGCAGTGATGACTCTATCCTCCTGAATCAGACCTTCCTCTTCATCTGCCTCTTCCTCTGTCTCTTCAAGTGCTGAACCAAGACTTGAAGAACAGAATACCAACTCGTTTGACTTGGAGTCTCTGCTTACCACTTCACTAACACTAGATACAGATGTTCTTTCAGTAACAAGAGAAGTCGACTCAGGCAAATCATTTGTTTTACATTCTGAAGAAGTATTCACTACACGGTGGCGGGGACCCATACATGTCCATGATGAAAAAGAAGAACGAGTCTTAACAACTGCTTGAGCTACATCTTGCGCACGCTTGATAACTACTTGTAAAACAAGCACTCATAACCTATTAGCATTTTGAAAAATAAGATAATGGCGCTCTTTAAGAATGAAGCAGTTCGGCATTTAGGAGAACTGTACATTTAGGAATCATCAAAAGTCATTTCACACGTATAAAGCATAAACCATGAAGATCACTTTATGCTGGAGTTAGGTAAACAAAATGGAAAAATTAGCTGCAAACTATACAAAATAAATGTCGCAATAATTTAAAACACTTTGATGCTATGTGTTCCTCGGATTAGAAGAAGGAAGCATTTCGAATCTTTATGATGTAAAATTGTAAATGCAGGCTTCAAAAGCTGCAATTATGGAATTTGAAGGTAAATGTTTAAGAAAGCATTGTATCGTGAAAAAAGGATATTCACAGCAATAAAAACAAGCTTTTACTCTTCCATTCCGTAGTAGTATTAATTAAATTAATAGAAATCCAGGGCTAAGTTTCAACTGGTAACGTTGGGAGCAATCGAATCGCTGACTGGGTTCTCATTCCCAATGAATGTGGGAATAGAAAAAAAAAACACAACAACTACTACTTTGATTTTCTCCAATTGCGTTGACTCACTGTTCACTCGTAATAATTGGTTCCCAATCAGATCTCACTCTCCTCTTTGTTCCTAACAATTTTTCTCTCTATTTTGCTTTGCTGTATTCCTCAACTCCAATCACCTCACTGATATCCCAACACTTTGAATTCATCCGTTTCTTTTGCTGGCCGAACATGGCCGGATGCCAATTGCCCTATTTTATTCAATCATGATCCAATGCCACAAACATGGCTGATGCTGCACATGGGGTTGTGTTGACTTTCTGTCGATTACTAATTATTGCCTCCCAAACACATCTGACTCTCATCTTTGTTCCTAACCATTTCTCTCTTTGTTTTGTTTTGCTTTGCTGCATTTCTCAACTCATATCCCAACACTTTGAATTCATTCTCTCCTTTTGCTTGCCGAACATGGCTGATGCTGCAGTTGGGGTTGTTACGGAGACTCTGTTGAAGACGGTTCTCTCATTTGCTGCTGAGGAGATCCGTCTCGCGGGGGGTCTCGACAAAGAACTCACAGAGCTTGCAGAGAGGCTGGAGATGGTTCAAGCTTTACTGTCCGATGCTCAGGGCAAGCAAGTAAATAACCATGCTGTGCAACTTTGGCTCGAAATGCTGCAGTCTGCCTCCCTTGACGCTCAGATTGTGTTGGATGAGTTTGGCTACCAAGTTCTTCGCCAAAAGATTGAGAGCAGTTGGTGGGACAAGGTACGCAGGTTCTTTTCATCCTCAAATCCTTGTTTATTTCGTCCCAAACTGGCTCACGAGGTGAAGGATGTTATGTCATCCTTCGAAAAAGTTTATGCTGAAGCAAATCGGATAGGCCTTGTGCCGGTTGAGCTGAAAAACTCACTTCCCGATCTTGGAGTAAACAGGCTAACAGATCCTTTTGTGGAGGATTCAGAAATCGTGGGCAGGGATGATGATACCTCACAGGTGATAAACATGTTAACTGGTTCAGACTACCATGAGGAGGACTTACCAGTCATCACCATCCTGGGCATGGGTGGTCAAGGGAAGACAACCCTGGCCCAGTTAGTTAACAAAGATGCCAAGGTTCAGAGTCACTTTGACAAGAGAGTTTGGGTTTGTGTCTCTGATGATTTTAATGTTCAAAGATTATTGGCTGAAATGTTGCAGGATCTCACTGAAAAGAACCCTCAACTGACAAATACAAAAGCTTTAGTAAGTAAACTGAAGGAAGAATTGAGCGGTAAAAGATATTTGCTGGTGCTTGATGATGTTTGGAATAAAAATAGTGACGAATGGGGTCGCATGAGGAGATGTTTGCTAGAAATTGGTGCTTCTATGGGAAGCAAAGTTCTGGCCACCGCACGCAGTGAGGATGTTGCTTCAGCAATGAGAACATCTGGATATCATCGGCTTCCAGTACTCTTACAAAAGCAAAGTTGGGAATTATTTGAGAAACAGGCATTTGCCGAGGGTGGAGCAACAAAGAAACCAGAATTGGTGGATATAGGCAAAAGGATTTTAAAAAGGTGCGGAGGCGTTCCCTTAGCCATAAAGGCAGTAGGAGGCTTATTGCACTCCAAGCATACTGAATTGGAGTGGTTGACGATTGAGAAAAGTAGAGTGTGGAGTGATTTGTCCGGTGAAGGAAACGAAGTTCTTCCGCTCATAAAGCTAAGTTACGATCATTTGCCCTCATTGTCACTGAAACAATGTTTTGCATACTGTGCAATTTTTGAGAAGGACACTCGGATGGAAAAGGATATGCTAATACAACTTTGGATGGCGCAAGGGCTGCTGAATCCTCCAAAGGGAAGTGATTTACAAATGGAAGACGTAGGCAGTGAATATTTTAATATTCTACTGAGGAGTTCTTTATTGCAAGATGCTGAAAGGGATGATCTAAATAATATCACGCATTGCAAGATGCACGACCTTGTGCATGATGTTTCATTACAAGTGTCGGAGAATTACTGTTTTCATGTGAAGGATTGGAAGCAGGTAAGCAACAAGATCGAGGCTGTGCAGTTAACAATCACTGCAGGCGAAGGGGAAATGTGGAAGAGGTTGAAAGGTATTGTTCCCTCGAAGCTGCGAACACTTCATTTGAAAGGTCGTAACGTTCTTGAAGAAGATTTGTCTGCGAACTTTGAATGTCTTTCTGTTTTGATTGTTGAAGATGAGGATGCGGTGGAATTACCAAATTGGATTGGTAAGATGAAGCATTTGAGATTTATTGACATAAGTCGTACAAACATAAGAAGGCTTCCAAAGTTGCTCACAGAGTTGTACTATTTGCAGACCTTAAGAGTCGGCCGTTGGTTGGGTGTGGTACCTGAGGGTTTTCCTCAGAAATTAATAAACTTGAGGCATTTTTATGTGGAATCAGGATTTGTACCTGATTATTTACTTCCAAGAATCGGCCAATTGACAAATCTTCAAACTTTGAGTGGGTTTAAGGTGGACAAATGCGATGGATGCCAAATTGAAGAGTTGGAACACTTGGACAACCTTAAAGGTGAATTAAGAATTTATGGCCTTGAAAATGTGAGCAGTCGTGAATCTGCTTTGAAAGCCAACTTGTCAAAGAAGTCAGACATTCAAAGTTTAGTGCTTAAATGGGAGTATTGGAGGGAAGAAGACTGTGATGACAGCAATGTTATGGAGGGTCTGAAACCTCATTCGAATATCAAAAGTTTGAGAATTGAGAATTATCAAAGCCCCAAGTTTCCATCCTGGATGATGAGGGTAGCAAGAAATGATTTAAACCAGCTTCGCAATCTGGTATTATCGGGATTGAAAAAATGTGAAGGACTGCCGTCGCTTGGGTACTTGCCTTGTCTTGAGGATTTAAGGATGGAACGTTTATACGAAGTGAAGTGTATAGGAGAAGAGTTCTACGGGTATGGGTATGGGCGGTCCAGTCCAAATCCAAATCCAAATGTGAAGGATGTGGTTGGTTGTAATTATGATAATGGGGCAGATGCGATTACTCTCTTTCCAGCACTGAAAAGACTTCAGTTACTACACATGGAAAGTGTAGTGGAGTGGTCAAATGCAATTATTCCACATTCATCATCATCGGTTATTGTTAAAATATTTCCTAAATTAGAGGAAATGAGCATATTGGACCTTCCCATGTTGAGGGCTTTTCCAAACTTGGGTTGCCTACTAAAGCTTCGACAATTGTATATGCATGACTGCGAAAGCCTAACCCTTTCACCGAATTGGAATTGGGTGGTTGGGTCTCCTCCAAATATTCATTATCTCACATCGCTGCGTGATCTAATTATCTGGAATTGTGGGGAGTTTACTGCAGCATTTTGCAGCCTCAAGATTCTGGCCCCACTTCAGTCTTTGAAAATCGCGGACAACCCTAGTTTATGGCCTAAGGATCTGCACCACCTCACCAACCTTAAGACATTAACTCTAGGAGGTTATTATCGTTATTATTCAGAAGCTGATTGTTTCCCCTTCTTCCCTCATTCCGTCTCCCATGTCACCAGTGCTCCTTCTCCTCCTCCTCCTCCATTCGATCATCTCCAATATTTTCCCTCTCTTACGTCTCTTTCACTAAGTGGAGATCATTTCCCAAAAGTCACCTCTCTCTCTGATCAAATTCAGTATTTGACTTCATTAAGAGATTTATCAATATATTCTTTTCATCTATTGGAGGCTCTTCCAGAGTGGTTGGGTAACTTAACAAGTCTTCAAAAGCTGCATGTTGAGGATTGCGATAAGCTCAAGCAGTTGCCCTCAGCGGAAGCATTTCAACGCCTTACCAACTTACAACTTCTTGAGATTGAATACTGTCCTCTTCTAAAAGAGGGATGCACTGAAGGAAATGGCTCAGAGTGGCCCAAGATTGCCCATATTCCCAAATTGACATTTGGTGAATGGTGACTACTAATCCACTTTGTGAGTTACTCTCTACCTATATTCCTAATTTATTTAAGCTATTCTACAATCGTTTGGAATTTCGCCAATGGTGATGACTACTAATCCACTTCCTAATTTACTCTCTATATTTCTAACTTATTTCCACTATTTATTCCATGTCTTGTCTTCAAAGGCTCTCTTTGATATCATTATTTGTTTATATGCAAATCTCTTTTAGGTTTCTTTTTTTTTAAAAAAAATTAAATAATAAAAAATGTTAGTTTGTGATCCTTTAATCTTCTTCGCATGGGATACAGTTTTTCCACTCTTTTTTTTTTTTTTGCCGAGCCAAATGAGTATAACAACACCACAACTCTTCTTCCTACTCAATTATTTCTTACTTTGGACGGAACTTGGAAAATTACGTGGTTATATGCTTCAGTATTGGTGTTTCTCATACATCACTTGAATGATCATACCATAGATGTAAATGAATTTTCTTTCTTTCGTGTAGTCTGAAATTTGGCAACTATTCTTTGGATAGGAATCGAAATGCTATCATCAATCACTTCAGTTATACATATATTGCCCTCAAACCACTAATGGTTCATTGTTCATGGATAATATAACTGTTTATCAATTTGGGTAAGTTTGAATCTCATGATATTCATAACCTATCTTAAACACAGTTTACGATATCAATATTAGGATAGAATCATTTTTTTGGCTACAAGACTAGTAAAAATTGAAAATTCTTCCTTTTGGTGCTGCTGTGTTTTATTTTTACCTATAGGATTTGTTGGACTTTTTGAGCTTTATCATGTTGCCTTCTTTCTCCATTTTTATTTATTTATTGTTCTTTTTGGCGAATCTCAATTTCTCTTTAGTCACAATAATGATCCGTGCATAATTTTGCTGCAGTATATTTATGGCTGAAGATTCCTCTCAATTTAATATCTTGCTTGAGCCCAATGAAAAATCTAACTTCATGTTGCAGATAAAAAAAAAAATGAAGGGGACTACGAAGTATCATTTGAAAAAAAAAAGGGAAGATGACCAGTGTTGGGGGATTCCAAAGCCAGCCATGGACAGTAGTGACCAAGAGGAAGCAGTGCCGACAAGGTACATATTATGAAATTAAACCAGAAAGGCTGGAATGAAGTCATACTATGTGCCATTTCAACTAAGGTGACTGGTATGATCCTTGACATGTGTTTGAAATATTTGTACGTATCTGATATAACTAACATCATTATTCTGTAAGAAAACAGCCTTTAATTCTGTTTCCTTGAAGTCAGTGGCAAAAAAAAAAAAAAGGAAAAAGAAGGTTATATTTAGATTAGTATGTTTTGCTAGTAATCTCATTGGAGAAGTGGAAAGGTTATGTTTAGATTGTGGTCTCAATGTTTTGGAGTTAATTGAGTCCAAACCTAGCTTATTGCTTGAAGACCTACACCAACTAACCATCTGCAGTGCTGTGGGCTGCAGAGGATGTTGATAATGTCCAATATTTTTTTCTCCCTGATGTCCAGTCTAAAGTATATTTTGCCCATCATTTTGTCTCTGTTGCGTTCAACATTGTCTTTCCTCTCTAAACAAATTCAGTATCTAACTATCTTGAAGGATTTAGACTTAGAGATTTGTTAGTTTGAGGTACTTCCTAGGTATCTAAGAAACTTGGAATGTCTTCAAAATCTGAGATTTAGCGACTGCAAGAACCTCAACCAGTTGTCCATGGCAGAAGCATTTCAACACATTACCAATTTACATGAACCGAAAATATTCAATTTTCCCCTTCTACGTTAGAGGTGATTCAGAGGTCATGACTCAGAGTGTCCCTAGATTGGCATCTCTGATCCCTACTTGGGACTCTACTAATGTTTCCTCTAAACTATTTTGTGAGTTACTCTCTGCTCTTATTTATTCCCCCTACTTATTCCATGTTTTCAAAAGCTCTCTTCCTTTCTAGTTGTGAAGATGGCAGAGTATAAAGGTTTTTTGGGAATGTCTTCCAAGTCTGATAATTACGGACTGCAAGAACCTCAAGCAGTTGGCCATCGGAGAAGCATTTCAATGCCTTTCCTACTTACAAGAACTGAAATATCAATGGTCCTCTTCTAAGTCTGAGGTGTTCCAAATGAAGTGGTTTAGAGTCTCCCTATAATTGGCTCCACTCCCAACTTGGGACTTCATTAGTGTTCACTCTAATTCACTTTATGATTTACTCTCTGCTCCTATTTATTCCCTCTGTTTATTCCATGTCTTCATAACCACTCTTCCTTTGTGATTGTGAAGGTTTAGGTATTCTAGGATTTGTTTGGGAAAGAAATAGTTAATTGTGATTCTTTGTACTTCTTTTCACATAATACATATTTTCCAATCTTAATCTAGAAAGCCAAATGAATACAAGAATGCCAAAAATCTTATTCAAACTAAATTATTTCTTTGTTTGGCATAACATAGAATATGACATTATTAAACGCTTTTACGGAAAGTTTTTAATTCATCATTAAAATGCTCATTAAAATTCATCATTGAAATTGAATTTTCTCCTTCTCTTGTTAATAGAAGACAACTATTCTATGTTCCCCCCATGTGGCTTTTGTAGAATGATGGCTTCCTCCACAATTTGCGTTGGAAGGATTGAAATAGAATCTGAATTGCTTCAACTATAAATATTACTCGAAGCAGTAATGGTTGATGAAAGTTTAACTGTCATCAATTTGTGCAAGTTTGATAATCAACTAAATTTGTGTCTCTCATGCAAGCAGAAGGCTAATGTTCAAATTGATATTAGTGAAGTTCATTCTGGAATATAAAAAGAGCCGATGATATTAGTGTGAGAATGGAATCATTGTTTGGCTGCAAAGTTTCTAAAATTGAAAATTCTACCTCCTGGATAGCTGTGCTGTATTTATTGCTTAAGAACTTGTTACTTTTCTTGTGCTTTATCATGATGCCTTGTTTCCTTTTCTTTCTGCTCATGGCGATGTCAATTTCTTGTTAGTTATAATTAGGATGTATGCAGAATCTTGTAGTGGTATATCCTTGGCTAAAGACTATTTGAACAACATTCTAGCTGTGGTACATCTATGGCTGAAGAATATTTCAGCTACATTCTTGTTGTCATACTGATGTTATGAAGCACTTCTTCTTTCTAGGAATGGCTGACAGTATTATTGGTTTGTTACTCAAGCACATTCCGATGATAATGGATCCAACTTACATTGTGAGTGCAGACAATTCATGATCAGAAGGTCATCAATTATGATCCAATCATTGGTTCAGTTTGCAAGAATTTCGTTGTGCAACTCGAGCAAGGAGGCATATGTGATGGAACATGTTGGTCAGCAGAAGTCAGCATTGAGGTTCTAGATATCTTTTACTAGTTTGGAGACTCTTGAATTGATTCTAATTTTACTGTGTTATTCGAGCAGCTTTTTATTGCCTTTTGTGTGATGGCTGTACTTCAAAATTCAGGTCATTTGAGATGGGATAGGCTTTGTTCAATCTTACTCTGTCCTTTCCATGGATATTGTCATACCTTCTGTTTCTCACGCCATCCTGAAATTATTTTCACTGATCTCATTTGGCATGCACCAATTGGTATCTTTTTTCTCCTCCAACCCTTTTGTAAACATTAACTTGGTATTATTGCTGCAGGTTTCACTTGAGTTTGAACAATAGAACTCCTACGAATTCCTAGCATTTGCTAGTTTGTTTTTGCTGGTTTGACACTTGTAAGTTGTAGCTGCATAGATTACATATTGTTTGATAAGTCAAATGGCTCTATTGTTTAAAACTGGAAATTAATTCACCCCATATCTTATTTGATTCTTAACACACGTTGTTGCCTTAATTTACAATTGATGTGCTACGATGTATTTTTTTGTAATTTTTTTCCAAAAAAAAAAACTCATATAATGTAACAAATAATTGATATGTATTAATTTTTATATATTAATTTAATTTTGACGGTACCTAATAAATTTTAATTTCTACAATGTTTATTTTTGATGTAGTATAGTACCAAATAAGACAACGGTACAATATTTTTTGTTCGACATTACAATATTCAATTGATGTAATATAATGAATTTAACTGTAAAAAAATTATTTTTTTCCAAAAAAAAAATCTTATAATATGATGAGTAGTTGTTGTGAATTAATTTTTATTTATTTATTTAATTTTGATGGTACTTAAAAAATTTTAATTCTTACTATGTTAATTTTTGATTTCGTACAATATGATATAAGAAGACAGTACAATGTTCATTATTTGACAACACATTGTTCAATTGATGTGGTACAATGTAATTTTTTTATTAAAAAAATATTTGTTTACAAAAATCTTGAGGTAGGTATTATTTTATAGTAATAACTTAATTTTGACAGATTTAAAAAATTTCAATTTTCAAAATAGTTATTATTGGTTTAGTGAAATTGTTTTTTGATGCTTCACAAAGATTTTAGGAAGCATAAGATTACCGAGCAAGATATATAACTAGACAAATAAATTAGAGAAATGATCCACAGGGTAGTGCTTGAGAGAGGGGGTGAAAGAACAATTAGGTTATAAAGTTTTAATAAAAATTATCCTCTATGAGAATAGAAAAATCATGTTCCATCAGTTTCGTAAATAATGGCAATATATTCCTCTATGGTAACTCATTTGTACCATTATAAATAATTAATTTGTAGTAAAATTTTTCTCTTCTTTTTTTTTTTCTGGAAAGAATTTTCAAACTTGAATTTCTCGACTAAGCACTATATACGTGTGTCCATATGTATGCATATATAAATAGCATTCTTCAAACGGCTTACTATTTCTTTTGGGAACATTGATCATACAGGAGGCAATTATATAATTGGCTGTTCTCGTTGCTTTATGTGAAGGAAATTCTTTTATTCTTTCCTTAATTATTTTGCATTTATCTTTGGAAAAAGACATCAAAAGAGTTACCATAGATACTAATAAGTAAGCATGGTTCTAATTTGGACTTAAAAGATTAAGTCGGTAAATTTAGACCTAAAAGATTTAATTTTCTTTGTCTAACACCACTTTTAAATGAGTAATTTGAATCAACCAAAAACATTTACTTTTGACTAGCCCAAGTTTCCCAATCTTGGTAGTGTTAGAAAATTGTTATAGGGAGAAGTTATTCATCCCAAGTTCCCCAATCTTGATAGTGTTAGAAATTTGTTACCGAAAAAAATTATCTAGAAATTCTATCGTAGATACTAACAACTAAATGTGATTCCAATTTAAATTTAAAAATTTAAACTAATAAATTTTAAACCATTTTTACTTATTAAATATTTTATGCCACTCATTAAAATTGGCATAAGATTCTAATTTCGAATTAGGGATGGCAAGAGCACCCACGTACCCACTTCGTTTAATCCCCCAAGGGATAGGTGGAGCGAGTGATGGGCAAAAAAAGAGTCTAATTTAAAATTTTTCTTTGTCCCCAAAAAAAAAATCCTTTTTTAGTGTAAAATTATTATACTACACATATTAATAATAATAATATATAATTTAAATTAAAAAGTAAAGATAAAAATATTATATTATATATTTAATTATACATTAAATGCGATTGTATCTTGTAATTTTAAAAAAAAGTTGGTACCAAATCCAAAATGGATTCTTTTTTTTAGAACAAAGGTGGTATTTATAAATAATAATATTTTGTTTAGATTGTGCAAATAATGTTTAGACAGTAAAAGAAAAAACTAGAATGCTAAAATTATTAGTATTAAACATGTTTACTTGCTATAGAAGGTTAATAAAACATATAGTCAGAATTCTATATGATTCAGCATATGATAATATATCAATCAACTGGATGGTTGAGATAAATTGAAGGGATTGTAAAATTTTTCATATATATATATATATATATTTGCTGTCATATATACATGTAGTGTGAAGTGACTTGTTTGTCCGTTGTCTAGCATGGCACTTATCTTTTCTCTTTTCTTTTTTTTTGAGTCATTTATTTCCACCACCTAAAAACGCTAATGTATTGATTGAAGACTTGAAAATGGACAAGGATACGTATGATTTGATCAAAGTAGCTAAGTAATATTCAATGGAATGTTTAAGTGAAAAAATTTCCATTATGTTATTGACATAGGAATGGCAAACTTGGTGATTTACATTTCAACCTAGTGTGTGGCGTGACTAAGTTGTTAATGACTAAAATAAATAAATTAAAAAAAAAGTACAGAATGTACTCGGGAAGTAGTCTTAGGACTACGATTATAGATTCAAACAATTTGTGATATGATCATTCAAAGGGAAGATTTTGCTGGTTTATATATTGGGTGCTTCACCCATTATATAAATTTATCTTAGCTAATATCAAATAAGAAAATCTTAGATTTAAATAAGAAAAACCCAGTTATCAAAACAATATTTCACCCATTTCAATACAACTAGTGCAGATTCTCATGCAAAGCATGGGATGTTTAGTAATTTTATTGATAATTTGTTAAATATATATTATTAAAAATTTAGAGTGAAACAAAAATTAAACAATGTTTGTTGAATAGAAATTAGAATTAATAGAAATATGAAATAATATTTGTTGAATAAAAGTATAGATAGTGACTTCATAAGCTATGGTAAAAAAAGTATTTTAAAATAAAACTATAACTAATGATTATAATTTATAAAATAATCAGGGATCAAATGACCATTGCATTTCATAGTAATTAACCTTTTATAACTTCAAAAGTTCTTTATACTAGGTTGACATTTGGAGAATGAAGAAGAAAAAGAAAAGAAATGCTATGCTGGTCACAACCTAGTCCAAAGTAAATCAATAGTACAAGACATTAAAAAAATGACTTTGCAAGGCCGTCGCCAAGGCCCAAAGGAATGTACCATCTCCCGCAAAACCCCTCTTCCCCGAGCCACCGCACCTCTATTACCACAAAATTCTTATGCCTTTCTGCTGAGGTTTATTCTGTTCTTCGAGCTTTAAGACAAAGCTACCACAATTGAAGAGTTCCTGGGATTAACTTTTGACCGGTTAAGAGATGGTTCCCGTTAATAATTCTGCAACAACACAAAAAATAATAATAATAGGCCTGCAACAACAAAATGAGAATTCGCTGCCACCTACACCATTAGAAATCATTTCAATGCGCCTTGCTGTGTATGGAAAGGAAAACATGCGTATATCTCAGAGCAAACTATTCCTAGCTACACAACTATTTGTCTTCCTCATCCTCTAATTCCTTGATCAATAATTCCATCATCTTTTTATACATAGGCATGTAATGATCATTTATCATTGTTTTAGACAACCGTAGCTTGCTATATAATTCTCTAGGTGTTTCATAAATGCCAACATGCTCTGCAGAACCATCATCCTCGCCAAAATCATTTGCATCAGATGAAGGCACAGAAACCATATGCATTATCCGGCCTGGTGGGTAAAAATGAAGGTTTTCTGAGACATCTGAAGACGAGATGGGTGTTTGGCTTTCCACTGCATCAGCCAGCACCTTTTGCTCTTCTGAAATTTCTTCTGCTGCTTCCTCTTCCTGGGCGTGGATATCAGCATCAATCTCCCGTCTCTGAAACTCCTTCTCCAGTTCATACTACAACTCACCTTCAGTGATATCTTCCAAAGTGGAAGCAGTGATGACTCTATCCTCCCGAATCAGACCTTCCTCTTCATCTGCCTCTTCCTCTGTCTCTTCAAGTGCTGAACCAAGACTTGAAGAACAGAACACCAACTCGTTTGCCTTAGAGTCTCTGCTTCCCGCTTCACTAACACTAGATACATATGTTCTTTCAGTAACAAGAGAAGTCGACTCAGGCAAATCATTTGTTTTACATTCTGAAGAAGTATTCACTACACGGCGGCGTGGACCCCACACGTCCATGATGAAAAAGAAGAACGAGTCTTAACAACTGCTTGAGCTACATCTTGCGCACGCTTGATAACTATCTGTAAAACAAGCACTCATAACCTATTAGCATTTTGAAAAATAAGATAATGGAGCTCTTTAAGAATAAAGCAGTTCGGCATTTAGGAGAACTGTACATTTAGGAATCATCAAAAGTACATTTCACACATATAAAGCATAAACCATGAAGATCACTTTATGCTGGAGTTAAGTAAACAAAATGGAAAAATTAGCTGCAAACTATACAAAATAAATGTCTCAATATCTTACACTAGTGCTGCTTGAAACAGGCCGCGGAAGCGCACTTGCAACTGCAACTCTAGCTTTTGCGTTAGACACAGATGGTAGGCGAGACCCAAGAGCAGTGGCAGAGCGATATATTACATTTAAAACTCTGTTGTGCTCAATTTGACCACGCAGATCATTTAACCAAGATGAAGCTGTTACCTTAATAAGATATGTTTGCGAGTCTCATCAGCTAAATCTGTCATTGATTTATTTGTGACAGATAGTAACTTGACAAACACTTTTCAATTTAAGATAACGAAACCAGACCTCTGAACGGAGATCATCCACAGAAGCAGTTGAAAATGTCGGTACAAGATCAGAGCCATTTATTATCGTAGTGATGAAGTGCTTCCCTGACTCTGCCAACTCCCATGTCATGCAAGCAGCTGACGAGACAAAAACAGGCAAATAAATGACAGATTTGTCAAACAGCACAAGAAAGAGAAGACATCAAGAGAGTGATGCTAATTCACAAAATTTGAACATGAACTAACACTTACTCCTTTCACTTTGCAAGAGGGTTTCTCTAAACCCAGTAAAAAGCATCCTTTTTACTAGATGAAGATTAGATGGCCCAATGGACCAATCATAACCCATAAACAACCCAAAATAATGAAACAGCTTATCACACTCCATAAAAAAAACAATAGAATTAAGAGTGAAAAGTCAAAGCAGCTTGCCACGTGCCTGGTGCAAAAGTAACACATGTGATTGAGGACAACTCTTTTGTTCTCGAATTATATATGTAAGAAGAGCAGCAGTTCCACCACCTAATGAGTGGCCAACAACCTGAGAATCAACAATGGTGCTTGTTACGATGCTTACTGAGGATGATAAATACTCTTCACGCCTATAACAGCAATATGAAGTGAGAGACATATGGATTGGAGATAAAAAATAGCACGTGCTCAGAGATTTAGAAGCAAAATTCAAAACCTGACTGCTTATCCATTCAAATAAAACTCAAAAGAATAGCATTCATGTATTAGTGCAACTATTATTTACCTTAACTTCATGATCAGGATTTTCATGTAGAGCCTTGAGCAATATGGGAGTGTTGAGCTTCGCAATCTATGGTGCAGCAGCAACCATTCCACAATGTGCATATCCGAGTACTAGATTGCATATGCCCCTCATGTAAAACTGAATGATGAAAAGGGACCACTGCATCTGTAGCTGCAGTTAACGTGTGTTTGATGCTATGTGTTCCTCGGATTAGAAGAAAGAAGCATTTCAAATCTTTATCATGTAAAATTGTAAATGCAGGCTTCAAAAGCTGCAATTATGGACTTTGAAGGTAAATGTTTAAGAAAGCATTGTATCGTAGAAAAAGGATATTCGCAGCAGTAAAAACAAGCTTTACTCTTCCATTCCAAAGTAGTATAAATGATAGGTTTAGAAATGGAATGGATTTGTGGAATGGAAAGGTTTGGAATAGAATGGAATGATAATAATTATATTGTTTGGTATTATTTTGTAATGAAATGAAATAAATTTTATATTAAAATTATAATAAAAATAATATTTTACATTATATGATATTTAACAAATTATATCTTGTTTAAAAAATAGTCAAAGTGCATGTCAATTTGTAGAGAAAAATATTTTCTATAAATTAGTAAAATTTGTTTTTAAAAAAAATTTAAAAAAAAAAGGTAAAATGGGGGTTGCAAACCATGGAGGGTTTGCAACCCCCGATGACAAGTGGCGCGCGCCCAATCACTTCAAAATTCAGACCAAGAGAAGAACAAAACCTAGCTGCGGGGGTTTGGAGGAAAGGAGGGACCTGGGTTTTTATTAAAATCATTAAGAAAGATTTTGATAAACCCAAACTCACAAATTAAACACTCATTTTTAGTCTATAGTATTCCATTCCCCTCCCAAACCCTCGTACCAAACGGCTTGTAAATTAATCTCAGGACTAGGTTCAAATGGCAACGTTGGGGAGCAGTTCCAGTGGCCCCTCCAGGGATCGAATTCCTGACTGTGGGTTCCATAGCCAATGAACTTGGGAATAAAAAGTAAAAAAAAAAAAAAAACAACAACAACAACAACGTCTTTGGTTTTGTCCAATTGCGTTGACTCAGTGTCCACTCGTAATTATTGGTTCCCGAACAGATCTCACTCTCATCTTTGTTCCTAACAACTCCCCTCTCTGTTTTGCTTTGCTGCATTCCTCAACTCCATCACCTCCCTGATATCCCAACACTTTGAATTCATTCATTTCTTTTCCTTGCCGAACATGGCTGATACTGGACTTGGGGTTGTTACGGAGCCTCTGTTGAAGGCGGTTCTCTCACTTGCTGCCGAGGAGATCAGTCTCGCGTGGGGTTTCAAGAAAGAACTCACAAAGCTTGCAGAGAAGCTGGAGATGGTTCAAGCTTTACTGTCCGATGCTCAGAGCAAGCAATTAAATAACAAACCTGTGCAACTTTGGCTCAAAAGGCTGCAGTCTGTCGCCCTTGATGGTCAGATTGTGTTGGACGAGTTTGGCTACCAAGTTCTTCGCCAAAAGATTGAGAGCCGAAAGAGGGACAAGGTAAGCAGGTTCTTTTCATCCTCAAATCCTGTTTCTTTTCGTTCCAAGCTGGCTCACGAGGTGAAGGATGTTATGTCATCCTTCGAAAAAGTTTATAATGAAGCAAATCGGATTGGCCTTAAGGCGGTTGAGCTGAAAAACTCACTTCCAGATCCTAAGGAAAAGAGGTTAACAGATCCTTTTGTGGATGATTCAGAAATCGTGGGCAGGGATGATGATACCTCACAGGTGATAAGCATGTTAACTGGTTCAGACTACCATGAGGAGGACTTACCAGTCATCACCATCCTGGGCATGGGTGGTCAAGGGAAGACAACCCTGGCCCAGTTAGTTAACAAAGATGCCAAGGTTCAGAGTCACTTTGACAAGAGAGTTTGGGTTTGTGTCTCTGATGATTTTAATGTTCAAAGATTGTTGGCTGAAATGTTGCAGGATCTCACTGAAAGGAACCCTCAACTGACAAATACAAAAGCTTTAGTAAGTCAACTGAAGGAAGAATTGAGCGGTAAAAGATATTTGCTGGTACTTGATGATGTTTGGAATAAAAAAAGTGACGAATGGGATCACATGAGGAGATGTTTGCTAGAAATTGGTGGTTCTAAAGGAAGCAAAGTTCTGGCCACCACACGCAGCGAGGATGTTGCTTCAGCAATGAGAACATCTGGATATCATCGGCTTCAAGTACTCTCACCAGAGCGCAGTTGGGAATTATTTGAGAAACGGGCATTTGCAAAGGGTGGAGCGACAAAGAAACAAGAATTGGAGGATATAGGCAAAAGGATTTTAGAAAGGTGCGGAGGTGTTCCCTTAGCCATAAAGGCAATAGGAGGCTTATTGTACTCCAAGCATTCTGAATCGGAGTGGTTGACGATTGAGAAAAGTGGAGTGTGGAATGATTTTGCCGGTGAAGGAAAGGGGGTTCTTTCGGTCATAAAGCTAAGTTACGATAATTTGCCCTCATTGTCACTGAAACAATGTTTTGCGTATTGTGCAATTTTTGAGAAGGACACTCGCATGGAAAAGGATATGCTAATACAACTTTGGATGGCGCAAGGGCTGCTGAATCCTCGAAAGGGAAGTGATTTACTAATGGAAGACGTAGGCAGTGAATATTTTAATATTCTACTGAGGAGCTCTTTATTGCAAGATGCTGAAAGGGATGATCTAAATAATATCACGCATTGCAAGATGCACGACCTTGTGCATGATGTTTCATTACAAGTGTCGGAGAAATACTGTTTTCATGTGAAGGATTGGAAGCAGGTAAGCAACAAGATCGAGGCTGTGCACTTAACAATCACTGCAGGCGAAGGGGAAATGTGGAAGAACTTGAAAGGTATTGTTCCCTCGAAGCTGCGAACACTTCTTTTGAAAGGTCGTAACTTGCTTGAAGAAGATTTGTCAGCAAACTTTAGATGTCTTTCTGTTTTGATTGTTGAAGATAGGGATGCGAAGGAATTACCAAATTGGATTGGTAAGATGAAGCATTTGAGATTTATTGACATAAGTCGTACAAAAGTAAGAAGGCTTCCAAAGTCGCTCACGGAGTTGTACTATTTGCAGACCTTAAGAGTCGACCGTTACTTGGATGTGGTACCTGAGGGTTTTCCTCAGAAATTAATAAACTTGAGGCATTTTTATGTGGAAAGACGATATTCAGTACCTAATTATTTGCTTCCAAGGATCGGCCAATTGACAAATCTTCAAACTTTGAGTTGGTTTAAGGTGGACAAATGCGATGGATGCCAAATTGAAGAGTTGGAACACTTGGACAACCTTAAAGGTGAATTAAGAATTTATGGCCTTGAAAATGTGAGCAGTCGTGAATCTGCTTTGAAAGCCAACTTGTCAAAGAAGTCAAATATTCAAAGTTTAATGCTTTATTGGGGGAATACGAGAGAAGAAGACTGTGATGACAGCGATGTTATGGAGGGTCTGAAACCTCATTCGAATATCAAAAGTTTGAGAATTGAAAATTATCAAAGCCCCAAGTTTCCATCCTCGATGATCAGAGTAGCAAGGAATGATTTAAACCAGCTTCGCAATCTGGTGAAATTGGGATTATGGGGATTGAATAAATGTGAAGGACTGCCGTCGCTTGGGTACTTGCCTTGTCTTGAGGATTTAACTATGGAAGGTTTAGACAAAGTGAAGTGCATAGGAGAAGAGTTCTATGGGTCTGGGTATGGGCGGTCCAGTCCAAATCCAAATCCAAATGTGGAGGATGTGGTTGGTTGTAATTATGATAATGGGGCAGATGCGATTACTCTCTTTCCAGCACTGAAAACACTACACTTGTCGTATATGAAAAGTGTAGTGGAGTGGTCAGATGCAGTTATTCCACATTCATCATCATCCTCGGTTATTGTTAAAATATTTCCTATATTAGAGCACATGTATATAAGCCAACTTCCCATGTTGAGGGCTTTTCCAAACCTGGGTTGCCTACCAAGTCTTGGTCGGTTGGAGATAGTTGGCTGCCAAAGCCTAACCCTTTCACCGAATTGGAATTGGGTGGCTGGGTCTCCTCCAAATATCCATTATCTCCCATCGCTGCGTGATCTAAGGATTAAGGATTGTGGGGAGTTTACTGCAGCATTTTGCAGCCTCAAGATTCTGGCCCCACTTCAGTCTTTGGAAATCGCAGATAGCAACCCTAGTTTATGGCCTAAGGATCTGCACCACCTCACCAGCCTTAGGACATTAACTCTAGGAGGTTATTATGGTCATTATTCAGAAGTTGATTGTTTCCCCTTCTTCCCTCATTCCGTCTCCCATGTCACCAGTGCTCCTCCTCCTCCTCCTCCATTCGATCATCTCCAATATTTTCCCTCTCTTACGTCTCTTGATCTGGATGGACGTTATTTCCCAAAAGTCACCTCTCTCTGTGATCAAATTCAGTATTTGACTTCATTAAGAGATTTATCAATATATTTTTTTCATCGATTGGAGGCTCTACCAGAGTGGTTGGGTAACTTAACAAGTCTTCAAAAGTTGGAAGTTTGGCATTGCGAAAACCTCAAGCAGTTGCCCTCAGCGGACGCATTTCAACGCCTTACCAACTTACAACTTCTTGAGATTATCAATTGTCCTCTTCTAAAAGAGGGATGCACTGAAGGAAGTGGCTCAGAGTGGCCCAAGATTGCCGATATTCACTTTGTAAGTTGCTCTCTACCTATATTCCTAATTTATTTAAGCTATTCTACGATCGTTTGGAATTTCGCCAATGGTGATGACTACTAATCCACTTCCTGATTTGCTCTCTATATTTCTAACTTATTTCCACTATTTATTCCATGTCTTCAAAGGCTCTCTTTGACTATCATTATTTGTTTGTTTATATGCAAATCTTTTAGGTTTCTTTTCTTTTTTTCAATTAAATAATAAATAAAGGTAGTTTTTTATCCTTTAATCTTCTTGGCATGGGCTACAGTTTTTCTACTCTTTTTTTGCCAAGCCAAATGACTATAACAACACCACAACTCTTCTTCCTACTCAATTATTTCTTACTTTTAACGCAACTTGGAAAATTACGTGGTTATATGCTTCGTTCTTCATGGTTTTCATTCATCACTTGAATGATCATACCATAGATGTAAATGAATTTTCTTTCTTTCATGTAGTCTGAAAGTTGGCAACTATTCTTTGGATAGGAATCGAAATACTGTCATCAATCACTTCAGTTATACATATATTACCCTCAAACCACTAATAGTTCATAGTTCATGGATAATATAACTGTTTATCAATTTGGGTAAGTTTGAATCTCGTGATATTCATAACCTATCATAAACACAGTTTACGATATCAATATTAGGATAGAATCATTTTTTAGGCTACAAGACTAGTAAAAATTGAAAATTCTTGCTTTTGGTGCTGCTGTGTTTTATTTTTACCTACAGGATTTGTTGGACTTTTTGAGCTTTATCATGTTGCCTTCTTTCTCCTTTTTTTTTTTTTTCTTTTTTGCGAATCTCAATTTCTCTTTAGTCACAATAATGATGCATGCATAATTTTGCTGCAGTATATTTATGGCTGAAGATAGATATCAATTTAATATCTTGCTTGAGCCCAATGAAAAATCTAACTTCATGTTGCAGATAAAAAAAGATGAAGGGGACTACAAAGTATCATTTCAAAAAATGGGAAGATGACAATTGTTGGGGGAATCCAAAGCCAGCCATGGGCAGTAGTGACTAAGAGGAAACAGTGGTGCCAAGGTACATATCATGAAATTAAACCAGAAAGGCTAAAATGAGTTCATAGTATGTGCCATTTCAACTAAGGTGACTGCTATGATCCTTGACGTGTCTTTGGAATATTTGTACGTATCTGATATAACTAACAGCATTATTCCATAAGAAAACAGCCTCTAATTCTGTTTCCTTGAAGTCAGTGGCCCAAAAAAAAAGGAAAAAGAAAGGTTATATTTAGATTAGTATGTTTTTGTTTTGCTAGTAATCTCATTGGAGAAGTGGAAAGGTTATATTTAGATTGTGGTCTCAATGTTTTGGAGTTGATTGAGTCCGATCCTAGCTTATAGCCTAAGGATCTACACCACCTAACCATCTGTAGCGCTGGTGGCTGCAGAGGATGTTGATAATTTCAATATTTTTTCTCTCTGATGTCCAGTCAAAAGTATATTTTGCCCATCATTTTGTCTCTCTTATGTTCAAAATTTTGTCTTTCCTTCCCGAACAAATTCAGTATATAAATATCTTGAGGGATTTAGACTCAGAGATTTGCTAGTTTGAGGTACTTCCTAGGTAGCTAAGAAACTTGGAATGGCTTCAAAATCTGAGATTTAGTGACTACAAGAACCTCAACCAATTGTCCATTGCAAAAGGATTTGAAAACCTTACCAATTTACAAGAAGAGAAAATATTCAATTTTCCTCTTCTATGGTAGAGATGATTCAGACTGTCCCTAGATTGGCAGCTCTGCTCCCTACTTGGGACTTTACTAATGTTCCTTCTAAACTACTTTGTAAGTTACTCTCTACTCTTATTAATTCCCCCTACTTATTCCATGTCTTCAAAACCTTTCTTCCTTTGTAATTGTGAAGATGTTGGGGTATAAGACTTTTTTGGGAATGTCTTTAAAATTCGATTGTTACATACTGCAAGAACCTCATGCAGTTGGCCATGGTAGAAGCATTTCAATGCCTTACCAATTTACAGGAACTGAAATATCAATTGTCCTCTTCTAAGGCCGAGATGCTCCAAACGAAGTCGCTTAGAGTGTCCCGTAATTGGCTCCGCTCCTAACTTGGGACTTCATTAGTGTTCACTTTAATTCACTTTGTGATTTACTCTCTGCTTCTGTTTGTTCCCTCTATTTATTCTATGTCTCCAAAAGTACTCTTCCTTTGTGATTGTGATGGTGCAAATACTCTAGGATTTCTTTGGGAACGAAACACTTAATTGTGATTCTTTCTACTTTTTTTTCACAGAATACATATTTTCCAATCTTAATTTAGAAAGCCCGATAAGTACAAGAAGACCAAAAATCTTATTCAAACTGAATTATTTCTTAGTTTGACATAACTTAGAGAATGACATTAATAAATGCTTGATACTAATTGTTTTTCATTCATCATAAGAAGGCTCATACTGTGAATGTTCAACTAATTTTCTCCTTTTCTTGTTAATAGAAATTATTCTATATTACCAGAAAGTAAATGAATTTTCTCAGACAATTATTCTATATCCCCCCATGTTGCTTTTGCGGAATGATGGCTTCTTCCACAATTTGGGTTGGATGGATTGGAATAGAATCTGAACTGTTTTAATCATAAAATATTACTAGAAGAGTAATAGTTGATGAACGTTTGACTGTTCATCAATTTGTGCAAGTTTGATAATCATCTAAATTTGTGTTTTTCATGTAAGCAGAAGGCTAATGTTCAAATTGATACTTGTGAAGTTCATTCTGGAAAATAAAAAGAGATGATGATATTAGTGTGAGAATGGAATCATTTTTTGGCTGCAAAGTTCCTAAAATAAAAAATTCTCCCTCCTGGACAGTTGTGCTATATTTACTGCTTAAGAACTTGTTTCTCTTGTGCTTGCTTATGATGCCTAGTTTCCTTTTCTTTATGCTCGTGCCGATGTCAATGTCTTGTTAGATATAATTAGGATACATGTAGAATCTTGTTGTGGTATATCTATGATTGAAGACTATTTGAACAACATTCTTGCTATGGTATATCTATGGCTTAAGAACATTTGAACTTTGCTATTATACTGATGTTATGAAGCATTTCTTCTTTCTAGGAATGGCTGAAACTATTATTGGTTTGTTACTCAAGCACATTCTGATGATAATGGATCCAACCTACATGGTGAGCACAGAAAATCCATGTTCAAAGGGTCTTCAATTATGATCCAATCATTGGTTCAGTTTGCAAGAACTTCATTGTGCATCTCGAACAAGAAAGCATATGTGAATGGAAGATGTTGGTTCAGCAGAAGTCAGCATTAAGAATCTAAATATCTTTTTACTTGTTTGAAAACTCTTGACTTGATTCTAATTTTACTGTATTATTTGAGCAACATTATACTACCTTTTTTTGTGATGGCTGTATTGAAGCTCACCTCATTCGAGATGGGATAGCCTTTGTTCAATGCTACTATGTCCTTTCCATTGATATTGTCATGCCTTTTGCTATCCTGAAATTATTGTCACTGATCTCATTTGGCATGAACCAACTGGTATCTTTTTCCTTCTCTAACCCCTCATGTAAACGACTTGGTATTGTTGCTGCAGGTTTCACTTGCGTTTTAAACCCACGAATTCCTAGCCTTTGCCAGTTTGATTTTGCTTTTTTGACACTTGTAGCTGCATAGATTTACATATTGTTTGATTAGGTCGAATGGCTCTATTATTCAAACTGCAAATTAATTCATCTCTATCTTGTCCAATGCTGAACAGAAGTAGTTGCCTGGATTTATAAATTACTGCTATTGATTAGGCATTAGAGCAACAATATTATGAAATAACTATTCAAAATTAGTGATTATGCATTAAATTTATTTTTTAATGTTTGCAATTTGGGGTGAAACATATGGTAATAGTATAAAAATTTATTGAATAATCTCATCAACTTTTACAAAATAAAAATTTACCACTTATATATTATTATAAAGTGAAACAAATGGTAATACTATAACTTTTGAATAAAACTCCATCTTCACCATCTTTCACTAAAAAACACATTGTAATATTATAACTTTTGGTCTCATACATATTTTGTTTACATAATTGAAAAAAAAAATGAATTTGTATATCTGTTACAAAACCTTTTATAATAACAAATGTATTGAAAAATTATTATTTATTGTTAAAAAAAAAACTCAATTCATCTTTAATAACAATGCCTCGCAAAAATAATGTACAATAAAAAAAATGAAATTTGTAGGCTATTGTACCACAAACTATTAGAATTGTTTAGAGAGCAAAAAAAAAAAAAAAATTCCGCTGTCAAAAATTAAAGATTGTATTTACAAAATAATATGACATCTCTTTATCACTTTATTTAGAACAATTTAATGAAAAAAAGAATCAAATTTTATTTTTTCAACTAAATGTATTTTCAACTAAATGTATTGTAACACCTTTGTTGAAACTTGTATTATTTAAAAATGATGATTGATATGAATTATTAGGGAATTCATCCTAAAAGCTACACATGTAAGGATGACCCCAAGAACAATCACAATAAGAGATTGAACTACTTGTTCTAAGGTACAAGAGAAATTTTGATCCCGATCTAACTATGTAAATTGAAATATTAGTATCAATATGGATCGAAACAATGCCACAAATTAAGAAAATAAAACTTAATTTGATAAGTCACAAGAATAATGTAAGGACAACCTTATTGTACTCAAAAGTTCACAAAAGAACTTAAAATTGCAAATAACCTTACAAAGAAATTGTTATTGGTGATAATTGTATACAGACTTTCAGCCAACATGCCCTTTTATAAGGCCAAAAATTTTGGCCTTGTTACAATTTGAAAATCTTTTAGGAAGATCCCTTAAACAATTCGGTCAATAACCAAACTATGAAACTAAAATTAAGGATGAGAAAAAAAAATTAGGGTTAGGAAAAACCCTTTTGGTTGACCAACAATGAATAATTTCAGCCATATTGACTAATTTTTACAACGATATAGTGTTCATTATTCGACGGTATAGTGTTGAATTAACGTGGTACAATATATTTTCTTTAAAAAAAGTAGATTAAAAAAAAAAGATCTTACAATGTAATGTGTAGTTGAGATGTATTATTTCACACGCAATAATTTAATTTTGATAGAATTTAAAAAATTTCAACTTATATAATATCAATTTTTGATGACGTACAATACTTATAAATGTATGGTACAGTATCCATTGTTCAATAATAGAATGTTCAATTAATGTGGTACGATGCATATTTTTGTAAAAAAAATTGATTTTTTTCTAAAAGAAATAATATAATATAATAAGTAATTGCTATGTATTAACTTCCATATTGATGGGTTTGTCAAAACTCGCGAAATTAATTACTTGCACTCTAGTGATTATAAACTAATTTTTTAATAATAATGGACCAGATAGAATCCCAAAGGAACTAGCAATCAATTTCTTAGTTTAAAGCAAGGAAAAGTAAATTTGGGGGGTTTTGAGTAATTAACTAATTAACTAAACTTTAGCAAACAATTAAAATAAATAATTAAACAGAAAATATAGAAGAAAATCTATATTACTAAACTTTTGATCTAAGTGTATGATTTCATTCAATTGCATTATTGATCATACGTTACTAATATTCATATTGCAATTTCAAATATTTAATTTGAAAATTTATTAGGATAGCCATAATAAATCTTCTATTTCCCTAAAGTAATTGACGAACCCAACATCCAAATTAAAACTTATCATTAACTGACTGGACACAATAGTGTTCCATATCAAATATTCATATTGCAATTTCAAATATTTAATTTGAAAACTTATTACCATAGTCATAATAAATCTTCTATTTCCCTAAAGTAATTGACGAACCCAGCATCCAAATTAAAACTTATCATTAACTGATTGTACACGATCGTGTTCCATATCAAATTAATAGTAGTATAAAGATTTATGAAAATAATTAAACCAAAACTAAATAACTGAAATAGCTGCCACTATTTAATCTTGTCCCATTAATTCCCGTAAAATAAGCATGCATATTTTAATTCATAACTATAAATAACCTAATTGCTATTTATACCACACATTAATGACAATTATGGATCACTGAACTTATGGATAGTTATAGAATAAAAGATGAGGAATTAAATTGTCAGATTAACCAACATCAATAATTCATAGAAAATAAAAACAAGAATCAACAAGTATTTGAATTAAAAGTAATGAATATAAATTAAGTACAAAACGTCACAGTAATAGCAATTGAAATCAAGATATCCTTTGAATTAGAAAAATAGTATTTATCCATTCATGGTGGAAAACATGATTCCTTGAATTTATTGGAAGATGCTAACCCCAGAGGAAAAAATGTGTGAGTGATGATGGAGGCATGTGTTGTAATGATGACTGAGGTGCTTACTAGGTGTTTTTATAGGAAAAGACAACTTCTAAAATATAGGAGTGAATCCCTAAAAATATCATAAGAATACTAATTTCAAAAGGATTTCTAAAAATCAAATTCTAATTTAAAAAGGAAAGATAAACAATATAACAGAGGGTAAAAGATATTGGAGGCTACTAAACTTTTCAAATCGTATACTTTTGGCCATTTATCTAACAAAATTACGCGAATAGCCATTCAACTCATAAATTTAGCAACCCGTAGGAATTTCGTTACAATATTCATTTTTCCGTTTGTTACAGATATGTAAATTAAAAAAAAAATTAACTATGTAAATGAAAGAAGATTAAGACCTATATGTTTAGAATTTTTAACATTATCATTTATATAAAAAAAAGATATTCATTAACTCCTTTTTTATTAATAAAAAATATTTTTAAAATTAATTTTGCATGTTTGAAGATTCTATATTTCTAATACAGTAAAAAATACTACTCCCTCTATCTCAAAAAAAAAAAAAGAGTCTAATTTTAAAATTTTTGTTTGTCCTAAAAAAAAAATCCACTTTTGGTGTGAAATTTTTGTACTACACTTAATAATAATAATACTATATTACTCAAATTAAAAAATAAAGATAAAAATATAATATTTTATAAATTATGCGTTAAGTGTATTATATTTTGTAATTTAAAAAAATTTGTACCAAATCAAAAATAGATTCTTTTTTGGAGACGGTGGTAGTATTTAGAAATAATAATATTTTGTTTAGATTGTACAAATAATGTTTAGAAAGTAAAAAAAAAAAAGATTACTAAAAGATATTAGTATTAAATATATTTACTTGTTATAAAAGGTTAATGAAATATATAGTAAAAATTATATATGTTCCACCATATGACAATATTGAGGTAATTTCTATATCTATATCTATATATATATATATAAAAGAGAGCCGTGGTTATCTTTTGTCAATAAGTTTCCTCCAAGAATAGGTTTCACTTTCGTATAAGTGTAATTTTGTGAAATTTTGAAACTATTTTGTGAAATTTTATGAAATTTCGTATAAGTGTAAATCTAAAACTAATCAAAATTTTTATCATATATGGGATTTTTCAATTTTCATTATTATATAAATTTTGTAATTCACTTACACTTACAGGTTTCTTTGTATATATTCTTAATGTTTTATTTTTCATATTAAAAAAATTTACTTAGTAATATATATTAAATAATTGTAGAAATAAATATTTAAAATAATTTAACCTGACCAACATTTATTATTTTAAATATTTTGATTAAAAAATCAGTAGTAATTCAAAACATTGTTTAAAATTATTATAATTATGATTACAAATAATTGGCATGTTTATCTCTACATTTGCATATCCTTATTTAAATATTTTATAACTATTACTTTTAATTATTTTTACTTATTGAATTAACTAAATGTACTTTTATATGAATTAATTTATATCGTAATAATAAATAAATAGTTATATATATTTAAAGTTGTAACATGTTTTAATCTCAATATTTTAGTGTTAATTAAACAATTATTGCAATTAACTTTATATCTACTATTTAAAATTACATATACCAAACAAATTTTTATATGCCCTTAATAGAATATTTTAAAAAATAGGAAAATATGTAACATGATACTTTAACTAACAATATAATTCTATAAAGTAGTATTAAATTAACTAAAAAAGAAATTTATAGTTCATAAATAGAATCAAACAAATTAAAAATATAAATTATATATTTCAAAAATAAAATAAATTTTTTCTTAAATATTAATATTTATTAAATTTTAATTTATCACTGGGCCCCATGCCTTTGGTAATTTTGTAGTAGGTAACCTTTTGTCAAAAGGTTTTTTTCAGGTTGTAGGGTATATTTTGGTATAAGTAGAATTTTATAAAATTTTGAAACTTATTTCATTTACTTTTAGTATATTAATTCACTTTAAAAGTTTTCTTTATTATCAATTTAAATTTTACTTTCAAGTACAATTAGTTGTCATCTAAAATTAATCAAAATTTTATCATACAGAGGATTTTTTAAAATTATAATAATAAATAATTATTTAAGTAAATTATGAACAACACTATTATAAATAATTGGTATATTTATCCATAGGAAAAAATTCATATTCTACATTTATATATCCTTATTTAAATATTTTATAACTGTTATCTCAATTATTGCTACTTGTTAAATTATATTCATACTCTATGTAAAGTTATACATACCAAATAAATTTTTATATGCCCTTAATAGCATTTTTTTTAAAAGAAAGAAAGGAAAACAGGATACTTTAGCGAGTAATATCTACATTCTAAAAGGGAAATTCAATGGTAACTTACTGTTAGTACGTATCCTCCAGGTTGCATGTTACACTTTGGTAAAAATGTAATTTGTTGACATTTTGAAACTATTTTTGTATACTTTTAGTATATTACTTTACTTTAAAATTTTATTATTTTATTATCTTTATTATCAATTTAAATTTTACTTTCCAATACAATTAATTGTAATGAAAAATTAATCAAAATTTTTATTGTACATAGGATTTTTTTTTCAATTTTCATTACCATATAAATTTTGAATTTCACCTACACTTATATATTTCATTTATATATATTCTTAAATGTTTTGTTCTAATATTAAAAAATTTTAGTTAGCAGTATATATTAAAAAATTATAGAAATAAATGTTTAAAAAAATTTAACTTTATCCCATTTATTATTTTAAATACTTTGACTAAAAAAATCAATACGAATTCAAAATATTACTTAAAATTATTACAATGTATAATTATTTAAATAAATTATGAACTCTATGATCACAAATAATTTGTATATTTATCTACAAGAAAAAATTCATACTCTGCATTTACATATCTTTATTTAAATATTTTATAACTATTACCCTTACTTATTTCTACCTATTAAATTAACTAAATGTACGTTTATATAAATTAATTTACATGGTAATAATAAATAAATAGTTATATATATTTAAAGTTGTAATATGTTTTAATTTCAATATGTTAATGTTAATTAAATAATTAATCGAATTAACTTTATATCTACCATTTAAAGTTACACATACTAAACAAAATTTTATATGCCCTTAATCGAATATTTAAAAAAAATACAAAGACATGTTTCATGATACTTCAACTAATAATATAATTATATAAATTAGAACTCCCTTCGTCCCCAAAAAAGTATTTTGTTTGACTATGTATAATTTTTTGTTAGTTATTAGGTACAATACACTTAATGCACTTACTAAATGTATAATTTTATATTTTTATCCTTACTTTTTAATTATGAATATAGACAATTATTATTAATAAGGATATTTTAAAATTTTAGTTTAAAAGTGAACTATTTTTTGAGATAAGAAATTTTTTTTTAAAGCGAACTCTTTTTTTGGAATGGAGGGAGTATTAAATTAACTAAAAAAGAACTTATAGATCATAAATATAATAAATTAAATTAAGAATATAAAATATATATTTTAAAAACTAAACAAAAAAATTTCTCAAAAATTAATATTTCCTAAATTTTAAAATATCATTGGGCACACCCACGGTTTGTATAGGGCTAAAAACCTAGTAATTATACAAAGTAGTATTAAATTAACTAAAAAAAATTATAGTTCATAAATATAATAAAATAAATTAAAAATAAAAATTACATATTTCAAAAATCAAACAAAAATTTTTATTAAAAAATTGATATCGATTAAATTTTAAACTATTATTAAGCACACCTCACGCCTCGCGTGGGGCTTAAAAACTAGTTATCTAATTAGATATCAATTAACTGAATAGTTGAATTAAATTGAAAGAAATGACTGTAGAATTTCTCTATATGTATATAGATAGAGATTGTCAAGTAATTTGTCCGCTGTCCCGCTTAGCACTTGTATTTTCTCTTTTCTTTGTTTTTCTTGAGGAATTTGTTTTCACCATCTAAAAAAGATAATGTATTGATTAAAGACTTCAAAATGGACAAAGATAAATGTGATTTGATCTAAATAGCCAAGTAATTGCATTGATAATGTTGCAGAAAATGGTGCACGTCTAATATTTTTATGGATTGTCTAAGTGAAAATTATCCATTAGATTGACATATGAGTGCCAAATTTGGTGATTTTCATTTCAACCTATATAAAAAAAAAAAAAAAAGAGAGGGTATTTAGGAAGTACAAAATTGAGATGGGTTAAGAAGGTATTTAGGAAGTAGTCTTACGAATTAGAACCAAACCGAAATTGAATCAGTAGTTGTTGTGATTCTTAAACTACAAACTATATGAGACGGCTCCAAAAATAGAATTGAAATTGTGAAGGATGATTTTTGTTTCCATTTCCATAATTTTGGAAATCAAAATTAAAATCGGCGATTTTAAAAACTAGTTAAATAGATAAATAATTATATATATATATATACACACACATATATCATTCTTTCTAATATATTATACCCATAACTATTTTGACATACGATTTTCTTCAAATTCTCCCAAATCTTTATTCTTCTCCATCAATTTTCCGTTTACTTTTTTTTTTTAATTTATAACAGTTATTAGTTAGCTTCTTTTATAATTCTCAATTCTCAACTTTTCTTCTTGTATGGTTTCAATTCTTCAAATTTGACACTAACCCTTTTAATTTTATCTATACATTACTTCAATCAATCATATAGCTTCTTTAAAAATTAAAATTTACAAAGAAAAAAACGAACTATTTTCTTTTTCACATATTTTTTAAAATATTTAAATAGGAACCTCCTAGAACTAAAATGGACCTGTAATCGAAACCAAAATTAGTCGAAACTGAGTTTAGTGAGTTTGTAATAATGGACTAATAGTTCTACTCTGCTTACAGTTGATTCGAGTTTTCAAGCTTGGCATTGCTAAGCTCAAACTCAATTCAAAGGGCTAATCAAATTGTTCTCAATCAACACCAAGTTTACCCAAGTTTTTTTTTATTATTATTGAAAACATGGGAGTCAAGTTCCAGCAATTTTCATTAAAATAATAATCATATTTTTTTTTATCACTTCTAAAGTCCTAAAAAAACTTTATTTCTGATCAAAATTCACAAAGTCAACCTAAAACTAAAACACGTAGAACCTTGATGTAATTTTTTGGTCACTTTCTCTTTATAGTTTGAAGGACCTTTCAGGTTAGGATCATAATAATCGAAATTCATTTTGTGTAAATCCAAAATTCTAGAATAAATCTTATTCCTTTTATCTAGATATTTACTCATCACGTGATAAATCCCATCTCTATTTGTAAAAGAAAAAAGTATATCAGTTGGTTTCTATGTAATTATAATGAGAAACCTCATCAAATAATAAACACGTATGTATGTGTATGTATATATATATATATATACACACACACATATAAATAAAAGAAAAAAGTATGTCAGTTGGTTTTAATGTAATTATAATGATTAATGTGACTTAAATTGTCCTTTTGGTAAGTTACTTAAACTGTTTTTTAAAAGTTCAGTAATTTTATAACTCTTAAGAAACTCTAAAATCCGTTAAAACCAAATTAGATCAGTGATTATAATATTAGATTTCTAATAGAGTTTTATATCTCATCTTCGTAAAAAATAGATTTTATTTTGAATGATATGTTTATTTTACAAGAATAAAATTTTCTCACATCACAATTTGATTTTCTAAATTGTGTCATCTTAGTAAATTGAATGATATGGTTTTAACTATTAGAGTTTAACCTCGATGTAACTATTTTTTTTTGTGTATTTACTTAATTAAATGGAGAAATTTAGTGAGTAATTACTATTAACTTGGAATCTTATTATGATTCTAATACTTCATTGCCATAAAATATTAATTACTTTATCAGATTTCGTTTTAGGTACTATCAATTTTGATTTGATTTTTCATGTTATATATATTTTAATATATTCCAATAATTAAATTGACTTAGCTTTTAAGAACTAATTTTTATTTCATATATTTTAACAATTTCACTTTTACTTTTAATTTTTTACTTTCAATAATTATATAACAAAAAAAAGTACACAATTTAACAAGTTTGAAAACAAAAAACTTTACATAATAAAAAATTCACATTATAACTATGACTTTTAGTGCATACATTTTTTATCTATTAAGATTCCTTTTTTCTTCTCGGGCTATCACCCGAAATCTTTATTAATGACAAAAAGAAATTTGATTAGCAGCAAATATAGGAAAACAAATGTGGCAATAAGAAATTGTTAGGTACTTTCAACAATTATTTTTTAATAGTGTTATATGTTTTAAAATTTTATGAGAATTCTATTTATTTAGAAATCTTTAATTTTTTAAAATTTTAAGATAACAGTCAACATACATTTTTATAACATTCAAAATAGATATATTCAATGTCACATTCAATAAAAATTTATGATATGTATATAGGCTGTATTCAAGATGTCCGAACTTGCCTGATGTATTAGAAATGATAAAATACTTAATTTGCATAAATTAGGCATACAGGCCTTCTAACCCATTTTAGTAATAGGGAAATATTAATTATTTTATCAAATTTTACTCTAAGTTCCAAAATTAATCAATAAATTTGATTGTTAGGAATATTAATTGTGCAAAAGTCTTTAATAGGTCTAGGTAACAAAATCAACTTTTGGTTTGAGAAACGAATACTAATACCAACTATAATTTTTGATAAATTTTTTACGTTTTTTAATATTGAAATAAACTATCATGTGTTTTACTTGTAGCTTTCATTTGGTCTTGTGAATATTTGAATGTACTCGAATTTTTTTTTCTCTTTTATTTGAAAAACTAAAATTGAAGACAATTGATTTAAATTTAGTCTAAAAAGTTAATAATTTCTTAATATAGTTATTCATTCCTTCTATTTTGATTTCTGCAACTTCAATATAGTTTTCACTTTTCCATTTTTGTTTTCTTACCCCAATTTCAGTTGTGTAAGTTTTTATTTGTTTAAGCTCAAATGGATCAACTATATAATTTTTTAATCCAAATTTTATTCCGAATTTTCACAACCAAATATGACCCTAAAATTTTAATGTATAATCCACACATCTTTTCACAAAATAAGTCAATATTTTGAAAGATGTTATTACAATAACATATTATTATACTTAATATAGATTATTACTTGTTATTAGTTCATATAAAACCATTTCATACCAAAATTCAGAACACCACAACGTATTAAAAGATCAACAAGAAAAAAATAATTAATTAATATTTTTAGAGTTTTAGTTGTATATTTAATATTATATCTTAAATTATATTAAATCATAATTTAATTTTCCAAAAGGATGAAACTTTTTATCAAAACTCCGGTACTACGGCTTAGGCATCCGGCAGTTTTTTTCCTCATATTATTGTTTGTTGTTATTCAGACAATTTAACTTTAATTACCTTCAATCTATAGAATATACATAAAATAATGTTTTATTATTTTAAATTTGAATTTATACTTGCCATATTTATTGTACTGTCATTGTGGCAGTATTAATTTAAAATTGTAATAATTTATATAGTCAAAAAAATTTCACCTTTCACTATTAAATGCCAATTTGAATTGATTTCATTATTACAAAAATCTTTAGTTAGAATAAAATATTTATTTGGATTTCAATTACAAATATCTACTGTTATAATCACTCCATTATGATTTTCAAGTGTTCACTATATTTTGATTTGGAGAAAGTCCTCCTTGCGAAGGCGAAACTCCCCCACCTGTACCAGTCAAGTGTTCACTATACTTGCTTTGTCTTAAAGAGGTCATATTATTACTATTTAAAGTAATTTGACTTTGACACTTTCTTCATTTGATGCAAGTGGAAAAACGAATTCATTTATCATACTAGGGAGAACGCAAGAAACTTAACCACAGAAGAGTGAATCCTAATATTGACATGAACGAATTCATTTAGACTTCCAGCTGAAGAAGTGAATTTGTTGTTCACTGGCAGTGAAGAGTTGGATACAACTAAGAATATGAACAGCGCACTATTTTTTGTTGTTGGATAATGTAAAGACAATCATTTGTAAAGTCCGAGCATCTGTTTTCCTTGACAAACCACATTGCTGTAGTTCTGAAATATAACTTCTTGTCATATGCAACTATGATATAAGCTCAATTTGCAAAAGATTGAATTTAAAGCTCAATTTGATATTTGTGCAAGTGAACATTTGACTGATTCCCTTGAGACATTTTTCAGGTAAGAGGGAGATGTATTTTCAGTGCTATGGACAATATGGTATTCAAAAGATTTGGCGTGACGATATCTTGCCCTGTCGTGCTTATCTCCGTCACTGGTGAGTGCCACTCAATCTCTTTTTACATGAATAGGAATTTTCATTTGTCTGAACTTTGTGGTTATTAATAGCAGTAGTTTTCCTTTCCAACGATGTGTCTGAATGACAATTCTGGAATTTTTGTTTACTTTATGATTGTCCCCCATTTTACTTCTTAAGAATTAATTGCTGGGATTAGTTTACCATAACTTCATTATGCTTGGAAATTTCTCTATATACATTAGTTATACTATACAGAAGCCAAAATTGATGGAATTGTGCTGCAGTGTATTGGCAGCAGAAAAGCTTGGTGATACGGTCTACGATAACTTTGTTGATCACACTTTTCTTGGTGACCGTAAAACTACTATACGTGAGTACTTGGCAACAACTGGTGCTGGCATCATGGAAGAGGAGCCTCCTGGACCACTAAAAAGCCGATATGGTGGTTGATATGAACAAACTTCTGAAATCATTTACTGAATGTTCATTGTTAAGCTGTCATTTTACAGCATTAATGTGACCAATT
Source organism: Gynochthodes officinalis (assembly GCA_020080225.1). NCBI lineage: Eukaryota > Viridiplantae > Streptophyta > Magnoliopsida > Gentianales > Rubiaceae > Gynochthodes > Gynochthodes officinalis. Next base: position 1,093,112 of record CM034619.1, on the reverse strand, counting down.
GCTTGACTAAATGACGAGTTGCCCGGTTCTTTGGGAGTAGGTATTGGGGTACCACCTGGTGTGAATCTTTTAACTGAGATGTCTAATCTTAGTGTGATATTTAATTTTAGGAACTTTGTAAGCATTAAAATCTTTACAGCAATGAAAGATGAAGCTGGTAAAGATTTCATTGCAGAAAGGCTTTTGCTTCAGTTGCTGTCCTCTTGCGAACATGGTTTAACTGAAGTTCGTTTAATCTTTTCATTATTAACACAATTCTTATGACTTTGCAAGGATTTCGACAAGGCCCAAAGGAATGTACCATCACCCGCAAACCGCCTCTTCCCCCACGCCACCGCACCTCTATCAACACAAAATTCTTATGGCTTTCTGCTTGAGGTTTATTCTGTTCTTCGAGTTTTAAAGCAAAGCTACCACAATTGAAGAGTTCCTGGGATTAACTTTTGACCGGTTAATAATTCTGCAACAACACAAAAAATAATAATAATAGGTTTGCAACAACACAAAATGAGAATACGCTGCCCCCTACACCATTAGAAATCATTTCAATGCGTCCTTCTTTATGGAAAGGAAAACATGCGTATATATCAGAGCAAACTATTCCTAGCTACACAACTATTTGTCTTCCTTATTCTCTAATTCCTTGATCAATAATTCCATCATCTTTTTATACATAGGCATGTAATGATCATTTATCATTGTTTTAGACAACCGTAGCTTGCTATATAATTCTCTAGGTGTTTCATAAATGCCAACATGCTCTGCAGAACCATCATCCTCGCCAAAATCATTTGCATCAGATGAAGGCACAGAAACCAAATGCATTATCCGGCCTGGTGGGTAAAACTGAAGGTTTTCTGAGACAACTGAAGACGAGATGGGTGTTTGGCTTCCCACTGCATCTGCCAGCACCTTTTGCTCTTCTGAAATTTCTTCTGCTGCATCAGCTTCTTCTTCCTGGGCCTGGATATCAGCATCAATCTCCCGTCTCTGAAGCTCCTTCTCCAGTTCATACCACAACTCACCTTCAGTGATATCTTCCAAAGTGGAAGCAGTGATGACTCTATCCTCCCGAATCAGACCTTCCTCTTCATCTACCTCTTCCTCTGTCTCTTCAAGTGCTGAACCAAGACTTGAACAACAGAACACCAACTAGTTTGACTTGGAGTCTCTGCTTACCACTTCACTAACAATAGATACAGATGTTCTTTCGGTGACAAGAGAAGTTGACTCAGGCAAATCATTGGTTTTACATTCTGAAGAAGTATTCACCACACAACAGCATAGACCCATACACGTCCATGATGAAAAAGAAGAACGAGTCCTAACAAGTCCTAACAACTGTTGGAGCTACATCTTACGCACGCTTGATAACTACTTGTAAAACAAAAGGTACTCATAACCTATTAGCATTTTGAAAAAGAAGATAATGGCACTCTTTAAGAATAAAGTAGTTCGGCATTTAGGAGAACTGTACTTGGGAATCATCAAAAGTGCATTTCACACATATAAAGCATAAACCATGAAGATCACTTTATGTCGGAGTTAAGTAAACAAAATGAAAAAATTAATTGCAAATTATACAAAATAAATTTCGCAATATCTTACACTAGTGCTGCTTGAAACAGGCCGCAAAAGCGCACTTGCAACTGCAACTCTAGCTTATTGCATTAGACACAAATGGTAGGCTAGACGCAAGAGCAATGGCAGAGCGATATATTACATGTAAAACTCTGTTGTGCTCAATTTGATCACGCAGATCATTTAACCAAGATGAAGCTGTTACCTAATAAGATACGTATGCAAGTCTCATCAGCTAAATCTATCATTGATTTATTTGTGACAGATAGTAACCTGACAAACACTTTTCAATTTAAGATAACGAAACTGGACCTCTGAACGGAGATCATCCACAGAAGCAGTTGAAAATGTTGGCACAAGATCAGAGCCATTGATTATCCTAGTGATGAAGTGCTTCCTCCAACTCCCATGTCATGCAGGCAGCTGAAGAGACAAAAACAAGGAAATAAATGACAGATTTTTCAAATAGCACAAGAAAGAGAAGACATCAAGAGAGTGATGCTAATTCACAAAATTTGAACTCCAACTAACACTTAATATTTTCACTTTGCAAGAGGGTTTCTCTAAACCTAGTAAAAAAGCATCCTTTTTACAAGATGAAGATTAGATGGTCCAATGGACTAATCATAACCCATAAACAATCCAAAATAATGAAACAGCTTATCACACTCCATGAAAAAACAATAGAATTAAGAGTGAAAAGTCAAAGCAGCTTGCCACGTGCTTGGTGCAAAGGTAACACATGTGATTGAGGACAACTCTTTCTGTTCTCGAAGAATATATGTAAGAATAGCAGCAGTTCCACCACCTAATGAGTGGCTAACAACCTGAAAATCAACAATGATGCTTGTTACGATGTTTACTGAGGATGATAAATACTCTTGACACCTATAACAGCAATATGAAGTGAGAGACATATGGATTGGAGATAAAAATAGCACATACTCAGAGATTTAGAAGCAGAATTCAAAACCTGACTGCTTATCCATTCAAATAAAACTCAAAGAATAGCATTCATGTATAATGCAACTATTATTTGCCTTAACTTCATGATCAGGATTTTCACGTAGAGCCTTGAGCAATATGGGAGTGCTGAGCTTCGCAATCCATCGGGCAGCAGCAACCATTCCACAATGTGCATATCCGAGTAGTAGATTTCATATGCCCCTCATGTAAAACTGAATGGTGAAAAGTGACCACTGCACCTGTAGCTGCAGTTAACGTGTCTTTGATGCTATGTGTTCCTCGGATTAGAAGAAGGAAGCATTTCGAATCTTTATCATGTAAAATTGTAAATGCAGGCTTCAAAAGCTGCAGTTATGAACTTTGAAGGTAAATGCTTAAGAAAGCATTGTATCGTGGTCTTCGTAGAAAAAGGATATTCGCAGCAGTAAAAACAAGCTTTTACTCTTCCATCCCAAAGTAGTATTAATTACGTTAATCCCAGGGATGGTTCAAAAGGTAATGTTGGGAGCAGTTCCAGTGGCCACCAGGGATCGAATCGCTGACTTTGGGTTCCATAGCCAATGAATGTCGGAAAAAAAAAAACTTTGGTTTTGTCCAGTTGCGTTGACTCACAAACCACTAGTAATTATTGGTTCCCAAACAGATCTCATTCTCTTCTTCCTTCCTAACAATTACTCTCCCTGTTTTGCTTTGCTGCATCCCTCAACTCCAATCACCTCACTGATATCCCTAGTCCTTCGAATTCATTTGTTCCTTTTGCTTGCCGAACATGGCTGATGCTGCACTTGGGGTTGTTACGGGGGCTCTGTTGAGGACGGTTCTCTCACTTGCTACTGAGAAGATCACTCTCGCGTGGGGTCTCGACAAAGAACTCACAAAACTTGCTCAGAAGGTGAAGATGATTCAAGCTTTGCTGTCCGATGCTCAGAGCAAGCAAGTAAATGACAAAGCTGTGCAAGTTTGGCTTGAAATGCTGCAGTCTGCCGCCCTTGATGCTCAGATTGTGTTGGATGAGTTTGGCTACCAAGTTCTTCGCCAAAAGATTGAGAGCCGAAAGAGGGACAAGGTAAGCAGGTTCTTTTCATCCTCAAATCCTGTTTCTTTTCGTTCCAAACTGGCTCACGAGGTGAAGGATGTTATGTCATCCTTCGAAAAAGTTTATGATGAAGCAAATCGGATTGGCCTTAAGGTGGTTGAGCTGAAAAACTCACTTCCAGATCCTAAGGAAAAGAGGTTAACAGATCCTTTTGTGGATGATTCAGAAATCGTGGGCAGGGATGATGATACCTCACAGGTGATAAACATGTTAACTGGTTCAGACTACCATGAGAAGGACTTACCAGTCATCACCATCCTGGGCATGGGTGGTCAAGGGAAGACAACCCTGGCCCAGTTAGTTAACAAAGATGCCAAGGTTCAGAGTCACTTTGACAAGAGAGTTTGGGTTTGTGTCTCTGATGATTTTAATGTTCAAAGATTATTGGCTGAAATGTTGCAGGATCTCACTGAAAGGAACCCTCAACTGACAAATACAAAAGCTTTAGTAAGTCAACTGAAGGAAGAATTGAGCGGTAAAAGATATTTGTTGGTACTTGATGATGTTTGGAATAAAAAAAGTGACGAATGGAATCACATGAGGAGATGTTTGCTAGAAATTGGTGGTTCTAAAGGAAGCAAAGTTCTGGCCACCACACGCAGCGAGGATGTTGCTTCAGCAATGAGAACATTTGGATATCATCGGCTTCAAGTACTCTCACAACAGCAAAGTTGGGCATTATTTGAGAAACGGGCATTTGCAAAGGGTGGAGCGACAAAGAAACAAGAATTGGAGGATATAGGCAAAAGGATTTTAGAAAGGTGCGGAGGTGTTCCCTTAGCCATAAAGGCAATAGGAGGCTTATTGTACTCCAAGCATTCTGAATTGGAGTGGTTGACGATTGAGAAAAGTGAAGTGTGGAATGATTTTGCCGGTGAAGGAAACGGAGTTCTTTCGGTCATAAAGCTAAGTTACGATCATTTGCCCTCATTGTCATTGAAACAATGTTTTGCGTATTGTGCAATTTTTGAGAAGGACACTCTGATGGAAAAGGATAGGCTAATACAACTTTGGATGGCGCAAGGTATGCTGAATCCTCGAAAGGGAAGTGATTTACAAATGGAAGACGTAGGCAGTGAATATTTTAATATTCTACTGAGGAGTTCTTTATTGCAAGATGCTGAAAGGGATGATCTAAATAATATCACGCATTGCAAGATGCACGACCTTGTGCATGATGTTTCATTACAAGTGTCGGAGAATTACTGTTTTCATGTGAAGGATTGGAAGCAGGTAAGCAACAAGATCGAGGCTGTGCACTTAACAATCACTGCAGGCGAAGGGGAAATGTGGAAGAACTTGAAAGGTATTGTTCCCTCGAAGCTGCGAACACTTCATTTGAAAGGTCGTAACTTGCTTGAAGAAGATTTGTCAGCAAACTTTAGATGTCTTTCTGCTTTGATTGTTGAAGATGAGGATGCGAAGGAATTACCAAATTGGATTGGTAAGATGAAGCATTTGAGATTTCTTGACATCAGTGGCACTTGGATACGAAAGTTTCCAAAGTCGCTCACAGAGTTGTACTATTTGCAGACCTTAAGAGTCGGCCTTTCGTTGGATGTGGTACCTGAGGGTTTTCCTCAGAAATTAATAAACTTGAGGCATTTTTATGTGGAATCAGGATATGAACCTAATTATTTACTTCCAAGAATCGGCCAATTGACAAATCTTCAAACTTTGAGTTGGTTTAAGGTGGACAAATGCGATGGATGCCAAATTGAAGAGTTGGAACACTTGGACAACCTTAAAGGCGAATTAAGAATTTATGGCCTTGAAAATGTGAGCAGTCGTGAATCTGCTTTGAAAGCCAACTTGTCAAAGAAGTCAAATATTCAAAGTTTAGAGCTTTATTGGGGGTATAGGAGAGAAGAAGAGTGTGATGGCAGCGATGTTATGGAGGGTCTGAAACCTCATTCGAATATCAAAAGTTTGACAATTGAGAATTATAAAAGCCCCAAGTTTCCATCCTGGATGATCAGGGTAGCAAGGAATGATTTAAACCAGCTTGGCAATCTGGTGAAATTGGGATTATGGGACTTGAATGAATGTGAAGGACTGCCATCGCTTGGGGACTTGCCTTGTCTTGAGGATTTAAGTATGGTAGGTTTAGACAAAGTGAAGTGTATAGGAGAAGAGTTCTATGGGTATGGGTATGGGCGGTCCAGTCCAAATCGAAATCCAAATGTAAAGGATGTGGTTGGTTGTAATTACGATAATGGGGCAGATGCGATTACTCTCTTTCCAGCACTGAAAAAACTTAAGTTATGGATGATGACAAGTGTAGTGGAGTGGTCAGATGCAGTTATTCCACATTCATCATCATCCTCGGTTATTGTTAAAATATTTCCTAAATTAGAGGAAATGAGCATATTGGACCTTCCCATGTTGAGGGCTTTTCCAAACTTGGGTTGCCTACTAAAGCTTCGACAATTGAATATGCGTAACTGCGAAAGCCTAACCCTTTCACCGAATTGGAATTGGGTGGTTGGGTCTCCTCCAAATATCCATTATCTCCCATCGCTGCGTGATCTAAGGATTAAGGATTGTGGGGAGTTTACTGCAGCATTTTGCAGCCTCAAGATTCTGGCCCCACTTCAGTCTTTGTCAATTGAGGGCAACCCTAGTTTATGGCCTAAGGATCTGCACCACCTCACCAGCCTTACGGCATTAACTCTAGGAGGTTATTCAGAAGTTGATTGTTTCCCCTTCTTCCCTCATTCCGTCTCCCATGTCACCGGTGCTCCTTCTCCTCATCCTCCATTCGATCATCTCCAATATTTTCCCTCTCTTACGTCTCTTCAACTGTATGGACGTTATTTCCCAAAAGTCACCTCTCTCTCTGATCAAATTCAGTATTGGACTTCATTAAGAGATTTATATATAAGATATTTTCATCTATTGGAGGCTCTTCCAGAGTGGTTGGGTAACCTAACAAGTCTTCAAAAGCTGCATGTTTGGCATTGCGAAAACCTCAAGCAGTTGCCCTCAGCGGAAGCATTTCAACGCCTTACCAACTTACAACTTCTTGAGATTATCAGTTGTCCTCTTCTAAAAGAGAGATGCACTGAAGGAAGTGGCTCAGAGTGGCCAAAGATTGCCCAGATTCACTTTGTAAGTTGCTCTCTACCTATATTCCTAATTTATTTAAGCTATTCTACGATCGTTTGGAATTTCGCCAATGGTGATGACTACTAATCCACTTCCTGATTTACTCTCTATATTTCTAACTTATTTCCACTATTTATTCCATGTCTTCAAAGGCTCTCTTTGACTATCATTATTTGTTTGTTTATGTGCAAATCTTTTAGGTTTCTTTTCTTTTTTTTAATTAAATAATAAATAAAGGTAGTTTTTTATCCTTTAATCTTCTTGGCATGGGCTACAGTTTTTCTACTCTTTTTTTGCCAACCCAAATGAGTATAACAACACCACAACTCTTCTTCCTACTCAATTATTTCTTACTTTTAACGCAACTTGGAAAATTACGTGGTTATATGCTTCGTTATTCATGGTTTTCATTCATCACTTGAATGATCATACCATAGATGTAAATGAATTTTCTTTCTTTCATGTAGTCTGAAAGTTGGCAACTATTCTTTGGATAGGAATCGAAATACTGTCATCAATCACTTCAGTTATACATATATTACCCTCAAACCACTAATAGTTCATAGTTCATGGATAATATAACTGTTTATCAATTTGGGTAAGTTTGAATCTCGTGATATTCATAACCTATCATAAACACAGTTTACGATATCAATATTAGGATAGAATCATTTTTTTGGCTACAAGACTAGTAAAAATTGAAAATTCTTCCTTTTGGTACTGCTGTGTTTTATTTTTACCTACAGGATTTGTTGGACTTTTTGAGCTTTATCATATTGCCTTCTTTCTCTTTTTTTTTTTGCGAATCTCAATTTCTCTTTAGTCACAATAATGATGCATGCATAATTTTGCTGCAGTGTATTTATGGCTGAAGATAGATATCAATTTAATATCTTGCTTGAGCCCAATGAAAAATCTAACTTCATGTTGCAGATAAAAAAAAATGAATGGGACGACATTGTATCATTTGAAAAAATGGGAAGATGACAAGTGTTGGGGGATTCCAAAGCCAGCCATGGGCAGTAGTGACTAAGAGGAAGCAGTGGTGACAAGGTACATATCATGAAATTAAACTAGAAAGGCTGAAATGAGTTCATAGTATGTGCCATTTCAACTAAGGTGACTGCTATGATCCTTGACGTCTTTGGAATATTTGTACGTATCTGATATAACTAACAGCATTATTCCATAAGAAAACAGCCTCTAATTCTGTTTCCTTGAAGTCAGTGGCAAAAAAAAAGGGAAAAAGAAAGGTTATATTTAGATTGGTATGTTTTTGTTTTGCTAGTAATCTCAATGTTTTGGAGTTGATTGAGTCTGATCCTAGCTTATTGCCTAAGGATCTACACCACCTAACCATCTGCAGCGCTGGTGGGCTGCAGAGGATGTTGATAATGTCCAATATTTTCTCTCTTTGATGTCCAGTCAAAAGTATATTTTGCCCATCATTTTGTCTCTCTTATGTTCAAAATTTTGTCTTTCCTTCCCGAACAAATTCAGTATATAAATATCTTGCAGGATTCAGACTCAGAGATTTGCTAGTTTGAGGTACTTCCTAGGTAGTTAAGAAACTTGGAATGTCTTCAAAATCTGAGATTTAGTGACTACAAGAACCTCAACCAATTGTCCATCACAAAAGCATTTGAAGACCTTACCAATTTGTAAGAATAGAAAATATTCAATTTTCCTCTTCTATGGTAGAGATGATTCAGAGTGTCCCTAGATTGGCAGCTCTGCTCCTTACTTGGGACTTTACTAATGTTCCTTCTAAACTACTTTGTTACTCTCTACTCTTATTTATTCCCCCTACTTATTCCATGTCTTCAAAAGCTTTCTTCCTTTGTAATTGTGAAGATGTTGGGGTATAAGACTTTTTTGGGAATGTCTTTAAAATTTGATTGTTACAGACTGCAAGAACCTCAAGCAGTTGGCCATGGTAGAAGCATTTCAATGCCTTACCAATTTACAGGAACTGAAATATCAATTGTCCTCTTCTAAGGCAGAGATGCTCCAAACGAAGTGGCTTAGAGTGTCCCTGTAATTGGCTCCGCTCCCAACTTGGAACTTCATTAGTGTTCACTCTAATTCACTTTGTGATTTACTCTCTGCTTTTGTTTGTTCCCTCTATTTATTCTGTCTCCAAAAGTATTCTTCCTTTGTGATTGTGAAGGTGCAGGTACTCTAGGATTTGTTTGGGAGCGTAACACTTAATTGTGATTCTTTCTACTTTTTTTCATAGAATATATATTTTCCAATCTTAATTTAGAAGGCCAGATAAGTACAAGAAGACCAAAAATCTTATTCAAACTGAATTATTTCTTAGTTTGACACAGCTTAGAAAATGACATTAATAAATGCTTGATACTAAATGTTTTTCATTCATCATAAGAAGGCTCATACTGTGAATGCTCAACTAATTTTCTCCTTTTCTTGTTGATAGAAACTGTTCTATATTACCAGAAAGTAAATGAATTTCCTCAGACAACTATTCTATATCCCCCCATGTTGCTTTTGCGGAATGATGGATGGCTTCCTCCACAATTTGGGTTGGATGGATTGGAATAGAATCTGAACTGTTTTAATCATAAAATATTACTCAGAGTAATAGTTGATGAAAGTTTAACTGTTCATCAATTTGTGCAAGTTTGATAATCAACTAAATTTGTGTCTCTCATGTAAGCAGAAGGCTAGTGTTCAAATTGATATTTGTGAAGTTCATTCTGGAATATAAAAAGAGCTGATGATATTAGTGTGAGAATGGAATCATTATTTGGCTGCGAAGTTCCTAAAATTGAAAATTCTCCCTCCTGGACAGTTTGTGCTGTATTTACTGCTTAAGAACTTGTTTCTCTTGTGCTTGCTTATGATGCCTAGTTTCCTTTTATTTATATGCTCATGGCGATGTCAATGTCTTGTTAGCTATAATTAGGATGCATGCAGAATCTTCTTGTGGTATATTTATGATTGAAGACTATGATTGAACAACATTCTTGCTATGGTATATCTATGGCTTAAGAACATTTGAACTTTGCTGTCATACTGATGTTATGAAGCATTTCTTCTTTCTAGGAATGGCTGAAACTATTATTGGTCTGTTACTCAAGCACATTCTGATGATAATGGATGCAACCTACATGGTGAGTGCAGACAATCCATGATCAGAAGGTCTTCAATTATGATCCAATCATTGGTTCAGTTTGCAAGAACTTCATTGTGCAACTCGAGCAAGGAAGCATATGTGAATGGAAGATGTTGGTTCAGCAGAAGTCAGCATTAAGGATCTAGATATCTTTTACTTGTTTGAAAACTCTTGAATTGATTCTAATTTTACTGTATTATTTGAGCAACTTTGTACTACCTTTTTTGTGATGGCTGTATTGAAGCTCACCTCATTCAAGATGGGATAGCCTTTGTTCAATGCTACTATGTCCTTTCCATTGATATTGTCATGCCTTTTGTTTCTCACGCTATCCCGAAATTATTGTCACTGATCTCATTTGGCATGAACCAATTGGTATCTTTTTCCTTCTCTAACCCCTCCTGTAAACGACTTGGTATTGTTGTTGCTGGTTTCACTTGCGTTTTAAACCCACGAATTCCTAGCATTTGCGAGTTTGATTTTACTCGTTTGACACTTGTAGCTACATAGATTTACATATTGTTTGATTAGGTCGAATGGCTTTATTATTCAAACTACAAATTAATTCACTCCCATCTTGTCTAATGCAGAACAGAAGTAGTTGCCTGGATGTATAAATTACTGCTATTGATTAGGCATTAGAGCAACAATATTATGAAATAACTATTCAAATTATTGATTATGAATTGAATTTATTTTTTAATGTTTGCAATTTGGGGTGAAACGTATGGTAATATTATAAAAATTTATTGAATAAAAATCATCTCATCAACTTTTACTAAATAAAAATTTACCACGTATATATTATTATAATATGAAACATATGGTAATACGATAACTTTTGAATAAAACTCCATCAACCATCTTTCACTAAAAAACACATGGTCATATTATAACTTTTGGTATCATACATATTTTGTTTACATAATTGAAAAAAAAATTGAATTTGTATATCTGTGACAAAACCTTTTATAATAAAAATTGTATTGGAAAATTATTATTTATTATTAAAAAAAATTCAATTCATCTCTAATAACAATGCCTCGCAAAAATAATGTACAATAAAAAAATGAAAGTTGTAGGCTATTGTACCACAAACTATTAGAATTGTTTAGAGAGCAAAAAAAAATAAAAATTTCCGCTATCAAAAATTAAAGATTGTATTTACAAAATAATATGACATTTCATTATCACTTTATTTAGAACAATTTAAAGAAAAAAGGAATCAATTTTTATATTTTCAATTTTTATATAAAATTTTAAATAAACACATTAAAAAACGAGTATATATATACATATATATGTATGTAGATAGTGTGTGTATGCAAGATATAATGAATCAAATAATATGATTAAAAAAAAAAAATCCCTTTTTGAGTGGAGTATGTAGTTCTATTTTTATCAAAACTCCGGTGCGACGGCTTAAGCATCCGGCAGTTTTTTTACTCATATTATTGTTTGTTGTTATTCAGGCACTTTAACTTTAATTACCTTCAATCTATAGAATATACATAAAACAATGTTTTATTATTTTAAATTTGAATTTACACTTGCCATATTTATTGTACAGTTATCGTGGCAGTATTAATTTAAATTTGTAATAATTTATATAGTCAAAAAAATGTCACTCTTCACTATTAAATGCCAATTTGAATTGATTTCATTATTACAAGAATCTTTAATTAGAATAAAATATTTATTTCTATTTCAATTACAAATATCTACTTTTATAATCACTTCATTATGATTTTCAAGTGTACACTATACTTGCTCTGTCTTAAAGAGATCATATTATTACTATTTAAAGTAATTTGACTTTGACATTTTCTTCATTTGATGCAAGTGGAAAAACGAATTCATTTATCATAGAAGGGAGAACGCAAGAAACTTAACCACAGAAGAGTGAATCCTAATATTGATACATCCCTCATTTTCAAATTGTTTTAATAAATGACATTAAGAGCAATGCAAAATATACAATCCAATGGAGTAAAGATATTGTAGAGAACTGCCTCCTTCCTATTTTGTCATCCATGTTTTTGCTAATGACTATGAGGAAAAATTTGCTTGGGGATATTAAGTTATCAACTTGAATTCCAAAGTATGGATTTTAGAATGAATTGAGAATATGCTCAAAAACATATATATTTATACTCCAATTGTGATCTGCCTCTGATGAACAAGAGGCAATTAGTTATACTGCAATGCTTGTATTAAAATAATCTACCAATGCAGAGTGAAAAGCAAAACTTTCCCCCTTTTTTAAAAAGAAGACTAACCAGGGATCAAATGACCATTGCATTTCATAGTAATTAACCTTTTATAACTTCAAAAGTTCTTTATACAAGGTTGACATTTGGAGAATGAAGAAGAAAAAGAAAAGAAATGCTATGCTGGTCACAACCTGGTCCCAAGTAAATCAATAGTACAAGACATTAAAAAAATGACTTTGCAAGGCCGTCGCCAAGGCACGAATGAATGTACCATCTCCCGCAAACCCCCTCTTCCCTGAGCCACCGCACTCTATTAACACAAAATTCTTATGGCTTTCTGCTGAGGTTTATTCTGTTCTTCGAGCTTTAAAACAAAGCTACCACAATTGAAGAGTTCCTGGGATTAACTTTTGACCGGTTAAGAGATGGTTCCCGTTAATAATTCTGCAGCAACACAAAAAATAATAATAATAGGCCTGCAACAACAAAATGAGAATTCGCTGCCACCTACACCATTAGAAATCATTTCAATGCGCCTTTCTGTGTATGGAAAGGAAAACATGCGTATATCTCAGAGCAAACTATTCCTAGCTACACAACTATTTGTCTTCCTCATCCTCTAATTCCTTGATCAATAATTCCATCATCTTTTTATACATAGGCATGTAATGATCATTTATCATTGTTTTAGACAACCGTAGCTTGCTATATAATTCTCTAGGTGTTTCATAAATGCCAACATGCTCTGCAGAACGATCATCCTCACCAAAATCATTTGCATCAGATGAAGGCACAGAAACCATATGCATTATCCGGCCTGGTGGGTAAAAATGAAGGTTTTCTGAGACATCTGAAGACGAGATGGGTGTTTGGCTTTCCACTGCATCAGCCAGTACCTTTTGCTCTTCTGAAATTTCTTCTGCTGCAGCAGCTTCTTCTTCCTGGGCCTGGATATCAGCATCAATCTCCCGTCTCTGAAGCTCCTTCTCCAGTTCATACCACAACTCACCTTCAGTGATATCTTCCAAAGTGGAGGCAGTGATGACTCTATCCTCCTGAATCAGACCTTCCTCTTCATCTGCCTCTTCCTCTGTCTCTTCAAGTGCTGAACCAAGACTTGAAGAACAGAATACCAACTCGTTTGACTTGGAGTCTCTGCTTACCACTTCACTAACACTGGATACAGATGTTCTTTCAGTAACAAGAGAAGTCGACTCAGGCAAATCATTTGTTTTACATTCTGAAGAAGTATTCACTACACGGCGGCGTGGACCCATACACGTCCATGATGAAAAAGAAGAACGAGTCTTAACAACTGCCTGAGCTACATCTTGCGCACGCTTGATAACTACCTGTAAGACAAGTACTCATAACCTATTAGCATTTTGAAAAAGAAGATAATGGCACTCTTTAAGAATAAAGCAATTTGGTATTTAGGAGAACTGTACTTGGGAATCATCAAAAGTACATTTCACACATATAAAGCATAAACCATGAAGATCACTTTATGCTAGAGTTAAGTAAACAAAATGAAAAAAATTAGCTGCAAACTAAACAAAATAAATGTCGCATTATCTTACACTAGTGCTGCTTGAAACAGGCCGCAGAAGTGCACTTGCAACTGCAACTCTAGCTTTTGCATTAGACACAGATGGTAGGCGAGACCCAAGAGCAGTGGCAGAGCGATATATTACATTTAAAACTCTGTTGTGCTCAATTTGATCACGCAGATCATTTAACCAAGATGAAGCTGTTACCTAATAAGATATGTTTGCAAGTCTCATCAGCTAAATCTGTCATTGATTTATTTGTGACAGATAGTAACTTGACAAACACTTTTCAATTTAAGATAACGAAACCAGACCTCTGAACGGAGATCATCCACAGAAGCAGTTGAAAATGTCGGTACAAGATCAGAGCCATTTATTATCGTAGTGATGAAGTGCTTCCCTGACTCTGCCAACTCCCATGTCATGCAAGCAGCTGACGAGACAAAAACAGGGAAATAAATGACAGATTTTTCAAACAGCACAAGAAAGAGAAGACATCAAGAGAGTGATGCTAATTCACAAAATTTGAACTTGAACTAACACTTACTCTTTTCACTTTGCAAGAGGGTTTCTCTAAACCCAGTAAAAAGCATCCTTTTTACCAGATGAAGATTAGATGGCCCAATGGACCAATCATAACCCATAAACAATCCAAAATAATGAAACAGCTTATCACACTCCATAAAAAAACAATAGAATTAAGAGTGAAAAGTCAAAGCAGCTTGCCACGTGCCTGGTGCAAAAGTAACACATGTGATTGAGGACAACTCTTTCTGTTCTCGAAGAATATATGTAAGAAGAGCAGCAGTTCCACCACCTAAAGAGTGGCCAACAACCTGAAAATCAACAATGGTGCTTGTTACGATGTTTGCTGAGGATGAAAAATACTCTTGACACCTATAACAGCAATATGAAGTGAGAGACAAATGGATTGGAGATAAAAATAGCACATACTCAGAGATTTAGAAGCAGAATTCAAAACCTGACTGCTTATCCATTCAAATAAAACTCAAAGAATAGCATTCATGTATTAGTGCAACTATTATTTACCTTAACTTCATGATCAGGATTTTCATGTCGAGCCTTGAGCAATATGGGAGTGCTGAGCTTCGCAATCCATCGTGCAGCAGCAACCATTCCACAATGTGCATATCCAAGTACTAGATTGCATATCCCCCCGTCATGTAAAGCTGAATGATGAAAAGGGACCACTGCACCTGTAGCTGCAGTTAACGTGTCTTTGATGCTATGTGTTCCTCGGATTAGAAGAAGGAAGCATTTCAAATCTTTATCGTGTAAAATTGTAAATGCAGGCTTCAAAAGCTGCAATTATGAACTTTGCAGGTAAATGTTTAAGAAAGCATTGTATCGTAAAGAACAATGGAGTGGAATGAAAGAAATAATACCCCTGCTTTAGGCTTTTGAAGGAGTACATCCGCTTGAGAGTATCCGGCAGAATCCAAAAAAACAGGAAAGGGTTTCTTAGAGAAGAACATACAAAGAGTCAGCAACTTCAAATAATGATACAACTGGGCAATTATGTCAGCACCCTTCAACTGTACAGAATTTTCTCCAGCATATACACTCGCAACTTGAAGGTTTCCCTGCCAGGATTGATCACATAAAAATACAGAACTAAAATGTTAAAACTTGAAAACAAAGTAAATTACATGGACAAGTAATGGCCGAACACTCAAATACTCAACCAAAGAGAAGCCCACATGTCATCATTCAATCCAAGAGCTTAAAAAACACACATTTCGTATTATGCTGAAGAAGCACACGAATGGAAGCAGACAGCATGCAGTTCCGGCAAATAGTACACATTTGTGAACTAAACAACAATATATGGATAAGCGAAATACCCCAGTAAACAACCAAAAAGTCAAAAGAATTGATATTTTATACCAAAAACAAAACTTTTCAAACTCAGAGAATAATGCCAACATAAAAGAACTGCGAACCCCAAAAATCGAACATTTCTGCATTAAATCTTTTTTTTTTCCCCTTTTGCAAAATAAATCTCACCTGCCTTCGGATTAGATAATTAATTCCAAATGCTAAGTCTCCAATTGGCCATTTCCCTAAAGTCTCCGAGTAAGTAAACCTAAGCGTCTCCGACAAAGTCGTAATAGTCTCCAACCACGTCGCCGGAGCTTGAGCTACAGGCCTCCGAGACATCCTCCGTTTAGCAGATCTTCTCGAGTAATCATCCTCGCCAGGATGTTCACCATCACCTGCTTTCGCCGACGACAGCCTCCGATTCAACACGTAGTACAACAGCACAATCGCACCGGCGGCGGTGGCCATTGTCGTCGTCGCCGCCATCAGATCACACTCTAATACACTAAACAACTATAATACGATTCGTTTATTTTACCCACGAAAAATATCCCACTCCACTACGGTGTCGAAATGGAACAAAAGAAGAATAAAAAAATAAATAAATCGAGATCAGAAAACAATGACTGAATTGACCACTGAGAGAAGCGGTTTTGTTATGGAGAGGATGAGAGATGGACCATGGTTAGATAAAGGGAGGAGAAAATAGCGTACGGTGGCAGCGGCGGTGGCTGTGGGGCTTTGCTGGGGAAGATGAGGACAGGGGAGAGGGGTACTGAGGAGGAGTAAAGTGGCGGGTAAATGTGGGGCCCGGGATTGTCTAAAGCGCGTTTTGGGTTAGTAATGTGGCCCGTTTTTATTGAGTTTCAATGGTGGATCCAACCAACTAATGGAAGGCCTCGTGTCCCTTTTTATGAATGGATCCAAATCTCTATAATTGATGGATCCAACATCAATTATACAACCTTTGTTCGATTGTTATTGTTATCCTAATCTCTTTTCATCAATTATTTTATTCTTGATGATTGGCTAATTTACGTGTATAAATTGTATTTTAAGATATATTTTTATATTTTTTTAAATAATAATTATGAAGAAAATATGTTAAAAAAATACATTTTAGAACGCTTAACCATTGATATCCTTAAAATATTTGATATTTTGATAAAATAGGAATATTAATCCTAAAAACAAGTCCAAACCATCATAAATTATGTCCATATATGAAGATGAATATTACCATTTTATGGGTAAAGACAAAACCTGAATTTTTATTTTTGGCACAATAAGTTAATTATATTATTTTTTGCGCTCTTTATTATGTAAATAGATTATTTTTCATAAATGATAAATGATTTTCATTAATTATTTTTGACCACATCATTTTTAAGTGATGTAACAAATATATGAAAAAATTTATTCTATACAAATATTATTTATTTAACAAAAAAGTTAATAATTTTTTTATAACTTTTTATAATAAAAAGTCATGTAAAAAAAAGAAAATCATCAACTATCATTTTGCATTTTTAAGAATTAATTCGATAATTCGATAATTTTTTTATGAGTAATGCATAAATTTTATTAATTGAAAATTTGTCATTGGTCCCGCAAGGTGCGAACAACTCTAGGACCAGAACTGTCATATTATTAAAAATAATAATAATAAATCTTATCTTTTGATTCTTGATGACATGATTCTTTCCATCCCACTGCGACCTCCTTCCTTCCCTCTCCAATCTTCCCCTTATCCACATCGATGCTTCCGACCACTTTCTTCAACATGGTCCTTTCCCTTCACCGGAAGCCGGCCAGCTCTCTCGAGAATAAGCAGCAACTGCAAGGCAAAAACCCAACTTCAAGAACTCAACGAGCAGCTGCCGGAGCGGGAGCCAGAGCCGGAAGAAGATGTGAAGGTATTAACGGCAGTTCAGAGCATGTACAATAGTATAGTGATTCTCGACACTCCAGATTCGAGGCTGCTGCTTCTGGACTCCACCCATAATGTTCATAGTATTGCCAACAAAGGTGACAAGTTATGGACTCAGTCGTACTGGGATGAGTTCGTTACCTTGCCTGCTATTGTCCCGAAAGACGACGGTCCCATTGCAATATTCGGGTTGGGTGGAGGGACCGCCGCGAAATTAATGCTCGAATTATGGCCCTCGTTGCAGCTCCTAGGCTGGGAAATCGATGAAATTTTGATTCACAAGGCCAGAGATTATCTGGGCCTTGCTGATCTTGAAAAGGGTACGGAATCCGGGGGTGTCCTGGAAGTCATCGTGGGTGATGCGCTTTCTGCATCGTCAGCCATTGACGGAGGATACGCCGGCATTGTTGTGGATTTGTTTAGTGACGGAAGGGTGCTACCGGAATTGGAAGAGGCGAAAACTTGGATAGAGATGAAGGAAAAATTGATGCCCAATGGGCGGATTATGGTGAATTGCGGTGGAGCTTCGGTGGATGATCATAACAATGACCGAGATTCAGTGGGCTGGGAAGAGAATCATGCTATAAGAGCAATGAAGAAAGCATTTCCAGCAGGGGAATTGCATTGGAAGAGAAAACCAAATGATATGGGTGCTAATTTTCTTGCATTGACTGGGGCTTTACCGGATTTGTCTGCTTGGGCTGATGCTATTCCTCCGAATCACCATGAATATTTGAAATCCAGTATCCATGCATGGAGGACTTGCTAATTTCATGATTTTTGTGCATGTTATGTAGTACTCCTATTCTTTTGGTCCATGTAAGAACAATACATGCATAACAACGTTAAAAATCTATATTGAGAATTGATTTATGTGAGAATATATTCATAGTTTTATGAAGTGTATTAAAGATCATCCCATTGTTTTACAGCTTCAATCCCTGCAAAAATATGGTATTTTTTATACACAAAAATGTGTACAACAAAAGTGGACCTAGTGGCTCATGCTCTTACTATGATCTTACCGTGTTGAATGCATAACAGATATGAAAATTGCACGCATTTTGTCTGCCAAATTTTAATGCATTCCAATTGCATACTGCCATAGCCACAGCACAGATCCCATGAATGGTTCCTTCTCTTTTTGCATTTTTGCTTTTACAGAACGACAACAGGCACAATGTACAGAACACCGTCACCGAACTTGTTTACAGCATCCCATGAATAGATCAAACCATAGTAGTTGGTATTGTACAAATTAGATCAAAGTAAAGTACATGTGCTCACATGCAACATCTCATTTGGTTAAAAAAATTTGTACAACCTTTGCCCCACCTCGTGAGTAAATAAATGCCATACATTAACAGAGGATTCATAGATTAACCAAAAGAATACTCCTATATCATACGAGGAGATTCATGTATTAGAAAAATCTAATTAAGAACATATTTGAGTTGAACACTATATTGGTTCATTAATCAATTCAGAGTTTGAAACTAAATGGTAAAAATGTTCATTAGTTAACTAATCAATAAACAATTGGTGAATATTTTTGTACTGACCTTTATCGATTCCAGAGACTGTGGAAATTCATATATTAGCCAAGTCTAATTAAAAGCATATTTGAGTTGAACACTAGAAATGTTCATTAATCAATTCAGAGTTTGAAACTAAATGATAAAAGTGTTCATTGGTTAACTAATCAATAATCAACAGGTGAATAATTCTGTATTACCTTTTATGGTTTAAGGGACAAAGGATGTTAGGTTAATAAATAATTATCGATTCAACAACAAAAAGTAATAAAAAGAGTGGAGAAGAGAAAATATTGCAAAATAATTTTCGAGTATTAGACTACCTTGTTAAAATAATATATGTCATTCTTACATAAAAAAACTCAAAACACTATAAGCAAAAACTTTGAATTCGACTAGATGATTAAAATAAAATCTACTTACTATACTAGGCTTTTGAGATTTTAACTGCTTCCATTATCTACAGTAATACCTAGGCTGTCTCTATTTGAATTAGTCATATGGTAACTCAATTCATAGGTCAAGCTTATGACGTTTTCAATTTTCTGTTCCCACATTTTCGAATAACTCTTATAGGATCAGCACTTCTTTTAAGAAATTAAATACTATTACTCTCTGTTTTTCTTTTTCTTTTTAGCTCTTGGTATCGAATTCAGTGCCTCACTTTATTTTGTATTCCTGAGATCTTGAGTATGCTTAAAACCTGAACTAGATTTAACACCTTGAAATCTGGAATCATCATCTTTGTCAAACATAATTTTCGAGAACAAACTTAGTATAATCACATTTTACAGTACTGAATGATCTATGACAATCAAGACAGAACATGTATGGAATCCAAAGGGTCTAAAAAACGTGCTGCTCAAAAACTCTTTGTGTTCTGGGATTTTATTGGCTTTTACTGCTACTTATCATACTCATTTGATTCACTCAAATGGCTATTAAGTTTCCATTAAAAAAGTCCATTAAGAGGAAGCAGCAGCAGCTCAAACAAAACTCTGACACTCATTAACCTCTCCATAATTTTTACCTTTATAAGCTACCTACTCAATACTCAGTAATGAAGCACATAACCAAACAAATCCTGTACCGCAAACTCAGCCCTGTTTTTTCTTAACCGCTCCACCTTATTGCTTATCTCCTTCAATGCAAATAACATGCACAAGAGAACTCAGAAGGACTTGTAATTAAAACCACTCTTTAAAAGCTTCTCATCGTTCCACTTCCCTTTCTAGTTTCTGCACATTCGTTATCATCATTTCATCTTGTATCAGAATGGGCAGAGCGACAACTGATTCAGATTACAAATCCCATTTGGTCACAGAAATATGCAACATGTCAAACAGGGCAATCAGCTGTGCTCAAAGACATCATTTCCGTTCTAATAAATCGCCTTTCTTGGATTGGTACCTTGTCCTCGGAGTATGTTTATTATAATGCATTTTCTTGTTCAGAATTTCATTCCATCTTTTGGGTTGTCATTGGATTTTCAAGTTGTTTTTGTACAAATCATTTGCAGGTGGATGAAAATGCAAGACTTGATATCATTAGGAAGAATTATCTTAGACTTGGTTAGTTAAAAAAGCAAGTTTAAACTACACAATCTTTCTTTTTTTTGGGTATTTTTCATGGTTTTTTCCCTTGAGCAATTTTTCTATACAGCTTTGCTGCTGCATCCTGATAAAAACAATCATCCCAAGGCTGATATGGCCTTCAAACTAGTTTCAGAGGTAAACTTCTGTCTCTCTCTTTATGTCCTTCTGTCTTTGTGAGTTGCGACTTTTCTCCATTTACCCAGCTCAGTGTACATGGCAGGCATATGCTTGTTTATCAGACGATGCAAGGAGATCAGCTTTCAATGGTGAGAGACAGAAAATTGTGTGTGTTAAATGCATAAACAATCCAGACCAGACAAGTGATCCCCCAAGCCCAAGCAATACAAAACCAAGGGGAGGAATATCTAGGGTGAGGTCGCCTCACATGCTGCAGAGGATGAAGAACCTAAGAGCGAGATTTGCAGAAGAGGCGACTATTATTGAGAATTGTTTGAAAGCCAATGCAGTATCGAGGATATCAGTCTCATCCAGAAAGGAACTACCAACTTTCAACCCCACTGACTATCTTTCCCAAGGCTATCCTCACCACACTGCAAGTAATCACAAGAAACTGGAAAATTTCCGGCATTTCATGTCCAAAAATTATGTGGTCCACGCATTAAGTGTGAAACCCTGATTGTTAGAATGCATACAAAATGGGAAACTTTCTTTTTTGATTTTTCTTTTGGTTGTCAGAGCTATGAAGTTTCAGCAAAATAACAATGTTATTTGTTTAGTACAATCTCTCATAGGCATCGCGTGTACTGATACTTAAACAGCCAATATAGACACCTTGTCTCTGCTTCGATTTTGGGCTTGTTATATTACGATAGTTCTACGAAAAAACAGGCCAGACTGGAAGAAGGAAAAAGAGAATAACCAGCTTGGATTACAAGCACCAATTCATTTCACAACATTTCCACGTAAAAACTGCTGATATTGGTTTATATTTGCACGTTGGATACAAAATTAGACTTCACTCCCAACCTTGTACAACTGGAGATGGAGAAGCGCCATCTGAATGGTTCAGCTGCAACTGTAGTTTTTCAATTAGCTTGATCCCCAGAACTGTGCTGTTCTGACAAATTGACTTCCTAGCTTGTTTCCATATTGGTCAACTACTCGGCTTTTGCAGACACATTATCTGCAGGTAATCTCAGAACACCACTGTCGACCAAAGGCTGCAGCTCTTTCTTTGCCGTTTTACGTAAGGCTAGGTCTGAAGCTTCAAGAAATGCGCAAATCACCTTAGAGCTACAAACAAAAGAACGTGATCATCAGAATCTTTACTTCCTTCTCACATTAACAAATTAAATCAGGAGAATTAATCACTGTATTCAAAACCACCTGTGACCCTGAGCCCATAGTGCGCATCTGCCTTTGAAAGCCTTCTCCCACAACTTGGCTGCAAAGACGGGGCAATTTAGAATGAGTTTTCTGATGGTCCTGCTGGAATGGAAGTCTTCAAGAAGATGGTCATTTTCTACTTCCTCTGATTTAGGCTCTGCCACGAGAGATGCTATTTTTTCATTTAATATTCCCAACTTTTCATCCATTGCGGGATGAAGGATGCCACCAGCACCCCCAGTCACTACCTACACTTGCAGGTTAACGAATCAACTTGAAGTGGCATAATTATATTGAACTGAGTTCCTGGTCCACCATTGGAACCTGTTACCAATTAGGGATCTAAGCTAGAAATACAGATAGCTACCTCATAGATGATTTCTTTGCCAAATTTTGACCTTAGCAGATCCCCCGCCACCTCACAACAAACATCAATGAGTTTCTGTGAAAAACCAAGGTCATAAACAGAAGGTATGCATCAACGTATTTATGTTAAGTGAACAAACAGTTTGAATTTTGTAAATCACAGCTAACGTCAACTTAAGATGCAGCAAAAACATAAGTGAGAATGTTCATGGTGCAAAAGGTTTTTTTCTCTCTTTCTCTCAGCCTTCCGTTTACCCACATATTCCTTCTCTATTTTGCTTTACAACTTAAATGTTTTGACAAAAAAAATTCAGTTGCCACAGCTTTATTTATTTAAGCGAGAATGGGAAGTGAATCAAAAGGCTTCTGTTTCTGTTCTTGGTTTGGGGGAAAAGCATGAAAAAAATAAGCTCGAGCAATGAAAACAGATGGCTAGTGCCTGATTGTTAGGAATGTGAAGCCCTGAATCTACAATCAAACAGGCTGCTTTTACACATTGATTATGTAAGCTTTCAAAAAGAAAAACAAAAAAAACAAAGCAACCTTACAAATAACACAATGTAAGTGAACTTCAAATACAAAAGTAAACTGATATAAAAATATTGATAAATACAAACCTCTGCAAGCCCACTGTCTATTAGCAACTCTTTCCTTCGTGTTAAAGGATCCTTCCTCGCAATCTCATTTACATCCAAACTCATACCAGCATTCTTACTACTATTTGCCTCAGCCTCATTCTCAGCAGTAGCTCCTGTGTTCCCATTGCTTTCTTCATTTACATCTGAAAATTCTATCTGCTGAGACAATAGAGAATTGGTTTCTGAGTCGCCCTGACATCACAAGGGGGGGAAAAAAGCAACTTGATTAAGTATCAAGCACAGCATTTAAATCTTAAATTGCTCTAATTTGACAAGATAAATTAAAGTATTTGCCTTGGTACTCAGGGAGGGGATAAAATAATTCAAGGAACTTAGATCATCTGGACTGAAATAGCGAGAACAGTTTGGATGAAGTAACTGCAGAAGTGGACGCCTTCCATTCTAAAACAAGCCAAAAGCATCAGCAGAGTACAGATATGTTAAATTCAAAAAGCATCAGAAGATAACATACTTTGCTCAAAGGTCAAAAGAAGCCCATTAGAACACAAACCTGGTCAAAGACAAGTTCCTTCAGAACCCCCTCATATTCACGGATGATGATCTGCAACATAAAAATATTTTGAAAAGCCCTCTAGCAAATATTACTGCTTGTAGTTATCAGTAACCAATAGCTATAAGAAACCAACCTTTGATAAGAGCTTTGTGTCATCAACAATAGAAAGAATGGCAACAAGTACCTGAAAAGTGAATGAGCACATTATGAATTTCAAAATATCCAGTAAGATAATAAAGATTACAAAATGCATTATAAGAGTCAAAACAGCATAAAAAGAAAGCAGTAATTAATCAACTATAGATTACACGAAGAACTTATAACTAATAGACTCAGTGGCTCTAGCTGGCTCACGCAGAAATAATTAATAGAGAAATCATAATCACCATGTTCCCACATTTGTCACGCGCAATCTTTTCAACTTGGCCTTTCATCCCTTTAATAATTTTCTTCCTCTCCTAAAAGGGAAACAAAAAAAAATCAAACAATAGTAAAGAACAAATTAATATTCCCCAAGAAATGACAATAACAGAAAATGTAAAAAGCTTTTTTGAGTTTTCCTATATGAAGTTAAGATTACATAATTGTGACAAACCTTTGCACTACCATGCTTGATGCAGAGCATACCGATGCAGGATCCATCCCTTGTGTTGATCATCCGAACCAGAAGTGCACCAGACAATTGCTGAATTACATCTGCAGCAGAAGACTTTCAAAACATTTGATTTAGAGATACAACAATGACCAATCCACAAAACATTCATTCCAACAGGAGAGAATATTTTTCAACAGACCAGTGCATATAAAATCTAGTACCTTATCAGCAATAGTCAGATATTCCATGAGTACTTTATGTATGATTGAGTGGTCCAAAATTCCTTTTTCCAAAATTGGTTGAAGCACTGCAGACATGTGACGTAGAACAGACGATTTTTGCAGCTGTAGCTTGGAAATTACATCAACTAACCTGTCAGGATGGACATCTGCTTCATTTTACAGTTCATGAATAATATAATCTTTTAACAAGACAAGAAAACTTAGCTAGTGGCAAGGATATTATACATACTATTTGAAAGAAAATATTAAACTAGTTTCTCTAAGAACTTCTCTAAGAACATCAATCCCCTCCTTCAATCTTTGGTTTTCTCAACATAAAACTATTTGCAGTAAAATAACTGAGGGAAGGCATAAT
Organism: Gynochthodes officinalis; assembly: GCA_020080225.1. NCBI lineage: Eukaryota > Viridiplantae > Streptophyta > Magnoliopsida > Gentianales > Rubiaceae > Gynochthodes > Gynochthodes officinalis. Next base: position 1,068,500 of record CM034619.1, on the reverse strand, counting down.
AAATAGCATGTACAAGATTACATTAGTCTACTTTCTTTTGTCACTAGTTGTTCCCTTCTTTTTCTCAAATAAGCGAGTCCAATTACAGTGGGTAAAAAATGCAATTGTACAGCACCTAATCCATGCCAATCAAGTGAACAGTTAGAATCCCAAAACAGTAAAGAGTCACCTGGTTTCATTAATTGAGGCCAGATCTTTAAACAATCGCAACTCAGGTGAGTATAATTCCATCAGCAGAATTTGTTTTTGTCTTGCATTTCCCATGTAGTAGGCATGTTCAATAACTACAAAAGGGAAGCAAAAGCATTTTACAAAATCGTAGATAGTAGAATTCTGTTAGTTACACAATCAAGTAGAGGGATTTCTCAAATGCTTGACTTAAATAATCTTTACTACAAAATCAAGCCAATCTCACATCCTCAAAATTCAAGATGTGGTAAACACTATGGTGCCTTTCAAAGTTTCTTACCATAAAACTTTCAGCTTATCTGATATTAGTATCCAGAAGAAGGGGGGGGAGGGTGGGATGATGTGCAAAGTTACACACTAATCATGTCAAGAAATCAAATTCTGTTTTGAGTTCCAAAGGGATTTGAATATACCAAGTGAGCCAACTGTATGTCGAAGCAGAGGAGCAACATGCCCACGGAGAGAGGAAATAAAGCGTTCCAGCTGTTCTTTGGATGCTACAACCAAATTAAAAATAAATGCAAGGGGCTTTAGATTAATTTCATGGTTGGAAAATCATCAGCAAATCAATCACCAAAAAACATGTATATAAGAGAACTATTGGTGGTTCACAAAATTTAGTACAAACACAGTGAATCCAATCATCTTTGCGTAAACACTGTGTTAGATAATGCAATAGAACCATACCATTATCTAACATCTTGGTCACCAAATGGACAGCGTAAGTATTCATCGCTAGGTTAATCAAATGTGGCCGAAGTTCATCGAAAACTCCATTCCTTTCATCTTGTGAACAGTGCTTAACACAAGTCTAGACAAAAGACAAAGCCAATTGAGGTTGCTGCAGACAATATCAACTACAAACACATAACATATCAACAAGGAGAGGGAAAGAGCTAAATGCAAAAGCAAAAAGGTACCTGAAGCACACGAGATGAAACATGAGAGCTGGCAATCTCAGGAATTTTGCCCTTCATCTTATTTAGAGCCTCACTCACCAATCTTCATGTATAGATGCAGAAAAGATGCGAAGGAAAAAAAATTAACATTTTTCAGAGCTGAAAATTTTTAAAAAAATGATAAAAAAATTCATTTGGTTCCTTTTTTGGGAAAAAGATAGTGTCTTGAAGTTATACAAACAGCATATCAACTTTAACATTAAAAAAAATTACACACTTGGATCTATCTTCTTTTGTAATATCTCGACGTCGCATCTTCTCCCACATCATTGACAGCTCCTATCAAAGAAAGTATTCCAGTATCTGTTACGAATTAGGATCAGGGAAGTGGTAAGCTACTACTGAGCACTGGCAACTTACTTGCTCCAAAGTATAATGTTTCTTCCTCTTCTTCTTCCTTGCTTCAGTCAATTCCTGTATCAATTCCATCCAACAAAGGGAAATGAGAATGCAAGCATGAACCCAAATGAAATGTAGACATCCAAAGAAAAAGTACTGGACTTTCCAATTATAGCGCCATCAAAAGCTAACTTAAACGACGCAAGAGTTTCCATAATTTCAATAAAAACCCAGCAAAATATGAGAAGATATCTACAAGCAACATAATCCCACCTCAAATTCTCAATGGAAGCACTAAAAAATCAATCTTTCTTCGTTTTTTTTTTTCATATCATACTGAATAGCTAACTCAATGTATATATATGAACCAATTATATTAAAAAAAGAACCCCAATTGAAAAAAAAAGAAGAAGGGGGGACAAAAAGATTGAACCTTTGCCTGTAAACGACGCTGTTTTTTGGATTGTGGGTCATCTTTACTGAAGTGAGGTTTAGCTTCATGGGGCTTAGGTGGTTGGTCTTTGACTGGTTTAACTGGTTTACTCTGAGAAACATTACTGGAATGCAATTTTTTGAACTTCTTGGGATTTGATTTGGGCTCCTCCCCTTTGGGCGCATCAAATAATCTCTTTCTCTTCTTTGATTCCTTGCTCTTTTGAGTCTTCGCCATTCCTACTGCTCTGCTTTCTCAGTTTGCTCTGAGCTTTGCTTCTTTTCTGTGAACTCCTAAGCTTAGTTTCTGCGGGGTTGAGGTTTTTTGAGGGTTTATGATTTGTGTCTGTAATAAGCTCTTGGGCTTAGGTTTAGAACATTGGACAGTTTGACAGTAATAACAGCCCAACCCACCCATGTTTCCAATTAAAAAAAACAAATGTAATCCTTTCTAGGAATTTTCCAAATATCAAATTTATTTTTTGGCAAATTGCTAAATTTAATTTAAAATTTTTAATAATCTACACTATTACAATAATTCCATACTAATGAATTTTTAAACCGCGAACCTCAAAAACCCTGTGAAAAAATAAAAAATATAGAGTTTTAATTATTCAATTATATTGTCAATGTGTAAAAATATTTAGAAAAAAGTTACGATTTTGATTACAACAAGATTCATTATTCTTTGATGTTTAGAATTTTATCCCTAATGGTATTTTTAATTAAAAATATAATAAAGATATTTATTTTATATATTTTGATATTAATAATATAATTTTTGAGAGGTTATTTATGATTGAAAAACTTGTGTATAATTCATAATACAACATTGTGTGTCTTTATATAAAACATAGTTTTTACATGAAAAACTTCTCTAGTCACTTCTTTTTTTTGTTTTTTTGTTTTTTTGTTTTTTTGCTTCATCAAAGCTCAAAAAAGGGCAAAAGGAAAAAGGAATAACTCAAAAACCTCGTCTAAAGTCGTAAACCCCCACGACTAATACATTGCACCGCGGTGGCGCGTCTGCAGCAGAAACCAAAAACTACTCTGCTCATTAGCCAGCACCGCCACGCAAGCCACCGTCCTCCGCCCTTCACAGCCTTCGCTGTCTTCTATTGATACTACCAGGTTAAGAAGCAGAACCCGGTTAACTTCTGTGGAAAGTTTGAAGACGTGGTTTTTTCCTTGAAGGTTTTATATGACATGTTTCTTCTTTGTTTTTGGTTTTGGGTCGAAATTGCAGGGGATGGGTCCATCGAATATTAGGGATATATTGACTTCATTTAGTCCCTCTTTGGACTTCTTTGCTATTAGCGCTGGTGATGGCCGAATTAAGGTACCCCTGGTTTTTTTTTTTTTTTTTTTTGGGTGTGTTTTTCTTGAAAAATGTCTATAAAGACTTAATCTTTGAAAGCTAAAGAGATTTTTGTTTCCTCATGTTTGAAGATTATCTTAACAAAGTTTTAATTTTTAAGCTTTTAATGCAGTATGATTGACTTTATTTCTGGGTTTTTTTTCCTCATTCGAGTTAATTTATTGTAGCGTTCAGAATTTGGGTTATGAGCTTGAAATTGAACTTATTCAGGAGTTCTTCAGTATTTTTGCTGTTGGTTTTGGCTGAAAAGTAGCCAAGAGAAAATCCGAATGATGTAATTTGACTGGTTGCAATGTCGCGTTTCTTCATGTTAGGAATTAAGTAAGGTTTCTGTTTGTTCTTTGTATCAGATATGGGACACCGTAAAGGGTCAGGTGCAGACTGAGTTTTCAGATATTGTTTCAACTGAAGCAACAAATGAGTTCTTTAGTAAACCTGAAAGTGGGCATCTTTCTGTGGATTATAAATGTATGGCTTGGTTGTCCTTGGAGAAAAAGGTGAACTTTCTTCTGAACGACTGAAACTGTAAGCAATTTTATAACATCTGTCTAGGCGTGAATTGATGAGGTATTATCTTCCTGTATGCTTCTGTTTATCTCTTTTTCAGAAAAAAAGGAAGCTTGGCACTTCGTTGCTGGTGTTAGGAACAGGTAGTGGCGATGTTTTGGCACTGGATGTAGCTGCTGGTCAGTTGAAATGGAGGGTCAATGATTGTCATCCTGGGTGGGTTTTTGAATATCAGACTTTCTTTACTGTTGACTTGTGTGAGAGAGAGGGAAAGGCCGGTCTCTTGCATTTCTTCATTCATTTTCCCAACTAGCTTTCTTTCTGTAGATTGTTAAACCTGGAGCATTTGCTAGATGTAATTATCAAGAGCCTCAAATTATGGTCTGGTGACATTTGATTGGTTCTTCATTGATTTTTCAAGTCTATTATTGGGAATAAATTATGATTTTGTATAGGTTTTTTGTTCAGTCATTCTGTAAACATTATCCCTTTTGTACTCTTTAAGCTAATGAATGCCTGTCCAACCTGGCTGAAACTAGGAAAGTCCCAAGTTCTTGGGTAATAACAACAGAGTTTTCTAACTTATTAAAGATACAAATGACTAATTGAAAGTACTATAATTCGAAACTACAGAACAAGAATGCTCTACTTCAAACAGAGGCCATGATTAAATATCTCCAAATCTGTAAATACATTTTTATCTGACCAAGTTTTCCCTTTCAACTACTTAACATGGTGCAGGGGAGTCAGTGCCATTTCATTTCCTACTCAAGGTTCATATATATACACAGCTGGTGTTGACGGAAGGGTTTGTAAACTTGATTCCTTGACTGGAAATTTGTTAGATGAGTTCAAAGCTTCTACAAAGGCAATATCATCCATATCTGTTTCAACAGGTTTGTGTGGTAGCTAATTTTGGGAAAAAAGATTCAGGCTTTTCCTATCCTGGTTGGCTCCCACTTTATTGATTAAGTAATCAACATTGCCCTTTCCCTTCCTCTGAAACTCAATTTCTCCTCTTCAGTGCTGTATGCTATGGGTTTTATGTTTGAAATTTGCCCCTTGAGCTAATTTCAATTTTTTTCCTGGAAGTCAGATGGGAAGATACTATCTACTGCAGCAGCACAATTGAAGATCTTTGATGGTTTGAAACACAAAAAGATACAGAAGTTTTCAGGTCATCCTGTGAGTAGTCTGTAAAGCGTACTTACTTTTTCTCCCTTCTTCCCTTTTCATGTATGGTCAGATTTTGATCTTCAATAATTAATAGGGGCCTGTCCGTTGTATGGTCTTTTCTGAGGACGGGAGATATGTGCTCTCTTCTGCTGTGGGTGAACGTTATGTTGCAATTTGGAGGATAGACGGCAGCAAACACAAATCAGCTTGCTGTTTTCTGGCAATGGATCATCCTGCTGTCTTTTTGGACTGCAAGTCTGTTGATACTGGCGGGGAAGATGGTGCAGGTCTATGTATTTTGGCCATTTCAGAAATGGGTGTCTGTTATTTCTGGCATGTTAGTGATGTTCAGGAATTAAATAACTCCAAGCCCACAAAAATCTTCATAGCTTTTGATGAAAATTTACAAAAGAAACACAAGAGAAGTCTGCCTAGTATATTTGCGGCAAAGCTACAAAGTATTTCCAGACCTAGCTCAGGTCAGGTGTTTCTCGCATATGGTTTGCTAGTGAAGCCAGCCTTTGAGAAAATTTTGGTGCAACCTGGTCTCAACCTGAAATTAAGCTGTTCACTTGATGGAATTCTTCTACCAATGAGTCAATTGCAAAAATCTAAGAAAGTAACGGACATTCAGAATGAAAGTAAGTCAGTTTGTGTACAAATCCTTGAGCGTTGTTTTTCTCCTCCTCATCTGTAATGATTATGTATGTTCACAGTTAACTCTGTCTTATCTTATGCATTTTATTTCATAAAATTGACAATCCTAACTATTCTTATAATACTAAACAGTTACCGCTCTGGACCGTGCAAGTGCTGAAGATGCCTTACTTCCAAAGCCTAGGATCTTTAATGTTATTGATAAAACTGTTGCACTTAGGCCCGTGGTGAGTAGAGGTATGTCAATGATTCTTCATGAGATTTATGTATGTGTTATGTTCTGGTGACAGTTTCAACATATGTATTCTATTTTGGGGGTGGAAAGGTTTTGCTAATGGAGCTAGAGCACATTTACCTCTGCCCCTAGGCTTGGTACTCTGTTCAGTCTGTTGTTGATTCATTTTTGGCTTTGTTTTGACTGAATGAAAAAGGTGATAGAATACTTTTTGAATGTTGAAGTTTTTACTCGGCCTTTTACTATTGTTGTATTTTGCAGATGATGTGGATGAAGTGAGTATTCATGATGCCACATTCTCCATGGAAGACAGGCTGAAATCCTTAGGGATGCTTAATGATTTCAATGGACTGACATCCAGCTCCATTAATGATTCTACCATCTTGAAGGATATTAATCTGGCCGAGAGCATGCCACAAAAGAAGGTTTGTTTGAATTGGTTAAGGAAAATAACTGCTAATTTATATGTCGCTGTTTACAAAATAATATTTACTAACTACTGGTTAAATACCTAGATGAAGGCAACTATTCTCTCTCTTGAACCTAGTGAAGCATACAACTTGTTGAAAGTTTTGGTGGCTGCATGGCTTTCCAGGTCTGCTTCTTGAATCCTTGACACCATTATCATGTGAAAGTATTGATTTGACCACTTGCGGGGCCTCAAAATTTGATATCATGCTACAAATTATTGTTATTATTTTAAGGAAAAGCATGTCATTAGCTATGCCTTTGTGTTTCATCTTTATCATTTAGTATGATATTATTTCACTTGCAGTTACTTATTGTTCCTTTTTTCAAACCAGATCTTACCCTGGAAGATATGTTCTTCCTTGGATTTGCTGTGTCTTGGTAAATCATAATCAATTCGTTGTAGCTCAGGAACCAAAGACCCATCTTCTTGATTCTTTGTTCAAGGTGGGATACTGTAGTGTTATTGTGCTTACACAAAGTTTGTTTCTTTTTAGTTTCTCCTTTTTTTCTTTTGAGGGATGTTTTTGGTTAAGGTGAAAATAAATGAAACTATAGTTTAGATTTTTTATTTATTTATTTTGGATTTTGTTATTTTCTCCTGTTATTCTGGAGATAGTCTGTTTGATTGATTTTGGTTTAGACTTTATGATGAAATTTGGATATGAATGAGTCTTGCGCCCCTGCAGATTTTGTGCATACCACTTGCAGCCATTTTAATGCTTGGATGGGTCATGGTGTACATAATCTGTTAATGAATATTTTTCTAAATATATGAACCTTTTTCGATCATTTTTCTTATGTCAGTTTTCAAAATCAAGAGAGGCATCTATCAAGTCTTTATTACAATTGTCTGGTCGCCTGCAACTTGTAACAGCACAGGTTGGTTCTTCAGGAGTCCCTTGAATTGAAATATTTCTTATGTGCATAATTTATCATTCATTCTTTTCAATATTGACTATCAGATTGATAAGTTTAAAAGCAGCAAAGTTCCTTCACTAACACAAGACGAGCAAATTGATGGAAGTGAAGATGAAGATGTGGATGAAGTTCTTTACGGTGTTGATGATGATTCCCAAATGGATACTGATAGCGATGACTAGGGTTCTGTTAGAAGTATGGGTTAGGTTGTTTTCCAGATCAAAGATCAATTTTAGTCGAGAATTGTTTCTTGATAGTTAGACTTATTGGAAAAATCATATAGATTTATGTTGTTGCAATTTCATGCAACAACTGGTGGCATAGTTCCGGGTTGGAAACTGGAGAATCTCACCCCCTGGGGCATCATTAGTGGTGACACGTTCAAAATCTGCAAGGTCCTTCCCTCTGCTTGATTATTTCAGTGCACTTATATGTCCTGGTGACTGCAGCTGTATTCTTTATGGAGGTAGTGCACCTGATGAAGGACCATGCTATAGGTCTACAATTTTGTCCGACTATTCGACTTGTTCATGACGGAAGATTTTGATTTTGTTTTTCGAAAGACGATGAACTTGCTAATTGTGCTGTCTTCATTTTTCTGTCTTATTTGAGATACTTTACCAGGCCAAGATGATAATGTATTTATATTTTGTTAAGTTTCTGTGCTTCTCTTGTTACCAAGAGAAAAGTTACTTAAATTGTCATTTTCATTGTATCAGGTCAGGCAACTTCTTTTTCTTGCCTCGGGGATGCAATGACTTCCGAAAATGTAAATTAAAAAAAAAAAGAAAAGAACTTGTCCCAATGAGGCAATTACCCAGTGTATGAAACAAAAAGGGGTGTCTAATCATTTGGCCTTGTAGTTAATTAAATCCAATCATGCAACTAAAAGACATAATTTTGGGCACTTCTGATTTTTATTTTTTTTCCTTTCTTTGGTTTGCAGCTCAGAGAATCTTTGGGTTCACCAGCGAAGTAAATCATATGAAAAATTGAAGAATATAGAATAATACTATAATATGGTATTATTTTACAGGAAATGAATGATGGATTGTTTTAGATCTCTCAGAAGTGGAATATAGGATATATTCTTCCTGCCCTTACAAGCCAAGAATCTGATTCCCTTCAATATTCCCACATGCATGCTTATCTTAAAAGCATTATCGTGAGTGCATTGTTCTCTTGCCTAATTATGCTCATCGGATGGTTGCTATTCCGTGCAAGCGTTGTACCTTTCTAGACTATTGTACATGCATTTGGATTTTCATCGCTGAATACTGATGTGATATTTCCACTGCCATTGTTTCCATAATGGTAGTCCTCGCTGTAGCTCTCCGGCCTGCTATAACTATAATGAGTGTATTGTGGTGGTGGTGGTGGTGGCGGCCTGGCATAATGTGTATACTCAGGCGGTGGCCTGGCATAATGTGTATATTGTTGTGGTGGTGGCCTGATGTACTCATATCCAGTGACATATGGCGATGCCCTATATGTGTTGTAGCTATGAGTTACGTAGGTAGGTTGGGGTGGATCAGGTCTAAATCCAGGACTGGCAGGATAAGAATGCCATTGCCCACTGTACCCCTGACTCATGCTGTTGGGATTATAGCCATATCTATAGCCATAGTCTGGTGGATGGTGATAAATAACATGAACCTCTTCAACATCCTTCGGTCCAGGGGGTTGAATTGTCTTGCCTGCTGAAGCCTCTGCAGCTTCTGGTGATGGTTTAGTCTCTGATTTTTGATTTTCAGGCGGGGGTGGATCTTTTGGTGGCTCTGCTGGTTGGGCTTCTTCTCCTGGTGAACCTTCTGTTGGACCAGGATTTGTAGACTCTGGTGGAGGAGGGTTAGCAGACTCTTGTGCTGGTCCCTCTCCTTGAGCTGTAGAATCTGGTGGCTCAGCTTGGGGATCAGGTGCTTCTGCATGGGAACAAATGATGGCAGTTTTTCTGGTCTTTTTAATGGCTTTGACTATTTTCTCAGGATCAGCCCACCCAATGATTGTTATCTTCTGCTGAGGAAAGTCAATGTAGAGCTCATAAATACCTGAGAAAATGTGAACCACTTTTTAGAATGCATGTAGAGAGCAACAAGAAAAGAGGAACAGGGCCTTCCATTATCGCATTAAGGAAAGAGAAATGGGCCGGGCATTTTCCAATGGCAGATTACTTACCATTGATACCATGTAGAGCCTTCTTGACTTTTTGTACGCATCCATTACAATCCATCCGGACCTGTATCTCTGTGATCCTGGGTTTCTGCATTTTCAACCAAAAGAATGAGAATAAGTGAGTGAGACAAAATATTTCCAAGGCCTAAAATCAATAAATGTTGCTGACAAGCAATTTCTGCAATTTTTTTCATCTGTGGCAAGGGGTTTGAGGGCATACCTCCATTTCTGGAATCATTACCGAAGAAAAAAGGAGAAAAGCAGTGAATTGTAGGGGATGGAGAGGTCTAAGTATTATGCATATGGAGAATCAATCTATGGCACTTGTTTGTGCATGAAGAGGGAATATTTAAAAGGTTGAAATGTGTGGGACAATGCAAAGAATCTCTTTTTAAGAGATGGGGATAGTTTTGCTGCTTGCCCAATTGATTAGCTTTAATTAAGATGTCAAGGTCATATTCTAAAGAGGGAAGAAGAAAGATGGGGAAAGGGGGTGAGGTGAAGGGGTGGCTTCTGGAGAAAAAAGTGAGTGTTTTTGTCTGGACCCTTGAATATTGAACCCAAAGGGAATTTGCTTTCAATGTGGATGGCTGTCTGTAATTGCCGATTTGTGCATGCAGTTAGTATATCCAAAGCCGACTTTAGAAAAAGAATTATATAGTGAAGTGCAGATTATAGATTTTTCATGCATTCACCCCCTCCGCCTCAATGGTCAAACCAAGGAAAGTAGCTTTAAAGTGAAGAAGGATATCCACTCTCTTGGAATCCTTCTGTTACAAGCAAAGTGACTGGAATGATAGCATTCACGAAATTATGTAATTTGGGTCTTAAAAAAAAAAAATCCATTTTCTCAATAAAAGGTTGATGGAACTCAGATTCTCTTAATGGGTTTTCAGACTAGAAAAAGTTTTTGTTCATGTGAGGGAGCTAAAGTTAGCTAACAGTTGCTGATGAATGTGAAATCAAATGTGATTTAGCGAAGAAAAGTTTGCAATCCAGGGGAACTAATCAGAAAGTGGCTGATCTTAGATATATTAGTTGTATTTGTGCGAGAAGCATAATGCAATCAAGTGAGAATCAATTCCTTGGAGTTCTTGACAAATAAAAAGTTGGAAAATATTCAAACTGATGTTGTTAACAAGTGAATGTAGCAAAGTGTGCAGCTATTACTCATTTTTGTTCCAAATTGACAAGGGATTCGGGGATTCTAGCAAAGCTATAACAATCCCAGCTACAAAATTTTACCAATTTCTTGAATGGCTTAATGTCAATGCTTCCTCAAAAGTCATTTTGCATGATTGTGCATGCTTGCTGGTACTATAAGAACCCACAAGAATTGGGAAAAATAATAAGGCTTCTTGATCACTGAGACAGTTCACAAGTGTCAAATATATAACTCATATACCACTCTAGAATTTTCGGTGGGAATCTGCTAGCTAGCTAGTTGCTTTAATTTTATATATGAAACATGTACGTAAAATTTTTTAGGGTCCAGTTCAAGGACACATCAAATATGCTCTTTTACAGAATATATTTCATTCAGAGAGAAATGAAAGAAAAGATATGAAGAAATTGCTGAAGTTTGACTAAAGATGTCTCTTTCGTGGTGGGGATAATTTCTCATCATGCGGGCTGCTTCATTTGCCACCTTGCCATGGTGTATGGCTTTTTGTAGCTTTCACACTCCACTTTCTTTAGTTTCTTACTTCTCTGGCTCTGAATTGACACATGCATCGCTTACTTTATTGCATTTGTAGTTGTTGTTGTCCTAAAATTTTGGAGTTAATGTAGAAGAATCACTGGATAACCAAGGACACAAGAAAAGGTAAAGCAAAAGGCAAATATCTTTTAGGATAATATGTTGGCTTCCTTGCAATTCATGAATTTTCATGTTATTCTCTCAAAGTTTGAATCTTTTGAGTGCCCCATTAATCGGATGAGACAATGGTCAAGGAAACAGCCGAGAACGATCTTGGTGAGAATAGGCTAGTTAATATATAGAAGTGTTAAATTTATTTTGGTCCTTCACGTAATTCTTGTAGGATTAGCCTGCAATCTTGTCTCCATTTCCTGTTAACTGACCTCAATGCTTTCGGGTAACATACATGAAAGGGTTGTTCAGGTTTACCAAGAAAGAATGAAGACATTGTCAGCAAGTAAGCAATTAATTTGGCATTAACAATGAATAGGATAAGATGCAAGAATAAAACTTGTTCATAGATTTCTTTCATGCATTCAACTGCAAATTATGCAAGTGTTATTTTTCTGACCTATGCCTTGAAAACAAAGATATGAATTTCTCTGGGAAACTAAGCATAGACATGAGGATTCTCAATGAGGTAAGCTTCCACAATTTTGTATATGGCCAATGCGCTATCTTTGCCAGCCTTAATCTCATCCAAATTTGGCTCAAAATTGCCAATTGCATGGTAGTTGCTTGTCATCTTACATATGCAGCCTCCACTGCTATTGTCTTGGAACTTGATTTCATAGGCAACATATTCAAGCGTATCTCCTAATGGATCACCCTCAATCATAGTGTATTTGCAGACATGATTTTGTTCATCCACCTCATCTATTCTGTTTTTCACATACTTAAAATGGCTACCTGCAAATGCAATCATAAAAGAACGAAAGAACAAATTACTGCTGTTTGCTATGTATAATGTCCTCCTAGCGCAACCTGACCTGATACACAACAATGATCATAACACAAGTTAATATTAATCCATAGCTTGCTAACCTTCTGTAAAGTTGACTTGCTCAATGCTTCCAGCTCCTCCATTTCCTTCTACTATATCCACACTCTTGATGAACTGGGGCAAGAGTTTTGGTATCAGGGTCCTGGAGTCCAGGATCAAAGCTTTAAACATTCTTGAGGGAGCCACTGGGCATACTAGCTCCTGGGTATAACTTGTCACACCCATGATCTTCTTAACGGCCTGTTTTGGTACTGCCTTGGATGGGGTGACTATATATTTAGAAGCTGATCTATGGTAATGGTGATGATCTTATTAGCTTCATAAATAGTTCGTCTTCAAATCTTTATACAACTCTGGTCAAGGGATTGTCTAATTGTCATTGTGTTCCATTGCTAGATTCAAACGAGTATGATCTCTATTCAAATATGGGCGGCTTTGAATGGTTGAATTGTCTAAAAAGTAACAAAAGTGGGAGTACCCAGGGAATTAACTGGATTCAGTCAGGCCTTAACTAAAAGTCGACCTTTTTTCATTAGTGGGCAGAATGGAGGTCTTTATACAGCCGTGTAAAAGAATGATGTGAATACATTTTTCATGTGCCTGTTTTTCCATAGTAAACACAACAATGTTGACTTTCACAGAACATCAAAAAAGGAAACATTTGCTGAAAATGTCTTCTTTCCATTATGCCTAAACTCTCTTTATCTTGTAATGCTTTTGGGATCAAACATTTGGATAATACTTTGAGTTGCTGCAATTTTTCTGCTTAGCTTTGGAGTATCTAAATATTGACAAGGTAACAAGAGGAAGAAATGAACTTTGTGTCTGTGTCTTTGCCACACAAGAATGTTAAATAAAAAGAAGAAATTTAACAATTTAACAGCATCATACAGTGGTCTGCTTATCTTACAACAAATTTCACAGTAGGTGTGCAAATTCTCAAGTATAAGCTCTAGGATGTGCCAGAAGATAGGCTTCCACAACCTCATACATCCCAATAGCTCTGTCTTTTCCAAGCTCAATTTCTTCCTCATTGATCTCGACATTCTCTTTGGTTTTGTACTCAGATGTTATCTTGCAAACGCAGCCTCCAAATCCATACGGTTCGAATTTCACTTCATAAGCAATCCAATCCAGCTTCCCCATCAATGCATCCCCTTCAAACATGGTAAATTTACTCTCATAGTTCTCTTTGTCCAAAGCATCAATTCTGTGCTTCACATATTTGAAAGGACTAGCTGCAACATACATTAAACAACAAGGTCATTATTTTGGATGGAGTTTAGATCTTGAAAAATGATGCCATGATTGGGGTACTAACCTTCAGTGAAATTCATTTGTTTGATGCTTCCAACATCACCATCTCCTTCCAGATACTCAATGCTCTTGATTGATGAAAACATGAGCTGTGGGCAAAGATTATGGCCATCAATGATCAAGGCCCTGAACATCCTACCTGGGGTAACCTTAGTCTTGAAAGATTGAGATATTTTGACAATTCCCATTTTTTTTTTCCAACAACAGAACGCTGCAACTAAGAATACAAATCAGACTGCAGGTCTAAGAAAGTTGTTATGCTGCTGAAGACTTGCACACCAAAGTAAATATTTTATGGTTGGTTTTTGAGGAATAGACAGATAGTTGTCCACACTTTTAAAGTCCATCAAGTGGACTAAGTTTTAAGAGGACATAATGTTGTGGCTGACCTTTTCAACTGTGGAATGGCTTGGCAATGCAGATATTTTTCTATATTTCCTCCCCCGGTCATAATGTTTGGCGGGTGCCTTGCTTTGCTGTCACAAAAACATTTGGTAGAGGTCCTAATAACGATATTTCAATTCATTCTTATGTTTGAATTTGACTCAGTTTATAGCTTAATAAGTAGTCACTGTACGTCATATTGAAAAGATTCACTGAATTTTTAAAATGAGTGACTATCTACCACCCTATGTTGAAACCGTTAATGTTATTTTACAAAGCATTAATTATTTTTACGACCCTCTTATTTAATTATTTTTATTATATAAACGTCAAACTAGTTATTATAAAAAAATTTAAACTTTTTTTCCCTTTACATTAAAGCTAGGCAAAGAAAAAACAAAAATGAGAGGAAGTATTGCAAGTATTAAAACCAACAAAAAAAAAAAAGAAAAAATTGGTGGTTGTAAGTATGATGCATTGTCTTAATTAAATACCAATTACTAAAATAATAAGGAAGGGGCGAAACTTTCGACCCATTCCAATTAAAGTATTTTTTTCTAATGGATGTAAAAAGGGGACAGGATTAGGTCGGTGGGCTTTTTGACTAATGCACGGGAATCCTCTTCCAGGCCAGAGCCCCACAGCCACCTGGATCACGACAAAAAAATTTACAGCAGAGACTGGGCCTCTTTCTCGAAGCTTAGCCCCACTAAGGCTTTATTTTGAGTTGAAAATGGGGCCTGCGAACAGACGAGGTGGAGGAAGGAATAATGGCAGTGAGGCCCTAATTATATTTTATATTTTCATAGAATATTCTCTAACTGTATTAAAAAAAATTATTGTATGATTTGTATCAATCTTATAATATATATCTTCAATTAAAAATAAAAAATAAAAAATTATAGATTTAATAGTATAGTGAGTATATTGTACTTTATAATTATTATAAATCAAAAGTAAATTTTTTTTAAACTAAAAAAAGTACAATTATTCGAATCGCATTAATAGCATCTAATTATGTCTTAACTCAGCGGAAAGCTAAATTTATTTTAATTATTTGTCATTATTCTTTGGTCTTTTCAAATTAGCTTTTGCTATTTTAAAAGTTTGTCGAAGTTTTGTGCAAAAATATCACTATCTTTTTCCATATCATTTATTAAAATAATTATGTCATTATTGTTTATTTTAGCAACATCGCCTATTAAAGTCATTGTTAACCATTGATTGATCATTAAGGCGTATTTTCAAAGTATCTATATCTACAATAACACTTCATTATACTATTTTCTATAACATATCTCATGACAGTTGTATGTTGATATTTTGGGAGAGTGAAAAGTACTTGACATTAAGCACAAAGAAACTTGCAACAGATCACATTCAATACAACTCAAAACTGTTTTCTCGGACAGAAAGACAAAGCATAAGATCAAATGCATTAGACATGGAATGGCGACAGACATTGATGATCATCAAACATAAGCATCCGGGATTTGGAGGAGATAGGCCTCAACAGCTTTGTAAATTCCAATTGTCTTTTCTTTCCCTGCCTTGATCTCCTCTTCAGTGACTGTAACACCATCCAAAACATGGTGATAGCTGGTCATTTTGGCAATGGTACCTCCTTCTGGTGAAGCCTCAAATTTGGATTCATAATGGATTTTCTCAAGTTTGCCTTCCAAAGCCTCACTCTCAACTAGACTGTAATTGTATATGCACTTCTCTTCATTAATCTCGTCAATTCTATGCTTTATGGTTTTCATAGGAGCACCTTTTAGAACAAAAGTCAATTTCAATGCCATATAATTACACTTAATCATATTCCATTTTTAAAGAAACAAATTTAATTTTCCACAATATATTCGATCCATGCATGATATCATAAAAAATGGATGTCAATTTTTGATTGTTATTTATCAGTATTTGATTCACATTCTTATCAAACTCTCAGTTTATATATCCTAAATTTGTCATTATTTTCCCACCAGTTTTATGGAGAGATTCTTGCTTATTGAGAGGGGGATCCATTTGTGAAGCTACCACAAGGCATCAGAGTTGATCCAATTGACTCCAAATAGGAAGCTCTTTTTAGAACCTCTTCAAATGCTCCTATTGATCATTCATAGAACAATTAGTGACATATCTGTTTGCTTGTATAAAGAAGCTGGTCCACAGTGACAAAAGTTCAATCAAGGAGTGAGTCCATAGGGAAGTATTTGTTCAATGTAGCTGAAGACTTCATCTTCTACTTGTATGTTGTAGTCACATCACCACACCAGACAGTTCAGAATGCCCTCAATACTAAACTATGACTAATTCTTGAAGAAGACTGAAGACCAACTTCCTACGAATTTTTACTTTGGTATGTACACTGGTTAACCAAGTTAATCTTTCCTGGATAGCTTTATGGATTGCATGGTTAAACGATTAGGAATCTTTTCAATATAATTGTTCCATTTTGCAGGCTGTCGGCACTGAATTTATTATTTTGTCACTTTGATATTGGTAAGAGGTTGGCTTTTTCTGTATCCTTACTAAATCTATCTTCTCTTAATTTCAAAGAACTTAACACTATAGTGTGGATGAACTTCTTTCACCAAATAATCCCAATATATAAGCTCCTTCAAGAAATAGATAAATAGGGAATCAACTGATATTTTTTGGTAGCAACACTGCAAACAACATCGGGAAAAAACCACAACAAACATTGACACAGACCCTTCAACTCCATAACATTTCTTCAGGACAACAACAGGAATTTAACAAGATTTAGGGAGATTATTTATTATTTAGCCATAATGATAAGACTTCCAAGAAAACATGCATAGAATAATAGCCACGCATATTATGCATAAGCCTCAGGGTTGGCCAAAAGGTAGGCTTCCACAAGTTTGAAGACCCCTGCAGCCTTTTCCTTGCCTTCCTTAATTTCCTCTTCTTTGATCTCAACACCTGGTTTTGTGTGGTAGATGCTAGTGTTCTTGCCTTTGCATCCCCCATCTGGAGAGGGCTCGAACTTCATTTCATAGGAAACGCTTTCAATCTTGTCCATCAGAGTATCTCCCTCAATCAGTGTATAAGCATAGGTCATTTTTTCCTTGTCCAATGCATCAACCCTGTGCTTCACATACTTGATTTGGCTACCTGTATTATGAGACAAAAAAACAAGAAAATATTATAAGAAATCTTAATCCATGAATTGCAAAATTTACAAGCGAACAATCTCAAAGAGTCAAAAAAAAAAAAAAAATGTATTTTGCCTTCGCCAAAGTTCATTTTCTTGATGGTTCCAGGGCCGCCATCCCCTTCAATAATCTCCACATTCTTAACAGATTGGGGAGCGATCTTAGGGAGGAGATTGTCAGCGTCAAGGATCAAGGCCTTAAATAATCTGGGAGCTGAAATGCTGCTAGTGAACTCCTCAGTGTATGTCACACCACCCATTGGTTAATCTCTTGCGAGTTCAAAAGATGCCAAAAAAAAACTCTAATGGGATGATTTCTTTGCAGTGCTGTTAGAGATCGTAAGATTTCTGACCCTATTTATAGATTGAAAAATCCAATACTCTATGCAAGTCTCCTTCCATGGCTTGCGAAATATATTTAACGCCCAACATTATTAGCTTGTAAAATCTAGCCGGGAATCTTAAATGAGGAAGTTACATACCAATACTTACTCCAATTTTACACATTTAGGTGTCCCAGAACCGACATCTTTTATTGCAAACAATTGCAGATCTCCAATATCTACCCCTTTTGATTAAATGATTCACAACTTTTGTGAGAATCCTAGTGCAATATTGTGTCTTGAAATTTAAAGAGGGCATCATACAAAGTATTTTATATTGTGATTTTGCTGTCAAAAGTGGGTGCCCGGCTAGAGAGATTACAGCTCACAGATCAGATAAATTAAAGGGAGGGGTATTTAAATGGCCGAAATTCTTGTTGATGCATTATATACGTGAGTGCTACTACTAGGACCCAAATAATATTTGCCATATCATGTAACTAAAATGGCCAATTCTACAAGACAAACATTGCTGTTCTTTTATGGTAGTTGTGTCATTGTTTCAATTGCTATGCACCACAAATGCATCCCAAAGATTGTTACCACATGCTCTTATCAAATAATCTACTAGTTAGATGACTCAATCTGATTTTTCAGGATTGATGCAGTGGTAGGGTTTGGTCAACGAAGATGGTTTTTTTATCTTCATGCCCACGTTGATTTTCTTTTTTTTGGGAATACTAAGCTAATAAATCATATTCATCGTCAAGCATGGTGCAATCATCTTGACCTAATTTATTTGGTTGCTTTTGATAGGACGACTAGTAGACTTTTGCTACATTTCTATGGCATTTTTCCATGGACTTCAATTTTTCTTGACATGACATTTTACAAGTTGTGGATCCTAAACACCAAAAGACCTTTCCTAGATAATGATGTTTGGACCTTGAACCTCGATTTCTTCTTACTTTGTTTTGGGAAAAGTACAACATTAATCAAGTTGTTGAATTTACAGTGGTGGATAAGCCACTCTATATTATGAAAACAATCCTTAACTTAACTTTGTTTGATTGCTACAAACTTTTTCCAAAAATATTACTACTAACATTGTTTATATTTTTACATGGGGTACTTGCAATTTGATAATTCTTTTTAAATTCGCTACCTTTTATTTTTTTAAAAAAATATTAATAAGAAGTATAGTGATCCCTCGACCCTCCAACCAACTCAAAATAAATGCTATAGAAATTTGAGAAGCTTAAATGAAGGATTGACTTCCATTCCCATCATATCTTATTCAGTCACTGTTGACAATGGAATATTCGTCACACTTTGCAACTTCTTTTGTAGTTGGTTCAAAATCAATAACTTAATATTTATTGTGAATATTATAAGTGATTTTTTTTTCTTTTTTGTGTGTGTCCAAAAGACAAAGTTCATTGAACAGAAATTATTCTAAATATGTAATTTTCAAAAATTATATACATTTCATGTCACAATCACTATGAATATATTTAGATTTTTTTTTTTAACTTTGAGTATCGAGTGTTTTTAATTTAATTTCGGAAAAACTTCAAGAGCAGCTTTAATTTAAAATCATCATCAAATTTTGGAGGAGTAGGGTTGTTGTATTGTTCTTCATTGGATATATGAGAGTTAGGGTACTTAGTATTGCTAATCATTTTATTTAGGGAGAAGTAATTAAGGTGATAATTGACTAATTATTTAATATATTAAAAGTATTTTATGCTTTTAAAGAGAATTTTAAAAGTTATATATCCTTATTAAAATCTCATTAAGCCCTTAATGAGAATTTTTCCTTTTAATTTTTGTATTTAAATCCTTGATTAAGTTTCTTTGGTTGTTATTTTTTGTGAGAGTTCAAAACCTCAACTTTTGGGGCAAGATTATTGACTTGTACCACTAAGACAAAACAGAAAATTAAAGATTAACTTCAATCTATAACAACTAAAGCAATAGTATATATATTAAAACCACAAACCATTTGTCTTTGTTTATGTTTATGTGATCTTATACAAGCAGAATACAAAGTTTTATACAAAACCATACCTAAGTACTCCTTTAATTCAAGCTGGACAACATAAGGGAAATGATCATCATGGATAGCCACTAAAAACTTAGTAGCATTTATTACAAAACCGAAGGCAATAATCTATGCCTTAGAACAAGAAGAAAAGGCAAAACCCACAAAAGAAATTAAACAGCACACTTTGTAGAAATTGGCTTAGTAGACATCAGGGTGGGCAATGAGGTAAGCTTCGACAGCCTTGAAGATCACACCAGCCTTCTCTTTTCCAGCCTTAATTTCCTCTTCACTTATTTTTGCATCTCCCTTTGGGTGATATGTGCTCTTGGTCTTGCAAATGGATCCTCCATCAGCAGAGGGCAAAATTTGAACCTCATAGGACACTTTTTCAACAGCACCCTGCAAAGCATCTCCCTCAGTGATGCTGTACTTGTACACATGGTTCTCTTTGTCAAGAGCCTCCACATGGTGCTTCACACTCTTAAATTGGCTGCCTGTTTTGATCAAATTGTCACAATTAGTTCATGATTAAATTCGTTGTGATTAACTTGCAATCAATTTTATTGCCGATTGTATTTCTTTACGACAAAAAAGAAACGTCAATAACAAAATATAAGATGCTAACATATATAATCAACTTAAAGATTATGGTATGAAATTTTGTGACATATACTAACCTTCGCCAAAATTGGTGACCTTGATGGTTCCGGCACCACCATCTCCTTCAAGGATTTCGACACTCTTGATGGCCTGAGGCAAGACTTGGGGAATGAGTTTGTCACCATTAACAATGAAAGCATTGAAAAGCCTAGCTGGTGGGATGGAGGAGGTAACCTCATGATTATAAGTGATGGCACCCATGATAGTTTTTTTTTTTTTTAAGCTAGATGAAAAATTAAGGGAGCAAAAGGATGATTGAGTTAATTGAAGAAGATGTATTTGCTGTGTTGATGATCTTGAAGTGGAGTATGTGGGAGTATTTATAGTATAACTAGTCATACATAGTCACCATCCATATGTAATGTTGTCAAGGTCTTCTTCCTCAACCTTAATAACACGTAGTGGAAATTAAGTTTCGTTGCCAACTCTGAATAAATATTACTATTTTTTTGGTGGGAAATTGAAGATTTTTCAATTACAAGTATGGCGTAAGAGATTTGTGTACAGACCTCACAATTTTGTGTTGCCAAAATTAAGGGTTTAGAATTGAGGTTGTTTGTTAAATTAGGTGTAGAAGTGAGAAATATTTCCAACTTTTCACACGAAAATGATGACCGAATCAAAGTTCCTTTAGAGAGGCGTGGACTGTAAAGTCGGTGGAAATGGTCAACCGAATGGAAGGGCTATTTTAGACTTAAAGGACATAATTTATTAGGCCAAAATTGTTGACCCATAAAAAGGGAAAATTGCAAAAAGATTGGGTTGATATTGGGGCCATCTTCTAGATTTTCAAGCAAATTGATTGACTTTTTCTCCCTTTCTTTGGCTTTTTTTCAGTAGTAGATAGTATTATAATTGAGGGGAAAAAAGAGATTATTTTCAACTTTAACAAAAATATTTCATACAATAATTTAAAATTATATTTATGCTTCGAGTAGTGTATGAAGTACACTTTCAAAATATATTTTTACATTTATAATATATTTTTATACTTTTTAATATGTTTTTTATCTCATAAATATTATTTTAAGAATAAAAAACATATCTTAAAATACAATTCATACACATTTAAACATATTGTTTATTGTGGTATATATTATAATTTTTGAAGGTAAATGATGAAGATCCTGTCCAATATCCCTTTCAGTATCCTATGCATCTATAGAAAGGGCTTACCTTTATCTCAATTCATTGTATACTATGTTTAGCACTTTTCCTTTATATAGTATATTCTATTTTTGTATTATTTTCAAGAATTAATTAGTATCAGCTACTAGAGAGGGCAACAATGGAGAATTTAATTGGGAAGTAGGCAGAGGGAGGAACATTGCAGGAGAATGGCTCAAATTTATTTATTTATTTTTCCCAATTTGGGCTCCTCCATGTGGACCGCCAACCTTAATAGTAGGACAATGGTTCCATGGGAAACAACAAAATAATACTAATTGTTACATGATTTCACAATGGTCTGTCTTTTTTCTTTTTTTTAATGATTTCATGAACAAAATAGTACCAATTGTTTCTGGATTTGACAATCGTTTGTCTTGCTGTTTTGCCTACCAGGTTAAAAGGGATTGGCAATTGTCATCATGGTTAATTTAGACCTTGTGACCATAAAATTAGAATTCATGCATGCATATGATCATTCACCATTTTGGAACTGTTAGATCTTTAAATTTACTGAAACATTTTACTTTGTGTATCATTATTTCTTCCCAACAAAAAACCTTATTCTGCATCATGTCAGCTTAGCTATGCAGCCTCTTGCCTACATGTGCCAAATCAACAACAGAATCACCAAAGCCAAGTGCAATGTATTTGTTGCTCAATGCATTATGGACAATATCAATTTCTTTCTTGGTGCGAATGCCGATGTGACATTTTTCATACGCGGTCATGAACCATTGCAATCGCTTGTATTCTGACTTTCAATAGTCAAGTTTACTTAACTCCTCACCAACATGCACAAGCTACAAAGAGCTCAACAAGAGACACGTTGCATAAATTTCTCAAGATTTGAACTCAACTCACCCATGCATGATTCACGTTTACCTCACCTGTGATGGGATTTCGTGATTGATTGAAGATGGTTTGTTTACTATTGGTGTCATTATCTGTGGAAATCCAGGTTCTTCACCACCAGCTCCTTCTGGAGGTTTTAAGGTTTCCCTGCTTCTGTCAGGTGAGATTCAGAATATAATGTCATATATTCAGTTCTTGAGTTATTCTTAATCACATAAGAACTGGACAACTGAGAAAGAATCTAATTCCGGTCTTCTGGCATTAAACGCAGAGCCAAAATGAGTTTGTGTACGTTATGCATGCCATACTTAACCAGTCTCCACCTTTCTCAGATGAGATAGTTTTGCATAGGAGAATTAAGTTGGATTTTCAGTAAGTAGTTATGCGAGAGAATCAAGAAGGGACAGTGAAATCAGAGCTCCATTTCAATCAGACTACAAAAGATTACAATTTGGGTTTTCACAACAGGAAGATTAATGATGCAAGAAAAGGAAGTGGAAGAAAACTCTTACACATTGGAGATGACAGTTTCAAAATGTCCCTCCAAAATTCTCTACAACATTTACTACCTACCAAATAAATAGACATGCACTGGGAAACTGAAATCAGATGCACTGGAGCTTTATGCGGATCAAATGCTTTAGCTATAGAGTTCAGGATTGGCTAGGAGGTAGTCTTCAACTGCCCTGAACATTACCATTGCCTTTTCTTTCCCAATTTTGATTTCCTCTTCGGAAATCTGGATGTCCCCTTTGGTGTAATAAGTGCTTGTGGTTTTGCAAATGGATCCTCCATCTGGAGAAGCATCAATCTTCACGACATAAGAGATTGATTCAAGCACTTCCATCAAGGCATCACCATCTATTATGCTGTATTTATAGCTGAAATTTTCTTTGTCCAGCTCATCTACTCTGTGCTTCACACTCTTGAATTGACTACCTGCAGCAGAATTCGGACTGTGTAAGCTCTCCTCTTTGGCTCTACGAAGATCAAACTCCATAAAAACGAATAAAATGGTATATAAATAGCGTACCTTCGCCAAAAGTGGTGAGCTTGATTGTTCCAGCTCCTCCATCTCCTTCAAGTGTTTCCACAGTTTTAATGGCCTGTGGCAAGACTTTTGGAATGAGGTTATCAGCATCAAGAACAAGGGCATTGAACATCTTTGATGGAGAGATGCATGAAGGAACCTTCATATCATAAGTGATTACACCCATATCAGATGTATATTCTGCACAGATAGTTCGGTATGGGGAAAGTGAAGTGACAGGTATATATAGACATTGATTTTTTTCTTGATTGTAACTATTTTTACAAAATTAAATCCCAATTCTTGAATAGAGTTCTTACTGTTCATGGTCATCTCTGACCTTCCAATATATTGAGTAAAAAACAAAAAAATCAGTTTTCATACCTGCGAATATCAAAAATATGTAATTGTCAGCAAATACAAGTCATCCAGATGACCATGACTATATGTATAAGGTTAGGCTGTTGCTTCCATGGTTAAATTTTGACCAGTCCTTAAGACAAAATTTATTTTGTTTTATTTTATCATTTAATATGGGGCAGTGCAGTTCATTGTTTTGACCTCATGGACAAAGTTTAAAAAAAAAAAAAAAGAACTGATTGACCAAGCCAACACTGTTCTAGCTAAAATATAAATATACTCTCAATTTTGAGAAGTCCCTTTGATCAGTAGATGTGGGAACATTAAGATTGACTATGTAAATCTCGTATAATTACACATACTTAATAATTTACTTACCACATGTACAATTTAATATCTTGTAAGATTGTCATTTATTATCAATAATTAACTGTCATATGTGTTCACCCTCATACTATTTTATATTTCTAAATTTTTTTCTTTTCAACAGCATCTTATCTTAATTTGTTTAAAATTTACTATCATGGGTAAATATATTTACTCTTTTTGAAATTTGACTTTATTATCAATTACTTTCTAATATTTGAAAATATTTCAATCTCTGTTTAACCATTCAAACGTTACTCTTTTGTCACCAAATTTATTAAATGACTATAAAATTAAGCAAAAAATGTAAAAAGAAAGTGTTTTCAATGTAAATAAATAATGAATTAAAAATATTTACTTAAAAGTAATATGTTTTAAACACAACTATAATGCAAAATTAAGGGGGAAAAAAAAAAGAGAGTTCAATTCCATTTTTTGCATAATCACAATTAAAAATAAAGATAAAAACATAAATTATTTATTTAATGATAAATTAAAAGTATTGTACTAATAATTAAAGAAAAGTTATACTCAATACAAATTAAACTCCATTTTTCAGAACGGATGAAATATATCTTTATTTTCAATGTCTAAAGAAGTTTTACGGTGTTTAATTTTTTATATGATGAAAATTAAATACAATCTTTACTTTGGGCATAGGAAAATTACTACGCAACCTCATGAAAACGAATTACTTATATGGGAAAAATTATTTTTTTATGTAATCACAAATTAATTCATTGTTCAAATATTTGTGCACATATATTTAGTACATAAAATGTGTTTTTAGATATGTCGTGAAATTTCTAGCCATGCTCCAATAAAATTAAAATCAAATTTACTAAAAGGTTGGTCAAATAAACTAAAAGTTTAAGGAATTTTATTTATAGGTTAGTTAAGCTAAATTAGAATGTGTATGAATGGCATTTATATTATATAAGATTACATAAATTCATTAGATTATCTAAATCTCAATTTCTAAACTTTTATTTTTTAACTTATGCTAAATTATGTATTGTAAATAGTTTCAACACAACAAATAACTTTTGAACTATCAAAGAATAATGATAATTATATACAGTAATGATATTTAAAGTGAAAATTCTAATTTATTCAATTTTTTCATTGTGTAAATCATCACTTATTAATATTGATATGATGTGAATTTCAATAATTTCTAATATTTAGTTTAGATTATGCTTCAATTATTGAAAATTGTTATGATTTTAATTAAAATCCTATACAAAACATATCAATCTCAATTCCAACCCCAAAAAAAATAAAATAAATAAATTTGAGAATGTTGGATCCTAAATAATTCTAAAATTTGAAATATTGATGATATTAATATTTGAATTTTTTTATTGACATTTTTTATTCAATACTAAAATATAATGTATATAACTAATTGTATTTTTTTACTACAACAAAAAAATAAAATGTCAATGCCGTTAATCAATCTTAAAAATATCTATGAACAAACCCAAACCTCTAATCTAATAATACTTAAAATAAATGATAAATATTTCAAATTATAAGTAAATTCTTAACTGGAAAAAATTGTAAAAAAAAAAAAACATATATTCATATTAATTTCCCACGTTTGTCAAATACTTATAGAAGTTTCGATACACGTGGCATTATATCCACAAGGCTAAATCGGCACAAGTAACTAAGAATTCTCTAGAACAGAGTCCATGATAACAATGGTGTACCCACCGCTTACCATATTGACATATTCCCCCCAAGCCCAAGGGCCCCCAACACGTTTTCGAGGTACTTCTTTGTTTTCTATTTCGTCTCTCGCCACAGACCTTCACCAACTCACAGAGTAAGAGAAAACCCACAGACAGAGAAAATTAAAATCCTCACTCGAAATTTCACTTAAAACCCTTTTAATAAATCATCCCAACTATCCCAATTCCCATTTGTGCATAATTGACGGAAAATAAGAAATTTATTTGGAAAAAAAAAATTAAGTTGCGGTGTTTGAATTGGAGGGGTTGGGCGGCGCGGCGGGAATTTTGGGGTGATGGGGGATTACGTTAGGAGAAGTAGGGGAGGAGGGGAGAACAGGTTTTATAGTCCGCCGGCGATGAGACGGCAACAAAAGACACAACAACAGCAGGACAACAACAACCAGTTGAGATTGGGACAGGGGAGAAGGGCCGGGTCGCTGGCGGGTTCGGATGATGGGGCATCCTCGTCATCATCGACAAAGACGGGAATGGAAATGGGGGTGGTGTCGACGCCGGAAGTGGAAAACTTGACTAATTTGGATCGGTTCATAGAGCACACTACGCCTAGAGTCCCAGCTCAGTGTTTGCCAAAGGTATAAACTTTACTGGATTGTCAGAGATGGATTTGTTAAAGATACTTTTTTTAGATTCTTTGCATGACCTAGTTGGTTAATTTTTTAGCTCTTTTGGAGGCTGGAAATGGGCAAAGCAATGTGTTTTTAGGTTATTGATAAAATATTTGGAAAAAAAATCCGGGTTTTTTGCGGGGGGTTTTGGTGTTGGCTGCTTTAGTCTGTGATGAAATTAAGTAAACAAACAAATAGGATTGCTTTTTGAAGTTATATTTCGTGCGTCAGTTGATGGGATGCAGAACCGAAATGATATAATTTCTTTTTAGATTATTCAATGGTGATTTGTACTTTGTGTTTTTTTAATCTTTAGGATCTAATCTAAGTTTGTGGCTGTTTTCTGAGGATTTTGTTTTCATGTATTAAGTTTATTTTTTTGCCATTCTGATTGTTGATTTAATTGTTCTGTAATTGGTATCGGTGGTTTAGGGGCAAGATAAAAGATATGATCAAAAGCGGGGTCTTTGGCTTTTTATTTTTTCCCTTCTTCTGTTTGTCTGTTGGCAAACATATTTATGTAACTAAATTTAGGTTGGTGGGAGGATCATCACCATAGGCTTTAAGAAGTGTTGTAACTGAGAAAAAGAACTACGGTGCACTTTGGTAGCATGGGAACTGTTGGAAAAAAGAAGCCATTAGGGTCTTGTTCTAATAGACACTCGTACATTTTGGGATTAGAATGTTTCACGTCTGATAAGATATTATGGTTTGTTTTCATTAATCACTCTATAAAAGTAGAGACTTTTTAAACTTGTCACAACTGATTGAGGTTTATTGCTGCATTCCTTGATAACGTGGGTGTGTGGTTGTGTCTCATAAAGGGACATAAGTGGATTATGGAGTATGGCCACATCAATTTAAAGGTTGCCTAATTCAACTTTTTTTGTTCTTCCAAAATACTGCAAGCTATGTAGGGAATGTTAGGTAACCTTTGGCTGTTCACAACAAGGAAATTAGTTTTCTATATGCTTTTCCTCTTCACCATATATGTGGGTTCTTAAATCAGAAATTTTTGACTGAGTATGCCTTTTTGCCTCGTATCAAAGAAGTGAGGTTGTCTATCTCACCCCTCTCATTTTGAGGTTACTATTCTATTTCTCTTTGATAGAGAGTAAATCAAGAGCTGTTTCTACTATAGATTTTAATATAATCAATTTATATGAAGTTGCTTGTCCTGTAAATTTAGAATTTCTATATTGGAACAAACAAGATAAAGAATGCGATCATTGATTCTGATGTACCTTGCATAATGATTTTTCTGAAGTGGAGGAGTACATAATCAATTTTTTATTTTCTTAACGCTTTGCTTGTGCTTTTGGATTAGCTCACTGTCTTTGAGATTTGCAGACAAGCATGAGGGACCGGAGGAATTATGACGGTGAATCCAACCCATACTTTGTTCTTGAGGATCTCTGGGAAACTTTCAATGAGTGGAGCGCTTATGGAGCAGGAGTTCCTTTGGTTTTGAATGGGAATGAATCTGTTATCCAATATTATGTGCCATACTTGTCTGGCATGCAGCTGTACATAGATCCGTCGAAACCTGTCATAGGCCAACGGTATACTTCATGCTTTCTACATGTTATGTGCTTTAAATTTATTTTAGTACATAGTTGACAATAAATTATTTTATAAGCCCGGCTTTCACATTGTGAACTTCTGTTTAAGCTTTGGGTTAGATATTCTGTCTCATTACTGTCATTTGGTGGAATTCTATCTCTTAGCATCCATGTCAAACTAATATTTCTTAATTGCGCATGAATCATGTGGAACATACATCACTTGTTTTGGCATTTGGCTGCATTGATAATCTTTATAAGTTCCTATGAATTTGTGAATTGGTTAATTGGTCTTACTTGAAGCCATTCCCCCTCCCCCTCATGACGGGCCTTATTAATTACCTAAATATCATTTATCTAAATTCATTTTCCTTTTAAAATCATCATCTTTGTGTGCTTTTGGTGTTACCCCTCATAAGAAGGAAACTAAACTGGCCTTGCCTATACTCTAAGCTCTGAAAAAGTATTTGCTAAACAAATGTCGGTATATGATGGTTAGCCTTAAGAGATTACTGATTGAATCAGCATCGTGATACCTCATTCTTATTGTTTGGGTGTAGGCTTTTCTATTTTTTTTTTCCCTTTTCAATCCCTGGCACTAAGGGCTTCAAAAATGTGCACAAATGATTTGAAACTATGATAAATGCTTTGTAAGCTGGCAATTTATGAGATATTTCTACTTGAATAATGGTATATACTTATGGTTCCCTTTTCCCATTCTTCTTTTTGGGTTTAATCTTGTGATAGGAGACCAGGTGAGGAAAGTGATATTGATTCATCCAGGGAGACCAGTAGTGATGGTAGTGAGGAAATTGGCGCTGATGGGGGAATCAGTAATGTTCAAGGAACTTTGAGACTGCAGAACCATACTGGTGCTGGTGCACTTGCAGAAGGGTTAAGCAGACTGTTTTTAAAAAATAATCCCTTGACGGATGTGTCAGGTGATGAGAAGGAGATTAAGAACCCTCCTGGGCTTCTCATTTTCGAGTATTTTGCACATGATCCACCATATGGTCGTGAACCTTTTGTTGAGAAGGCAAGCTTTCTTACTTATAAGAGGTGTAATAAATAGGTTTTAAGTTCACCCAAGTTGTTATGAGTCTTATGACAACTATGTTCATCTTTTGCATCAAACAGATTGCTCAACTAGCATCAGAGTTTCCTGATCTCAGAACTTACAAGAGTTGTGACCTGACTACTGCCAGTTGGGTTTCTGTGGCTTGGTAAGCTCATTTTATTTGTTTAAAGATATGTAGTAACAGTAAGTCATTCAATACCAGTTCTTGAATTCAAAGAAATTATGTTATTTTTATCTAGGTACCCTATCTATAGGATACCTATGGGTCCAACTCTTCAGAGCCTTGATGCTTGCTTTTTGACATACCATTCTTTGTCAACACCTTTGACAAGTGAGTCATTTGGCTTCATTCCTTCTCTTAACTTCTGTTTCTTCTCCTTAGTCTGCCATTTCTTGTCTCTCTTTTCTTAGAACTTTTAGTTGCCGAGCGAAGGTTGATTTTATTTTTTCAGGGACTAAAAACAAAGACTTGCCAATTCTTCATGGTTCAACAAGTGGTAGCAGAATACCCGATACGGAAATGCCCTTGAGATTGTTGCTACCCACTTTTGGACTAGCTTCTTACAAGTTCAGAATCTCTTTTTGGAATTTTTGTGGAAATTATGAATCTCAGAAGGCTAACTCTCTCAAGCAAGCTGCTGAAAATTGGCTCCGGCAGTTGAAAGTTATACATCCAGATTATAAGTTCTTTCAATCTCACTCTTCATATTGGTTTTGAAAGCTAAAGTCAAGCTGGGCCTTGCCCTTGTCCTCTATGGATTTGGGTGCATAAGGTGCAGTTTGGTTTATGGTTTCCTCCATTTGCGTCTTGCCCCTTCTCTAGCTCATATCTCAGCAATGAAGCATCATTGGGTAGTGGGTTTCTGAGCTGTATTAGTGACATTAGGTACCATACAACAAATTAGCATATCGAGAACTTTTCTCTTTCTATTGTATATGTCGGATGGAGCTGGATGTAATAATCAGGTAAATGATGGGGATCAGGATGATTGTGTATTCTAACTATCTTGCCTGGTTCGTTTAGAGGCTTTGTGTTTGGCAGGAGATTGCAAACTAGGCTCTCTAATGATGACGATTAGTCTTTAGTACTTGTATAGACCTAATATGTACTATTTGATGTTTTAAATAGGATTACCAACTTGAAGAGATGACATGTGCCAATTTAATTACTGCAATCTTAGTCAACTTTGAAGTTAAAGCTTTATTTGCTTGTGTGCTTAGTGCCAAATGTGATTGCGATTGTTGATGGAACGCCAAACTCTTTCACCAGAAGAGAGTCGAGGTTTGAAGCAAAAGTTGCAAAATGTTGATTACCTGTTCTGGGTTATTCCATGGATCAGGTCAAGTTTTCTGCATAGTGAGAAAAGTTAAAAGCAAAAACTTGCGTGACTTGTAATTAAAAACCATTGCATTCCCACAGCTTCAGCAAGCGAACTCTAGAAGAAAACTACTAATCCTAAAGTTTTACAGGTTGCACCATTTGCTCATCTTTCCTTTTGACACTCGGTTTCCGTATCGCATGAATAGGCAAGCGGCCTTGGTACCTTCAGATTTTCTTTTTCTTGAAAGCTGCCTTCTATATTAATATTGTTATAACCAACAAAAGAGTGGGAAGACCAGCCTGCATTTTGTGGAACCACTTCCAACAATAATGCTAAGAGTAGAGTCTGATACCTAAGCTGTACCTCCCATCCTTGAGGCCTTAACCTTTCAGTTAAATTTAAGGCATCGTTGTCTTGGTTCCTTCGGTTTAAACACAGGATTCAAATCACGAGTTGAAAGCTCATATTTGTTGCAACAGACCTCTCACCTCCATTGTCATTTATGATGTATTTGGGAAATTTTCTCCTCCAGGCAATCACTCTCGAGCTTAGGTCTATAATGTAGCAAGTATATACCAAAGGCATAAAATCAGAGACAAAAACTTCACAAGGGCGAGCAAATAAAAATTTAAAACCCTATATAGGACTGCGAAGAGCATATCAACTAAAGCCACTTCTTGTCTGAGGCCTCTATATGTACATAGCCAGCTTTACATACAATAAGCTGCAGATTCTAACTATTACATAACGAGGTATGTTCTTGTTGTATCTACCGAACTATAACTCCATTTCCTAGAACATAACAAGTACATCTGTGGCATACAATCCTCCATTTATAAATCATCATCAAGAAAAGTAGATAGAATAAGGCCATGGACAAATTCACATTTCCGAGCTCTCTCTTCCTGGTCCTTCTCTGATAGTGGAGGTAGTTGTGCACTCCTGCAACCATGAAATTTGCTTCTTAGACCAACAGCAAAACAGCAACAAAGTTTAATCACATTGACAAGGTGCTGAATACATCCATGGTATAAGTACATCTATTTAATATCTTCTCTGATACTGGAGGTCATTGTGCTCTAAAAAAAATTTCAATAAATATTGTAATAGTAACTCAGACAAGCATCACAACTGAAACCACAACCGGTGAAAGAGGTCCTGAAATATTTCCCCCCCTTTTGGCTGAAAATCATCCAAAAGTTACAAAGATCACACTCCTCCCAATTATCAGTATATTTTGCCACAATTACAACAGATAATAAGTAAAAGGTCAGTAATTCACTTTGGGCAGAAGCAAAGCAGTCAACCAACGTAAAATTCTGGCAGCAATGTAGGAGAATGCTTCTAGATAAAACATGGAATTCATAAATAAAATGTCATATACATAACCCAATTTAATAGATCTGAAACTTCCGTCAGATTCATGACTTCTCAATTCACTTTTGCTATATAATTGTTTTAAACTCTATAGAAATGTCCAACCAGAACAAATAGAATAAAGAAGTTATCATTTGATGAATGTGCTCATACCTCTCTGATAAGTCCTCAGCAGGGCCTTTCTGAAGGGAAGCTTCAGTCAAGGACAATGGATGAACAGCCAGTGGATCATCAACTGCTGGTGGATTATATATAAATGAGGATAGCAGTGAATCGGGTAGAGTAGAGGAAGAGATAGAGCGTGAAAAACCGCCAATTAGCGATTGTAAACTTCCTTCCCTCAACTCCTTTTTCAAAATCGATAATGCTGTAGTAGATCCACCCATCCGTAATCTCCTCTTCCGCTGCACGTAATGTCTGGTCAAGGAAAAGCACAGAGCTAAAAATCCTATGGCATCTTGCAATCTGGGTACAATTATCTTTCTTTTCAATTTCTTTCCTGGGGCAAGAACAATATCCAAGATCTTGCAGGTGAAAGAACAGTTGGAAGTTTCCAGAAACTATCAACCGTCTCGAGAGCACACTGAAAGAGAATGAACTTTCGAATACAAGTATAAACTATATAAAACAGCATATGAAAAGGATATTCTTAGAAGACTTCCATGTTGCACCGTAACATGGTCAATTAGACCAATCCCCACCCTTCTGGCACAAACTGGGCAAACCTGCATTTAGCAATATTTTTAAAGAGATAAGACAAATGTATTAGCTGATAAAAAGGCCAGTTTGAGTTATAAAGATGATATGTAGTTTGTACTGCACTATCACCTGGGACTTTTAATGTTACCAATAGTTTGGAGATGATTCAATGAGGGAAAACTTAAAACTTGACATCAAGGCATTGAGTTAATAATTTCTTGAATGTACAAGCACGAAGCACTATCAGTTTGACGATCAAACTATTGCACTATAATAAAATGCTACCAGTTTTAAAGAAAAGTATGTGTAAAGGGATAAAAATGACATGCCTGGCAGCACTCCTAAAAGGATGATATGAACAAGAAGAGAAAATTTATCACTGTACTGCTCCTTTTAAGTGGTTGATAGAAAGAATATAAACTTCATATGCAGCATTCTACACAAAAATCGTTACATTCTCAAAGGCCAATTGCAAAAGATAATCTCCACGAGAAAGTGCTAATGGTCTACTACACTGAACTATGATATTAAAAGTTAAAAATATCATCTTTAGATACCAACAAGAACCTTTCGTTTGCGTATTTCTCCAAGTAAAAAATCACAGCTTAATTAAATTGGAAAAAAAAAAAAAGTGCCTTACCCCATTCTTGGCTTCAATAGCATGCTCTTCATCAATGTGACAACACAGGCCAACAATGTCAAAATCCTCGGCACAGAAAGGGCAGAGATATTCTGGTCTGGACTCTTCCTCTCCACCATCATAATAATCTTCTTCTCCTACATTATATGCATTGACATAATAAGATTATCATTCAAATGTCAAAACCATTTCCACCCCAAAACCATTAAAAAGCCCAAGGCTTTCCATTTAATTTCTTTTCATTTTTCCAAAAAATGAAAAATAAACACCAACCACGGTTAGGATTTCCATTCAAAATCAAGGCCTCACTATTTCATTAAGAAAATGAGAGCTAGGCTGCTAAATATCCTCATCCAACTGTGCATACCCTAAACCCATGAATTGTACAAACATAAAGATCACAGGGGAAAAAAGACCCACAAATCAATAACAAAAATAGGAAAAGGCCCACAAAAAGCATAACATGATCAAAACCAAAATTTGAACTTATTTCACGAAAAAAGCTTATAACCATTATCATCCCAACATAACATCATAAATAAGGAAATCAACTTTCAACTCAATTTAAAGGTGAAAGAAACCCCAAATGAGCAGGGATTTCAGTGAATCAATCTAACCTGATCGTGATGATGAAGAAAAGCGTCTGGAAGAAGGGGTGATTCGTATCCATGATGAATCAGAGTCCATTCTCTAATTTCTTTATTTGTCTTGAGGGAAAAAGCTTAAGGATTTTATTTTTATTTTTTTTAGCCGATTCTCCAAAATTCAAACCTTCATTCGACAACAACGTTAAATCAAATACGAAAATAGTTTTACATGGGCATGAGCCGCATCATTCATTAAAAGGTACAAAGGTTGGGGGTGCAATGAAGGTTTGAAGCAATGGAGAAAAAAAAAATAAAGAGAAAGAGAAAAACAGAGAACGCAGAAACTTCCCCCTCCCCCCGACCAAACTTCCCGGTCCGAAGAGTCTAAAAGGCTTATATATGGTTTGGATTTGCAAAATGGGGTTTACACTTTGAGTTATTTGCCTATGTGCCACCTTTTCTTTTCTTTTCTTGTCTTTTTGTGTGATTGGTAGAGTAGTATTATGCCCTGCCATCCAAAGTACAATTTTTTTCTGTTTTTTTTAAATAATTTTTTGGTAAATGAAATTTTAGAATATGATGAAATGTGAACTTGTTAAGCTGATTTTAGTTTTAATCCCACTTTGTATAACCGTTGTTATAAGTTACTTAGACTTAGAGTGATAATTTTGTTAAAAACATATTTGAATTACCTTCAACATTAATGTTTTGGAAAAGAAAAAAACAAAGACATCATAGCAATAGCTGGACTCCAATGAAAATTATGACTGATTTTGAATGATACGGATTCACGACCTATTATTTGTTAGTAAAATCTTCAAGTTTTAATCTCTTGAATTATGCTAATTTTTTTCTCAAACTTAGAAAGTTTCCTCCTCAGTAAATGAGACACTACCATTATGATATCATCATCCTCTCAATGATTTCTCTTTTTTTCTTGAAGCCAGTAGCTAGTCATAACATGCTAATGTTAATTATATGATGGTGTGTATTTGGATGGTGATACTTTCCATCATGTCCATGCATTGCTTAAACCTGAACTATCCCATATCAAATAATGGAATGGTCTGATAACCTGGCTTTGATTACATTGCTTTAACTAACGAATAAATCTTAATTGGCAACAGCAAAGAAACACACTAGCAGGTGTCATCTTCATTGCAGACTACTGTCAGCCAGCAACCTTGGAATATAATAACAGTATATACATGTTATTGATGTCAATCATGTTCCTAAGTTTGAGCCTGCAGTCCTTGACTTTGAAACACCAGGAAAATAAAAGAGTACTTACTAAATACTGTATCATTTGAATTGATCCAAAGGTTGAAACATCATCATCCTAACATCACTAATGCAAAATAAGCAAACTTGCAAGCGTGTATTAGATATATATTTTACTTTACAACAACTGGGCATATATAGTTAGTATTTTAAAATATTTTTTTACATGTTTTATATTTTTTAATATAATTTTTATTTTATAATTATTATTTTAAAAAATATAAAAACACGTTCTAAAAAACAACGTATACGCACGGCAAACACTGGGAAGTGTTTTTTTTTCCTTCTTGAACGGGAAAAGCAAGTGCATCAGTGCATGAATTACCCAAGGGGGAGTGGGAAGAAAGCGTGATAGAATGAGGGATGGATGAATGGGAGTGGAAGCGCAGAAGCAGAGAGAATTGTAAGGTCTATGTGTGAGGGTTGAGTGGTAAAGTGCATAGTTTATAGGATTAGAATTTTACTCCGAATCAATTTAAGGTAATAGGATCGGATTGAATTGTAAAATCATAAGATTCTATAAAATTTGAGAAAATATAATTTATAAAATTTTTTAAGAAATTATTAATTAATATATAAATAAATATATAGAAAATTCATGTATAATTTATAATTAAATAATTTTACTTTAGTTTTTATTTCTTATAACATTTTATATGATTTTCTCAATATTTTAGTCATTACTGTGATTAAAGGGTCTAATTTATTTATTTATTTATTTATTTAAAATAGTGATATCATTCAGTTTTTTACAATTAATTCGATCGGTCTGACCAATTGATTTCTAATTCTTTAATTTCATTAGTCCACATTTTGATTCGGTTTTGACAACACAATGCATGAAGTCACCTAATACGCCCAGCATTAAATTTTGATACGGTAAATTAATTATTTAATATTTATGTTAATAATTATCGTAATGATATAATTAAATTTGAAAACAAGTAAAAGTTAAATTATAATGATTTATATATTATTATACATATGAAATATTGTAGAAAATTATAGATTAATCGGAAATGGAGATGATATGGATATAGAAATATTTTTATGCTTTCTATGTAAATTTAAATTTGCCAAGAATACATTTTTCTAGTCCATGCTTATCGGATAAAAGTTTGAAATGGGCTTGTTCGTAATGGAAGAAATACTATGCAGTCATTTGCTTGAAGGTGGTGCTCGGTAACAAATTGATTCTAATTATGATACAAATTTCTTTCTTTCAACCCAATATCATACTGTTTTCTTCCACTTATTAGTTGGACCGTTGGCGTTCATCTTCATGCAAATTAGATTGGTAAAAGTTGACAATGGCTGTAAATGCAAAATATTAATTGTTATGATATAATTGAATAAATACTTATAAATTTAATGAAAAAAATATGTAATGAGTAAATATAAATTATTTTACCATTTTTTAAAAAGTTTTATAAAATTTTGATAGAAACAACTTGTGATTTCCTCCCCATCTCCAGTGTCAAGAAATGGGTGTATAGATGATAACAAAATTGAGTTTTCAATTCATCTGTAAGAAAGAAAAAAAGAAGAACTAAATTAAGTACATAATTCTTGTTTATTACAATATATAAATTATAATTTCTTTTAATAATAATTGGTAATTGTCAAGCTTTAGAAGTAGGTTGTCTTTTGTCAACGATAGTATTATCTATCCATAATACTTTATTGTTCGTCCTTAACATTTTCTTTTAGAGGAAACATTCAAAATCGTCCTCCACATTTCACCGAATAATCTTTTTCATCCTCTACTTTTAAAACGGGAACAAATAGTCCGTCAAATTTCAAGGACCAAAATTTGAAGGAAAATTTCAGGACTAAACTTTCCGGTTTAGAAAATTTGAAGGACTAAAAGTTTCCGTTTATTTCATAAATAGTACCAAAAGTTTCAATTTATGAAATTTGAAAGACTATTTATTCCCATTTTAAAAGTGAAAGATGAAAAAGATTATTTGCTGAAATGTGGAGGACGATTTTGAGTGTTTCCTCTTTCTTTTATGAAACATACGTGTAATGAGGACGAATTTTGTTTTATTCTTCATAACTTGGGACGTCTATCTGTCCATTAAACAGTCAATTCGGCCCATTGGGAAAAAAGTTTGGATGGACTGAGTGGACAAAAGGTCCAAAGTTGACAATTTATATCCGTTTTCTACCCTTTTTTTTTTTTTCAGTCTTTCTAAGTTTTTATGGTTATTTTTCATGCCCGTCTGCTGGGTTCATTTCGCTTGCCATCTAATCTGTTCCCTCAAGGTCATGACACAACTCCAGTATTGCTATGTTTGGCATTGTTACTAGAACTCGTAGGTATTCTGAAAGGGCTGTATTGGGTGTCCTGGGTTGGACCTTGGTGGCATCATGGGACCAACTGATATACAATGGTGCTGAGTGTGCACAGATCAGCCCTCTGCTACTAATTGGTGAGGTTCGGTTCTCAGGATGCATTGAAAAGGTTTCTGATCCATATCAATTGCACAAGTCCAAGCCCATTGTGAATCTGGAATCCGGAAGTGGACTCAATTTTGGCGCTATACTTGAAGAACGCATTCCATTTTCCATGTAAGGAGTCCAACCACGTAGTTATCTCGAATCCAGTTGGCCCAAGCATAAATCAACAGAGGCATATCTCTATTTATGACAGATCAGTCCAACCAATGGGATGTTATGACATGCATATCTGATATCTCTCTCTCTTTTTTCACTTTAAACATGTCTGAAATTTGATTTGGACGTTCCACGTAAGATCTCTCTTCTTTTTTTTTGGTTTAATAAATAGCTCCCTTAGTTAATTAAACTGTCAATTCGGCCCATTGGAAAAAAGTTAGGATGGACTGAGTGGACAACTTATTTTACCATTTTTTTGTAAGTTTTATAAAATTTTGATAGAAACAACTTGTGATTTCCTCCCCATCTCCAGT
The DNA here is from genome assembly GCA_020080225.1 of Gynochthodes officinalis. NCBI lineage: Eukaryota > Viridiplantae > Streptophyta > Magnoliopsida > Gentianales > Rubiaceae > Gynochthodes > Gynochthodes officinalis. The sequence continues at coordinate 1,030,828 of CM034619.1, read as the reverse complement.
GTCAAGAAATGGGTGTATAAATGATAACAAAATTGAGTTTTCAATTCATCTGTAAGAGTCTAATAGGCTTATTTATGGTTTGGATTTGCAAAATGGGATTTACACTTCGAGTTATTTGCCTATGTGCCACTTTTTTTTTTCTTTTCTTTTTGTGTGATTGGGAGAGTAGTATTATGCCCTGCCATCCAAAGTACAATTTTTTCTGTTTTTTTTTAATAAATTTTTGGTAAATGAAATTTTAGAATATGATGAAATGTGAACTTGTTCAGCTGAGTTCAGTTTTAATCCCACTTTGCATAACCTTTGTTATAATTTACTTAGATTTAGAGTGATGATCTTGTTAAAAATATATTTGAATGACCTTCAAAAGTTGATGTTTTGGAAAAGGAAAAAACAAAGACATCATAGCAATGGCTGGATTCCAATGAAAATTATGATTGATTCTAAATGATACGGATTCATGACCTATTATTTGTTAGTAAAATCTTCAAGTTTTAACCTCTTGAACTATGCTAATTTTTTTCTCAAACTTAGAAAGTTTCCTTCTCAGTAAATCAGACACTACCAGTATGGCATCATCCTTCTGTATGCTCAATGATTTCTCTTTTTTTCTTGAAGCCAGTAGCTAGCTAGTCATAACATGTTAATGTTAATTATACGATGGAGACACTTTCCATCATGTCCATGCTTTGCTTAAACCTGAACTATCCCATGTCAAATAATGGATTGGTCTAATAACCTGGCTTTGATTACATTGCTTTAACTAACGAATAAATCTTAATTGACAATAGCAAAGAAACCCACTAGCAGGTGTCATCTTCATCGTAGACTACGTCAGACAACACCTTGGAATATAATAACAGTATATACAATGTCATTTTTTTTTATTTTTTTGAAAAAAGGAAATATTTCTTAAAAGCCAAGTTACATTACAGTAGTGAGGATAACTTCCTGTGAGCTAGATTATGCGCTCTACTAACTACTATTCTAGGACATTTTATCATTACACAACTAACTAGATTATGAACTACTGCGGTGACATTGTATTACACAGTATATACAATGTCATTGATGTGAATCATGTTCCTAAGTTTGAGCCTGCATTCCCTGACTTTGAACCACCAGGAAAATAAGAGAGTACTTACTAAATACTGTATCATAAGAATTGATCCAAAGGTTGAAATATCATCATCCTAACATCACTAATGCAAAATAAGCATACCTGCAAGCGTGTGTTAGATATATATATATTTTTTACTTCACATATAGTTAGTATTTTAAAATATTTTTTTATATATTTTAATATATTTTTATTTTACAATTATTATTTTTAAAAAAATATAAAAACACGTTTTGAAACACAACGTTTACACATGGCAAACATTGGGAAGATTTTTTTTTCTTCTTAAACGGGAAAAGCAAGTGCATTAGTGCATGAATTACCCAAGGGGGGTGGGAAGAAAGCAGGATAGAATGAGGGATGGATGGATGGATGGGAGTGGAAGCTCAGAAGCACAGAGAATCGTAAGGTCTATGTGTGAGGGTTGAGTGGTAAAGTGCATGGTTTATAGGATGAGAATTTTACACCGAATCAATTTATAACAGGATTGGATTATAAAATCGTAAGATTCTAAAAATTTTGAAAAAGTATAATTTATAATTTTTTTAAAGAAATTATTAATCAATATATGAATAAATATATAGAAAATTTATGTATAATTTATAATTAAATAATCTTATTTTATTTTTTATTTCTTATAATATTTTTTATGATTTTCTTAATATTTTAGTTATTACTCAGATTAAAAGGTATTTATGTTTAATTTATTTATTTATTTATAATAATGATATCATTCAGTTTTTTACGACTAATTCGATTGATCTGACCAATTGACTTCTGATTCCTTAATTTCATCCGTCCACATTTTGATCGGATTCTAACAACACTACGCATGACATTGCCTTATACGCCCAGTGTTAAATTTTGAAACGGTAAATTAATTTTATAATATTTATGTTAATAATTATTGTAATGATATAATTAATTTGAAAACAAGTAAAAGTTAAATTATAATGATTTATATATTATTATACATATGAAATATTGTAGAAAATTATTATAGATTAATTGGAAATGGAGATGATATGGATATAGAAATATATTTATGCTTTATAAGTAAATTTAAATTGCCAAGAATACATTTTTCTAGTCCATGCTTATCGGATAAAAGTTTGAAATGAGCTTGTTCGTAATGGAAGAAATACTATGCAGTCATTTGCTGGAAGGTGGTGCTCGGTAACAAATTGATTCTAATCATGATACAAATTTCTTTCTTTCAACCCAATATCTTAATGTTTTCTTCCACTTATTAGTTGGACCGTTGGAGTTCATCTTCATGCAAATTAGATTGGTAAAAATTGACAATGGCAGTAATTGCAAAATATTAATTGTTATGATATAATTGAATAAATAATTATGAATTTAATGAAAAAAATATGTAATGAGTAAATATAAATTAATTTACCATTTTTTTGGTAAGTTTTATAAAATTTTGATAGAAACAACTTGTAATTTCCTCTCCATCTCCAGTGTCAAGAAATGGGTGTATAGATGATAACAAGATTGAGTTTTCAATTCATCTGTAAGAAAGAAAGAAAAAGAAAAAAAAAAGGGAACTAAATTAAGTACATAATTCTTGTTTATTACAATATATAATTATAATTTCTTTCAATAATAATTGGTAATTGTCAAGCTTTAGAAGTAGGTTGTCTTTTGTCTACGATAGTGTCATCTCTCCTTGAGGTGATCCTTTATTGTGCTTCCTTGACATTTTCTTTTATGGAACATACGTGTAATGAGGAAGAATTTTGTTTTATTATTACTTGGGACGTCTATCTCTTAATTGGATTTTTTTTTTTATTTGTCTGGCATGAGGAAATGAATGTAGCTGTAAAAATAATAAACATGTGAACACATTAGAAAGAGTTAGAAAATGTAGATTGTTTTGATTTTTAAAAAGTGGATGAGGAAGACAAGGATGAAGAAGAGATTTGGTAGAAGTAGAAGATGGGAAGAAAAAGAAGATGGATTAAAAGAGTGGAATATTTCACTCTTAAAATTATTTCTTCTATTATTCCACTCTTAAAAAATCTTCTATTATTCCACTCTTAAAAAAAAAAAAAAACTAGAAGAGTGGAATATTCCACTCTTTTAATCCATCTTCTAGATTTTTGCCTTTTCTTTGAGCGTGTGGACCATCTAGTCAATTTTTTCTTGTTTGCATGTGGCCCGTAGCACAGTTTTTTCCTTTTCTTGGTTTGTTTCGTTGGCCAAAGTGAGCCTTCAAAATTCAAGCAAATTTGTTTTGCTTGTCCAATCCTTGTGTTCGTTTTTGATATTTTTGCTGTTTTTTGGGATTTATTGATTTGATCCCAACACATCCACCACAATCCGAACACATTTTTTGTACTTGTGCTTGCCTCTGTTTTTTTCCTCCATTCTTCTCCAACCCTCTTTTATCCACTTATTGCTTTTTCATGAATTGATGAATCATAAAAGAAATAATTTTAAGAACACAGAATTTAGGAATGCACATATCCTACACTCGCACCCTCTTGGCTTCTAAATCCTTAATTGACTACAACTGTTCTTAGTCCAAGATTTATAATCTTTCTTACACACGCAAAAATTATCTATAAAAATATTCAATCAAAAAAACTTCCCAAATAAAAATTGAAAAGGTGGAAATTAGATTTGTTTTCAGCCCCTGAACCATAGTATTTGATTGAAAATAGGTAATATCAAACTTACAAAATGACCAACTGGCCAAAGTTGTGCAAGAAAGAAAGAGAAGAAATTGTACAGATGACATAAAGAAAATAACCTCAAAAGAAAGAGATTAAATAATAAGACACAAAATATTGCTCCATCTGATTGGAGTTAAAACTGGGAACAAAAGTTTCTATTAATAATTTCATTTTTATAGCAATATTATCGTTTAATATAGATTCATATCTAATCTCACAATATATTTTCATCTTTTGTGGTTATTATATCAATGTCTCTACTATTATAACCCCCTTCTAACCATCACCATCTTCATTGTCACAGAAATCAAATATAATGTTGATAAATTTATCACAAACTCCAAAAATGGAGACAAAATGCTTATAAAGAGAGAACAAACTTTTATAATAGAGGAAAAACTATTACTGTTCTCCATTTCCCCTCTTCGATAATTCGATTCTTGATACGTACAAATGTAATATTCATTTGCCAAACATATCACCATCCAAGTATACATTATCTCTTTTTTCACCAGTAAACAATGAAAATTCTGGTATAATTAATCACAAAAAATTCACAAACAGAAATTATACAATTATATGTATGCTTTGTAGTCAATATGTTTCAAATATATCTATTGTTAAGCAACGTGAATGAAATGATTAATGTATAAAAATAAAATTTTCTCAATTAATTAATTTTTATTAACGTTAGAGATGTTTTATTTAATCTCTTTCTTTTAAGGTCATTTTCTTTGTCATCTGTACAATTTCTTCTCTTTCCTTCTTCTATCTTCTCTTTCACAGTGTGCCTAACTTCGAAATTCATTATATACATTTTGACCAACAGAGGAGAAAAAATGAATGCAAATATGCAAAAGCTTTTAGTTGGTCAAATATCCTTTAATGTGAAATGGATTATTTTAATACTGCATGTACTGATAAACATTGTTGTCCATGATTCGGACTTCTGTAACCTAGATTCGACGACCTTCATATCTGGCTTATTTGAAATGATAAACTTTCGTGTATATTATTCGTATTTCTGTAACTTGGATTAGAATAGGTTCATATTAAAGGCAACTGATTTTTGATGTTAATCAAACAGCAACAAAATCCATCAAAACATCTTACTAAGTGATAGCTAAATTCAGTTTTAAAAGTTTGAACTAATAGATTTTCAATAATACTAACTTATTAAATAATTTATTTTTTCTTCCAAATGAATGTGAGATATTTTTCTCTTAACCCCAGCACAATGAGAGTAAAAATTTATGGAATACCTATGCATTTTTGTTTTAATCAATTTTCTAGGTCATTTCAAGGGTAAAACACCAAGCTTAAGTAACCCATTTGAGCTATTAAATTATCTTTAAAACCCTGTTGGATTAAGCTGATTATAAATTTATCAACATTATATTTGATTCCTGTGACGTTTGAAGCGGCAGCGTCGATGAAGATGGTGATGGTTAGAAGGGGGTTATAATAGTAGAGACATTGATATAATAATCACAAAAGAGGAAAATATATTGTGAGATTAGATATGAATTTATATTAAACGATAATATTGGTATAAAAATGAAATTATTAATAGAAACTTTTGTTCAGTTTTAAGTCCAAACAAATGGAGCAATATCTTTGTGTATTACTATAAAAATGAAATTATTAATAGAAACTTTTGTTCAGTTTTAAGTCCAATCAAATGGAGCAATATCTTTGTGTATTATTATTTAATCTCTTTCTTTTGAGGTTATTTTCTTTATGTCATCTCTGTACAATTTCTTCTCTTTCTTTCTTGCATAACTTTGGCCAGTTTGATATTACCTATTTTCAATAAAATACTATGGTTCAGGGGCTGAAAAAAATCTAATTTCCCTCTTTTTCATTTTTAATTGGGAAGCTTTTTGTGATTGAATGTTTTTTAGATCATTTTTGCGTGTAAGAAAGATTATAAATCTTGGACTAAGAACAGTTGTAGTGAAGGATTTAGAAACCAAGAGGGTGCCAATGTAGGATAAATACATTCCTAAATTCTGTGTTCTTAAAATTATTTCTTCTATGATTCATCAATTCATGTAAAAGCAATAAGTGGATAAAAAAAAATGGCAAGCCCAAGTGCAAAAATGTGTTAGGATAGTAGTGGATGAGGGAGTCAAGGATGAAGAAGAGATTAGGTAGAAGTAGAAGATGGGAAGAAAAAAGAAGATGGATTAAAAGAAAAAAAAGCATTACAAGAGTGGAATATAATTTTAAATAAGAATAATTAGGAGCAATGGCAGTTTAAGTTGGGATTCTATTTTATTTTGTTCTGTAAGATGGAAAAGTATCAATTTAGTCCTTAAATTTATTAATTTAGTTTTAATTAATAATCTCTGTCGGCTTAAATTCTTATGACTGTATTTTGTATTTGTCAAGGACAGAGATAAGAATGCTGGGAATAAAAAGTAAATTATAGGGCTTACTTAATGCTCAATCTCAATATCTCCCAATCTCTCTGGCTCTCTTTCTTTTCTTTTCTTTTTTATGAAGATAAAAATATTTATATTATTAATAACACATCTTACAACATATCCTTACAGACCAAAATAATGTGGAGACCGGAACGAAGATTTCCGAACCTAAGGCTAATAGCTCCCGTGCTGCTTTTGACTCCTACTCCTACTCAATTAATCCGAAGCTGTGGTATGGGTGTCCCGTGGATGCGCCTGCGAGTGAAGCAATGAGAATTATTGAGTCCTTTGACTCATGAAAAAGGGAAAACGACCGTAGGGAATGTGTCAACTAAACTTATCTCTCCTAAACTTTCCCTTTTTCATGTGTCAATGGACTCAATTCCCTACGGTGGTTTTCCCTATCTCTCTGTAGAAAATGATGATCTTACCCAGCATTAAAAAAAAAATAAGTAGGCTTGCATTCTTCCGTCTTTTTTAATGCTCATTCAATCTGCCACCCCTTTGTACAATATATCTCTCCTTCCCTTGCTTTGTTAGGACAGAAAGCAGCCCAATTTCCCCCATACACTTTGTCTTCTTTACTTCCAAGATCACCGTCTTTGTACAACTAGTCCTCTACTACTCTTTCCTTCTCCATCAATCTCAATTGCCAACATACATTAATTTACTCCCAAGAACTTTCTATCTCGTTTAGCACGAAGATCAAAAATGGCGGAACAGGAAGAAGGCTATGAAACGGAGAATCATCCCAACGGAGAAAGAAACCACTCGGCGGTCACTCTTGAATTTGTTTATAGATTACTCCATACACTCTATCCTAGGGCGACAGTATATGAACTACAGCTTTTGGCAGCGCATATACTTGGGAGTGACAGTGACAGTGATAGTGACAGTCATGAAGAAGGAGGAGAATTTGTGAGGGATGAAACTACTTCTAACTATGCAAGGGATTCTGGGCTTTTTGAGGAGATTATTTCCCAAAACTTGATATTAAGAACCCGTGGAGAAGGAGATGTGCAAGGAATCTGCGTGGTCTGCCAGTGTGAATATGAAGAAGAGGAGACGGTGGGAGCGCTTCCATGCGGGCATGAGTATCATGCAAACTGCATAAACACATGGTTGATGGAGAACAATTTGTGCCCGGTCTGCAGACGTGAACTAATTCCCAGTTCTGAGGGGTTTGATTTGTCGGATCAATTTTCACGTGTGCTGTGAGCAAGGTGCAATTCATTTGTTTTCACATATTTTGTTTGTGTCTATATATAAAGAGTAATGATAATTCTTATCTTCTTCTTCTTCCTCTCTTGTGGCCCTTTCGGTTATGCAACTTTTTAGTATGGTGCTTGTTGTTGTGCTGCTTAAGATTGTCACTACCCACTTTTGGACTGGCTTCTTACAGGTTCAGAATCTCTTTTTGGAATTTTTGTGGAAATTATGAATCTCAGAAGGCTAACTCTCTCATGCAAGCTCCTGAAAATTGGCTCCGGCAGTTGAAAGGTATACATCCAGATTATAAGTTCTTTCAATCTCACTCTTCATATTGGTTTTGAAAGCTTAAGCTCAAGCTGGGCCTTGCCCTTGTCCTCTATGGATTTGGGTGCATAAGGTGTAGTTTGGTTTGTGGTTTCCTCCATTTGCGTTTTGCCCCTTCTCTGGCTCATATCTCAGCAATGAAGCATCAATGGGTAGTGGGTTTCTGAGCTGTATTAGTGACATTAGGTACCAAACAACAAATTAGCATATTGAGAACTTTGTGCTTTCTATTGTATATGTGGGATGGAGCTGGATGTAATAATCAGGGAAATGATGGGGATCAGGATGATTGTGTATTCTAACTATTTTGCCTGGTTTGTTTAGAGGCTCTGTGTTTGACAGGAGATTTGCAAACTAGGCTCTCTAATGATGACGAATAGTCTTTAGTACTTGTATAGACCTAATGTGTACTATTTGATGTTTTAAATAGGATTACCAACTTGAAGAGATGACATGTGCCAGTTTAATTACTTCAATCTTAGTAAACTTCGAAGTTAAAGGTTTATTTGCTTGTGTGCTCAGTGCCAAATGTGATTCTAATTGGTGATGGAACGCCATACTCTTCCACCAGAAGAGAGGAAGACTAACTCTAGGTTTGAAGCAAATGTTGCAAAATGTTGATTACCTGCTCTGGGATATTCCATGGATCAGGTCAAGTTTTCTGCACGGTGAAAAAAGTTAAATGCAAAAAACTTGCGTGACTGGTAATTAAAAACTATTGCATTCCCACAGTTTCAGCAAGCAAACTCTAGAAGAAAGCTACTAATCCTATAGTTTTACTGATAACTTTACACCATTTGCTCATCTTTCCTTTTGACACTCGGTTTCCATATCGCATGATGAATAGGCAAGCAGCCTTGGTCCCTTTAGATTTTCTTTTTCCTGCCTTCGATATTATTTGATTTGTGGGATCAATTTTCACGAGTGTTGTGACTACCTTGGTGTAGTTCATTTGAAAAGACCAAGCTACCAAGGTGCAGTTTTGTGTATGTATATAAATCTTGTAATTTAATTGAATATTTCTGTTCAAAGTTGCGGTGGATGATGAAGCATTATATTGGTTTAACGTATAAATGGCCAATAATCAATCAAAATAAATAAAATAAAATCAATGGTGCAAGTAAAGAATTTCATAAATTAGATTCTCGGTGTTTTAAGAACTTAGTTAAATTATTATAATAAATTTGGAAAAATTCCAATTCGCTTACAAATAAAGAGAATTTCCTCCTTGGTATAGAAGCAGGTGGACTTTTCAAAATTTAATGAAGTCATTATAATAGATTTGGAAGAATCCATGGTTGCAAGGCGATTTACATCTCATTCTCCTTTGGGATTTGCAGGTTTTCCCATGAGGACTAGGGTTTACCCACTCCAAACAAACCTTAAAGCGAAGAAGAAATTGCCAACGCATTATTAACAAAGGACCAAAAGTAGAGCGCTTCAAGAAGAAATTGCCAAAGCCGACAAACAAGTGGGTAACGGTGGAATGTCACTTCAAGCTCAATTATTTAGCCAAACACTCCACCAAACCATCTACTTTGTCATTCGTTTCGTAAGAGTTCCCATCTCATTAGGAATTAATTGCTCCCCTGAGTGGGCTCTTCTATTAATGTACCATGTATAATAATAGTATGATTGACAAGTTCAGCATGTGGGAATTGATTTTATCCTTGACGATTTTATCAGCGGAATACACACGTGGATTTAGACACTAATAGAACGGAGGTTCATGGCTTTTGGTAGTAATGAGAGCGATTTGGGTAAGTGGAAGAATTAATGAGGGTGGCCCCTTACGAAGAATTATAAGCTTAAGGCTTCCGAAAGTTTGGAAAACCGAAGCCACAAACAATCAGCAACAACTTTAGGGAGTAAAATGCACTATCCACCAAGTAGATACATTAATTATTTTGATTTTTAAAAAGTAGATACATTATTGAGAAAATTTATTTTTATACTTTAATTATTTCATTCACGTTGCTTAACAATGGATACATTTGAAACATATTGGCTACAAAGTATACATATAATTGTATAATTTTTGTTTGTGAATTTTTTGTGATTAATTATACCAGAATTTTCATTGTTTATTCATGAAAAAAGAGATAATGTATACTTGGACGGTGATATGTTTGGCAAATGAATATTACATTTGTATGTACCAAGAATCGAACTATCGAAGCGGGGAAATAGAGAACAATAAGAGTTTTTCCTCTATTATAAAAGTGTGTTTTCTCTTTATAAGAATTTTGACTCCATTTTTGGAGTTTGTGATAAATTTATCAACGTTACATTTGATTTCTATGACGTTTGAAGCCGCAGCGTCGATGAAGATGGTGATGGTTAGAAGGGGGCTATAATAGTAGAGACATTGATATAATAACCACAAAAGATGAAAATATATTGTGAGATTAGATATGAATCTATATTAGACGATAATATTGGTATAAAAATGAAATTATTAATGGAAACTTTTGTTCAGTTTTAACTCCAATCAAATGGAGCAATATCTTTGTGTATTATTATTTAATCTCTTTCTTTTGAGGTTATTTTCTTTATGTCATCTGTACAATTTCTTCTCTTTCTTTCTTGCATAACTTTGGCCAGTTGGTCATTTTGTAAGTTTGATATTACCTATTTTCAATCAAATACTATGGTTCAGGGGCTGAAAAAAAATATATAATTTCCACCTTTTCAATTTTTACTTGGGAAGCTTTTTGTGATCGAATATTTTTTTAGATCATTTTTGCGTGTGTAAGAAAGATTATAAATCTTGGACTAAGAACAGTTGTAGTCAAGGATTTAGAAACCAAGAGGGTGTAAATGTAGGATAAGTGCATTCCTAAATTCTGTGTTTTTAAAATTGTTTCTTCTATGATTCATCAATTCATGTAAAAGCAATAAGTGGATGAAAGAGGGTTGGAGAAGAATGAAGATCGATAATAGATGACTTAATTACCTAATATTCTCCGCATTATCTTGACCAAGACCCCCACTATACTTGGGAATGACAGTGATAGTCAAATTGAGAATCATGAAGAAGGTTGAGTAGTTGTTCAAAGACAGAGATCAATTAAACCTAAATTAGTAGAACTAAGGGCAGTTGAGAGAAGGAAAGAGTGGTAGAGGACTAGTTGTACAAAGACAGTGATATTGCATGTGAAGGACACAATTGCATCGGAGAAACTTTAGAAAGGGTGGAGGAGGGTTGGACTTTTATTATGAGGAGAAATAGAGAGAGACAAACAACGAGGTATTGTCCAAATGGGGTGGCTGCAGATTGAATGCGCATTAAACCCTTTAATTTAGGGTTTGTTTCCAATAAAGTGGTTTAATCAGCAGATGTCTGAAGACTAGACCAGGGGCAATACTTGATTGCGACTTTTCTTCTGCATGAAGTGACGCTATCATTAGATTCATTACTAGTACTATTGTCATCGTTGCCTTTATTTTGATTCCTAAACTTTGTTCACGACCACTTTGAAAACCCCCTTTCGAAAGAGTTTATATCTAGCATGCTTTTTGACGTTTGCTGGCCAAAGAAAATATCCCAATTGAATTGTTATAGAGAAATACAACTTGCAATTCAGATATGAGGAATGATATAATCATAATCGAAATTCTATTGAGTAAAAAAGGAGCCCATTTGAGCTATTAAATGATCTATAAAACCCTGCTGGATTAAGCTAATGATGATGTTAAATATAAATACTGTTATTTAAAATTTACAAATGTCGAACGGTTGCTCTTGTAGCTCAGTTGGTTAGAGTACACTTTTTGTAGGCGGAAGGTCTTAAGTTCTCTTTTTTCTTGTTCTTTTTATCTTTCGTTTCTCTATTCCTTTTTTCCTTTTTCTTTCCTCTCCTTTTCTTTTCTCTATTCCTTTGATTATTCATAATATTAAATCATTGCTTCTTTTTCTCTCTTTCCTTTCTCTATCCCTTAGATTATTCATAATACGTGGCTGACTCGCTGAGGGTTAATTGTGGTGCAATTTGGCCCAAAAGTAGAGCGCCAACAAACAAGTTGATCACAGTGAATTGCCTTTTTGTTTAGTTTTCTTCTTCTTTTTTTTTTTTTTTGACAAGCCAAGAAAGCTCAGCATTTTATTAAAAAGTGATGGCAGAAAGTTACAGGAAAAAAGGAAAAGAAATCAAAAGAGATCAAAAGAAGAAAAGAGAAGCAATTCTACACGAAAGATTACTAAACCTACTGAACCTCTCAATCCAAAAGAATAGAGCAAAACCATCGAATAGGAGCTATACACAAACTATTTAATAATTGTTTAGTTATTTTTTCCCTTTTGGAATGTCACTTCAATTCTTTAACAAAAACACTCGAGCCAACCATCTATTTTGTCATTCGTTTCGTAAAAGTTCCTTGACCTTTTTATTAAACTCATTCACGCTCGGTGTATATAAATTTTACAATTTTATACTAATAAATAAAACCACTCCAACTTAATTTGAACTCAATTTGAAAACTAAGCAAGCTAAACCTAAACATAATCTTAAATTGTTAAGAATGATGAAACCAAACTTATGATAAAATCAAAAAGGCCATTATTAAGGCAAATAAAGCGTTGGTTGAAACGAAATAAAAAAATCTATTTTTTCGTCTTTTTCACATTCAAATTCGATTTGAAAGTCCTTTCTTGAACCTAGCTGCATTCACCTTATTTATAAGATTAATTGACGTCACTAATCAAATTTTGACATTTTGCAAATGATAACAAAATTGAGTTATATCAAACGATTTAATGTGGTTGGGTTTTTAAAAAGTATTTTTCCTTTTTTTTAATACATTTTTTATCTTATAACGATAATATCGAAAAATATAAAAATATGTTTTAAAATACTATTCATATAAGAGTAATCACATGGTACTTTAAATTATTAGTTTGTGTTGTATTTAAAACAATAAAAAATGAATCGAAGTGTTAATATTTAATAAAAACCATTCAAGAGGTAGGAGATTTACAACAGTAATAGTTACAAAATCCACAAGATGGTTACCAACCACTTAATTATGTAAACCTTTTTCCATCATTCATTTCAAAAATTGGGATTGATATGTTCAATGATAGTTATATTTATAGTTCTTTTATGCTAAAATTATAAATAATAATAAAAAATGTCTAAAGAAAATATTTTATTACAAATGAACAAGATATTATATATACGCACAATTATAATTATTGATTAGGGTCTTTTTTGAAAAAAAAATTGAATCTTGTGTTACAATAAAAACAAGAATACAACAAATATACTGAAATAAGAAATCAATGTATTTTAATACACTAAAATAAGAATACAACGAACGCGTGATATATTTTTTTTTATCATCACCTAATCATAATGTTCAATTTGCTTTCAAGATTTTCAAAAGTAAAACAGAAATGATCAGTATCACTTGAGTTCATACGTGATTCACATTTCTAAATGTGTTTTCACGTCTTTCCCTTTCAAATGGCATTCTTTTCCTGTCCATCGAGATTTGTATGCTCGACTTGGGTCCGAAGTTTCATCCCTTCGATATTTCCGGCCTATACTTTTGGCTAAAGTTCCTACCATGAAAACGATGATGATGGCCATAACGTAGGAGATTTACAACTGTAATAGTTACAAAATTCACAAGATGGTTACCAACTACTTAATTATGTAAACCTTTTTCCATCATTCATTCAAAAAAAAAAAAAAAAAAAAGAAAAAAAGTGGGGATGTTGTGCTCTTTCTATCTCCAATTCTGACAGGCACAAGGACGTACTGAAAGTGGACCCAGTGGTCAAGTCATGGCTCTAGATTTGGTTGTAGATTCCAACCTCAAAGTCCTCCATATCCATTTCACACCCCTTCTCTTATGCTTTGATTGATGTGGATCCCATGGACTCCCCCCAATTTATTATTTATTGTCTTATTACTAATGGTATGCATAACGATGAATTACATGACTTCCGTTAACGATGATAGGTATTGTGTTGTAATATAGTATTATTGGAAAAAATGAATGGACAACATCTGTTAATGCATACGGTACACTCAACCATTTATGCATCGCAACTTTTGAAGCTTAGTAATGAATAAGATAATTTTGACCGTTTATCAATTCAAATAATACTATAAATATATTTGTATAAGTAAGATATTTTCATATAATATATTTTTGCTATTCTCGCACTTTTCCTAACTTAAATATGGGAGTGATCACCTCATGAATTAAATATCAAGCCCTAATTCAACTGTACCAAATAACTACCAACTTTCATTGGATGACTAATGCAAAATCTCCATAATTTCATCCGTTCACATTTTGATCTGATGCTGACAACACTACGCATGACGTCGCCTAATATGCCCAGTATTAAATTTTGAAACGGTAAATTAATTATATAATATTTATGTTAATAATTATTGTAATGATATAATTAATTTGAAAACAAGTAAAAGTTAAATTATAATGATTTATATATTATTATACATATGAAATATTAATGTAGAAAATTATTATAGATTAATTGGAAATGGAGATGATATGGATATAGAAATATATTTATGCTTTATATGTAAATTTAAATTGCCAAGAATACATTTTTCTAGTCCATGCTTATCGGATAAAAGTTTGAAATGAGCTTGTTCGTAATGGAAGAAATACTATGCGGTCATTTGCTTGAAGGTGGTGCTCGGTAACAAACTGATTCTAATCATGATACAAATTTCTTTCTTTCAACCCAATATCATAATGTTTTCTTCCACTTATTATTTGAACCGTTGGAGTTCATCTCCATGCAAATTAGATTGGTAAAAATTGACAATGGCGGTAAATGCAAAATATTAATTGTTATGATATAATTGAATAAATACTTATAAATTTAATGAAAAAAAATGTAATGAGTAAATATAAATTATTTTACCATTTTTTTGTAAGCTTTATAAAATTTTGATAGAAACAACTTGTGATTTCCTCTCCATCTCCAGTGTCAAGAAATGGGTGTATAGATGATAACAAAATTGATTTTTCAATTCATCTGTAAGAAAGAAAAAAAGAAAGAAAAAAAAGAAAAAAGAACTAAATTAAGTGCATAATTCTTGTTTATTAAAATATATAAATTATAATTTCTTTCAATAATAATTGGTAATTGTCTTTTGTCTACGACAGTATCATCTCTCCTTGAGATGATCCTTTGTTGTGCGTCCTCGGCAGTCGGCACTTTCTTTTATCGCAATGAAGAATAAATCATTACTTGGGAGTTGGGACGTCTACCTCTTAATTGGATATTGCTTTATTCTTCATTACTTGCGTTACTTGTCCAATGAGTACACCAAGTTAGGTTTTCCTGTCTGCGTACGTGGGAGCAGCTCAAAGACAGAAGAGTCTGGTCCGGTCTGATTATCCTACACTGCAGTAAAAGTCAAAAAAAATGGTACTCGCGCTGCAGCTTGCTCGCCACGCTTGGCTAAAAATGAAAATCTCTCTTACTTCATTAGTTGGGACGTATATCTCGTAATTGGATTTTGCTTGAACTACTGTAATTGGATTTTGCTTTATTCTTCATTAGTTGGGACGTCTTGGTTGGGACGTATATCTCGTAATTGGATTTTGCTTTATATCTTCATTAGTTGGGAAGTCTACCTCGTAATTGGATTTTGCTTTATTCTTCATTAGTTGGGACTCACATGAGGTTTGTCTGGCATGATGAAATTGATGTAGCTGTAAAAATAATAAACAAGTGAACGCATTAGAAATAGTTAGAAAATATAGATTATTTTGATTTTTAAACAGTAGATACATAATTGAGAAATTTTATTTGTGATGTAGCTGTAAAAATCATTACATTCACGTTGCTTAACAATAGATACATTTGAAACATATATTGGCTACAAGGTATACATATAATTGTATAATTTTTGTTTGTGAGAATGTTTTGTGATTAATTATACCAGAATTTTCATTGTTTACTGATGAAAAAAGAGATAATGTATTCTTGGATGGTGATATGTTTCGCAAATGAATATTACACTTGTACGTAACAAGAATCGAACTTTCGAAGCGGCGAAATGGAGAGCAATAAGAGTTTTTCCTCCATTATAAAAGTGTGTTCTCTTTTTATAAGAATTTTTTCCCCATTTTTGGAGTTTGTGATAAATTTATCAACATTATATTTGATTTCTGTAACTTTTGAAGCGGCAGCGTCGATAAAGATGGTGATGGTTAGAAGGCGGTTATAAAAGTAGAGACATTGATATAATAACCACAAAAGATAAAAATATATTGTGAAATTAGATATGAATCTATATTAAACGATAATATTGGTATAAAAATGAAATTATTAATAGAAACTTTTGTTCATGCAGTTTTACGTTCAATCAAATGGAGCAATATTTTTGTGTATTATTATTTAATCTCTTTCTTTTGAGGTTATATTCTTTATGTCATCGATCTGTACAATTTCTTCTCTTTCTTCCTTGCATAAATTTGGCCAGTTGGTCATTTTGTAAGTTTGATATTACCTATTTTCAATAAAATACTGTGGTTCAGGGGCTGAAAAAAATCTAATTTCCCCCCTTTTTCATTTTTAATGGGAAAGCTTTTTGTGATTGAATATTTTTTTTTAGATCATTTTTGCGTGGGTAAGAAAGATTATAAATCTTGGACTAAGAACAGTTGTAGTCAAGGATTTAGAAACCAGGAGAGTGCGAATGTGGGATAAGTGCATTCCTAAATTCTGTGTTCTTAAAATTATTTCTTCTATGATTCATCAATTCATGTAAAAGCAATAAGTGGATCAAAAAGGGTTGAAGAATAATGGAGAAAAAGAAAAACAAAAGGCAAGCCCGAGTACAAAAAAATGTGTTCGGATAGTGAGGGATGGGAGAGTCAAGGATGAAGAAGAGATTAGGTACAAGCAGAAGATGGATTAAAAGAAGAAAAAAACACTAGAAGATGGATGAAAAGGTGTAACTTAATTAACTTATCACCCCATCTCGGTCTTTAAAAAAAGCTACCGGCTCGCGAGGACCTGAGGTCTGTGGAGTTGTGTTAGGTTGTGTTTCTGCCTCCCTGCCTTCCCGCCTGTTTGCATAGTAAAAGAAAAAAAAAAATCATCGGTACACATACCGCCAATCACCCATAAGCACAGCTCCGGTCTCCTCAAAGCTAAAAGCAACTTTTTTTGTTGAGTGTTGTGTGTGAGGATTGTGTGTGTGTGTGTGTCCTCTTTCTCCCCCCCCGTGTGCATGCATAGTAAAAAAAAAAAAAAAAGGTGGAATCTTACTTTAAGAATTAACTTGAAAAAGTTAAAAAGTGAAAAAGGATAAACGAGTGCAATTTTGAAGAGGAGGACACGGTGGGCGCTTTTAAGTCTAGGGAAAAGAACCATAATTATACTCCCAAAACAAGCTAATCATAATCCCACTAGGAACCATATATAGTCCTATAAGATAAAGGATATTAAGCTGAAAGTCAATCACATGTATAGTGTGTTATAATTATTTAAAGGATAATTAACATTAATATTGCTTTAAATGGAAAGTCCAGTTTCATTTTTGTTGTTTTAGTTGAAAAAGTATTAATTTGATTTCAAAGTTATTAATTTAATTTTATTTGGTCCCTCACTTATAACTACGTTAGAGATATTACATGCGTTCCACGAATTCGCAATGGGTAACTTGTCATAAATTGCCCAAATATACGTGATACTTCAAATGGTCCATAGCAAATTTAAATGAAACACACTAGTTGATTGGAATAGCATTTTAGATGACATGATTATAAGTGAGAGATCAATTAAAACTAAATTAGGAGAACCATAGTCCTATAAGTGTTTTAAGCAGCAGATTCATAAGAAGATGTCAAAGTTCTTGACGCAAAGGCAAATTAAGCAGCCCTTTAATTTGATTGCACCTTCTCTTCTGCAGGGAATAACGCTATCATTAGATTCATTACTATTATTATTTTCATCATTGCCTTCTCATTTTCATCAACTGAACAACAAAAATGAAAATGAACTTTCAAAGTTTCCTTAAAGCCAAGAAGAAATTTCCAACGCATTAACAAAGTAAGGATCATTTCAACCTATGAAAAGAAGAAAGACATTTATCCAAACGTCAATCGGGAGTTCACTATTGACTCATGAGTGTGTGAGTGTGTGAGTGTGTGAGTGTGTGAGAGAGAAAGATATAGCGAGAGACAGAAGAGGCATGGGGAGAGGATTTGCTCCCCAATGGCCAAGCCAACCGAACCCATTATATTCTATTTTCAAAAATATCTTTCACATCACGAAGTAGCAACATCACCTTGAACGTGAATTGCGGTAACAAAAATTTATATGCCTTTTTGTTTAGTTATTTTTTCCCTTTTGGAGTGTCACTTCAATTCTTCAGCAAAACACTCCCGCCAACCATCTACTTTGTCATTCGTTTCGTAAGGGTTCCTTGACCTTTTTGTTAAACCCATTCACACTCGGTCACATACGTGTATATAAATTTTACAATTTTATACTTATAAATAATTTTAAAACCACTCCAACTTAATTTGAAGTCAATTTGAAAAATAAGCAAGCTAAACCTAAACATAATCTTAAATTATTAAGAATGATAAAATCAATAAGGCCATTATTAAGGCAAATAAGGCATCAGTTGAAAATGAATGATATAAGAAATCTTTCTTCTTTTTTTTGCCTTTTTTGCATGCGAATCCAATTTGAAAGTCCTTTCCTGAAATTAGCTGTATTCACCTTATGTATAAGATTAATTAACATCACTAATCAAATTTTGACATTTTGCAAATGATAACAAATTTGAGCTATATCAAACGACTTAATGTGGTTGGCTTTTTTAAAATATATTTTTGCATTTTTTAATATATATTTTTTTATTTTTAATATATTTCTCATCTTATAACGATAATGTCGAAAAATATAAAAATACGTTTTAAAATACTATCCATACCAGAGTAATCACATAGTACTTTAAATTATTAGTTTGTGATGTATTTAAAACAATAAAAAATGAATTGAAGAGTTAATATTTAATGAAAACCATTCAAGAGGTAGGAGATTTACAATAGTAATAGTTAGAAAATCCACAATATGGTTACCAACCATTTAATTATGTAAACCTTTTTCCATCATTCATTCAAAAAAAAAAAAAATTCATGCTGTTGTGCTCTATCTATCTCCAATTCTGTTTACCTTTCTCTTGACCATTTATCTGGGATACAGCTAGTCCAATAGTAAGACAGCACGACGTGTTGATTTGGTTGTAGATTCCAACCCCAAAATCCTCAAAATCCATTTGACACCCCTTGGCTAATGCTTTGATGATGTGGATCCTATGGATGCCCCCTATTTATTATTTATTATCTTCCTTCTGTTATGAATCATATAAATTGTAAATGTTTATCTATACAATTTTTTATTTACCCATCAAAGTAACTCCACTATCCAAGGGAAAATCTTGAAAACATGTAACACGCAACCCTTGAAATACCCCGCATTGTAACTTGTGGTCTTTAGGACCATGATATGAGAAGATATAACTTGTGACCTTTAGGACCATGATGTGGGAAGATGAAACCTTTAGGTTTCTTATAACCTACATATCATAATGAACCCTAAACCTATATAAATAAAAGTTTAGTGGAAGTATGAATGGATAGAAGAAGATAGAAAATTTTCATTACACTTGTATTTTTCACATTTCTTCTTTGTCTTGCTTTCATATTATTATTCTATTTACTAGTCTACTACATTTTAGAATTGTAGTAGAAATGCTACTTAGTAATATTTTTATAACACGTTATCAGCACGAGTCTCTAGCCAATATCCATTCCTTCAGGTAAGTTAGGTGAGATTTTTTTTTTCTATTAGTTATATTTATCACTATGACTAACATTGTAAAGCTTGAGTTTGTTACACTTGATATTACTAGAAAGAATTACTTGTAATGGGTGCTAGATGTTGAAATTCATCTAGATGCAAATGGTCTTGGAGAGACTATCAAAGAAGGAAATAAAGCCACAAATCAAGAAAATGCCCAAGCGATGATTTTTCTCCATCACCACTTTGATGAAGAGTTGAAAAGTGAATATCTAACAGTTAAGGATTCCTTCATCTTGTGGAGTGGTTTGAAAGAAAGGTATGAACATCGAAAAATGATCATTCTTCCAAAAGCTCGCTATGATTGGATGCACTTACGTTGCAAGATTTCAAAACTGTAAGTGAGTATAATTCAGCAATTTTCAAAATCAATTCACAATTGAAATTATGTGAAGAAAAAGTTACCGATGTGATATGCTAGAGAAAACCTTCTCCACTTTTCACGCATCTAATGTGCTCCTGCAACAGCAATATCGTGAAAAGGGTTTTAGAAAATATTCTGAACTGATTTCTTGTCTTCTTGTTGCTGAACAAAATAATGAACTTTTGTTGAAAAATCATGAAACCCGCCCGACTGGTGCTGCTTCATTTCCTAAAGCAAATGTGACAGCCTAGCAATCTAATCGTGGTCGTGGCCGTGGCCGTGGCCGTGGACATGGTCATGGTCATAGTCATAATCGTAATAATTATGGTGGTCATACTAAAAATGCTACTCATCACCATAAGTGGAAGAGTAATGATAAAAAAGATGGAGACCAAAACAAAAAGAAAGTGGATAATAAGTGCTATCGTTCTGGCATGAAAAGCTATTGGTTTCATACCTGTCGTACACCAAAACATCTTACTGATCTCTATCAAGAATAATTGAAAAATAAAAAAAATAAAAATAAAAAAGACAGAGACGAATTTTATTAGTGATGATGTTAATTATGACCTTGGTCTTAGTGGTAATGGCTTTACTGATTTTACTTCTTTGGATGTTGCTAATTTCTTTGTCGATCACCCTAAAGGTGATACTAGTTACTAGTGATGGAAATGTACAAGAGTAATTTTTATTTAAATAATTTGATGCAATAAAATTTTAATTTTATGTTTTAAATCTTCATTATTGAATATTTACTTCAATGTTTTTCTTTTGTGTCATACAAAATTGTATACTTATTTGGAATTTTTATTTTTGGTGAAGAAAATGGACGTTCCAAAGCTAAATAACAAAAAATTATGTCTTGCAGACATGCAACAACACACTCCATTTTTAAGGATAAGAAATATTTTTCTTGTCTAATTATATAAGAAGCCCATGTTAATATGTGGTAGTGCAAAAATAATTGTATGAATAAAATTCTGCATTGATGATGTATTATATTCATCAAAGTCTCAAAGGAATTTGTTGAGTTTTAAAGATATCCGCCGAAATAGATATTATATTGAGACTACAAATGAAGGTAATAATGAATACTTTTATATTACAAATATTTCTTCTAAGAAAGTTGTATTGGAAAAATTAACTTCTTATTCCTCTGGGTTATACTATACATATATTGCTACGGTTGAAATATATGCAACAGTAAACCAGAAGTTTACTAATTATAATGATTTTGTCATTTGGCTGACCGGTTGGGCTATCCCAATTGTATAATGATGCGAAAAATAATAGGAAATTCGTGTGGTCATCCTTTGAAGAGTTAGAAGATTCTTCAATCCCATAAATTTTTATATGCTATTTGTTCTCAAAGCAAGTTAATTATAAGGCCATCACCAATGAAAATTAAAACCAAATCTCCCGTATTTTTGGAACGCATACATAGAGATATATGTGGACCTATTTAGCCACCTTATGGACCATTTCGATATTTTATGATTTTAATTGATGCATCAACGAGATGGTCACATATATGCTTATTATCAACTCGCAACCTGGCGTTTGCAAGATTATTGAGAGAATTAATTCGGTTACGCACTCATTTTTCTAATTATCCCATTAAGACAATACGTCTTGACAATGCTAGTAAATTTACTTCACAAGCTTTTAATAATTACTATATGTCCGTTGGGATAAGTGTTGAACATCCTGTAACTTATGTTCATACACAAAACGGTTTAGTAGAATCGTTTATAAAGCGCTTACAATTAATTGCTTGGTCATTGCTTATGAGAACTAATCTTCCAACTTCTGCTTAGGGACATGCTATTTTGCATGCAGCAGTATTAATTCGCGTAAGGCTAATGAATTATCATGAAGTCTCTCCATTACAATTGGTTCATGGTCAGGAACCAAATATTTTTCATCTAAAAATTTTCAGAAATGCAGTTTATGTTCCTATTGTTCCACCACAACACACTAAGATGGGACATCAAAGGAGGTTGGGTATATATGTTGGGTATGAATCTCCATCAATAATTAAATATCTTGAGCTAATGACTGGAGATTTATGATCATCTCGATTTGCTGACTGTCATTTTGATGAGTCAATTAGAGAGAGGCAAAATAAAGCCGGACAAGAAAATTAGTTTGAATGAATTATCATTATCTCATTTTGATCATCGTACAAAATAATGTGAACTGGAAGTTCAAAATATAATTCATTTGCAAAATTTAGCAAATCAATTACCAAACACTTTTACTGACCTAAAGAGAGTCACTAAATCTTATGTCCCGGCTGTAAATGCTCCGATTAGAATTGATGCCCCTGAATGACAAGTGACCACCGCAAATGAGCCTAAGGCACGCCTGAAGCATGATAGACCAATTGGTTCCAAAGATAAAATTCCTCGTAAAAGAAAATGAGCAAATGATTCTGATAGTTAAAACGAGGAAATTACAACTCTTGGAGAGTTTCCCAACATGGCTAGTGAAAATTTTTCAGAAAAAATTCAGATACCTAAAAATGCTGATAATCATGAGATCTCAATTAATTATGCCATGTCTAGGGAAAGATGGGACCAATCGACAATTAACGTCGATGATAAATTTGTCTATGCTGTAGCAATTGCTATTATGAATGACAATGAGGATCATGAGCCAAGGTCTGTAGAAGAATGCAGACGCAGAAATGATTGGCCAAAATGGAAAGGTGCAATTCAGGCTGAATTGAATTCACTGGCTAAACGTAAAGTTTTTGAACTAGTGATACGCGCACCAGAAGATGTGCAACCTGTTGGATATAAATGGGTTTTTATACGCAAGAAGAATAAAAAAAAAATGAAATTGTACGATATAAGGCACGTCTTGTTGCACAAAGTTTTTCACAAAAATTTGGTATTAATTATGATGAGACGAATTCTCTTGTGATGGATATAACTATTTTTCGATATTTGCTTAGTTTGGCATTATGTGAAAAAGTTAAAATGCGTCTCATGGATGTCATTACTGCCTATTTATATGGTTCATTTAATAACGACATTTATATGAAAATCCTTGAAGGATTTAAATTGCCTAAAGGGCATGAACATAATTCTCGAAATCTTTATTCAATTAAACTATGTAGATCTCTTTGTAGCTTGAAACAAGCTAGACGGATGTGGTATAATCGCCTCAATGAATATTTGCTGAAAGAATGCTACAAAAATAATCTGGTATATCCATGCGTTTTTATAAAGAGATCTAATCCAAATTTTGTCATTATTGCTGTTTATGTTGATGATTTAAATCTTATTGGAACTCCTGAAGAGCTCCAAAAAATTGCTGATTGTTTAAAGAAAGAATTTGAAATGAAAGATCTTGGAAAGATAAAAGTTTGTCTTAGTTTGCAAATTGAACATTTGGAAAATGGTATCTTTCTACATCAGTCAGCTTATATAATTAAAGTGCTTAAAAGTTTTTTATGGATAAAGCACACCTCTTGAGCACACCTATGGTTGTAAGGTCACTTGATGTGCATAAAGATTCTTTCCGACCTTGTAAAGGTGATGAAGAACTACTAGGTCCAGAAGTACTATATCTTAATGCTATTGGAGCATTAATGTATCTTTCTAATTACACACGACAAGATATATCATTTGCTGTAAATCTAATAGCAAGATATACTCCTTCACCTACATGAAAGCATTGGAATTGTGTTAAACATATATTTCGTTACCTTCAAGGTACAATTGATAATGGTCTTTAATATCCTAAAGCACTCAAGTCTGATCTTATAGGTTATGCAGATGTTGGATATCTATCAGATCCCCATAATGCCCGATCACAAACGGGTTATATTTTCACATGCGGTGGTACTACTATTTCTTGGCATTCTATAAAGCAAACTATAACTGTCAATTCTTCTAATCGTGCTGAAATATTGGCCATTCATGAAGCAAATCGGGAGTGTTTTTTGTTAAGATCTATGACTCACCATATTCGGGAGTCATGTGGTTTGCATTTGGACAAGAAAGCTCCTACTATTTTATTTGAAGATAATGCTGCATGTATTGTTCAATTGAAGGAATGATATATCAAAGATGACAGAATAAAACACATCTCTCCAAAGTTCTTCTTCACACATGATCTCCAAAAAAATTGTGAGATTAATGTTCAACAGATTTGTTCAAGTGATAATCTAGCAGATTTATTTACAAAATCACTACCGACTTCAACATTTGAAAAGCTGGTTCACAAGATTGGATTGCATAGATTGAAAGATATCCAGTGATGTGCTCAAGAGGGGAAGTAATCGTACACTGTACTCTTTTTTCCTTAGCCAAGAATTTTTCCCGCTGGGTTTTTCCTAACAAGGTTTTTAATGAGGCAGTGTCACATTTTAAATGTACTCTTTTTCTTTCACTAAGTTTTTGTCCCACTGGGTTTTTCCTAGTAAGATTTTAATGAGGTATTTTTCTCGAAGACAGACATCTAAGGGGGAGTGTTATGAATCATAGAAATTGTGGATGTCCATCTATACAACTCTCCACTTGCCCATAAAAGTAACTCCACTATCCAAGAGGAAGTCTTGAAAACATGTAACACCCAACTCTTGAAATACCCCACATTGTAACTTATGACCTTTAAGATCGTGATGTGGAAATATGTAATTTGTGACCTTTAGGGCCATGATGTGGGAAAATGAAACCTTTAGGTTTCTTGTAACTTACATATCATGATGAACCCTAAACCTATATAAATAGAAGTTTAGTGGAAGTATGAAGGGGTAGCAGAAGATAGAGAATTTTCATTACACTTGTGTTTTTCACATTTTTTCTTTGCCTTATTTTCATATTATTATTCTATTTACTAGTCTACTACATTTTAGAATTATAGTAGAAATATTACTTAGTAATATTTTCATAACACCTTCATATTTATTACCAATGGTATGTATAATGATGAATTACATGACTTCCGTTAATGATGATAGGTATTTTTTTCGATATAGTATTAGTCAAGGCTGCTAAATCATCAATAACTATTTTAGATTTGGTAGTGTCACATCATATTTCATAAAGGCATTTTTTTTTCCTAAATTCGTGGCATTTGTGACACGAAAAAAAATCCACACACGGTTAGTCCTCGCGCGTTGGAAAAGTAATCTGGATTATGGAACCATCACGCCCTTTTCTTGCAACTTCTCCCGTGAGTCGTGACCTCCTTTTTTCAGTCCCTTTTTTCTTTTAAAAATTTGGGTGTCGAATTCAATGTTAAAAATGAATCCTGGGCCTACTAGAACGCACCCTGGGGTTTCCCGAAATATGAGCCATTGAGGCCCAACGTTGGAAACGCCGAATGGCTTGAATATCACTCCATTCGTTGACCCCATGGGCTCATCTGTCTGAACACAAACACATGACACAATTCCTAATTCACACTTACACACTACAATTACGGAAGGAAAACAGCCATCTTCTGGACCATTTGTTTTTGTAACCCATATCCAACAGTTCCTCTTTTTTTCAAAAAATTAAAAAATTATACGCATGTATAGTTAATTTTTCAAAAGTATTTTTTAAATTTTTAATACCTTTTTTATTTCATAATCACTTAGTAACTATGACAAATATATCTCATATTTAATTGATGATATCTACAAAAAAATTTGTAAAAACTCTAGGTAACTATGACATAAGTCATAAAATAATAATTATTCTAATTATTTTATATTTTTCTAAATACCACATTACCTATTATAAAATATCAAAGTTAAGTTCCCCACGGTAAATATAATCAATGTGAAAAAAATTAACTCTATTTTTTTCTTTTGGAAATGAAAATCCCTACTAAATTGTCGAAATATGTCAAACTGAAATAAAGGCATCTGATTTTGATATTTTAAACGTAATTTTAATATTTAATCTCATAGTGGTGGCCATTTCAATTATAGAATTACATTTTAAACCTCAATGAATCGAACCCCAAAACAAGACATGTGGCTTCATTTGGATTGTAATTTATTTTTTAAAAAAAATTGTATTGGAATGTGTGAAATTTTTTTATGGGTATTTTTTTATAGAAAAAAATATTTTAAAGGGAAAAATAGGAGAAATTTTTTTTAAAAATTATGTGAGAGGGATTTGAGTGGAAAATTTTAAATTTTAAAATAAAAATGTGTTTGAATATTTTATTTTTATTTTAAAAAATTAATTTTTTTGTAAATAAAAACTGTGTTCTAATTTTATTTTATTTTTTTCATCTTGGAGGTATCCAATTTCACTGGCGGTGTGTCCCAACTCCTTAAGGCTAAGTGACCCCCACAACCATGCGCAGACTAATCAAACTTGATATAATTTAAATTTTTTTATTAAATTTTAAAAAAGACAAAAAAAATGAAATTTAAAGACGAAATTTTAATTAAATTATTTAAATTATATAATAATTTTTTTAAACCAAAAAGGCGAAATCTAAAAATAAAAATTTAATAAAATTTAAATAATACCGAGGGATAGCATAAATTTTATTTTATTTTTAAATAGTGAATGTATCCCTCCATTTGATTATGGATGAATTTTATGGTTTTCCCTTGCCAAATCCAATCAAATCAAGATGAGAAGTCATTTTCCCTTGGCAACAAACGGTTATCCATTAAGCAAAGGAAAGCTTATTCGGTAAGAACGAAATTTTATCTTTTTGCATTAAAATTTTTAACAAAATTTTACATAATTTTATTAAATTTTTGTTTTTAAATTTCGTATTTTTTTTCTTTTTAGAATTAATACCATTTACCCCATTCGAGATTTTGTAATATAACAACCAGCCCCCCGTGATTTTGAAAAATAACAACTAGCCCCCTAAGGGCTTTTTATCTTTTTGCCAACTACAGTTAAGTTAACTATTAGTCAAGGGGGTTGGTTGATGCTTTACAAAATCACAGGGGACTAGTTGATTTATTACAAAATCTCGAGGGAGGTAAATGATATTAAGTTGACTATTAGTCAAGGGGGTTGGTTGATGCCTTACAAAATCACAGGAAACTAGTTGATATATTACAAAACCTCGAGGGAGGTAAATGATATTATCTCTATAAATTATTGTAGTATTACAATAATTTAAAATATAATGATAATACATATAGGGTTTTAAGTTTTGAATGCACTTTTTATTCATTTATATTTAAAGGATAAATATATATGTATAAATTATTATATGACATGTAGTTACATATGTAATAGTAATAATAATAATAAAAATAATAATAATAGGATTACAATTGTTACATTATAATATATTACATGAGGACATTAAGGTTAGGGTTTAGGGTACATTATAATATATTACAACCCAAAGAAATTTAAATACATAAAATTTGATTGATGTTGTAGGGTTTTGAATTATGAAGACACTTTTTGTTTATTTATATATGAAAGATAAATATGTTTATATATGTATATTTATAGTAATATACGAAATTAGTACACTAATAAGAGGTTAAACCATAACCAAATAAATGCATTTGCTTATATTACTATCAAAGTGAACAACTAACATTGTAATAGTGTATCAACTTTTAGGTTTAAGGTGCAAACCCTCTTATGTACGGATTGTAAATAAGAATCGTATTTCGAATGAAATGTACGTCTTCCTTTTCGTAATCACGCCTGATCACTAGTTGTGTTAGGGTTTTAAAATATTTAGATAATATACAATTTTATACCGACGACATTTTTTCCATCCCTAACTACATTGTCAATAGGTATATATTGTCATTACATAAGTAAAAATTGTCTACATTGATAGTTTGTTGATTTGGGAATTTTTTTTCCCGACAATGACACGTAAAAATGTAGAAATGTTCAAAATGAAGAAGTGAACTACAGAATATTGAAATTGTATTAAACAAGTCGATGAAAGAAAAAAAAATCAAGTATGTCACCCGATGGAGTAATGATTTTAATAATCCACTTTAAATAACTTGTGAGCTTATGATCATCAATGTAACGCGCCATACTGGACTGGGTCAAACCATCTAATTTATAAGCTATCCACGTATATAGATTTTGAACGAACTTGGAGTCTTTCGATACATCACCACACAATTAACATAACCCAATAAGCAAAGGAATAAATATCATTAGTCAACAGGCAAGAGCTAAGAAATGAATACAGCTATTTTGGGTGATAAAGCAAAAGAGAACCAGCCCACAATGAGATGAATCTTAAAATATGTCGTTGTAATTACTTTATCTTCCAGCACCAGATGAAGCCACCAAATCTGCACCATCTTGGACAGGATTTACAATAAAGAACTCAATATACCTTCGAAGTTGGGTTCTCTAAATTACAGTTGGGCCCTAAATCACAATTGCACGCATTTGTCAAATACGCAAGATCGGGCTGCAGTGTTTCAATCCTGATTAGTTTTTTTTTTCTCAAAAGATATTCTTTATATTAATTTTGTGGTGAAACCAAGTTAACTGATACAACAAATAGTTCAACTAATATGAACCTTTCTTGACTCTATCATTGGCTAAGGCTCAACTATTTTCTTTCTACCTCTACTGTCCCAAAAATATCTATCTAAACTAGAAGTGGTTACAATAACTCTTCAAGATTATGAAAGGTTACTCTATCCACTCTTTGTCCTCTATAAATTCCTTCCTCATTTCCATTGTAACCACTGACCTGGAAATTTCTTAGTCCTAGTTACACATTTCTGTCCATTTCTCGCACCTCAATATACTCAATCCATTCCTCCATAGCTAATTCAACAACTGTCTCCTCCTTCATCCATTCTCCCTAAAAAATCCAGACATTCCTTGACTTCCACAGCATCTACAAAATATAAACTGTTAGCTAGCTTCGTTCCTGCCCTAAGAAATTTTTGTTAGTGCTACCTATCTGTTGCCACCAAGCTTCGAAACTCAACACTTCTTTTTCAGGATCATGCCACTATAACGGAGCAAGTCACCAAACTGTTTTTGCTCTAGAACAATTAAAGAAAATGTGTTCTAAACTCTCTTCTTCTTCACCACACATTTGGCATATTTGTCGGTAGAATATCATCCTTCTCCGTTTGAGTGCTTTCTTTGTCGGTAGAATATCATGGCAGCACCTCCAAATGAAGTATTTCAGTTTGGGTTTTATGTCTAAATTCTAGTTGAACTACCACAGTAACTTCCTTGAACTTTCGCTATTACTACATTCAGCTCTGTCTAGCAGTTGTTGTTGTTCCTTTTGTATGTAGTGTAGGCAGACTTTACTATAAACCTTCCTGATGGACTAAAATGCCAAACTAACTGATCCTTGCTACCATCTGGTCCATATGGTATACTCAAAATTGCTGCTGCCTCTTGCTGCCCGAACAACTGAAAAATGAGCTCCCGATTCCAGCCTTGCCCCTCTTTTAGCATAAGTTCATTAACCCACACTACTTCGTCTTTGTGTGGATTATTTTGCTACAGTTTGAAGCCTTTATGATCATGAATCCATGGAGAGTCACATACCTGGATTGATCTCCCATCTCCCACCTTGTACCTTGTTCCTTTTTCTAGCAAGTATCTAGCTCCTAGCCATCCTTTCCATAACCATGAGCTGTTTTCCTTCGTTTTCACTTTCATTAAGTCTCCTTGAGGGAAGTATTTTGCTTTCATTACAGCAACAAAGTTTAATCACATTGACAAGGTGCTGAATACATCCATGGTATAAGTACATCTATTTAATATCTTCTATGATACTGGAGGTCATTGTGCTCTAAAAAAAATTTCAATAAATATTGTAATAGTAACTCAGACAAGCATCACAACTGAAACCACAACCGGTGAAAGAGGTCTTGAAATATTTTTCCCTCTTTTGGCTAAAAATCATCCAAAAGTTACAAAGATCACACTCCTCCCAATTATCAGTATATTTTGCCACAATTACAACAGATAATAAGTAAAAGGTCAGTAATTCACTTTAGGCCGAAACAAAGCAGTCAACCAACGTAAAATTCTGGCAGCAATGTAGGTGAATGCTTCTAGATAAAACATGGAATTCATAAATAAAATGTCATATGCATAACCCAATTTAATAGATCTGAAACTTCCCTCAGATTCATGATTTTTCAATTCACTTTTGCTATATAATTGTTTTAAACACTATAGAAATGTCCAACCATAAAACAACAATGTCATATGCACTGCTTGGGACGGGGGACAATATTGTTTTCTGGCATAAGGAGTGGATAGAAGGTATGATTTTAAAAACGTGCTTTCCTCGCATCTTTGCTTTGTCTATAAATAAGGATGGAAATGTGGCTGAGTTCGGAAATTGGAGAAATGACCGCTGGGAATGGAGGATCGCTCTTCGTAGGAATGTTCTTGATTGGGAAAAACAACAATGGGAGGACTTGTTATGCACTTTGCAGGGCCAATATCCTAGCAGTCACACCCAGGATCGGATCATATGGCGAGGGGTACCGAGTGGTATGTACTCCACTTCCTCTTTCTACAAATCAGTGTTGCTGCCTCAGAGGCAAGGGCAAATAATCTGGAATCTAATATGGAATGGTTATGGTCCGCCAAAAGTGGAAGTCTTTGTCTGGCAACTAATCAACCAAAAGCTTCCCGTTAGAAGTTGTCTGCGAAGAAGGGGCATTATTAGACCGGAACTTGCTATGTGTCCTTTCTGCAATGCCGAGATGGAATCTGTTCAACATTTATTTTTCGATTGTTGGAGTAGCTGGAGAGTGTGGACCAGGTGTCTGGAAGTTTGGGGTATTGTTTGGGTCAGCCCCGGGAACCCTTCCACCTTTCTCAGTAGTTGGCAACAATCTTTCCCGGATTTAAATGGAAGGCAGCCTTGGATTCTGATGTTCTATGTTATAGCCTGGTCGATCTGGCTGTGTAGAAATCAGGTCACTTTTAACAATAAGCGCTTTGATTTAGAACTTCTCATGGACTTGATTTTCATTCGGTTTGCTACTTGGTTTAAGGCAAGATGGCCTTCTTCTCCAGCTTCTATATCAGACATCTTCGAACAGCCGAATAATGCAGTAATGAGGCAGGTCTTCAAATGTAGGAAGGTTGGTGACGCTTGGTCTCGTCCACATCCCAGTATGATGAAGTTTAATGTGGATGGTTCAGCTATCGGGAAACCGGGTATAGCGGGGATTGAGGGTATCCTTAGAAATGATTTGGGTAGAACAAGGGCTATATTTTCTAAACATGTTGGGATTTTGGATTCAAATCAAGCCGAGTTTTATGCTATCCGGGAGGCCTTCTGGGTATTCTCAGAGACAATTTGGAAAAGCTCCCATGTCCTGGAAATTGAGAGCGACTCAGCTAATGCGATCACTTGGCTGAAAAACCCAGACAAAGCCCCTTGGCATCTAAAAAATATCTCTAATCACTTGGACTTGCTGAAAAGAAAAATTAAGCACTGGGAGGGCTACCACATTCCAAGGGACATCAATAGTGTGGCTGACAGGTTAGCAAAGACAGGAGTGTCCAGACTTAATCCTTTGTTAGCGATCATGGAAAAATAAGCCCATGTCTCCCCTTCCCTTATTTCTCCGCTCCCCATAGAGTAGGTTTGCTACTGTTACGTCCCTTTTGTAGTTTTGACCTCTTTATCTCAATAATAAAATTCGCCTTTTTTTGGCTTGTCAAAAAACAAAAAAAAAACCAGAACAAATATAATAAAGAAGTTATCATTTGATGAATGTGCTCATACCTCTCTGACAAGTCCTCTGCATGACGTCGCCTATGCGCCCAGCATTAAATTTTGATACGGTAAATTAATTATATAATATTTATGTTAATAATTATTGTAATGATATAATTAATTTGAAAACAAGTAAAAGTTAAATTATAATGATTTATATATTATCATACATATGAAATATTGTAGAAAATTATTATAGATTAATTGGAAATGGAGATGATGTGGATATAAAATATATTTATGCATTATACGTAAATTTAAATTTCCAAGAATACATTTTTCTAGTCCATGCTTATCGGATAAAAGTTTGAAATGAGCTTGTTCGTAATGGAAGAAATACTATGCAGTCATTTGCTTGAAAGTGATGCTCGGTAACAAATTGGTTCTAATCATGATACAAATTTCTTTCTTTCAACCCAATATCATAATGTTTTCTTCCACTTATTAGTTGGACCGTTGGAGTTCATCTTCATGCAAATTAGATTGGTAAAAATTGACAATGGCTGTAAATGCAAAATATTAATTGTTATGATATAATTGAATAAATACTTATAAATTTAATGAAAAAAATATGTAATGAGTAAATATAAATTATTTTACCATTTTTTGTAAGTTTTATAAAATTTTGATAGAAACAACTTGTGATTTCCTCTCCATCTCCAGTGGGTGTATAGATGATAACAAAATTAAGTTTTCAATTCATCTCTAAGAAAGAAAGAAAAAAAAAGAAAAAAGAACTAAATTAAGTGCATAATTCTTGTTTATTAAAATATATAAATTATAATTTCTTTCAATAATAATGGGTAATTGTCAAGCTTTAGAGGTAGGTTGTCATTTGTCTACAATAGTATCATCTCTCCTTGAGATGATCCTTTATTGTGCTTCCTTGACATTTTCTTTTGTGGTCCATACATTACTACATCGTGTAATGATGAAAATATATTATGAGATTATATATGAATCTATATTAAACGATAATATTGGTATAAAAATGAAATTATTAATAGAAACTTTTGTTCAGTTTTTAAGTCCAATCAAATGGAACAATATCTTTGTGTATTAGTATTTAATCTCTTTCTTTTGAAGTTATTTTCTTTATGTCATCTGTGCAATTTCTTCTCTTTCTTTCTTCTCTTTCACCCTGTGCCTAACTTCGAAATTCATTCTATACATTTTGACCAACAAAGGAGAAATATGAATGCAAATATGCAAAAGTTAAACTGAAGCCCCAGTTATTAGGGGTGGTCATCGGTTCGGTTTTCGGTTTATTCGGTTTGACATTTTGGAACTCCCTAACCGAAAATCAAACCGAAAACCAAATAAAACCGAATAAACCAAACCGAACTTCTTATTCGGTTTTTGGTTTTATTCGGTTTAAACCGAATAAAACCGAATAAGAATTCGATTTGGTTTATTCGGTTTTATTCGGTTTCACAAACCGAATAAGGAATTTGGTTAACCAAATAAACCGAATTTCTTTTTTTTCTTTTTTTTTTTGAAAACTTCACAAATAAATTAAATAATTCGGTTTCAAATCAAACATTCACAAATAATTTTTTCAAATTCGGTTTCAAACATGAAACAAACATTCACAAAGCATTACAAATTTACAAACTTCCTTAACTCCTTATGAGTTATGGCTCAGTACTCATTATTTGTAATTGTAATATAAAAATCATTTGCATATTGTAATTATTAATTTATTAGTGTTATTACTCAAAACTATTAGCCTATTACTTATTAGCCTATTAGGCATTCGCTAAGTAACTAAGTTACTAAGTTAGTACTTATTAGTTATTACTCAAAAGTCAAAACTAAGATAGTAATCATAAACTCATAGTATTATCTAAATTAATGCCTAATTAGTAATTTATTCCTTATTTACTTATCACTTATCAGTGTTAACTTAGTTAGTATTAACTTATGTATATTAAGTATTATTCAACACTAAGTTAGTATTAAATAAGTACTAACTAATTTAGTGCTGAGTTCGTTAGTAAACTTAGTACTCATTATTCATTAATCATTATTAGTTATTAACATATTACTATAGCTAAGTTAGTATTAAGTATTAACTATGTAACATGTTAGTACTTCTTAGTATTATAAGTTTAACTAGATTAGTATTTAGTTGTAATAATAATTACTTGATCAATAATAACTAATTATAAGTATTAATTATTATGATATTTGACTCGATTTAAATACATATAATTAATTTGCAAATTATAAATAATTTAGAATTTTGAATAAATAACCGTTAGTAAATATTATATACTTATATAGTTATAATTGATTACTCAAAAACTCAACACTCAGTCATTTAATAGTTAATACTTAGTAATCACTTAGTTAACAACAATAAGTTATTAATTATTGACTATTATATTGAATAATTGATGATATTATGAATATATGATATTGATTTTAATTAAATATATAAAAGATAATAATCGGCTAATCGCATGCTATATAGTTACATGCTAGTACGCTATATAACCTACAGCCTACAGGCCTTACATCTTCTAGATGCTTAACATTTTAACAACTTTGTCAACTTATGCATTATTTTATTTTTCTTTATTTGTAATTTGATATTTCATATTTGTTTAACTTTTAAATAAATTGATAAATTAAAATTACTGTATAAACTATACTAGTATATAGTTTAGTATATAATATATAGTAAAATTATTTAGTATATAGTATATAGTTATATACTATATTAATATTACTATATATTCATTATATTGTCCATATCATTATTCATTAATGATAACAATAAATATAGCTCTATACATGATAAATTTTATAAAATAACAATAAATTTTATAATAACAATATAGTATATTAATGAAAACAATATTAATGATAGTATATTAATGATAACAATATAATATTAGTATATAGTTCTATACATGATAAATTTTATAATAACAATAAATTAATTATACAAAAATATATATACATAACTACAAAATCTACAATAGTTTTATAAACTATAAACCATAACTATTCTATAAAATAACATATATTTATATTTATACTTATATATATATATAATATATTTATAAATTTTGAAATTCGGTTTTATTCGGTTTATTCAGTTTATTCGGTTCGGTTTCCTTATTCGGTTTATTCGGTCCAGTTTCCTTATTCGGTGTATTCGGTTTATTGGGTTTTCAGCACCCCAAACCGAAAATCGAACCGAAAATCGAATAACTTATTCGGTTTGGTTAAAAGGCAAGATAAACCGAATTCATTTTCGTTTTTTTTCGGTTTTTTTCGATTTTTTCTGGGCTTGGCTTATTCTGCCAAACCATGACCACCCCTACCAGTTATCCATCCAGCCTTTCTCCAGTGCAATGGTCCACTTCGCATCCAATAGGACAAGCCTATTGACGTAGTCCTGACAGATCTTGATTTTTTTTTTTTTTTCTCTCTTTCTTCCTTACTCCTCATTTGGACAATCCACCGCCTCTGTACAACTAGTCCTCTACGACTCTTTCCTTCTCTATAAAATCTTATGGTTCAGGGGCTGAAAAATATCTAATTTTCCCCTTTTTCATTTTTAATTGGGAAGCTTTTTGTGATTGAATATTTTTTTAGATCATTTTTGCGTGTGTAAGAATTAAAGATTATAAATCTTGGACTAATTAAGAACAGTTGTAGTCAATTAAGGATTTAGAAACCAAGAGGGTGCGAATGAAGGATAAGTGCATTCCTAAATTCTGTGTTCTTAAAATTATTTCTTCTATGATTCATCAATTCATGTAAAAGAAATAAGGATTTAAAAAAAATGCGTTGGGATAGTGGTGGATGAGGGAGACAAGGATGAAGAAGAGATTAGGCACAAGTAGAAGATGGGAAGAAAAAGAAGATGGATTAAAAGAGTGGAATATTTCACTCTTTCTAGTTTTTTTTTTTTTAAAGAGTTGAATAATAGAAGATTTTTTAAGACTGGAACAATAGAAGAAATAATTTTTTTTAAAGAGTTGAATAATAGAAGATTTTTTAAGACTGGAATAATAGAAGAAATAATTTTAAGAGTGAAATATTCCACTCTTTTAATCCATCTTTTAGTTTTTTTGCCTTTTCTTTGAGCGTGGGCTATCTAGTCAATTTTTTCTTGTTTGCACGTGGGCCGTAGCACAGGTTTTTCCGTTTTCTTGATTTGCTTGCCGAAGTCAGCCTTCAAAATTCAAGCAAATTTGTTTTGCTTGTCCTCACACACAGTCACGGTGTGGCTGTGTGTTTTTTGGTCCTCACACACAGTCACGGTGTGGCTGTGTGTTTTTTTGTCACACACAGTCACGGTGTGACTGTGTGTTTTTAGTCCTCACACACAGTCACGGTGTGGCTGTGTGTTTTTAGTCGTGACTGTGTGTTTTTTTGGTCCTCACACACAGTCACGGTGTGACTGTGTGTTTTTTTGTCACACACAATCACGGTGTGGCTGTGTGTTTTTAGTCCTCACACACAGTCACGGTGTGGCTGTGTGTTTTTAGTCGTGACTGTGTGTTTTTTTGGTCCTCACACACAGTCACGGTGTGACTGTGTGTTTTTTTGTCACACACAGTCACGGTGTGGCTGTGTGTTTTTTTGTCACACACAGTCACGGTGTGGCTGTGTGTTTTTTTGTCACACACAGTCACGGTGTGGCTGTGTGTTTTTTTGTCACACACAGTCACGGTGTGGCTGTGTGTTTTTTTGTCACACACAGTCACGGTGTGGCTGTGTGTTTTTAGTCCTCACACACAGTCACGGTGTGGCTGTGTGTTTTTAGGGTCCTCACAGTGTGTTTTTTTGGTCCTCACACACAGTCACGGTGTGGCTGTGTGTTTTTTTGTCACACACAGTCACGGTGTGACTGTGTGTTTTTAGTCCTCACACACAGTCACGGTGTGGCTGTGTGTTTTTAGGGTCCTCACACACAGTCACGGTGTGGCTGTGTGTTTTTAGTCGTGACTGTGTGTTTTTTTGGTCCTCACACACAGTCACGGTGTGGCTGTGTGTTTTTTTGTCCTCACACACAGTCACGGTGTGACTGTGTGTTTGTGTGTTTTATGAAAAATAGCAAGTAGGCTTGAATGGTGCAAATGCACTGTGTGTTTTGTAAAAACAAGGCCACTCCACCCTTTCTCCCGTTACAACTAGTCCTCTACTAATCTTTCCTTCTCTATATACAGATAGTATCAATCTCAATTGCCAACCTACATTAATTTACTCCCAATAACTTACTATCTCGTTTAGCAGCAAAATCAAAAATGGCGCAACCGGACATCACCAATGAAGGCAATGAAACGGGCGGAGAAAACCCCACGGCGGTCACTATT
This sequence comes from Gynochthodes officinalis, assembly GCA_020080225.1. NCBI lineage: Eukaryota > Viridiplantae > Streptophyta > Magnoliopsida > Gentianales > Rubiaceae > Gynochthodes > Gynochthodes officinalis. The sequence continues at coordinate 993,796 of CM034619.1, read as the reverse complement.
GTATTTCTTCTTCGATCACTCCTAGATGACCATCCTGAAGCTACACCATTTGTTTGTTTTTTATATTTTCACTACTTCTGGAATTATTGATTTTGATCCTAACAATTTATAATCTTTCTTACACACGAAAAAATGATCTAAAAAATATTCAATCACAAAAAGCTTCCCAATCAAAAATAAAAAAGAGGGAAATTAGATTTTTTTTTCAGCCCCTGAACCATAGTATGGTATTGAAAGTAGGTAATATCAAACTGGCCAAAGTTATGCAAGAAAGAAAGAGAAGAAATTGTAGAGATGACATAAAGAAAATAACCTCAAAAGAACACGCTTGAATTACATGTTACCTGGCCAAACTGACACGCTTGAATTACATGTTACCTGGCCACTGCATGTTTTGAACGTTACTTAATGCTTGGTGTTGTATGTAGCCCTTTGTGGTGGATTTTATATTTTGTCCTTGGAAATTTGAATATCTTTTTATCTTTGAACTGGTCCTTCTTTTTGTAACTTTGTTCTCAACTTCTAATAAATCTCTATACCTTTCGGCTTGTCAAAAAAAAAAAAAAACTTGGTGTTTTATCCTTGAAATGACCTAGAAAATTGATTAAAACAAAAATGCATAGGTATTCCATAAATTTTTACTCTCATTGTGCTGGGGTTAAAAGAAAAATATCTCACATTCATTTGGAAGAAAAAAAATAAAGTATTTAATAAGTTAGTATTATTGAAAATCTATTAGTTCAAACTTTTAAAATTGAATTTAGCTATCACGTATTAAGATGTTTCGATGGATTTTTCGACAAGTTTAGTTGCCAACAAATAGTATTAGTGACAAAACTATCCTAGTTCGGTTGGTTAGGGTGTCTAAAAAAATAAAATAAATAATATGGGTTTTGGTTTTGTGAGTTGAATCAAAATTGTGTAGAGGAGAAAGTAAGGCTAAAATCTAAAATAAGAGTTTGGGTGTTGTGTGCCTGATAAAAAGTGTGTAGAGAAGAGAGTAAGGTTAAAATTTAACATAAGGGTTTAGATGTGATGAGCTAGATCAAAAGATTAATGCTGGGTTGGGATTTTTTTTTTTTTTTAAAGTGAATTTGATTCTAGGCTGTTTTAACAAATTCGCAAAACTGGATTAATCATTAGCTATTTAAGAAAAAAATTGCCGAGTTGTGTAGAGGAGACTTAGATCTAGGCTTAAGGGTTAAAAGGTTTGATTCTGGGCAGTTTTGAAAAAAAAATGGCAAAATTGAGTAGGGTAAGCGAATTGGGAATTTTGACTTCATTAAAATTTGAAAATTCCATTTGTTTCTATACCAACGGGGAAATTCTCTCTATTTGTAAGCGACTTGGAATTTTTCCAAATTTATTATAATAACTTAACTAAATTCTTAAAACACCGAGAGAATCTAATTTATGAAATTCTTTACTTCCACCATTGATTTTATTTTATTTATTTTGACTAAATACTAAAAAGGATCATCTGTTGTTTTTAAGCATAGTGTAATTACTTTATAAGCCATTATGACTGCAGTGCAGCAGTGGGGAGCTACAGCCAAATCCCCTCTTACTAGATTATTCTAGTGGGGGAACATACTTTTCCATAACCTTTTACCAAATCAAAGAAAGTATTTCCTATAAAATACAGAAAAGACTTGCAAAAGTTGTTTAAAATTCAGGAAGTTTTCAGTTGGGCACATTATTGTTATCGTGAAGTTAATAAATTCATAAGTTTTTAATTCTTTTTTTCTTTTAAGAGGGCCTTTAAATTTGGATAGAATAGGGGTTTGTAATTTTCGATTTTCTTTATTCAACCAATGCATAGTTAGGGCTGGTTTTGTAAGTTTTTGATGGGAGGTCTAGCCCCACTTAATATATTAAATTTTTCGCTAATATTAAATGGGTAGAATTCTGTACCAAAGCCCAGTATCAAAGGTGATTTTTTTTCTTTTTTCTAAAAAAAGATTATTTCACTTCAGGTAGTTAGTCTTCTTTTCTATCACAAAAACACAATTAATAACAAAATTTTATACTTTGATCAATGAATAACAAAATATTAGTCCTCCAGTCCTGAAAAAATATTTCCGTCACCACCCATTTGACCGATGCTCACTCAGTCGGTCCCATTTCGCCAATATCTCCCTCTCTGTCTGTCTCTCTTTCTCTCTCATTTGGACAATCGAGCTTGCCATTGGATGTATATCTCCTTCTCTTTCAGTCTTTCTCCTCATAATAAAAATACAAGCCAGAGCCTACTCCGCCCTTTCAGATCACCTTCTTTGTACAACTAGTCCTCTACTTTTCCTTCTCTACATAGAGAGAGTATCAATCTCAATTGCCAACCTACATTAATTTACTCCCAAGAACTTACTATCTCGTCTAGCAGCAAAATCAAAATGGCGCAACGAGACATCACCAATGAAGACTATGAAACGGAGAATCATGCTGATTATCAATCCGGCGGAGAAAGAAACCACACGGCGGTCGGTACTATATTTGCTTTTGTATTACTCGCACAACGCTTTCCTGAAGCTACACCATCTCAACTACAGTCAATGGTGCAGTACCTACTTGATGAAGGAGAAGAATTTGTTAGTACTGATGAAACTACTTCTGGGCTGAGCGAGGAGATTATTTCCAAAAACTTGAAATTAAGAACCTGTCGAGAAGAAGATAAGCTAGAAATCTGCGTGGTCTGCCTGTGCGAATATGAAGAGGAGGAGACGGTGGGAGGGCTTCTATGCGGGCACGAGTATCATGCAAAGTGCATCAAGCCATGGTTGATGAAGAAAAATTCGTGCCCGGTCTGCAACCGTGAAACAATTCCCATTTCTGAGGGTTGACGTCGGATCAATTTTCACGAGTGCTCCGGCAGTTGAAAGGTATACATCCAGATTATAAGTTCTTTTAATCTCACTCTTCATATTGGTTTTGAAAGCTTAAGCTCAAGCTGGGCCTTGCCCTTGTCCTCTATGGATTTGGGTGCATAAGGTGCAGTTTGGTTTGTGGTTTCCTCCATTTGCGTTTTGCCCCTTCTCTGGCTCATATCTCAGCAATGAAGCATCAATGGGTAATGGGTTTCTGAGCTGTATTAGTGACATTAGGTACCAAACAACAAATTAGCATATTGAGAACTTTGTGCTTTCTATTGTATATGTGGGATGGAGCTGGATGTAATAATCAGGGAAATGATGGGGATCAGGATGATTGTGTATTCTAACTATTTTGCCTGGTTTGTTTAGAGGCTTTGTGTTTGACAGGAGATTTGCAAACTAGGCTCTCTAATGATGACGAATAGTCTTTAGTACTTGTATATATAGACCTAATGTGTACTATTTGATGTTTGAAATAGGATTACCAACTTGAAGAGATGACATGTGCCAGTTTAATTACTTCAATCTTAGTAAACTTCGAAGTTAAAGGTTTATTTGCTTGTGTGCTCAGTGCCAAATGTGATTCTAATTGGTGATGGAACGCCATACTCTTCCACCAGAAGAGAGGAAGACTAACTCTAGGTTTGAAGCAAATGTTGCAAAATGTTGATTACCTGCTCTGGGACATTCCATGGATCAGGTCAAGTTTTCTGCACGGTGAAAAAAGTTAAATGCAAAAAACTTGCGTGACTGGTAATTAAAAACTATTGCATTCCCACAGTTTCAGCAAGCAAACTCTAGAAGAAAGCTACTAATCCTATAGTTTTACAGATAACTTTACACCATTTGCTCATCTTTCCTTTTGACACTCGGTTTCCATATCGCATGATGAATAGGCAAGCAGCCTTGGTCCCTTTAGATTTTCTTTTTCCTGCCTTCGATATTATTTGATTTGTGGGATCAATTTTCACGAGTGCTGTGACTACCTTGGTGTAGTTCATTTGAAAAGACCAAGCTACCAAGGTGCAGTTTTGTGTATGTATGTAAATCTTGTAATTTAATTGAATATTTCTGTTCAAAGTTGCGGTGGATGATGAAGCATTATATTGGTTTAACGTATAAATGGCCAATAATCAATCAAAATAAATAAAATAAAATCAATGGTGCAAGTAAAGAATTTCATAAATTAGATTCTCGGTGTTTTAAGAACTTAGTTAAATTATTATAATAAATTTGGAAAAATTCCAATTCGCTAAAAATTCCAATTCGCTTACAAATAAAGAGAATTTCCTCCTTGGTATAGAAGCAGGTGAACTTTTCAAAATTTAATGAAGTCATTATAATAGATTTGGAAGAATCCATGGTTGCAAGGCGATTTACATCTCTTTCTCCTTTGGGATTTGCAGGTTTTCCCATGAGGACTAGGGTTTGCAGGTTTTCCCATGAGGACTAGGGTTTACCCACTAAACAAACCTTGAAGCGAAGAAGAAATTGCCAACGCATTATTAACAAAGGACCAAAAGTAAAGCGCTTCAAGAAGAAATTGCCAAAGCGGACAAACAAGTGGGTAACGGTGGAATGTCACTTCAAGCTCAATTATTTAGCGAAACACTCCACCAAACCATCTACTTTGTCATTCGTTTCGTAAGAGTTCCCATCTCATTAGGAATTAATGGCTCCCCTGGAATTGATTTTATCCTTGACGATTTTATCAGCAGAATACACACGTGGATTTAGACACTATAGAACGGAGGTTCATGGCTTTTGGCAGTAATGAGAGGGATTTGGGTAAGTGGAAGAATTAATGAGGGTGGCCCACGACGAAGAATTATAAGCTTAAGGCTTCCGAAAGTTTGGAAAACCGAAGCCACAAACAATCAGCAACAACTTTAGGGAGTAAAATGCATTCCGTACCAAGTAGATACATTAATTATTTTGATTTTTAAAAAGTAGATACATAATTGAGAAAATTTATTTTTATACATTAATTATTTCATTCACGTTGCTTAACAATGGATACATTTGACACATATTGGCTACAAAGTATACATATAATTGTATAATTTTTGTTTGTGAATTTTTTGTGATTAATTATACCAGAATTTTCATTGTTTATTCATGAAAAAAGAGATAATGTATACTTGGATGGTGATATGTTTGGCAAATGAATATTACATTTGTATGTACCAAGAATCGAACTATCTTTTTTTTTGACAAGCCAAGAAGGCAAGGTTTATTATTAGAGATATAGAGTAAAAGGTTACAAAGTAGTAATCAGTAGTAAATGGAAGGACAAGAACATTCTTACGCGGCTTACAAACAAAAACGAGAGTAGAGATTAGTAGATGCAAGACTCATTGCTCGATGATTGCCAACAAGTTTTGCACTCTGAATACTCCTGACTTTGCCAACCTGTCGGCCACACTATTCATGTCTCTTGGAATGTGATAGCCCTCCCAGTGCTTGATTTTCTCCTTCAGTAGCTCTATGTGGTTGGAGACATTTTTTAAGTGCCAGGGTGCATTCTCCGGATTCTTGAGCCAATTGATTGCATTAACAGAATCACTTTCAATTACAAGCACATGAGAACTCTTCCAAATAGATTCAGAGAACACCCAGAAAGCCTCACGGATAGCATAGAACTCAGCCTGATTCGAATCCAAAATTCCAACACACTTGGAGAACACTACTTTGTTTTACCCAAATCATCTCTCAAAATTCCTCCAATCCCGCCCTACTGGTTTTCCAATTCTGAGCCATCGACATTAAACTTCATTTTGCAGTTGAGGCCGAGACCAAGCCACACTTTCCTTCCTCGCACTGCACCTCACTTCGCACTTTTCATTTGTCGAAAAATGCGTAATAGATCTTGATGAAGATGGCCATTTCGCCTTAAACCAAGTTGCGAACCTAATGATAATCAAATCCATGAGATGCTCAAGATCAAAGCTCTTATTGTTAAAAGTAACACGGTTCTGCCGCCCAAATTGACCAAGTAATGACATAAAGCGATAGTATCCAAGGTCGCTTCCTTGGAGATCCGGGAGGGTGATGCTACCATCGGGAAGATGGAAGGATCTCCCGGGCAAACCCAGGTGACACCCCAAGTTTCCAAACACCTCGTCCATACCAACCAGCTACTCCAACAATCAAAAAATAGATGCTGGACGGATTCTGGCACAATATTGCAGAACGGACACACTGCATGCTCTGCTCGAATGATGCCCCTCCGAAGCAGGCAGCTTCTAACAGGGAGTTTTTGATGGATCAGTTGCCAAACAAAGACTTCCACTTTAGGTGGACCATACCCATTCCATACGAGGTTTCAGATAATGTTGCCTTGCCTTTGTGCCAACAGCACAGATTTGTAGAAAGAAGAAGTGGAATATGTATCATTCGGAACCCCTCTCCAAATGATCCGATCTTGGGAATGGTGGTTGGGATATTGCTCGTGCAGGATAGATAACAAGTCTTCCCACTGTTGGGTTTCCCAATCAAGCGCATTCCTACGGAGATCAATCCTCCATTCCCATTGACCATTTCTCCAATTTCCAAATTCAGCCACATATCCATTCTTATTCACAGACAGAGCAAAGATGCGAGGAAAGCACACTTTTAGAATCATACCTTCTACCCATTCATCATGCCAGAAGACAATATTTTCTCCTTTCCCAAGCATCGCCTCATTCCCGAAGATACAACCTCATGGAATTGATTAGAAGGAATAAGTGGAGCGAATAGCTTTCCATGAATGGGAAACAAATCATTATTACAAGGGGTGGGAAGGAGTTGCCTGGTCAAGCCCGTATTTTTCCACAAAGAAATTCCTCCATAATGAATCCACCTCGTTGCCAAACCTCCATAACATTTTTGATAGTAAGGCGAGTTTTTAAATGGAAGTCAATCATACCCAATCCACCAAGCCACTTTGGAGAATTCACTGTCTTCCACCCACATAGTGCAATTTGCGTTGGTGATCCAATCGCCCAGAGAAATCTCGTATCAATTTATCCATGTCATTTTACCCCACAAGGCGGTTTAAATACGGACATGAAAAGATTGGCGACTTCGACAAGATGAATTGATTAGTGTTACTCTGCCACCCATGGAAAGGTACCTCGCTTGCCATCCCGCAAGCTTTGATCTCATTTTTTCCAAGATAGGCCTCCAAATGCTTTGAGCTTGAGTTAGCCCCAGAGGAAGACCAAGGTATTTGTGGGAGGATTTCAACCTTGCACGATAAATATTCAACCGGCCGGATAAGAGACCAGATCCAACCCAATACCAACCAAACTACTTTTGTTGAAATTGATCTTCAAACCGGACAACGCCTCAAAGCATCTTAGAGTTCTTTTTACATTCAAGAGACTTTTAAGTTCCGGTTTAATGAATACTAGGGTATCATCCGCGTATTGTAAGTGGGCTAACCTGAAACTCCCTTGGCTGATGCTTATTCCTCAAACGACCTCGGTTTTCGCTTTTGCATTAGAACGCTAAAAGCTTGGCCATGATATTAAAGAGCATTGGGGATAGAGGACAACCTTGGCGGAGACCTTTTTGATGCCAAAGCGCGGTGGAGCCATTAACCAAAATTGATGGTGATCGATGGCAACACAGAACCGGATCCAACTCCTCCACTTTCTGCCAAAATTCATCTTTGTTATGACATAATCCAGAAAATCCCAGTCAACATTATCAAACGCTTTTTCAAAGTCCACCTTCAACACTAGACCACTCCTGCTATGCTTCTTGAGATAACCAACGGTTTCATTGGCAATTAAGAAACAATCTGACAATTGCCTATTTTTTAAGAACGCAAATTGGTTGCTCCCGATCACCTCATTCATCACCCCTTTCAGTCTAGCTGCAAGAACTTTAGCCAGAATTTTATAAATGCTCCCCACAAGACTTATAGGCCTATAGTCTTTTAAGTGAATAGGATTTTCCGTCTTTGGAACCAAGGTGATAAAGGAAGAGTTGATTGCCTTGTCAAAAGTCTCGGTCTCGAAGAAGCCTTCTAGGAAAGTCATTACATCGGATTTGACTGAGTTCCAATGATGTTTGAAGAAGTTCATATTAAATCCATCAGGCCCAGGTGCCTTATTGCCATCACACTGCTTGATTGCTTCCCAAACTTCAGTTTCTGAAAATGGAGTTTCAAGATTATCCCTTTGTTCAGCTGAGATGCTTTTAAACTGACAATCTAATTCCAGAACACCAACTGCCGACACCTTATTGTAAAGATCTGAATAATGTTTGGCTACTGCATCCTTTAGCTCTTTTGGTTGAGATACTCTCCTACCCTCAAATACCAGGTTACTGGTGAGGTTCACCCTTCTCCTTGATGAAGCCAGCAGGTGAAAATATTTGGTATTTCGATCTCCTTCCTGAATCCATTTTGCTCTGGACTTCTGTAACCAAGCTCTTTCCTCTGCTCTATACACATTCCATAGCTGGGCTCGCTTAGTTGCAAGTTCAAGTCTTTTATCAGCCGGTAACGCGTTTGCTGCATCCAATTTCTCGAGCTTATCAATCTCCTCCTCCAATTCCTGAACATAGTTGGGATCAGCCTCACCGTTCTGAAGTTTCCACTGTTTGATAAGAGGCTTAAGCCTCTTAAGCTTCAGCCATATACCAGCATTATTTCTAGAGTGAGCTGCAATGGTCTTCCATTCATTACGGACCATAGTGTTGAAGCCTTCTTTGTCCAGCCAGTGGTTGAAGAACTTGAAAGGTCTAGGGCCCCAATTTACCTCCTCTGTAGCCAAAAAGATGGGATGGTGGTCTGACAGAGATCTCGGTAGCGCTCTCTGGACCAACGATGGAAAACTATCAAGAAATTCGGTTGAAAAGAGAAATCTATCCAGCCTACTTCTAGCTGGAGGATGTTGGTTATTGCTCCACGTGAACTGCCCATCTAACAAAGGCAAGTCTACAAGCTGCAAATACTCAATAAAATCATCGAACTCATTCATGGCTGTTTGATTACCTGAGTGCCCGCTTCTTTCTTCAGGTAATCTTGTGACATTAAAATCTCCCCCAAAGCACCACGGCATCTGCCAGTTTGTCGCTCTATTGGACAGCTCATTCCACAGGACTCTTCTTTGATTATCACAATTTGGAGCATAGGCATGCAGAAAGCACACTCAAAATTGGATCCCTTCAATTTACCTCTTAACAAGATATATCTCTGCTCTAAAAGCGGCCTCGATGCGGTGGAAAAATCATCATTCCAAATAGCAAGTAAACCACCCGAACGGCGGCGTGAGAGAACCCACTCAAATTGATATTCATTGCCTCCCAAATTTGGCCAACTCCACGCCCATCAAGATGTTCCAACTTTGTTTCTTGGAAAAATCCCATCCCAAATTTTTTCCTTAAAACCATTTTTCTGATAGCCCTTTTTTTCTCCCTAGCACCCAAACCCCTTACATTCCAAGATAAAATCCTCATTTAACCAATAAAAACTCGTAGAATAGGAAAGCAGAAGGTGAAATACTAACCTGCTCTTGACTCTCGATGCTCCTTTTCCATTTTGGCAAAATGATCAACCATTTCTTCTTGGTGGAGCTTAAAGACTATCCCCAGTTGAGTGCTCACTTCCCATGTTGATAGTGCCTCTCTTAGAATATTATTGTGGTGGGCAATATCTTCATTAGAAAGAATGAAATCCGCCACTTCTTTGGGTTCGCTGTTTTCTCTGTGCTCCAACCGACTGAAGCCAACCGCCATTGCATTCCGCTTCTGCTTGCTGGGTGCGCTGCTTGGGTGGGCTACCTCAAGCTTGGAGAGGATGGAGTCACCGTCCAAATCTTCCAATGACAGAAGTTTGGTGGGCCTTTGGCATGAGTTCTTGCCTTGTGCCTCTCGCCCGTTAGTCATCAGCCCTTGATTAGGACTTAGGCATATTTGCTGGGTTGGAGAGCTCACTTGTGGTCCAACTTCTCCAGGCCTTGTTGGTGACCCATCATTTGAGTGTCCTTCTTTGGGCCCAAAGCTAGAACCACTACCTGTGTCCGACCCGTGTTGCAAGAGACCTTCTGGATTTCCACTTTCTGTTATCTTTTCCTGCGCTGCTTCCTCAGTTAGCATCAAAATGTTTTCCTGGCACCCCTGCAGCCACAATCTCGTGCTTCCAGCAAGCTCCAAAGATGTAAGACCAATACCCAGCCCCTGCAACACGCATTCTTCGATCACCCTACCATGCAGTACGCACCGCTGCACAATCTCTTCTGCTATCTTCAAAGTAGGTGACATGTATCCTTTCTGCGCCGACGCCTCTGCCCCCACTTGTTCCAAGAAGGTGAGGTTATTCCCTTTTTGAATTGGATTTTTACAAGAACCATTGGACATTATCCAGTAAAATTCATCAGGCAGTACTCGCACCATCCTACCATTGACATCTTCTCCAAATTGCTCCAAGAAGGTGAGATCCGTTCCTTCTTTGGTTGGGTTGCCCAAAGGGCCGTTAGACACTATCTTGCAAAGCTCATCAGGCATCTGCCACTGTCCATCGTGTAGCCCCTCTTCAAGCGAGTCAGGTACCGCCTCTTCCGATGGTTCAGAGACTGTCGCGGAGAAATGATCAACCTCAATACTGCAGTTTTTCTTTCCCCCAGCTGATTGAATGACTTCTCTATACAACCTCTCGTCTCGCAGGGATTCTTTGTGAATCAGTGAAGGCTTCCTGTGAGGTGGGTTTCTATGCTCTGAGAATCCGACCCTGTGCTGAGATCCAAAAGCTTCTTTGACGTAAATGGTAATGCCATCAATCCGTCGCCGGTTTCCAAACTTTATTGCCCTCCTCATCTCCATAGCCGACTGGAAACGGGCGAACGCATATGTCCTTTGCCCTTTGAGACGTCGCTGGATGTAAACATCTCTAACATCTCCAAAAGAACTGAAAATGTCCCTCAAAGTAGCCCTTGGAACCCTCGAGCTCAGGTTGCTAATGAAAATGGAGAAAAAAGAGGAGCGCTTTGACTGCCATTCCTGTTGATCTAGATAGTACCTCCGTTGATACTGCTTGCCATTTCGGTCAAATACTGTAGCGTAGCTGTTGTTCTGTGACTGCCTCACCATAGTTCACCAAGGTTACTGTTGTTAAGACAGTAAAGTTTGTAAGAGAGGAGTAGGACTGATTTGGTTGATGAAGAAGGGTATGGATTTGGACTAGATTTTGAGAATAAAGAAGGATAAGTGTTTGAATTTTGGGAATGAAGAAGAGAGAAAAAATAAGGGAATGCCGGGTGAGGAAATCCGGCAAGAGAGATAGGATGAAGAAGCTACGATCGAAACGAAGATGATGAAGATGTAGATGTTGATGAAGAGTGGTTGACAATGGCTCCCTCGACAGAAAGGAAGATGGTCAAGTGGTAGCCATTAGGAGCAGAGTGTTGGTTTTGCAAGGAGTCGGACTCGTTGAGGTGGGGTTTGCAGGGAGGAGATCGGCGTGGGTGGGATTTGTGGAAAGAGGGAGTGCTACATATGGTAGTGTTTTGCAAAGGCTGAAAGGTCTTTAGACATTTTATCAAACAGCTTGTGTGTATATTCCCAATTCAACAAACCAAAGACACCCCCGAAGGCAGAGAATCCAACCAAAACTCAGACCCAATTCAGCAGAACAAGAATCGAACTATCGAAGCGGGGAAATAGAGAACAATAAGGGTTTTTCCTCTATTATAAAAGTGTGTTTTCTCTTTATAAGAATTTTGTCTCCATTTTTGGAGTTTGTGATAAATTTATCAACGTTACATTTGATTTCTATGACGTTTGAAGCCGCAACGTCGATGAAGATGGTGATGGTTAGAAGGGGGTTATAATAGTAGATGAAGATGGTGATGGTTAGAAGGGGGTTATAATAGTAGAGACATTGATATAATAACCACAAAAGATGAAAATATATTGTGAGATTAGATATGAATCTATATTAGACGATAATATTGGTATAAAAATGAAATTATTAATGGAAACTTTTGTTCAGTTTTAACTCCAATCAAATGGAGCAATATCTTTGTGTATTATTATTTAATCTCTTTCTTTTGAGGTTATTTTCTTTATGTCATCTGTACAATTTCTTCTCTTTCTTTCTTGCATAACTTTGGCCAGTTGGTCATTTTGTAAGTTTGATATTACCTATTTTCAATAAAATACTATGGTTCAGGGGCTGAAAAAAAAAATCTAATTTCCACCTTTTCAATTTTTATTTGAGAAGCTTTTTGTGATCGAATATTTTTTTAGATCATTTTTGCGTGTGTAAGAAAGATTATAAATCTTGGACTAAGAACAGTTGTAGTCAAGGATTTAGAAACCAAGAGGATGCAAATGTAGGATAAGTGCATTCCTAAATTCTGTGTTGTTAAAATTGTTTCTTCTATGATTCATCAATTCATGTAAAAGCAATAAGTGGATGAAAGAGGGTTGGAGAAGAATGAAGATCGATAATAGATGACTTAATTACCTAATATTCTCCGCATTATCTTGACCAAGACCCCCACTATACTTGGGAATGACAGTGATAGTCAGAGTGAGAATCATGAAGAAGGTTGAGTAGTTGTTCAAAGACAGAGATCAATTAAAACTAAATTAGTAGAACTAATGGCAGTTGAGAGAAGGAAAGACTAGTAGAGGACTAGTTGTACAAAGACAGTGATATTGCATGTGAAGGACACCATTGCATCGGAGAAACTTTAGAAAGGGTGGAGGAGGGTTGGACTTTTATTATGAGGAGAAATAGAGAGAGAGACAAACACAACGAGAGGTATTGTCCAAATGGGGTGGCTGCAGATTGAATGCGCATTAAACCCTTTAATTTAGGGTTTGTTTCCAATAGAGTGGTTTAATCAGCAGATGTCTGAAGACTAGACCAGGGGCAATACTTGATTGCGACTTTTCTTCTGCATGAAGTGACGCTATCATTAGATTCATTACTAGTACTATTGTCATCGTTGCCTTTATTTTGATTCCTAAACTTTGTTCACGACCACTTTGAAAACCCCCTTTCGAAAGAGTTTATATCTAGCATGCTTTTTGACGTTTGCTGGCCAAAGAAAAGATTCCAATTGAATTGTTATAGAGAAATACAACTTGCAATTCAAATATGAGGAATAATATAATCATAATCGAAATTCTATTGGGTAAAAAAGGAACCCATTTGAGCTATTAAATGATCTTTAAAACCCTGCTGGATTAAGCTAATGATGATGTTAAATATAAATACTGTTATTTAAAATTTGCAAATGTCGAACGGTTGCTCTTGTAGCTCAGTTGGTTAGAGTACACTTTTTGTAGGCGGGAGGTCTTAAGTTCTCTTTTTTTCTGTTCTTTTTCTCTTTCGTTTCTCTATTAATTCCTTTTTTCCTTTTTCTTTCCTCTCCTTTTCTTTTCTCTATTCCTTCGATTATTCATAATATTAAATCATTGCTTCTTTTTCTCTCTTTCCTTTCTCTATCCCTTTGATTATTCATAATACGTGGCTGACTCGCTGAGGGTTAATTGTGGTGCAATTTGGCCCAAAAGTAGAGCGCCAACAAACAAGTTGATCACAGTGAATTGTCTTTTTGTTTAGTTTTCTTCTTTTTCTCTTCTTTTTTTTTTTTTTTGACAAGCCAAGAAAGCTCAGCATTTTATTAGAAAGTGATGGCAGGAAGTTATAGGAAAAAAGAAAAAGAAATCAAAAGAGATCAAAAGAAGAAAAGAGAAGCAATCCTACACGAAAGATTACTAAACCTTCTGAGCCTCTCAATCCAGAAGAATAGGGCAAAACCATCGAATAGGAGCAATACACAAACTATTTAATAACCGTCAACAGATTAATTGTTTACTTATTTTTTTCCCTTTTGGAATGTCACTTCAATTCTTTAACAAAAACACTCGAGCCAACCATCTATTTTGTCATTCGTTTCGTAAAAGTTCCTTGACCTTTTTATTAAACTCATTCACGCTCGGTGTATATAAATTTTACAATTTTATACTAATAAATAAAACCACTCCAACTTAATTTGAATTCAATTTGAAAAATAAGCAAGCTAAACCTAAACATAATCTTAAATTGTTAAGAATGATGAAACCAAAATTATGATAAAATCAAAAAGGCCATTATTAAGGCAAATAAAGCGTCGGTTGAAACGAAATAAAAAAAATCTATTTTTCCGTCTTTTCCACATTCAAATTCGATTTGAAAGTCCTTTCTTGAACCTAACTGCATTCACCTTATTTATAAGATTAATTGACGTCACTAATCAAATTTTGACATTTTGCAAATGATAACAAAATTGAGTTATATCAAACGATTTAATGTGGTTGGGTTTTTAAAAAGTATTTTTCCTTTTTTTTAATACATTTCTTATCTTGTAACGATATTGTCGAAAAATATAAAAATATGTTTTAAAATACTATTCATATAAGAGTAATCACATAGTACTTTAAATTATTAGTTTGTGTTGTATTTAAAACAATAAAAAATGAATCGTAGTGTTAATATTTAATAAAAACCATTCAAGAGGTAGGAGATTTACAACAGTAATAGTTACAAAATCCACAAGATGGTTACCAACCACTTAATTATGTAAACCTTTTTCCATCATTCATTCCAAAAATTGGGATTGATATGTTCAATGATAGTTATATTTATAGTTCTTTTATGCTAAAATTATAAATAATAATAAAAAAATGTCTAAAAACAATATTTTATTACGAATGAATAAGATATTATATATACGCACAATTATAATTATTGATTAGAGTCTTTTTTGAAAAAAAAAATGAATCTTGTGTTACAATAAAAACAAGAATACAACAAATATACTGAAATAAGAAATCAGTGTATTTTAATACACTAAAATAAGAATACAACGAATGCGTGATATATTTTTTTTATCGTCACCTAATCATAATGTTCAATTTGCTTTCAAGATTTTCAAAAGTAAAACAGAAATGATCAGTATCACTTGAGTTCCTACGTGATTCACATTTCTAAATGTGTTTTCACGTCTTTCCCTTTCAAATGGCATTCTTTTCCTGTCCATCGAGATTTGTATGCTCGACTTGGGTCCGAAGTTTCATCCCTTCGATATTTCCGGTCTATACTTTCGGCTAAAGTTCCTACCATGAAAACGATGATGATGGCCATAACGTAGGAGATTTACAACCGTAATAGTTACAAAATTCACAAGATGGTTACCAACTACTTAATTATGTAAACCTTTTTCCATCATCCATTCCAAAAAAAAAAAAAAAAGTGGGGCTGTTGTGCTCTTTCTATCTCCAATTCTGATAGGCACAAGGACGTACTGCAAGTGGAACCAATGGTCAAGTCATGGTTCTAGAATTGGTTCTAGATTCCAACCTCAAAGTCCTCCATATCCATTTCACACCCCTTCACGTATGCTTTGATTGATGTGGATCCCATGGATTCCCCCCTATTTATTAATTATTGTCTTCCTTTATATTTATTACTAATGGTTTGTATAATGATGAATTACATGACTTCCGTTAACGATGATAGGTATTGTATTATGATATAGTATTCTTGGAAGAAATGAATGGACAACATCCGTTAATGCACACGGTACACTCAACCATTTATGCATCGCAACTTTTGAAGCTTACTAATCAATGGGATAATTTTGACCGTTTCTAGTTTCGATTCAAGTAATGCTATAAATATACTTATATAAACTTGCAATTTCAAAATGTCTAAAAAAGAAATTTTACAAACTAATTTTTTTTTACTTTTGTTAATTATTTTGTTGTTTTTTTCTCTTTTGTAATATTGTCTTAACCGATATATTGAGTTAAAAAATATCTAACTTTGGATCATTTCTATAATAGTTACCTTTTTGTGGCAATGTTAATATAAATACTATCTTTTGAACAAAAAAAGTAAGACATTTTCATATAATATATTTTTGCTATTCTCATACTTTTCCTAACTTAAATATGGGAAGTGATCACCTCGTGAATTAAATATCAAGTCCTAATTCAACTGTACCAAATAACAAACAAAGTTTCATTGGATGACTAATGCAAATTCTCCATAACAAATTTTATTAAACATCAATCATTTTAAATATCTACTAATTTTTTTATTTTCTCATGTAAATACTATATCAATTGCTGAAAAAAAAATTATTACATTTTTTTCACTACTCTACCCATTAACACTTTCTCATTTAGCTCTAAGTTATTTTTCATATCCCAAAGAAAAAAAAAAGAAAAAGAAGAAGTGTAGTGAGCTCCAACTCGTTACGAGTTTAATTAAGTAATGACAAGGCCAAGTAGATGGTTATTTTAACGATCGGACTATATCAAAATCGATATCGGAGATTCAGAATTGAATTTTAAAATAACTATTCGTGCACTTATTTTAATTTAGCTATTAAATATTAAAACTGTTATACAATTTTATTGGACTCTCTTTAAATATACCAAAATGTTATCGATTGACAAAGAAAAAAAAATTGTTCAATCCATCATGTTGACAAATTCCCTTTTTTTAAAAAAAAAATTATCACAATTCAATAATTATACTCTATGATCAATGAGAAATGGACGAAGGTTGTAATGGCAACATGAATTGGTCCTTTCGGCTTCCTTCTTAAAATTGCACTTGTTTTTTTTTTTTTTTCTTGGCCGACGGTCCTCTCTATTCGCATATGCTCTTCAGGGGTTCTTCTGAAGAAATAAACGGTTATATATAACTTTTTTGGGCTGGTTTATATCGATTTAGGAAAATTTTGATATTAATAAAATTATGTAACAATGCTTTTCAGTATTTTTTTTTTTTTTTCACGAGAGAATATTAAGTGCAACGGTTACTTCAAGTAAGATTATATAACATACATTATTTTATAGTAGAAGTGTAATTTTAGTGGGAAAAAGTATACATAATTTAGGAGACCAAAATTATTAAAATTGGTCGTTCGGCTTCCTTCTTAAAATTGCATGTGTTTATTCGCATATGCTCTTCTGGGGTTCTTCTCAAGAAATAAACTGTTATATTTAACTTTTTTGGACTGGTTTATATCAATTGAGGAAAATTTTGATATCGCTAAAATTATGTAACAATGCTTTTCAGTCTTTTTTTTTTTAGTTTTTCACGAGAGAATATTGAGTGCAACGGTTACTTCAGGTAAGATTGTATAACATATATTATTTTATAGTAGAAGTGTAAATTTAGTGGGAAAAAATATGCCTAGTTTGGAAGACCAGAATTATAACTCTTTTTGTTCTAAAAAAAAGAATTGATATTAGGTTGAATATAATACTTTTAATGTATTATTAAATGTATAATTTTATATTTTTAGTCATATTTTTTAGTTATGATCATACATAATTATTATTAATAAAGGTGTTAAAGAAATTATATTATAAAAGTAGATTATTTAAGAAAAACAAAAAGATTTTGAAAGTAAATATTTTTTGAGATTAAGGGGGTGTTTGTAGATTACCTCTTAAATAAATACCATTACCTGCTTGTTTAAAATAAATACACTTGTATTTAATATTTTTTTTTAAATTACAAAATATAATATACTTTACATATTATTAATTTTTTATTTTTAAATTTAAATTATATATTATCAGAAAAAATAACATGAAAATTTTATATTAAAAATAAACTATTTCTTTATAACAAAAGATTTTTTTTTTGAAATTATACATTTTTTTATGACGGAAAGAATATTTTATTTGGGAAAATGGGAAATGGTTTGGAATCATTTACGGATTATAGTGAAAAAATTGTACTATTTTCGTCTTAAAAAAATAGTTTAGTTTTAATTTTTTTTTATCCAAAAAAAATTCACTTTCAATGTGAAATTTTTATATTACAAATACTAACAATGATAATGTATAATTCATATTAAAAAAATAAAGATAAAAATATAAAATTATATATATATTTATGCATTAAATGTGTTGTACTTTATAATTAAAAAAAAGTTATATTAAATTACAAATAAACTCTTATTTGGAAATGAGGGGAGTAATAAATTCGAATAAGTTAGCATCGTGGTAAAAATATACGTTGCAGTAATTTATAAATATTATTCCAAAGAACAACAAAAAGAAGAATAAGAAGAAGAAAATGATGGGAATCCCATGGTAACATCCGCTTTCATGTAGACTATGTAGTAAAAAATAATAATAATAATAGTCTTAACAATGGTTGGTTGATACCATTTTGATTTACTTTGTAATGACCATAGGGGACAACAAAGATTCCACAAACAGTAATCCGTTAAACATAATATGCAACCCCAAAATCCCTTGCCGGCAACCCCACCAATTCCTAATAAATCCTACTGAAAAATTACAAATATATATACATAGATTAAAAAAAATTTTGGACCCAGTAATTTTATTGTTATTATTTAATTGAAATATGATTTGATTCATTAAAACAAAAAAAAATTTGATTTTGGAAACGATTATCGTATTCAAGTATTCACTCTAATCATCTAATACCGTTTGATGTTGTAGATGCTAATTTAGGGAAAATGTAATGAAATTCAGTGTTTGTAGAACACCATCTTTGACCACCATCTCCAATCACATAAAAGACAACTATGCGCCCGATCTTTGACCATGATGCTCCAAACTGCATTTGCTGACATTGTTCCATGATCTCTGAAGTTGGGTCGCTGACAAGGGTAGGTTAGAAAAAAATAAAAAACTGAAGGAAATTTGCGCATGTTTGCTGAACCACCGAACTTTTTCTCACTGTTTGTTCTATACTGCATGCCGAAACTTCCAAGGGACGCAATTTTCTGCAAGCCTTCAGCAGCTTTACTGCACCCTTCCTCCATTCCTCCTTCAATTCTCTCAAATTTTGCTGCTTTTTTACTCAGCTATTTTTGCTATTCCTGCTATGCTATCCTCCCAGGAAGAAGACTTGTTTAATCCTAAAGAAACGTTTCATAATTTCTTTAGACAATGCAATCTTTTGTGTGAGTCAAATCATCTATTATTATTCTTATTTTTAGTCATTTACTGTAACAAAAATAACTTGTAATTAAAATCATTATCGTATTAGTGAGATAAAATTAAAAAGATATCCTTGAGCTCTTTTATTTTTCTCTTGTCTTGTGATTATTATATAAACAAATGATTTTTAAACACAAAAGGTAACCAATTGCAGTAATTACACTTCTAATATACTCTCCTTTTATAAATAATTATTTGACTTGATTGTCTCGAGAACATTATTTCCACCTTTACAGATAATACGTGTATTTCTAAGATCATAGCAAAACAACGAGTCTTCATTACCCACCAACTTCTTTGATGTTATTATTGTTACTTTTTCGATATAGTCAAGGCTGCTAAATCATCAATAACTACTTTAGATTTAGTACTTAAGTCGTTAAGTCATCATAAAGGCATTTTTTTCCCAAAGGTAGCACCTGCGATTCGCGGCATTCGTGTCACAAAAGAATCATCCGCACGCACGGTTAGTCCTCGTACGTTGCAAAAGCAATCTGGCCCATCACATCCAACGCGGTACTTTTCTTTTGCAACTTCTCCTGTGACCCTCTTTTTTCACCCCCTTTTTTCTTTTAAAAATTTGGCTGTCGAATCCAATATTCAAAATGAATCAGTATCATCGTTCGTGTTTGTTTGGTCTTTTCGCCATCTTACCACTTTGTGTAGTATTGAAATGTTGCATTGATGCATTCAACTTTTCATGTCTCCCCTTCTTTTTTGCCTAAGCTTGACATCCAGTTTCCTCTTCCTGCTCTGCTCTATCTCCACGCTGTCACTCGGTCTTTTTCTAACCACACAAGACTTATTTAGTGTAATTTACATTCTCTAATGGATTTTGCAAGTTAGTCTATAGAAACAAGGAGCATACCCTAGTCAACAAAGAATGCTGAAGAGTGATTCGGACACATGAGCCCATGGGGTCAACGAATGGAGTAATATCAAGCCATTCGGCGTTTCCCGATACTTTGGGGCTCATATTTCTGGAAAGCCCAGGATCTAGGCCCATGACATGACACACTTGTGCTCTACAATTACAAAAGGAAAACAGCCTTCTTCCGGGCCATTTGTTTTTGTAACCCATATCCAACAGTTCCCCTTTTTTCAAACAATTAAAAAATTATAGGCATGTATAATTAATTTTTCAAAAGTATTTTTAAATATTTTTTTAATTTTTAATACATTTTTTATTTCACAATCACTAAATAACTATGACAAATATATCTCATATTTAACTGATGATATCTAAATTTTTTTTGTAAAAACTCTAAGTAACTATGACATAAGTCATAAAACAATAATTATTCTAATGATTTTATATTTTTCTAAATACCACATTAACTATTATAAAATATCAAAGTTAAGTTCCCCACGGTAAATATAATCAATGTGAAAAAAATTAACTCTTTTTTTTCTGGAAATGAAAATGCCTACTAAATTGTCGAAATATGTCAAACTGAAATAAAGGCATCTGATTTTGATATTTTAAAAGTAATTTTAATATTTAATCTCATAGTGGTGGCCATTTCAATTATAGAATTACATTTTAAACCTCAATCGAATCGAACCCCAAAACAAGACATGACAGGCTTTGTTTGGATTGTGATTTATTTGAGAAAAATTGTATTAAAATGTGTAAAAATTTCGATGAGTATTTTTTTATCAAAAAAATATTTTGGAGGGAAAAATATGAGCTTTTTTAAAATTATGTGAGAGCAATTTAAATGAAAAAATTTTAATTTTAAATTTTAAATTTTAAAATAAAAATATGTTTAAATATTTTATTTTTGTTTTAAAAAATAATTTTTTATAAATAAAAACTGTAATTCCTAGTCCAAGAGAATATAGTGTTATATAGGAGAGAACCATATCAAATGGGCCCAACAACCAAAGCAGTACTACTTAAATCTAGGAGATAATATCATTTATCACTTTCGTAGTTTTGCAATATATCAAATCAAACTCTCTAGTTTGAAAAAATATCAATCGCCCTTTTAACTACCAATCAACCTAACTAGAGGGTACAAAAAGATAAAAAAGTCTTCAGAAAATTTGATATAGTTTCAAATTTTTTTATTAAATTTTTAAAAAAACAAAATTCAAAGATAAAAATTTAATAAAATTATTTAAAATATATAATAAAATTTTTGAAATTAAAAGACAAAAATTTAATAAAATATACATTGTTAATTTAAAGACAAAAATTCTTAGCTACATTGTTATATTTTATAATATACATTCCATACCGAGTGAAATGTACATCTTCCTTTTTGCTTATTGATTAAAAATATTTTATAATATTAATTATAGTAATATTAATTTAATATTTTATAATATTAATAATATTATTATTATTATTATGAATAATAATATTATTATTATTATAATTATAGCTAATAATTGTAATTATTATAGTAATAGCTAATAATAAGAATTAATAATTACGATAATAATAGTAGTAGGAGATCATAATAATAAAATAAAGCGATAATAATATTAAGAGCTAATATCATATTAATGATACTATTAAGTTCAAAATTTGATGGTTAATACAATTAGGGTTTCACATTTTGACGATACTTTTTGTGTATTTATATATGAAGGATAAATATATATATATATATATATATATATATATATATATATAAGTATAAATTATTATAGTATTACAATAATTAAAGATATAATGATAATATATGTAGGGTTTTAGATTTTAAATGCACTTTTTATTCATTTATATTTAAAGGATAAATATATATGTATAAATTATTGTATGACACGTAGTTACATATGTAATAGTAATAATAACAATAAAAAAAATAATAACAGGATTACAATTGTTGCATTACAATATATTGCACGAGGACATTAAGGTTAGGGTTTAAGGTTTAGGGTTTAGCGTGTAGGGTTTAGGGTGCATTACAATATATTACAACCCAAAGAAATTTAAATATATAAAATTTGATTGATGTGGTAGGGTTTTGAATTATGAAGACACTTTTTGTTTATTTATATATGAAGGATAAATATGTTTATATATGTATATTTATAGTAATATACAAAATTAGTACGCTAATAAGAGGTTAAACCGTAACCAAATGAATGCATTTGCTTTTATTACTATCAAAGTGGACAACCAACATTGTAATAGTGTGTCAACTTTTAGGTTTAGGGTGTCAAACCCTCTTATGTACGGATTGTAAATAAAAGTCATATTTCGAGTAAAATATACGTCTTTATTTTTGCAATTATGCCTGATCACTAGTTACGTTAGGGTTTCAAAATATTTGCATAATATACAATTTCATACCGACGATATCTTTTTCCATTCCTAACTACATTGTCAATAGGTATATATTGTCATCATATAAGTAAAAATCATTTACATTGATAGTTTGTTGATTTGGGGATTTTTTTTCCGACAAAGACATGTAAAAATGTAAAAATGTTCAAAATGAAAAAGTGAACTACGGAATATTGAAATTATATTAAACAAGCTGATGAAAGAAGAAAAAGATCGAATATGTCACCCCGATGGAGTAATGATTTTAATAATCCACTTTAAATAACTAGTGAGCTTATGATTATCAATGTAAACCACCATACTGGGCGGGGTCAAACCATCTAATTTATAAGCAATCCAGGTATATAGATTTCGAACGAACTTGGAGTTTTTCATCCACCACCACACAATTAACATAACCCAATAAGCAAAGGAATAAATATCATTAGTCAACAGGCAAGAGCTAAGAAATGAATACAGCTATTTTGGGTGATAAGCAAAAGAGAACCAACCCACAATGAGATGAATCTTAAAATATGTCTTTGTAATTACTTTAAGCTCCAGATGAAGCCACCAAATCTGCACCATCTTGGACACGATTTACAATGAAGATCTCAACATACCGTCGCAGTTGGGCTCTCTAAGTCTCAGTTGGGCACATTGGGCACATTTGTCAAATACGCATAGGCCGGACTGCATTGTTTCAGTCCTGGCTAGTTCACATTTGAAGTAAAAAAATTTTGCTTTATAAATTTCTTTCTCTGTTTTTTTTCATCATAAAATTAGAAAAAATTCGGAGCTTTGATTGAGTGCCACCCCACCATCGCTCCCGTTGACTCTCACCATATAACACATTTTTTATTTTTATCCCATCAAGTACTTGCTGATCATTACTGTCATTTTACACCCACATCACTATTCATTTTCAAAATATGACCATGAAATCCTCATCATCCTTCACCATGCACATTTTCAATGTTTATTAAGCTGGATTACGAGGTTTTTAAGCCAATATTGGAATACAATGAATATCGGATCTCGATAAATTTAAGGCACAAGAAACTTCCAACAACAATGCTAAGAGTAGAGTCTGATACCTAAGCTGTACCTCCCATCCTCGAGGCCTTAACCTTTCAGTTAAATTTAAGGCATCATTGTCTTGGTTCCTTCAGTTAAACACAGGCTTCAAATCAAGAGTTGAAAACTCATATTTGCTGGAACAGCCCTCTCACCTCCATTGTCATTTATGATATATTTGGGAAATTTTCTCCTCAAGGCAATCACTCTCGAGCTTAGGTCAATCATGTAGCAAGTATATACCAAAGGCATAAAATCAGAGACAAAAACTTCACAAGGGCGAGCAAATAAAAATTTAAAACCCTATATAGGACTGCGAATAGCATATCAACTAAAGCCACTTCTAGTCTGAGGCCTCTATATGTACATAGCCAGCTTTACATACAATAAGCTGCAGATTCTAACTATTACATAACGAGGTATGTTCTTGTTGTATCTACAGAACTAGAACTCCATTTCCTAGAACATAATAGGTACATCTGTTGCATACAATCCTCCATTTATAAATCATCATCAAGAAAAGTAGATAGAAGAAGGCATGGACAAATTCACATTTCCGAGCTCTCTCTTCCTGGTCCTTCTCTGATAGTGGAGGTAGTTGTGCACTCCTGCAACCGTGAAACTTGCTTCTTAGACCAAGAGCAAAACAGCAACAAAGTTTAATCACATTGACAAGGTGCTGAATACATCCATATTTCCCCTCTAGACAAGTATATTCATGTTATAAGTACATCTAGTTAATATCTTCTCTGATATTGGAGGTCATTGTGCTCTAAAAAAATTTTCAATAAATATTGTAATAGTAACTCAGACCAGCATCACAACTGAAACCACAACCGATGAAAGAGATCTTGAAATATTTTTCCCCCTTTTGGCTGAAAATCATCCAAAAGTTACAAAGATCACACTCCTCCCAATTATCAGTATATTTTGCCACAATTACAACAGATAATAAGTAAAAGGTCAGTAATTCACTTTAGGCAGAAGCAAAGCAGTCAACCAACGTAAAGTCACTATACAGCATGAAATGTTCTCCCATCTGGTCTACTTGAAAAAGAGCAGCAGAAGAGAAAATTTTAAGATATATCCAAGGACAAGGGAAGTATGGGCTCTGTTTAGGGGATGGAATATAAATTGGCACTCTGATCCACAGAGGAAAAAAGATTATGACTTCGAGTTTGTCGAAGTCTTGTCGGAGTATGTTGAAAATAGCGGTGTTCGCGTTGCATACTTGGGTAAGCTGAAAGGGTTTGCATGTCTCTTCTGTCGAATAGTGAAGGATGGTGTGAACTCCTTCCTGATTCTTGCAAAGCATATATACAGGTTCTCTCACAAGGTTCCATCCCTACCTTCTAACCTTAATGAAGTTGATGTTCTCACAGCTTTAAATGTGGCATCTTAATGGTTCTTGTTCTGTTAGTAACGGACGACTCCATCAACATGGTAGAAGAAGAGACCTAAAAAAAAATTAAATTTTTTGTTGACCGAGCATCGCGTGTAGTCTACGTGACTGCCACATCATCAATTTAACAGATTCCCTAACGGCGCACTAACAGAGGTCATAATTGTTACAAATTAAAAATGACAAGTACTGTATTGTTAAAATTGAAAAGTCGAACCAAAATTGTTACAAGAGATAAAATTTAGGCCATTTTTGTATATTAGGCCCTTTAAAAAACTAGTGAGCTTATGATTATCAATGTAAAGCGCCATACTGGGCGGGGTCAAACCATCTAATTTATAAGCTATCCAAGTATATATGTTTTGAACGAACTTGTACTCTTTCGATACATCACCACACAATTAGCATAGCCCAATAAGCAAAGGAATAAATATCATTAGTTAACAGGCAAGAGCCAAGAAATGATTACAGCTATTTTGGGTGATAAGCAAAAGAGAACCAACCCA
Organism: Gynochthodes officinalis; assembly: GCA_020080225.1. NCBI lineage: Eukaryota > Viridiplantae > Streptophyta > Magnoliopsida > Gentianales > Rubiaceae > Gynochthodes > Gynochthodes officinalis. The sequence goes on along the minus strand of CM034619.1, from coordinate 968,674 downwards.
CAATGAGATGAATCTTAAAATATGTCTTTGTAATTACTTTATCTTCAAGCTCCAGATGAAGCCACCAAATCTGCACCATCTTTGACAGGATTTACAATGAAGATCTCAATATACCTTCGCAGTTGGGCTCTCTAAATCACAGTTGGGCCCTAAATCACAGTTGGGCGTGTTTGTGAAGTACATCTAGGCTCGGACTGCACTCTTTCGGATCCGATTAGTTTACATTTACCAAATGTGTTTAATTTTTTTAGGCCCATTTGGCAAATATAAACATCACAAAATTAGGGGTGTAAACGAACTAGTACGTTCGGTGAACAGTTCGTGAACAAGATCGGTTACGTTCGTTTATGTTCGTTTGTTAAGCTAAACGAACAATAAACGAACACATTTTAGTGTTCGTTTAATAAACGAACACGAACACGAACAAGTATACGTTCGTTTATTTATGTTCGTGAACAAACTCGTTTAGTGTTCATGAACAAGCTCGGTTAATGTTCGTTTAAAACTCGTTTATTGTTCGTTTATATTAAAATAATAATAATAATATAATATAATAATATATATAATAATAATGTTTGTTGATCATTCATAAAAAAATTTGTTGTGGTGTAGTGCTAAGTAGACACATTAGAGACCAAGGTTCAATTCTCAATAATGCTATTTGTTTTTTCAATTTGCAAATGTGTTTGTTTATTTGTTTGCTATTTGTTTTTTTCAATTTGCAAATGTGTTTGTTTATTTGTTCGCGAACGTGTTCGTTTAAATGTTCGCGATTTGCAAATGTGTTTGTTTATTTGTTCGCGAACGTGTTCGTTTACTCGTTCGTGAACGCGTTCGATAAGTGTTCGTGAACGTGTTCGTTAACGTGTTCGATAAGTGTTCGTGAACACTAATAAACGAACATAAACGAACACGAACACATATTTCACAAACATAAACGAACATGAACAATACGAGCGATAAGAAAATAACAAGATTAGTTCGTTTTATGTTGATTCGTTCTGACCCTACACAAAATTGGCAAGTAAAAAGTTTTTGCTTTATAAATTTCCTCCTCCTATTTTTTTTCATCACAAAATTAGAAAAAACTCTGGAGTTTTGATTGAGTGCCACCACACCATCGTTCCCCGATGACTCTCACCATATAACACTTTTGTGTTTTTCTTTTATCCCATCAAGTACTTGCCATTCTACGCCACGGATCATTACTGTCATTTTACCCCCACATCAGTATTCATTTTCCAAATATGACCATGAAATCTTCACCATCCTTCACCATGCACATTTTCAATGTTTATTAAGCTGGATTACGAGGTTTTTAAGCCAATATTGGAATATAATGAATATCGAATCTCGATCTAGGCATCATTGTCCTGGTTCCTTCAGTGAAACACAGGCTTCAAATCAAGAGTTGAAAGCTCATACTTGTTGGAAGAGACCTCTCACCTCCATTGTCATTTATGATGTATTTGGGAAATTTTCTCCTCAAGGCAATCACTCTCGAGCTTAGGTCTATCATGTAGCAAGTATATACCAAAGGCATAAATAAGAGACAAAAACTTCACAAGGGCAACCCTATATAGGACTGCGAAGAGTATATCAGCTAAAGCCACTTCTTGTCTGAGGCCTCTATATGTACAGAGCCAGCTTTACATACAATAAGCTGCAGATTCTAACTATTACATAACGAGGTATGTTCTTGTTGTATCTACCGAACTAGAACTCCATTTCCTAGAACATAACAAGTACATCTGTGGCATACAATCCTCCATTTATAAGAAAAGTAGATAGAAGAAGGCATGGACAAATTGACATTTCCGATCTCTGTCTTCCTGGTCCTTCTCTGATAGTAGAGGTTGTTGTGCACTCCTGCAACCATGAAACTTGCTTCTTAGACCAACAGCGAAACAGCAACAAAGTTTAATCACATTGACAAGGTGCTGAATACATCCATATTTCCCCTCTAGACAAGTATATTCATGGTATAAGTACATCTAGTTAATATCTTCTCTGATACTGGAGGTCATTGTGCTCCAAAAAAAAAATCAATAAATATTGTAATAGTAACTCAGACAAGCATCACAAGTGAAACCACAACCGGTCAAAGAGGTCTTGAAATATTTTTCCCTATGTTGGCTGAAAATCATCCAAAAGTTACAAAGATCACACTCCTCCCAATTATCAGTATATTTTGCCACAATTACAACAGATAAAAAGTAAAAGGTCAGTAATTCACTTTAGGCAGAAGCAATGCAGTCAACCAACGTAAAATTCTGGCAGCAATGTAGGAGAATGCTTCTAGATAAAACATGGAATTCATAAATAAAATCTCATATACATAACCCAATTTAATAGATCTGAAACTTCCCCTAGATTCATGACTTTTTTTCTTTTCTTTTTTTCTTTTCTTTTTTCCTTTACCTAGAGGTATTCCCACGTTCACTCGCAAATGTGACCCGAACTTCTCTCAATCAGTGTTCCCGATACAATTATCTTCCCACTGTAGGACCCAGATATCAATGGGGCTACGGAACCCACCAGCCAGACGCGCCAGCCGGGCGGGACTTTTCAATTCACTCTTGCTATATAATTGGTTTAAACTCTATAGAAATGTCAAACCAGAACAAATAGAATAAAAGAGTTATCATTTGATGAATGTGCTCATACCACTCTGACAAGTCCTCAGCAGGGCCTTTCTGAAGGGAAGCTTCAGTCAAGGACAATGGGTGAACAGCCAGTGCATCATCAACTGCTGGTGGATTATTTATAAATGAGGATAGCAGTGAATCGGGTAGAGTAGAGGAAGAGATAGAGCGTGAAAAACCGCCAATTAGTGATTGTAAATTCCCTTCCCTTTGTCAGTGTGTCATTTTTTTTTTTTTTTTACCGTTTGGGACTGGGCAAAACGAGGCCGTTTGACGTCGCCTCATTTTTTATTTTTTTTAATAAAAGAAAAACACAGGTTAGCGCCCAATAGGCATGTGTCACGTGCGCTGTCCCATTACAAACCATATAACAGTTTACAACAGGCATTTTAGGTTTTTTTTTAAAAAAAAAGGGGATAATATCATTTGATATATCAAATCATTTTAACAAATATAAACATACTATGAAAAAAAAAAAATCAAAAAACTTTTTTGGTGATAGTCAAGATAAATAAGTTGAAAAACCCTCCGAAAGATATAAAGATATAGTTTAAAATTAAAATAAATTTTTAAAAATACAAAAAAAGACAAAATTTAATAACAAAAATTTAATAAAATTATTTACACTATATAATAATTTTTTAAAACTAAAAAATAAAGTTTAAAGTTGAAAATTTAATAAAATTTAGAGACAAAATGACAAAAAATTGCAAAGTATCTATAAAAAAATTTGAGATTAAAAAACAAAGTATCTATATAATAATTTTTTGTGTTTTTGCATTAAAAATTTTAACAAAATTTTACATAATTTTATTAAATTTTTATCTTTAAAATTTTGTCTTTTAAAAAATTAATAAAAAAATTAAACTATATCAATTTTTTTGTCATTTTTGTCTTTAAATTTTATTAAATTTTCATCTTTAAATTTTTTTTGTTTAAAATTTTTTATTATATAGTCTAAATAATTTTATTAATATTTGTAAAATTTTATCTTTTTGTATTTTTAAAAATTTATTTTAGAATTTTAAACTATATACTTTTATATTTGAGGGTTTTTTCGTCTTTTTTCCAACTTATTCTTTGATATTTTGATATTTGTTAAAATTTGATATATCACTGATATTATCCCAAAAAAAATTTATTAACGGACAGAAAATATTTTTCTCTATAAATTGACATAAATTTTGCCTATTTTGGTGCAAAATCTTATATCCTTATCCCTCAAAATCCCTTTATATTTTTTATCTCTCAAACTCTCCCGAAATCTATATTCTTATCTCCAAAACTCTCCTAAAATCTCTTTTCTCTTCCTAAAATGGATCCAATTTGGTATGAGTTTGACTTAATCGATGCAGAATTCGACAAGTTATTCGAAGAAACTTTTGAGCAACTCATAGAAGATAGTGTAAATGCGGATAATACGTAACATAATACAAGGGTCAGAAGAAAACATATACATAGGGCTAAAAATAAAGGAGAACAAAAAGTAGGCCAACAAGCATTTTCGCCAAATCCTCAAATTGATAGGATGAGCATGGCCTTGCATGAGAAGTTAGATATCGAAATGGAGAAGATGACTTTAGAGAGGCAAAAAATGGAGATCGATACAATTGCTAATCAATGGAAAATGGAATTAGAAAGAACTGCTCAATAAATGATGAAACATGAGCAAAAATTCCAAACTTGGCTTACTTTTGCAAATTGTGGAGAAGCAAACTTATCAGACGTTGAGAAAAAATATTTCATAAATTTAACGAATTTTTAATGATGTAATAGTAATTTATTTATTATATTGTCATATCTTATGTTTTAAGTATTTTATGTTTAATTTAGAGTATTTATTTTTATGTTTTAAGTGTATTATTAAATTTTAATTTTAATATAATGAAAAATTATTTTTTATTAATTATTTTTAATTATTTAATATATGATAATTAAAATTATAAGTTGTATTATTAATATAAAAAATTTTAATAATAATTATGTGAATAGTAAATATTAAGCCAATTAACGTAAGTAATTTTTTAATGAGGACTGCGTAAATAGTAAATGTTAGATAATAAAGTAACGTGGCGTCACCATAGCCGAGGATTGCCATGCATGGCCTCATAAGATGTCAAAAGACTAGACTCAAAGGCAATACTTGATTGTTACTTTTCTTCTGCATGGATTGACGTTATCATTACTATTATTATTTTCATTGTTGCCTTCTTATTTTGATTCCTAAGCTCACAGCCACTTTGAAAATCCCCTTTTTGAAAGAGTTATATTTTAGCATACTTTTTAAGGTTTGCTGGCCAAAGAAAATATCCCAATTGAATTGTTATAGAGAAATACAACTTGCAATTCAGATATGAGAAATTAGATAATCATAATCGAAATTCTATTGGGTAAAAAAGGAACCCACTTGAGCTATTAAATGATCTTTAAAACCCTGAATTAAGCTGATGATAACGTTAAATCTAACTACTGTTACGTAAAATTCGCAATCATTGAACGCCGGCTCTTGTAGCTCAGTTGGTTAGAGCACCCGTTTAGTAAGCGGGAGGTCTTGAGTTCGACTCTCAACAAGAGCAAAAACAAATTCTGATTAATTTTTATTTTATCACTTTTATTTTTCCTTTTTCTTTTTTCTACTCCTTTGATTATTCATAATATGTGGCTGGGGGTTAATTGTGGTGCAATTTTGCCCAAAAGTAGAGTGCCAACTGCCAACAAACAAGTTGATCACAGTGAATTGCCTTTTTGTTTAGTTATTTTATCCCTTTTGGAGTGTCACTTCAATTCTTTAGCAAAACACTCAATCCAACTATCTCTTTTGTCATTCGTTTCGTAAGGGTTCCTTAACCTTTTTATTCAAACCCATTCAAACTCAGTTTCATACGTGTATATAAAAATTTTACAATTTTATACTAATAAATAATTTTAAAACCACTCCAACTTAATTTGAATTCAATTTTAAAAATAAGCAAGCTAAACCTAAACATAATCTTAAATTATTAAGAATGATAAAATCAAAAAGGCCATTATTTAAGGCAAATAAAGTATCGATTGAAATGACACAAAAAATCTATTTTTTTTGCCTATTTCACATTCGAATCCGATTTGAAAGTCATTTCCTAAACCTAGTCGTATTCACCTTATTTATAAGATTAATTTATGTCGTTAATCAAATTTTGACATTTTGCAACAATAACAAAATTGACTTATATCAAACGGGTACAAGTCAATGTAGTTAGTTTTTTAAAACGTATTTTTATATTTTTATATATTTTTTTATTTTATAATGATTATTTTTAAAAATATAAAAAGGCCTTTTAAAATGCTTTTTATACAAAAATGGTCACAAAATACTTTAAATTATTAGTTTATGATGTATTTAAAACAATAAAAAATAAATCAAAAAGTTAATATTGAATGAAAACCATTCAAGAGGTAGGAGATTTACAATAGTAATAGTTACAAAATCCACAACATGGATACCAACCACTTAATTATGTAAACCTTTTTCCACCATTCATTCATTCATTCAAAAAAAAAAAAAAAAGGGTGTAGTGCTCTTGCAGTCTCCATCTTCATCTCCAGCTCTGCTTACCTTTCTCTTGTTATAGCCTATTGGACTTGATTGACAAGGAAGTGTATGATAGGCAGAAGGACGTACTAAAAGTGGACCCAATGGTCAAGTCATGGTGTAGGGCCCAGCCCAAAGTACTCCCTTTCCGCGTTTGGGCCACTTTTTTTCCAAAGGACATTGGTTTTATCTGGGCTACAGCTAGTCTAATAGTAAAGACAGCACCACGTGTTGACTTGGTTGTAGATTCCAACCTCAAAATCCTCCAACACGACACGTCCGTTCTGCTTCCATTTTCCATTTGACACCCCCTTGTCTTGTATTGTGCTTTGATGATGTGGATCCTATGTATAATGTATGCACCCTCCCCCCCTTTATTTATTGTCTTCCTTCATTCGTATTTATAATATAGTACTCTTGGAAAAAAATATGAAAGGACAATGTCGGTTAATGTTTACGGCAATTTTCACTAAACGGTCGCCCTCAATCATTTATGCATCTCCCAACTTTTGAAACTTAATAACCAATAAGATAATTTCAACCATCTCTAATCTCGATTCAAGTAATGCCATAAATATAACCACACACACGTAAGACATTGATCATCTCTTGAATTAAATATCAAATCCATCAATCGCTGTTTTATAATATTGTCACGGGTTTAGATGAAATTCAATATTGATTTGATTGCCAATTCAATTATGCCAAATAATAAACAAAGTTTCATTCGATGACTAATGTAAAATCTCCATAACAAATATTATTAAACATTAATCGTTCTAAATATTTACTTCTTTTTTTCTGATCACCTTGTGAATTAAATATCAAGTCTATTACTCGCTATTTTATGATATTGTCACGAGTTCGGATGAAGTTCAATCTTGATTTGATTGCTAATTTAATTGTACCTAATAACAAACAAAGTTTCATTGGATGACTGATGCAAAATCTCTATAACAAATATTATTAAACATCAATCATTCTAAAAATTTATTAAATTTTTATTTTCTTGTGTAAATATTACATCAGTTGCTGAAAAAAATTATTACATTTTTTTCACTGCACTACCCATTAACACTTTCTCATTTAACTCTAAGTTATTTTTCGATCCCAAAGGGGGAAAAAAAAAAGAAAAGAAAATAAGTGAAGTGAACTCCAACTCGTTATGAGTTTAAATAAGTGATGACAAGGGCAAGTCGTTGGTAAATCAAGTTGCAATAATTTCTTTCAAATGAGAAGTAACAATTGACGAACTATACTATCATTTGCCATTTGACTATTCAATTAACGATATCAGAGATTCAGAATTGAATTTTAAAATAAGTATTCGTGCACTTATTTTAATTTACCTATTAAAATATTGAAACCGTTATACAATATTATTGGACTCTCTTTTAAATATACCAAAATGTTATCGCTTGACAAAGAAATAATAAAGTAAAATTGTTCGATCCATCATGTTGACAAATTATTATTATTAATTTTTTAAAATTATCACAATTCAATAATTATACTGAATGATCATTGAGAAATGGACGAAGGTAGTAATGGCAATGTGAATTGGTCGTTCGGCTTCCTTTTTAAAATTGCACGTGTTTTTCTTTTTCTTCGCCGACGGTCCTCTCTATTCACATAGGCTCTTTCTGGGGTTCTTCTCAAGAAATAAACGGTCATATATAAGTATAACATTTTTTGACTGATTTATATCAATTTAGGAAAATTTTGATATTGCTAAAATTGTGTAACAATGCTTTTCAATCTTTTTTTTTTCACGAGAGAATATTAAGTGTAACGGTTATTTCAGGTAAAATTATATCATATATATTGTTTTATAGTAAAAGCGTAAATTTAGTATGAAAAAATATGCATAGTTTACGAGACCAAAATTATTACTCTTTTCATTCTAAAAAAAGAGTACATGTTAAGTTGAATACAATACTTTTAATATATAATTTTATATTTATATTTTTACTTTTTAGTTATAATCATACATAATCAGTATTAATAATGATATTAAATAAATTATATTATAAAAGTAGATTATTTAAGAAAAATAAAAAGATTTTGAAAGTAAATATTTTTTGAGACGAATGAAGCATTATTTTTCTTAATTGATTTGTCGTATTGAAAGTAATGATACAACTGTTATTCAATATTTACTCATCTTTTTACATAAAACTAAGAAGTAAAATGTTAACTAATGAAGTTGTACATGAATTGCGTTTCAAAAAACAGTTTTTATACTTTTAAAGGAATGGTTGTGAGGTACAAAATTAAAAATGTTAAAAAAACGTGAAAAAAGATAATTAATTATATACACCTTAAGATGATTTGTATGCGGTCAAGATATATAGCCACATGTAGATGGTATTTTTTTAGTTTTTAATATATTTTTTATTTTATAATTATTATTTTTAAAAATATAAAAATATATTTTAAAATATTTAAAATAAAAACATATTTTAAAATGCGGTTAAAACAAACACGTAGAGTTGTAGAATGAAGAAGATTGGCGTCTAATGGCTAATGAGTGGAAAATGGAAAATGGAAAATGGAAAAGGAACAAATCATTTTCACTTTTTAAGTGAAAAAAATAAAAATAAAAATTGGGAAACTGCAAAGTTCATGTTCATGTCTAGCTGGAAGTCAATGGTAGTACGCCTGCTGTCATACTTTGAGGAGTTTTGATTGAGTGCTACCGCACCGTCGTTCACGTTGACTCTAATCATATGACACTTTTTTTATTTTTTTTATTTTTTTATCCCATCAAGTACTTGCCATTCTACGCCACTGATCATTACTGTCATTTTACCCACACATCATTATTCATTTTCAAAATATGACCATGAAATCCTCATCATCCTTCACCATGCACATTTTCAATGTATATTAAGCTGGATTACGAGGTTTTTAAGCTAATATTGGAATATGATGAATATCGGATCTCGACATTTAAAAGATTATATTCATGAATGGTTTCATAAATAATGATAGCATGAGAAGATGTGTGAGTATTAATAACTTTAGGTCATTTTCAAGACAAATTCATATAATTTTCAATGGCAAATATAAATATGTCGTGGCCGTAATAAATACAAATAAGAAATTATAATGCTTGTACTTTAAATTTTTAACTATTTTATAACTCTAACATTTATTTGAATATTGAATTATCTACTTCGAAAACAATATTAGAATATGTTTTATGGATTTAACGCTAGTCGAAAAATTTGACGAAAGTTCATATCGGATCAAATAGCGAATATTTGTTTCATCATAATTTAACACTATAAGGGACAAACTGAACATATAAATTGGATTAATGATAGTTCTTGAAGGTGTGCCTACTTTGGGTAAATTAGCTTAGTGAAAAAACGCTCAACTGATATTCATCTCGAATCGGGTGACGAATATAACATTGATCATTGACATTGCAATGCAAAATTAGAGAAACATTCCAAATAAGAACCCATCAAACAACATGCCTGCCCAAGTCTCAAAATTGAAGAATAATGAAGGGGGGGTGCAATGTGCATCATGCACGTGAATCTTTTTGGCTTTGTTCGTTTTGTCATTGGCAATTGGCAATTTGGCATGCATTCAAAAAGTGATCAGAAGTCAGTAGATTCAGTACTTCCCCCAAATATATATATATATATATATACAGAGAAAGGGCTAAAGCCTGGCCGAAGAGTTGAAGAATATGTGGGTTTTTATGCCTTATGGGATGCCACAAATCATATTCATCACAAAGCCAGAGGCAAAAAAAAAAAAAAAAACTAAAACTCAATTGGGTTGAAGAAAAAAAAAAAAGGAAAAAAAGCAGTGTACAACTTTTTCCTGTGGACTTCCACCGATGCCACGTGGCACCATCTCATTACTCGATGCCCACCATCAACGATTAGATTAATTCGCGCGTGACACTATTCTCCATGAATCATTCTTCATAGCATATGCTAATATTCGTTTATTTTTAGTTTATTAGTATTATTTTTCCATAAAAAGCATCTCTTATCCTCCATAAAAAGCTTAAGCCTCCTAAAGCAACAATTAAAATATGATGGGATGGATCAAAAAGCCTTGGTTAATTACTTAATTAATTTTGTTAAAAGACGAACAATATTGTATTTTATTTCGTTTATTAATAAATAAAAAAAAAGCTAAACAAAATTATTGGGAAACCAAGATATATGTGTGATTAAATAACTTATCTACACACAACGTTTTAGTTTGAATTGATAGTTAGAATAACTTGAAATTATTCATCGTAAAACTAATATCCCATATCATTTTTCTAAAGACTTTGCTGGACATGAGTGTTAAAACTTACATCCCTTATTGATTTTTTTAAAAAAGTTTTAGATATATTGACTAATAAGATTTCTAAACTACTCTACTTTATGACTAATTGATTTTCTATTAGATGTTCATATTTTCTAATAACATAATGAGAAAATGTAACGTGTAATTTACACCACTTTCTCTAACTACTCGACTTTTTTATTCAAATAATTTTTAAAAAATGAAGTAGGTGTTCCAAAAAAAAAAAATGTGAAGTTGATTGTGACGAGCTAGTATTATATACAGGTACGAGTTGTGAAGGTTTAATTAGTTGAATTATTTAATTATTGGAAGAGAGGAAAAGTTGAAAGTATCTGGGATGGAATATACTTGGAAAGTTCATACAAGCAATATATAAATGACTCCCACGTCTCAGATCAAACATGCTAAAATAGTAAAGAATAGTTTGGATTGCATCACGGGCCATTAAAATTCCACACAATGCTTTCAACTGCTTCTTCTAGATCAATGTTATAAAAAAATTATTAGTAGATGCAAGTTCAGAAATTTGACTCTTGATGAGTTAAGTTGTCCCATATTTCTGAATATTATCTTTGATAATCAGTACTGTTGTGTTGGTCCTGACTTATTCAACGTAATCTTTAATCCTAACACCCCACAAGAAAAAAAAAAAAAAAAACACGCACACACACAGTAACATACAGTAAAAATGATAGTAGTATTTATGCTGGTGGATGGATGATGTTGAGTATTCCACTGATGTACCTCTCAATGACTCCTAAGGATTTCCCAGATGAGGACAAGTGTCGAAAGAGGGAGAGATCATGCTTACAAACACAGTAGAAAAACTTGACAAAATTTCATGTACAGAGATAATGTGTGGAAGGGAGAAACTGAGAAAAGGATGGCGACAAAGAAACCTGGGGGCGTTACAAATTAACCAGAAAGAAACAACAATGATAAGAGTTGAAATTTTATGCAGACATAAGCAGAATGTAACTTCTGTTTTACGGTAACAAGAAGAGCATAATTTCAAAGGGGAATGGAAGTAAAGGGCGGTCAATGAGTGAGGAGTAGAACAAGGTGCAGTCCAGGTTGCGTCAAAAGAAGAGCTTCAAAGAATAAAAAGCAGCAGTAGTGTAGTAGGAGTCTCTTGTGTTCCAAGTTCCTAGTACTTAAAAAAAAGATGATTCAAGGATTGTAATGGCTACTTTAGGGCTCTTGTTTGTAATAGAGTAATGGATTTAATGGTGGCTTCTAGCTTTTGTTAAGAACGAGAAAAGGGATTCAAAGGAATCTGCAACATGAATTGATTAGTGCTTTTGGGTTTTTTTTTTAACTCGGAATGCCATCATAGAAAGAGAGGGATTACATAGAATATTTTCAAAAATGCTTTCAAAACTCAATTATAAGGTAAATTGATTGTGTTAGAGCTACCATTTTTCCACTAGGGTGTGCCATATTGTTCTTAATGAAACGCATATTCTTTTACCATTTTTTTTGTTATGATATAAATTGTAACAATTTATGGAAATCATCCATTAATTACCTGCAAATCTTATATTGGATAAGATTCTTTCTAAAATTTGCATAAACTCCTTTATTTAAAATATCAATCATAAGTGTAATTATCAATATTTTCGCTCAAATCAAAACTTTACATAATTAAGTTGATCTTCTAACAAAGTTAACATAATGAGCTACTCGACAATTACATCGTTGTACCTGAGTTGTCAAGATTTTATAGTTAAATGTATAATTAAATGTGTTTATTGATAGTTGATTATGAGATTTGGATCATCCCGTGTACATTAGCATATTTGATCGGCAATTATCAACAATTCTAATTTCATGCAAAATTTCTTATACTTCTATCCGTTTGTTTCATTCTTACACAAAAAAAATTAGGATTCTGTCATACTACCAGCACATACATAGCAGTGAGAGTGTTCCCTTCCTACGGACAATTAAGTAGTATTTTGAAATCATGTTCTAGCATGAAGGGCGCCGTAATACTTCCTAATGGTAGCTTAGCTTAGACATTTGATGTATTAATATTACATTTGCAACTATGCAGTGGGCAACACATGGTGGCACTCCACTAATGACATTTGCTTACAATCTATCTGGACCAGCTCAAATGCAATGGATTGCCAAAACAACATCTTCATTTCTTGATTCATTCATCTACAGAGTTAAAAAATTCTTCAACTTGTATTTATAAATCTTGTTCCAAAGAACAAGATATGGTGTCACTTGTATTTACTCAGCGCACACTATTGGTAGCGGTTGTAGATTTCTTAGTCAACAAAAGAAAAAAAAAAAGAAAAAGAAAATGTTGAGAATCTCGAATCCCATGGTAACATCCGCTTCCATTTAGACTATGTAGTAAAAAAAAATAAAAATCTTAACAATGGTTGGTTGATACCATTTTGATTTACTTTGTAATGACCATAGGGGACAACAAAGATTCCACAAACAGTAATCCATTAAACATAATATGCAACCCCAAAATCCCTTGCCGGCAACCCCACCAATTCCAAATAAATCCTACGGAAATATTACAAATATAATAGATTAAAAAAAGTTTGGACCCGGTAATTTTATTGTTATTATTTAATTGATTCATTAAAACAAAAACTTTTTTTATTTTGGAAACTATTATTGTATTTAAGTATTCACTCTATCATTTGATGCCGTAGATGCTAATTAAGCGAAAATGTAATGAAATTCAGTGTTGATTTAGGAAGGTAAATAAATAGTTTTTACACCTAATAACAAAGTTTATAAGACAAAATCAGGCAATCATAGTTTTCCAAAACCAAAAGAAATCCGCATTTAATTGTGAGATTTGGTTGATAATTAAGTGAATCAATCTAAATTCTAAAATTAGTAGTAAATAGTAAAAGAAATTAACCTTAGTAAAGTTTGTATTTTTAACCTATGCATAAGTGTGCAAAGAAGAACATGGTTGTACCATATTAAACTGAATCACTGCTGGCGTGGGGTTTGTTAAGCTCATATGGTGAGCTGTATCCACACCATTCGGGGAGATGCACAACAGAAAAATTTATTTCAAAAATCCCAATTTTCCTTTTTTTTTTTTGAATAAAAAAATAAGTCTTCAAGAACAACCACTCTCTAAAGCAAAAATGTCTCCAATCTCAATTACGCACAACATCTACGATTGATTATTATAAATACTTTGCCAACATTATTTTTCCTTTTCTCCCTTCCTCTCTCTTTCCATCTCTCTCATCAACCCAGCAAAAAAAAACAAAAAAATCTTGAGCTAAAGAGAGGTTTTTTTTCTTTTTTTTTTTTTGGTGGGCTATTTTTTTGGCTCTTCGTTTTGGTTGAGTTTTTGTTTGTTGTGATTCTTGGTGAGCTTCAAACATGTAATTTAGTTTGTGGGTTTTTGATTCTGGATTAAGTTATAGTTGTTGGTTTACATGAACAAGTGCTGAGAGTGGAAGTGAAGGAAAAGAAAGAAGAGAAATGAATCTAGGTGGTGCTGGTGGTGGTCAAACTGCTAAAAACAACATGGTTGCTCCGAGCTCTAGTGCTTCTTGGAAGTCCGGTGATGCGGTTTCCGACCAGTTTCCGGCTGGTCTCCGGGTTCTTGTTGTGGACGATGATCCCACTTGTCTCAGGATCTTAGAAAAGATGCTTATAAACTGTCTTTATGAAGGTATGGCATGAAAAACCAAGTGGGCTTCAGTGGAGTAGTGATTCTTGTTCTGTAGTCTCGCTTGTGTTGTTTAAAAAACAAATCTTTTAGATTTTATTCAATTCTTAAAGTAGATTCTATGGTGGTCATTGACGTTATTGAGTTGCTAAATATGCTCGAATTGGATAAACAATCTTGTATTTGGTTACTTGGAAATCATTGTTGTACCGTTCAAAGCTTAATTTTTTACTGCGCAATTTGAGTTCTTTGGTTGAAATGAATGTCAGGTTGTTGAATATTGGATCTATTGTTATATATGCAAAATCTTTTAAGGCTTTTGGAGTTTGTCTTGGTTGAATTGGTTTGTTTTCACTTTCTTGATCTGTAGCAAGTTGGCTCATACTTTATTGGTTATTATTCTACCGTCACTTCAAGAATTGATATTGAATCTTTTTGGGATTATAGTCACAAAGTGTAATAGGGCGGAGACTGCGTTGAATATGCTTCGAGATAACACCAAAGGCTATGACATAGTTATAAGTGATGTTCATATGCCTGACATGGATGGCTTCAAATTGCTGGAGCAAGTTGGTCTAGAGATGGACTTGCCTGTTATCAGTAAGCTCAACCACTATGTTCCATTGGGATGTAATGCAATTTTAACTTGATTGAGGCTGATTTCTAGTTTTGTGATTGACAGTGATGTCAGCTGATGACAGTAAACAAGTTGTGATGAAGGGTGTGACTCATGGCGCCTGTGATTATCTGATAAAGCCGGTTCGCATCGAGGCACTGAAGAACATATGGCAGCATGTGGTTCGCAAAAGGAAGCATGAGTGGAAGGACAAGGATTTTGAGCAATCAGGAAGTGTGGAAGAAGGAGAAAGGCCAGTTAAACCCCCTGAGGATGTTGATTACTCCTCATCGGCAAATGAAGGAAATTGGAAAACCTCAAAGAAGAGAAAGGATGAGGACGATGAACCTGAGGATAAGGATGATACGTCTTCGTTGAAAAAACCACGTGTGGTTTGGTCAGTTGAGCTTCATCAACAATTTGTAGCAGCCGTTAATCAACTTGGAATTGACAGTATGATATTACTTACTTTCTCTGACTTGATCTCACTCTTGGTTAATGGTTTTGTATCTGTGGTCATGATTTTACTGGTTCTGAGTTATTTTATTCCTGCAAATCTCTTATCTGTTGGGTACACTAATCCTTGTCTACTGAACAAGTTAGATTATCTCTTGTTACAAACAACTACAAAATTGATGCACTGCTATTGTGTTTTTGATGGGCATTTTGAATAATTTATCAAGTTCAGTTTTTTAATTGACAAATTTGCGTGGATGCAGAGGCTGTTCCGAAGAAAATTCTGGAATTGATGAACGTCCCTGGCCTGACTAGAGAAAATGTTGCTAGCCACCTTCAAGTACGGAAACTTTCTTTTCTTGTTCAATCTACCATTATAATTCTAATTCTTTTGGAGAATGAGTTGTCAACATGATAGGGCCTTCTCTGAATTTTGTTGTGTGACTTCTCTATGTGTAAATCTTAACTTTAAAGAGCAGATCTTAAAAACTACTCAAATTGAAATTAATTTGGTGCAGAAATATCGGCTCTATCTGAGACGATTAAGTGGTGTATCACCCCATCCAAATGGTCACTCTTTTATGGGACCCCAAGATCCACCTTTCGGGTCTATGCCTTCACTTGGTGGGCTTGACCTTCAAGCATTTGCTACTAGTGGCCAAATTCCAGCACAGAGTCTTGCTTCACTTCAAGCACTTGGTAGGCCTAACTCCAAAACTCACATATCCATGCCTGTGACCGATCAAAGGACCCTTTTCAGCTTTGAAAATCCCAAATTAAGATTAGGAGAGGCACAGCAGCAATTGCATAGCAACAGTAAGCAGATAAACTTGCTTCATGGAATCCCAACAAACATGGAACCAAAGCAACTGGCAAGTTTGAACCAATCTGCCCAATCATATGGGGGCATTGGTATGCAAGTGAATCCCCAGGTGAGCCAAAATAGTTCTTTGCTTGTGCAGATGCCTAGGGCGCATATGTTAAATGAAAATAAAGCCAGTCATGTTGCCAAGCTTCAGTCATCCATGGGACAACCTATTACAGCTAATGGTATGTCTAGTGGAGTCTTGCCACGTAACAACATTGTTGACAATGTTCGTGGGGCAGTTTACTCTCCAGTTTCGCAACCATCTCCATTGACAGATTTCTCCGTGAACAGCAATACAGAAATGCCTGGTAGTAGCTTCCCTCATACAACTAATTCAGGAATCTCATCACTTACAGCAAAGAGGATATTTCAAGAAGAGGTTAACTCTGATGTAAAAGGATCAAGAGGTTATCTTTCTGGTTATGATATATTCAGTGATTTGCAACATCATAAAGCCCAGGATTGGGGTTTGCCAAATGTTGGGACACCCTTTGATGCCTCCCCTCATCCAACTTTGCAAGGAAGCTTGGATGTGCCCCCCTCAAGCCTAGTTCAGCAAGGGTTCTCTCCTGGCCTGAAAAACAGAAATACTCCAGTTGGGGATGCAATGTTCTCTGCTGGTGACGGTGCACAGTGCAACCCTCCAAATTTCAGTCAACAGTTCAACTCATTTCTACCTGACAATTCTCTAAGGGTTAAGACAGAAAGGCTTCCAGATCCAGGCTGTCATAATGACCTCTTCCAACAACAGTTTGGTCAGGATGATCTTATGAGTGCTCTTTTAAAACAGGCGAGTTTCCTGCTGTGTATTCTCATTACACCTTACTGCTAAACATTTAATGTTTTGTAAGTAATTGACTCATAGACTCATTAGTAATTTTCTTTTGCTGCAGCAAGAAGGCATTGGACCAGTGGAAAATGAGTTTGGCTTTGATGGATATCCCCTTGATAATCTTCCTGTTTGAAGCATATTGTGATGCGGTAGCTGGTTTCAGGACTGCGTTAATTCTGTACATAGTTTGCCACGTAGCTTATTCAGTTCCATGTTCACTTGGAGAATATCTTGGTTTGACTTGGCCTGCTTCCGGATGTGAATATAGCTTGACAGGATTGTTTCCTTTGCTGCGAAATGGAAGCAGTTTAGGTGGATGAATCAGCTGGAAGATGAAGAAATGTGTATGATAGCGCTGCATGATATGCGAAGTGGCATCCATGCAAAATTTTGATTGGCTTTAGGTAGGTGATTGTAGTGAGAACTACAGTTTAGACAGTCAGCTTCTGAACATTGGTACATGAATCCAGGCTTTAAATCAATTTGGTTTGGGGATAATTTTGTCAGATTTCAACCACCTAACTCAAATAAGGAGTTTCTTTTGTTTTTGGGAATCTATTGTTGTGTACAGATTTTGCTTGACCGCCCAAGACCTAGATCTTGGTATTTTTCTCCATTGTTCCTTGTGTTTGATGGTGTTTTCAAGGCTTTATACATTCATATGCTAGTTTCATATAGTTGCTATCATGCAATAATTACTGAAAAAATAATGTATTTCTTGATTTGTGGGATTTTTCTTGATATTCTTTCTAACTTCTCCAAAACCAAATATTCCTTGATTTGTGGAAATTTTACACTCAGTAAGGATTGTGACCGTTGAAGTAAAAACACTATAATCTGCGCTATTAACCATGTGGATTTAGCAACAATTGTATTATAAAGTATGATTCAATGATATAAAGAAAAATTTTAAAAGTGAATTTTTTTTGGAAAGGCAGTTTTGATTCCTCTACATTTTTCTTTTAAAATTCTCTATGAACCCTTCAATCTAAAAAGTGAACAATGATAATAAAATAGATTGAAAAAAAACAGTAATGCAGATTCTAACTCAGTTACAAAGAATTGCACCCAAATAAATATATATATGAAACGGGGTATGGCTGTAAGTTTGCAAGCGCAGACTATATTCACAAAATTCACCACTAAAATTGGAACCAGATTTCTTAACAGCAACTGGTGCGTCATCAAGTTGGGTACGCCATGAATTCTTTTCAGCAGTTGATTCACCCAATGAAAGAATAAATGAATCGGCAGCAAGGGCGTCGAGCTAAAATCAAATTTCACACATGGTTATTGCTGCATCAACATGAAAACTATGAAAGCCAGGAGGGAGATGATAACTGATGAACCCAACTTGTGGGAATTGTTGCTTGGAAGTATTTTGGGTAGGGCACACTCCTCTCCGTTGAAGTAAACTTTAGTAGGGAATCCATCACCTCCGGGAATGTCCAGTCCAGGTATATTCTTCTTTGTGAATGAAATTACTGACTGTTGCTTCCCAGGCACTCTGTAATCCTTTTGCGGGTTAGCTCCATCTGTCTCTGCCACCAAATAGTTCAAGCCTGGTAATCCCTGCATAATAATAGTGTTGTTGACACCGTCCAAAGTACTTCCATTGAAGGAGTAGACCTTTTCAAATCCTGCACCTGCTTTGTCCAATTCCACTGCTGCAAACCAATCAACAAATGAAAAATCATCCCAGTTGAAGATAGTAATCCTGGCAGACCACCCTCCGCTATAATCAGAAGCCAAATTCCAATTAATGCTGACACCGCAATTATCGGAACAAGGCAATGGGTTAGAAAGTGGAAAATGATTAAGACTAGCCCAAGCTGTGGCCAACTGAGTTCGATTGTCGAAAGGAATGAGAAGAGCCTGGGATGGTAGAAGGAGGGCAGGTTTGTTGGTACTGCAAGTTCGAGTAGCAGAAGGACAACCGCAAGCACATGTTGGGCATGGTATAATAGATTCATTATAGTAAGCAGAAAATGATACACAGCATCTTGGGCTAGCTCCCTTTGGTTTTGTGATATTGCAAACCACTTGCCAACTTGCAATGGCAGTTGAATCTGAAAGCAGCCCACTTGGGTCTGGAAACTCACTGGGACTTACACGAACAGGAGGTCCGCATTGATAATCAGGATTCAGCGTACCATTGATCTGCCAATTTTGTGGAGGATTTAGCTTGGAGCGGTTGACATCTGGTGGCATCTTGAAAACATTTATCTGGAATCTTGAAATTGACTTGCTTGGATCCATAGAGGGTGGCAAAATTGTCCCATTACGGCAGCAATAAGGTATCATTCCCAGATTTGTGTCATTGGCTTTTTCTAGAGGCAAGTCAATTATGGTTGGCCTTCTCAGGCAATTTAATGCAGTTGAAAAGTCCAGGTCTTTATAGTACTGACCCTGCTTACCAAATACGCAGTCAGAAGTATCAACAACTGATGGGTAAGCACCCTTCATGGCAAAGATGAACTCATCCCTCATCCAGTCCCAGCTCAATTTCCAGTTATCAAGACGGCCAAGG
The DNA here is from genome assembly GCA_020080225.1 of Gynochthodes officinalis. Lineage (NCBI taxonomy): Eukaryota > Viridiplantae > Streptophyta > Magnoliopsida > Gentianales > Rubiaceae > Gynochthodes > Gynochthodes officinalis. Next base: position 949,166 of record CM034619.1, on the reverse strand, counting down.
GGATTATGATTGGCGATTGTAACCTCTGCCCAGTAATTAGAGTCGTATGTTCTCATCACATCATACAAGATTGTTAGATCACCATTTTGACGTGGCAGAAACTCTCCATCTAATGTCACATTTGTCTTAAAGTTTGAGTCTTGGGTGCAACACACTTGCATTACACTCTTGCCTGAAAAACAGAATACAGAAAGATTCCCCAGTTGAGTAAACTTGATGGATGAATTCGTTCAAAAGCCAAACAAACTTCCCAGCGAACATTGCTTAAAAAACATATGAAATATAAACAAATGAGGGGATAGAAAGCGTACTTTTGATTCACTATCAAAAGCAATAAAGCATAAAGGAAGATTGATATTGTAAGTATAATTGTAAAACGATAATTACAGCACATAACACCTGGTGGTAAATTTATCAGTAGTTGCAGCTCAGGATCGCCAATAATGTTATTCATTGCAATAATTTCAAGAGATTATTCTGGTGGCTGATGTAGGCAGTTGTAATCATCTAAAATTTCCCTTGAAGATTATGGTCTCATTATGAAGAAGTATATTCTTGATTTTCCAGAAAATATGATCAGCCTACCTATAGTAGAACTTGCACCTATTTTTATGAAGTTTTTTAAATAAATAAATAAATTAAATAAGGGCAATTTAGAAAACTTTTATCAATACAAAGGAAGACCAATCCAAAAAGGCCAGCATATATGTCAATGTAGCCAAGCAGCCAAACAATATATCACACTCACTCAAATTAAAGAGACTTCATTTCCTACCAAACTTGCCCCAGCAATAACAACCAAAAATCACGGGATAATCTCAAATTAAATACGATCCTTTATCGTTCTAAAGACATCAAACATCCCTAAAGAATCCAAATCTCCATTTCTCCCGCCTACAACATCTGCAATTATGCTACACAGCAAAATATCCAAAAATGTTTTCAAAAATCAAACCTTTAAATCTTCTGCCATTGCCTTAATAACTACAGATGAATGATTACAGCCAAGAATACTATCGAAATCCAAATGCAAATCGAAGCCATGAAAACAAATCAAAATAGAGAAAAAAAAATAGGAAAAAATATTTACAAACGAAAAGAAAAAAGCTCATACCTTGCATAGTGGGTCGAGGGCAAACCCAACCATCATTGGCCAAAGAAATATTTAAGGGCATAGGTACATTAGGAGCAGCAACACCGAACTGGGTTCCAACCAACTGGACCTGAACACCCATCTGAGTTAAATCCCCTGCAGTCTCAATCGCAGTCTTGAGATCCGAGCTCGGAAAACCCGCAAAAACAGTCCCATTTCCCACACCCGCCGGAAGAGAGCTTCCATCTGCCAACACAGCGTTGGAAGCAGAAACCAAAAACTCGTCATGTTGAAACCCGACAAAAACCATCCAGGACTTGAGATCCTGAAGCCCATTGTTAAGCACAGAAAGCGTAGATTCGAACCGGTACGGCTGCCTGGCCGAGTTAGATTTCAAATCCGGCGTGATCTTCCGACCGGTGGTGTAAACATAGGACAAGAAAACCCCGGTACACACGTCGGACGACGGCGACGGTGCCGTTGGCTGGGCCCCAATTTGGGAAAACATGAGTGAGAAGAGTAGAAAACAGACGAATAAGTTCAGGGCCATGTTTTTTTTTTTTTTTTTTGAATGAATCAATGAGAGTTTTCAATACAAAACTCTTTAATAAACCAAAAACAGAGCATAAGATGAATAAAGAAAGCAATAACTCCACACGATGAGTGAAGTCGGTGTAATATTCCTCCAACGTTAGGAGTGTGTGAATGTGTATTTTTTTAAAGTAGTGAACAACGTCGGAAGCAGGAAGCCGGAGAAGAAAGGAGGAAAGTGGGGAGACGCGGAAGGAGGAAAATGGTGGACTGGGACAGCTTAGGACAAGCTGTATTGTTAGTTGAAAGAGAGAGTGTTACGTTTATTAAAGGTATATGAATTCGTGCCCTGTACATCGTCCATGGACATTGAGTGAACAGGGGCGGCGTGGCGTCTCAAAATTGGTAATTGAATTATTATTAGTATTATTAATTATTGATGTTTTCGTTGATTGCCTCATTCAAAGGAGGAAAAAACGAGTGAAGAATTTTTCTTTATTTAACTTACCAAAACCAAAAACTATTATTACTCTCTTTTTAAAAAAAGTATTTTATGCATTCTCGTTATTTTTAGTTCAGTAAATTAAATATACAAATTTATTTTTTTTGCTTTTTTGGTTATTATTTTAAAAATAATATATCTTTTATACATTTGAACGGAGGAAGGAGATGAGGATCCGAGGTTGATATTTGAGTTTTTGATCATATCTTTTTTTCTATCACTTATTTTTGAATAAATTCATATTTTTATTATTAATAAAATTCTAAATTTTATTGTCACGTCATTACTCATCATCTTATATTCCCTTGTATCTCAAAAAAAATTATTAAATATATAATTTTTATAATTTTATATTATCTTTTCTTCTTATTTATAACGATCATACGAAAAGGGGAAGGCGTGCCTAGGAGGGATTGTGGCCAGTGACCGTTTTGTTTTGCAACTTTTTGAGGGCTTTTTTTTTTTTTTGGTTATTTTAATTGAGGAAAAAAAAAGAGAAAGAGTCTTTGAACTTTTGTGGGGGTGGAGTAGTAATAGTTGACCGTTGGTTTGTGGGTCTGAAGTCTGAACAATAGTTTTTTGAATGCAAGTTGGAGGGGGGGTTTGTTGAAATGTTTGGGTTTGGGGGTTTTAATTTTCAAGAGGCAGAAAGGGAAAGGTGCTTTAAACAAAGAAATTGGACTATTGGAGGTGTGGATGAAGTATGGACTATTGGGGGGCACTTGCAGAGAAGAACTACTAGTCATCAAAACTAGTTGATTTCTTCCAAAGTAATAAACAACTTTTAGTACCAAATCTATCTGTCTCAATAGGGAGCTAAGAAAGGATTGTTTCTTGGGTTGGTGGATCACTGGATTCTGGATATTAGTTTATTGTCAACTGGAATTAGGTTAGCTATAAACAACCTTGAAATTTTGTTAATGCCTGGCATGTTGTTTTCGTTGCCTGATTCCTCTTCAAGACGTGGATTCAAGAATCATTGCCTGATTTTGGGTCATTTATCACATAGGAGAATAATGCAAAAAGAGTAGGAAAAGAAGCAGATCTAGCACAGCAGCCAGGGCCATTCCATTGGAGCCAATTTTTGGAGTTCACAGTGACCGTGGTTCCAGGGGATCCCAATAATCAGAATACCCAAATTTCTCAAACAAAGTTAGTTTGTGAGTAAAGAGTTTGATGAAATATCTAGGCAAATTCTTTCACTTGAGCCAAAACTTTCACTCAAACTAATAAACGCTTTTCGGTGGCGTGAATTAAGCATGTTATAACTTAAATAAAGAGGTAATAAATAAAAATTATAAATAGATGAAGTATTGTTTGGATCAAGAAGTTCATTTATGATTTGATTAAAGTATAAATTTTTCAATACTCTAATAATAATAATAATAATGGGCTAGATTAGTTTAGTTTACATACGTAGTCTGCTTAATTTTCATCCTTAGGACTCTTTCATCCGATGCCAAAGTTTTGCAGGCTATTCTTCAGGGCCTCACATTTTATGAGCAAAGTTTTGCAGCTTATTGGTCTATGCTTCGATTTTGTCTTGATAAACTGCAGCCCAAATAATATGTACGGATGAAATTTTTAGTCCAAACATGATAAGGGTGCCCAAACATTAACATTTCATGTGAATCCAAACCAACACATTTGCAACATCTGCTGAAAAGCAAATAAATAGTTATAAATGAATAGCAGCGGCAACTAGCCCTTAACAAAGCCCATAATTGTCCTTCAGTTCACGCTTTAATGTTTAAGTTATGACTGCTGATTGCTGAAGCTTAGATGATGATTTAAGTTTGAGAACAGCCTAAAGTTGTTGAAGAATTGAAATTGCTTTGATTTGTCATTTCATTTTCCATTTGTTTTATTTTTGTCTGAGAAGATGAAATTACAAAGTAATAAAACAATTCAGGTAAAAAGCTAGCTATCCAAATAACGTTGTTAAGTTTTATTTGCTCACATGAGTTCAGCCCAAAAATCTTTAAATCTATCACTAACTATTTTATCATTGACAAAAACAATCAACAAGGTATAAAATCTTCGTTTCCACCTAAATTATTTAGTCTTAGTAAAATCTCTTAGCAATTGACATGTTATTTATGCAATTGAAGCCACTAAGTAGCATCGTTCTCATAATTCAATATTATTTTGCCACATGAATGATAAGGATTCCAAATAAATTTTTTGAGTTTCATTTAAATAGTTCACCACATGTTGCAGAATGATTTAGAAAACAATTGACACCGTGTAATTAATTAGTGATACTTTTATAATCTATTTCTTGTAAAAACTATCACATTAATCACTATAAAAATTTACGTTGAATGTTATTACTTAATTTGTTGCTCTAATTATTAAGTGTTTCCATAATCCCAATAATTTCCTCCTATCCTAGACACCAACGAAACAATATAAGACCCTAACAAAAGTTCAATGGAAATGCATCCGTGTTCCCATGGGTCCAAACGTGTTTTTTTTTTTGTGATTGAAGTAAAGAAAAAAGAAAAAAACAAGAAAAAGATAAATGAAAAATGAAAAATGTTGTTGTTAATCTAATCAAAAACAAATAAAAACAACTCTGAGAAAGAAGAAGAAGAAGAAAAAAAAAAAAAAAAAAAAAAAAAAAAAAAAAAAAAAAAAAAAAAGAGAACACGACGACACAGACGACACGTAGGACAAACTAATAACTAACTCCATCGCTAAAAAAGTGTTTTGGTAATCAATGGTACTCTATGGGCAGAGATGAGAAAAAAAAAGCAGCCGTTCCAAACGTGTTTTCCTAACGTGTTTTCCTAGAAAGCATAATTGGGTAAATAATTGACAGTGTGACACACATTGGACGCACTCATTGCCATGATTAAAACATTTTCCCTCTTCAAGATCAGAATTAAGTACTACTCCTACTAGCCTTCACTTGAGTAGAAAACACATAAACTCCCATCATCATGCATGCATGCATGCATACATGAAACAAAATCAATGTCACAAAGTGAAGGGCTGATCAGACAAATTGTGGGCCTAATCCCTCATATTCACGAGATAGAGAGACCATCCACGCAGTCTCCATTATTATTACTATCATTTCCACAAGACGTCAATTTTCAGTAACGAATAAGTGTGACATGGATTTGGTTCAAAGGGGAGTCACCATCTGATTAACCTACCTGAGATGATTTTGGTAGATGGATAATGAAATTTCTTGGTATATTAATTGGGTTTGTTTTGCTTTCAAATCAAGTATCCGTTGTGAACTAATGGGTTCGACTTTTGTAAGAAAATACTACTCTCTTTTTTTTTTTAGTATTTTTTTTATCATAAGATAAGGTTACTAAAAAGTTGGGAAATGGTGAATTTCTGACTTTCTTCATGGATATGCGAGTCTAAACTGAGAAATAAAAGCGAAGAAGAGCTAAGAAACCACCCCATCAAAAAGAAGAAGGAAAAGGACCGACAATTGTAGCCACCCCTTCTATAATTGGGTGATCCTTTTCCTGGCAATTAGGAAACAAATTAGTGAAAATAATTCCCAATTGAACAGCTATTAGGCCAGTGTTCCAGCCTGGAAAGTTTCTGCAGTCACTTTTCCCTGTTAAATTTTTTTCCTAAAAAAAAATAAAATTAGTAACTAAAAGAATTTGAATCTGACAGAGTCTCTTAGTTAATAATAATCTTTTTACCATCAATCTTTCTCTTTTAAAAAAAATATTTATATATATATATTTAACCAATTGAGTTGGTTGCCTGTTTCAAGAAACAAATGCTTTATTATTTTTTGTAGAACTGTGTTTAATATTAAACGTTGTAATTCTGTCAAAATCTTTTCATTAGTTAAAAAAAAAAATCCAAACGAATTCGAAAGATTTTTATTTTCTTTATAAAATAACAAAGAGTGAATTAAATATTATCCATTAAAACGAAAATGTAGCTCATGGCCTGGCAAAATAGTGGTGTCCATCTGGAGAATTTTTAAAGTTCTATGAAGTTAGATAGATGGGAGAGGGACAAATTTCTTGTATCTCTTAATTTCCTTTCTTACTCGCTAAAAAAAGCAAGAATCCTAATGATCTTTGGAATATTAATTAGATTCATTAAACCACTTCATGCTATTGGTTCATTTGGGAACAAATAGTTCATAGTCAAGCCTGACAATCATAAACTTTAGGGAGTTTCTCAAAGCTAATACCCCTTTCTCTTGTGCCATCCAGGCCAAAGGCTTCGCTTTTGAAATCCCATGTCACGGATATGTCAAAGGAAACTTCAACATCCCCATCCCCAGGTGCCCATTTCCTCCACAAACACCCTTTTGGTACACCTTTAATCACCTAGTAAGTGTAATTGAACAATAATATTACTACGTTAATGTCGGCAAAGGTAATAAGTGTCAGCGTATTCAATTGGTTTAGAGATTGATTCTCTCGTTTTAACTCATTATACAAAGTGAATGAGTTACATCGACAACCATATCAGATCAGATGTTGTCAGAGAATTTATTATTAACTACTCAACCATTAACTTAGTTTAAATAAACTAATTCCAGAAACTTCCCAATTCAACCGAGGAATATGGGAACGCTCAACGGTATTGAATACATGAATAGCGTTTTCGAAAATAGTGATGGTGAGTGCATAAGTATCATTTTGAAAGTAGAATATATACACCCAAATTGCAGACTCCCGAGTGTACAATTTTATTTTTTTTATTTGCAGATATTCTTATATTTACGGACAAGATATGTCTCTAATTTTATTCAATCTGTAACTCACAAAAATAGTATTTCGTATCTCAATAACTGTCATGTAAAGTTTTAATTATCATTATAGTTACGTGACTTATTATGTTAGACATGAAACTAAATTTTTCAAAACTAAATAAAATTATTTCAAATTTCACACTAACAATGACAATGATGATCGATTTGCGTCTCCCATGAGATTACTCCCATGAATTATCGCTGGACCATCCCTCGGGATCAATGTACATCCTTGTTAGTCTTCTATAATTGCCTCAAGTTTGACAAAATGGCCTCCAGTGAGCCCTGCTGTCAAAAAGTTACAAAGCTAAAGCGTAAAACGTGTCAGTGTCATCCTTTTAATTCCCTTAGCTCCTCACCATTATAACTAACTTTAACCATTCTTTAAAGCCCCTCCTTCGGAATACTCAGTACAGTTCACCACTACCTACACTCCACTAATTCATTCATTCATTCACACATTGATAGATTGATTGATTAAAAGTCACCCTACCCTCATTCATGATTCATCCACTGCTCCCGTTCTACACACACTCACACACTCAGTACTCCACCGTCACTAGCCAATAGTACTCTACTTTTACACTTTCCCCGTCTGCTTTTCCTTTCCTCAGCTTCTTGAATCATCCTCAAATTTCTCAAAGAATCCTATTCTGGGATTGTATGCTCCTGCAGTCCACAGCTGGTCAATTGTTGAATTCATCAAGGATTTTGATTTCCTTTTCTAGCTCTCGGCACTGCTTGCAGTGGATAGAGAGGTCTAGAAATGGGCAGGATACAAAAAAGAGTCTTGAAGTTCGCAATTTTCACTTTTGTTATCATGGCATTGGCATCAAAAAGTGAATCTTTACTCAGTGCTAATAGTACTGCTACTTGGGTTGGATCAAAGTATCAAATTGAGTGCACAATGTGTGCAGCATGTGACAACCCTTGCAGCACCCCATCACCACCACCACCATCTCCTCCACCACCATCAGTATCACCACCACCACCACCACCAACTCCATCATCCAGCTCCAACTGCCCACCGCCACCTTCTCCTCCCAGCTCAGGCAGCTATTACTACTCCCCACCTCCTCCTTCACAATCAAACTACTATTCACCACCACCTCCTAGTGGTGTGATTGGGAACTACTACCCACCACCCTCTAACACATATCCCATAGGGGAAACCCCACCACCTCCGAATCCAATTGTACCTTACTTCCCATATTACTTTCACAACCCACCACCACCTGTCAAGTCCACTGCTGTACAATTCAGGAGTTCCATGGCTTTGTTGATCACCCTTTTATTATCTATTTGCATGCTTTTGTTCAAGTAAAAAGATTGGATGGATTTAGAGGAAATGAAATAACTTTGTCAGATTTACAGATCTACAAGCTGGCAGAGAGAGAAGGTTGTGATCTTAAAGAAATGATTATACTTGTTATGGATGATGGTGATCCCTCCTTGATTCAGCTTGTGGAGTAATCTGTAAATTTCTTGACAATTTCTTTTCATATTTGATTTTTAGAAGTTGGTATATTTTATATAGATGTAACAAAAGCTACTCAATTTTGTACTGTCATAATGTAATTCTATATTACAGTTTCATTTTTTTCCTCTTTTGCTTAATTTAGTTGATTAGATTAGTGGAATGTTCTTCACTACTTTCCTTGATATAGTTTTTAGTTGATGGAACATGAACATTGGATCACAAATTATTTAAAATTAGGAAGGATTTGTTTACAATTCTTATGTGGAAATAATTGATTGTTTAATTTGTACTAATACTTATTTAGTACTAATTATGCAAGGCACTTTAATGTTTCTACAGAGGAGTATTACTTTTGAGATAACCCTCAAAATAGTCTCTCATATATTGGCCAATGATCTTTTTAGTCTATCACTTTTAAAACGGGAACAAATGGTTTTCACATTTTATGAATGTACCATTTTCATCTTTCGTCACTATTTTGTCGCTATTCTATCATTATTTTGACACTATTCATGAATATAGTGATAGAATAGTGACAAAATAATAACGGATGATCAAAATGGTATATTCATAAAATTTGAGAACCATTTATTCTCGTTATAAAAGTGAGAGACTAAAAAAATTATTGGCCAATATATGAAAAACCATTTTGGGGTTATCTCATCACTTAGGATAATAAGCATCATAAATGGAACAACTAACCTTACGAAAAATTAAAATATAAACTTAGATGCAAAACATTCAAAACAATTAACATGTTAACCTTTTTATAATTCTGCAATTGTGTTCAAAAAGAAGGTTTATCTCACAATATTAAGGGCGTGAAAGGGTGTGCATTTTAAAATGTATTTTTATAGTTATGAAAATAATAATTGTGAAACGAGAAAATACCTGTTGAGAACGTAATTCATATATAATTGTGCAAAAAATTAAAACTGATTTTAAAAAAAAAAAATCCAACCCATTTGAAAGTGTTGACAAAGGCACATGCTGGGATTGTGCAAAAAAATTATTTTCACAATACGCATAATAAAGAATCTGAAAAAGGTGCATCCTTTTAGGGCGTGGAGGGATTTCAAAATGGGTCTAATTTTGCTCATAAATTCTTCTTTTTGTGGGGCTTTAGGAAATGCATAATACCCAATTTTCTGGGCTTGCCATTTTGCCAAACTTTTGTCTTCTATTAATAGGTAGACCCGGAACTGGAGAATATTAATTGGCATTGACAATCGTCCACACATAATACAACAAAGAAAGGATGTAGCTATCCTTTAGATATTACACGATAGGATCATAACATAAATGTGTAAAGTAGGATACGTTTGGTAAGCAAGTGTTATGATCCTATAAGTATGATAGTGAAATAGTTTGAAATTTGTCCATTTATGTATTTGTTCGAGAATGCCTGGTGATGATGTAAAATCTCATTTTTTATTTATAATAAATTTTTACATTCGATAAAAAAAAAAAAAAGAAAGGATGTAGCTATCCTTAGATTTAAGTTTGTTTTATATTTTCTCCACACTTTGGGCTATGCTTTGTAAAGAATCAGAACTTTGCATTTTCATCATTAACTTAATATAATGTGTTACATTTGCATTTTGAATTTCAAATTATGGTTGATGTTTTTTTTTCCTTGCTAAAATCGCATAAGCTAATAAATTTTCAATAGATTCTCATAATGACTCATGCAACATTTATGTAGTAATAATATAAGTGATTTCAAAATAAGACAGGTTCCAAAATATTCAAAATTTCGAATCACGTGTCTTTTTCATAAAATTTGTTATTCTATCCAATGTTATTTTGTTGAAATAGGACAAAAATTATATGTATGATAAACTTTTACTCCTTTCTATAACAAATGATATGATGATATTTGACATTAACCCTTAATATTAGTTGGTTTTTTTATACATACATATATATATATATATATTAGAGGTAAAGAGTTTGAATCCCTTTTCTCCTCCTTTTTAATCCCCTTGTGGGGTGAATGCAGGAGTCTTTTATGGTGGAAAACACAGGGAATGGAGGGCTGTGGTGTGAGAAAGGGACCAACCAACCAAGGTAGGAGAGGGGAAGAAAGGTCGCCCCGTTTTTGTATAGATTAGCTGGATTGCATGTAATGCTGTCTCTGCGTGGGTCCAATAAAATAGCACAAACTACAAAGGCCAGTCCAAAAAGAAAGCCAAGTTGGGAACGTGAAATGCGTAGCTGAAATGAAATTTAATATACAACAACTAGTATCATATAATCATACTCCTATATGGCATCTGTATTTTTTGGTGCCCATTCTGCAGCCAGCTCAAGCATGGGGTTCAGATTTTTTAAGCATATCAAGTTGTTGGCTGTTTACATTCGTAGCAAGCTAGTTACAGTGGCAAGGATGTTGAGAAGTCAAAATTTAACTCGTAGTATGTTTGAAACGAAAGTAAAAGATTTGAGAGTTTTTGAATGATATATAGTGTAAGAGGATCAAATTTAAAGTGTAAAACTTGTAGTCATATACTTTATATTTGTTGGGAATTTATTTCTAAAAATATAACCATCTTTACCTTTTTAACTCAAAACTAACATAACACCATGATGAGACACAAGTCATCAGTTGTAAGAACAATTGCAAGCAATTTTCACGATAATCATTGTGTAAAGGAATAGTAAACAAGGATTATGAAGACTTTTACATGTGTGCCAAAAATAAAAATGTGAATTAGTTCTATGTGGTTCCTTAGCCTATTCACACAACTTGAGCTGACATAAACATGTAGATGTATATGATAGTTGATGCATGAAAATCACGTTAGAATTTGAGTTGAACAGTGTAAATTTATTGAAGGATGGCTTTCACGCCCAAGCGATAAGGATAAGGTAAAATGTGTCTGATGCAGAAGAAGGAACAGTATCTAACGTTCTGGCAAAAACAAAAAAACAAAGAAGAAGGAACAGTATGGCCAAGGTTGCTCTGCAGTCATTTTTCTGCTGCTGTTCTATCCTCTCATTGCCAAATTGCATCCACAATTGTGAATTGACAAAACCATGTTCTTCTTTCTTCTCCTCCCCTTCTGTCCTGTTAAGTCTGCTTACAGATTGATGTGGACTTGTTTTGCCACTTCTTTTGTCTCATTCTCAATTTAATAAAATCTTCAATAATTAACAATTAAAATGAATTTAATCATTCAATTCTACATTCGGGAAAGATGAATTGCTTCAGAAAAGAGGAATCTATTAATTTTCTTCTAATTGATTGGTCCGTATGTACGATAACTGACTTCATAATCAAAAAGTTAAGCATGCTTTACAACGTTACAAAAATTTTTAGAACATTATAGTTATTTTTGAATTAGACAAATTATCTGAAAAGAATTATGTAATCATAATAAGGGTGCGAAATTTGTCACGTAAATACTAAATCAATCACTTTGAGAATTTAAATTTCTTTACTATGAATGCCATTCCTCCAAATTAAAATTGAATGTCATAAAATTCTTGACAATGAAATTAAGATGGATAATTGTATATGTATTTAAGAAAAAAAAAAGAAAAAGTAATTGAAATAGTTGAAAAAGGAAAGCCAATCAATGTAAGAATACTTTTTGTGTTATTTGGAGAGTGGGCCTAAAAGTCCAAAAATATAAGAATTTAATATCAACTGATAAAAAGGGCTTGCGGAAAGGAGGCCCTGGGGCCAGCCATCCCCACTAATTTTCATCGGTGAATTATGATTAAAACAGGAGAAAGAGGAGAACTGGCAATGAAAAAGGGCACTGGACAATTTCTAGGGCCATGTGCTGGATACTGGGCCTGTAGGGTTGAATTCTAATATGGTCTGAGTGGTCTCTGGCCCACTATTTCGCATACTAATACTAATACTAATACTGTAAGTGACAGCTAACAGTCCGAAGGTACGTATCAAATTTTCAAAATATATTTTTATACTTTTTAAATAATTTTTTATTTTTTTGAGACGATATCTATTTTTTAATTTTTACTCTATAAAATATAAAAACTCAGTTTGAAACATAATTATAATTTTTTTAAGTAATTTTTTTTATATATATTTTTGAAACGAACTCTATTTTTATAACTTTTATTTTATAGAAAAAAAAATCATAATTCATACAATCCTAGATATCCTTATTTGATGTTGGGGCTCTTACGTTAATTTTGTAGGGAGAGGACTAACTATTAAGTGGAGTCTCCCGTTGCCAAGGAGGAATCAATGAATCTTACACTAGCATCATTAAACAAACAAATGATTTTATATTGTGATTTTCACTAATAAAGTGTACATTGTAGATAGAATTATAGTTTAAAATTATAGTAGCGGATGTCGCAACTAAAAAAGTATGTCACTTATTTTACTTTAAAAAATGCAAATTAATACTCTCTTCATCTCAAAATAATAATCACTTGGAAATGACAAGAAATTCTTTTCAACAAAGAATGAATTTTGTTATGATATAAAGACTATACAAAGAAGCATTCTCTAAATGGGGTAAAAACTAAGCTTAGAGAACACATGGTCCTATAAATGGGGTAAATTCAAAGTTAGAATATTTGGCCATCACAAAAATCTCAAGAATTATTGGAAAATTATTCAATATCTAACACAAATCGTGAAAAATTGACCTGTATTCTGTAACATGATACAGCGACAGTAATCCCTTTTGAAAACACACTCAAATTTTGTCAGCACTGTTTTTCTCTTTTCAAAAAAATATTAATAATAAGAGAGCCGCAAAATAGACCCATAATCACTCCTATTGAAGTAGTAGAAATGATGTAGAGAGCCTACACCAACCGTCAATCATGAGATGGATTCTCATTTGGTTGATCAATCATCACCAATTTTTTTTCCCTTTCCTTTGCAATCATCCCAATTCTACATTATCAATACCAGACAAGTTCCTGGCGTCATACTATAGTACTAGTACTATATGGTATTTGGTTTGTTGGCCATGTTTTCTAATCAAACTCTTTGGTCAAAAAAAGATCCAAATGAGAGAGAGAGAATCATTCAGGGAACATGTGACATGGCTCTCTTGCTCATCCCATCAAGATCCCCTCATAAAAACCAACAAATTTCATACAATTAAGATAAAAGAAACAAACAAAATTTGCCCATCATCAAAGGATATTGATCTAAGAATTTCCAAGGATAGAATAAGTTAAAGCAAATTTACTTAGCCATTCTTCAGATTACATCATCATACCATGACAAATTGATAACAGTTTCTCAGCCAAATTCTGCTGATGATTCTACTAAACCTACTTGAGAGAAAGCTATTACAACCAAAATTTGTACTACTACTAGAATATTACTAAGCATAAACCGAGCCACAAGATAAGGCCATCAACAAAAAGGCAGCTTGCTCCACCTCTCCTAACTTTCTCCTTTGGCTTGTATTTGATCTTGGTCTCTGTAGCGCAAAATCCCTTCCAAAAGCCAGTAGTTTCTTTTTCAATGAAAAATCACCGATTTTGCTAGAGCTGTTATTATCACCGCTCCCACTGGAACTATTACTACTACTGCTGTTGCTGCTTTTGTTATTCCAAAAGCCACTGGAACTATTACTTTTGCTGCTACTGGAGCTGGTGGACTTCTTTGTTTTCTTTTCTTCTTTGTTTAATCCCAGAAGTGCTCTTCTCTTTTTCCTGCTCCTGATCCCACATGCATTACACAATGACTGCAATGATAAACATAAATAATTTCTGATCATCGGTCAAGCTACATCCCATATATTTATGACTAAAAAATTAGATATTTTTAGGTCGATAGCTACCTTGGGGCCAGCTGGACCACCCCTCCAGAGGGGAGTTTTAGAGGTGCCACAATCAACGCATGTCTTGATTTGTGTGCCATCTGATGAGGCTCTCTCTGGGGTTGGATTTCGGCTACTCATATCTTCAGACTCTGAAACCTGAACCAGGAAAAAGAAAAGGATTAAATCCCCTTGATCAACCAAAAAAATCCAAATCTCGCTGATCATAAAATGATCAACTGTAGAAAGATACGCTTTTTGGCATGCACTTATACGTGTAAAAGCAAAGGAAAGCTCATGATCAGGTGATCAATACTCACTTTATCACTCAGATCCGCCATTTTTATGGCCTAGTTCAAAGATCTGACACTAGCCCAGATCAGATTTCTGGATCAAATAACTGCAGATGAAAGGAACAGTTACCGTTACACTCAGATCACAAACTGGGATCACTCCAAAAAACACCCTCTCAAACCGCCTCGATCACTCGGATCAGCAACACTAGAAAGAAACCCAACTCGTAAAAGGAACTAACAGAATCAAGAAAGCCAAAAGTCCCCACGAAAACCGATCAAAAGCTAACCAGCAAGACAACACTCGTACAAAGAAATGAGAAGGAAGGAGCCCTATCTAGTACAGCTGATTTGAACACATATAAAGGGGAAAAGAGAGAGGGAAAATGAGTAATTTTGGACGAAAAAATTGAGGGGTTTAGGAGGGAACAAATGGTGGGAGTGAAGAGGAATTTGGGTAAGATTGAAAGATGGAAAAATAAAAAAAACACAAAAACGACAGAGAGACGAAAGAGAAAAAGAGAGACAGAGAGAGAAAGGACCGACAGGCAGGCCACTCGTGGGCTACGTAGAAAATTATGTGGGTTTATATGGGAGTTTACAAAAACCCTAGGCGCGCGGGAGTGTGAAATGACGAATATGGGCTCGGTTCCAAAACATTTTGATCCAACACCTTACCCGCCAAAATGGGGAAAATGTTTTGGCGCCACGGTTTTATGGACCGGGGGTATTATGACAATTTCCAGAGGTTAAGATTTAGTGCGGCCGCTTGGGGAAATGTTAGGGTTTTTAATGGCTTTGATCTCCGCCGTCAAGAACATGTGATCACGGGCAGATTAATCAAACGAAAGACCAAAAACACAAATAAAAGTGAAAAAGTGGACAAAATTTTTAGGAGTGTGTAATATAGGATACTAAATTAAGATTACTCAAATTTCAACATTTCGCAGTGTGTGTAGATAGTGTTTTAAATTACGTTTTTATATTGTTTAAAATAATAATTATGAGATAAAATGTATATCAAAAAATATAAAAATATTTTTAAAAGTTTAAAGATAGAGAGTTATGTATGAATTGTGCGTTAAGATATATTTTTATTTTATTTTTTGAAATAATAGTTATAAAATACTAAAAAATATAAATATATTTTAATAAATACAAAAATGCATATTAACAATGTAATCTATATGCATTTTAAGAATATTGGGATGTTTTTATTTTATTTTTTTGAGGGTGGGAAGGGGGGTTGTGTTTGATTAAATGTTAGTTTGGGATTAATGGAATAGTTGAATCTAACGTTTGAATGAATGAATGAAATTGGCGGGTAAAGGCTACAAATGTGGGAGTTTTTGTGATGAGGTTTTGAATAAATGCATGCCGTGTACTTCTACTTAACTCTCTTGTGTTGTAGTAGTTGAGGCTCTACAAACTATATAGGGAAGTTGTGAGGTTTTGAGAAATTTTTACATTTATGTATGTAGTATTGAAGTGCTTTACGAGTTGCGGATTGCATCTCATTTTGAGCTTTTACATTTTTAAGGTAAGAATTATGAAACAAAAATTGTTTTAACAGGGTTTAACTAAAAAATCAAGTTCCATTATATATAAGCATGTTTGGTTTACGTTTAAAACGTTTTTCAATACATTTTTTTAGTTCATAATTACGTATTATACTTTTGTTTTTGTGTGTTCTAAAGTCAAAAAGGAGAACGCTAGAGGCAAGATGGATGATCGGGGTTCCCACGCATGGAGATGATTCACGAGTGGCAATGGATTAACCAAGTTGCTCACTCAAAACCCACAAAGCCATGGATGAGATTTTGAGCTTATCCCTTTAGTGTTAGGATTAGCATTAGTATTACATGTCACTCTAACATCCGTTTGCAATGTCCGGACAAGAACTGCCTACAAATGACATGCGACCTCCGCAGTTGATATGGTTTTGTAGCCAAATCTTTCTGGATAAATCTCGAAATAAGACCAACAATATCAAAAGCACCATGACACACTTTTTTCACGCCTATTTATAGTTAATAAAACAATGTAGGATATATATATTTATAATGAGAATATATAAAAGGTGTGAATAAAACTTAAATTTTTTTAGGAAGCTTATATGTTTTGAAATTCAATTTATATACATTTAAAATCTTATTCCGATTTGATTCAACATGAAATGAATTTGTAATCATGAAATCAACAAATACTTTAATTGTAAGTTTGCAACATTTTGTTGATACAATGCACTCGTTCATCCCTTTTTTTTATCACATTAATCTACTTCATTCCATTTCATCCAAAATATCAAAACCCTCGTTACAAGTTAATCTTAGAGAGATCTCACATTAAATATGCATATAAATTATATTTCAAAATATATTTTTTTTTACTTTTTAAAATAATAATTATAAAATAAAATATATAATAAAAAGTATAAAAATATCTTGAAAAGCGAACAAAATATACTTTGAACACCATAAATATCTTGAAATACAAAACAAAAATTGCTTTGTGGGGGTGATTGAACAACCCATGAAAGTGATAAAAGTGGGAAAAAAAAATCTCGAAAGTTTGGAGGGTGTTGAAGAAAAAGAGAGGGTAAGATTTATATCAAAAAGACAAACATTTGGTAGAGATATTATGGTTGACAACGCATGAAAAGGATGGAACGTAAGCCCCCCTCTTGTTTCATCGTGAAAGCTCTCAAAACCGTGAGAGGAGTTGCAGCAGAGAGAGACAAGTTGGGAGGGAGAGAGAGAGGTAGCCCTTTGGACCACTGTCTTGGAATCACAACTCGCAGCATGCAACATTTCTGTCTTATGCCCATGTAGTATCATTATTTTTTACAAACATTTGATGATCTTTTCTATTTTATATTTGTTGATGTTAATTAAGCAGTAATCAAATGTAGTTGTCAATTGTTTGGAAAGGGAATTCAGTTCAAACAGATCTGTTTATTCATTTAAAAAAACAGAAGAAAAGAAATGGTGTTCACTAGTTTGACTAAAGAATTCAGTCCAAACAAACCCGGATTTTGGAGCCAAGAAATAATAATAAAAAAAAAGAGAGTTTTTTTGGTTATTGGAATTACTTTAGAATTAAATATTATATATACATATTAATTTGAATTTGTAAATAAATTTCAATAAATTGAAGTTATTATAAAAACATATAGATCAACATAAAAAATTAGAAAATTTAATCACGTATAATAAAAAAATTCTAATTTTAAAATAATTTCAATTCTAACGAACAACCAAACAAACTTTTAGTCCAAATGGTAAATTAAACAATTTTTCTCCTAAGTTATAAACAATCAAGAGTTTAACTCTTATTGCCACAATTTATTTGGATTTATGTATTTAGAATTTATACATACAATAATGTGCATCATTTATTTACATCTTTTTTTTTGTAGTGTAGTGTGCGTAAGTAACTTATAAAATTAATTATTAGATTGTACTTTCATCATTAAAGAAATTTATTATAAAACAAATACCTCCATTAATTAATTTTCAGGTGTAAATTTTTTTGAGACATTGTTTATTATTTTCTAAGTGCAACTAATAAAGTTCCAAGTTTTTCATCTCATCATAGTAACAATAATTAAAAGCCAAAGGAAAACAAAACCCCACATGATTGGACAACATTACCACGAGGAAAGCAAGTTCATTCTCAACTTTGAAATTAGAGAGGTGCATGATCAATTGATGATCATTGATTCCACTTTCATTCCTCCATGTTTTTGACTTCCTCAAAACAAAACCACCAAATAAATAGTGCACAAACTTATGTTCCTTTTCATTCAAAAGAAAAAGAAAAAATGCACACTCTATTTGTGATTTCTATGTAGGGAAATTCTTTTCTTTTTTTTTTGGAATAATAAGACGAGAAGATGTTGAATATGGTAACGTTGAGTATTATTGTACGGAAAATAAGAATATGATTATGGTTTTCAATGCTTTAAGTGATCGTTCTCAATGCTATCAGTTACAGGGTGACAGGATCAAATCATCAAACGCTAGTATTTTTTTTTTCTTTCCCTTTGCTCTCATTCGTTTTAATTTTCATGGTGTTAATATTCATATTTGTTTTGCAAGAAATTTGCTCCAAAAAATATAGTCATTTATGCTCTTTCAAATCAATTCAACAAGCACTTGATTCATCTTGTTGCATTACGACGAGGGACAGGTTCAAAATCAAATAGAAAAACTCCCATTGATTTTAGAAATAATCAAATTTAAATTGATGATTTTCATCACGTTAAAGTGACACTCGACTGTTGAATTATATTAATTTTTCTTCTCGCATTGAGAAATATAATGGATTAATTTTAAATCAAAGAATCGAAATATTTACCGTTATTATTTTCAAGCAACTTGGAGTAGAGAAATCTCATTCAAAATTGTGTGAAGAAATTGTGTGAAGGAAAATTGTTATGATCAGAGTTTTATTATCTTATGGAAGCCAACAATATTAGTGAAGGAATATTATACCACAAGTAATATTAGGAAGAAAAAAATGACACTTTTGGTTGGGCCAGACAAATAATATGCTCTAAAAAGGAATAATAGATGTCACAGTACAAATTCTTTCAAGAAAACGAAGACAGATTACATAGTAGATAGTCACATTGTCATTTGTCACACCAGCTAGCCAGATGCACTCAGATGCCTAGCCAAACAGTCCCCACCACGTTAACATCTTATTCCTAAGAACAAAACTCGATCAGCTTGGCATTTCCACAACTATGTCCAACATACCATCAAGAAATCTTTTTGTCCACCATATTATATGCCCTCTTCCACTTTGAATCTCTACTCCTGTGTCTGAAAAACTCAGACAATGTGTCCCAAGAAGAGTTTTCAAGTTTGAGTTTAGTTTCGTGTTCGAATTTTGAGAAAAAACGTGCCAGCATACCAAAGAATGCAGCAAGGAAACCCATGATCAATGACATCAATGACAAGAATTGGATCACCCAATACAAAAATCTCTTCTTCTTGGGAATGTGAGAGCGATCAGCTTGCAACAATGACCTATAAACTGCTTCAGTCAATGCAAGTGTAGTGACCGGATCACATTCATCTGGTAGAATCCCATGCGCTGTAAGGCATACTATGTCATATGCCCCAGTGGTCTCAGATATGCCAATGTATTCACATATTTTTAGCCTGCTGTCGATCCTTTCTTCAGTACTCAGCATGTCGCCATGTGTGAGTATCAAAATGGGACTTTCATCTGTTATTTAGTATATTGCAGCAAAGAGATCGAGTGCATTAATTGATTTGTACGCATCCAAAACAAAAGGACTACATTAGATTAAATTATGCCAGCTAAGTACAATCATATCACGACGGCTGTGATAAGAAATCCATGCATGAACAAGTCCTTTTGGCCACTGAAACGTATGGGAGTCTAATAAATTTCATTCTTTCTTGCGTTCTAAATGGAATTAACAAAAACCATGATGAAATCATGTTTTGGGACTGAGAATGGATCTCTGGAACAAGACAGAGTTGGACACTTCAAAGGTATGTATCATTCCGGAGCATTCCTCTTTTGTCTTTAGCTTTCCCACGTAAAAGAAGAAAAGGGGAAAAAAAAGACAAAATGGCAACACCACTGATGAGCTATGTGCTACAAAGATAAGAGATGATCAAACTTTTGGCAGATATATATGCCAATGCCAAACGTAGGAAGAATCTGTTGCACATGAGAACCAGAGGAAAAGTACTTACTGGATTTTTGAAGACAGGGATGTTGAAAAAGTTTCTTTATTGCATCAACTGAATTCAAATCACCAGACTTGAATGCCTCGTGAATCTCTGCTAAGTTAGCCACCACCATTGCAACGTTAACTTTTCTTTTATTATACCCGGTATGGGTTATCGATGATGATTTATCTAGAATATCAGCAGCAGGGAGTTTTTCATCACCAGGTCTCCAACAAGGATGATTTTGGCGCACACCGTGAGTCATCCAAGTTAAAACATCCTCCAGACCTTCATCCACTTGATTGTAACATAATCCTCTAGTATCAAACACGCAAAATCCACTTCGAATTGATCTCACAACGTTGTGTTCGTCCAAAAACATAGTAGTATTATGTGAAGATCCACCTAAACAAGCAAGAAGAACCACAACATTTTCATCGGCCAATAATTGCTACGCATACAAACAAATTATGTGAGATGTACGGTTATATGTTTGGTGAAATCAACTATGCTTATAACCCCTTATATGTCATGCGTACCAAAATGAGTATCACGCAAGCGTCTAACGCGGGATATCAAAATTCATTTGCAAAACGATCAAGAAATTTGTGCCTTACTTGATGTTCGAGCAAAAGGGATTAGGCCAGATAGACCCAGAACACTATACATCATGTTCACAAGGGAGCTTTTGCCAGCACCAACTAGGCCAACTAAAAGAACGGTGACCACAGGTGGTATATCCATGTCTTCTTTATTGATCCCTCCTACCGGGAAACAAAATTCACCGGATCTGTAAGCCACGAGTTTGTGGCGAAGATCATCGAGTCCTTCAGGCGCAATAAAAGCCAGCCTCTCCATTTCTCTGAGGAGTTTGAGCCTTGGAGTGAGCTTTGATAGGTCAGAAAAATCAACTCTTAGATGCCCATTTTCATCAAACTCTTCTGCTGTTCTCCACCACCAACTGATTGCTTTAGGCAACTCAATTTGATCATCATCGCTGTAGGAGATTACGTTTCTCATTTTTTCACTCAGCTTAGAATGGATAAATTTTGCACACTATAAGATTGTGTGCTTTACCACATTTGGAACAGGGCTGGTGTGATTCACGCCTTCCATTATAATCAACTGTGGGACAAAGTTGCAGGCTTTTAAATATTTACTACAGCAGAAAGTGCCACAGACGTGCATTATTTTCACGTTGGTCCTTTAATTGTTTTTTTTTGTCCTTCTCAAAATTCAAGTTGCGTTTCGGATATGTTGTTCAAACTACATTCAAAATGTAACACGACAGAACACAGAAGAGACCAGCAAATAAAACAAGGGGAAATCTGTCACGAGGTCGGCAACGCAAAACTCGAGAGCAATGCAGAAGCTATAGGTGACGAAACGGTAACAATTAGGCAAGCCTTATCCTTGCAAAGAAGATCAAGAATCAGATTGTGAGGCAGCGGTGGGTAGGACTCTTACAAAGTCATGAATTCATGATAAGGTTGTCATGGTTGGATACGCATTGTGAGGCTGTGGTGAATGGACACTGTTTTTTTTTTTGAAATACGTGAATAGACACTTACTAGTCATGCTAAGCTGAGCTTGGAGTTATCTGTAGAAGACAGCTTTCTAATGGGGTCATGGTTTGATGAATGTTCTTTTTCAGTTGTCAGTACGGAATACATTGGTAGGTCATGCTGGGTTAATAAATTTATGGACTGTTGATTCGTTGAAAGAAATGAAAACGTAATAGAAATTAATAGCAGTGAAAAATAATAGTAATTTTTTTAATTATAATTATATTAATTAATTGGTATTAAAAAATTATTATAATTATTAATAATAGTAATTAATTAATTATTTAGTATAATATTAAATTAATTAAATTATTAATCAAATTATTATTGATTAAATTATTTTTTTATTGATTAAATTAATTTTAAGTAATTAATTAATTATAAATTAATTAATATTAACTACAATAATTAATTATAATAATAAGTAAATGAATAATTAATTAAATTAATCTTAATTTATTGGTGTATTATAAATTAATAATAATAAGTTAATTATAAATTAATTTATATTAATTATAATATTAAATTAATTAATTATTAATTAAAATCATTATTAATCATGGAAAGAGGAAATAATTTTTTTTCTTGGTTTAATGGCTTTCATACCCCCAAATGAAATAATCAAAATTTACTATATATCATTCATTCTCCCAACCAAACAAGTGAAATTCTTTCATTCTCATTCCTCTCAACCAGGCATGTCCTTAAACTTGAGATGAAATGAGAGGGCAATCGCTAACCTTGTATCCATAGTTTAGAGGATTAGAATTTTACACAAAATTGATTTAGGATAGTAGTATCTAATCAGTGAGATCAAAGTGTAGAATCGTAAGATTCTATAAAATTTGAGAAAATATAATTTATAAATTATTTTTAAAATAATTATTAATTAATATAGAATAGTTATGTAAAAAATGAATGTATTAATTAATAAATGATCTTACCATAATTTTTATTTTTTACAATATTTTATATGTTTTTCTCAATATTTTAGTTGCTATCGCAATTGAATGGTATTTATGTTTAATTTATTTATTTATTGTTAAAATCTAATAAAAGTATAATTAAATCAATTAAGTTATTTATATAATGATAAATATTAATTTTATTTAAATATAAAAGATATTTTAAAATAAATTTAACTATATTTCATTCACATAAAAAATATAAAGAACCACCTAGTTAGGGGGTTTGGGAAGAAGGGAATGACAATGAAAGTATTCCTTCCGCTTAGTTTGGGGGTTTGATTACCTCATGAGGGGTTTTGATAATCCCATTGGGGGGTATGGAAACTATTAAAAAAAAAAAAAATTCTTTCCCCTTCGCATGATTAATAATGATTTTAATTAATAATAAATTAATTTAATATTATAATAAATAAATAATTAATACTAACTAATTAATTAATATAAATTAATTTATAATTAACGTATTATTATTAATTAATAATTAATTAAGATTAATTTAAATAATCATTCATCTATTTAATATTGTAATTTAATATTAAATTAATTAATTACTTAAGATTACTTTAATTAATAATATTTTAATTTAATATTATAATAAATAATTAACTAATAATAATTAATTAATTAATACTAATTATTATAATTAATTTATAATTATACTTATTTCTCAGCACAAATCAACCAGAATTAAAATCTTTTTAATAATTAATTTTAGATCTGAATAGTAGAATCGCAAAATCAATACAATTAAAACGGAATTGCGAAAACTATACTTGGAAGTTGTAACTTCTTTTGAAGCAGTGCCATCAGTAGAAGTGTAAAATTAGTAAAATCTCTTTAGTCGAAGAACGCACCCTCATCCTCATGTACCTGATGAATTTGCGCAAACCAGCAATCAGCATCTTATAGTGCTTCCCGTTGAAACGCCAAAAGAAAGTTTGAAATTTGACCCAGACCAAGTAACAAAAATTTTGAAATTATCTTTAGCTGTGAGCTCCAAGGGAATTAAAAAAAATCTGGGAAGCAAAGCAAATTAAATCAAATCATCGCATTGAAAAATAATGTTTCCTCGACAACACATTATAGGGCTAACAATAACATAGGAAGAATTAAACAAAAAGTAACCAAAAGCTCTCTTCTTTCTCTTGTATCGCATACAGTAAGTAAAGAGTGTCATCAACACTACATATTTCACTCCAGCAACTATGAAACAATGAAACAATAGTAACGACTCTGTGGGACTAAGGGCTGCAATTACAAGGCAATTAAAGATGAAAAAAAACCATTACACCTTATCAGAACCTCATTTTAGGAAGCCTTCTATCCCTTTCAATCTTTTTCCCCATATCCCCCATCGGGGTAAAGAACCAAGCCCACCATACCATCAACCACTGAGCTTGCACCCTTTCTTATTCACCACCATAGTATATAAGGACCTGCCTCAGCATCTCCTTAAGGCACCAGACGCTGAACCATACGACAACCAGACTCAGTGAGATGCTCTGACTTGACCTGAACTGACCCTGACCTGACCTGACCATGACTTGACGCCAACACACACCATGTCCTCAATCTGAGGTCGCATCCACCAAAAGATGGCCCTGTATACATTCATAAATCACTAATTCTGAAGAACCAAAAAATATATCATAAGTAATTGCAGTTAAAAAAGAAAGAACTCTAGACAGATCCCCAAGCTCATGAGCTGAATAAATCATGTTGCACTTGCATAATCAAAACGGAACTTGTCAACAGGAAGAGGGAGGAAATAGATCAGTAGAACCAGATCTTTACCTTCAGCCAAATTTAAATCCACCAGATGGAGGCTGGATGTTGTTACCACCAAAGTTGAACCCAGGCTGGGCTCCATCCCCAGCAGGTAATGATTCGTCCTCCTCCTCCAACCAGTAAGTCTCCAATATTTTCACTGCTTTTTCATAAATTTCATTGTTGTCATGGCTCTGCAAGTTCTCAATCTTTTCTAAGCCCTCAGCTTCATCAATCAATTGGGCATAGTAATTAACATCTCCACTATTGCCCAGGCTCTTTTCTACTTCACCAACCTTCAATATGTTTTCAAGACCTTCCAAACAGACAGTAACAATCCTAGGATCAGGGCACACAAGGAGATCGCACAATGGCTTGATACAGCCCTGAGAAACCAAGAACCTATCAACCACAACCAAGAAAAGAGAACCTTAAATTTATGTCCAGCAATCATGTTATGAAAACCCAGAAGAGAAAATGATGAAGGATACTTGATTTGCTCGTGAGTTCCACCAGAAGTAGCATTTGAAACAGCCCATGCAGCTTCTTTCTTTATATCAAACTCAGCAGTTTGAAGCAAACTGACCAAAGGTCCAATCAACTGTGCATCAATCACTGCCTGTAATTCCAGAGAATACACTATCATGTAGGATATGATATGATGGGTTACTGGTGAGGTAAGGTGCAGCTTGATGGCAATGAGAAATTTACAGAGGGAAACTGCTAAAGCATCATCTTTCTATACATAAAACTATGGGAAAGTGACTATACCTGAATCTGCTCCTTATTTCCGGCAGTAATATTGGAGATGGTCCAGCAAGCTTCTTTCTTGATGCTCTTTTTATGATTATGAGTCAACAGGCTCAACAAACAAGGAAGCGCTCCATGGTCAATTATACACTGGAATACACAAAAAAACATTAAAAACCCACAAAAACCACGAATTTTTCCATCTTTAAATTCTCCTATTTATTGTTATTATTATTATTATTATTTTGAAGGGAAGCCTTGGCACAGTAGTAAAAGCTATTGCATGTGACCGTGAAGTTATGGGTTCAAAACGGTAAAACATCTTATAGGAATACAGGCTAAGGTTGTGTATACCAGGCCTTAATGGCCCAGCCCTTCTTCGGACCCATCATGTGCGAGAACTTCTATGCACCGAGTTGCTCTTTTATTGTTACTTTTTGAGTTTTTTTTCGGTTTTGGGGGGGGGGAGTGGTTAGTGTTAAAGCTCAAATTATACTTATTAATTGCATCTCAAGATACAAGTTTTAGATGTGCACTTAGAAGCAAGACTCTATAATACAACGACATCAATAACAACTAAGCCTAAATCCCACTATGTAGGGTCAGCTACATGGATTTTATCTCGCCATCATGTTCAATCAAAACAAATCATTTCATTTAACTTTTAATATATCATGATCCTCAAGTTTTTTTCGATCTTCCCCTTTTTTAGAGGTGCACTTAGAGAAAGGCTACATATAACAGGACATCCGAGTGAATAAGAGAAGCAAGTGGCCAAATGCCATATCAGAGATCATAATCCCCCTCCCCACACCCCCCCACCCCCCTCGGCACAAAAAAAAAAAAAAAACTAAGATATAAGTTTACAAATGTAGAACAGGACTTGCTGTGCTGGAGTTGTTCATGAGCACTTACTAACTCAAAAATTAATGTTTGGTATGCCTGGACATTCATAAATTTTAACCGCAAAATGATCCAAAGTGCCCAACTGAAGCTCATACCTGAGTCTGAAAATCATCTCCTGTCACAATATTTCCAACTGTGCGAAGCGCAGGAATGAGCACAGAAGGTGATGGATGTCTGAAAATCACATTTGTTTTTCACATAAGTTCCAGAAACTGAGAAAACACATATAAAAGCAAAATGCAAATTTGTAAGTGAAACCTACACAAGTAGCTCCACAAGTCTCGGACAAACACCTGCCTCAATTACAGCTTGGATTTTATCATTTGTACCATCAGAAAGATAGGAGAGAGCCCAGCATGCATCTGTCAGCACTTCCTCATCATTTGAATGAACAAGACGCTGAAGTGCTGGAAGGGCAGGCCTCACCTGAAAAATTAAAACCCATTAGCATTTAAACAAAAAGAACTAGCAGTGGAAAGGAAAAAAATCACTTAATTATGCAGCCAACCTGCTCGAATGGAGGTTGGGGTTTGCCCCGGCAGAAGTTTGACAGTGTCCATGTTGCATTTCTCAGCATTGAAAGCTTTGCATGCTCATTCAACTGAGCCAGCAAAGGAATCAAAGCCCCATGACTGAGGACAAGATCACGACACCTAGGAGAGTCACCAGCAACATTTCCCAATGCCCATACTGCCTAAACATTCATTAGAAGATTCAATTGGGCTAATTTCAGACCTTCTATAAAATACTTGTAGTTTCCCCTTTGCAATAAATCAGATTTTATTTCCTTAAAAGCACATAACACATCCAAACAACAAATTGCAAAACATCCTGAACTCCAAAGTAAGGGGCTTAAGGAAACTGGCATTCATTTCAGAAAGTTACCTGCTCGCGAACATCATCACTAGGAGATCCCAGAAGCTTGACAAAAATGGGCACAGCCCCATGATCGATCACCACCTTAGTATTATCAGAAGTTCCAGATGCAATATTTGTGAGAGCCCAAGCAGCCTCAAACTAGTTATCCAATGTAGAAAAGATCAGTGAAAGACAATTCTAGTCAAACATCCATAATAGAAGAAACACAGTATATCACGAGATATAGCATCAAACCTGGAGCTGTGGAAAATCCTCCCTCATTAGGAACTCAACAAAGCGAGGAACAACTCCAGACTGTATAACTTCCTCAATAGGAGGGCTCCTTTCTGTAATTTTAGTTCTTAGTATTATAAAATTAAATGAGGAAAAAGAAAAAAAACAACTGCAAAATATTAAAGGAACATAAGGTAAAAATGTACCTATTGAAAGTAGTTTACGGAACTGCGTTGTTGCTTCCAACTGCAAACTGTTATCATTTGACCAAACTCCAGCTACCATAGAAGGAAGACTCTCTAGCTGCAATCATACAAACCCTCCCAATTATCCTTAGGAAACAAATTTTTTTGAAACAAAAAAAAATTAATTGCAACAGCAACAGGCTTATAAAAGTAAGAACCAGACCCAAAAGCTATGACTACAACCTGAATACACTACCCAAAAACAGAAAAGACCTGTATTCAACTAATGACCACGAATGCGTAAACCAAAATCATATATAACAAACACCCGGAATTTAGTACCCAAAAAAAACTAAACTTGATTAATTCCCCGATTTGCACACGCACAAACTCATGCATCAATTCAATCATAGACTGCATCCACCGACAATCAAACCTCAACCCGTCAACCCATTGGTAAAACTCATTCAACTGGCGGAAGTATAAATAAAGAATGACAGGTATATGCACTAAAGCCGCTAAATCAACAAGAATTCATGATCACCAAATGCAACAAAACCGCCGTTTCTTTCCCCAAAAAAAACCCTTAAAATAATCCCAAATATAAGATTGACAAATCTTTTGCAAACCAACACAATTCATTAGCGCAATAATCAGATCCAACAATTCCCAGTCAATTGATCAGGTTAATCGGTATAAAATCAATTATCCACAATCATTACGAAAAGAAAAAAAAATGACAAAAATGAAACCTTTTTCTCGATGTTGCTGGCGGGAACAGGAGCTGGGACAGGCTGCGAAAGCTGAAGACCTTCCCGGCGCTTCTTGAGAAGATTCTCCTCACGCTTACTTTTGCGGATCTCCACCATTTGGTCCTCCCTCCTCCGCCGTCCCTCCTCAGCATCCACCGCCACCTTGTAACGGTTCCTACGAACCTCCGTCCTCTCGCTCGGCCTCAAAGACATCTTTACCTGATTTCTTTCACTCAATCAAAACCCTATGACAAGAAGAAACAAGAAAAAAAAATCATAACTTTCTGATCAAGTAAAATGAATTCATGGGTGTCGTCAGTAACAAATTCTGAATTAGATTAATGAAAACATAAAAGTATGAGCTTTGATTGAATAGGGATGTGCGCTTGTGCGTCCCGGACAACACATGTACCTGTACTGTGTGAGTGTGTGAGAGAGAAAGAGAGAAGTTGGAGAAAGAAAGGGAAGGAAAGGGTTAGGTTTATAAAGGACTTCGTTTCCGGTCGTAGTATTGCTATTGGGCCAGGGCTCTGCTCTTTGTTGGACGGTCTAATCACTTAATTTCGTTTTGGTTTGGGCTCAAGTAAGTCGTCTCTCTAACTTCATGGGCTTTATTGAAAACGTTACACGGATTTGTGGGCTTTATATAATGATTATTTTCATTAAATATTATTCAGACACACTCTTACTCAACTAACATGCTATTTTTTTTTTTCCAATCATTCTCTTTTAAGACCCCTTGCAAACTTTAACGATGATATGAACGAATTTTTTACTATATATAAATGTATAAAAGAGGTTAGTCACATTTAAAAGTTGAATACTCTATCGCTGAATTACACGCGAAATAGATTGTAACATTATTCAAAATATTTTTGTGAATTCAACCCCTTACTACGCCATGCTCAATCATCCTAGGAATTTTTTTGGTTTAATAATAAACTAAAAAAAAAAATCCATTTTTGTTGGTGTCAAATATGTTCATAAATTCAAAAACAATCAACTATTACAAAAATGATTTGGTCAATTAATCGGTGGACTTGTGGGAGATTAACACTCTTTTCACTTAAGAGTTGTTGTCAAACGTTTTTGTTTTAAGTGTTTTCTTATCCCTTAATTCCATAATTCTATCCTGTCTTAGAAGGCAATTACATGAGAAGAGCAGGAAAGGGATGCATATTTTTATGTTTTCTCCACCACCAATTGTAACATACTTTTGCTCTTGCTTCATATTAACAATAAAAGAAAAATTTCAAGGATGAGTGGCATCCAAGGCAGTCCTTACTCCTAATGCATATTAAAAAAAACATAGTGCAGGGCCAAAATGCTTTTGTACAATGTTGGTTCATTTGATTCTTCTGTAGTCTTACAGATTTCAAACAGGTATAGATGCCAAAGTATTGAATTTTCCCTCTACAATTTACACAAGATTTCCTTAAATTTTCCTTCTTTTTACAATATACATAGAATTGTAACAATTCTTCCTTAATTTTCTTGATGTATATCTACATTACAGATAGGAGTACTTCTCAAACTCTGTTAAGTAATCTGCTAATGTATGCTGATTCCGATCTTGTCTTGCAACAGTGTGTTCATTTGCAACAGTTCTTATAGTGCGCCCAGGTGACCTTGGAGGAGTTGCATAGAGTGCAGAGGCCTCCAAAACCTCTCGCCGTACGTTCTCTTGATCTTGGATTACCCTTTGCGCGTGCAGTGCAGTCATGTAAAGACCAGCAGCAAGGAAAACTGTGACCAGTCCAAGAACTCCGGCAGCCGAGAACATCCCTTCTCTAAGGGTTAGGCAAGTTGGCTTTGGCGTTGCCCAGTTTTCCAAATGACCTGATTCCACACTCAGCCCGATTAACAGCAATATCTCACCAACAGCAAAACAAATCCTGCATTTTGAAAAGATGTCAATTTGCTAAGTGTTGAATGTAGAACTTATGAAGAATGTCATATTGGAGACTACACTAAAGTCAGACTTTATGGTAATTAATATGATTAGCTGAACCTTATCTGGCAATCTTGTTCATGGCCATTATGAGGAAATTGTTGATGAAGGAGATATATTAGTTACGTATGTATATGAAAATCGAGATATGATGATATAAATACGTACCAAGTTGATATGAAGAAGAAAGCGGCTTGCCATGCAATGCTCTTGGCAAAATCAGAATCGGGGTCCCAAGCAACTAAAGGGGAAGAGGTTGATTTGCTTATTGCAATCAACATGAATGTATGTTCCACCACCATGGCAATTGCCAGAGCAAAAAATGCACCTGCTGCACATAACAAAGGTATCTTCCCACTTCCAGAATAGACGCATTGTTGATCACTCCATGTCACCTGTTTAGTTATTGAACGAACTCATTGTGTCAGCAAAAGAGATATTTCAAACGGGCATATTGGAATCAAAGTTCCAATTCAAAGTAATATCTGTTTAATTCTACCTGAGAACGAGTGGTTTCCGCTAGTAGACACAGGATGAAGCAAATCAGTCCAAAGAAAATGGACAAAACCATGAGAAAAGCACCTGTTTTGCTACCCAAGTCTGAGCTTGTAGGACTTGGTGCAAGATCAGCATGTGTCACTGCCATCACTGCTGCGGTGCCACAGCTACAAACAAAGAAGATTTTTGATAATTCTATATGCAAATAACGCAGAGTTTCAATAACAAAAGTGGAACAGAAAACGAGATGGGATCATACATATATAGAATAAACCTGTTCTAAGGTGAGAAAAGATGCAGAGTTTAGAATTGCTTGGAACAAAGGTTGCTTAAAGGGCAGAGATTCCTTCTGCTCTATAGGCTTTCTGCAGAAGTTTTCACACAAAGATTTTTGAATTTCTTAATGGGCATAGCTTTTGTTATGCCTGGCTAAGCCTGACCCGAAAAGTTGTTTTTGCTGATCTTGATATAGAGATAATTGTGATGCTTAGGACCAGAAAATATGCTCCACAACATTTATTTTTAACTGTTCTAAAGTTCAACTTTTGTAATTTGAAAAAAGCATCTTTCTTGTTCATTGTCGCATGCCCATATTAGGCTATTGACAAGAGTCCATTATGCCATTGCAGAGGGAGCATACAGCTAAAATTTTACATTAAAACATGGCCCATTTTTAACTTTCTGGAGTGAGTGTCGATGGCTTTTTGGTAGGGCCTAATTGATGGTACTGTAATTGAATCATTTTTTGGACCAGATTTGCTGGTTTGGAATTTTTGCATGACAATTAGAGGCCATCTTAAACTGGGCCTGTTGATAATGAAGTCCGTCCTCCGCTGGCAAAGCTTTTTAAAATGTTCCGTTTGCCAAGCAATTTAATTTTTCTTTTTCCATCTCGGAAAATAAAACATATATTGAAGTTTATTCTTGGTATAAGAACACGAGTTTCACCCTCCATGATCCTCTGAACCAGCTTTGATACCAAGTATTAGGATAAAAATAAATAAATCCCACAAACTTTGTCAGCCGAACATAAGGAACAAGCAAAACAAATTTGTTTGAATTTTGAAGGCTGACTTCGACCAAGGACTCCAAAATATATTCAAAGTAAATGATTGATGTTGGTCAACGGTGACTACCAAAGGCTTCGGTCACAATTAATGAGGGTGGCCCACGATGAAATTGATTTTCCTGGAGATCAACTTATGATGAAGACAAACAAATTGATGGTTTGGAAGATAAGCCTTGCGGCTGTTGAATGGAGGGAGGATCTTTTCTTTTTCCTCTGTTTTTCTATGTGTTTATCTGCGACGTCTCGCCCGTGAATTACACTTTCGAGGTTCAAGCCATGAGCGCTGAAAAGCTTCCTTTTATTCTTCCTGCCGTGTTTACAATAGGCCAACGCGTTGACGATGATGACAGCCTCTTGAAGTACGCCAAGCTCATTTCTCCCCATGACAAACTATCCCACCATGTCAAAGAGTCGAGGGTGAAACTCGTGTTCTTGCAGCCTCCATGACCATGGAAGAGGTTTTCAAAGGAACTAAGGACTTCAAAAAAGAAGTGTTTGAGAAAGTCCAGCTCGAACTTAACCAGTTCGGGCTATTGATTTACAATGCCAATGTTAAACAGCTAGTGGATGTGCTTCACTTACCTGGGTCAGAAGACTCAAATGGAAGCCCAAAATCAAGCTAAGGTTGATGTTGCTGACTGCTGAGGCCAGGATGAAGGGAGAAATTGGCGGTAAACTCCGAGAAGGGCAGACCCTTCAAAATGCTGCCAGGATTGACGCGGAGACCAAGATCATCGCCACCCAAAGGCAAGGAGAAGGGAAGAAGGAAGAAAGTGAAGGTGAAGACTGAGGTCAAGATTTTTGAGAATCAAAAGGAAGCTGAGGTGGCAGAGGCCAATGCTGAGTTGGCAAAGAAGAAAGCCGGGTGGGCCAGGGAGGCTCAAATGGCCGAGATGGAGGCGACAAAGGCTGTGGCACTTCGAGATGCAGAATTGCAAAGGGATGTGGAAGCCATGAATGCTTTGACAAAGAAATACAGAGAAACACACAGAAAAACTGAGCAAAAAGAAAAGATCCTCCCTCCATTCAACAGCCGCAAGGCAAAAAAAAAAAAAAAAAGGTTTATTAGTAAAATTTTGGCATTATTATTTCCTTTATTATTTTAATTGTTTCTTTACCTAGGATTGAAATGGAATAATCACTTTCTATTCGTTATTTTAAATTACATCTTCTTCGCTTATGTGAGAAAAATATTTAATTTTAGTAAAATTCACTAATAAATGTGGCGTTTTATATAATGGTAATTAAATAACTATCGCTTTAATCATCAAAAGTGGAAAAAAAGGAAAATTGAGATTATTATGATTTTCATTGAATTTCCTTTGTTCAAAATTCGGTTATTTTAATTTCAGTAAATGATTTTTCAAATTGGT
This sequence comes from Gynochthodes officinalis, assembly GCA_020080225.1. Taxonomy (NCBI): domain Eukaryota; kingdom Viridiplantae; phylum Streptophyta; class Magnoliopsida; order Gentianales; family Rubiaceae; genus Gynochthodes; species Gynochthodes officinalis. Next base: position 916,162 of record CM034619.1, on the reverse strand, counting down.
TAAATCTCAATAGTTTATGAAGCTTTTATATATAGCAAAGTTATTGCTTCTCTAATAGCATCATGATTCTGACTTTGATGGTCATGAAACATCTTCTTTTTGTCTCGTGAAGTCACTATAAGAATTCACAATAAATTATCATTCCTCAACATCACAACAAAGATAAACATGAACAAATTGTGTGGTCAAGGAAATGAAGCAAGTTCAGCAACCTTGATCTTGGCTCTAATCTACAATACTTTGTTGCGTTGCCTGCAAAGCGATGGATGGATGATGGGGGGGATAGCAGGGGCTTTGGTGGACCAGCTTCTTGATTCTGCAATCTTGTGATGTTACTCTTCCAAGTCCAATCTGTCTTCAGAACAGATGAGTATGTCATCACTAAGTCTGAAAAACTCATCCTTCCCACTTAATTACATCCAAACAGGAAATTATTTCCATCAACAAGTAATTTCCAATCCCATATTATCACCACAAAATGGGAAGAAATTCGAGTGAAAGAAAAGGGAAAAGAAAAGAGATAAATTCCATAAATTATCACAAAATAAAAAGAAACATTATATGCCCTTTGGGACAATAATTCTTTGAATGTTTCCACGTGAAATTAGTCCTTTCAAACATTGTGGCACGTACTAAATGGCAAAAGAGTACCCTCCAATGATGTTTGGGATATGGTCAAGATTACATGTTTCAATTTTGGGGTTAGAGAATGAAGCAGTAAAAGATGGAGAAGTGAGGCATGCACAAGAGCACAAGGGGAACCAACGGCCTAGGTTCGTCAACTGTTTGGTCATGTCTGCTTTAGCTATTCCTCGGATGAGGCATTCACCACCAGCCTTTGTTTCACTATTGTGCTGTGTCTTGGTGAAGCAAGAAATGTCTGATTGTCCATGCTTGCAGTATCACCATGGATCATGGCTTTTAAAATGGACAAGATAAAAAGACATCCCTACTACTACTACGAATTCTCAATCTAAGCCTAGTGGGACAATGACAACTTGTGTGCTTATTCAATGATCAAAGTTCCAAAAGTTGTACGACTTAACTGGATAACATGAAAAAAGCCATGAAACTTAGAATCATTTTGTACTTGAAACATCAAATGAATCACTACAAAGTTAAAAACAAGAAAAGAAAACTACTACTAGTATATATCATCATAAATGTTTGATATTTAGCCCCCACTTCACTGCATCAACTTTTCTCTGCCTTTCCTAAACGACAGTGGCATACAGGATGACCCCATTCACATGTTAGAAGTGAGAACTCCTCTGTTCTCTGAAGGGATCCATATGCTTGCACAGAGCAAGTGTTTTGAAAGTCACTTGTGCTGAAAATGGAGTTTAATTCATTTTCAAAGTCTAGAAAACAATACAGTGTGTGCCTTCAAAATTGCTAATATGCACAATTGGTACTGGAAAGTAATGTTACATGAATCGATGGATCCAGCATCGTCCATTGTCATCCGAATCCCCATACACAAAAGTGACAAACCCTCACAAAGGAACATAAACATTCATAGCACAAAGAGCACAAGTAAACATTGGCCATATCATGACTAGACAAACATTGTCCATAGTCTTAAACATGCAATCTTGAACAGTATTGGAGATGTGGAATATTTTTTCTGGCGTGTGATACAACAGTTCGACTACATAATTAAAGGATGCATCTTGGAGCGTTGTCGACAATTTCAGTGCTTCAACAAGCTATATATGTATATCCTACATTCAGCTAGAGGAAAGCAAACAAAAGAGCTATTGTAGATTGGACTACAAAAGATATGGTCACCTCCACCAGATATCATGGTGTTAGTGCATGTTGGCCCCAACTACCAGTTGTAACTTTCTAAGCACTTACCTTACAGAAGTTATACAAAGAGAGAGCACATGAGAATTCTGAAAATTCAGTGCACTTCTTCGTATTAAGTATTACAATGATATGGATGATTTGATAATCTCTTTTCCGGCTGTTTATCATCTAAACATGCTTATAAGCATAATTACTGGACATCATAATAGTTGAACCCAACATAAGTAAAAATGACGAAGGGACCCGAATGAAGGGTATATTACAGCAATTGTTCACGTTTTGGCTTTGAAAAGACTGCTAATGAGGATAATGTACAAGATGTAATGGCATATCATTCAAAAGTGTACCTCCATGGCTTTGTTTGTGCTTGCTTTTTTCTTATGTAGATTTAGTGTCAACCAGACAATCTAAAATCCTAAACCATGTTTTCCATATCTCTATTATCTGCTGTCTCTATCTATATATATATGCTACGCTCTTAGAATCAATATTCTCTATCTTGTGATATGTCTAGAAACTAATTAATGCACAATGGCTGAGAGTTCAAACCCAAGTAGATCAGCATCAACAACAGATCATATAGAAGCCTTAGATTTGAGTCTCACAACTTCACCACCAGAAGTGAAGCTATTTGGTTATCCTGTCACCCAATGGGGCAAGAGAACTCTGTCAGGGCACCATGACATGGGAAACAGAAGATTCGAATGCCAATATTGCCACCGCGAATTTGTGAATTCTCAAGCTTTAGGTGGGCATCAGAATGCACACAAGAAGGAGAGGCAAAAGCTGAAAAGGGTTCAGTTCATTAGCGATCGTAATCAACAGTTTGGAACCAAAAGTACTAGTCCAGTGATCAATCCGCATTCAACTCGATCAAGATCATTTTTTAGTTCCAGTATGCCGGCTTCTGGTATGAGCCTTAGCTCATGCATTGCTCCACGGCTCTGGTCACAGGCTGATCATTGCTGTTTGGCGTATCCGCCCCAGGTGCTATCAGGGATTCCCCTGAGGTACCATTCTGCAAATCATCTTGGCAGCTCACAGCAAGCAGACATTGTCCATGTCCAACCTGATAATATGGGATCCTCAAAATCTTCAATACTGTCTGAAATCGATGATGAAGTGGACGTAGATCTACATCTATAACTAGCTCCAAGCTGAGATAGTATCGCCGCCCCTCCTCTCTTCATTCCTCCCCTTCTAGAAACAAAATTATCATTGTGATTTATATTACTGGGCTAGGGGACTCAATAATTACTCGTTCATTGACATCATTTTCAACCATTGTAGGTATGTACTCGATAGGTACTTCTGGTTAACTTTCATCTAATTTCTCATTAATCATTCATAAGCATCTCCAAACTTCCAAATGCAACATTTCCTACAACCTTTGGTTGTTTTCTGAACAGATTTCGGTAAATTGTCAACGGATTATATTTAAAATCAAATGTAACTTCTGAGATAACTGGTTGATGAATGATACAGAAAGGGATTGCCTAAAAAAACACATGAAAACATAGGGAGATCCGGCAAGTTCGAATTTGTATAACATGAAGCTTATTAATCCAAAAGTTTCATGGAGAGCAACAGCTACAGAAGTCCACCGACTGCACAATTAACATCAAACGGTAAAAATTTCTTTGTGCTTTAGGACTCCATGTTAACAACAGAATAAGTCTTTCTTGAACAGAATAATAGACGTACATCTAAGATGTGCAGGAATGAAGAAAGTACATATACATGTATACAGTCTGCTCAACCAATTTGCAAGCAAATGCAATGTTGTAACTAGAAGTTGAAATTCTGTAACTTTTTATTTTCATGGATCAGCTACATAAGAGGCACCAGTTTCCGAAATGATTCAAACTCTATGCTTTAAAAGATCAAACGTACGATCGATTATCAAAACACAGTCTCACACCTTACTCAAATTATTACAATTTAGCTTTGGAGGAAAAAAAAAGCCATAAGAACTAAGAAAGATAAACTACTGCCTTTTTTTTCTTGTTGCCCGTACAAATGAGCTCCCTCCCAACATGGTTAATTTCTGGGGTCCCAAATGTACTAACCAACTAACAATAGCAAGACAACCAACGTTGCCACCACATGTGGTAAATTCATGAACTATGGATGTTGACTACTCAATCACACCACTAATTTGTCCATTAGCAAAATCATTTGTACAAACAAACAAAGCATTAACTTGCAAGTACATACCTTGAATCCTTATCCTAAACAACAAGAGTTGATTGACAAGGAGAACAATCAACACCCTTGATGAATCTCAATTTCATACTGAGATGACTACCACGAACTGGGCTTCACTAAAGATGAATTGAATCCTTAATTAAGCTTAGCTCATCATTTTTTGTATCCAACTGACCTTTCATCAATCCTCATTGTCCACTCCTGAAAAATGGAAGAGGACAAAGAATAATGAGAAATTTGAGGTTGGCTTCTCTTTCTTTCGCCAAAAATGCCTTCCCATATCATATTTTTCGGCTTCCATTAATTCTTGTGATTTTATTAATTTCCGTACCAAATGAATAGTTATGGAAACTCGGATTTTTTTTTTCATTTTTAATTTATAATAATTAGCTAAATTTATGTAAAAACATTCAAGTGCAATGTGGCTACCAAACCATTCACTAAGAATTGGATTTTTTTTTTGGTCTTAGTTTTGTGTACTAATGGCATCCCACTTCACCAAAATGAGCGCCGCTCATTTCGCCAAAATTGGATAAAATTACAAGCTATCCTACCTTAAAAAAAAACTCGGAAATGAAACCTCATAAATAAATAAAAAATAGATAAACCATGCATTTTTCCCCTTCTCTCTTTCTCCTTAGCCACTGATGAGTGATCAAGCACCACTCAATCATCAGGAGGGGAACGAGAGAAACAACAATGTCGCCATCGTCCTCGTCCTCCAGCTCGACCCACTGGTCCTGAACCTCAGACCACAGGTTCGCCCCCGTTCGAGCTGCAAAGCCACCAAATCATCGTACTAGTACTACAATTATCCATCATCAATCCCATGACAACGTGGGAAGTCATCGGGTGCACCCAAATACTTCCTCACACCTGAACAATTATCCGGGCATGTCACATCGTCATCAGCACCATCAACATCATTCTTCCTCTTCTTCTTCTTCGCGTTGCTCGAGGCGAACGATGACATCCTCAACATCACCGCCATTGTCCTCCGCGTGGCGTTACGGAAATAAGAATAAGGATGGGGAAGTGAAGAGGAAACAGCGGATTGCGTCCTACAATGCTTACGCTGTTGAGAGCAAAATCAAGGCTTCTGTACGTAACAGCTTCCGGTGGATGAAGAATAAGTATACTTACATTGTGTATGGATATTGATTGATCAAACACAATAAGTTCTAATGCGATCAAATTTGGAGTTTTTTCCTTTTTGAGATTTCTCTTTTCCTGTTGTCAGAATCTGTATTTTTACATATACGTAAATCAACGGTTTTTTTTTTTTTTAAAATATAATTTTTTCCATCTTCCCTTGTAATTTACATTTGCAATCTTAAGCTTCAGGCTCTTTTGATTCATGCATATAAAACGTTAATTAATTTGAAACTTTCTTTTTCCTGCCGGGCTGCTTCTTGTTGTTCTTGTTGATCATTTGGAATCCACTAATGGATTTTCATTAAACAGTATGATCATTTTCCATTTTTCCATACATATGATAAGGAATACTAATGGGCGTTGAAGGAAATAATATTGATGCTTGTTCACAAATTTAATGCAGAAAACCAGAAATGTTGCAGGCGAATATGGCCAACGATATTATGTTTTGTTTAATTGTCTGAGCATACGAGAATTGAATTCCTGTAATTCTTGGTTTCTTTGAATCATTAATTTGAGCTGGTTCATCAAGTTCTTATTTTGTTGCAAATTTTTCATCCAGATGGAGATCGTTTTGTCCATTCTTAATATGGGATTTCTAAAATACGAAGGAATTATAATTTGATTCTTTTTATAATAATAATGTGTTTTGAAATGCTACTCTATCGAGATTTATAATATTAAATGAGATTGTGTTATTATACAAAATTATAAACAAAACTTAAAGTATGTATGTATTATGTTTCAACTAATTTTGAATAATCTAAAAGAAAATTTTAGTTACACAATCAATTTAGTCATGTTTTTATGTTTCAAATGAACACTTTTCATTTTTGATTATTCTCAAAGGAGAAATTATTCTCTTTAGCAAGCATATGCACCATTAATACTAAAATATATATATATACATGTAATATAGAACAAACTTTATAGAAACGATTCAAACACTAAGTCTATGACTTTGTTAAATCAACCAACAAACTTATAATCAACATAATGTTTGAAAAATTGCATTTCAAAATGTATTTTTTACTTTTCAATACAATTTTTTACACATTCAAAATAATTTTTATCTAACAGCCTTTATATCTAAAAAGGTACAAAATACATTTTGAAATCAAATCTATGTTCATTCTAAATTACTTTCAAAAGGCGCGTTGGATAAAGGTTTTCGAAAATTGGGACATAGTAGCATTGAGAGATAAATATGAGAACATACAACAATCACAAGGGACAAATTTACAAATTTAGTTTGATGTCCTTGTCCCACGACACAAATTTTCTTGTCCTAATCAGTCAGCTGAATGAAAACGCTGAGGACCTTTATGAGTTAGGCGTTATTCTTGGAGAAGTTTAACGATCTTTTGCGCTTTTGTAGGATGTAAAAATCCAAAAAAAAAAAAAAAATAAAATAAATAAAATAAAACAATAAAAAAAAAAAAAAAAAAAAATACAAAAAATATGAAACAAAAAACTTAACTCTCACTTATTTCTCTCTCTATCTCTCTCTTTTTTTTTTTTTTTTTTTTTTTTATTTTTTTTTTTTTTGTTTCTCTCAAAAACTAATAACCATATGCCCCTTTATATAGATCATCATTAAATCAAACCAATTAGGATTTGATAAAATCAATCACACAAAAAAATTTTTTAAAAAGAATCCAAATCTAATTCAACTAAGAATTAGTAAATCCTAATCAAAATATAATTTGTTAAATAAGCTTAGTTTAATACACCTACAGCTTTGTTTGAAAAATGAAGTTTGGATGGGTTAAAAGATGGAGTAATAGTATTACTCATACCTTAACTAGGCGAACGAGACACTTGTTTGCACGTCAAATTTGGAACTCCCCTCCTTTTTTCCTTGTACTTTTTTTTTTTGTCAAAACGATCGATATATTTGTAATAGCAATATTTAGATAACCAAAAAAACTAATGGACTTTTATGGTGTTGAAGTTAACCAAATTAACAAAAAAAAAGCTTTTGAAAAGGACATCCTACTGCAATCTCTAATAAATAGAAGCATCCTATCACGTAAAAATAACACTAATTCTATACAACACTAACTAGTACGATCGATTAAAATAACTGGCTCGACTAGGTATTACAAATTGCGTGTGATAAAATAGAAATTTATCTTTTATTGGTTGATTGTCCTTAGCCGGTTGAAATAGAATTTTGTGCTATTTTGCTTAAAAAAAGAAACCTTGCCAGTTGTAAAATCCTAAACATGCACCAAAAGCAGACAAACAAAACTCCGCTGATTTGGACCTACCACAGAGCCTATTCGTAATTTGAAATCTCTCCCTCTCTAAAAAGAGACGTTGGAAGCCTTTCTAACTCTTTCCGAGGTAAACAACAATTATTTTTTCAAAAAATATATAGATTTTTTTTTTGTTTTTTTAAAAAAAGACCCCTTTCTTGTTCCATTAAATTCATTATTTTCTTTCTCCACATTTAATGCTTTCACTAAACAGACCACTCAACAAAACGGAGAAAAATCATTCTCATCAAAGCCTTCCATTTTCATATCACATTAATCCCTCTTCTTCCTTTTTCTCTTTGTGCTTCGTACACAGCTTTGAAGCCCAGAAGTTTATTTGTGTTACAAAAGGTTCTGAAGATCTTCAATTCTCGTGGGTCATGTAAGTTTCCTTGCTATTAACTTTATTTGTTCAGCATTTGACTGAATTTAGTAGTTCAGGGTTCTTCTTTTTTTTCTTTTGTGTTCGTGATGTGTGATTGTCAAAGATTTGAACTTTGTGTTCTTGCTTTGGATAATTACGTAAGAGATTTAGTTTCATTTTTGTTCATGTCATTGGTTTAAGTCGTTTCTGCCTTTTTGGAGCTAATGCAAAATTGTGAATTTGTTTGTTGATGAGTTTTTGATCCTTGGTTGATTGTTCTTAAAATGTAAAGAAGCAATGGGATGGGAAAAGATTGAGTTTTTTAGTATTTTCAGAGGCATCTTTTCTTGAATTGATTTATTGTCTACTCAGTTCTCAACCGTCAGTCAAGTGAATAGAGGATTTGCACGACCACATGGGGTTGGTTTGATATGAATGGTCTTTATAAGGTTAAGGGCCGGAAAGGAGGATGGCTAAACATTCTACAGTTTCTAAGGCAAATGACTTCTGTTCTCATGAAGTTCTTATCCTCATGGAGCTGTAATTAGGTGAAAATCTGATAAACTAAGAAGTTATTGTTACTTCTATTAATTCTAAGCCAGGTTATGAACTATTCTGAATGGCTGTGCTTGTTTAATTGACCTTCTGCTTTTCCCAAAGAACAGTTTAATTAATTGACCTTAAACTATTCCTTTCATTGGCTAAATACACTGTGGTAAAATCGACTGAACTTTTTTTCAGCGAACGAACGTTCTTTTTTGTTTGTTTCTGGAAGCTTTTCTGCACAGCATGATACTTGAAATGGTGAATCAATTTGCTATGTGATTGTGGCAGATTTGACATGAGGCATCAAACAATGCTTGGCTCCACAGTTAGTTCTTAAGTTTGTCAATGGTCAACCGCGCTTAATATCTGCCAGTGAACATGAGAGCTGAAAAACATCGTTCTAGGAGTGGAGGTGGTTATGTTGGGGGTTTGCTACAGCTATTTGATTGGAATGCGAAATCTCGAAAGAAATTGTTCTCAAGCAAGTCTTCTCCACCTGGTAGAGTGGAAATCCATGATTTACTGATGGCTACAATTATTTATGAAATTAATGTGTTCTCTATAGATTTGCTCATGTTTTTGTCAAATTTTGGACTAATTTTCAAGTTTTGTTCTTCTGCATAAATTACAGAGCAATCCAAACAGAAGAAGAGATGTGATGGAAATTTGCCCATGACTCGGTTTCATCTGGTAAAAAGTTGTCATTTCATGTGTTGGTTCCTGAATACATAATTACCTGATTTGATGCTATGGTAGTCATTTGATTATTTATTTATTGAACTTTGTGAACCAAATTTTATTATTCATTTTGGTTGGACCTTTATTCCCCAGATAGATGAAGATGAATTTATTGCTAGTTCGAGTATGAAAGGAAGCAGTGATTATAGTTGTGCTTCATCACTGACTGATGAGGACTTTGGTGGGGCAAGGGCACCTGGGGTTGTTGCAAGGCTTATGGGACTGGATTCTATGCCAACCTCCAATTTTCCAGATCCCTATGCTACCCCATATTTTTGTTCTCAGTCTCTTCAGGGTGTAAATTCCCATTCCAGAAATCTAGAAGGTCATCGTGAATATGAACTAATCCAGTCAGACAGCCTGCACAACAACATAGATGGCACTGTTAGGAATGTCCTGGAACCAAAGCATCCAAAGCCGTTGAACAGACCAATTGAGAAGTTTCAAACAGAAATATTGCCACCTAAATCAGCTAAATCCATACCAATCACACACCATAAGCTTTTATCTCCTATCAAAAGTGCCAATTATATTCCATCTGAGAATGCTGCTCACATAATGGAAGCAGCTGCTAGAATAATTGGACCTGGTCCTCAGACTACTAGTAAGGTAAAATTGTCGGTAGTTGGGTCTTCTTCTGTTCCCTTAAAGGTAAGAGACTTGAAAGAAAAGGTTGAAGCTTCTCAAAAGCCACTCAAACCTGGTGAGGTGTCTCGCCCCTCGGGTGAGGCTAATGCTCTTAAATATATAAAGGGACAAACGCTGAATAAGAGCTGGAATTCATCAGCAGATACAATATCATCGAGGGTTTCTTCTGATTCAGAAGAATGTTTGGCTAGTACAAAAGGCAAAGGTAAATCCATCTCTCTTGCATTACAAGCGAAGGCCAATGTTCAGAAAAGAGAAGGCTTAAATCCATCTAGCAGCAGAAATTTAGTTGGCCAGAAAGAACCCAGTGAAGTCAACTCAAGTGAGATGTTTAAGAGCCAAGCAAGTGCTCATAACAGCACACAAAGGAAGCCATCCACAACTACTGCTTCTGGTGTTCTCCGACAGAATAATCAGAAACAAAATTGTGTAGCTGATAGAGGAAAGTTACCATCTAAGCAATCTGCTTCTACCTCACAAGGTAGGAAAATACACAATGGAGATTCTTCATTTGCACGATACAAAAGCTCAAGTAAAAATGCTGCGAACTCTAAAGTTGTTTCCAGGAGGTCAAAATCAGAAGTAATAGATGGTAAAAGAGAAGACTCTACTAGCTCCAGAAACATCACTTGCAAGAAGAGGTCTATAGATGGCAATTTTCAGTTCGAGAAAAACCACACTCCAGATAACAAGTTGGTCAGCACAAGTGGAAAGCTGAATGCATCTAATGCATTGATGGATAAGCAAAGTAGCTTCGCTGAAGCAAGCAAAAGAAAAGGAACAGATGTTGTTTCTTTTACTTTCACAGCTCCAATGACAAGGTCATGTGCTCAGAGCCCTGAGACATTTAGAGAATCTGGGGAGAAAAATGATGTCTTTTCTGCGGATTTTCGAGGTAAGAGGTCACTGCTTACTTCAGCTGCCACAAATAGTACAAAGTTCTCTTTGTCAGGACATAATGTGATGGGAGGTGATGCACTTAGCACTCTTTTGGAGCAAAAGCTAAGGGAATTGACTCATGTAGTGGAGTCTTCACACCTCAAGGCAGGCATAGCTGGGAGTTCTCATTCAACTTTCCAAGATTCGGTGCCCAGTCTAGATCCCTTGTCCACTAAAACCAGTTGCCCTGACTATAGAACTCAAGATAGAATCAATGCAGATGATATCGTTGATAAACATAGTTCTGCCTTTTCATCAACTGATCTTCAAGGATTCATAATGAAACACAAATTTCAGGTAATGAAATGCTTATCATTTTTCTATGTGTGAATTTTCTGTTTGTCTTCAAACTTCTTTGACTAATTGAACTTTAATCATTGATGATGGTTGTCTTATTGTTAGCTATGAGATTGACTTGGTCAATGTTGAAAGAATGATGAGTGATAGATATTGAGTAAAATTATCCAGGAAAATATATAAATTGGAGGGCACTAATAAAAAGTATTAATGCCTCAATGTGGTCCTGATTCATTTACCATTTATGTCATTGTGCCATGATCTATAAGATTAATGTCATTGGATCTATGAAAATATTAGCAGTTGTGGAAATACAATCATTGATATATATATTCACCATCAAACATGATAATGGAGAAAACCAAAAAAGTTAGTGGTCTAAGCTTGTTCAGCTATCTTGAGAATCTTTCCTAAGGATAAACAAACTTCGTATTCCAGGTCATGGACCAAGGTGTGGATAACTTCTGCAGAAGCAATGTTGATGTGAGAAAGTTGCTTGATTATAAACTTCCCAGTCCTGTATCGGTTCTTGAGCATTCAGTTTTTGCAGAGAGCTGCAATTCCTCAGATACAGCAGATAGCATCAATACTGGAGGTAAGAGCAATGTTTTTAAGTTTTGTTTCCATTATTCTCCCTCCTCTCCTTCAAAATAATGCTTCTATCATGAGAGCATGAGATGAAACCAGGATAATCAGGCATTCAAAAATTTAATTGCAGGTAGCAAACAAAGTTCATCAGTTCAAGCTCAGGAAGTGCATGGCATTAGTTGTTTGAACAAGCCTCACCCAGTGGAAGTTGAAACAGAGTTGTTGGACTCAGCCTCGTCTGTGTCTACTACAAAAAATGAAAAGCAAGCGATTACCTCATTAAGGACGGATCCTGGTGTATCAATTAAATGGGAGCTGGATTATGTTAAGGAAACATTGTGCAATATAGAGTTCATGTTTAAGGATTTTGCAATGGGTAGAGCTCGCAAGATAATAAACCCTCACCTCTTTGATCAGCTGGAAAGTCGAAAATGGGTGTTGAATAGGCATGACCCTAAACTAAGACGAAAGGTGTTATTTGATTGTATAACAGAGTGCGTGGAAATAAGATGCAAGCAGTATTCTTCTGGGGGATGCAAAACATGGATAAAAGGTTTGTCAATGGTGAGAAACAAGGAGAGGTTAGCAGAGGAAATATACAAGGAAATTTCAGGGTGGAATGACTTGGGGGATTGCATGGTTGATGAACTTGTGGACAAGGATATGAGCAGCAAACATGGAAGATGGCTTGATTTTGAGATTGAAGCATTTGAATTGGGAGTACAGATTGAAAGTCGCATCCTTAATATTTTGTTAGATGAAGTCATAGCTGATATACTAGTACTCTGATGGGCTTAAGCTAGACTTGGCTTCACCTGCCTCCAACAAAAGCTGTTTTCATTCTTTCGGAAATCCCTTAGATTGAACTGAAAATATTTCTTCTTAAGTTCCATTCCTTGAGAATTTTCAGAGGCTTTGCAGTCACAACCTGCAGAACTTTAGTGTGAAAAAAAGAAGAAGAGACTTTTCTATATTTTTCGATGCTCCTAGTCCTGTATAGTCCTTCTCTCAATAATATTGGCTCCTTCAATTTATGAGTAAAAAAGCCAGTACCGGATTTGGTGGTTGCCATGTTGTCCGAAGTGCAGTGAATCTGGTGAAGCAGTTCTAAAATGGAAACTTTCAGTGTGTCAAGCTTTGACAGAAGTGCTTAACTAGCCGCTGTACAAAAAGTGTACTATAAACTAATCATTACCTATTCATATCATGTTGAAATTTTTGCTCATGCATCTTGTTTTCCCTGTGCGGGAGAGAATGGATTAGTACTATCTCCAATATGATTCTTGCCTTGCTTTTCTTTCATGAATCATGAGTAGGGAGGGATATGGGATTTGAAATCGTGGATTGAGGTAACATGCATCACAACAATTTAAGTGGATTACAAATATGGCTTAGTTCATCAAACTGTAATACAAAGAAATCTTGCAGAAACAGATGTTCCTGACTCTTTTAATGTCTCTATTCAGCATTCTGTCTTCACACTCTCTAATATAAGATATTCTGGCATAGCTATATTCCCTGGTTGAGGCTCCTATGGCCAAAGAAGGGCATCCCCTTCATCCCAAAGCTGGAGTTCTTGGACGGCATATTCCCTATCCCTGTGAGTGAATCATGGTGACTGGAATTCTTGGACAGTCACGATGACTGAGTGGAATTCTTGGACAGCACACTCTTCACACTATCTAATATAAGATATTCTGGCATAGCCATGTTCCCTGGTCGAGACTCTTATGGCCAAAGAAGGTCATCCCCTTCATCCCAAAGCTGGAATTCTTGGACTGCATATTCCTCATCCCATGTGAGTAAGTCATGATGACCGTAGTAGGAATTTAATGGTGAGAAACATTCGTACAGGTCCCCAGTGTCTGAATGTGAATTGGCACCATTGTCACTCTCATTGTTAACCGAAGCACTTTCTGGATCCATGGATTTTTTTCCTGTCTCCTCACTACCTACTGAAATCTCACTCAAGTCCATCAATCCATCCTGCATAATTTGTTCAAGTAGCAATGTTACATCATTCAGTTCCTCATTTGGTCCCAGGACTTCATCTTCTCCCTCCATTTTTTGCAGAGACTCCACCAATGTCCCTGGACATCTTTGCAAGCCATTACAGTGGACACCATCAATGCCGTTAATGCCCTCCCTTTCAACCTTGTCCAGAGTCTTCAGGTCATTTCTTCCACTCTCCTCAGCTGAACCTACCTCTGCATCTTCTGCTGCCATGGCCTCTTGAATCCCACTTGTTGGACCAATCTTCTGCTTTGACCTTGATGATGTGGCTGCAGTAGCTTTTGAGATTGCATTCATGTTGTACTTTTTGGCAACTGCCCGACTCACTCGACCACCTCTTCTCTTACATGTGTTAGCCATTTTGATCATATCCACGGTGGTTACCATAGAGCCATTGCAGGACCTAAAACTATAGATTTTCCGACTAAGGTGGGAATTCCAGTAGTTCTTGATTTCGTTATCTGTTCTCCCTGGTAAATTGCTTGCTATTAAAGACCACCTACAACATCTCATACACTCAAGACCTCAGCGTCCTTGTTAAAAAAAAACTGCCTGGAAAATGGGCTACTACATAGGAATATATAAGAAAGATGCAATCATGCAAAACAAAATGACTAAAAGACAAGGAAAGGATGCAGGTCCTTGGTTTCATGCAATTGTGGACTTTCATTTTCAAAGAGAAAAGTGAAATTTTCTATTTGCAAAACACATGCTACCACAAGTTCTTAATTCTTTTCAAAACATAAATACTGGCACTATAGAACATGCTCATTCTATGATTGTTACTGAAAAATCAGATCTGTTTATATTTAGCAGCCCGTTATATTATTATGAAATATTTTACGCAAATGGTGTTCCCAAAAATTGAACCAAACTGAAAGAAAATGCTTCACTTGATCCAACAGTTTAGTTGTGCTAATATTTAATTGTTTTGCACAATAAAATGTTTGTGTGCAAATTGATTAGCGGTAAAACATTTTGAACTGATGTTTAAATTGACAGAAGTAGGAACAATGATCATAAACTGGGTTGTTCCTGAAAGAGAAGTGACTTGATGGACTCTACATAAGTGTTTCGTGGGGACAATTAAGTGAAGAAAAATGTAGATACTTCTAGTCATAAATTACGTACCGTAAAGGTGCAAGAAAATAGGAACTCACTTGTTGCCCACAGATCTACGCAACTTGATGATAGTTTCTTCCTCTTCTCTAGTGAAGTTTCCTCTCTTCAAATCTGCCCTCAGGTAATTAATCCACCGGAGTCTGCAACTCTTCCCACACCTCAACAACCCTGCAATATCTTTACCTTGAAAGATGGAACTTGCCAAACACATCTTGCATCCAGATAAGGAAAAACCCTGGTAGATTATGACCTTAAAGGGATAGTATTTTTGTAATTCAACAGCTTTATTTGTTTCTATGGTGGCTTTTTCATTTGTTTGATGAAAGGGATAGTACTTTTGGAGTATGCTCAAGTGAGTGCGTGAATAACAACGATAGATATGTTTGTAATCGAGTTGGGGAAATCTAAAAAAGCCAAAAATATACGATATGCATGGATACCAAAAGGCAAGAGGCAGCCATTTTTAGTATAATTTGTAGTAGTAGCTGCCATGATTATGCTAACATTCTTGTTTTTTTGTTGGTTTATGGGACTAGCAACTTGTTTTCACTTGTAAAATAGACAGACATTGTCAAAAACAAACAAACCAAAAAAAAAAAAAAAAAAGAGAAAGAAAACACAACCATGTTGCAATACCTGCTCTTTTGGGCAATGATCTCCAGGATCCATCGCCATTTTTTTTTATGTAGTTGATGAGAATCTCGTCTTCTTCTGCGGTCCATCTTCCTCTCCTGAGTCCCACTTTCTCACAGCAAGGTGCTCTCCCCATGATTGATGATGATCTCCCACAAAAACAGTCCACAGAAATTTGCAAGAAGAAGTATGGCACGTTATTACCGTGCCTACCAGTCGTAGTAGTCCTTTAACATTCATTCATATGTTATATTCCACATTTCCACCCAACCTTCCAACATTGGGGAGTAACCTTCAACCAAAGTCATAACTATATAGTATCTTAGTGTCCCTCTGCATTGCTGCTAAACCAAAAAGGAAATTAAAAAGAAAGGAAATATAGGCACACCTGTGAGGAAGTGGGGACAGCCATTGACAGAGATGTCAACGGATATCAAAAGTGCCACAAGAACCAAAGCACAACCAAGCCTTCATGAATCATGTTCATATGGCAGCCCTTATATTTAGTTTCTTTGTTTTTGTAAATTATGCCTTCATAGTATTAATTTGTCCTCACAGTCAGACAATCATTAGCGTCTGGGTTTAGGTGGGACTATGACCACTTTGATTGATAAATTACGATGCATGAAAACCCCAATATGATTAAGCCTCCGAATCACCTCAAAGTCCTTTCTATGAGATAAACTCACAGATTAAGCACAAGGAAAATCTTCAAAACTGCTTATCATGTCAATCTTAGTAGGTTAAATGTAACATCCTTATAATTCACAAATTTAACATGGGATTTATGAGGAGCTCGAAAAGCCCTTTTAAGATTCTGGTACATAATTTAAATGTAACTTAGATTAAAAATGTTAGTGTAAGGAGAAAGAAGTGTAGAAGATATTGGAGTAAACAACAATCATTCTTAGTAAATCTAAATCCACTCAGTCCTAGGAAGAGTTTATGATGTTAATTTTGTTTTCCCATGTTGGTGATCAGAGTAAAGAATTACTACAAAATCTAAGTACATGTGTACATGTCTAAATCATGCCCATCAATCTTGCAATAGAACTGCAACATATGTTGTCCCAAAAGATCATAAATGTCAGCCACTTGATTTGTTTTCTTTCTTTACAAGTTCAAGGTATTTATTGCACATACGTACTATATATCAGGGAGCAATAGACATCCTCCACTCTACATGTTGTTCTATTAACGGCTCAACGATTTAGAACTTTTATCCCTCACTTTTATTTTGGTCTAGATTGCAACCACGCAAGAGTGACTCACAAAAATATAGAAAATTGATAGAATGAATATCTTAATCTTAATCATGTACAATTGATTTAGAAGACAAGGTTAATTATGTTCTTTTAATTGGGTAACAACGATTTTTTAGAGTTTTATTCTTTAACAATACAAAATAAGTGGTTATAAATATCACAAAATTTCCTGCTTTTGAGCATACCTTAACGTCAAGAAACACGTACGCAAATGAGTGTATATGCGACTTGTTTATATTATAACATAAATTAACACAAAAACATGTCATTATAATATGAATTGTCAGTTATATCATATCATAAATTAACACAAAAGCTATTTCTAACATCAAACTCTCAATTTCAAAATGTGCAACAAAACTATAGAAAATGAACATGATTGGAGCAGTAACTCAATCACGTACAATTAATTTAGGCAATATGATTAATCATGATATGCATGCCATTGTTCATATCAACTTAGGTGACATAATTAATCATGAGATGTGAGCCATTTTTAGTATCAACTCCATAACCACATGAAATTAAGTGACATCTTTCATTCCCTTCCAAAAATAGGAAACATGCACCTACCTATCTTTTATGATTGGGGTACGTAACTTAATTAATATGCACATACTCTTTTTTTATGGTCCAAATATAGGAAATGTTCACATAATCTTTTTCAAGGTTGGAATACGCAACTTTCTCATGTACAATTAATTTATGTGATGGTTTGAAATACGTAATATAATACAAAGGTGATATGATTAATCATAGGATGTAAGCACAAAGGATCTCCTATGAGGGAGGATGCATACCATAAGAATATGCTCAAACTCCTTTTTTATACTCCAAATATAGGAAATATGAACATACTCTCTCTTTCTTTTTTTTTTTATAGGTGATATTTATATGAAACATGCACATTCTCTCTCTCTCTCTTGCACTAATTAATCATAAGATGTAAGCCATTTACTCCCATCCACATATAGAAAATATGCACATACTTTTTTTTTTTTACTGTATTTGTGCAATTGATGAGATTTGAGTATTCGACCTCTAAAATAAGTATTTAAAGTTTTGTTATCGTACAACTAATAATTCTCATACATACTCTCAAAATATCACAAATTAATGTATATAAATGGGTCACAAAAGTTTAGGTATTTTAAATTTATATTCCAAAACAATCGTAATCAAACTATAGTTTTCACAGAATTTATGAGCAAATTAAGAAGGTCCCAATCCAGCTAAAGGCAATGTGTCCATGTTCGTTTCCCGGTATTCGTTTTCCACGTTGTTGCCTCTCTTTCGATAGTTTTTCAGACAACCTAAAGTTTGTTTTGTTAGTGCTGATGAATTTGATCCCTGGCCAAGTAAATGGATGATTTATATTTGGACATGCAATTCTTATTGCTAAATATTATGTACACGCCAAAAAATAAAAAGGAAAAACGGTAATGATAAGTTAATTATTTAAAAAAGGGGTGGACGAATTACATCTCATATATATATATGTATATATATATATATATGCTCTCCTGCGACATAGTGAGATGAGATGCAAGAGTTTTTCATCATTCTCAACCCTACATTGATTGAAATTAAAAAAAAAATCAAAATCCATTGAAATGAAGAATATTGAATTATCCAAAATATAACATTACTTTTCATAATTGTAATCACTTAAGCAGCGCCAAGGGCTTAGGGCCAAAACAATGTAACTTCATAAACTCTTTCTATCTAGGTGCGGGTGATTCACATTTTCAAAAGGTCTTTGTGTTCAGATGTAGGTGATTTGCATATTCACCATATATCTATTTCACCTCACATTTTTTAAAAGCAATGTTCAAATCTTTCTTTCGAATTGAAACGTAATCGATAAGAATTTCGTCATTTTAAAATCGTTATAGTTACAATTGTCTATATCTTAATCAAATTTCATTAAGTGATCGTGAACTATATTCATTTTTTCACTTTAATCCAAACTATACAAGATTATTGATAATTTTGAACCCTATAGAATAGTAGTTCTTGGTTATTAACTCAAACAAAAATAAGGCAATCGTGGCTTCTAGTAGTACTCTCCATCATACAGGCGGCAGCAAGAGTAGTAGTGACCTAAATTCATAGCAATAAAAAGTGCCGACAGTTTAATTTAATACTCGTAAACGTAAGAAGAAAAATGAACGATGCTACTAGCCCTCAAAATATTGTCTACGTTCCCTCATAATCTACCACAACATTTGGGTGTAAAATTGCATAACACGCAACGAAAGGATCTACTCGCTTGAAACTGTGACAGTTTCATGTACTTGTACCAATTAATGTTGTTTGTACGTCAATTAAAGTTGTAATCTAACCAACCCCATCGATCACGTAACTTAGGTGGAGTTGTATACTAATTTGAGTAACTTTATTATTGGTACGAGTAGTTAGGTGGAGTCGTACACTAATCTTAGTAACTTTATTATTGGTACGAGATAATTGACAAAATAATCTCTCATAAATTGATGAATAATTTTTTTTTATTCATCACATTTAAAATAATAAAAAAAAGATTCATAACATTTTATTAGTATACATTTTTAGTTTTCGGTCACAATTTTATCTAATTTTTCGTCAAAATAACAGTGTTATTATGATCAAAATTTGACAGAAAATTAGGTAGAATTGTGACCGAAAACTAAACAAGTACACTAATAAAATGTTAAGGACATCTTTTCATCGTTTTAAATATAAGGGATAAAAAAAATTATTCGTCAATTTGTGAGAAATCATTTTGTCAGTTATATCTGGGTATTTAATATTTGAGAGTTTAACATATGTTCAATTACGATATAGGGACATGTTCAAATTCTGATAGTAATATGATTGTCAATATTCAATAGTTGAGGATATTAATATGTGCTCAGTTACAATATAACGAGGTCATTTTTTTCCTTTTTTTCGTGATGTAATGTATTAATCCCTTCTTCTTACCTCTAATACTGTGTCTGAAAGTTGTGATTTTTTTTTTTTTTTTTTTGGGTATTACATTGAGTAGCATCTCTATTTTTCTGACAACAAATAATTTTGGAACCGAAAGGGCTAGAAGAAAAACAAAAACCAAAAGTAATTTCAAGAGGTTCAACAGGTCTTCGCATCTACTGCTACAAAATACAAAATCTAGTGTAGTTTATCATTGAATATTGCAGAAAATATGTCATTCTTTAAAAAAAAAAAAAAAAGAGTTAAATTTTAAACAAAGTTTCTATCATATTCTTAATAAGTAAGAATCTAGTATAGTGAATTTATAAATTCTTTAAAAATTATGCCTTTCAAAGGTGGTTTTTTTTCTTTTTTTAAGATAAAGAAATAGATGAAAAGTAAACATTTATTTTGGGACGAAAGGGTATAAAAATATGTATTTCAAATTTCAACATTCTAAAATTACAAATTGTGCACTAAAAAAAAGAAGAAAAACTTGTTATGAAAAATGAGATTTTATTAAATTATTTCAAAAAAAAATTGTTCAATGGTATTTGATTTAACTAAATTTACACACACACACAAAAGTTTATCTTGCAAACTTAACAAAAAATTTATTTATGATATTTCAAGTACTCCCTCCATTCCAAAAAGAATTTACCTTGAAAACTTTTTCTTATCTTAAAAAAAAGTTTATTTTTAAACTAAAATTTTAAAATATCCTTACTAATAATAATTATACAAACACAAAAATAAAAAATATATATATAAATATAAAATTATATATTTAATTATGTATTAAATAAATTATATTTAATAACTAATAAAAATTTATATTTTAATTAAAGTGATTTTTTTTAGACGAGAGAGTATTATATATGTTATTGGTCCAATCTTTTAGAAGAATGAAATTCTACATTGGCCTCAAAATACAAAGGTTAAACTTACCATACCTTTACTAAAGTCCCAAGGCTCCACTCCAAACTCTCCAATCTTAAAAAAAATTATTTAAAAAAAAAATGCAAAGAGAACGACGCATGAAATAACATTGCAACCACCAATGTCATCTTATCTTTCCACCACTTTCCAAATCTGGGAGGACATCCCCACTTCCTCAGCCTGCGCCCTTTGGCTCAAGAATGAAGAGACATCTCCGTGCGACATTGAAAAGATGTTTCTGGGTACGGCTTACATCCCGGGGCCAGTCGATCCCTACACATGATAAATTTAATTACTGTAGCCAATTTTACTTAATATAGCCAACACCGCCTACCATGATATTTCACCATCCCTATAATACAATATTCTAAAAATTCAAGTGTGTTCAATTTTAATTAATATAGCCAACGCAGCCTACCATGATATTTCACCATCCCTATAATATAATGTTCTAAAAATTCAAGTGTGTTCAAATCATAGCCGTGTCCACATTCAATTTCTTGTATTGCATATCACTTGTGTTGTGAAAATAAAAGCCGACAAGTTAGGTATTTATTTTTCTTAATTTTTTGAACTAGAAAATTATCTTACTTGATATATAGAATGAAGGAAAATTCACATTCAGTGAATCATTTATGTAATTGTTAACTTTTTTGCTAAAGTTAATATATCTACTATCTTTTAGACCAAAATAATAATAATAATAATAATAATACAATATTCTAAATAGTTTATTTCACAAGTAAAATATAGTTGAATGTCCAATAAAAGGACCAAATTTTTTAGGACTGCACGCAAACACACAGTTCGCATTAACGCAATGCACCTGAGTCCTGGGCACCCCCAAACAAAAAATCTGATCAATGCATGAGAAAAATCTTAACTGGACGTCAATAATCACCAGTTGGGAACATCAAACCGAATGCTCCACGTACCCAATGGTAAAATACATATGTACTTTTTTGGTCCTCGAAGAATTCTATTCACAAACCAGGTCATGGAAGATGCATTTAGGCAGACTATTTTTCCATGAAAACTACCTTTATGTCCAAAACAGCATCTCGTAGGCGTCTCTATGTAATGGTCATAACAGTTTTGTAAGCTCACCGAAGATCTACTACATCAAACTTGAAATTAGAATTCATGTAAACATGAGAGCAGTGCTCATATATGGGGCTTCCATCCTCGGGCTCTTCATGTGGATGGAAGCCACGCTGCTGACAGTTGCGTATGACAGAGACACCAGCCGGATCACACAAATGAAAAATGCCATGAGGACTGCAAGATCGATACAAGCAAAGGTAAGTACACAAACTTTTGACGTGCAAGGGTTGCAAGGATTATAATGGATTTCGTTATTCTGACCCACCATAAGCTAAAAAAAAAAAAAATTTGAAGGAGCAAAATAGAAGTACAACTCAAGATGATATCAGCTGGTTATCCCCTTTTTTTCATTTTATTATATATGCACATTATGAATGAAAAAATAAAAGCACCTATTGGCTACGTGCTTTTTATGAGAGTTGACAAAAAAAATTGATATGAACCAAAAAGAACTTGAGGTCCAACTTGATGCAAAGAAATGAGGAGTATAAAACTCTTTGTCACATAAAAGCTATCAGAACCGAAGCATTCAATTTCCAATAACTTAAAGGCAGCTCCTATAATTCATAACAAGCAAGAGAGGACAAGGAGGTAGGTTCATATGCAGAAGATCTAAATGTACAAAATATACCAGGATGTATCAGTGGGAGCCATAACAATTGCAACGGCTTCTGGAAGCATGACCTGCCAAAAAGGCCAAATACATTCAGTATAGCAAGTATGCAAGCATCTATGACAGGCACAAAAAACTGCAACAATTTCAAAAGAGCTTGTTCATAATCCAATATAATCCAGCTGAGACTTACATAGAAATCAACACCACATTTTGACTATCAGCCTTATCTAATGACACTGTGTCTGCCAATGAGAAATAAATTCTATACAAGTAGAAACAACCAACCTTATCTTCAATTGAATTTATGAATGGCATAATCCAACAGAAGAAAATGGGAAGACAAAAGAAGAAGGGACAGGGCTTGGGGAAGATGTCTATTTCGGAAATATGAGGAAGAAGTTCATAATGAGATTGAAAACTACAAGAATGAAAAATTCTCTTTAAGTGCACATACTCAATGCAAACTTAAACCAACATTACTTTTATGCTTGTGCAATCTATTGAACTACACAAGATGAGCTTTATTGCATATGCTTTTGATTCATCTATACAAATATGAGCCAAGCAAAAAGTAATTGAATTTTAATTTTAACTAGAGGAAACACCCAAAATCGTCCTCCACATTTCAGCAAATAATCTTTTTCATCTTCCACTTTTAAAACGGAACATTGCTTTTATGCTTGTGCAATTTATTGAACTACACAAAGAAGAGCTTTATTGCATATGCTTTTGATTGATCTATACAAATATGAGCCAAGCAGAAAGTAATTGAATTTTAATTTTAACTATTATCAAAGGAAACCATTAGATTTGCATGTTTCCCCAAACTTTCCTCCTCTGATTCTTCATATGATAAAATGGATAGCCTAAAGAAGAAAATATCATTTCTGATTTTACCTGATAAGAATAATGTGTGTGAAGATCAACCGACGACATGAAGCAGGTTTGGGTTGGATGTGTCTGAAAATCACATAAGAAAAATTCAATGGACAATAACAGATCATAAGCGATTTAAACAAGGACCATCAAGTGTAATTCTAATCAATTTCCTTTTACCAGTAGAACAAACTTTTCTTTTCCTGGTGATTATTCTCCTACTCAATGCTTGAAAGAAAACACTAGCTAACGTGGATTTAAAAATTGAACTTGTACTGAATGGATCCAGTTAAAACTTGTATTGATGTTC
Source organism: Gynochthodes officinalis (assembly GCA_020080225.1). Classification (NCBI taxonomy): domain Eukaryota; kingdom Viridiplantae; phylum Streptophyta; class Magnoliopsida; order Gentianales; family Rubiaceae; genus Gynochthodes; species Gynochthodes officinalis. Next base: position 892,776 of record CM034619.1, on the reverse strand, counting down.
ATAGAAAAAGTTAAAATGCTGTTCAAGGAAAAAATGAAAGTGAAGATAGTAAGTATATTATCCCTTTAGAAAACAAAATGAAAAACCTTTTAAAACAACAGTGTAGACATAAAACCAGGTCCGTTCCACTCATCGCCCACTATGAAGCACAAGATTAGCAAAATCAATCTCTGACGAGACATAAAAGTCTTCAAAGGTTTCAGATCTTTTGTAATAGTTATATGGCTCAACACATTCAGCCAGATGAAAAATGAAACTCATTAGAGCTATTTCCAGACTTACATGAATCCAACCAAGAGGAAAAAGAGAATGTTTGTCTTGAAACTCAAATATCTCCTCTTCATTCAATGTCTGACACTGAAATGACAGATAATAATATTAGTAACTAATAATTAATAGCAAAAGGAGCTGAAATTAAAAAACATAATGGACCCAGTAAGAGAACTGCTGAATACAGTGATCATTGACATGAGAGAAACCAGGAATGGCATCTGTATTTGATCCACTCAAAACAGACATATGCATACCCAAAGAAGCAAACATATGATCACTCCTTAGTAATGTACTGTTAATTTTTATCCCTATCCATCTCTTTGTAGAAAGGTCAAAAGCAGAATCAATAATTTCACTTTGCTTTTGGTTCCCAAAGAACTGCTAGTTATATTTTGACCAGTAAGATTGCCCAGTCATCATCATCGATAATAAAAAAGAACACACATACCAACACTTTTATTCTTATTACTACTTTCACGCTTAATTTTTGCATCACTGGTTTGCGCACCCAGGGTAATTGCTTTCAGAACCACAGAGTGGGGTCAAGAGAGATGAAGGTGAAAAGAAATATTGATAATTGAAACAAACAGCTTTAAATAGTTGGCAACTGGAAAATGGAGATATCTCTTACTGAATCTGAGGTTGACTCCTGCTTTGGGACAATAAGTGTTGTTATCTGGAATACCCTGTTTTTCTGTAATTTGTTAACAAAGAAATACAGCAGTTACAATTGATTAGTACATAAATAGTTCCCAAAAAAGAAAAAAGACGACTAGATGCTCGGGTGGGTTGAGCAAACATTACCAAAGACCCTGCAAGAACCCCACATGTTTCTAAATTTCTTGCTGTATTTTTTTGAGCCAATCTTAAAAAATCATCCATCATCTTCACTGGCTGCAACAGAATCAAACAAAGGAATCATCACATTTGTGATGAAGAAATTGTCAGCACTTAGTAACTTAAATTCAAATGAATGATCTGTATGTCACCAGACATAATTCCTATTGTGGCCTGTAAGGTAGTTAGATATGTCTGGTTCACGTGATCAAAAGAAAGAACTTACAATATGCACATGCTGATAGGAGTTAGAACTAGGTGTTGAGTCTGAAAAGGATTTTGCAGGTCCAGGTCTTGGGTCTGCAACTTTTGATGGAGATAAGGGAAGACACTCTGGTTGCACTTGAGCAAGAACAGGAGGAGGAGATGGTTGCTTAATAAGTGGAAAACTATCTCTAATTTCATCCAAGGGACGAATTGAATCCTTGTCAAGAGATGGCCATCTTCCATCATCTAAAGAGAGCACAGATGCCATAGCAGACTTTTCAGCCTCTAAGCTGCCATCTTGTGAGATAGAAACCTGATTAAGGCTAAAAAAGATATGGAAACACATTTAGAATGTTAAAAATTTTGGGGTAGAAACATAAAAGTAAATCATGATTTCTTCTGAAATAAAGATACTCAAAAGAGAATCCATAAAAGTCCTACAAACAACAACACTATATCCATAGAAAAAAAAATAGAAACTTTATCACAAAATGGAAAATGACCATGATTGGATAGGTTCCTGACCTAGAAATCTCATTTGAAACTGATTCTGCATTAGTTGGATAATTCACCTGCACAGAACAAATCTCAGTTACTTTATTCAAACTAAAAATGCAGATAACAAGCAAACATTACCTTAATCTCAGATGTTGGTCCTAGCCACTGACCACGAAGACCATTCGGTCCTAAAAAGGAGTGTCTAGACAATGTTTCTTGCTTTGGCGGAGGTAAACTCAGAGTTCTGCAATATTTTCAGAGAATCACTAATCCATAGAATATCTGCAAATAAATATTCAACAATCCACAACGTGGAATATGAACAAGGTGCTTAGGTCTGAAAAATAGATATGAAGAAGACATTCTCCACCTTCAACAGAATCAGTTCATATAGAGCCGTAGTTAATGAATACTCACAGCTTCTGGAACTGTGTGTCAATGGAATTTGATGACATTATACGATTGTAATCCTCATACTGCCTCCACGAAGGCTGAGTCGTTGTAGAAGCTTGTTGTAACTGCAAAATAGAAGAAAGTAAAGTTGACATGACGGAGATTTATAATGCAACTAATATTCTAGCTCAGGGGAACTTTACTGCCGGAGAGAATAAGCATATAACTGAAGCATTAAAACTCCTGTACCAAATTAAATAAATCCCATACAAAGATGACAAAGTCCAGAAATGCCAACTACCAATATGAAGTTATAATGGATGGCGAAAAAAATATTAAAGCACAAACAGAGAAATCATACTAAAACAAGTAAAGAGAATCAAGTGTGTACTCTCGGAGTATTGTAGCCTAAAGACAGCCCATTATTTCCTGCTGGCCTTTCTATGATCCATGATGGCACATATGGGCTACTTTTCACCCCATCAAATATATATTGTTCATCTGTTGCTTCAGCTCTTCCAATGGCCTCCAATTGCTTCTGTACTTCAGGTTTTAACAACTCCAGTTCATCTAGCACACTTAACAATTTCTGAAACACAATCAGCACGGTAAAATATTGCATCTCTCCATATAAAAGCCCACCCAAAAGACAATCTTTAGTAATGCTTGATTCAAATAATCAAAATTTTTACTACCAAAACTTCAAACTAACCTTTCTAAAAGATGTCCTTTCTTTTGGATGCAAAGCCTGATAATCTCGATGATACGGTATAGTTTCGGAAACCAAACTGATCATAGAGTCCATATTAAACTCATAAGAATAAAAATTTATCAAGAACATACAGAAGCAAAGAAAAAATATAGCAGCAAAGTAATTTTTTTTTTTTTACCTTGAATATCTAAGAAGTATTACATACAAGTCAATAATATCCTTTTCCTCCCGGTATATATCAGCCTGCACGTAAAACCTCAATGAATATAGCAAATAGCCTAAAATCTAACCAAAATGAGCTAATAAACCCTAACTACAAACCAATCATTCCAGGTATTAAAGCAGCTAAAAATTCGCAAGACATCAGATGAAACAAATAAGAATAATTTGATCTTAAACAAAATATTTATGCACGCAAAACATAATCCGTGCGAAACCTGTTTGAGGAGATTATCGGCAATCCGGTAGTAATTTCGTAGAGGAATTCGATTATCAACGTCAATTTTCCTCGTCATGTCGCTGACACTGATCGCCGATTTCGTCGCCGGCCGCCTCATTTGGCACAACTATAGAGAACAACGTCGTATTCAAGCCGGAAAAATAATAAACCGGAGGTTTCTTCGCATGGGGGGTTGCTCTGATGGTTAAGTAAAGCTGGAAGGTGGACCAAACTACGTCGTTTTAAAAGTACGAAGACGATGGCGCTTCTATGTCGACATTATCGCGTTTATTTGCCTAGAGATCATTTTAGATAACGGATCCGTACCGGATCGTCTTTATGCTCCGGGTATGCGAAATGGAAATAAAAATATTTGTTTTAATATTACATTAAGTTTGCTTTACTTTTTTTTTTTTTTTTAAAAAAATCCTTCTCTTTACTCTTCTCTAACTAAGGTTTGAGTTAAATTAAGACTTTTAGCATATTTTATCATTTTATAAATATGTAAAATATATCCATTTCATGTTAAAGGAGATTTTTAATTTAATTTATGTATGTATCCGGTTTCTTTAACGAATTTAATTATTTTTACTATTGTATATGTCTTGAATTTGAACAAATTATTGAAATTCACTCCGCCTACGAATTAGTCGGGCATTTTTCACAAATTTTATGAAGAGAAGTTCTTATTTTTATATTGGTTGTATGGAAGCAAGATTATCCAAAAAGAAAAAAAGGGACTATGGGAATAATATAGATGGACATGCAGAATTCAATAGCTCAAACGAGGTTTACAAGGGTCCATTACTATCGCATGTAATGGCTACAAATTTGATTGGCTATCCATTGACTGTTACCTAAAACATTCTACCTTACATGGATGGCCAATGGATCAGTTTCAAAAAAGAATCTACACATCGGATTGTCTATCCATTGAATGTTAGCTAAAACATTCTACTTCCATGGATGGTTAATGGATCAGTGATTAGTGATTAGTGAAAGTCTTCAATGAGAGCTGAGAAAATATTTCTGGGATGTGACCAAAGTGGCATAGAGAAGCTCATTCCAGGAGTCTGGAACACCAGGAAGGCACCAGTGGCTGCAGTCTTGTATCATCCCAGGCCTCCTAAATGATGCTGTTTGGCCGAATATTGAAGGATGAGCATCCTTTCTGTAATCTGTCATTCTTGTAATGTTTAGGAAGAACACCGGCGTCTTCATCTCTGATAGTACAGACTCCAGAGCGCGCATCATCCATGGATATGGAGAAAGATAAGTGTCATTTGTTATTGGTTGTGTCTCACCATCACAACTTCCCCCAGAGTTCCATTGACCAGCTCTGCAGAAACCATTGATCAACAATGTTAAACAAGGTCAAGAACCTATTATTGAGCTCATGGCAACATTAACAGGTTGATTAGTGCATACCCTGCAGACAGCGGATTGAAGTATGGCCCCAATACTACTTGCATAATTGGCTATTTTAAACTATTCACATATACAGATACACAGAAATAGAGCAAGGTGTCGGATGTGGATGGTATTACTTGAAATGGGAGGCAGAGTATCCACGGAAGAAGACCATTGTTCGACTGCTGTTGATGTTGGAATCAACCCACCGCGACCATGTTCTTAATGCCTTGGTAAATGCATTTGCCACTTCTAGTCTGTCGTAGACATGATTGCCTTCCTGGAAGTAATTGTCCCTGAAAAAACACTACTTTAATGAAGAAAAATGCTTAAGGTTTTCAAACAACTGTTAGAAAAATATTACTGCCATGATAGTTATCGAAGGTGAAGAAGAACAAGCATCTGCCTGATGAAATGCACCAAAAAATCTGAACTTTACCCTTTAAAAGTTTTCTGGTGAGTCCACCAGTGGCCTGTATTAAAAATTATGATATCAGCATCTTGATATTTGGCAGAGGAGGACTGTATCATGTCCAATCTGAGTGTTTCTCTGCGAATTCCAGCCTTGCTGATGAATTTCCATTCTTGAACTAGGAATGGAGACCTGACGAAGTCGACTGAGAAATTAAAGTCCTACATAATGAAAGAGTAATTAAACTTTAGAAAATGAAGACGATCAGAGACCCCAATTAACATGGATAATTAAGTTTTTCCCTCAAATCTGATTTAACAATTCTGGCTTTCATTCAGTATCAACCTGGAATTTGAAAGAATAGAATCCTTCGGTCCTGAATTCACGTCGACCTGAAGCTTCATACACATTGCTGGAATTGCCTAATGGCGCTTTCAAAGCACAGATCAAAGACTCCCACATGTTCCGATTGAGTGAATCCCCAACAAACACCACCCTCTTTCCACTCAGCATTTTCAGCATTTTCAATCCATCAAACCTGGACATAAGGTAAATAGAGGTAAAAAGATAGAGAAAGAAATTAAATAATACCCAAAATCTGAACCAGTCAAGAATAGTGATCACTGAAACCGATCAAATGGCTTAAATTAAAAAAGAGAGAACCTTGGGAGTTCGCAGCCTTGAGGTTTCCATCTGAGCCTAAGATAATCAGAATCAGGCCTACCGTTCTTGAAACAGTTGAAGGCATCATCAATGGCATAACAGGAACCTGGTTTGTAGAGAGGCATAGAATCATCCATAACCCAAAGCCCATTGAAAAAATCACAAGAACCGCTCATATTCTCATCAACTGCACCATTCTCAGGCTTTTCCGCAGTTTTCTTGATGCTTTCAACAGCAGAAAATGTGACAGCACCAGTGCGAGTTCTCGGGGGCCTTAAAATGAAATGGGGTTCGTTGGAAACAACAGATGATAATGATGAGATGTAATTCGAGGCAGAATGAAGATGGGAAATGAGATTTGCTGAAGTTTCTGCAGGGGAGTTGTTGGAAAGGGGTGAAAAGAAAATGATGGCCAGGACCAGAGTTAAGAACAGAGTGAAAAACCCTTTTGTCCTTGATTTCGGGAGAGGGTAACTGAAGTTTCTCGATAATTGCAAGAACAAATTCTTGAAGGACGCCATTAGAGAGAGTGGTGAAGAAGATTGAAAGCATAGACTGGCATTGGCGGTTATATTTAATCCTGACAAGACGTTAATTAAGGAGGGAAATATGTTTGTTGGTATTTCTTTTGATTATTTGACAAATTTGACCTGATTTTCCACGTGGCTGCAATCCCTTTTTTTTTTTTTTTGGTTTTGACATCACCATTCATTGAATTGAACCATCAATAAAAATTTGTAAATTTTACAACAATGTAATGAAATAATGCCTTCAATTCATTACACACAAATCAACCAATATTCTCTCTAATTTAATACTCCAAAATGAGCATAGGACAGGGCTTTGTTAAGGGTAATGGTAACCCTTACTAGGTAAGGATCATTTTCCTAACCCAAGTGTTATTAGAGCTTGGCGCACGACCCTTCAAGTTCGATTCCTTAGGATGACAAAAAATTCTAGTCCGTACCTTTTAATCATTTGGCATTAAATAAGTAAACCTTAATTTAATGGTAATTAATTAATAAATAATGTGAAGGCGGAGCGTGGTGGAGGATAAGAGCCTTGTTTATGGTAATGGTAACCCTTACTAAGTAAGGATCCTTTACTAGCTCAATTGAGAGAGAGAGAAATTATAATGTTTAATCATTTGGCATTAAATAAGTAAACCTTAGTTTAATGGTAATTAATTAATAAATAATGTGATTTCATTGACTGGTTTTTTATGATCAAGAAGATTAGAGATGCTCTATTTTTCTTTCTGTGTTGCACAGTTTTTTTTTATAACTCTTTAAACTCTATAATTAGTGGTATATTCTTGTATATGGAAGTATTCTTCTACAAAAATTAGACTAAGAGATGCATCAATTTTTTCTTGAAGAGGTTGTTTACTGTTGTATTGTGTAAAATTCGGTTCAAATGATGTTCCTATAATACTCCTAAATCAGCCAGTAATTGTTGCATGACAGCGTGATCATTTGAGAGAAGAATTTGGTCAGATTTCTTCAATCAAAAGGTTTGAAAGAGATGACAAATCATTTAATATTGCCTTCAGAAATCAAAATGGAAAAGCATTAAGGTCACATCTTACAAAATAGATAGGCCTTGGCAGATCCATTTGCTGTATATACCAAGAGACATAACAAACAGAAGTACAGTATGTTTAGTGCCCTTATAAGCATGGATACAAAGTGCATCATAGCAATAAACGACGTGCCATTATCATCAAAACAACCCCAGAAAAGAAAATATTAGAGCCAGTCTTGTGTGCATAGCTATTCTCATCTTGGATATGCTTAGCAACATTAAAGTCACCTGTAAAAGAAGATGAAAAGTAATCCTCATGAGAATGGAATATAGCCTAATCATTAAGAATGTTGTTTGCTCATTTGACAACCCAGTTCAATCACTGCAATTGCTCTTGTCAGTTTTCTCAAAAGTACAAGAGACAAAACAAGAAGACCAGTAATCACAAAAACAGGTCACCTGATTAAGCTTACCTCTTTTACTGCCATAACCACAACCTGATTTAATTGTCTCTTTCACATCACGTATGGTAGCCTTGTTATAGAACTTGAAGCTATAGAATATACTTTCAATACAATTCAGGACAAGGGTTGTCTCGGATGCACAAGGTCCATGGCAGTACCGGTCTGTATAATCTGGTGGCACATTGAGTTCTCCTTTCTGGGACAACCTATACTCTTCATTGCAGCTACTATATATCTGTAAGAAGACAAAAAATCAGCATCCTTCATGAAATGCTGCTCTTAATTATTGCCATCCCAGAATTCGAAAAGAAACATGGTAAAGAATGATGTGTAGCTGTATACATAGTCCTAAAATCTCAAGTTTTTTGGTTGACTTACTTGTTTTTCATTGAAACATAAGAGGGCTTGCTCTACAATGTGATCTGGATTAGTGTCTGCACTTCCTGTTTCAGGATAATTTTGATTTGCACCTCCTTGTCCAGGGAAATATTCATTTGCAAGTACTCCTGCTGCTGCTGTATTAGAAGAGTAAACATTATCTGCTTTGCCTGCCAAACGTTAGAACGAAGAATCAGAAGTTATGGCAATAAACGGTAAAAGGGAATGGAATTATGATACTTCTTACTCATAATTACCAAATTGGCAAAAAGAAAAAAAGATGCAAAATACAGCCAAGGCAAAAATCCAGTGCTTTAGGGAAGTTGAGAATGCCATTGCAGAAACTTGAAAATTGCTTTTGTGAAAGTTCACAACTAGGCTAATCATGTTTATATTTGTTCACTATGCATAATTTAGAGACAATATATAATATTATGCAACTCACTAATTTTCAAACCTACCAAATTCCTTCAATATGACAGTCGTTGAATGGGTTCCAGAATCACAATATTATAAGTCCTGAAGTTGGCAGTTTTTGCTTGTGGGGGAAAACAAAAATTCTTGACGTCTAGAAGTTAACGTATGACAATTATTTGAAGGGTATTCCATTTGATTTGCATGGCCATAAAGCAAATAGTTAAAGCTTGCGTTGCATGAAATTAAATTGTTGTCACCTTGATAATGCCACCAAACAATCTTATTATGGAAGGGTATAAATCTGATTTGATAAAGGTCATATACCAAAATACAATGAGGTAAAAAAGTAAAACTGCTAGGTGGCCTGCTCTCCGGTGCTGGTGAAGGCAAAACTACATTCGAGAATAATTAGCAGCCAACAGAAAGCAAACCTAAAAGTATTGCCCTTTCTTACATTACAAGAAACTCAAATTTGTACATCTTTTTATTGCCATAAGGTAAGACAGGCTAAGTCACACGTAATGAGCATGTGAATGAATCAAGTCTTCAGCCCCAAAGCTAAGGGATGGGGCATTAAGTAGAGCTGAAATGAGGGAAACCTGAGTGCATAGGTTAGTACAGATGACCCAACTGATGAAAATAGCAGTTCACAAAATATATCTTCCCATATCTTCTTTGTTACTCAATAAGGAATCTACAAAAACCAATATTTCTTGAAGCTGTGTTCATAAATGAAATTAAGAAAGTCTAAGCGCATTTGACATGTTACCGACAACCAGAAAATAAAAGAATCTAGATTAACCTTTCCTTAATCTATGATGTCTTCATTACTGTTCAAGCAACTATTATCTAGATATAATATTTGGAAAGAAATGAAATCTAAAGAATAAAAGATATTCGGGGCATGGATTACAAATATTTGAACCATATCCCAAAAAATAGTGACAATATCTATCTGAAGGAAGCACCGAACACGCAAAAAAAAAAATTGTAATGTACTTCTTGAACCCTTTAAAGCAATTCTGCAACATGCATGGAAACTGTGCCCAGGCCTAGAGAGGCTATTCTAACCCTCGGTACAGCACAGGAGAGGAAGAAAATAAACTTCTATTTCTTCAGTTGGACATCTTATGAGGACTTCGTGGAAGTCATTAGTCACTACACAACTCAGAAATCAAACAAACAGCCTCTCATATTCAAGAAACGAATCACATTCGAGGACCCTTAATCTCTCTTCCTGGTTTCCCTTTTTTTGCCAGTTGCCATAGCAACAAAAGCATTTATAAGTTAATTGTTCCCATCCATTTTCCTGCATAAAATAAGAGAAAGAATACATCAAACTCACCAATTACTAATATCAAAGAAGCACCCCCTTGAGATTATTCCAATTGTAATTGAAAATGCATGTTTGTGTTCTCTGTCTCTCTCCCTCTGTCAGTTTCTCTCACACCTTTCCCATTTTAAATTCACACACAAACACACACACGAGAGAGAGAGTAATGCCTCAAGATTTGAAGTCCTACAGTCTCAATAAATATGGAGGTAGCATGAGAACTTCAAGCTTGTGATCATGACTTTATCACCAGAGTTATGCACCAAATATGCAGTCCATTCTAAGGATGTTTTGAGCTTCAAAAATGCTCCTAAAAATTTTACTCATTGGGTTCATAACTGCATATAACATTGTTCACAATTCAGCGGAGCAAAGACAAAGAAAGAGAGAGAAAGTAGAGGAAACTGAAAATCAACTCATTTGTGTGCATACCTTCAATGCATGAAGAGACATAATTAACCAAAGTTGGCAGAGAACTGATCAATATTCTAAGCAGGTGAGCTCAGAGCTTTATGATGCATGAGCAGCAAGAACACATGGATAGGGACATCCAAACTGTGAAACACCATTTTTCAAAACCATGCTAGCGAATGCCAATGGGCTTTAAAGCCATCCCATTCTCTCTGTATCTATGATAGATTTCTTGTGCGTCCTCAAATCTAGAATTCTTAACCAAAATCTCCATGAACAGGTTACATGTATATACATCAGGTGCATATCCATTTGCCTCCATAAAGTGAAATAACCCTATAGCCTCATCGACTCTTCCTAGTTCACACAAGGCCTTTATAAAAGCGGTGTAAGTAAAATTATCAGGGCACAAATCCAATGCCAACATGCTTATCAGCATCCTCTCTGCCTTCTCAATCTTATTAGTTCTGCAAAAACTTTGTATAAGAAAATTGAAGGAGAGAACATCTGGCTTAATGCCATCCCTCTGCATTTTCCTCAACAAATTTATTGCTTTAGGGATATCTCCAGTGACGCATAACCAGCGGATTAATATATTATATGTGACAGCATTGGGAATTACTCCCCACTCTACCATTTCAGTAAAACAATCGAAGGCATCCTCAATCTGGTTTGTTCTACAAAGTCCATCAATTATTGAACTAAAAGTGTAAATATCAGGTCTGAAACCACACTCCAAGAGCATTACAAGAATCTCTCGTGCCTTATCTACATTCCCAGCCTTGTAATACCCATCTATAAGAGTATTGATAGTGACCAGATTAGGTTTAATACCTCTCTTCTGCATCTCTCCAAAAGTTTCTGATGCCTGTTCAATCATTTTTGCTTTGCAAAAGCAGTCAATTAGCATATTATAAGCAGCTACATTCTTTATAAGCCCATCTTGAAGCATCTGCTCCAAGTACTGATTAGCTTTGTCTTCATTTCCTGAACTGAACAAAGCCTCAATAACAGTAAGATATGTACTTAACCCTACCTTCGTACCTTGTTTAATAAAACAATCTAATATCTGGCAAGTCTCTTCGGGAGACAATCCCTTAATCAAACAAGTCAATGTAATGTTGAGCATTGAACTATCAGCCACATAACCTCTTTCCCAGCATTTTCTAAGAAAAGAAGCCACCTCCCTTGACAAAGAACCATCGGAAAGGCAACATAGTATAGCATCACAAGCAACTTTTGGCAAGACAATCTGTCCCTCCACCCAACTCGATAACAACTCAAAGGCTTCGCGTGGTGATACACAACGAAACACTCCATTAACCAAGGATCTGAATGTAGCTTCATTTGGTGTCACATTCTTCTCCTTCATTTTTTCTAGAATGCCAAATGCCTCATCTACTCGTTTAGCATTACAAAACCCGTCAATTAGGATTGTATATGTAAACACATTCGGAAAAAATCCCAATCCTTCCATTTGCGTCAACAATCGAAGAGCCTCATCCACTACACCTACCTTACAAACTCCATGAATGAGAATATTAAATGTAAACCTATCTGGAGCACAGTTATCCACCTGCATTTGCTGAAACTTAAGATAAGCCAAGTCAAGAGAATTGGCCTTCACTAAAGCATCAATTACTGCATTATATAACCTAGTGCTAGGACTAAGACCCAAATATGATATCTGCTCAAAAACCTCAGCGCAATACTTTCCAAGCCCTAACCTCCCCCAGCTACCAACCAAAACACAAAGCAAATCCTGAGTAATTCTAAAACCAGAGTTCCTGATGTCCCGAACCAAGTCAGAAGACAACAGAACTGGACCTTTCCTGTACAGGATATTACTTAAAACACCCCGAATAGATTGATTCTTAGCAAATGAAGGGTTAATACTTAAAACCCAGATATAAAACCTCAAAGGGTGTAAAGGGTTTTCCTGATTTTGCAAAATACTAATGATTGACTGATAGCTCAAACTAATCCTTTTGGCCTTAAATTCTTGTCTGAGCAACAAGCACCAATCTTTTCTCGACAAAATCTGAGTAAAGTATTGATGATCGATAGGTTTTGCTGAAACTGAATTCAAGTTTTGATTTTTGAAACGAGGTTTCAACAAAGATGGATTTTCACCTGCTGAAGTGGCTTTAGTGTTGCTGGTGGAAGCGTCTAGACTACTAGGGGTTAAGGACTTGGCCGTAGCGGGTTTTTGAGCTGTGAGTTTGCACTGGTTGTGACGATGGTTGGTGAGAGGTAAAGCCCTTGAAGCCAAATAACAAAACCCTCTCATAGTCTCTCATTCCATCATCAGCTCGGAGGAATCCAAATGCTGCTGCTATTCCCAATCAGAAATGTTATACGCAAATTTGGATTCAACCGGGCGGGGTTTTGCAGGAGGGATTGATTTAATCCATTCTGTTGTATTACTGCACTAGCATCTGTTTTCATTTTAGTCACTGGAGTCTTGGTTAAATGTAAATTTAGTCCTTATTGTTTGAGTTTCGATCAACTTTGGTCCTTTACTCCCCAATTGTTTAAGCTACAAAAAATATGAACCTCGTTAGGACAGTATATGACCTTTTATAATACTTTTCAAAATATTTTTTTAGTTTTTAATATAATTTTTTATTATATAATTGTATTTTCATTTGCAAAACAGCACTTTCGTAATTATTCAGCAATAGATTAAACGTCCTAAAAAGCTCCTAAAATTGCGAACATTTTTTCAACCTAGTATAAGATTTAAAATTTCTTTTCCATCTTATTCCATTAGGTAAAACTCTAAGTGACGGACCTAAAAAATTATAAACAAAGCTTAGTTATTGTTAGGGTCCGTTTGGACAAGGCGTTTCTATTTGCAAATAGAATAAAGTTGTATTGAAATGTGTGAAAATTTTGGTAAATATTTGTTGATAGAAAATGTATTTTGGAGGGAAAAAATAAGAGGGAAATTTTTTAAAAATTATGTGAGAGGAATTTGAGTGGGAAAATTTGAATTCTAAATTTTGAAATAAAAATGTGTTTGGATAATTTATTTTTATTTAAGAGTTTTTTTATTTACAAATAAGAAGTGTATGTCCAAACGGACCCTAAGCAAATCGCAATGTAATTAATTTATGTACATGTTAGGCCATCAACTGGCCTTCTCAAACCACCAGTCTCATTCAGTACATCGAACTTGTGGCGGGCCGATCTTATTCACACAGCCATCATAAAAAATTTACTCACGCTAGTGGCCTGGCCTGCACTATTCACGCAGTCATTATCAACTTTTTTTACATTAATAATACAACTTTAATAATTTTTTGAGCCATTATTAAAAACATTTTTTGGCAAATAAATTTACATTACATGAAAAACTTAAATTTATATTACATGAATTTAAATTAAATATAAAATACGTAAAACAATTAATAGAAAATAAATTTACATTACATTAAAATTAAAATTTAATAATACTCTTGCAAATGAAAATAAATACTCTAAATTTAAAATGAAATACGTAAAAAAATTAATGAAAAACATATTTACATTACATTAAAATTAAAATTTGATAATATACTTGAAACATGAAAATAAATGTGATAAATTAAATATAAAATTCTTAATCGCATGATTAATTTTTTTATCATACATTATATACTTACAAACAATTAATGGAAAAACTTTCATTACTTTAAGATTAAAAATCAATAATATACTTAAAACATGAAAATAAATACTCTAAATTAAATATAAAATACATAAAAAAATCAATAAAAAACAAATTTACATTACATTAAAACTAAAAATTAATAATATACTTAAAACATAAAAATAAATACTCTAAATTAAATATAAAATACTTAAAACAATTAATGAAAAATAAATTTACATTACATTAAAACTATAAATTAATAATATATTTAAAACATAAAAAAAATACTCTAAATTAAATATGAAATATTTAAAACAATGAATGGAAAATAAAAATATCATATTTTGCTCTAAAAATAGGCAAAGTGCATGTCAATTTGTAGAGAAAAATATTTTCTATTTTTTGGTAAATTTTGTTTTTTTTTTTTAAAAAAATAACATTTTGGCCGTTGCAAACAATTGCAACGGCTGGCCACAATGGGTGCGCGTCACGTCTGACACGCTAACCCACATGGGTCAGCGTTGGGCGCTGACACAAGCTCCAAACGACACCGTTTTGCGTCGTTTGAACGCAAAACGGCGTCGTTTTGGCCCATTAAATGCAAAAAAAAATTAAGGGACCAGGCTGCATTGCCTAGCTTGTGCAGAAGCCAGGCAATGCAGCCTGGCTCTCACCGTTCACTGCCAAGTCAGCAATTTTGCTGACTTGGTTTTATGCCGCCAGGCCGCATGTGGAGAGAAAAGGGGCTATTGAACGTGCCCTTATTATTAACAGAATAACGAATAAGAATAATTTGATCCCTTTGGGCTTTGGGGCCAATCCTAGAAAATCCAAGTTCGAAATGGGTTTTCTTTTTCTCCTTCCCTTCTTAGCTTGAGGATCATTCGGCCTGTATCATGGAATTGAGTTGTTTTCACCATTGAGGTGGGCTGGGCTATGACTAATTCTGTCTTGTCTCACTCTCACCATTTGCTTAAGAAAAAAAAACAAATAATTCTAGGTACATTTCCTCCATTGTAGTGTTGCTTGTAAGGCACTTTGTACTCAATAACAAAACAACAACAATAAAAAAAAAAAAAAGCATAAAAACGCGGTTTGAAATACAATTCAAAAGTCGAGTAATAGAGACTTTCGATAACTAACTCGAAAGTTGGGATTCGATTCTTATTAATTATTTTGGGAGGAAATTAATGTAATAAATTAGGACATATATATATACACATATAATAGTATTCCAAATCACAAAATTAAAAGTATGGTAGTTAATAAAAGGTAAAGATTTAACTGTTGCATTCAAGATAAAAAGCAAGGGTACAAATGGAGAATTAATTACAGAGACTTGTCTTCCCAATTGAGCAGTCCAAAATGGACCTATTCCACAACCCAAAAACATTGGTGACGGTGACACAAATGTTTTGGTTTGTTTTAGGAATTCGCTAAGTTATCCATTCCAGACGTACAAGTTGGCCTCCTCGGAGGCAATTGCTGATGAGGCGTTTTCTGTAGAACATACCAGAAAAACAGCTTATTATGAAATGCACAACTGGTAAAAACTGTTCAACATTATAACATAAATTATTCTTTCAATTTCACACCTGTAGCTTTGGCCTCAATGTCTCCACAGCTAATGTTGGATCCTGGCGTAACCCCGCACTTTGCTATTTTTCATTTCAAAACAAAATTATTTGGCCATTTTCCACAAGAATTGATGCATAGTCGAATCATTCTTTTTATTTTTTGACTTTATACGGATTGTATTTCAATTCAAAACGCATATTTGTACGTTTTAAAATAAAAACTATGAGACAAAAATTATTTTAAAATTTTAAAATTTTAAAATTTATCTTAAAAATAATAAAAATACGTTTAAAACTACAATTCAAACAAACCAACATCAAGTATTATATAGTATTAAAGTTGCCAAGTTATTTGTGGAGTCAAAATATGGTGATGACAATGTTGGGTCTACTACCTTGCACAAAACCCAATCCGCTGAGTCAAAAAAGGCCCGCTCGTGGTCCTACACCAAACACAAGCTGGTTATATTTACTAGAACCATCACATTTTTAAAAATTGGCATTTTATTTTGAATTTTTATATTTTTCAAAATAATTTTTATTTTCCCTTTCTCTACTTATGGAGTTAAAAAGGAGAAGAAAAGAAGGTTATTGTGAATAACTATAATTATATTACTTGCCTTGGAAATTAACGGCTTCTTCTTTGGAACAAGTCCTCCATATTTCTTGTCCACAGAAGCAATCTGTACCAAATTCAGTAATATGATGAGAGGAAATGAGTGTGAAACCACCGGCACCGACTAATAATTGATGCAAACTATGCTCACAGCACGTGGAAAAAGATTCAAACGTACGAAACCACCTATGTTGTGGTACTAAATTATCCTCAATATACGAATGTTTGCGGCGATAAAAATGTGAGATTTGAGTAGAAGAGTAGTATTTTGAACTGAAAATAGCTTGAACCAAATATTATCAACCCAAATAACAGAACCCTTTTGTCATTTGTTGATGAAAATTCAGCAGTCAAATATATTTGTTATGTATCCACTTTGGAAGCCATAACTCTCATTCTCAAAGAAATGGTTTTGGTTATTGACTGATGACTGAGAATTAAGGGTGGTTAAAAGAGCAAAACTTAGTACATAATTGACTAGTTTTGGTTGGTGGTGTTTCTTCAACAAACTTCGAACCTAACTTGGAGAATTACTCTCTTTGAAAATTCTAATTCAGACTCATTCCAAACGCATTTGGATGTTCTAAATAATTGGGCTTAAATGTGCATCATGCGTTTCTTTTGGTGTGGAATTCATGGGATCGACCTTGATCTTGATTGATGGTGACAGATTAATCA
Source organism: Gynochthodes officinalis (assembly GCA_020080225.1). Lineage (NCBI taxonomy): Eukaryota > Viridiplantae > Streptophyta > Magnoliopsida > Gentianales > Rubiaceae > Gynochthodes > Gynochthodes officinalis. The sequence goes on along the minus strand of CM034619.1, from coordinate 875,897 downwards.
AGCCATCATTTTCTTTTGACATGGTACGTACAATGATTCATGAAGCTTTAATTCTGGTACACATCTCATCTAGCCTCGACAACTGGAAATATCATGTTTTCATCATTTAATGTGAAGAAAATTAATTAGGGAAGACGATGAAATTCCATGATTGTGGTGGTTGACTTTGATTGTCGTGTAGGAAATTAACTGAACTTTAGAATAGATCAAAAACCAATACTCAGTGCAGTAAATTCATGGCAAAACACTAACCCACAGGCATTCTTTGGCCGGAAATTAAAGCTCTGAATATGGAACAACTACAACGTTATCACAATCATATGTAGCCATTACTATTTCATTCACTTATTTTAACTAGAATAAATTTCATAGGATGCAGTTGATAAATGCAGATACATTAATTCCATCATGTTGCACACGCAGAAAACATGGTATTTTCAAGAAATTATCTAGCTGCCGACAATATATTTGTCCCTTTTTTCCCCAGATATTTTTTCAGAAGATAGTACTAATTGAGGTTGAAGGAACACAAAAGGAAAAGGGACGATAAGGACAAAAGAGAGAGAGAAAAAGACAAAAAGACTAATATGCTTATGCATACAAAGTAAGAGATGAGAGTACCTCGTGATTTTCGGTGGAAGAGGCAGGATGCTGATGCTCTTGCCCTCTTTTGCTGTCAGCCATCTCCAAATCAATCCTGTTAATGCATCATTCAAACAATAATTACTTCCCATGTACTCAACCTCGTATCAATAAAAAGACTCAAAAGGGCCAACAAAAGTGAAAACAAAATGAATAAAAATCATCACATTCTTTGTAACGTTGTTTGTATTTGCTATGTACTTGTGTGTGCCTGTGTGTGTATCGTACTTTTGCTTATTTGCAGCGTGCAATAGTGTTACAGACTCAGAGGGAAGAGGAGGAGGAGGAAGAAGGCTACACTGATGTGTATATATATATAGATATGCTTATGCATGGATACTGGATAGATTAATATGAAGGCCCACAAGGGCACGTCTTCAACCTGAATGATAGTTTGAAAAAGGAAAGAATCCAAGCCAACAAAATTTAACTTCTCAACACACACAGATAGAGAAAGGGGGATGGAGGAAAAGAGAGAATAGGCTAATCCCTTGAGATGGAGGGAAACTAAAGAAGAAAGCAAAGGATGTGAGACTTGAGGGAGTAGATAAAAAGGTGAAGGAAGGAAGGAGATGGAGGTGTGTGGAAGCGGTGGGCGTTGGGGACAAATTAATGATGGTTGAGTAAGCTGGTAAGATAAGAATAATGTAAATATATACACCCCTTTTCCCTCACTTCTCTCTATATATAAATAATTTGGCTATATGTGGCCTAAAGAAGTCAACCATATGGAGCAATGAGGACAAAAAGTTAACTATGTTTATATGTAAAAAATTTGAGTAAAATATTTCAATAACTTATATAGTATAGAGCTAAGCGAGAATTATTGTATGATTCAATTACTTTACTTATGTAGTATTGACAGTTAATCCAAGTAAGAATCACTTTAATCATATAGTACTCTTTTTATACATAACAATCATTTTAATTATTTAATACTTTTTGTATAAGCAACAATCCTTTTAGTAATGTATTGCAATTGCTAGATGATATTAAAGGTTTTGGGGTAAAAGGAGAGGTAGTAAAAGAGGCCTAAATTCATTACGATCATGACTATGATTATTACGATTACAACAAGCTGTGAACTATGAAAGTTTACTTATGATTATGATTACGATTTATTAGCAATAATAATATTTAATGCGCGATAATTGTACACAACGATTTCGAAAATAAAAATTGCAATAAATGTATAAAATTTGAGGACAAAAATATGTGCAAATAATAAAAAAGTTGAACACTGATATTATTAGCTTTAGGTAATATCCAATTCAAGCATGGGTACATGTGAAATAAATTGCATTGAGGGAGAACATTCACAATTTCCTCTTTACACTTACACTTCTTCATGTAAAGTGTTCCAATCTTCTTGACTTCTGGTTTCACACTTTTAGGTAATTTTACCAATATCAATCTATATATATCCTACAATTTATTCTATTTCACACTTGATTTTGTTTAATGAGAAAACCCCAATATAAATCTATATCTAGTGGGGGGGAAAAACTACTCTAATTAAGTCTTGATCTCATTGAAAGCAGCTTGGAGTGAAATGGGGTGCTTTAAATCTCCAATGTGAAGACTATGCTCACCCATTGGAATTCTTCGAATCCCAAATTTGTCCACTACACTAAGATGCTTACAAGCATTGATGTGAACTCTAACCCTCTGTTGAGCCCCTGCCAAGACATGAACTTTCTCAAATGCTACCAATTGCTTCCCCGGAGCCCATTTACCTGCAGGAGGAGTGGAGAATACGAGAAGTGTATGCGTTCCATCCATTTCTCCCACATTTTTCACATCCAAATGCACACCTAAGTTCATAGCATCACAATTACTATGAACAACTCTGACTGCATTGCTCAATAGTGTTGTGTTACGAATGGCATTTTTGCTTGTTAGATGCACTGAAACAGTGGTTGGAGCATTGGCTAAACCTACACTAAAGCCTGTGTAACTCAAACCAAAGCCAAATGGAAACACAACTGGGCCTTTATAGAAACGATATGTTCGACCTGGATAGCCTCTTGCAGGATCTGGCCTCATGTTCATATCTGTCATTGGCACTTTATTGACATAGTCCTGTGGATACCACGTCATGGGAAGCCTTGCTCCTGGCATAGAGTAATTAATGCATAAAAATGGAATTAGTTTTGTCAAATCACGGGATATGCTAACTCTCATGGACTTAGTTGAATTATTTGTACCTGGATTGGTGGTGCCAAATATAACATCAGCAATGGCAGCACCTCCAGCTTCTCCGGGGTAGCCAGCCCACAAAATGGCTGCTATTCTAGGATCATTTTTGGCAAATGTAACATCAAGGGGACTTCCAGACATTAATACCAAAATGGTTGGTCCTCTTGAAGCTTTTGCTACCCTGGAGACGAGTTCCTGTTGTAATCCTGGTAAAAGGAGGCTTACTCTGTCTTTGGCTTCCGCTTCAATTGATTGATCCAGCCCCATTACCAGGACTGTAGCATCTGCCTCCCTAGCAGCAGCCTCAGCAGCCCCAAATTGTTGATTATCACGGCAAGCAACACCATTACATCCCGCTTGAGGGATGGTCCTGGCGTATCTTCCTATGCCATGTACAGGGCTGGTATAAACGCACGCTTTTCCTGAATCATAGTACCAAAATTTCATCCTTAAAATGATCAGACAAATAAAATTTCTCTAAACTCAAATCAAAATCTCAAAGGTTACTAGATACGAGGATTTGGATGTGCCAAAAAAAATAATAAATAAAAAAATTTAAATGTTTTTTTAAAAAAAGTATGAGATTAAGATGTACCAGCATAGTTTCCAATCATAGTTTCAGTAGCGTAAGAATTGGGCCCAATGACAGCAATGGTGCGGTAACGGGTCACGGCCAAGGGTAGTGCTCGGGCCCGATTTTGGAGAAGAACAATGCCTTGTCGGGCGGCTTCGAGAGCCAGATGTTGATGGGCTGGTGTACAGACATCTTTTGGACCCAAATTCCCATAAGGTTGTGCAGGCCCATCGAACAGGCCCAAACGCATTTGAACTGTTAAGGTATTACTTAAGGCCCCATCAACGTGAGCCTCACTAAGTTTACCAGCACGAATAGCCCGCTCAGTGAAAATAGCAAGAAAAGGCCCACAGTCCAAATCCAAGCCTGCATTTTTTCCAATAATAAATAATTTATTAATTAATTTCAAATGATTTAACAAATGAGAAAATGTAAATTTCATCCCTAACTCCTTAGTCCTAGCTACGAAAAGTATTCCATTAATTACATATATAATTAGAGCAAGTTAGACATTATTAATATAAAATAAAATTATTTTTTAAAAAAAAGTACGAGAACTATTTTATACTCAAAAAGCCAATTTGATTATATAATTTATTTTCCAAGATTTTTGTCTTGATTTTATTTTTCGAGTATCAAGGCTGCTATTTCTTAGATTTTGAGGATGGATTTGATTAATTGATTGTCACGTATTTTGAACCATCAAAAATATTATTAAATAGTCATAAAGACATTTTGAATATTGATCTGATTTTATTCTATTCGTTTTGTTTGAAGAATTTTAAATCTTTAAGATGAAAATATATTTTATTCATTTATCGTTTCATATATATATTCCTCATGAGTAATGATAAAAATAGTGACAAATCATAGTGACTTTGTATAGTGATTAACGTGGGAATCATGAAAAAACAAAATTATTCCTCATTATTTTGTGTTTTGTAATGAAGATGAATGGATAATTTTATCTTTTCATAGTTCCCACGTCAGTCACTATATAAAGTCATTATGAGTTATTACTATCTCTATCATTACTCATTTGTCATTATCAATTATCAATTAAAGTGTTTGAAAAAAAATGAATTCAATGAAATAGTAGTAGTATTGTTACTTTAGTGACCAACCTGCTTTGATAGTGGCGGCAACAGCATCTTCTGGTGTGGGTGTATAATGCTGTTGGTTGAAGAAAGTATCCACAGAGTCACAATCCGACACAATATATCTGCATCACAAAATTCAATGGTTAGTTCCACCAGCATCCTTTCATGAGAAGAGGGATGACTAGAAAGTTGATTGAAAATTAATTTACCCATCAAGATGCCATTGACCTCGAATGGTTCCACGAAGAAGATTAGGATCAGCACAAGTGGGCTTTCCGTTCACTTGATTGTAAGAGCACATTACACTAGCAACTCTCCCTTCCAACACACACGCCTTGAAGGGCACGTTATATGTGTCCTCTAAATCTTGTTGGGTCACCTTCGATTATCATCATTAATACAAAATCACGTAGTCATTCATATTTATAATCGATTATTGAAATAGTTAATTAGTTTCGAAAATTTCTTATCCTTTCTTACCAAAAAAAAAAGAATTGGAAGAAAGGGTGGTTTTGTAGGGTCTTTATTTCGACCAAATACAAATGTCTAAATGGTTATTCGCATTCATTGTCAATATCAAATAGCAATCAAAATTTAATACTATTCATTTTACACGATATCATGCATCAATCAATCGGGTATTCCGAAACAAATAATTCGTTGTACAGTGGAATTGAATGATAAATTTACCTTGGCATTGAAAGTGAAGCGATTGATATTATTCCACTGATCCAAATCATAAGCAGTGTAATGTTTACAACAAGCAGCGACCTTCAGTTTATTACCAAAGGGGCTTTGAAGTCCCCTCACGTAACTCTTTGCATAATTAGACGCCACGAGGGGGTCTTCGCCGGGCGTTTCTTGGCCCCTTCCCCACCGTGGATCTCTGAATATGTTTACGTTTGGGCTCCAAAATGTTAAACCAGCCCTCCCTCCATTGTGCATCGCCCTTGCTTCGTCAGAAACCACCTGCACATCCATGCATGCATCACCAAACTTTTCCATGCAAAATTTGACTCAACCAATCCATTTACTTTTCAACCTTATCTAAATGCCCTTTTTTCATGGATTTTTTTCCATGCAAAGTTTTCCTACTCAACCAATCCATTCACTTTTTAACCATTGCTAAAACGCCCTTTTTATCCATGGATTTTTTCGAGTTTTCTAGCTAATTATTCTTTGGGTTTTTTTTCATTAATTGTGTTACATATCAATACTTTTAAACTTTATTTTTATCTATATTTAAATTTAAGTCATTTAGAAATTATTGATATAAAGTTTAATCATTCACTAATTTCAATTCCAATAAAATTTAAAAATCCCAACAAAGTTAGACTATCCAGCTATAAGAGTTTTTGTAAGATCATTTGGCAATTTCTAGTTTGGTGAGCATGGCTGCCTAGTTTCAATTCCACTGGCTATATATCCAAACTTTGGCACCTAATTAGTCAACTTTTAGTAGCTTATATAGCTCTTGAGGTAAAATAATAGTTTCTCATTGGAGTACACATCAATTAAAAACCCAATCTTTCCAAATCAAAGTCATTTTCAATCTCAACCATTGATAAGTAAGCATAAAAGACTAATTAGTATGTACAGAAGTCCAAGTTAAACACGCCAAAATTGAACTAACATCAATTAACAATTTTATAAACTTATTATATATAATTGATAATATGATCATTCTATTTTTTATTATCAACACTGTTCGATTGTTTGTTACTAAAAATATGAAATTATATTACTAATTATACTTTTTGAAAGTAAGTGCAATACCATCACCAAGTTATACTATTACTAATTACATAATAATAATTAATACTGTTGGTCCCCTCATAGGATCGATATTATGTGAATCGACAAGACCGGTAATTAAATCAACAAGACAGAAAAAACGACAAGACATATAATTAAAACATAGGATCGACAAGACATATAATAAAAACGACTGAGACTGGAAGATGAGGAATGGCTGAAAACAATGGTAACTTACGTGATCCTAAGCACCATATCTTGCTTTTCCCAAGATAAAATTTACTGCTTTGCTGTGTCTCTGTAAAGAGAAACCAGAAAAAGCACTTGGGATTTGTAATCTTTGACACTTTTGTTGTGGAATACATGAAACATAATAATTTTTCTTTTTATTTTTCTACTTAAAATAGTTTATAAACTTCAAGAAAAATCATTACAAGGAGGGCAAATTCCATGGATATAAACTAATCAAGTATGGCCTCCAAAAACTTCGATGGAGATGTAACGTGTATGTGAAAATTACCATAGATATATTTGTTAAGGGAGCTTTCCTATCTTTCTGTGCGCCAGCCCACTTGCGGTTTGTCTTGGTATGGGCAAAAAGAAGGATGACGGCAACTAATATTGCTAATAATTTACAGAGCTTTTTATCTTCCCCAACTTAAAAGTTTCACCATAGCAAGAGCTTCATTGCTTCACATGCAGCCCAAAAGCTCCAAACTACATAAATACTATTCAATGCTTTGGACTATTATTGGCCAGGCTAGGCATAGTTTTTATTATAATTATGTTTTTTTTTTGACAAAATAGATTTTCAACTTATTTTCATACTATCATAAATGTTCTAGCTAGAAAGGAGAAAAAAAAACTAAATGGGTAAAAAGTTGTGTCCTTCATGACAAAACATGTTAGCCGCCTTGTCACACTGTCAGTTTGTATTCAGTCAAAAAAAATATATAGATCAGTATATTTGACCTTTTATTACGAATCTTGGACATGCATGAATATAGATAGACTCGAGAGACAATATATATATATATAGCGTGAAAGAAAATTTGGTGCACTCATCGTCCAAAATCATTAAATTCTCATAATTTGACATTTGATGTGTCATCAGTTTTAGTTCAACGAAGTTGGTGTTGAATTATATGTGTTGGTGTCTTAAACAAGACAACGTACGTAATTCGTTAGTATATTCAGAAGTTCTGGCAACAATAATGTTGTTGTTACATGGATAAAGCTTTTTAAATATTCTTTTTAATTTTTTTTTTAAATCGAAATTACTTTTTAGGGAAAAAAAAAATACTACTACCATTTGTAACTTCCAAACCTAACCCCACTAAGCTCATCTCCACCTCAACCGCTACATTCTTTTCAGATTTTTTTCTTTAAAAATTTATAATTCATATCTCAATTATCAACAACAAAAGAAATGATTTAATATAGATGGCTATATTTTTTCTGAACCCTTTTGCAATCACATAAAAAATAAATAAAGGGATATTAGAGAAATGCAGAAAATTAAAAATATAAAGGATATATATGTATTTTTATACCCGGCCAATTTCTTCCCACAACGAGGCATTGAATGATGCGGCAGTGGTGATGACTTGAGGGAAGCTTGTTGCACCTGGGAATTCACCACCAAAGTGGACTCCCGGCGAAACAGCCACCCCGTGAAGAGCCTCCGACCACCACTCGTAGCCCTTGATGCCCAACCTCTCCACCGGGGCAGCATTGTTCACCAGCAATCTGATTTTCTCTTGCAATGTCAATCTTCGCAGTAAATCATTAACTCTATCACTCATAGGAAGAGAAACCCTACAGAAGGGAAAGTTTTTGGTCATTGCATTGTTGGGATCGCATGCGAACGCCGGCGGCCCTGATTCTGCCGGAAAACAACAAGATAGGCAAATGAAGAGGATGATTAAAAAATGGAAGAATGGGAACTGTGTACCTTGGCTTTTAGCCATGGTTTCTTTTGCTTTTTTCAATACGTGCTTTTGTGGGACTTTTTGTTGTGTGTGAAGTGTGAAGTAGAGACTCAGAACAGAAGTGAAGTGTATATATAGATGATTGGAGGAGTGAAAATGGTGGCTATGATGTGGAATTACAAGGTTTCATGATTGGATTTCCACGTCCTTCCTAGTAACGATCGATCCCCTTAGTTTGTTGAGTGGGCCGGAGGGTAAGGATATTTGTAATGCTATTAGTTGGGAACAAATATTGTCATCATTTATAATAAGTTTGTAGTTCTAATTTGCAAGCAAGGGGAAAGAAGGGTTATTTCCATATACGAAAATGAAAAAGGAGGAGAGTTAACACTGAATTGTGATGATTTTGTAAAGAGTAATGATATTCGTACTGACTTGACAGCAAGTCATCCCGTATTATTTTATATTTTTTAAAGAAGATGATGAGTGAATTTTGTCTTTTTATATTTGCTATATCAAACACTATAATTAGTCACTAATAGTATCATTACGTTTTTTGTAAATGATTCTATCTACTTGGTTATGTTCAGTTTTTTGATTTTTTTGACAAATGGTTTGTAGCCCGATAAATTAGAATTACAATTTATGATGTGATCGGTGATAATTTCAGAGTTTTAAGTCTATGAGGAGTTTAAATAATTTAATAGACATAACTTTTAATTCTTTCATGTATATATCCCTTTAGAAAAAAAGGACATGAAGCTAATTGTTGTAGACTTGTGACGATCACTAAGTGAGAAAGTAGGATACGCAATTGAGCCATTTTCCACAAAATGCATGATTCGACCATGTAATACGCTTCTAGATGTACACACACATAGTGATTGAGTAGTCTTTAAGATGATTTTGAGTGACTAAAGATTAAAATAATAGTGCTAATAAAACATACTCACCTCCTTTATCCTCTCTCATGCAAATTCTAAACGCAAAAAAAAAGTTTTAAAAAAAATCAGGAATTTTTAGTATATTAAACAAAATGAAAAATGTTTGATGAACTCAGGGAACAATCATGGCAAAAAAGACCTGAAAATAAATCATCACACTTTATGTTTAAGAAACAATTAATTACAACAAGAAAGTAACGAACAATTAAACTACTCAACCACTAAAACAAAATGTACCAAATTTTGGTTCTATTCAAAAGTCCGGCTCTTTATAATTAGGAAAAAACGTAAAGCACTTACTACTTTATAGGATTCTTAATTAAGTACGTGTTTTAAGGTCCCATATACATCTTTCTCTTCTTTTTTTTTTGGTTCCTTCATTTTTATGGCTCTTACAACTCATCATAGGATTGTAATTAATATGTAATTTGTGCTTTCCAAAAAATAATGTTTTGGGTTCACAAATTTATTTTATAAATGGAAACAAGGTGGAACAAACGTTCCAATCATTGAAAATGTTTCCATGATTAGTAGCTAATAATTGAATTAACTTGCTAGGTTCATTGGCTGTAAATTAATTAAGGACTTGGACTAATGGAATGTGGAAATTTGGGATGAAATAGCGAAGGACCACATTTTCACGTGTAGCTGGATGCATGGAGGCATGCATTACCTCTTCAGATAATGACCTTGCCTAGAAATAAAATTATACTATCATTATATATAGCATCATAATTAGATATAGCTAGCATCAATCAATCATGAAAATAATTATAGGTTGGATTTGGGCATGTCACACATCTCTATTGATCATTTCTTGATTGCTATTCTGGAAAAAAAAAATATTGAGTGTAATGACTATATCACGTCAAATTGTGCAATCTAATTCATTGGAAGAAAAAATTATTTCAAACAAATATGGGAGGGCAAAAAATTCAATTTTCGATAGAAATCTTAAATTGCATAACTAAAAATATATGCATAGCAGCACATATAAAGGGTTTGTGTATATGAAATTAGGAGTTCATTTTCTTTCTTTATTTTTTCTAAAAACATTCTTTTTATTAGGAGATTATTTTGAGAACCCAAAAATAAAAAAGTAAAAAATGAAGAAAGTTGTGGTAAACCGTGATGAAACAATTATAGAGATGAAGTTCTCTCGTGATGAAATCTTCCCCGTGAACAAAATTCCTGCAAATGGTAAACCGTGACGCTTGTCCTCTTCTTTGGCATGATAGTATACACTATATACTGATCAGTGAATGTGTCATTGTGCACTCACTTTAATTGGCTTCAATTTAGGTCTTGTTTTTAATCCTAAAAAGGAAGGGGAGGAATCAACAAAGAAAAGAAAGAACAAACCGGATGCTTCGATATAGTATTTTTGCATATTTGCTGGTTATCAATCTGTTTCACGTATTTTCAATGCATGGTTTTGTCATTTCTCGTTTTCCATCAAAATAGACTAACATTATTTTTAAGGTAAAAGAGAGAACACGACGGCGATGGCTTACATATTCATGCCACAATCATCAAATCCCTAGAAAACATAACATTATAGGGTTTTTCAAATAGCGAATTCACATATGATCCAATCTGACTTGTATTCATCCATGCTTTACGTTTTACGAGTTACGATCTGAAATCAATCGAATTGGTTCGGTCTAATTTTAAATATTCGTAAAACAATATATGGATCAAATATTCAACTCTATTTAATTTTATCTTTACTAAAATATTAAAGGGGTGCTTGGTATAAACTGTGGGTTTAGGAATAGAATAGAATTGAATTAAATGATAGTAATTATGTTGTTTGGTATTATTTTTCTGGAATGGATTCAAATTTTATTAATAGATTTTATATTAAAATTTAATATTAATATTATAATAAGTATATTATCATTTTACATTACATTACATTTAATAAAATCAGATCTTGTACCAAAAATAGGCAAAGCGCATGTTAATTTGTAGAGAAAAATATTTTCTACTCATTGGTGAAATTTGTTTTTTTTTAAAAAAAATTAAGTGAAATGCTCATTGCAAACTAGGGGTGGGTTTGCATGGCATTCGTGTGCTGTGTATTATAATAATATCGGTAGCAATAATATTCTAAAATTTTTATTTTTTTTAAATGATCAAAACGACGTCGTTCGGCATCTTTTTTATGCCAAACAACTTCATTTTGATCCCCTTTTAAAAATAAAAAAAATTTCAGTCTTGTAGAGAAAGGACGTCGTTTTGATCAAAACCCATCAATACTACTTTCATTCCATTCCCATTTATTCCAAACCCACAAACCAAATAATAAAATTTAAACATATTCCAATCTATTCCCACCTAAACCCACAAACCAAACACCACTTAAATATGTTATAAATTACATTACATGATCATCCGATTTAAAATTTTCGAATCAAATTAAATCAATTTTACAAATACCATAATTTTGTAGATAAAAATGGACCATCCTACGTAACAACAATGCCCATGCATACATAGCTATCTTTTCGTTTTGAGTTCTTAAAGTTAATAAGACACACCAATTAATGACCAAACCAATGCACAAACATATATTCCTCTTTATTGGGTCATTTACCTCGAATTGATAGTATATCCTCAAATGTCGTAACCAACAACACACAACAGCTGTTTGATGGATTGACTTGTGTGATGCTACAATGTTGTTACTTGCAAGTTGCAATAAAAAATATATGATAATCCAATGGGTCCCTTGTTTGCTTGTGAATTTTTGCTTTTCATTTCCTGTTGGTTCACAGCCTATAAGTGGGATACTGATTTGATTTAGCATCTTAGTTACTAAATGAAGGCTGAGTAGAATGTAAAACAAGATTAGTTGTTATAAATGAGCAACGTGCTTGGAAAGAAATTCTCGAGTCACGAGGACACAATAACAAATTTTCCAAATGATGATGTTTTTGAGTATAGTTAACGGCATATGTTGCATATATTGAAAACGTGAATGATGGCATTTGACATTCCTTCTTTACCACCAAAAAATATATATATATAATTAGTGATTAATTTTTTTATATATTCACAAAAAAAAATAAAGTTATACATTTATTCATTTTTATTTTTAGAATAACAAATTAATCGCATAAATTTTACCTTTTACTCATTTATCTCTCGAAAATTATAAATTATTCCTCGTAATTGTATTGTATTGTACCACCGAACATATTGTAGGCATATATAAAACGTTTTGCACCACCCGTAATAAAAAGTATAATGTCAATATTATCCCCTCTTTTATTGCACACTCAAAGTATTACCCACTTCAAAAACACTATTTTAAAAAGACTTTTGTTCCCCAAAAAAAGATTTTTTATTATTCTATTTGTGAATTAGATAAGCATACGAATTACTGTCAAATCCAAAACTTTCAAAAGTATTCAATAATTTATACTATAAAACAAAAATATTGTGGGATTATCCAATTCGTGAATAAGATAAGCATACGAAATACAATCAATTGATACATTTCTTAGTGGATATGATAACAAATTTGAATATTACTTCCAAATCCGAAACTCTAAAAAAAGTATTTCAATAATTTATTCTGTAAGGGTATCCTTAGCAGCCAATCACGTTCTTTCTTCTCCAGTCAGCAATCCGGCTCACTTGCGTGTACGATCCACTTCTTGCCGTTAATGGACTTACAAAACGAGAATGGGCACCACATTTAAACAAGACGGATTTTGCCTTCGTGATGGGGGGCCCAAACTAGGCCCACATTGGCCTAACTTGATCCGCAACACTAATCGTATGGATCTTGGAATTACTGATCCATTCGACAAAGAATATATGCAACTTGTAGTAAGGTGAGGACAAGTTTATACAATTTTGTCTTCTTTTTTCTTTTCTTTTCTTTTCTTTTTTTTGAAAAAAAGAAAGGTCAATTCACGTGTTGGGATTTGATTCTTATAGCTGTGAGTTGTAATGAGTTTATTTTGTTTGTTCCTATAATGGTATTGTGGGGTTTTAAAAAAAAAGCCATTATGCTATAATAAGGTAAAAAAACAAAATGAAGAAGTATTGATTCTAATTAATGCAAGTAAACCCAAAAAAATGAATAATGAGTAGAGAAATATTATGTAGTTTTAATTATCTCTAAGTCTATATTTCACCCCTTTTTTAATTTTCAAATATTATTTTGTGACAAATTATTTCATACATTTATTGCACCATGTAAAATTATATTAACAGAAAAAATTAAAAAAATATACTTATAATTTAAATGGACAACCTATTTACATAACAACGAGGAATGGAAAACAATAACACAGTTATACATACAATATGTTTTCATATTATTTCAGTCATAATATAAGTGGATCTCTGCTTTTGTTTATGCCTTGAGTTAAATTTAGTAGTAATATTTTTTTAACACGTTTGGAGAACAGACGCATAATGAAAAGGTAAAAATACTAGAGTTAATATCAAACACCCTCTCGAGATCTTATTAAATAACAAATCGGATATTGAGATTTAAAAAATAACGAATATCCCCTTGACTAATAGTCAAACTGAATAATTTATCAAAAATTGACATATAAGCAAGGGGGTTAATGTTATTTTTCTTCTATTGTTAAGTTCAAAACTGAAAGGACAATCTATTGACATATTTTTCTTCTATTTTTCAAAATACTATTGTACTTCCAATTTTGAACTTTAATTTTGAGAGGAAAAGAGTAGAACAAAATTTTCTCCTGTATACAACATTCATTAATGCCTGCTGGTTCTGACTGGATTCCGCAATTCTTATCCATCTGCTGATCTGCGGATGAGAATAGACAGGAAGATAGCATTGCCAGCCAATGAAACATCATCGTGCTGCTTTGTCTTGGACTTCTCCACAACTTGAGCTTTTGTGTTGTTTATAGCTTGATTCCTTTTCATCACTTAAATGCACGGATAGAAACTGGTCTCATACTCGTTTGGAGCTGCGTCCAATTCTCTTATCCTATTATCCCAATTCAATGAAGTTTAATCTCCAATCAGAGTGTCTGAAAGAAGCATACAAGACTAGGATGAATCCATTACCATTAGGACATCTAGCATGGTGGATAAATTGAGGGATTGTTGGATCGAGTTAATTTTGAATTAATATAAACATATTACTCGCTGATATACAGTTTATTTGGTTAGACGTTAATTTAACACTAATTATTTTATAAACATGTTACATGCTGATATACTGCTCTTTTGACTGGACGTCAATTTATGACGAATCACTTTTAAACTTATTTATAATTTCTTTGATTAAATATCAGTTTAAAACGAATCAATTACTTACTTATTTATAATTTATAATTAACTTTATCTTGTGATTTATAAAATCCACGAATGAAAAACATAAATGAAGAATGCATATAAATTGTAATTTTTAAATGTATTTTTAATTTTTTAATTTTTAATTTTTTTTATCTTATAATTACTACTATTATATTAAAAAGTACACAAATCGTATTTTAAAATGAAATTGTGCGCAACCAAATAATGAGTGAGGAATGGGGGATTGCTTTAGCAGTTGATGACTTTTCAAGAACGAAACGTATAAGCAAGCATCAAGTACCTCAAGTTGAATGACAGAAACTTTCGGCAGAGTAACGTATAAGCATGAAGCACCTCTAGTTATTGCCAAAAAAATGCATTCCAATCGAGCAGTGCAAAGTGGATTTGATTTTATTTTATTTTTTAGGTAATTTTTTCCCTTTCCCTTTGTTCTGGAATTTCAAAAGGTAATTTCACTTGCTGTATTTTTTCACAAGCAGTCAAGTTTAGACCCAAATCAAACTTTTATCCACCTTTTCTGCTTTTCACCATCACATTACTGCTGATCATCGTGGATTGCAGTTTGAACCTGCTACATTTAGTGTAGCTGCCTACTTACAGTTCATGATCATCCCGCGTAATTTGATGGGTGGACAATAAGCAATTAGCAGTCAATTAAAACAAACATTGGAGAAATTCAAGATATGAATTAAATTAAGAAAAGTGAAGCAATGGTATTATACATAGAAGAACAAGACTCGAGAAAGCACTGAGACAAAGTCGAGAAAGATAGCATCTGAGAGATGTCTTATTACTATTACATGTTATTTTTTGTGGTCATCAACTGCCTAAGCATTACAAGCGACTCTTCTTCACCGGTCCCATCTCCTTTGCCTTGGCCCTCAACAAGTGCTTCTGTATTTTTCCAGTGGCGGTCTTTGGCAATGGTCCAAATACAACAGATTTTGGAACCCAATAGGCAGGCATCTTTGATCTGCTGAAACTCATTATATCCTCTGCTACACGCTGCTGATCAGAATTTTCAGCATCTGGCTTTAAAGTGACAAATGCACAAGGGGATTCCCCCCAACGTTCGTCCGGCCTTGCCACCACTGAAACTTCCAATATTGCTGGATGTTGGTACAGTATATTCTCTATCTCTACACTACTGATATTTTCACCTCCAGATATTATGATATCCTTTGATCTGTCCTTGATTTCTATGTAGCCATCTGGATGTTTGACAGCAAGATCACCAGAATGAAAGTAGCCGTTTGCAAAGGTCTCCTCATTGGCTTTTGGGTTCTTTAAGTACCCTTTCATCACAACATTACCTCTGAACACAATTTCTCCAATTGTGGTTCCATCAGCAGGGACAGGTTTATTGGTTTGTGTGCTGACCACATCAACACATTCCAAGCCCACATACCGGACACCTTGTCGAGCATTCAGGCGGGCTTGACTTTCGGGCGGCAGTAAATCCCATTCAGGTTTCCACACACATATGGTGGAAGGGCCATAGGTTTCAGAGAGGCCATAAGTATGTGCAACACGAAAACCTCGTTGAGACATTGCAAAAAGAACAGAAGGGGGTGGAGCAGCTCCAGCTGTCATTACATGCACAACACGAGGGAGGGGGAGAATGGCCTCTTCTTTTGAAGCATTCACAATTGTATTGAGAACCACTGGTGCAGCACAGAAATGGGTGACACCAAGATTAGCTATGGCTGAATAAACTGCCTTTGCAGTAACCTACCAAGAGAAAAAAGCAAAAGAGTAAGTCAAATTAGGCAACAACTGTAGACAACATAATGTATCAGCATACAGAATAAGAATGCCATTCGCCAATTCTGAAGAGTTGTATGAAAATCCATGAGATCAAAGACTAATCACATTGCAACTCTAATATGTACCCTAATTACCATCTAGTGCAAAAGTAAGTACTTCACGTACATTCATTGTCCAAATAGGAGCCTAAAAGTTGTCATCAGAAACAGCTTCATCAGATCACACCAAGCTCAGCAACATACCATCATTCTATTTGCATGAGAAGTTAATGGTTAGTGCACTTTTGTGCTATATGTGTTGTAATGGCAAACTGTAGCTACCACTTAAATTTTCATACACTATTAGGATTGTGAGTTGATCGTCCAGGTAATGATATAGTCATCTTCTGCATTACCTACTTCCCATGGAGGAAAAAAGGAAAAAAGAAGTATAACAAAGAGAGTACCTGTCTAAGGCATACACTTGTCCCACAAATAACTGCTAATGTCCAAGGAAAACACCAACCATTGCAGTGGAACATAGGTAGAGTCCACAGGTAAACTGCACCTTCTTTCATCCCCCATATAACTGCATTACTGAGAGCCATTAGATATGCCCCTCGATGGTGCAGGACCACCCCCTTGGGACTTGCAGTTGTGCCAGAAGTGTAACCAAGAGCAATGCTATGCCACTCATCTTGTGGTGGTTTCCACGCAAAGTTTGGGTCACCAGTTTCCAGAAATTTCTCATATTCCATTGCACCTTTTGCAAGGGCATATTGGAGTGATTTTGCATCACAGGATTTATCAGCAATAACAATCAAAAGAGGAGGCTTAAAATTGCCTTTGCTCTTGTCAGACCAAATCTTTAGAGCTTCCTCTGCCAGTGAGAAAAATTCTTGATCCACCATTATAACATCGGTTGCTGAGTGACCCAAAAGAAATGCAATAGTTTGTGCATTTAGACGAATGTTGACAGCATTTAGAACTGCTCCAGCCATTGGAATACCAAAATGAGCTTCAAACATTGCTGGTACATTTGGTGCAATCACTGCAACCTGGCATTGTGAAATAGAATAAGTAGTTACAAAAAGTGAATCAGCTAGCACCAAATAATAAGGTAAAAGTTAGACTGCCAATTTGATGGCAACAACTCAACGTAGAATCATCAACTCCAAATATTAATGACCTTCAATCACGTCCATTACCTTATGATAACTGAGAGTACCTATGCTCACAAAGGAAATTCAGTAATTGCTTTTGCTATTTTTTGTAATTACATTAAAAGCCAAAACCAGCAAAAGCATCAAATAGAAATCTGCAGTCTGACCGCTAACTATAGGAAGTAAACTACTTGGACAATTGTGCACATGATACTCACACTGGGTGCTGTAACCGGGATAAGAAGGAAGTTATAAATTAAAAAACAAAAAGCAGACACCCAGCTACCCATTCTACTTCAACACACTTTTTATGTCTTTCTCTATCAGTTGTTAGTTTGAGTTTAATACATATACAAAAGAATCGTTTTGCCAACCATGCACCTAATGATACTCTTTTCTCAGGGACCTGCTTCAAGTCTTTGTTTATGGTTGGGAAAGGATTCACTAATGAGGTAAGGATGACGCAATCACATATTAGAAGGATCTCAGCATGGCCACAAGGTCTTTCTGAAAAAGTGATGGTTATGTTTCGGACTGTAAAAAGAAGATAACATAAGTATCAAAGGACCCATATGATATCCAATGAAGTAGGCACAAGTAAGCTGTTCTTTTGGCACTCATCCGTTATGTTCAGGAGCTTCATCATGGAACCAGCAGCTCCTTTGCTCAGATATGATTCTAGGCATGGAATTTAGAAACACTTGCATGATTCTAAAGTTTTTGGTTGAAGAAAGTTATCATTCCTAAATGATTGAAAACTGCCCCTTTTTTCTCTTTGAGTCTTTCCAAAGTACTCCAATTGAAGAGAACAAGAGAGATCTTTGCTTATTCACACGTGAACAGCCCAAAACTGTACTATCCCCATGAACATTCTTGTCATTGAAGATTTTCTTATGCCTATCATTGTCCGCATTCAGAATTAAGTAAGATTAATTCCTCTTTGATTTGTCCCACAGTTTTCCTTTCACTATTGCCAGATAGAGCTCAGCCTCAAAACGTTATTAAGAGAACTAGAAATGACTTAAATATAGGCCATGCTATAAATGGCTACATAAAATACAGAAGAAACATGCTTTAAACTCTTAACATTTTCCATCTTTTTGTCTTCTATAGTCTGAAGTTTTTTCCTTTAATAGTATACTAATCAGCAAATACCTGCAAATAAAATAAAAACGGAGCACAGAAAAGGAAACAGACACATACAACTAAACAGTGAGATAACTCTAAATATCCAGATCATTCACATCCCAAAAAAATAAAAAACTTCAAAAATCTTTGTTGTTGCCCCACAAGCATTATCCTGGGGACAGATGATCAGGCCAAACAAGCATTATCCTGGTGGCAATGCTTATTAGTATAATAATCATGCAACCTCGCAAGTAGTGGAAAGGTCAACGTAAGAGAGACTTCAGGAATCAAAATCTCAACCAGGATTACATGCTAATTCTTTATTAACAGATACACAGAATCTTGTTTATAAAATTTAATCATATCTGGGCCAGATCAATCCCATCCAATCCTGAAATTTAAATTTGAATAAGCATTAAAAGTATCCAATTTTCAAGGAAGCCAAGTTAATATTCAAAACTGCAAATAAAGCAACTCGGTTTCTCTAGAACACAGAAAAATGATTCAGTTTGGACAAGCTAGAGTGGATAAAAAACCAGTTAAATGGGAAAAAAAATTAAAAATCGGAATAGTATGAACAGATCAAAAACTAAGAACAACCAGAATTACTAATTGACAAAAATACGTATCAGAAAAAGGGAAAAAAAAAAAAACTTTATTAAACTGAAAGTATAAAAACAATACCAGTGTCAATATCAAGAAAAAAGATTAAAAGAAATCTAGAAAAAAAAAAAACTACTAATCCCAGAAGTAAGGAGACGATAAATGCAAACCCAAAAGTCAAAATCTTTACACAACACAGAAACCAATCACCGAGCTCAACCCAGTTGAGTATATCCTCAGTTTATCAAAATCCGATGATAAATAAATAAATAAGTACAGCAAACACTTAGCAAAGAAAGTCAACCCTTATGAAAAACCAGAAGGAGTAATACAGTATTAATTACCGTGGTACCGAATGTAAAGGAGCGTCTAGTGAGAGCGGAGGCCAAACTGCGGCAGCGCTGATAAGTTTCAAGCCAAGTGTAGCGATCGGAGGCATGGATGAGAGATGTGCGGTTAGGATAAACTTGAGCTGCTCTTTCCAGGAATCCCAGAGGAGTAAGAGCTGTGTAGTTTGCTGGGTTCTTTGGGAGATCATCTATGTCTCTCTGCCCAACTACACCCGCCATGGCTCCCGTTTTTCTGTCGCGTACTGGAGATTAGTGTGTGAGTGCGTGTTTTAGCCAGCTGAGAAATGCGGTTGAGAAGAACTGAGGAGAGGTATATATACGTGGGAGTGGGACCGGGAAAAACTATTACGTCCCTGGAAATCAGTGGATGTGTCTCTTTGGAATTTGTCCTGTAAAGTAAACAATTTTTTTGTTCTGGATTCATTGAATGGGGTTTGAGAATTTGCGTTTGAGTTTTTGTTGTCCATTGGGCTGGGATTTATACCTTCGTCGTGGGTGGAAGGAACAACCTAGGCCTCATTTTAGCACTTGTTCGACTTGGTCTCCAATTCAAACTTTGATACTGACCTTATGGGCTCCCTCTGTCTATCCTGTTAGACCCTTAAACCGTTCCCCACATATTCTACGCCACTTATCAAATGGCCAAATTAATACAATAAGTATTTCAATGTGTATATATACATACACGAGCAATAATATTTATAGTGATTTTTCATAATGATTGATTTGATAAGTATAAAATAATAATAAAAAAAATTTACTTACTATTTTACATTTTTTTTAAAAAAGATGATAAGTGAATTTTGTCTTTTAATACTTACTACATCGGTAATTATTAAAAATCACTAAAAGTATCATTACTCTATATACACACACAGACAGAAAGCTAGTAATTATATTTTCTACTGCTTAAATCCTATAACTAATTCAAACTTTGAAATATATGTTTTACACAAAAATGTTTTGTGATAGTACTATAGTATGAGTTATTTTTTTCAATCTGAAACTAAATGGTGGATCGTTATTTTTTGCTCTATAATTCGTACACTCTGTATTATAAATATAAATATTTTATACTACATTATATATAAATATAGTCTCGAAATCTATAATATCATAGTATTTGGGCGGCCATAAGGGGTTTTAATCCGTTGAAACCACGATGAACTTGAGGACTGCATTACTGCTGGGCTATCACCGTCGGCTGTAGGGCTTGAAGGAGGAGTAGAGAACTCATCCAGTGGCTGTAACTCTTCAAACTTTGTAAAAGTAACCAATACTCTTAATCGTGGGAACCACGGGGGGATAGCAACCTGAAACAAGATAGGGCTTCTCAATGCAGGCTGACAAAAGTCACAAAACAATGCTTCTATACTGTGAAGATTCTAAATGGCAGTTTTAAACTGCTTCCAGAAATTGAGAAGCATGCATGATTCAGTACACAAGAAGGTGCAAAAACAAGAACATGAAGGTGCAATAACCATGTAACATACCGCCAATACAAGCCATATGTAAAAGAATATTTTTAATGATATAACATGCAATACTCCAGCCAAAAATAACGATAAATTTCCCTACAACTTCTGTCAAGAAAATGAATAAAGCAAAAATAAATTTGACAACACAACTGAAGGTTAAAATAGCAAATTTTTATTCTCTTCCATTACCCAGCTAATGGAGATTTACCTTTTACTCTCAGCTCTTTAAACCACACAAAAAGTATGAGAATATGATTTTCCATATTGTTCACATTGCGACATGCAAATTTCAAATTTCAAATGATTAAAAATTAAAAAGCCAATGAGAACTAATTTTTGATGTTATAGCCAAACGAACAATTTGTCCCCGTCAAACCAACCTTTGCCATTCGTCTTTCATTTGGATGGCTTTGCCGAACAAATCAAATAGCCCTTCATGTTGCAATTTTGTTCATTTTGATTTTGAGTTTGTTCAGTTTTGCTTTTGTTCCAAATCAATTTGTTCGGCTTTTGTTCAGTTTGGCTAGAAGAATTTTTTGTGAGAAGAATTCTTATGTGGTTAAAACTAATGAAAATAAAGATAAAAGACAAAAAAAATCATAAGTGTCTTTATCTAATTTGGTGTCTAGCAAGAAATTTATTAGGATGATCCTAATAAACTATATATATATATTTAAATTAATTTATATTTATCACATCATAATAATATTATATAAATTTTTACTACTGATCAAACTGGTAAAATCAGTTGATCCTTAATTCGTTAATTTCATCTGTTCGTGCTCCGTCCGATTTTGACAATATTGGTTGAGGGTGATTAACTTTGGTCATATTCTAATTTTCCATCCTTAACTATTATTCACGTTTCAAAAAATGGGCAATAGTTGTCGATAGTAACCAGTGGTGATATCAAACAACAGACAGATGTCACGTGTAATGCAAATGTTGCCTAATTAATACATTGTCGATGCACGCACTAAGATTTTGTTCCATCTTCATTGTCTTTGCGGAGACACTCGTCGAGGCACGACTTAGGAAAACAGAAGTATGATATATTTTTTCCATCTAAAAGAAAAAGGGTTTTTTTTTTTGTTTGGTCAAAATAAAGCCCACCATTGAAAGCAATTATTATAATATGTGTATTAATAATAATTATATATAATATATAATTTAAAATTAATAATTAAAATATAAAATCACGTATTAATAAGTGTGTTAAATGTATTATATTTAATAATTTTTAAAAAAATTTACTATATTCAAAGAAGGTTTTTTTTTTTAAAGAACAAATAGAGTACTTTTTTCTGAAAATCTATTAACAATTTATTTAATTTTTATGAAATATTATAAATGAGTGATAATCGTAAACAAAAAATATAAAATTCAAACCAAATTTTATGAAAAATACATGTAATTCCAAAACCAAAATTTGAAAAATCCAGAATTTCCCCCCTTTATGCTAAGATTCTTACCCAATATTTTATTTCACCAAAACCAATTTTGTGTTTAGGATATTAATTTTATTTGTGCTTGGTAGCTCATATTTAATTTCCTAATTTCGTCAGACATGTTTAGTTTCTTTTTAGAATTAGAGTTATTTTGGAATTAGAAAAAAAATTCACTATTTTTTAATATAATTTCAAGTTATTCATAATATCTATTTGAACATATCTTAAAATCATTAAGAAAATATATAAAATTCATACAAAAATTAATTTCCCAAAAAAAAAACAGAAAAGAAAAAAGGCCTCAGCGGCTATAAATAATAAACATTGGACGGTGATTATATGGGCCCCACTTGGAATCTTTACATTCAGATGGATCGTTTCCAACCACTCAATCAACTCCGCGTGTTGCTTCTTCGATGTACCGGAACACACCGTAGCCTTCCCCAACTTTTTCATTTTTCCTACACCGTCCCCATTTCTTGTACGAATGAGTTGGACGTCAGTACTCCCTCTCTCTCTCTCTTTTTTTTTTCCCAATAAATCTTTGGCTATTTTTGATTTATTCGTTTATATATATATATATATATATATATTTATATTTTATTGAGACGTATTGAAGTTTGGATAGGATTTTTTTAAAATTTAAAATTTTAATTATGAAGGAAAACAAAAGATTCTTGGGATGAAAAAAAGAAGAAGATATAGCCTTTCATTTTGACGGGTTTCATCCGGGGACATCACTTATTGACCTGTACAATTCGTCATAAAGTGAAACATTGGTCGACAAACTATTACGAATTTATTTATTTATACTCAATTTAGAACAAATTATTCAGGAACAACAGCGGTGCACGAACGCTCCTTTTTTTCTTCAGTTTTCCACAAAACTGGTTAATCTCCCCCGTCCCTTTAAGTATTTCGAATTGGGTCGTTGAACTGATTGAATTTCATTGTTGGGTTGGTTGATTTTGGAGCATTTGATGATGGAATGATCGGTTTAGTGATAACTGAGCTGTTGGACAATTTGAAAATGGATGGTTTAGCTGGGACAGAAATTCATGGCTTCCGAACCATGAAAGGTACTTGGGAGTACTACTTTTTTTTTCCTGTTTTTTGATTAAATATCTGCACAGGTTGATTTGGTTGTATCAGTTGTGTTTTAGTAGTTGCCAATTGCTTCTTGGTTCGGCGGATTTTTATGGTCTCCTTGGAATTTTGGATAGGTTAAAAATGTCGTCTTTCTTTGAAAGTGTTGGAAACGGGATGATGGTGTGTGTTTCTTAAGGGCTTTTATGGTGACTTGTAGTTGACTGTACCTTTTTCTTTTTTTTAAAAAAAAAAATAATAATAAATTCCTGGCTAAACGATGTTCGTTTAAGGTTTTGGGGTTAGTTAAGTTTCCACAGCTTTTACAGGAGCAGCTAACTTTCGAGAATGGTGTTTGTACAAAAATTGTAATTTTTGTCTTGGACAATATATGTAACTTGGCAATTAATCGTGTTCTGTATTTTTGTGGATGCATTTGTGAAAGTTTTGTACGTGGTTGTAGTAAATTCAAAATTCGTTTGACATGGACCAATTTATTGCTGTAAAAAATGATATTTGTTTATTTATTTAAATTGGTGTTTATGTAGTTGTTTGTAGTAGATTCTATGATTATTTTTTTCTTACCAGCCTCAGATTGAGGGATATATTACATAGTTCTCTGTGGTCAATTCAAATAAGTAAAGCTTCCAGGCTTCCATGTATTTTTTGACACTTGCTCACCTGTCCATTATTTTAGAATGACTTTTGTATAGTGGCTGTTAATGTTGTACCACTATACACTTGCGAGTGTCTTATGTATGTTATAATGGGCTTGCTTTTAGTATTCAGTCACCCAAAAAGGATCAATTTTTGATTGAGAATATTATGTTTCCTTTTCCACATGGATAGATTTGGATATCGGCGACATAATGGCGGAAGCCAAGGCAAGATGGCTCCGACCAAATGAGATTTATGCAATACTTTGCAACAGCAAGCACTTTAATGTCCTAGTCAAGCCAGTCAACTTGCCACCAAGTATGTATGCTGAAAAGAAATGCTATTGTACAATGGGGATATTCCAAAAGATTACTCATTGCCTTAGTTCTGTGCAACTATAGTTGATATTGACATACTTTAACTGTTGATTTACTGTGACATTAAAGGTGGGACAATTGTGTTGTTTGATCGCAAGATGCTCAGAAATTTTCGGAAGGATGGCCATAACTGGAAGAAGAAAAAGGATGGGAAGACAGTCAAAGAAGCTCATGAACACTTAAAAGTAAGTTTCTGTATTGTTCAATCTGATTTTCTTTGGCATCAACTACCTAACAAATTATAGGTGCCTTGGTGGTGGGCTGTACATGTCTTGGTAGATATCATGTGCCTCTGAGTGTGTTTGCTTGCACATACTGAAGAGAATTGAGAGATTTTCTATTTTCTAAATCGAAGTAGCTGAATGTTGCATATAGAATATGTTTATGGATGCATTCTGATACATGGCTAGTCATGATGGAGATCCCTTAAGTTGCATGGAGAGCCGTTTTGGTTTTTTCAATGGATTTGCTATTTTTCTCACGAAAGGTCTATGAAGGAATTCCATAGTGGTGCACACCCAATTTTTTTTTTTTTTTTTTTTTGGGTTGGTGGGGAAGGATTCTAACTGACATCAGAAGTATTATTAAGCGTAATATATAAAAATTGCCGAGATGCATACCTCATTCAATGTTTCAGATTTCATGTTCATGGCTTCACAGTGCTGCGATACTAAATGAGATTTGGTAGCTTTTCACTGAATAAAATGCAACATCCTGTATATTCCATTACTGCCTTTACCATGCTTGCATCTTCAAAACTACTTGAAGCTGAGAATACTCATCTTGGTTTGTTAATGATTAACATTAGATTTTCCTCTTATTTCTTAATAATTAATGTCAGTTCTTGTTATGAACATCTTAAATTATAATTTTACTCTTGCTTTATGGATATAAAATTTTTATTTTGACATCTGTATTGTGCATGTTTGGAAAGAAACTATTAAAAAAGACATGACATAGCTAAACTTAAATGAAAATATGTGTTTTGATAGAACACGATGGTGAGATATGATCCATATAGCTGACCTCACATAGTGGGATAAAGGCTCATTGTTTTTGTATCTATATTATGTGTGTGATGCTGTATCATGTTGATCTGAGTTCTCGTTCAATGACTGTATAGTTCAAAACAACAAAGGTGGATTTGTCGCTGAACACAAAATGGGTTGTCTAGTTTATCATTTTTTCTGGTGATTAGTGGTCAAGGGATTTAGGGTATCAGAGCTAGCCATATGGAGTTGTTTGTTTAATGTTATTGACTTTGTTCATGGTACATCATATATGTAATCATATCAAATTTTTACTGTCATTCAGTCCATCAATAGCATTATGAAATGCTTTAAGGTTTGAATTGCGCATCTCCAATTTTGGACCTAACTTAACATTGCTGTTGTTCATTTTTGTGGCAGGTTGGTAATGAGGAAAGAATACATGTATACTATGCACATGGAGAAGATAATCCAACCTTTGTTCGCAGATGCTATTGGCTACTTGACAAGTATGAAAGTAATTTACTTTGTATGGTTCTAGCATCAATCTAGTGTATTGTTTTCCTTTGCTTCTGACCTCAATAATGCAATTTCTTGGATATTACTTTGTAAATTCCGATATTGTCTATGAACCATTGTAAACTTTTATGTTTGTTTCTCAGGTCTCTTGAACACATAGTCCTGGTTCATTATCGTGAAACCCAAGAGGTTTGTTTTTTTACTTCCTATCTTGTAGATATGGTGGAGAGTGCAGGACAGGGATGTAGAAAGTATATTATCTTGATTCTCCAAAAACTTATCTTAAGTTTCAGAAGTCCATTTGTCTAAAATGTGAAAGAAAAAAACCCTTCAATGTTTATCTCACTTTTGAATGAAGTTTTTCCTATTCGTAATTATTTTTACAGGTTTTGAGCTTCATATTTTGCACCATTTCCTTATGTTCTACTAACTATTGGTGTTATTATTTCCAACAGTGTAGTGCTTAACTTTGTTGCTGTTTGATTTGTCTATCATGAAATAGTTTCTCACTGTTGGAATTTATAGTTACTTTTCTTTGTTGTGTTAACTTCTCTACTAGGAAATATATATTTTAGTTTCTGATGCAGCAGCATCACAATGTGGTATCTGAATTCGGTTTTGTGAGATAGTTCATAGTTTGTAATCTGTGAGATGAATCTTAGACAAACCTTGTTTATTGTGTAGTGCAATGTGTGAAGTTTCAAGTCGTTATGTTGCTTTGTTTCACTAATTCGGATTCATGCTGGTAGAGATTATTATGTGGATTCAGCTGCAAATTTGGGAATCATAGTTGTTTTTAGGTTTGCTTTGAAGCATTCTTTTTTGTCTGATTACATGAAGATATTGGACTTAATTGACCCAGCATGCTGTGGAAGCTTGCCATTTTTATTTCTGAAATAACAATTCCTATGGGCGCAATCTATTTACTGACTTGACTTCTGCCACAGTCACAGGGTTCCCCATCCACGCCTGTCAATTCAAATTCCAGTTCAGCTCTCTCCGATCCATCTGCATCTTTGGTTGTATCAGAAGAGTCTGATTCAGCAGCTGACCAAGCATATTACTCAAGTGAGAGAGTAGATTTAGGTGATATTTTGACTCTGTAATGAGATTTGTTGACTAGTTGGGGGAATCTTTTTTGAATTAGCTTTACACAAGTGATGAATAGAAATCTGAGGATGGACATAAGATTACAAAAGTGTCAAAAAAGTGATTGTTAATCTCTAGTTAATACACCCAATTGCTTATCTTGAATTCTGGAGACAACTAGTTGCTTTTGAGAAGCTAATATTTTCAATTGTTCATGAGGCTGCTATGGGGTGCATCATATATGTTCTAAAGATGCCATCGCTTCTTTACATCAAAAGATCTAATGAATGTCTACATTATTTTCATCATATATGGTAGAAGTTAAATTTCAGCAAGATGACTTTTTTGTATTTGTTTTAGTTTTTCTCTAAACTTTATGTTTTATTTGAATATACTTTCATCTTGAGATGGGTTGTTACCAATAATTATTTGCTCGATGATTTGGTAGGTCCGAACCAGAGTATGAACATAAAAGATCATGCGATGACACTTCATGAACTTAACACACTAGAATGGGATGAGCTTGTGCTGCAAGATGATCCTAGCAAACAAATAGCAGCTCAACAAGGTATTAAACTAACTTACCTTACTGTTGAACTTTCAAAAGAACTGTTGTGATTAACTCTTCCATCATCATGTTGATTGCAGGAAGAGTTGCATCTGGGCAATCATATCAATATGAAATGAGTAATTACAGAAATACTGTAAGGGTAACTCTTTTGTCAATGTCATTATAGTCTTCCTTGTTTTGTTCGAATAGAATGATGTGGATCCTTCTTGTTTTGCCTCTTGGTTGCTTTTGTGAGTATTTTCTGGTATCAAATAATTTATAGTCGATTGAGTTAATGCATAGTTGCAGTTAGTATTAATCTTCTTTTGCAAAACATATTTTGCCCTCCCATTCTGATTGCTGCTCAGTGAAGATATGGTGAATTAACCCATTATTCTAGTTCATTTGTTTTATGAATAGGAGTGTGTTTTTTGGCTCAACTCTGTTTCTTGGGTTGTTAGGCATGCCTGTGTGAGTTTCTGGAACTCATCGGACACTTGTGCAGTATGTTTTTTAATTAATTACCTTGTATGCAATTGTTTCTCATTCAATGCACCAGGTTTTGCAATCAGGTAACTGAAGTGTGAACTCTTAATTGATTGGATGATTAATTCTCAACAAAAATACGAAGCATAGGCTATGAGAAAAGTCAGCAATATATTTAAGCACGATGTACACACGCAAAAGAACTACTACTTAGTTGCAATGAGTTGTTGGAGGGTTGGATTATAATTTTGCAACATAACTAGGATGATTTTAAATCAAGGTGCTTAATATTTGACGACTTGGGATAGGGATCTCTTGATTACTTTACAAGTTTACTAAATCTTGCCCTGGAATGATATTTGTTTAGTTGCTTACTGTTTGTCAAAAGTTGGCTGCCTGAGCTTTGGTCCTTGTTGACTGAAGACAATTCCTGACAATAGTCGGTTTGTGCAGACCGACTCCCTCTCAGCTAACAAATTCCCTGTGGAAGGTTATTTGGAAAAGTTTCCCGGGCAGGTTTTTGAGGATATATCTGCTAACCTCAGTGTTCCAGCCACTGTAAGCTTTCAAGATGTGGGAGATGAGAGGACTTCAATTTCTGAGCCCAAGGAAACTGGACCAATGACAGTGTTTAGTGGTAATTCATTACAATCTCTTGCCAAGGATGATCTGCAAGCACAGGACAGTTTTGGGAGGTGGATGAATGATATAATTGCTGATTCTCCTTTTTCATTGGTTGACACAACTCTTGAAGCTTCAATCTCAACCCATCAATCTGTTGCTTCTCCAAACATGGGTTCCCATAATTCCTCTGCAGTTGAGCAGATATTCTATATCACTGACATGTCACCTTCCTCTGCACCTTCAAATGAAGAAACAAAGGTTATTTTATTAACAAATTTTTCTGTTAGTAAATTTTTGCCCTGTCGTTTTGTGCTTTGTGTGACATTTCAAGGTATCTGACTATAACATCAGAAACAACTAAACCTTTGATAATCTTTGGTGGTTTTTCTATGTCCTCATTCTATTGATAAAAGGGTCAGAAACAGGAGCCTACTTGTCTCTCTTTCCTCCCAGTTATCTCTTAAACTTCCTTTTGACTGGCCAGAATGTTTTCTTGTTTCATTGAAACTCTAGCTTCTAATCAATGCAAAACAGCTGGAGGCTTGGAAGCCTAAAACATAGGTTTCGATGCCAAGCATGAGTATTGATTCTATTAAATCCTGTGTGTAGAGTGCTTATTTTGCCTATTTTAAGTTAAGTAGTATTTTACTCTTTTGGTGAACTTCTAGTAGGTATAAAAATCTTTATTTTGTTATTCTGATAACTGCAGAGTTCATCAAATATTTGGACCCCAGAGTCCATGGGTGATTAGTAATTTTTAGTGTGTTGTTGAACTTCCGTTTGCGGCAATTTGTATCTCTACTGGGAATATTTTAGAGCAAACAAAAATTTTCCGACATTGCTGTTTGAGGTTTGATGTAATCTTCACTCTTCAGCCCCTATCTCATGTGTTGGTTTCTTGTCCACTATACTGGTTTTTTATTGCTATAGAAAAGGTGTATATTAGCATTTGGTTGGAAACTGCATTTTGTTTCACTCATGATACTTAACTATATATTGAATTATTTGAATCTCTTTCCTGAAGTCTTTGATGAACAACGTGCCAGAAGATTTTGTCAATCTTCACGATTAATGTATTCTTGTTTCAAATACATCTCTCAGCAGATGAGGAGATGTCTGTTGTCCTGGTTCAAATCATTATGCTTTTGTCTTACTGTTGCAGATCTTGGTGGTTGGTTATTTCCATGAAGGACATCCTAACATAGCAAAGTCTAATTTGTTTTTCGTCTGTGGAGATGCATGTATTCCTGCAGAAGCTGTCCAGTCTGGAGTGTATCGTTGTGTACTTTCTCCTCAAGAACCAGCAGTTGTAAATCTTTTCTTGAGTGCTGACGGTCACAGGCCCATCAGTCAAGTTATGACGTTTGAGTTTCAGGCCCCTGTGGTCAATAATAGTTTGATCTCTTTCGAAGATAACTCTAGTTGGCAAGATTTTGAGGCTCAGATGAGACTAGCACATTTACTTTTTTCTACATCTAGGGGCCTTGATATTTTATCAACCAAGTTAACACCAACTGCAACGAAGGAAGCCAAAAAGTTTTCTCGCAAGACCTCTCACATGGCAGATGATTGGAGATTTGTGATGAAATCAATAAAGGCCAAGGAGATTTCTTATCCGGAAGCTAAAAGCAGCTTGATTGAACTGACTTTGCAGAATAAGTTACTTGAGTGGTTACTGGAGAGAGTAATTGGAGGGTGTAAAATTGCTGAGCGTGATGAACAAGGTCAGGGAGTAATCCATTTGTGTGCTATCCTGGGTTATACTTGGGCTGTTTACCCATATTCATGGTCTGGCTTATCATTGGATTATCGAGATAAATTTGGTTGGACAGCTCTTCATTGGGCTGCATATCATGGAAGGTCTCTTTCTGTTATGCTTCTTTTAACTATGGAATTTATTGAAATTTACATGTTCATTTAAATATTTTTGTTCAAATGCCTTTTTATTCTTTGCACATGGGCAAGTTTTTATTTCTCATGGTCGGAGTGTCTTTTAGGGAGGCAATGGTTGCAAAACTTCTATCTGCTGGAGCGAAGGCAAATTTGGTCACAGACCCTACTTCAGAAAACCCTGGCGGATGCACTGCTGCTGATCTTGCATCAAAAAATGGCCACGATGGCTTGGGAGCATATCTTGCCGAAAAGTCATTAGTTCAACACTTTCAAGATATGACCTTAGCTGGGAATGTAAGTGGTTCACTCCAGACTGTCACCAACGAGACAGCAGACCCTGGAAACTTTAACGAGGATGAGTTGTATTTGAAGGATACTCTGTCAGCCTATCGCACTGCCGCTGATGCTGCTGCGCGTATACAGGCTGCATTCAGAGAGCACTCTCTGAAGGTTCAGACTCAAGCTGTTGAGTCTTGTAATCCAGAGATTGAAGCACGTAATATAGTTGCAGCACTGAAGATTCAGCACGCTTTTCGCAACTATGACACACGAAAAAAGATGGCTGCTGCTGCGAGGATCCAACATAGATTTCGTACTTGGAAGATGCGGAGGGATTTTCTCAACATGCGGAAACAGGCCATTAGAATTCAAGTACTACCTGTTTCCCTTCTTGCTTACATAGTAAAGAAACTAACAAACTTAAGTGAATCGCAAACAAAGTTTACCTTGGAATATTCAATTGTTGAATTTCTAAAGAATGTGTTAAATTAAGTTAAATGTGGCAAAACTGATTTGACATAGTGTAAGTTGAGTTCTGTGCTCAATTTTTCATCACAGTAAGTCAAATCTGGATTAATAAAACAAAGTGAAATTGATTTGAAAAAGTTGCAATTGAATGTGGCCATTGGTTATGGCATGGGCGAGTGCTTAGTGAAGTGTCGATTTTCTTTTGTTTTTGGGCAACCTGTTTAAATCTATTTGAATGGTAAGCAATTAGTGGTTGATGAAGCATTGCACATCTTATCATCAAAATTTTAATGACTTCTTCCTCTCTTTAATTAGGAACAACCTTTTCATTGCTGTAATAGCGTGACCATATTAAGGCCTTTGTATTGGAAAGTTGCCAATTAATTTGATGTGCTTGGTTTCTTTGATACAGGCTGTCTTCCGGGGTTTTCAAGTTCGGAGACAATACCGAAAAATTATATGGTCTGTTGGAGTGCTTGAAAAAGCAATTCTGCGCTGGCGCTTGAAGAGGAAAGGATTCCGTGGGCTTCAGGTTCATCCTGATGAAGGTTCCTTGGATCAGAAGCAAGCTGGTGATGCGGAGGAGGGCTTCTTCAAAGCCAGCAGGAAACAAGCTGAGGAACGTGTCGAGAGATCAGTTGTACGAGTGCAGGCAATGTTCCGCTCGAAGCGCGCCCAAGAGGCATACAGGAGAATGAAGTTGGCTTATAGTAGCGCAACGGTAGAGAATCTTTACTTTTAGTCTTATTTCTTTCTTCATTCTTCTTTCTTATTGAACCTTAATTTTACTTTTTTTATCTTCTTGAAAACCAAATCTGCAGTTGGAGTATGAAGCGCTTGAAAATCCTGACGGGATGACAGAAGACTAAATGGTGAACATTTCTTTTTCTTGGTTTATACAGATAGTACAACAGTGGTTACTAGAACACAGAATCTCGCTAGCGATCATTTAGGTTGTTGGGATGGTAATCATATGTACATCATGTAAATACTTAGTTAAGGCAAATCCTAGACTGACCCTTTTACGCAATTTATCAAAATGAGGGTCATTGGCTTCACTTCCTTCTCTGAGTATTTGAGTTCATTGTGACTGTGATCTGGAAAATGCTAGATTGAGCTCTCACGCGATTGATGTTTTAGCATCTCTTTTCCGATGAGGGAGTTTGATTTCAAAAATGTACGTGGACAGTTGTTTGATGTTTAATATTTTCATGATCAGGGAGTTTGATATCAAAAAATGTACGTAGACAAACGCAATATCTTGATTTGAGATGCACTTCAAGTTATGATGGTGTTGGTCCGTTGTGTGCAAATGCTTCTAATGGCCCATTGAAACTTCAGAAAATGACTCTGGTTTTCGGAAGCATGGAATCCTTTCCAGCCCACGGTCTTTTACTTTCCCGTGACCATTTATCATTTTGTTCTTTGTGTCCAATAGAGAAATTGAATTGATAAAAACACACTCTATAATCTCCCACAAATGGGAGCTATTAACCATACTTTGATAAATGCGGTTAGTTTCATTCCAATAAAACTGAGAGTTTGACAAGGTATGAAAATTTTGAGGAACACAAAGGTCAAGGCTCTCAAAATTTTTCTAACAAGAAGGATGTTTTCATTACACATTGCTAAGAGAAAAACCCAAAAACCTATTTAGTCGAACTGCAGAGAATCAGACAGCCCCATCATCGGGTAAGGTCTTTTAAATTACTGTTCAGAGATACATGAGGTGGGGGTGATTTTTATTCCTACCATTGGACCACGTGTGTTACTCAAGACATAAGGAGCATGACAACCAACCAAAACCGTGTAAGATTTTCTCTAATCATTACTCATAAATCTACTTGATGTATTGGGACAACCACCTAAATCCCTCACCATATCCCATCTTCCTCACAATGCTACACATGTATACCTCAACTGGACGTATATTTAGGTTGGCTATACCCTCTTCAGTAGTGATGTGAGTTAAGCCCAAGCAATCACGTAGCACTTCTTTTGAAGCAGCATACGGTATATCAATCTTGTTCCCCAGTATCAGGAATGGAACGTTTGCCAGTGACTCTTCTGAAAGAAGGGCATGAAGTTCTTTCTTTGACTCCGCAAATCTCTCCCTGTCATAAGCATCAACCAGGTACACCACTGCTCCTACCTGCATGGTTAAATTAGTCATAAAGATTCTAATAAGGCAGACTCTGATATCTTACAACATCACCATATTCACTCTGCTATTGATATGAAGCAGATTTTGAAACAATGGATGGTTTTGATGATCAATAATGGACCAAAAAATAACGGGAAATCAAATCAATCAACTCCCCAAATCAGGGAGATAATGGTTAAGCATCTATGCAAGAATGGATCAATCCGAAAAACTGAAAAAAACTGAATCAAACTGCGTAAGATTGATCACCTGTGCATAGTAATCTTTCCAGACTCTACGAGCAATCTGGTGGCCACCTAAATCAAAAGCCTTAAAGTGGATATTCCCAATAGTCAATTCCTCTGATGTTGGCTGTTGTGTAGGTTGATGCAGCAACAATTTCTGCATCCAAAAAACCCACATTAAATTCAAATGCAAAGCTCTTGCATGTCAAAAAGATAGATAATTCTCATCATATAACAAAACCATATTTGTTTTTCCATATAATCAAACTAAAAATTGGTGCTCTAGCAGTAGAATACTCCACAGCCAAAAACAAATTAGAGCAATGGGAAATAGCTAATATATATGAACCAGTTCATGTAGTTTCTCCTACAAAAGTTGAAACTTTATCTTCCATTCTTACAGTGTAAATCATATTCATTACTGACATTATACCATCGTGATCAACTTGAGCATTATCTTTACATTCTTATGCACCTCCAAAGTTAACATAAACTTTTATACACGATCGTGCGGGGTTATACAACATCAGTGATTGGAACTGGTGCAAAACACAAACCTCAGAGAAATTCTTGCCTTTGAAGTAGTTTTTCTTGGTGGGGGAGAATGTTCACAATTAAACATTACAAGAAACTCATCACGCCGTACAATGTGCCACATGCATATGATAATCAAATAAGAAAAAACTAAAACTAGGATTGAGTTAAAAGTTCACATCCAACCAAAAAGGTTTTTTTGTTTCATTATCATAGAAGTTCAAACTTGGACAAGAACGGCTTTGATGCTATGTGCATGCATGGACCTTGACTTGCCAAAACTCATCTATATAAAAATCAAAGCAGTATTACTAAATAAAACATGAAAATTGTAACAATGATAACATAAAATAAGAACCTGATTTATCAACATGTGAAGCAGTGTAGTTTTTCCCGCATTATCAAGTCCCAAAAATAATATCTTCGCTTCTTTTGGCAATAATCCCAAGGATGTTAATATCCCATAAAACCAATCCACCGGAACAAATTTTGACAAAATCTCCCACATCTTTTTTCCAAATCAAAATTCTAGCAAAACCCTTTTTTTTTTTTTTGGTATAAATTGAAAAATTTTAAGCACGAAATACTAACCAAAAAGATCTGAAGAATGTTGTTAGAAACATAAGATGATGAATAGGCAAAATTGTTTGAGGAAGACCATGAATAAATAGTTTCGTTTTGGTTAGTTCAATTCCT
The DNA here is from genome assembly GCA_020080225.1 of Gynochthodes officinalis. Lineage (NCBI taxonomy): Eukaryota > Viridiplantae > Streptophyta > Magnoliopsida > Gentianales > Rubiaceae > Gynochthodes > Gynochthodes officinalis. The sequence continues at coordinate 840,883 of CM034619.1, read as the reverse complement.
GTACGGATTTGGTTACAAAGTTGCCTAATTAAGCGATTAAGGAGTGGACTATAGTGATATGAAGAGATTTGTGACTTTTCCAAATAGTATTATGAAAAAAAAAAAAAAAAGCAATTCTATTCCAATTGCGATTTTGATAACCCATATAGTATTAACACGTCAGAAATATGTAGAAAATAATCCTTATCCCTATTTAACTGCAATTTCAATTCCTATACCACATTGGAAAAAGGAAACTATAACCATAACTCCTGCCAAAAAAATAATAATAAATTAGCGAAGGCGGGTTTTTGGTGCATAATTAATGCAGCGCCTTAAATCGTAATGGAACAGAGTCGTGGGAGATTCTAACAAATAATACACGCCTTTAATGAGCATAGTTGCATCAGGGCCCAAAGAAAATGACACAAACACGCATAGAGTCCAACAGAATATACATACAGTTAAAGAACGCCCAATAAACTACCAAATAGGCCCAAACCAAGGAGGCCATTATTGACATTTCATCATTATGCAAAACTAGGGTTTCCAAGATCGCCATAAAATAAAACTCTTTCCTGTCTCCGCATTTCTTTCACTCTCTGCAGCTCTTCTCGTCGGCTCAAAGCAAGATATCCGTGCCAACCCAGGTATCTTTCTCTCTTGTTTTGTCATGATTGAATCCTCCCAAGTTTGTATTTTGAGAAAGATAGGTTTATTTGGCTTTGTTTTGTATGAAACTCAACAGAGAGGATAATGGCCAAGTCAAAGAATCACACGGCTCATAACCAGTCCTACAAGGCTCACAAGAATGGCATCAAGAAGCCCAGAAGGCACCGCCACACTTCCACCAAGGGGGTGAGTTGTTTTGTTTTTTAATTTTTTTTATGTTATTGTTTATGTTTGTTTGCTTGCAAGGAACGGTTATTTTTTGTGTGAACTTATGATTCATGTTTTTTTTTTTGGTTGAATTAGATGGATCCCAAGTTTTTGAGGAACCAGAGGTATGCAAGAAAGCATAACAAGAAGTGCGATGAAGCCGCTACCGAGGAAGAGTAGATTTGAGGGAGAAAGATGAAGTCTTTAGCAGTTTTATAAAGTTTTTGGATTTTTTGGTTTTTTTTTTCAAGTTTGATTAATGTTATGTGACTTCTTTGAGCTACTTATTAGTTTAATTAGTGTTATCGAGGATGGATCAATTTCCGTAACACAATGTTGTATGAGCCGTAGCTGTGCTTTTGGATTTTTACTTCTTTTATGGAGTATTCTTGATTGAGTTGCAATTAGTTTGTTGCTCTCGTTTAAGCTTTATGGTTGTTGTTGTCGTTCGATACGATATATGTATTTAGTGAATGTTGATTTACTGTTATTATGATTGTGTGAGCATGCCATTTTAGGTTATGGGAAGAATGATTTCTGACCCTGTAAACATGGTTTATAAAGGGACGATTTGACTGTTTACTCGAGTGTACTTCTTCGTTCATCAGATGCTTTTATCTGCTACTTGTTTGTATAGTTAATTATTGTTCGTTTTGTCTTAGTTGTGATGGTGAGGGGATTACATAATATGAATTTGCATGGTTATGAAATTCTAGGATTGTTCATTGACCTCTGTACGTCATGGGTGTCGCTATCTTTGTACATTATACGTGCTATTCTATGTGTTTTATGCACACCATACATTATACATTGTGGAATGATGTGTGAGTGTGGATATATATATTGCCAGTTGAGCAAGAGAAATGAGGGGAGTATAATTTAAAATCATTGTATTTTTTTGATGTATTAAATTCAATTTATTAACTCTATTGCCGTGGATGATGGCAGTACCTTGAAGTTGAAGCTATAGGTGGGTAGGTTGATTACCGAATGGGAAAAGGGTTTTGGTTTCATTTGATACCTGACCAGCAGCTGCAGTTTATCGTGCGTATTTTGGGTGGTTGTTTGTTATGGGAATCGTGTGAGCAATCCATTCTCTATCCACCTCTCTTACCCTAGCTGTTTTTTTGGCCTGACTGTGACCTAGTGTTGTAATTCTGTCAACTTGGTGTTATTTTCCTCACTGCGTATACTTTATTTGCCTACTACGTTTTTCAATTATATGTTAACTATAAGTTAATCTGTTTAAATGATGAATGGAGTGGTAGATTGTGTACTACTGTGCGTTCGGATATTGGAACAGACTCTGTTTATCACAATAGGAGCAGATGGAACAGAATATAAATTCCATCATTCCTTCTAAATAGTAGTATACGTTCATTTCTTGTTAGTGGTGGATTAAAAGCATGATCTTAGTAGTAGATGGATGGTTAAAAAGCTTACATAGTATATGAGAGCTTGTAAATTCAGATGAGCTGTAAAGTCAAATCAGCTCTAATCTAAGTAGAAATCTCAATTGGCCGAGGCCAGGTTCCTCAACCTGTCCTCAATTGGTTATTTTCTAGTTGTAGACTGGTCTGTGTATCTCTTTAAACTCCCCAGTGCAATTGAATTTCTTCAAAAAAAATTACACGACCTTAGATGCTTTAGGCCGTAACTGTCTCCTTAATACCTTTTGCAACATGAGCATTTACCTGAAAGAACAGAAATATGTCATGGTTGTGAACCTGTGTTCATTCTTTCCTTATACGGGAAAGAAGATACAATGTGTCATTTGCCTCTAAAAAATTTTTTGAATCTTATTTCACGAGTGTGTGGTTGTGCTTCTTGTGAAGTTGCTGAAATTTTCTTTTTAACTCGATCAGTCTTAAGAACGAGTTAGCTAGCTAACCTTGGCTGATTTGAAAAGTTCATCAAGAACTTCAGACAATGTTGGATGCGCATGAACTGCAGACTTTATGTCCTGCCAACAAATTACCACGGACGAACACCTAATCAGATGACACGTTGCAGTTATGGCAGTAGTTTGCCATTTACACGTCGAAACTCATGGACAAACGTTGTAAAACTGAAGGCCGAGTAATGGAATGAATAAGACTATCCTTTGGTTCAAATTATCACGAAATACAGCAATGCAAATATGACTTTTTTGTGGATATTCACTGACCTGAACACGTGTTCCCAGTGCAATGGCATTTGAAGCTTCATGAATGAGGTCTGCAGCATGCATTCCAAATATATGAACTCCGAGAATCTCCCCATTGTCAGGTCGGTAGATTAACTACATGATGTGTTATGCACAGGATAAGTTTTAAGGTAGTGTATCAAACTAATTATGACCACTGAGCGTTCATGATTTAGGAACTCCATCAGTATACCACTTGATTCACTTTCTGAAACTATGATACTATCAGTATACCACTTGATTCACTTTCTGGAACTATGATACTATCCATCAGTATACTAACTCCATTGCTATTTGGTTCCTAAACTTTCAGAATTTTGATTCCAGGCATTAGGGAAAAATGGGTATAAAATGTGGCATCTGTCTCACAATAGTTTCAGGGTTCAGCTCTATGGTGCTCTCATGAATTTTAGAATCACGAAATAAAGTAACCTTATAGCCTCTCCAGCTATACAAATTGGACATTCAAACTATAATCAGTAGGTTCTTAAGTTGCAGAACTAACATATGGTTTTCAATATTGAGCAACTTGTGAAGGTAGACATTGGCACATCTCTAGTATCAGTTTCTGCAAGGAGATTTTTCAGAAGAGAGAATGTAAAGGAGAATAGAATAACCTTAGCTAGTCCCTCTCCTTCATTTTCAGCTAGGGCCTTGGTGTTGGCCTTAAAACTTGTCTTCGCAATAGTTACTTCAAATCCTTCTTTTTGAGCTTTCTCTCTTGCTTGTGGCTGAAAAATAAAGTTGTGAGTAAAACATGATAAGTTAAAAAAAATCCAAAAGAAATCCCTTCTAATGTCAACTAAGGTAGAAGGGAGTTAAATTTAGGGAAAAAAAAATGTTGAAGGCCAGACAATAGTAAAATGTAACCATGAACGATGTTGCATGACGTAATTCCAGGACTAAAATGACCACAGACATGTTTTGGAAAGGTGAAACTAACTTTTATATTGATAGATCAACAAACAATATGAGGCACGGCCCAAAAATATACAGGACAAAGAGAACTATCCCCGCATTCTTGATAGAAGGAGATAGAACTTGAATGTGACATTGATGTTGGAGGAATAATTGTTTTAGAAGCCTTTTTATTTTGCTTCAATTTTTCCCCTTGTGTTTTGCCAGTCAGAAATATAATCGGGAGCAACTGAAACTCAAGTTACACAGAATTCAGTGATTTACTACTTTTTTTGGTAATTAATTACTTACACTTATTGGTGTTGTTCTAGCATCTTGGAAGAGGGATCCAAAAGATTCAGGAAAGTCAATTAGATTCATTGGAGGATATAAAAGAAATCCAAATGTATACCACTACCAAACAATGACTGAATAACAAGCTAGCCCTGAAAAATCATACCTCTGTCAGTCCAACCATGCTAATTTCAGGATGAGTGAAACAAGCAGCGGGGATACTCAGATGATTAAGCACGTGATCTGTTCCAGTAACTTGTTCGACAACTACAAGAATGAAGATATTATGGAACGTGAACTGTGTGAGCAAGGAGAATTCTGTCAAAAATGAAGGAAACACCAACTCATACCAGAAATTCCTTGTGCGCTTGCTGCATGAGCTAGCATCATCTTGCCATTTGCATCACCAATGCAATACAAATGAGGAACCTGACAATAGTCGTATAGCCTTGTAAAGGATGAATAACCGCAGCCGTGAAGAAAGATGAAACGTATTTCAACAAACCAGATTTCCATCCCTGCTGATCACTTGCATGCGCTCATTAACAGGAACAAAACCCCTTTGTGTCTCCACATTAACCTGGAAGAAAACGAGATTATTTTGTACTCATTTCTGCTTCATCAACAGCCATAAAATAATTTCACATTATGAAGGCATACATTCTCCAAGCCGAGACCTTTAGTAAATGGGGCTCTTCCTGTTGCAATTAATGCTGCATCTACCTACAATGAAAAAATGGAGTATCAAAGAGATGAAACGATGGGAAAAATTGCCATTCGTGGATCTAAAGACTCTGCTGCACTGAAAGCTGTAGATTTTCATATGAGAGAAAAGCCGATATATGTTCACCAGAAGATATTACCTCCAGAGTATCTTTGGGTTCTTTTGTCTTGGCATCAATAAGCTCAATTATGACTGGTTTTCCATCCTTTGCAGGAGTGATCTATATAGAAAACTAGATCTTATGACACAGCCACCCAAAACTAGACCTCATACATTACTTGAAAAAAGACAAAAGAAATTACCTTGCTAGCAAAAACTCCGGTATGGTAGTCAATTTTTCGAGGGTTTATCAGAACTCTTTGAGCTAATTTGCTAATCTCAGGATCAAATCCAGGCATAAGCTGATCTAGAGCTTCAACAAAAGTTACCTGACATACAGGATGGGTAAATGAGTTACTTCGAAGGACCTTAGTTCCAGGATGTCTATTTAGACCAAAGACAGAAGAATGAATGATGGAAGCATTGAAATGAGAGCTAAGTTTTCACCGCGAGACAAATGTTTTGGAAGGGAAAAATTAAAGAACTACTTCTAAGGAGTAAAGAGTCACAGGAAACAACACTTGAATAATTTTCTCTTGATAGAAAGTCATCATAGTCATGGAGATATAAGGGAATGAAAAAATGAAAGGCAATAGTTGAACAGATCATTTTTTGACCTTCTAATTATTTTCTTTCCAGAATTCTTTTTCTCTTTAAATCTTAAGTATTGTCTAAAGGATCAAAACTCAGTTAACTAGAGCCCAGAAAAAGGCAGAAAGTTTTCAATACCATCTGTCATTAGGACAAGAAGATCCCATCTGGATAATCAAATTTCAATTTATGGATTCCCACAACAAAATATTAAATTTACACTTTTCAAAATCTTTGAAAGGGTCATTATTAAGGAATTTACCTTAAATAGAAACTTCAATTTGAGGGAAATTTTTTTGGTGAACTATAGTATGAATAGACCAGACGCCTTACAATGCCAAAGAGCAATAACTGGAATAAATATCTGAAAATCAGTATAACAACAACTAAGCCATATGAGGTCCACTATATGAATCATATCTTGTCATTCTATTGAATTTGAAAAGCAGCAACTAGAATAAATATCTGTTCAAAAGATCACTGAGATTAAACAGAAAACAAAAGGAATGACCAAAATAGATGGTTCAGTACCTCACTTCCAAGAGCTGTATATACATCACTAAATTCAAGTCCAATATAGCCACTACCAACGATAGCAATCCAATCAGGGACAAACTCCAATTTGAGAGCATGATCACTAGTAAAGACAGTCTTCTCTGCAGATAATAGATACACAAAATAATGTGGCAAAAATCATCGCATATGTACTTTCTGCACTTAAACTTTTACAGAATAATATGATCACAAATAATTGCAGATAACCTACACATAGAAGCAGGACAGAGGAATAGAAGTTTACCATCAATTTCAATGCCTTTAGGGACAAATGGGACAGATCCAGTCGCAACAATAATATCCCTTGCGGTAACAACACTGTGAGAGAAGCCAACTTTTCCGTATTTGACCCTTTGAGGACCCTGATATAATTAAAGGATTCATTTAACTGCTTGGATGTGGTGTTCATATTGCACATGTTGTTGGTTTTCCATACTAAAGCCATTATTCCAAATTGCTTCCACAGGATATCATCAACTTACCAATATTGTGCCCATACCCGTCAAAATGTCCACACCCAGAGCCTTGAGAGAATTAGTCAAATTACCACGAATTTTAGTTGCAAGATTTTCTGCATGATCTGCCACTGCCTGCCTGTCATAGCTAGCAGCCGAAACCTATAACATGTCGTTGAACACATTGGTAGAAAGACGCTACATATTAAGCTATGGAAGTTGGCAGAATACAACTATCAACTATCTCATCTGAAAAAGAATAGTAGTAGTAACACGTAGGTCAAGAAAGCTGGAAAAATACTAAAATCCTGTAAAGAGTGGAAGTCACCTGCAAACCAAGAACCTTAAGATGATGCTCATTTTGAAGTTCACGCATCCTGCCACTTACTGCAAGAAGAGCTTTTGAAGGAACACATCCTCTGTTCACACATGTTCCACCCATCATATCTCCTTCAATTATAGCTGTTTTCAGACCCTGAACAAGTAGTATAAGATTCAAAAAGTCAAACCCAAATCCAGGTCCACACAATCCAAATTTAGAACTTTTTAAGATCCTGAACAAAGAATATCTTCAACAGCAACTAGAACAGAAGTTGCAAATTAAGTATGAAACTTTAATAACTGATCCAGGTTCATTAACTGTAAAGTTTCCAAATTTAGTATGGAACTTTTTACACGCTCAAACAGAAGGTACAAAATAAATAAAAGTAATTGAACTCTGACATCCGTAGCATTCAAAGCATTCAAAGTTTACAACTCTTACAGGATCAAGCAAATTAAGCTAAAACTAAGCTCAAAAGTATCAAAAGAACCCAAGAAAAAAGAGAGAAATTTTACAACTATAAATTTCCCCCCTCGCAAATTATGGAATGAATTTAGTGGCTGTACCTTTTCCACGGCATGCAATGCAGCTCCATGACCACCCACACCTGCTCCAACAATAACAAGATCGTAATCAAATGAAGTTGGAGGGCTTCCATTATCAGCCTCCAAAGCAGAAACCTTTAGGACAAATGACCTCGAATTCTGGGCTTTTCTCGACAAAGCTACAGGTTCTCTTCTTGGACTACAAAGTGGAAATAGATTTAAAGGCCCGAACGAAGGATTTGATAAAAGTAGCCCCTGAAAGTGAGGGGAGGTGTACTGAGGTGCAGAAAGAGTTACAGAGAACTGCATTACTGGAGAACTTCACACAATCCCGGAAGAGAAATTTGAATTAGTGTGTGAGTGCGTGTTTTTTTTTCCCCCTTTGTTTTGGAAATTCTGAAATTGGGAATCTTGCAGTGACAGTGGGAGAGCGATGATCAGTGATGAGTGTGAAATTCTTAGTGATGAAGACGGCGGGATTAACTTCCAAACGGATAAACCGGTTGGTCTGACGTGGCAATACGTGGAATTGGACATCGACCATTTAAAAAAGTATATATATTGACACATTTTCCACTTTTATATAAATATTGTAAAATATAAATTATTTTAAAAATGCAACGATTCATGTGTACATAACTTAATTTGAGTAGTATTTATTTGAGTTCAGTTCATTTACAAATTATTTATTTTACTTGGCTTACGTACTACCCCATGCAGTAGTATTGTTTATAGCGCTTTATTTACCAAAAGGGTATCTATGGATACACTTTTCAAAAAATATTTTTATTTTGAGATAACCCAAAATGGTCGATCGCATATTGACTAATAAATTTTTTAATCTATTACTTTTAAAATGGGAAAAAATAATATCTTACATTTTATGAATATACCCTTTTAGTCATTCGTTAGTCTTCCATTTCTTTTCTATTAGAATAATAATTGAATAATGACGAAATAGTGACACTGACGGAATAATGACTGATGACCAAAATAGTATATTTAGTATTATTTTTTTCCATTTTAAAAGAAATTAACTAAAAAACTCATTGACCAATATGTGAGTGACTATTTTGAGAATTATCTCTTTTATTTTTTTAAATACTTTTACAGGTTTTAGCACATTTTATATTTCACTGCTATTATTTTAAAAAATATAAAAATACGTTTTAAAACACTATAAATGCAGTTATAATAGTTTATATTTCATTTCCAAACTTCTCTCTTTATTTTCTTTTTTCTCAATTTTATATATTTGTAGTCTTTTCAAAGTCGAGAGGAGAAAATTGACACAATTGACGGAATATTGTTTAATTTTTTCAAAATTAATTTTTTTTTTGTTGTTTTAAAAGGAGGTCTTTTTTGCTGAAAGTAAATAGTGCAAAAATCAATTTTATAGCCAATTTTGAAGGAATTGACTTTGAAGTCAATTCTTCGAAAATAAAATTTTAGAATAAATCAGATAATACAATCTTTGCCTTTTCCCCTCTATTAATGGCGTAGTTCTACCCCTCCCCCAAATTGGTTTCTAGAAGTGAGGCCAACTGTTGGACAAGTAATACTTAACATGCATAGAGTTTGATTGATTGATTGGAATTTTGTTGCTTATACATTTCTATTTAATTTGAGATAGTCACTGTTTTTCTTCTTCTTATTCTTCTTTTAATTTTGTATACACAGAAAATGTTAACAACTGACGAAAAAGTCGAGTTAGACATTGATTAGGCCTCATAAAGGTGAGATATTGCAAAATTAGAGTTGGGAGTGAGAGAGGGAAGGAGGAGGGATGGGAGGGAAGGGGGTGGGGGGGATTGCTACATCCGTGGGAGGGAAAGAGAGGTGGGGGGAAGAAATGGGAGACAAAATTTCTACGAGCGAGGGAGATAGGAGACTGTAGGCTAAGGGAGGAATAAGAGACTATGTTTTTTTTAGTTTTTATTTATAGCCTTCTCGAGTTACATATAAAAAAAAATTACCTCATAGAGCCAATATTCAGAATGTCGAAAAGTCAATTTTTGCAAAGTTGATATTTTAGATATCCAATGCCATTTCAGTAGTTTTGAAATCTATTTAAAAATTATAATATTTATTTAATTTATATTAAAATAATAAATATTTATAGAAAAAATCCAGAGAAAATTAGTAGACTGAAGGGGACGGTAAAGAGAAGGCGTGAATTTTGGCGGCATCAACAACTACGCAAACAAAGGCTCTACTACAGTGGCACAATCCGAAATTCCAAGAAAAATTTGGAGGGTAGCATCGACATTTGACACGTTTAGCACTTTCTGTATTTCGAAGGGGCGTGGAGAGAAAGAGGAGAGTCCAGAGAAAATACGAATAAAAAAGGAGAGAGAAAGTGAGGAAGGAAAGAAAAGCAATTCGCGTTTTGTAGAGAGAGAAAAAAGAGAGCGCGCAAGCAAAAGCAAGCGTTTTCAGAGAGAGAACGAAACCCAGCACAGTATCCACGAGTAATTCATTACGCTATATGCTGGTTAGGGTTTTCTCAAGTTGATCCCTTTCGAACTCCAACGCTGAGTTGTTGGCTTGTTAAGAATTTTTCGTTTCTGTTCAAAACCCTAACTTTCGACTTTTTTCGTACCCCGTTCAGTTTTTGTAATTTAGTAAAGTTTGCAGCTTTGGGAGTGAATTTTTTACTTCGCGAATAGCGCGAGTATTCTCTATGGGTGCCCAGGAAAAATCGCCCAGCGCCAATAATTCGATGCAGGTCAGGTTTTTTTTTTTCTTTGGGGAGCCTATTTGGTTGGGACAATGAAATTAAGGAAAAGTTTATAGCTTTCTTACCTGGTTCATGGTTTGAGCTCTATTAGATGATTGATTATCTGAATCTGGATTGCATTAGTTAATTAGAAATGCGAGGGGTTTTTTTTTTTTTTTGGGTTTTGTTTTCTGGGTTTAATAGAGTTGAAAAAGGGTTTTTTTGGGTGCGTTAAGTATGAAGGTTTTAGCGTCAATGCTTCCTTTGATAGTAAGCAATGGGTTCAGTTTAGCCATTCGGAATAGCTCTGAATTTTCACTATAATCTTATGGTCGATCATGCGCGCATGTTTTACTTTGTAGAGAGTGGCATGAAGGAAAATTGTTTCATGTGGAATAAATTTGTTATTATTGCGTTATTGGTTTAGAGGGGACTTCTTTAGTGGTGGACGTTATATTTGCTTCAGATTCAAGTTCTAAGCATTGAAAAATTTACTGTTACATTTTTTAGAAGAAATCTGCAAAGGTTTCGGAGGGTTGTAAATGTCAGCTTTGGAGGTTTCCTGGGTACAGATTGGTTTTTTGGATTGAGCTAGAGCCATGTTTTTGTGGGTTTTGCAGTTGGCAGTTTTGAGCTTGGAGAGATGTGATTCAAATATCATGCTAGCTTATTAGTAGTTATTGATCTTATACAATATAATTTTGAGATCATTTTGAGGTTGATGTAGTGTTAGAATATTTTGGTAATTGACTGAAAGTAGAAATTAGCTTCTAACAGTAGATTTGTGACGTATTGGAAGTTTGGCGTTACTAGAATGTCTCCTGCCTGTACTCCGTCATTTTGTAGCCATTGTGCCTGATAAAGTACCTTGGTCCTGACATAGGCAATTTATTTCTCACTGATTACTATATAAATTTAACTCTTGCTATTAATTTTCAGCTTCACTGTTAGCATTAGGAAAGTGATTATAAGATCTCCATTCAAAATGAAACTATGGCAACTTGATATTAAGTTAGAAAATTAAATGAATTCGGATAATGAATAACATTCATGTATTCCATATTTGTTAGGTCATCACTGGTTGATTCTGAATGATATTTACTTGTTGCCTATGGTGTTCACCTTAATGGCTTGTATGTCTTAACACAGTGATTTTTTTGGTCTTGAATGGCTTGCCATCATTACATTTTCTTGCGCTAGAATTTTAAAATTCGAGAACCATTGCAACTGATAGCATTTTATATCTCAAATTCTCCATTGGATTGGGTTTATTTTTTCTTATACAACCATAAACCAGCTTACATTTCTTTAAATTAACAATTGCAGCGTGTTAAGGTCTATCGGCTGAGTGATGATGGGAAATGGGATGACCAAGGAACTGGGCACGTCACTGTGGATTACTTAGAGGTCTGAATAGTTCATTGTTTACTCTTTTATGTTAACGACTGTATATCAATCTAGTCACCTGATGACTCATGATTAAAAACTGTACTACCTTCACTATAGTTGGTTAATTTTTTGAGTTGTGACACAGAGAACAGAGGAGCTAGGTTTATTTGTTATTGATGAAGAAGACAATGAAACATTACTTTTGCACCGGATAAGCTCAGATGACATCTATCGCAAACAAGATGGTAGTTTCACTATTGACATGACCATTTTTCATGTTTGACAAATTAAGCACATCCTATATACCCTGGTTCTGACTTCTATGTATGTTTAGATACAATAATTTCTTGGAGGGATCCAGAGTATGCAACAGAATTGGCCCTTAGCTTTCAAGAGACAAGTGGCTGCAATTACATATGGCAAGTTTTGCGATTCATATTCAAAGCCTTTTGAGATTTATGTGGCTTTCACCCAAATTTCTTTACCCATATCTTTCTTTTTCGCAGGGACAACATTTGTAATGTTCAAAGAAATATTCACTTCAATACTTTGAGCAGTAAGTGTATGCAATGGCCTTGTTACTGGTATTTGGAGATAAGTTTTACTTATTTCTGTTACTGCTGTTTGATTACTGAGGCCTTGTTACTTGTTGGCTGTTTGATTACTACATATTGTTTCTATTGAGGTCTTTGAAAGCAATGGCAAGATGTGATCCACATAGCTGACCCCACATAGTGGGATTAAGGTTTAGTTGTTGTTCTTCTGTTGAGATCTTTTTTGGAGGGAAATCATGTACAAAAGCTATGGTTGGCTGACTTCATTCTCATCTTTATATGTTATCTCAAATTTTGTGGGGTAGTTTTTCTTTTTTCTTTTTTTTTTAAAGAATTTAAAATTCCAATTACTTAGTAATCAATTTGGTACGAGAGAACGTTTGATTTGGATAGGGTATCAGGTTGTTTGGCGGTTGGCCCTTGCAATTCCTAGTCTGGTAAAGTTGTTGCGCTCTTTTTGAACCTTCTGACAGTTTTATATTGTGCAATTACTTCTTGCTTTTACTTTTAAAAGATTGCATGAAAATGGAGACAGCCATCTAAGCATATCCGTTGTTGTTCTTCTAACGATGTAGTGAGAGGAAGATGATAGGATTTGTGGTGGAGGGGGAAACAGCATTTAATATGTTAAATCGATGGAAATTCTGTACTTTTGACCAAAAAATTCAGTCAGACAAAGTCTTGCATTCATGGGTATATTAGTATGTCTTTCCTTGTTCTTTTTGAACCTTCTGACAGTTATTGCGCTCTTTGTGAACCTTTTGACAGTTTTATATTGTGCAATTACTTCTTGCTTTTACTTTTAAAAGATTGCATGAAAATGGAGACAGCCATCTAAGCATATCCTTTGTTGTTCTTCTAACGATGTTGTGAGAGGAAGATGATAGGATTTGTGGTGGAGGGGGAAACACCATTTAATATGTTAAATCGTTGGAAATTCTGTACTTTTGACCAAAAAATTCAGTCAGACAAAATCTTGCAATCATGGGGATATTAGTATATCTTTCCTTCTTCTTTTTAATTTCTAGTCATAGATGTACCTTGTTCATACAATGTGATGAGAATATGAAACTTTTGCTTTTCAAAAGAAATGACGTTTCCTCCACCCATCATTTCGTTTGTAAATTTCAGATGAGACTTACCATAATGTCAACAGTGAATTAAGGGAGTTGCCTCCAGTTGAGCTGTCTACGCTGCCTTTAATTCTCAAGGTTTGTGTGATATCTTTGTTTTTGATTGGTTAAAGTGACAGTGCAGTTTCTGTTATCCTTTCTGCACTCTGGGAAAGATGTACATTTGCTAATTTTATGTTTGCTTGGATTTTTACAGATTGTAGTTGAGAGTGGTATTTCTGATCAGTTGCGAGTGACGGATCTCATACTACATGATGTAAGCTTTCTTAGATTTTCCTCCTTTGAGTCATTATTGTTTCATCAAACGGACCACTCTCTACTGAATTTTGTTCCTTGTTTATTTACGTAATTTATCGAAGAAAAGGATTAGTTAAGTGTAGTGATAATTCATATTGGGGACAAACTCTCAACACTTGATGTACAAATTTGCTTAGATTAATATATCTGTATTTTGGGAGGAACCCTCAGTATTGATGTGTTACATACATGCTTGGAGAAAATTTCCCTTTTGTCTCATACAATTGTAGCATGAGGAATTTGTTTTTTTCTCTTTTGTCAATCTGAGTACTTTTTTCACCATATTGTTTGAGTAGAAAGAACAGTTTCTGGCTTTTCAACATGGAAAGTGGTATGATGTCTTTGGCTTGGCAATGATGTCTGGTCTTTTTACCCTTTGTGCAGCTGTTGTGTTGTACATGCCTTCAACGTCTTTTCCTCTTTTTATGCTTCGTTTTTGGTCCTCACTTATGTTGGGTGTGTTTATGTGGAGTGCCCTTGTGCTAGTCTTCAAGTATGTGGCATTCTTTCAAGGAGATTAGTGACTTCCAGGTTCACTTATATTTGCCCTTGTTGGCTCTAAATTAATGATCGATTTTTGGTTCATGCAGCTAGATTTTATTCGGAAGCTACTTGACCTTTTCAGAATTTGTGAAGATCTGGAGAACATTGATGGTCTTCACATGATTTACAAAATTGTCAGAGGAATCAGTCAGTAGCTCGCTGATCTCTCCAGCCTTTTATCTGATATGCTTTTTTTCTGCGTGCCTGATTTTTGTTGTGTTAAGTGCAGTTTTACTGAATAGTCCGCAGATCTTTGAGAAATTTTTTGGGGATGAATATATAATGGACATAATTGGATGCCTTGAATGTAAGTTGCCTGAATTTTATCTCACTATTTTTATGTAAAAAGTTTGACTCCCTTCGTATGTGTCTCTTACTGGTGCAGCAAGGTTCTCTGAGCATGCAACTGCACGTGTATTTATATTGCCAATGAAGTTCTATTATTTATTTTGTTGATAGAAGAGGGATGGTGTAACCTGGACCTGGCTCCTTTTGTTTCCAGGCCTACATCCTTGCATACTCAACTGACATGGCTGAACTATTTCTGTTACTAATAATTATTATTTTTATTAATGGGTTGTTTTTGTCAATAACGCGACTTTTATAAAATCCGTTCTTTTGACATGTAAAGGTTATCATATAGAATATGTTTAATTTTACATGATTTTTAATGATGTTGTTAATATTATGGATTTTAATTGTATGAATTTGGGACTCAGTAGTCCTTGCTTCAAGCCTTGACCCTTGATTTGACAAAACTTACCTGCTGCCTATATGTTTGAGTCATATCTCGTTGTGCTTCCATTGTTTGTCTTTCATCTTGTGTGTCTGATGGCTCTTGGGTGCTATATTTGTATTCTTTCACATGGCTATTGGTGGTGCTGTACTAGGCAGTCTTAAAGTGTTGTGAAACAGTGGTAGGATTGGAATTTAGAACTAGAATCTTTGTATATGTGTCAGTGTGGGTGTGCCTCCTTGAATTTCTCTTTCCTCTATGAATCCTTGTGGAAGAAGTGCAGAGTACTCCTTTTGCTTTGTTAGTGGAATGGTGGTTAATATCTGAAATTTTAACATATTACATCCAATAACAATGATTTGCTGCTGTAGTAGGTTGACTTTTCTTCCAATTTGGCTTGTGCAGATGATCCTGATGGACCTCATGTTCATCATCGGAATTTTCTAAAAGAGCATGTGGTCTTCAAGGAGGTATTGGACTGTGACACACCTTACCCTTCTGTTCATGGTCCCCTCTATTATAGGAAATCCTTTCAGGTGTTGCTACATGCCATATACTAATATTTATTTTACCTGTATATTATAGGCCATGCCTATTAAAGACCCCCTGGTTCTATCCAAGATTCATCAAACATACAGAGTTGGATATCTCAAGGTAAGAATGTGCAACTACATCTCACAGGTTTCAATGTTTACCTACTTGTATTGACATTGAAAAATGATGCTTTCTTGTTTTGTCACAGGATGTTATTCTACCCAGAGTAATAGATGAGGCCACAGTTGCTAATCTCAATGCCATAATTCATTCAAACAATGCAATTGTATGATTTTTAGTCCAAATAAATCTGCATATTTCTAGGTATTGTTTATCTGTTTGTTTGTGCATCTGATTACGTATTATTATGTTACAGGTTGTTTCTTTGTTGAAGGATGACAGCACCTTTATTCAAGAATTATTTGCAAGATTGAGGTCATCTACAACTTCTGCGGAATCCAAGAAAGATTTGGTGAATAAAGACTCTTGTTCTTTTTAATTTTCTCTTGACCACCACATCTTGCATATTTTTTGGAAGTTCAATTTGTTGTACTTATGCCACCTCTGTTTCATGAGCAATTTTTCTTTTTGGATTTTTGAGGTGAATGCCTTGTGGAGAAATAGTTGATTTTTGATAATCTCCTTTTGACCAAGTGTTCATTCAGAGAGATCTTAATTACTAATAGCCTTTCTACTTAGGAAATTGACTGCCAGCATGTCATTAAATAATTTTCTTTTGCAAGATGTAAAGAAGATCTTCTAGTTTTCCAAGTCTTCATTTGTTGGCATGTGGGAGAGTTAGGCACTAGTATGTTCATTTACTTGAATTTGCATAATGAGTTGGAGTTGTAGTTATACTAATGTATTATTAAATCTTCTAGACGTGATAGCTATATGATCTGTATATCAGGGTTAAAATGAAAAGCGGAAGATCAACCCATTATCGTACTTTTTCTGCATTATGTCTTTAACACTATTCTCAGGTACCATTGGCAGTTACTAGTTCACTCATATTGATGTTACCAGTACTTTTGTTTGGAATTCTCTTGTGGTTTATTGCTTTTCTAATGCATCTATCTAATTCAAGATCTGTCCTTCTGCTGAAGTTTTGGGGTTTGCACATCTTTTGATGTTGGTAGCTCCTCTTTGAGATTTTCTCTTGCCTGGAATGTGTTTGTTGTAATTTTCCTCCCCCCCTTCCTTTGCGGTTCTTGATGATTTTCATTTGATTTCCTTATTTTGAGTTGGGAATTGGGAGAAGAGCTTTTTCTGTATTCTGAGATATCACTGAATGGACAGTGATGTACTTTCTTCTTTCTTTAGGTACTTTTCTTGCATGAGTTTTGTACCTTGAGTAAGAGCCTGCAGATGGTGCAGCAACTTCGGCTATATAGGTATGAAGTTGAGGAATCTAAACCTGTTTAAGATAATTGGAGGTCTAATCTGTGTGCTTCTATTTGCTGCTGGTATATGAACTTTGACAGCTCAAAGTATATTGCTTGCAGGGATCTGGTTAATGAAGGCATACTGGACATTATAGCTGATATTCTTCAGAGTCAAGATAAAAAACTTGTATTAACTGGGTAATTGAGATTGCTGTTGTTTTTGGATGTAATTGTTTTTCTCTTGAACTTGTGTTCTTCATCCAATCTGAGAATTATGCATATTGGATGGCCGTAATGGATGCAGGACAGACATCCTCATTTTATTGTTGAATCAAGACCCAAACCTTTTGCGTTCTTATGTAACTCGGCAGGAAGGGATCCCACTATTTGGGCTTTTGGTGAGGAACTACATCCTTTTGTTATCTGCCATTGGTTGAAACAAGTGGCGTAGTTTGTCATTGTATAGTCCAGCATTGTCTTTCGTCAAGCTGATAAGGATATGTTAGATTATGATCTCTTCAAGTATCAAGAAAAGCCATGTAATATCCCTTTTACCAAACTAGTGGCCACTATCTCATCAGAAGGATTATTAAAATGAAAATGCTGCAAATGATCTTACCATCTGCTGCCAACTAAAACTGTTGTTTGAAGTGTAAAGATTAATATTTTCATCATTCGCAGGTGAAAGGGATGCTAACTGATTTTGGAGACGATATGCACTGTCAATTTCTTGAAATTATTCGTAATCTTTTGGATTCGTATGCATCGGGATCCCAGGTGTGTTTCTTTTACTTTTCTTTTGCATGTTCTTGGGGGTTTTGGTCCATTGGTTCATTTGCTATTTTCTTCTACCTCTTTATTTTCTTCTGTTTTTCCCTAATTGGATAAAAAAGGATTGGAGTGTGCTGAGTATATGTTCTTGGCTTGGTTAAATTGATTTCTAGGTAGAATGATAAACAGTGCTCAGTTTTCTTGAGTATTTTGTTGTGGATGGATATTAAATATTTAGTTTGTATAATTCTTGGGTAGTGGTCTGATGGGTGCATGTTGACTTTTCCTTTTAATAATTTTATCCTGTTTGATCTTTTACTATGTTGTTGCAGAGAGAGTCTATTGTTGACATCTTCTATGAGAAACACTTGGGTCAGTTGATTGATGTCATAACATTGTCATGCCCATGCCCACCAAACAGCGATGCTCTAACTGTCAGTAAGTGTGGGAGATCTGATGGGGATTCTGAAAATCAAAGTAGTGTCAAGCCAGAAATACTATTAAGCATTTGTGATCTGCTTTGCTTTTGCGTTTTGCACCATCCATATAGAATAAAGTAATTTCTTGTTACCTTTCCCCCATATAATTAATAGCTTTGGTTAGCTTCACACGTGTGACTTTTTTATTTTTGTTTATTTTTTGGGTTTTACAGATGCAACTTTCTTCTCAGTAATGTGATTGATAAAGTTTTGCTTCTCACACAGCGAAGAGAAAAGTATCTTGTAGTAGCTGCCGTTAGATTTATTAGAACTCTTATTTCCCGCAATGTAAGTTGTACATCCTGCCAGAACAAGGGGTTTCACTACTCCTATTTTTTAATGTATTTTTTCAGGTTTGTTGTGTAGCATTAAAATTGACTGCGAGAGGTAGTTGTGCTTGAATTCTTGCATTGTGCTGATGCAGTATTTTTCTTTTTTTAAATCAAGCTTCAAAATTGTGCAATAAAAGCAAAATTAGGATATTTACATTTTGTCTAGTTGTCACACCTGTTCCTTACTGTTGCCACATACAAAATAGAGATATGAAGTTCCAGGATGGACATCCCCCACAAGAAAACTCAAAAAATGTGTTGGTACTGTTCTTTCCAGATCTTCTATTGCAATTACTGAGCTGCTGAGACCTGTTAAGATATAGCTTGATCAAGTTCTTATGTGTCTGGTTATTGAGAAGATTAGGCAAAAATGGAGTAATGATCTAATATCTGCTAACTTCCAGGTTACTTGATGTTATTTTATTCTCTTTATACTCTGTTTGCCTTGAGTATGTATGCAAAATTGAGTTGTGGTCTAAATTGGTACTTTCTTCGGTTCAGCAACATAATCAGCTGATATTCTCATAGAAAAACAGGAATTCATATTTGACAGTTGTACTGTCCATGTAAGCTGCTTGGATTGACATATTGTGCATTTCTTAGCAAATTTTTGGAGTTCTTTTCTTGAATTTAACTGTTTGGTAGACAAAATTGGGCAATTTTCATCAGGATTTTGAAGTTATTTAGTGTGAATCTTATTGAAAGTCTTTCTTTCTTGGGACATATGACAGTTTGTTCTTCACTTTTTCCGTTAGGTGTCTCCATTGAAAGATTCTTCTAATGTTTTGCAGGATGAGCATCTGGTGAATCATATTGTGAAGAATGACCTTTTAAAACCAATTGTAGTTGCTTTTGTTGATAATGGAAGTCGATATAATCTGCTCAATTCTGCTGTTTTGGAACTTTTTGAGTATATCCGGAAGGTGCTTTTCTTCTTGCATTTCTATTTATTGCCTTTCTTCAGTGGGCAAGGAAAGAATGGTGGGTGGATTTGATGTGTTGTATGTTGATCCCTGAACTCTGGCTGGAAAAAACTGAATTTTTTTGGGCATGCCTATTTAATATCAGAAAATATTTAGTTGGGTGTATTTGCTGGAAAGGAATGTGTCTCCATATTGCACATAGATTTAACAGCTGCCATTTCTCTTTGATAATGTGTTGTGTGCAGGAAAACCTGAAGATACTATTGAAGTATTTGGTTGAATCTTTTTGGGAACAGTTGGTCCAATTTAATTACTTGCCTTCAATCAGTTCGCTAAAGGTTAAATACGAACAGGTATGCTTGTACTCATCTTCTAGGTTGTTGTACACTTTTGTGTGGGGTTTTTGTGTCTAACTTATCATGGATGATTTCAGTCCCTTGAGGGTGCTGGATTAAGCAGCAGTGCTAATGTGTCAGACCCACGAAAACGGATAGATGAACGTGCTCTTGAAAAAGAAGAGGAAGATTATTTCAACGGGGACAGGTCTGCTTATTTGGTTTTTCAACATTGTGTTTACATCTTATTGATCTTACCTTAGAAGATAAAATTTCTGTGATTTTTGAATTTTGAATAGTGATGAAGAAGATTCAGCATCAGCATCTATTCCAAGTAATGCTAATAGAGTTCAATCCCAGCCCACATTGCCTAATGGTTCTGCTTCAAACAACCCATCGATAAGGTTCTGCTGCCTCTTTTCTATACTTCAGTTTCTGTGTTACTGCAACATGCTGTGGTGTAGACTTTATTTGGCTTGGTTATTCTTTTGTTGAAGGTCTGGTGGACTAGTTGATTATGACGATGACGATGATGATGACGAGTTCAATCCACCCCCTAGAGAACAGTCAGATAAGTCTGCTGAGGATGAGGAAATTGTAGAATCATTCCGGTTGAAACGCAAATTGGGATCAAAGGAAGAGCCTGAACCTAAAAAATTACGACAATCTAGAAGTTCAAAGCCAAATGAAGGTGTTTTTGCTGCCTTGTGCTCGACTCTAAGTCAGGCTGTGTTACCTGGTAAGAAAACTAACAGCATTGCTGCTGATGTTCCCCGAAAAGATTCAAACAAGAATCCCACAGAAGCAAACCATGAAGAAATGGGCTTTGTCAGCTCGGCAAACCAGGGGAGCAGTGCAGGTGCGGACAATAATGCGAACAAAGAAGAAGGTTCTCCTAGACGCTTTAAGGATAGCTTGCATGGTTCTCCAGATAACGGGCAGCACGGAGAGGACAATCCTTTGATACCCAAGGCATCACCAGAAATGGCTGTAAACGGATCCTGATAAGATATACGTGCATACTTGTGAGTAGATTCATTTTGTTGTGGCCTCTTTGCTTGCTAATGATGCTCACTACATATAATTGATGGAATCGGGCATATTGGACGAAAAAGCCATAGCCACAAATGAATGCTGGAATCGGAGGCGAGAGTTGGCTGCCGAAACATTCCATCAACAATAGGGGAGGATACTGTACAGTGCCATCGCAAGGGCTGTGTAGAAGACAGCTCAGGGGCGTCTTCCGTTTGTCTCTTTTTAATTCTTCATCCGAGTAATTGGTCCTTCTGTATACAGTCGTTAGCTATAGCTATGTTTTGGTTTACTTCTTTTTGAATTGCTTAATTACACATCCTTCTATATCTAATTTGTTTAGACCATATGTGATAGATCGGGCTGCAAATTTGCCCAGCATAGTCTTCCTCTAGCATGCAAAATTATGGGGGTTGTAGGGTGAAAGAGAGAGAGAGGATCCTCGAAGCCGATTTTTCTGTTTTTCACTTTGTGTAATCTTAGCCTGTGGAAAAATGTACATTGTAAACCTTGAGGGAAATGTTAGCTCTGGAATTAATTTATATAACGCCAATTTTTCGGTTTAACATATGTGTGATCTCTTTGGTAGTACTATTACTACCTTAAAAACCTCGGCGGAAATGTGGAGAGATCCAACAAGAATTATTGTGGATAACGTAATTTACCATTGACACTTTTCAGTTCTCTTAAAAGGTTGAGACTCATAAGATTAGATATTATGTTCAGGATTACAAAATATTTTACTTGGAGCAACACGGTTTCGATAAGTTTTTCTGGAAAAATGTATATATATATATTCAACTGACCCAAAAAAGACAAAATAAAGTTTTTGATCCTTTTCTTCCCATAAATCCTGGGATGCCACCTTAACAGAAAATGCCGCCACCGAAGTAGCCACGTGTGCACCAGAATTCTCACGCGTGTCCTCTCTTGCCTTTTCTGGTGCCTTCCTTCTGCCTACAGTAGAATAGTTCTAGCCATTTTTTCAATTTTCAGTTGGTCACTCCATTCATTCTTCAGTATCCAACTGAATCATCCCTCCTCCATTCTTCTTCAAGAAAACGTGACAGAGAGCCAAAAAAAAAAATAAAAATGAGTAGCAGTAATTTGGAGACGCGATCACTCATTGATGAGCTTCGAAACTTTGACAAAAATGGCCTTTTTGATCTGGGCCACCCTCTGCTGAATCGCATTGCTGAAAGCTTCGTGAAAGCTGCTGGGGTAGGTCTGATTTGAATCGGGAAGAAAAAAAAAATCACAATCACATATTTTTTCGAGATAATGTTCATCAATGTTGTTAGTTAACCGAATACGTTTGTATGTTCCATATGTAAACCATGCATGCATGAAGTAAGAATCGTTCTTTGATTTGTGAAAATCGAATTTATGGCAGATAGGTGCGGCTCAAGCTGTAGCACGAGAGGCATATTTCACAGCTGTTGAAGGTGAGTAAATCTGACTCTGAATGGCTTCTTTTTGACCCTTTGTCTCCTTTGTTGTGGTTTGATTATTTTTAGCCCTTTTGTTTTGTTAGTAGATTTGGAAACTTACCTGAGTGAATGTTCAGGTGCAGGTGTGGATAATAATGGTCTTCCTCCGGAAATTTCTGCCGGTAAAAAGCATCGATTTCCCGATCTCAGAGGTATGTCGGTGTTGTGATCGAATTGCTGGCATGCTTTTTGTGTTTATGTTCTCTTTCCTGTTAATATTGCGGGTTAACGATTTAGTCTATAGCAGTTTATGTCCAGTATGGCTGTAACCGAGATAGTTTAAGGTAAAAATGTTTTATGGTTGTGCAATGTCAATTCAAGAAGTTAATTCCTTTTGATTTCACACTGCATCTAAACAAAGAAGTAAGACATTTGAGAACCTACACACCTTTCATTCACCAATGCACGGTTTAGCTTCAAAGACAATCGAGCTGTGAAATTCAAAGGGTCAACTTCTGTCTTCTTTCTGTGTTTGTTTCTATAAACACATTTGATTAGTTCGGGGAATTTAAGGCTTCAACTCCTCTCTTGAATTGTGTTTCATGGTCTAAACTTCAATGTGAGTGCAATTATAAGCCTTTTAATTGGTAAATTTTTTGGTTGTGAAATGTAACAGCCTCTATTGTCTCCGTCTAGAGTAGTTCACACTCGGTACCTTGTAGTCATTCTACATTGTCATAAGCCCTCTAATACAGTTTTCTGAACTACTAATGATCTTTTTAGCAAAGAAATTCGGGATTTGTATGCTGGTACAGAAAAAGTGCGTCTTATCTGATGTCGTAGCTCTAGAATGTGATCAAATTAATGCTCTTGAGCTCATTCTATCATTTTTTTTGGGATAAGTGTTTTGGAAGCTTTTCCAATTCCTACAAGACTCTGCATTTTTCAATTTTTTTTATACCTGTTTTATTCTTCTAAAATTCAGGTGAAACCAATGCGAAGACGGTGGAGGCCTTGGTATGTGCCATTCTTGTTCTTAATAGTGTTTGCATTACTGTAGGGTGTTAATAGGTTATTCCTTTATGTTCTTTAGTTGTCAATGTGGCTACTAATGCTTAGCTGTGATCCTTCCTCTTCACAGGTGAAGAATACAGGAAAAGAATCTCTTCAGTGGGGTAAGAGGGCAAATGATTTTTGTCTTCCCTTTTTCCATAGGGTGGCAGTTTAACACCCTATTCATTGAAAAATATATGTTGCTCTCTTGTTATAAAGCAGCTGAGTGTTGGCTGCTTGAAATGGCGAGATAGTAGCAAGTAAAAGAGATAACATAAATTGGTGTACTGATAATTTGTTTTGACTGGTGCAGGGTTGGCTGCTGGGATGTACTCTGGTCTGACCTATGGACTAAAGGAGGCTCGTGGAGTTCATGATTGGGTAAATGATTGTGATGTATTTTGTATGTTTATTTGATCATTGAACTAAGTATTGATTTTGTACTCTTCACCCATTGTTGAAATCTGTTTTGCATTTCTGTTTGTGGGATGCTGTCTTATTGTGTCTTGTCTCTTCATTTTGCTGCAGAAAAATAGTGCCTTGGCCGGAGCAGTCACTGGTGCAGCATTGGCACTAACATCAGATGGTCACTCCCATGAGCATATTGTGCAGTGTGCCATAACTGGTGCAGCCATATCAACTGCTGCGAATCTCCTTACAGGAATATTTTAAGTTAGAACTTCGTCTGCTGATTATGTTAGGGGCTTAGTTTTGTCATATGTTGTTCCCTTTGGATAAGGTAGCCCATTTGGTTAGGGATGCCATTTTTCCTATGAACCATGGATACGTTTTGCTGGTGTTTACAAAGTGTTTTTGTACTCTCATCCTTCCAACTAGGTTTGCAAAATGCAAATCAATGACCAAACACTAAATTCCCATCTTGCTCTTAAAGGCACTGATTTGATTAGCCTCACCCTCCCAATTTTTTCATTCCAATTGCTAAAGGCATTGATTTGTGAATGGATGCTATAATCAAATCCTATGTGGTGTGACATTATGGCGATGCTTTCCAACTCTTTTCATCATACAATGATTATCCCCAAAACAAAAGAAGAAAAATTATGATAAACTATCTTACTTCAAAAAAAAGAGAGAGATCCATGATGATTAGCAATATTCAAAAAACGAGACAAGGAAAAATATAGTATGGTAACAACCTTCTCACTTTGTCGAGGTGTGTTCAAATTTAAGTATACACACTTCTCTTTGTATAGCCAAGCATAATGAGCCTATTTTGTTGTTGACATGACATGATCCAAGAACTTGTTTGATAACATATGAGACAACTGAAATTTGTAGTTCAATTTTGTGTGAATGCAACTAATTATGCACCATAAAAAGTTCACATAGAGTTCTATCCTTTTTTGAAATTACTAAAATTGAATAACTCAATGAGGGTTTTTTTTAATTTTTTTTTTTAAATATCATAAACTATATATGGTTTTCATAAGGATGATGATAATTTCACATCCCTTTTATGACATTCGTGAAAAATAACATAGATGAAACTTTGCATCTGTTATAGTCCAATAGATGTTGTTTATGTTATTTTCATTGATTTTAGGGGAGGAATGTAATATTATTATTTGAAATTATTTGGTATTAGAAATTAATCATTTATTTGTTAAAAATTGAATTAAAGTGCCTCGTTAGGTCCCATAATACGTTGCCAAAACCCTTTTTCAAAAATTTTTTCCCTAATAATAAATTGCCAAATCACCAAGAAGTTTTAAGGGAAATAGTGATATTTTGTATAATATAAAGAGAGTATTTGCAACTTACAAGAAATGCAAGGGTGTCATGTGTAATTTTCCACCGCGTAATTAAGAACGGTTAATAAAAGTAAATAAATAATCTTCAATTCATACTTTTATCTATCTGTTCATCACGGTTTAGATTTTCCCAACCTCCTCGACCTGAGCTTCCATTTTCTCCAAGCCACCGGTCTTTCCGCAACTGAAGTCGCGTAAAGATTTGTGAATACTAAAATTTTGGTAAGGATTTTTCAATCACTAACTGTTCGTTTAGATTGAATTAGGGTTCGTTTTGTTGTTAGTGCTTAGAACCCAATGGAACATAAGCTGATTTTTATTGCTTTAATGATGTGGAATAGATTTCTTGCTGGTATATGAGCTGTTTTTCTATTTTTCTCCCTCCCCGTTGAAACCCTTTTTTATTTTTTTACTGGTTTTTCTGTTTGCTGCTTTGCTGATTGAATACATATATACATATGATGGGGAAAAGATCATGTATTTACGCTTTTGTTCTATTTTTTTGATGATTCAAGATTTTGATTTTGGGTAGTCCTAGTTTGTGTACTTTTCCCAGTTTCTGAAGCCCTTATTTTTTTTTATGGTTTCCTGTTTGTTGCTTTGCTGATTGAATATATATACCTGTGATGGTGAAAAAAATCATGTCTTTTACGTGTTTGTTCTTTATTTTGATTTGAGATTTTGATCTTGGGTAGTCATAGTTTGTGTGCTTTTTCTGGTTTTTCTTTTTCTGTTAATATTTAGTAGTTTTCATAGAGCTTCTTAGATGTTGGAGCTGAGTGACACAAATAGGATAGCAGTGAAAGGTTAGTTTAAATTGACAAGGTTAGTTTAAATTGACAAGGATTGTCCATGATTAAAGAAAAAAGGAAAAATGGGGGAGGTGCCTGTGTATATTGATTTTCTTTTTTCATTAAACTTTAAATGATTGGGTGATAGTAGCAATTCCAAGATATTTATATTTTGATGTAGTTATTGCACCTATTCCTTACTGTTGCAACATGCAAAAAGAAGAAATGAAGTTCCAGAAAGAACTGTCCTCTCAAGAAAACTTAAAAAGTTGAAACTTTTCTTGCCAGAACTTTTCTTGCACTTATTGGGCGACTAAGACCTGTTGAGATATAGCATGATCAAGTTCTTATGTGTCCGATTGTTTAGAAGATTAGGCAAAAACGGAGTATTTTTCTAATCTGCTATTTTCAAGGTTACTGGATTTCTATTTTATTCTCGTTATTCTCTGTGTTTGCGTTGACTATGGATGTAAGGCTGAGTTTTAGTCTACAATAATACTTTTGTTGTGGCATGCAATATTAACTGATATTCTCTTGAATGAACTGGAATTCATAGTTGAAAGCAGTATTGCATCGGTGTGAGTTTTGGCAGTCCTTTGCTTGAAAAGTTTCCTGTTTGGTAGACAAACTTATGCATTTTTCATCAGGATGTTGAAGTTTTTTTATTGTGAATCTTATTGAAATTCTTTCTTTCTTATGATAAATGCAGGGGGGCACATGAAATTTTCCCTCACATAATAAACGATGATAATAATATAAAATCTTTGATCAATTCCAAAATTTAGATTTCTCTAATCTCAAAGCTCTACCCATCTGTTGCCTTAGATTTTCTTTAAATCACCTCTCTTGCCATAATCAAAGGGTGCAAAGATTTGTGAATTATTTGTTGTGTATTATGATTCAAGATTTTGATTTTGGGAGTCCTAGTTCTTCTACTTTTGTTTTTCTTTTTCTGGTAATTGTTTTTTATAGTTTTCTTACAGCTGTTAAGAATGATTGGAGCAAGTGATTCACAGTTAGTTATTTATTACGTTTTTTTCCCTTCTCCCCTTTCTGGCTTCAGTATATAGGATAAAAGTGAAGTGGAAGTTTGAATTGACAAGGACATGTCATCTGGTAATAAGCAAGGGAATGGTGCTCAGGATGCTGCTGAAAGAATTAAGGCTGCTGCATTATCAGCTGCCAAGGGTCTTGGCCGAGCTCAGGCTGAGCGTGCAGCTGCAGCAGCTGCACGCAATGTGAATGCCTATGGGCAGAAGGAAGAAGGGCCAAGTAGATGGCAAGAAAGGAAAGAAGCTAAGAGACAGATGTACTTGTTTAGTACTGAGAAACAAGTGATTTTGGGTGAAAGAAAGGCTCTTAAGAGTTCACCATCTGCTCCTGGTTCAGCTGCACAATGCCAGAAGTGTTTCCAAACTGGGCATTGGACATATGAATGTGAGAATGAGAGGGTTTATATTTCACGACCATCTCGCACCCAACAATTGAAAAACCCCAAGTTGAGGATGAAGGTGTCGATTGCCTATGATTTGGACAACCCTGATACTGAAAAGGAGAGGAAGAACGATAAACTGTCTAAGAAGACTAAGAGGAAGCATAAGTCAGATACGGAATCTGATTCTGATAGTGAGGCTTCAGTTTTCGAGTCTGATAGTGGGGAGTCATCTGTTACGGGGTCTGATTATTCTTCTGCTGAGAGTGAATCTAGTTATAGTTCATCTACTGATTCAGAGGAAGAAAGGAGGAGAAAGAGGAAGAAGAAAAAGCAGCAGCGCAGGAAGAGAAGGCACCGCAAGTATAGTTCATCTTCTGAATCTGGGTCGGAATCATATTCAGACTCAGAATCTGATTCTGAAGAAAGAAGCAGCCGGAGGAAGGGCAAGAGCTCCAGGAGCAAGAGGCATAGCAGGAGGCACTGAAGTTTTCAGTGATTGGATTTACTGTGGTCATATCTGTTTCTTCTGTAGTTGTTTTAGCTCAGAGGCTGGATGTACGAATATAAATGTTGGACAACTATAAGCTTTTAGCATGTATCTTTATGAGGGTTCCTTGTGTGGTTGTAAGAATACTGATTCTGCTGTTGAGCTTCAGTTTGTTGCTTAGTTTCCACGGAGGGGAAACTAGGGGTTCTTTTATGGATCCACATGAAGCGCAGTTGCGCTTTGAGGTTCAAGGGGTTTTTCAATCTTTGTTTAGAAGGTTTCTAATTGTAATAGTATAACTCTAGTTTTGACCTTTTGTTTCTCCACATCAGTTTTCAGTTTTGATGTTCCAGCTCATTTAACTGGTGGTGCACTGTTTTTAAGCGTTCTTATGTTTGTTATTTGAGGAGGAAAGGGCGATCAATTTCACAAGAGTCAATCTGGAACTATGGTTTTGTACGTGTTGTCATTATAAAATGAAGTGGATTGGAGGCATATGATATAACCGGGTGAAATTGCATATCATATTTAATAAAGAATTCTTTCATGCATCGTGGTTTTTTCATGATGAGTATCGAATGCTTTTTAACGCCAAATCCTGACTCTATTCTAAATTTAAAAATAATTTTTATTATTAATTGTTACAATAATATTCAATTCCAAAATTTCAAATTTAATTTTATCACAGCAATGAAATAGTAAGTAAACTGTATATGATATTTATAAATGAGATAATTTTCAAAATGGTCTTCAATATATTGGTTAATGATCTTTTAGTCCCTCATTTTTAAAATAAAAATAAATGATTCTTCACATTTTATGAATGTACTCTTTTGGTCTTTTGTCATTATTTCGTTTGTTTTTCTATTAAAATAGTAATGAAATAGTGTTGAAATAGTGTCAGAATAGTGACAAAATAGTGATAGAATAGTGATGAAGGACCAAAAGGGTATAATAATAAAATATAAGAAATTATGTGTTCTCATTTTAAAAGTGAGAAATTAAAAAAATTATTGATGAATATATAAGGGACTATTTTGGGAGTTATCTCTTTATAAATTTTAACATATATATTTGTGGATTGAATAAAATAATTCACATTTTAATGTTAAAGTCCGAAACTTATAGAAAGTAAAGAGACCTGCATTCTAAGCTCCCAAAAAAGGCTCGCAGAGGTACTCCCTTCTCAAAGGCTCTAACTCTGCACAACATTCCAAGATGAGTACCATGAAGTTTTGTCGTGAATGGTCAGTTGGCATTCCGCTATTCCACTCTAATAATAAATGTGTGCGTTTTCTGGGAAAAAATTTATGGTTTAACGCCAGTTGTCTTGGTGGGTTTTTTGTGTTGATGTTAGCAACAACATTCTGTACCCTAAGGAAGACAAAGAGCAGAAGATTCTGCTCTACGCTTGCCGCAACTGTGATCACCAGGTCCCATATGTTTCACTCTCTCTACGGTTTAGGGTTCATGAAGTTGTGAAATTAATTGGCTTTTACTAGTATTTTAACGACCAGAGAAGGGAGAAAAAAAGACTTCATTTTGGGCTGTTTGTTTGGACTGTGTTTTAATTCTTTTTTTTTATGTGGGTTGTTAAAAATTGGTTAAGAAAAGTTTGGGTTTATTTGTACACGTATTTTAGACGTTCCTTGGATGGAAGCTAAAATTATTGATGAAAAGGTGGAATTTTTTTACACTACTTTCAATTGCAAACTGCCTTCATTAGGAATTTTTATGCTTACATATAATGCTGTGTGCAAGTATGTAGATGTTTATTAATCCATACTTGGACTTGTATGTATTTGTTTTGGTCAGATTAGGAGTTTGGGATTGGGATTAGATACAATGGTTCTTAAATACTTCTCCTGGAATTCTGTTTGAATCTTAACAACTGTCATTCTTTTGACACTCAACTCTCCAACAAAAACTTGGGATTTACATGTCTCTTCTTCACACCAGGATTATAATGGTTAGTGTTGCATCATGTATTCCCATCAATGTGACTCTTTGTGTTTTGATCTCTTCTCTTCTTTTCATTCATCACACTTTTCATTTCCTAGCAAGGTAGTTATGAAAGACCCAAGCCTTTTCACTGGTATTTGGGTGCTTCAACGCGAGGTGATAAATGAGGCAAGCCAACTTATTTGTGATTGAGATTGTGCTGAACAATTAAGAATTTTATCTTTTAAAACCCTCTTGTGCTATCCGTCATTTTTCTCTTTTTTAATAAATGTGTGGATAATGCCCACCAATGGTTCTTATTTGTTGGGCATCCATCTTTGTAATATGTTGGAGGGCTTTTTCTTGCTGAAGTTGGAACATTTTTAATTTCCTTGAACTGGTATTTCCTACTTCTGGTTTATTGGGTTATTGTGGCTGTCTGAAATGGTGTTGTTGGTAAAACAAATATGTTGAGTTTTTTGTTGGATGAAACTCTTTGAACTGTCTGAAGAATATCTGTTGATGGATGGTTTTGCTTTATCCTTCACTTTTGTCCAAATTAGACGGAAGAGGATTTTTTTGAAAAGGATAGTTATCATTTACTTTTTTAATTTACTGTATGTGAAATAATTACTGGATTTTGATTTATGATTTTGGCTTTATTGGGCAATTGCCGTCGTTTTCCTCTTCATAATCTTCATGATGCTGTGTAGGAGGTGGCAGATAATAACTGCGTCTACAGGAATGAAATCCACCATAGCGTCGGAGAGCAAACTCAAATCTTGCAGGATGTAGCTGCTGATCCAACCCTTCCACGCACCAAATCTGTGCCTTGTCCTCAGTGTGGTCATGCAGAGGCTGTTTTCTTTCAGGTTCTTTCCTAACTTAAAAATTTATTGTGTCAGAAATGTATATTTAACAAGTTGCTGTCCCTGCATGTCTTGCTTGGTGCAAGTCTGTGCTGCTACTTTTTTGAGTTTCCTTGATGTTTTTGTTGGTTTAAGAGTTGCATTCTTTAGCATTGAGACTGATAGTTTCCCCTTGAGACTGTTGTCCACCTGGATTGGTTGATATATGACTGGTTCTGAGAGTGATTAGTTCTATCTAATCTGGGAATAAATTCTGCAGTTAATGAAAGATTTCTTTTGCGATAGAACTTCGCAGCTGTTGCTTAATTAACTGGGAGTCTGGGAATGCTATTAATTATTGAGTCATTACAACAGTAACTTATTGTTTCCATTGCTTGGATAACTTTCTGCATTGCTTTAGTTTGAGATGTAAGGAAGAAAAAAAATATATTTTGGTTTGAGTCCTCAATCCAGGAATTTAAAGAAAGTTGGTTGCAAACTTTATGGTAAAAATGTTGGTGCTTTTGCTTCTTTTAGTGAACTTGGAGATAATAGAATGTTGTATTATATATCTGAAACTGATAATAGTTGATTTCTGCTTTTGAATACCAATTTTATTAATTTGCAGGCAACTGCTAGGGGAGAGGAGGGCATGACGCTGTTCTTTGTTTGCTGCAATGCTAACTGCGGTTACAAGTGGAGAGAATGAAATTTTAATGCCCAAAGCAAATGCTGGATGACTTGTTAACAATGTGGAAAGAGCAACAGTTATTATGTAACTCTGCATTTCTTTCAGTGTGACTTTTTGGATTTAGTGTATTGGGGAAGACGCTAACAACTGTGAATGACTGGAAAACTTCTTTGTGCAGAAGGGTGGAATTCCTCATTTTCTCATTGGCGTACTCAATATGCTCACATGGGATGATGGAAGTTAGTCATGGTGAGCATATTGTGGTCTTACGTCTTTGAGAGATGGATTTTACGTCCTTAGATAACAATTCAGTGCATCAAAATCCAAGTGAAGTTTGCTGTCACAAAGATCAAATTTTATTCTAAATAACCTTCGATTAATTGATACTGATTCTCAATGTGAAGAATGTACAATAATGATACTGGAAGATGATTCTTCGCAGTAACCTGCTAAAGATTCCTAAAGATGTTTTCCCCTACCATGAACCTTGAAATGATCAATCAATTCCCTAAATTGGTGCAATTCTCCTATCCTGGGGAATAAATGATAATAATCATAAACAGAAATCAAAATCTATGTACAAGATTACCAACTTGACCTAAGATCCCAATGCAACTGAATTTTCTACAAAATTGTAACTGGAAAAACTACAGAGAGGACATCAATCGTGTGAACCAGTCAGACAAACGTCGTATTCTTGCCAAACAATCAGCATTCCTTCCGAAGTAAGACTCGGCATTTGATAGCATTACTTCAATGTCATGCCTCATTGCTTCCAAACTTCTATAGTAGTTGTTCTCTAATCTAGACTGGATCATTTCAAGAGACAATGGAACAGGGAACCTGCAGGTTTCAATAAGAATACTTATCACTGACTGAACTTTAAAGAAGCAACAAAGTATCTAAAATCAAATCAAAGTTCCCCCCCATCTCCGCATCTGTAAAGATGGAAGACTTTAACGCCTTATTAGTTAAACTCCTTATTGGTAATAATACTAGTGACAATAAACAACGGTGGTATTAGTACCAAAATCATATGCAATAAAAATAATTGGCACATTATTATTATTTTTTTATTTTATAGTGGAGCAAGCTCTTTTCTCCTTTCTTTCTCACTGAAGGTGATGGCATTGGTGGTGGTGATCAGTAAGAGCTCATGAAAGGGTGGGCTGCGGAATTAGTGGTATTCATGTTTTCTTGTTAAGATATTGTAAATTTGGGTGCATGCCAAAAAGAATTTCTTTTTCCACTTGTTGAATCGAGGTGGAAAAATTTGTTGTGCACATGAATCAAGTTTGAAGCATGCTAAATTCAGGGAAGGAAGCCCAATGAAAAGAGTTATTAGTGCCATGGAGAGGATTTTATGTTTTGGAGTGGAGCAACGAGTGGTTTGTGGTGTAGGAGTAATGGGTTATTTTGATCCATGGGCTAAAAAGAAAGGTGGAATGGAGTGCTAATATTGGCATCCTTGCCAAAAACATACCTGTTAGTAAAACTGGCTTTTGGAGAAACTTCTTTCAACTTCTGCACCCCATAATGGTCCTGCAGGTCAAACAATTCATAACAACACCTAGTTATAAAACCAAGTCATATGTTCCTTTACTGCAAAATGCTTGAATAACTTACCCGATTCTTATTTACAGATTTCTCCAGTTTGGCAAAAGCTCTAAGCAACTGGTCTCTGATACCAGTATCAATATGAGGCTGCTCCCAGTGTGTATCAGCATCATAGAGTTCCCAAGGACTATGTTGATGTGTTTCCCGGGGATTACTCTTGTACTGAACTACATACCTTTCCCATGGACTCTCTGGGAAGTCAGAAGACTTGGGCCGTACAGTTAAAATCCGGCCTTCCCACCAACTCCCATCATCCTCGCCATCATTTTTCCACCAAACTTGGCATTTATCTCGATAAGTCCATTTCCTCAAAATTGCAGCGTCGTATCGACTTCTCTCCACAAGAAAGTCTGGGAAGCTAGTCACTTCAGGCAAAGTTAACCTAAATGATTTACCAACTACACTAGAAGCAGGATCTACAAATTTAAGTAACATTTTGCAGCAGCTCTCGCCAGAACCAGAAAGTGTCGAATACTGGAGCTCTTCAACCTTGCAGAATTCCACAGCTCTGATTTCACCCTTGATTGTATCCCAAGGGCCTGATTCCCTTAACTTGCTGTGAACTATGTACTCTTCATGACCCTGGTGAAACATCAAAAGAAGTTGAAGACCACAAAATGTACTGTTCAGAACTGAAAATTCAATACAGGTCTACAGCATCTCTAACAAATGAAAACTAAAGGTACCTGTCTAAGATAAACGACATCATCCCCTAGCTGGGGAATATACCGAGAGCCCTCCTCAAGTGTTGATAGCATTAACCATGAACTTTTTGTCAATTGACTTGATTTCTTTCTGTCTTCTGGACTATCTTCACGCACATAATAACTACTCCTCCTGATTCTGCTTGATCTTAATCCCATAGCAGTAGCCCTTGGACCAAATCCTTTCTCTTCACAAGAGATATCTTCATCTCTATTCATTGCTTTTTCTGCACAAGGTGGTTTATCTGGTGAACCACCAATTGCCTCATTAAATTTGTTCCTGCTGCCCGCAGAATTAAAATCATGAGTTTTCGACCTCAATCTAATTGACCTTGTCCTTCTTACCCCTTCAACCGGCGCACTATCTCCATCATGCAGATTATGATCATCTGCAACTGATGACCTCAATTTAACGGCCCTCATCCCCCTGACACCTTCACTCAACTCCTCTTTTCCATTATCTAGGTTGTGATAATCTGCAGTAGAACCACTCACTCCAATGCCTTCATTTTCGTGTTCTTCATTACTTCTTCCCTTCAGACACTTTGACCTTCGATAAACAGCACTGAATGTCCTATTTTGTGGAGGCAACTGCTGCAAGTCGAGCAAAACAGCCCCACAAGACCGATCAGCCAGAGAGTTTGATTCTTGCATCTGATCATGGCTTCCATTTTCCAGATTTGGTGTTCCTGTCTGGCCACTATTAAGGATGCCTGAATTAAGATTTTTCCGGTCATCTCGACTAACAGTCATGCCACCTGAAATGTGCCCAGAATCCTCAACCAAAGATTGAAATCCAATCTTCCCAGAACTTTCATGGTCACTAGAAAAGATTCTTGACTTTATACGCAGCTTTTTTGGCTGTGTCAAAGACTTCCCCAGCAAGTGAATGCTGTTATCTGTCCCATTAACATGTGGAGTGGAGAGTACAGATCTACCATCCATCACTTCTTGAGATGACGCTTTTTCACAGTTTTTGGACTCACTGAAAAAGGAATTTGTATCCCCATTAACTGCTGCCTCGAGATTACTGGAGGTGCTCACACTTGCTTGATGCTTGATTGTTTCAACTGTTTCATCTGTTATCCCTTCAATTTCGATCAAGGATACAGATGGTACCACACCCAAGTCCTTTTCAATTTGTCCATCACCACAATTTACCTTCTTGGCATGCCCGTCAAAAAATGAATTGGACCCATCTCGTGCAATTAAAGATTGTGATTCTCCCATCCTCGAACGTTTGGAAGTGCGAGTCTTCACCCCTCCCCAACAAATATTACCATCTTTGGAACCTTCCAGCAAATCTAAACAATGTTGAACCTTTGGAGGGGGACAAAACTGGCTTCTATTCATTTCATTACTGTTGGCACAATTAGTACTGTACCCTTGCTCCTGAGAATGAATTATCACCTCATCAGCATGCTTATGAGGTGTACAAGAAGGGTCAGCTCGACCAGGCTCATATTGTGAAGTTGCAAATTTACTTGAATCACGATTTGGGAATTTCAGAATTAATTTCCTTCGAGCCCCAGCATCTACATGGAACTCAGAGCAATGATCAACTTTACTATCCAAATCTT
Organism: Gynochthodes officinalis; assembly: GCA_020080225.1. Lineage (NCBI taxonomy): Eukaryota > Viridiplantae > Streptophyta > Magnoliopsida > Gentianales > Rubiaceae > Gynochthodes > Gynochthodes officinalis. The sequence continues at coordinate 805,847 of CM034619.1, read as the reverse complement.
CAGAGTAATCGATCAAAATTTCCTTTCCCTTTAAATTTTCTGGTTGATCAACATGCAAAGATAGATCTGATTCTTCACTTACAACATTTGATTCCTCCAATATGGCATCATCACTATCTGACAAATCACCTTCCATGCTATGTTCTTCATCTGCATCTGTTGATGTTCCTGTAATACGGGAGAATAGATGGAGAGCATTTCTCGCAGCAGCTCTCTGAGGTCTTAAAGACTTCGATAAAGAAGACCTTTTCTTTGAAAATTTACTACCACTTTTTGATTTTCTACGACGGTTGTTTACTAGTGCACTATCGCCATAGGCATCAAAGTTTTTTCTCTTCACACGTCTTCCAGAAGATGTTGTGACCTCAATCTGGATTGCAGACATAGAGAATGTTAATTTCCCTGCTGGTAACACGCTCTTCAGCAAATAGGGAGGAAAACAAAACCCTTACCTCAGCCTTCTGTTTTTTCCTTCTTGATCTACGGAGACTATCCTTGTGAGAATCATCAGCTTCACTGTCATCTCCACTGCTCTCCGGATCAGGAGAGCCAGAATATATGCTTTCTTGTTCACCTCCAGAAGAATTTTCCTCAGTTACATGATACTCTGAATCAGTATCATCACTTTGTATCTCGATTTCTGGTTCTGGTTCCCAGTCCATCACATCCAAAAACTCAGGCAATGGATCAATCGGTATATCCAAGTCTACTATAGGAATGATTCCGCCATGCTCCAGACTAATATCAGGCCCAACAGCCAAATTTAAAGAAGATGGACGCCATTCAATGCCCAGAATACCATGCCTCCGTTGTTGGTACATGCTTTGATAAGGCTCAGGATATGGTATCAAGGCTAGTAAAAACAGCAGATCAAAACACATTGCAGCACATGGCTTTTATTCAGGGAAAAACAAATATGACAAGCCTAATTTAAATACACTAGTAAAGACAAAAAAATCAACAACCCTGAGCATGGAAGAAGGTGATCGATGACAGACCTGAGTCACAAAGGAGATCTTGCATATTCCTTCGAAACGGTACAAGTTGAGTTTCCTATAAGACACCATTATAAGTCATCCTCATAATTATCCATTTAATGAGAAGAAAAATTGTCCTTTTCAATTGAATAAGCAATCAAACATATCCTTCATTCATCCACTCAAAATTATTAAACACAAAAAGAGAACTTCTCCCTCTAACATCCCAGAACACCCAAAAAAAGGAAGCATGTTAAACAAATAACAACTAAGGCAATAAATGCAGAGAAGTACTAGAGAATAACCTGGTCAAGAACATTTCCATTTGTATCTTGAACAAGTGGACGATAGTCCCCTAAGAAAAACTGTTGAGAGCCATATTAGAATATATTTGTTATTTGACAAATTTATTAACAGAATGGGTAATAAAAACAAGAAAAGCCTTGTACAATTCTATTAAATGTTGACTAACTTATTTAGCAAACATTGCAGCTAAAAAAGAGCTATGTTTTCAAACCTGCTCATATTTGGCATCCATTTGGGATTCTCCTTGCCCTGTGCTCAGTATATACAACTGACCAACATCATCAGAGAGTATAATTGATGTTCCATCCCTGAAGAATAATTTACACATGGAAAAGGAAAAAAACAAAATTTAGACCAACACAATAGACAAATCTTGCACTCCATACAGACATGGATAACACAAGATGATTGAACAAATTGAAGTTTTATTTTTTTCATTATTAAGTTCCACTGAATTAAAGATGCATATTTACACAGTCAGCTTTCATTATTAAGTTCCACTTAATTAAAGATACATAGTTACACGATCAGCTGATGCACCACTTATTGTGGAGCTCCAAATTGACTGGAGAAATCAAAAAGTGCACTTGCATCTTTTAAAACTTTTTGCCAAATTTTCCTCTTTTTTTTTTATCAAAGGGTTGCTAATTTGCCACTCGCAAGAGAAAGAAACAAATAAAACCAAATGAAGCGAGGGGGGAAGAAAAATGTGAAACAGAAAGGATAAAGCATCATGCACACCAACTTACGGGGAGAACTTTCCATCAACCAGCTTGAATCGTCCAATTTCATATGTCCGAATGGGTGTACCTTCCCATATCTATAATGAACACAGAGGAAGCACTTAAAAATAAGAACGCAGTAAAGAGGAGAGACATTGATAGATATCAAACCTATCAGGAATCGAACTCACATCCCAAACTATTGTTCTTCCATCATATCCAGCACTCATTGCAATTCGAGGGTTAAAGGGATGAACATCTAGCACATAAGTCTACAGAAGCAACAAGCTACTGTCAGATGCAGCCCAATGACCAGACAAACAACCAAGAATAATATACAAAAATACAATCTCAACGAGATGTAAAGTTGGTAACATTACAGAGGGAGCATGACCAAACAGAGAACAGATTTCAGGGACTGACATGTCAAGTTATACATAAGACCTTGATGATACCATTAAGGACACTATGAAATCATAAAATAAATAGATTTGAAGAATATACTTGTTATTTTCTAGTTTCATGGAATTCATCTACCAAGTAGTAAATATCCCAAACACAAGATGTGAAAATTTTGGATAAAATAGCTGTGTCATATTGCCTGCAATCAGTATAAGATTTAAGGTCAATATACGCTTTCTTTTCCCAAAGATATTGCACCCAAGATGATGCATATGCAAGAAAAGACTTCCTCTCTCACGAAAACTATTGCCCGAACCAATACCAAAACAAATCAGAAAACAAATAGCAGACTACACAAGCCCAAAAAACTAAGAAACAAATTTTGTTAATATGCATTTCATTAAGTTTTACGTGGAAAATTTACTTCATTAGGGGCTAGCATATCTATTTCGTCATGTTTGGTCAAGAACCTTTAATAAAGGAAAAGGGAAAAAGGGGAAAAAAAAAACCTTCTCCAGGTAATAAAAAATTAATAAATTAACCATCCCACAACTATCCCCAGAAGAGAGTACACAATTTCAGTAAACAAATCTTCTAATCAGCTTCCTTACAGGCACTCCTAAATAATGTTTCAACTAAAAAGGTTACGAAGGGTCGAACATTGACTTACAAATTTGTGTATATGCCATTTACATCAGGTAATTGTCACTTTAAGAACTTTTTATCGATTAGAATGTTGAACATTCACTTACAAATTGCTGGATGTGCCATTTATCGACGAGTAATCGAAACTTTTAAAACTTTTCTGCTAACTTTTGGGTCCCAACAAATATGTAATCAAGTGAACATGTATGCACAAAAAAGGATGGAAAAAAGAACATAGAAATGCAGGAAAAAAAATTATAGAAGGAAAAGTTGCCAAAAATTGAAGGGCCAAATTCTGCTTCTTGCATGGGCTTTTCATTCTAAAGTAACTCATTTATTATCTATCTATATTTAGTAAGAGTACTCATCATTCATACATGATATTAACTTGTGTCAGTCTCATCATTCAGAAATATGGTAAATGCAGAGCAGTAAAAACCTACAATTTTAATTTAACATCCAAATGCAACAGTAGAGGAAGAAAGAGATGTAAACAGCTTACTTGTTCTGTGTGACCCGTCAAAGAATGGACTAGGCTACCATCAGCAGCATTCCAAACGCATATTCTGCAATCTGGCAGGTTAGGAAATAATTAAGTGGGAAGGGGCCAATCTAATAGAGCCAAGAAGTAGCATAGAATAATGTTAGACATCATAAAGGATTGAAGTGTTGAGCCTCATTTATGCACAGAGAAAGTAGGGGGAGGGAAGTTTCTCTAGAGAAGACCAATAACAATTGAAAAATTAAATAAATTGGTGGGATTAAAAAAAAAAAAAAAACACTAGGATAAGCCTTGCTTCCTCAATCATCCTCAGGAAAACAGCAAAACAAAAGCAATAATAATAAACACGCAACAAAAAAAAGATAAAAAATAACAAACTGGAAAGTTTTGAGAGGCCAAACAGCATAGTAATTTTCATTTCAGCTTCTATTTTCTGAGCACTCACATCCATAAAAGCAACATACCCATAATAGCTGCAAGGACAAAACGGTTATCCAGACTCCATATAATCATATTAACACCACGAGGAGTTGGAAGAATTCTTTGACGAGGACCTCCTCTCAATGGTTGAGGTGGCATTGGTGGTGGTGGAACTTTAAGATGATATGCTCGTGTCCATCGTCCAACTTTACCCTAAAATTAGAAAATTCAATGCATCTAGATCAACCACAAAATAATAGGTGATAAAAAAAAAAAACCACTATAGCGCCTGTCAAGTAAAATTTCTTGATTTTGTTGACAGAATGTGCAAAAATGAAAAACTTTTTCTCCGTAACCAAATAAAATTTGGGAAGAGAGTAACTTCCAGAATCAAAACGAAAGAAAAAAAAAAAAGAAGAAAAAACTCACATGAGATCTACGAGATTTTGGAATCCAAATAATTGCACTGCCATCACGAGAACAAGTAACTATATTATCCTGGTTATACCTGGAGTATACGCAGAAATCAACAAGTATATTCAATCAGACTTGAATTGGCCTAAAGAATATATAATGCTACACTACAAGGAAGTATCTACATCCTCCTGTCAAGAAACGGCACACACCATGTGTTCTTAAATTTTGGGATGTTTTCTTCTTTTGAGGCATCTGAGATGAAAAATCTTGATGTCAAAGCACAGCCACTGCATGAGGAGACAAGAGTATTATAGATCATGAAGAATTTAATTCATTAATCAAAGTCAATGTATCAGGGAAGACCAACCTAAACTGGACATAGTTTACATCATCCTCATGCCCACCTAAAACATCCATTTCATGATTAGGCTGAGAGTCCTCTGCATTGGACTTGCAAGCATTCCAAACCTAGGTAAATCAATCTTCCATAAGGAAGCAAGAATTTTTGCAGTTGTACAAGTTTTATATGTAGACACACCAATACCTATACATATATGTGTATAAATTATAGAGCTTCCCACTCCATGCATTGTAATAATATCCCCAACTGCAAATCTAACATACCCTTGCAAGATTGTCAGAGCTTCCAGTGACAAAAACAGTTCCACTTGAGTTGAATGCGCAGCAGGAGATAGCAATGCTTGATGAAGGACCACTATTCCTACCTAATCAATCAAAAAATTAATATAAATTGATCAAGTAACCTCCATCAAGTATTATGTGGTCCCAGAGAAGCAAAAAACTAACCAGCAACAGATTCTGAAGGTTTTGGGACATATACACGAGGACTAAAGTTCGAATGCCGAGCATCCCAAATACGGCATGTTCCATCATCAGATGTCCTGCAATAAACAGAATAACCAAATTTGATGAACAGATAGAAAGATTCTTTCTGTGAGGAGAATAAAGAAAAATGAGGTATTACAGAGACAAGTTACACCAAATACAATGTCAACATGTCAGCAAAGGCATTGAATGCTGAGACACAAAGTGGCACTTCAAACATATAAACAAACACATAATTAAATACCATCAGGAATCAGATAACTCGTGATTCAGCATTTCAAATTGACAAAAATTCAGTAATTCCATTTGAAACTAAGGGTATGTTTGGAGTGTGATGTATTTGAGAAAAGTTGTATTGGAATGTGTGAAAACTTTGGTGGGTATTTTTTTTATATAAAAAGTATTTTAGAGGGAAAAATGAGAGGGAAGATTTTTTAAAATTATGTGAGAGGAATTTGAGTGGGAAAATTTAAAATTTAAATTTTGAAATAAAAATGTGTTTGGAGTGTGATGTTTTTATTTGAGAAAAGGGACTACTTTTCTATTTACAAATAGAAATGCCTTGTCCAAACATACCCTAAGTCATTCTTTTAGCCCACCCACTCTCCCCCAATCCCATCCCAAAAAATAAAATAAAATAAAATAAGCTAAACAGTAGACGTCACCTTGCACCATGAGGAGATGAACCTTTCACACAGGCTACATGCAAAACCCTCATTGCTCCAATTGGATTACAATAAAATTTCTTTTCACTACAATCAATTTTATTAAACTACTTGCAGATGAGCAATATGCATTCACGTGCTTGGTATTCAACAAATTGTGTGTGAAAGCCAGCAAATTTCCCTTCCTTTAATAACTACAACATGTAGTCTTGCCACTTAAACTGAGACTTTAACTTGGAAAGTAAGCTTTGAACTTCTCTTAAGACTCAGTTTTAAGTTGATCCCTATCACCAGATACTTCGGAGGATTTTCTTAGGTGTCAACATCAACAAAATGACTTGTTATACTCAGCATGCAAAAAATTCAGCCCTCACCCTTCCCCTAACAGAATGCCATTTTTTATCCACAAGCACATTCACACAAGGAAGGGTTTGAGAATACTTATACATGGTGGCCCTACAGAGATGTCCATAACTACATTAAACCCAAAATAAAAATCCTACTTATATGACAGGTGACCAAATTTTGCATCCTTAATGTTGATTGAACGAAAACCTTTCACCTTAAAAGAATCAAATGTCACATAATGTCCCTGGTACACTTTTTGCGTAATCACCACATGTGATAACATGTCTAAGTATCCTAGTCAATCAAATGGAAATAACTACATGTCTCTTCACCCACTATTCAGATAACCAGAAAAACAGTTAAGCTTTTATGTATCTTTTTCCACATATAAATTATGCTTCTACGGTTCTAGGCCCTTCCCGTCTACTGGATTACTCCAGCGCTTCAGGTAGTGAGGACCCTCTATCATACATTGCATAAGAGCCCTTTCATGGGCCGGGGGCCTAAGCACTGTAACTGAATTAAAGGTTGAATGAAATGAACTAAATTTACTAAATAGCATAGTAGAATAAACAAACGACAAAAGCAACCAGCTCAAAGTACTTACGATAAAAGCTGAAAGAGGGCGCCTTGTCTAGGACTAAAGGCAATAGCAGTAACAGAGTCTGTATGACCCCTCAAGACTGAAATTGGATATCCATCATTCAACCTCCACTACCAAAATGGACAAAAGGTAAGGGCAAATTGCCAATTAACATCAAGCATATCTTACTAGCAGACAAGAACAGAATCTTACAACTCGTATGGTGAAATCATTTGAAGCAGAAGCTATCAAGGTGTTGTTGAAGTTCACAGCTAGGTCAGTGATGTCACCCTTGGTGCATGTGACAAGAGACAAAGTCAAAGTCAAGTAAAGGACAATGAGATGTAACTAACATGCTTTAAATACTCATAGCGTAACATACATTGTGTCCACGGCAACTGGCCAAGCAATATGCAGTTTCCATTGACCAAATTTTAACAAGTTTATCATCTGAGCCGGTAATGACAAATCTCCCAGATCGGTCAAAAGTGGCTGAAAGAAAGCAATTACATGATTCAGGAGGAAAAAAAGACATAAACCAGAATGTATTACCATCTAAAGCAAAGCTCAAGTGTTCTGAATAAGCTTACATAAAGCACAAAACACAAACACCTTTAAGGAAAACAAATGGGACAGCAGCAGTGTGAAAGACAGCTTAAAAAAAAAAAAAAAAAAAAAAGCAACCATAACTGGAATAACATATAGAGCTGCCTAAAGGGTACTTTTCCACTGCTGGAGTGGAGGTCAAACTTTAAAGAGTCAGAATCCCTAGGTATTGAGCTGTTAAAAATTGACATTCCACAGACAGTTCAGGGTAAATGCTAACAAACTACCATGCAATTTTGGACCATTCCAATAACTTCCAAAAACTCAATTCATCAAAGAAATGTATGTAATTACTTTTTCTCATTTCTCGTTTGAGGGAAATATTCAAGCAGCTAACCATCATTAAGCACTTGTTTTACCAAAATGTCTTCTGCATGACCCCCAAAATTTCTATATAGGTGCTCATAGATGTCAAAAAAAACATTTAAAAATTTCTCAGGAAGATCAACCAACTACAAGAAAGATAAAGCCTTGGAAGTCAAGACAAAGCAAACAAAAAAAAGGTTCATTACAAATCACCTCAATCAAATGTTCATCATTGCATCACAAAAAGCATATGACATCCTTTCCAAAGTGCATCTACATCTGAACTGAAAAACTAATGCAGCAGAAACTTACCACAATAGACAGGATGACAATGTCCTCTAACTTTTTTTATATTCTGCATCTTTTGAACCATGGTCGATGGCTTTGCAATTGCATAACAGGCTGCACGAACAGAGGGTGCACGATGGTGTCTAGTAAAACCACCACCAATTTCCCTCAAACTTAGCCCACGCACTTGATCTGCCATCCTGTGAGGCCAACGCATATAACCCGGGAGATTCACCTCATTATTCACCTTGTTTTGTTCACCTGACAGAGAGAGAATTAGAGCTGAAAAACCTAGCAACAAGTGAGATGAGGAAAACGATGGCAAACTGTTATATCACTCTAAAAATGCTATGAAATATAATATTACATCAACTGATATTGTAAGGTGCAAGAAATCGAAGTAGGAGAAGATTGTGAAGCACGTCGATCACATTAAAAGTCACCACTGAACCTAAATAAAACTCTCTCTCCCAATCAGCAATCATTCTATGTTACTTAGGAAGTAACTTGTAAGCTTGAAGAAAGTTCATGGAATTTTGTAAGGCAGTAAATAAGTGAATCAAAAACCCAAAAACATAAAACACAAGAGAAAAAAATTAACAAATGAAAGAATTGTCAATCACTGTCACTTACTGCCCAACAGAGAAAAAGAACGAGTTCCCAATAATGTGGGCACAGCAGCTGCACTTAAGGCATTTCTGCCAACCACGCCGGTAGCAGGAGATGTGGCATTCAACATCAGTTGCTTCAAAAGCTTAACTAAGTGATCCTTTTCAATGTGAGGGTACCTAAAATTCATTGTCAATATTTGCTTCAGATATCTCATTAGAGAAAGTGAATTTACAAAATGCAATGCCTAAACACAACTGACATCAAAACATATTCTGGGCATTTTACTCATTTTCTGTCTTCTAGGAGGGATTTTTTTCAGAAGGATCAGGTGAGGGCAAGGAGATGAAAGAATTAGATTGAAAAATAAATTAGGATTATTATGTTGGAGGAGTGGGTCCAAGGCAATGAGCTACATGAAGATAAAATAGAAGTTCCATGCCAAGCCTCTTGACTTCAATACCTTCCAAAGATAAGGAACAAACAAGATCGCAATCACAAAAAGGCTTTCATATCTACGGCATTATTAAGGTTTATTCCATCCCAGTAGATGAATCCAAAATCAATCCTGAGTTCATAAACAAGTGACCATATGTACAAGCAATGTATATACTAACCCAACTTCCAGTATTATCACAACATGATAATTGTACACCACAAATTTTGTTGATTCATGACAAATGCCAAAGAACACAAGTGTAATATTTTTACTATCGAATAGAAAAGTAATTAATGAGATTAAAAACTTGAAAACACTTGAACATGATCAAGAACACACAAAAGCTCTATGCAAATCAAAAACAAAAGGCAAAACACAGAGGAAATTGCTGGGAAAATGATCATATGCACTCCAATAGGAGCAAGTAAAATAATCTAATAATCATAGAGAACTCAAGTATCAAATATTAATAGATTACCTCTCTATCAACTCAATATAACTCATAGGCAAGGACATTCCATCATCATCTTCATCTCCACTAGGCCCTCCACTCCTTGAATACCACGCATGATATCTTCTTGGTAGAAGTTGATGCTCAAGGAGTTCATTCCATAACTGCCCACATGTCCTCTGACATGGTCCAGCTGATAAAAAATGCATAATCAAAAAATATACCTCCCTGAGGTTCACATCCACATCAGCTTCCATTTTTCTTGCTTGTGTATCTGCAGGATGAGCTTTATCATTTGTCTTATGGAGGACACTCAATGACTTCTTATTACCAAGAGGCCCATCACCGGCATGGATATATTTCTGAAGAGCCATATATCCTGTTAAGCAAAAGAAAGAAGGGCAGTATGCATTATTTATCTATCAACATGAGTTACCTGAGAGACAATTCCACTTACAGAGAAGACAAAAAATGTCATAGTCATAAGTTGCTACATAGGAACTCAATATTATAAGAGAGGAGTTAGAAATGGTTGATTGAAAAAATTCTCAATACACCACCTACAATCAGCGATTGGAAAAATCTGAAAAAGAAAAAAGAGAAGTTAAAAAGGAAGTTTTCTTCTGTGAATGACAACCTTGAGTGCAATTGCACAACTAATTGTCAAAAACAAAGCTTTGCATGGGGGAAGAGAACTTATCACACATAAAACAACAAGGCTAAGACCTTCAACCTTTCAAAATCTTGCACGAAAGAAAGTATTCATGATAGGCAAGCAACATTCACCAACCACAAAGAAGGATTTTAGCGAAAACTTACCCCAACCATCTACCACCTCTATCTCGATCCAGTAAGGAAAAGAGGTTGCAAGTAATTTAGGGGGACAAAAAATCTTTACTATATCAACTAAGAACTCCTAATATCCAAGAACAGCTTGGCTGAACTCATTCATTATCCTTAGTTCTTCTCACTAGTATATAAAAAATTTCATTAATATTGCCAAATAAAAAGTCAGAATAATAAAGATCTGAAAACACCCAAAATAACTATAGCAATTTTGAATACTTATTAACCAAAACTACTTGGCCACATTATTTTAGTTTCACATTATCTGAGACCATATCAATGTGAACACACCTAAACAAAATTCACAATGGAGCCAAAGATAAAATTTACTGATGGTTCATTCCCCAAAGTTCAAGAACTGACATTGGCAAAAAAAATTCACTAATTCAGACCTAAAAAAAATTAAACAATAAAACACCAAATTGAAGAAATTTGCAACCCAATTGAAATCCTAATTTATATGAAAGCAAATTGAAGAAATCTATAAGCCCGAAAAAGGAATATGTTTTCAGCAGCAAATATTAAAATCAACACAAAATTTACAGGATACTATCAAGAAAATGTTACCCTTGTGAAGACTTTAATTAACCCAAAGGGAAATCACCAAACACCCGACATTGTGTTAAGAAGTTCTGCCAAAACCCTGACCGACCCTATCCCATAAAAAATCACTGCATCACCAAAATAAACAAAAATTAATTCAAACACAAAAAAAAAAAAAAAACCCAAATAACACAACCTTTCAACTCTTCAAACCACGTAAATTTCCAAGAATCCAAAAATACAGTCCCAATTTAAGATCTACCACTACAATGCAAAAAATCCCTTTTCAATTCCCAACAACAATTCCAACTACAACTCTCCTTTATGAGTTCAAAACTGAATTTTTTACCTGCAATGGAGTTTGTCTAGGAACAAAACGGCACCGTCTTTACAGGTTCAGTGAAACTGTGGTTAAAAACAAGGGGGGAAAAGGAAAACGAGAAAAGGGATCCAAATAAAAGAAGGGTTTTACAAATTTGAGTGAGGAAATATCAAAAATCAAGAAATTGAATATGGAGAAAAAAATAAATAAATTGAATTTTTAGATATATTTGGAGGGAGCTCTGTGTTACAGTTTGTGCTATAATGGAAGTTGGGGACTCTGTAGTTTGATGAGAATAAAATTGTACTGTGAGGAGAAGAGAAGCGAGATGCCGATGCGCTGCCGTTTTAGATTTTCTGAACCGAAGGCCCACGGCCCCACCGTACCTGTCCTTAAGATGCATCGGTTTTTCGAAAAGGGAAATTAATTGAAAAATTATAATGAATATTTAGATAACACCACGCGCATGGGAAGAGCGTGCATGTTCAGCAAAACTTTTTTTTTTTTTTAAATTGAGCTTAATTATTATTATCACTAAAACATTGCAAACCCACACATGAAATGGTCTCAAAATATCAGAATTTATGTTCCTTAGAGTTACAATAGAATATATGAGTGATTAGACATTATCGATTAATAAATATATATTATGAATATTCGTCAAATATATTTTTCTTTAAATAAATGACCGAAATAATTCTTTTTAAATAATGAATATTAGTTAATTTTTGTGATAAAAAAAGCACCCATTCTATCAAAATATTCAATATTTTAAATAAATTCGTGAATGTCTTACATTTTATGATTTTAGTATTATGATTATTGGAATCCTATTCTTTTGTTTTTATCCATTTTTGGGCATTGATGTAGTGTTGTTTAAGTGGGTAAATCTCGAATTGGTGTAAAAGGCAGACATGAGTCAAATCATTCCAATCATTTTTTTAAACTTTTTGATGGCTGCGATATACTTCTTTTGTTGAATGAATGGAGTTCTAGTCAAACAGGAAAGACAGGAGATATAATGCTTGGTTGACATTTGTGGTGATGCTTATTTATTCACCGATTTGCTCTAGTGACAAAAAAACAAAATACTGGCAAATGGATATTCTGTCCTGCTTTTGGCTAAAAATCATGAGAATCTCTTGAATAAAATAGTCTTAGACATGCTGATACTCTAATATCCAACATAATTTTTACGAATTACTTAGTACCCATCTAGGAAAACATACTTTCTTTTGTCAAGATTTTGTTTCCCAAAGAATGAAATGCCATCTGTAATTGTTCTTAAAATAGCTGAATAATTAAGTACAGTTACAAATAAGCAGGAGAAAGCATTGAAACTGATATCGCAGGTTCCTAAACAATATTGTTTCTCATGATGACCTCAAAGTATGGAAACGTGCTTAATCATTTCTCATGATAGATAACTCATGATGGTTATTTATCTGGTCCTTCACGTGCACCCAAAGAACATCAAAAGTTTTGGGTACAAACCCTTGTGTCTTAAAGTTTGGGACAATTTGAGTCTGATTCACTAGACTTTATGGTAACCAAGAAGATGCAGTCTGTGATTTGGACTTCACTTGTTGAGGATAGAGAATCAGAAAACTCATGCTCCCAGTTTAGAGCTTTTGCACGATGCAGCCTGCAGGAGTTTATCCTGCTTCACAGACAATTGACACCAGACATCTTATGTAGGTCACAGTATTGTCTAAAATCAAGAGTTCAGCTTTGAATGTCTTGCGCCAAAGTAAGTAAAATAGATGGAAAATTAATGGTTGATCAAGGAGACCAATTAGAGGAACTTCCGAGGACATGTTATTCATGACTAACTACACATGGTCTTTCTGCAGGAATTAGGAAACTTCATATATGAGCATCTACTTCAACATTAACATGCCCAGACCCCCCTGATTATTCCATACTATGGCTGCCACTCAGGTGTGGCCGTGGCTCATGTTCCAAAATGCAACTTCATTTTCAAGAACCTCTAACAATACTACCTCAGCTTTCTTACGCTCCTCTTCAGATGCCTTCTCCAGACGACCCTCAGCTATGCTTTGGAGTGTACGGCAGTATTGCCCAAAAAGGTCATTCCCCCACCTTTTGCAGGTCTCTTTAAGTTCTACAGGGGTGTTGGAGCCATCTTCCAGGCAATGGGCAAAGCTATCTTGATACACAGTTTCAATAGCCCAGAAAGCAGTGACAGCCACAGTGTATTCAACTTCAGGGCTTGCTACACTCCCCAAAAATCTGCAGAAAAACAGAAAGGTTCCAATGACTGAACCAGAAAAAGCAATATTAAGTGCATTCAACTTACAGTAAATTTCATGCTTGTTATCTGTTTTATTTGAAGATCGTAGTAAGGAACTCACATTGAAATTCATTCATTCAATTGAACTTCTCTTTGCATACAAATGAGGAGAACAAGGCTCGTGTGCATTGTCAGCGTGTCTCTAGACCAAGTATATAACTTGTCAAACCAAGAAATTGAAAGACTAGGACAAGAGTTGGATTTATGTAATGTGCTTTTTTCTGACAAATTATTCACAAATGAAAATTCAGTAGAACCAGGAAACAATGAAGATCAGTTCTCAACAAAAGTGCCACAAAGCCACACCATGCTTTTAATATTGATGTAAGGCCTCGCAACAGATAGCAAGATGTTATTTCATTAGAATGAAAGGTAGACAACACAAAGCACGCTCAAGAACTCTTGCTTCTTGACAAGATATTATTCTCATGTTAACCTTAAAAATAGCAGTTTACATTATCGAAAAGTTTACAACTCATGTCTACATTCACCGATGAGTAATTAGCATCACTAGATTCACTTAGATTTCACGAATGTTTGTCCAAGAATCAGGAAGATTACCTGCAGTACTCGGTATTCGCTTGTTTGGGGACAACATTAGTCAGTGAAACACCCCATTTGGAAGCCTCTTTCTTGAACCAAGTAATTTCATCATTCAGAGCAGCCATACCGCTCAAAATAACTTCTAAATCATTAGAGTCAAATGACTCCTTTGAAGCTTTAATCAAAATACTGGCAACAAAAGGAACAAACGCCCTAACAAATATATAGTCTTGTTCCTGCAGTGCAGTTCAGTTCAGTTAAAGGTATAACTGTATGAGTGCAATCATAAGCATTGCTAAGACAATGGAATAGCTCAAAAGGATACAAAAAAAGCTTCCTAAACATAATTGATTCCCTATTCACTATCCCTCGATTCCCATATTGGCAGGCCAAAGCTGAATGTTAGCATGTTAAAGATTTTAGCAAGAAGAGGTTAAGGAAATGAATGCACGACCACAAATTTTTAACCAGAAGATAGGTTCAGGTAGATTCTCCTTAATCTCCACCAACTTAATTAAATCCTGGTATTTACCAGAAGTCCTCCCACTTTTGTTGCCCTTTTAATCACTCAACATCCCAAGTTGTGGCCACTTCACAATAACTGAACTGTACTTTGCTGAACAGAAGACAAATGGGGAGCAAATTTAGCATGTTTATCCACTTGATGTGCATAATGGCACTAATCAAAGGAGAGATTAGGCAGAAAGAGAAGGAAAAAAAATAGAAAAAGAGGAAAAGATGTGCTATCACAAAATCCAAAACCCCAACAGAACCAGCGATACCTACATACACTTAAATCTTAATTTAAGAAGTTGCAAAACCGATTGAAGACAAATGATACTGTTATTTATTGAAGAAAAAAAAATCAAAAATAAGAAAAAGAAAAATATCGATGAATGCAAACATTAACGGAAGCATAAGGGTCTGATGAAAAGAGTTACCAGCCATCGCTTGAAAGAAGAGAGATCAACAGTGCCATCTCGAATGCTTTGGATAAAGGGGTGTCTGGTGGCTCCGGCGTACAACAATCGATGTTTTCTCAGCCATGTTTCAATCACAGAGACTTTGTCCTTACTTTCTTCTTCATCCTTCCTTTCCATTTATTCTTATTCTTTCCTTGCTGTTGGTATTCTGCTGCTTGAAATATGTAGTTTCCACCCTTCCCTCTAATTGACCCACCGAAAGCTTAAATATACATGCATCAAGATTCAAGAATCCCGTATATAAAAACTCGAATAAGGACTGTAGGAGTGTCTTTCACGAGGTGGCAAACACGCGGAGCTTTTGTCATCTGCCATGTGGTTAGAACTTAGAAATAGAAGTGAAACATTTGTCTCATGGCAACCTTTGTAAGTCAACGCTAACCGTTGTTCTGTCTTATCTTAATAATGTTTGGTTCGTGCTTTTGTTTTAAAAAAAAATATATTTTTTTTAATTAAAAAATAAAATATTCAAATAACTTTTTATTTTAAAATTTTAAATTTAAATTTTTACAAAAAAAAATTCTCATATTACTTTTTAAAAAAATTTCTTTTAATTTAACTTTTTAATATTATTTTTTTTATAAAAAATTTTCATCAAAACTATTACATGTTTTAATATAAAATTCTCCAATACAACATAATCCAAACTGATGCCTTGCTAACATGATCACCACCCCTTCACAGCTTTTAACTCCGATTAACCTCCCTTGAAATCCTTCATAACTGATGCGACTATTTTGAAAAAAAGGGTAAATTAATGATCTCTTCAAATGATATCAACCAGTTATTTTGAGAAGCTCCATTGAGGAATTCACTTCCAACAGCAAAGAGCTTAAACTGACAAAAACTGACTGATTTGAGAAAGAAAACTGTAAAAAAGAGAGGGAGGGGGAGAATGAAATAAGGGAAAATTCCTGCTTACTTTCTCCAGCAAAGAAAGAAAATCTCATAAACCCAAAGAAGCAAACAGCCTCTTGAAAGATTCCAGACAAAGAGTGTAAGGCAAAATGTCCCATTCTAAGTCATTATTAACTGTAACCTGATAAAGAAATTATAGGAAAAAAAATGTTCCACCACATGCAAAATAATGGCACAACTCTTATCAAGGAGATTTCCATTGAAGTTAATAAAGATTCTTGCAGCCGCCTTCTGCCGGAGAAAGGCTTTGGATTAAGAAAAGTACAAACACATATGGAGTAAATCGAGCCCTGCAATATCACGGATATGAGAGAATGATACATGAGACCTGCCAAAAAAAAAAATGGTATGGTACAGATGAAAAGGTTTTGAACAAAACACAGAGGCGTTAAGTGATTTAAAACACTGAAAAACTCTATAAAAAATTGAACGCCAAAGATGAAGATATGCCATTGAATTCAGACTTGCCCAAACTCACCTGTCTTGCAAGAAAAAAGAAAACACAGTTGATTGCATGCTTGTTATACCTTGGCCAAAATGACAACTTATGATGCCATGATGGCCTTAGTTTTGGACTGCCATACCCAACTGATCTTGGTGATGATTTTGTCCCAGAGCTTCAGTAACCTCCATAATCCAGGAGCAGCAGAGAATGATGGCGTCCATATCTTATCTCCATCTCATTGCTCTAAGCTGACAACATTACACTAAGAAGCTAGCTAACTAACAGCTTTATACCATGCTGAAAACCTGACTCTCTAAATTAAGACGACTAAAATTGTACTGAGTATAACCGCAAAGGAACTTTGCCAAATTGCCTAGACATTAGTTTATTCACCATAAATTTAAACACCAATAACAAGGATCAATACTTTGCTCGTGAAATATCCCACTTCAGAACTAAAATCTATATTGCTGAGAAAATTATTTTCACCTAATATTATTTGTAAGTTTATAATGAAGTCACAAGTGTTTAAATTAGTTTGTTTTGTCTTAATATTCGAATAGAGGTGAAAGTATGCTACAAAGCAAAAATAGTAAATTCTAGATGCAATCATTAAGTTTGTCAAAAGATCTTTCAGCATAAAATGCAAATATTACTGAAGTAAAATGTATGGGATATATTGATGCAATGAGGCCAAATACAATCTTTATGCACCTGTGAGCATCAAATTATTCTCATGCGGCCTTGGTATATGCCTATGCCTTCAGTAACTTCCATATACACTAAAAAGATCACTTGGAAAAAGCTGATATCAAGTGCAATCCAAAAGGAGAAGTGTTTTCCGCACTGAATTAGCATACCACAGGGTGATTTCCTCAGTGTCTACGCATATATAGAAGGCAGTTGAGTGCATTAAGCCACTAATGCTGGAATAACGACGTCGTGCATAATCTATCATTAACACAAGAATATAAATTAACTGCATTCCTTTGAGAGAACAAGAACAGCAAATGTCTTCCTCCTACCTAGCCTTACTCAGAAAACGAAGGTATACCCTTTTCCACTTGGCTGGAAACACTCAGATAGCTGGTAAGTAGTAGCAATTTTGTAACAGGTAGGATATGCGAAATTGTACTCCTGTCTTAGTCCTCGAGAGCTTCAATCATTCTGGAGTTTCCACGCAGAAAGAGACTGAAATGGTATCCCCTTCCAACCCATGATCAGACATTTCCCTTCCAAACCCACAGTGCAAGAACCTAAGCGTTCAGAACTTCTAAGGAATAAGCTTGCCTCGCATAATGATGGGCGGATCAGGTCGGTTTCAACAAAACCAAACTCTGCAAAAAGGGCCTTCCAGAAACCAACCTTTTCAAATCGATGAACCCTTTCTACACCTTCAGTTGTCATGATATTTTGTATCATTTTCTGAAAGACCAATTCTTCGGTCATCTTTCTATAGGGAACATAATGATCCATGCAAGAGTTGATACAATCAAACATCGCACTGAAATGAAGAATTGCTGCATTAAAACGTTCAAGAAAAATTGGTGTATTGGTACTAGCCTCCATTTCTAAGACAACCGTTAACCTTGGCTTGAGGTTTTTGATTACTCCTAGCAAAGCTTTTAGGTGACCGGGCCATGCTAACTGGGTCCAAAGACGCATGTTCATGTAAGCAGCCAAGATTTCATCAATCTCTAGCTCAAAGAAATCTTCCTTGAGGTCCTTTAAGTGTGACACAACTATTTTAAATGAAAAGGGTAAATTAAGGTTCTCAGCAAAAGATGACAACCACTTGCCTGTCTCTTCCATTATCTTTTTGGAGGTTCCAACCGCAGTTATCTTGAGCCGTTCAAGGGGGCATTCATGTCGGTCAGCAAAAGCCTGCATAATCAACGTCCAGTGTGATCCATTGTTAATGTTAAAATCTATTAAATGAACCCTTTTCGCCGATGCCACACTGTTCAATATGGATTCAGTTGCTGTCAATTGAGTGAATAGAGTGAAGGGTCTTTCTTGTTGAGCTGTCATCATTGCAGGTTGAAGCTCAATCACGCTCTGTTCCACATCCGTTGGATTCTGTATTTTCCCTTTCGCTTCAACTGATGAAACTAGTCCCCACTCCAGATCAATCCTCTTTTGAAGAGCTTCAGCAAAATAATATACTACTCTTTGAACAGGATTGCCACTTTTAGAAGCAGAGCGACCACACATACTGAGCAACTTTCTTGCTTGCATAAATTGTTGATTGTCCACCTTTTCAGCAGCAGCTTGAAGTAGTAGTGCAAGTTCCATGTCTCCCGGAACTTCAGAATGTAGACCAGATCGAGCTCGAATGCAACTAGCCACATAGGAGAGAATATCAGCCTTCTGGGAGTTCAAGCTAACTAGTCGTGCTTTTGCTAACTTCATGATGCTAGCAGTGGACAGAGTTTGATCCCAACAAGGATCATTTGGTGTATCAAAACTTGGCTCATCTAAAGTTTCCTCCCTCAATCGCTTTGCTTTGGCACCACACACCTTCAGAAATTCCAATGATGTCAAAGGCAGAAACCTTTCCTCTGCTTCAGCAAGACAAGAAATCTGATCTGAATTTGTTATGTTTGCAATACTATAATCCATCTCTTTGAAGTGTTCTAGCTGAAACTGAAAAGATGTAGACTTGGGGGAAATCGCTCCAATAATCACCTTTATAAAGCAACAAAGTTCAACACCAACATCACCTTAACAAAACGAAATAGATAACAAGACGAAATGGATAAAGGGATATAACAAGACGAAATAGGTAAATCACTAAAAGAGATATAACAAAATAAAGGGAAAATTGCTTAGACTAGAAAGGGCAGCGGAACATAGGAATTTTGCTCTTCTAACAGCTTTTCTCCACTCCACTCTGTCTTAAGGCAAACCTTACGCCAATCTATTTTCCATCCCTAAATCTTGTTTTACTACTTTGACCCACGAAATCTGCGGCCGACCTCTCCCTTTTTTCCTGTCATTCTCTTTATAACAAACATCTGTTTTTATCGAAGCATCTGGGTCTTCGAAGAATATGCCCAAACTATCTCAATCTATGTTTTCCCATTTTTTCTGCCTGCTACTCTAACTTTTCGTCGAATATCCTCATTTCTTATCTTATCCATCCTTGTATGATCACACATCCACCCTAACATCCTCATTTCCATTGCTCCCATCTTATGCTCATGTTGCCTTTGTGGTAGCCAACATTCAGCTCCGTGTAAAGCAACAAAGTTATCCAATTAAAAATTCTATGTACGTCCAACATTAAATCCGAAACACACCCAACATGATAAGTGAAAAGCTGTCAATCTTGACAGATGGAACGCTCTCCTGAAAAGCTGAAGTAATTCATAGTATTTAGTATGTCTTGAATCAGCAAAATCGTATTGAACATCCGGCGCAACTCAAAGTTAGATAATATGTCAGTCCAAACAATCTCTAACAAAAGTCTTATACAAACATTTGATCTACAATTCCAAACCCGGGTGTTAACAAGTCCGAATGAACGTAATCAAGAATTAAAAAATGCCCGGTAAGAATGATTGAAGACATTTTGATTGATGAATATCCACAGGAATTCTAATGAGTACAAAAACATATCGAGGGATAGTAACTGGCATTGTCCCACAAGTTAAAGAAGATCCTGAGGAGGAGACATTTAGCTTTAGGGACCAAAAGAACCAAACCAACAAACAGAAAAAGCATAAAAGCTTTAAAACGGAGTAAAATAATTATGATATAGGAATAGAACTTGTGATACTAGAAATTTCTTGATGGTAATGACACAAAAGAGCCCATGTTGAAGGCCATTTGATACTACAAGTTTTAAATTCTTTGGAGGAGGTAGATTTGAGCAGGCAAAGTTTTTTCCCCCTCACTTTCAGTCCTGCTTTCCTTTATAATTCAAACCGTTCATCAAACTGACATTGAGATTGGTCTTTTGTGAAACATGAAATGCATAATAACAGCTCAATATCGAAGATGGATATAAGTATGAAAGTGCTTGTCATAATCATTTATCACAACTGAAGCGTACATTGTATAAAGCAACTTTGAAGTACGACTAATATAATGACCTCAACCAGCGACTTGTTCAAGGTTTATAAATTTTTTTCTACAGTTTCTATAAATCGAGGCAAGGAAAACATGTCCAAACCCAACTTTCTTGGATAAGTCTAAACTTGAAACAAACAGAACCGAATATTCCAAATCCGAATTGGGATTGGGAAAATACAGTTCTGGAGGTGCTAGAGGTGGAGGATAGAAAGGCCACAGCGGGATCCTGGAAGCTGGTGATGGTTGTGGCCAGGATTGGCGGGATTGGTGGTGGCGGCGTCGGGAGGAAGAAAAAGATAATAGGCTTAATTGTCAAAATCCACTAGACTACTTGAGTGCATGATGATGATAATTTTTTATAAAAAAGGCAACTAAAGATATAAGAGGATTTTTTTGTTTTTTATAAACAAATATTATTCATTGTTAATTTTAATCATTTGTATTTTATAAATAATGAATTAGTTATTGTCAGCCGACTGAGCCGTTGGACATCAAAACCAAATATGCCTATGACAGGCCACCAATAGAAGGCCATATAAATTTGCTCCAAACCACTAGAAAGATTACCAAAATCATGAACTTCAGTACGTATGGATTCCATATTTTAAGTGATAGTCTTAGGTCCTTTCACTATTATTTATGAAAAATGATTTGGTTTATCTTACCTTTCATGGGGTGCAATATCAATCTATCAACATAGTTACTTCTCATTCCAGGTATAGATTCCATCTTTAAGTGGTAGTATCAGGAGGTTCTTTCCCTATTATTCATGGATCCTCCTCTTCTTGGACAAAGCATATAAAGAAACTGCCAACACTCAAATAATTAGCAAAAATGGCCTGGCTTATCAGTTTCTAAGCTTCCATGATTTGACGCTATCATTTACCAATCATCCAAGGTTAGCATTTGCTTTCTGTTTAGCCTTGACCAAAACGATTTCATGCATTTGGAGGGGGCAGAGTTATTTCGCTAAAATTTTTCGAAAGAAAAACAGCTTATTTGTTGTTCAGAATTTTTTCCTCAGTGCAGAGAATTTTATGTGCTGCTTGGTTCGGTATACAAGGGAGTGATTGCAATGCCAGAAAAAACAAGAACAAAAAACAGACAAGTGGTATAGCAAATCGGTAAATTACAATTTGTAATTATAAGCAGTACAGTGTGATAACAATCATTGAAACTTGGAGCTGCCATTCAACTTTCAGTCCCATGATGGTTAATCTTCCAGGCTGAAATAGACATCAGAGGGGAACCCTGCCACCCTAAGATCAAGCATTTTCCATCCAAATCCACTGTGCAAGAACTCAATCTGTCCGAACTTCTGAGGAACAACTTTTCTTGACTTGGTGGGGGTCTGCTCATGTCTGTTTCCTCAATGCCAAACCTGGCAAAACGCTCCCTCCAGAAACTAATCTTTTCAAATCTTTGGATCCAATCTCTACCCTCAGCCGTGACAATATTTTGAATCATATCCGGATATTTGACTTCTTCATTTAGCTTTCTGAACATAACTCTGTGATACATACAAGAATCGATACAATCAAAAATTGCAGTAATTAGTATAATTGATCCATTAACTCGTTCGATGAAATCTGGTGAATTTATGCTTGCCTCCATTTCATTAACCACTATTATATCAGGCTGAAGGCTCTTAATCACTCCAATAAACTTGTCTAAGTGATTTGGCCAAGGTAACAGTGTCCGTAGACGCAATCCCAGAAAAACTGCTACCATCTCATCAGCTTCTGACTCAAGAAACTGTTCCTTAAGGTGCTTCATCTCGGATACGACTAAATCAAATGAAAAAGGCAGATTGATTGTCTCAGCAAAAGATGTCAACCACTTACCTGTCTCTTCCATCATTTGCCTGGAAGTTCCGACTGCAGTTAACCTCAGATGTTCGAGTGGACATTCTGATCGGACAGAAAAAGCTTGCATGATTAGTGTCCAGTGTGAGCCATTATCAACCCTGAAATCGATCAAATGAACCTTTTTGGCAGAGGCCACGCAGTCCAAAATGGTCTGAATTGCAGTAAATTGTGTATATAGACATAAAGGGATTTCTTGTTGACATTTCATCATTTCAGTTTTCAGTCTAATTATGGTTTGTTCCACATCCACTGGATCCCTCCTTACCCGTCTTTCCAATTCCTTAGATGAAAAAATTCCCCGTTCGCGATCAATCCTCTCTTGAAGAGATTCAGCAAAGTAGTACGAAACTTTCTGAATGACATTTCCACTTTTTGACATTGCCTGATCACACATGGCGAGCAATTTTCTTGCGGACACAAATTGTTTCTTGGCCACCTTTTCAGCAGCTGCTAAAACTCGTAGTGCAAGTTCAAAATCTTCAGAAACTCCAGAAGGCAGCCCTGATTGTGCTCCAAAGGAAGTTGCCGCATACGAAACAACATCAGCCTTTTGGGATTTTAACTGAATCAGAGTTGCTTGTGCAAACTTGATGATGCTGGCAGCCGGCAGAACTGGCCGGGCAGGAATACTTGCTGGTATCTCAGAATGTTTCTCCTGAAAATTTGTTGTCCTCAATCGCTTCTTTTTTGTTGTAGTACAATGCTTTAGAAGTTCTAATGAAGCTACAGGAAAAGATGGGATATCCTTTTCTGTTTCAGACTGATAAGAGTTTTCTGGTGAATTCCTGGAATGGGATTGAATAGAATCCATGTCTTTCTAGTTTCTGAGCTGAAACTCGAAAATGGCCTTTGCTAAAAACTCTGCTTAAGTACTAGTAAAAACGAAAAACTTCTCGTGTTTTTTTCAATCCCCTTTAAAAAGCAGTAACACGATTCCTCGGCTTACTTTGAATATTGAATCATTGATTAGTATAAAATTGTGAATATGTTATATAGACTTTATACTCTTGACAGATGGAAAATGATCATCTGGCGAGGAGGTGCCTGATTTGTCTCTATGGTGATCGGAATTGTCTTTCGTACCGCACTTACACTGGGGGATTATGCTAGTCAGGACAATATCAATCATCAGACTGAGAGACATGTTTGCTCTAAAGACCCAAAACATGGTTTGTAATGATCCAAAAAAAGGATTGATAAATCAAATATCCAAAGTGCCGCCCTGAAAGAAAAACAATACATATTCTTGACTAGAAAACGTTGGATTGGTTGAGTCCATTGTAGGAAAATATTTTACCTATAATACTAATCATTTCAGAATTGACTGAGGGAATGAAGAAAATCATGCAACTTGGAGGAATACTTCTTGGAGTCACATTTGTCAGTTAGGATTCATTTCTGGAAGAGCATCAATTAGGACTACAGTTTTGTGCTTGTTAAAGATTTTTAATGAAGTCTCGTGCCCTATGCATCTTACTTCTTAAAAAAGCCATTGACGTTTTAACTTACATTTACAAATGGTCTAAATCGTCGAACTTTGAATTTAGTGTCATACAATTGACTCTTAGTTTCGAGACGTATAATGATTGGCCCTCCGCTTCCAGACAGAGGATTGTCCGTTTGATAGACATATCAAACTGATAAGTCTTGTCTTGAATCATTTGGACAGTCCTAAATAGCATATTGGGATGACTAATTCATTTCTCATATCTATAATTATTCATTCAGCCATTATTTTTCTACTTCAAACATCTTGATCAATATTCGGGGCCTTAAGGTACTCCAAACATGTCCAGACAATTAATCAACAATTAAGAATAACAAGAAGTTGCAGTGTAACTTACCCCAGCCATAATGACTTAATAATGGTTGAATCAAGTTTAACAAGACTTGATCAAAACACAACGATCATTTCATTAACATCAAGTAAACTGTTTTGTCAACTCAGAAAGAACCCACGACGTTTGCTACTTCGGCCGATTTTGGCATGGTATCTGGTAGTTATCCTGATGCAAAGAATTAAGCTGGCCAGCAAATAAGTCAATCGAGTTGTATATTGATATTGCAAGTGTACCAAAACCCATATTTTTAAGTCAATCGGTCTATGTTTTCTCATTATAGTATCTAACGTAGATCCCAAATCAATTCCATGCGTAATTTATCTCATCATGACATAATTCAATCTGTTTTACATATTCCCTTATGTTAAATAACAAAGCAAACTAACAAAATTACTGAGTTCATTTTTTTTTCCCGAAACGATAGAATTTTATTAGTAACAATAAAAATATTCAACCAGCCGGTTGTATATATTCATCAATGATCAAACCCCTGAAAAATCCAGTCCCAAAAGTTTTGTTCTCAAACCTGAGGGAATGCTGCATCTTAAACTAACACTTCTACGTTTTACATTTTCACAGATTGGTTGCTGTGGTAACCGGGCCCAACCTGTTATAATCAAATGAGATTATTATGTATCAGCCCAAATTAATACATGTTTTCGACTCATGTAATGATCCTTGTAACTTGAGATAACGTAACTAGATTTACTGTTCAACCATGTTTGTGAGCACAGTCCCACAAACATGTTTTCACAGTTTAGGTTGTTCCCATTTTTTTGCTGCTACTATGCGAAATGCTTTTGCTCCAGTCAGTCAGTCAGTCAGTCAGCTGGACCATTTTGTTAAATGTTAAAAGAAATTATCAACAAAGATTAGGGAATGATTTTTCAAGTATTGCAGAGGAATTGCAGATTAAGTGCAGATAACAAAACTTTCCACAGCAAAGGCAAAATGGGATCGAATGGTAAGAGTAAAATGGAAATGTACTTTTACGACACGACTGATACAACAGTAACTTTTAGCCAGGAGTTTTTCATAGTTTAGGTTGTTAACAGAACATCACTTTCCAATCATTTACAACAAAGTATTCTAGCATAGCATCACATTTGACAAAGATGAAAGGCTTTGGTGTGGATAAATTTCACCATATTCATGTCTAAAAGTCCATAGCTTTTTCTTTAGTAATCAAAGAAACAGAAAATGCAACTGTAACAAAGACAATGTTGTATTCTTCATTTGATAAAAATTGCAGCTTAATGTGGAGTGGAATCTCAAATGAGATAGGCAAATAGATCTTGAAGAATGTTCCAAGCAGCAAGTATGCATGAATTTATGGATCTTCAATTAATGACACAGAAAATTTTCATTGAAGACAATCGGTCTCAGAGAATTTAAACCTTCAGTTTTACCATCTTAGTCGAAAACCCAAGCAGAAAGAGAATTAGTTGGTATTCCCTTCCATCCAACAATTAGACAGCTACCATCCATTTCCAGTGTACAAGAACTCCCACAAGGAAACTTCTTTAGGAGAAAATTCGCTTGATACATGGATGACATACTGAACTCTACCTCAGACATTCCAAACCGTGCAAAAAATGCCCTCCAGACATTGATCTTTACATGCCTGATTGTCCTTTCCTCCTTCTCGGTTGCCACAATATTTTTAATTCCCTGACTGAAGAACATTGATTCCATAACCATTCTGTTTGCATCATCATCCTTCAGGCAATCTTCAAAGGCATCAAAAAATGCACCATAATAGAAGAGAGCCTCAGTGAACCGATTCACAAATACTGGAGAATTATGATTCGCTTCAACTTCAGTGACAACCATTACACGCGGATGGATAGTTCTCATAACTTTCATCAATGATTCCAGTCGGTCTGGCCTTTCAATCATGAACATCAAAAAATACTCTGAATAGACTGCAACAGCTTCGTCATCATCAAGTTCAAAAAGGTTTTCATGGAGGTTCAGTATGTCTTCTACCATAACAACATTAAAAGCAAAAGGCAGGTTGAAAGACTGAGTGAAGCTTCTTAATCTCCTACCTGTTGCCTCAATTGCTTCCTTGAAATTGGTTGCAACAGCAGTTATCCTAAGAAGCTCAACAGGGCATTCAGATCGAGCTGCAAGAGCTTGTATTAACACTGTGTATTGCATACCCAGCCTGATCTGGAGGTCAATGATGTGGATCTTTCTTGCGCCTTCTACCTGTTCTATGATGACTTGCATTCCTGCAAACTGACTAACAGAAGAGAAAGGTACTGCTTTTGAAAATGCAAGGAGTGTGGAGTTGATTGTTGACAATGTAATTTCAACATTATTCAACAGCACCCTCCCAAAACCTTTCGAATTACATCTTCCATTTTCTCGATCAATCCTCTCACTAAGAGATCCAGAAAAGTAATAAACCAATCGTTGAATAGGATTCCCTTTATCAAAACTGAGTTTATTGCATTTCTTCAGGAGTTTTTTTGCTTTATGATATTGCTTTTCACTTACTTTCTCGGCAGCAGAAAAGAGATGCAGGACAAGTTGTACATCTTTATTCTCTTCTTCGGATAGGACTTTTAATGAAGCAGCATTTTGATGACTAAGCTTGGAGAGTTCATTCTTACTCGTGGGATTAGATGAAAGAATGAACTTTTCTCCAGCCAACCTCAAAATTGCAATTGTTGATGGTTTCTGCTTAACTATCCCAGTGCTTTTTACTTCAAAGCGTGGTATTTTTATCTTTTCTCCATTCAATCTTCGCAGCCTGCTTCCATAGCTGGTTAGGATCTCCAGGGAAGCTGCGTATGGCCTCTCCTTTTCAGGTTCAACAGTCTCTGAATGGTCAGCATCCAACATCTTTATGATATCCTCCGAACATGATTGAAACGGTGGAGAGACAACATCAAAGTACAAATTACGTAAACCTTCGAAGTCCAGGAACTGCCGTTGCTGCTGCTCAGGTTGATCTTTAGATGATGAGAACATTCCTTCGTCTGCTATGTTTTCCTTGTCGTGGTTGAACCTTTGGCAGGAATAAAATGAACCAATAATCTCCAATGCTTCTACTTCTGCCCGGCCTTCACCTATTGAGGAATGACTTTGATTTTGACTTTGAGCTTGTTTGTTCAGTTTTCCTTCTCCTGTATTCTCTAAATTTTCAGAATTGAAGTTATCAGGAACTCCACTGAGATTAAGCTGCTCAGAAGAGAATATCTCATTCGGCATCTTGGGACCTTCAACTTTGAATATCACTAATCTGAACCAACAACCAATTTTGTTGTGAATGATATTAGTGAAAATCAACCATGCATGTATTTGTAGCAATTCAATGATGACTGATATCCCAATATCGCAGAATCGTTTTATTTTTCTATTCTTTCCTGAAGAACTATGCATTCAATAATGGTTTTGTCGAGCATTATGACCAAACGGTCTAACATACTCATGAAGTATGCATAAGTTTTTTAAACCTGCAGCTAACACATTTGAGACAGTGACCCTTTTGGACATTACTTAGGCATCTTTATTTTTGTATTGTTTTTCCTATCGTGCATAAACTTTTACCATATGAGGATCAGGGAGAGATATGGCTCAAGCCCACAACTTTTGATTGGGAGATCTTGCATTATAGCTCTTGCGCCACTCTACCATTCAGTTACCAATCTTTGTGGATAATATATTGTGAAATCATCATAGACATTACATGGATTACAAAAGATGCATGAAGACCATGACTAGTGCTTGTGGTAAAATACTTCTAGCTAACTTGTTCTTGTGAATGCGGTAGAACATTGAATGCAACAAGTATACTGCCTATGATTGCATAATCTTGATTCTTAATTCAGTTCTGGAGATGGTTCTTAGTCATTCAAGTAAGTTAGTCAAAATAAAATTAAAAGAAAATAATTAAAGTTCTATTTTCATTTTGTGATCAGCACTAAATAAGCAGTGGACCTACTGCTTTATTTGCAAGTTGTTTGATTCTCCAATCCTTTTGATTACCTACTAGTGAAAAAAGAGTCTGACATGCTCCATATTGACAATTCAAGAAGCCAAATCTCACATTATGATTTGATCATGAAGAGTGATCAGTTGTAATGTTCTGCAGAATGATATAATTGCTCAAAAAAATAAAAAATAAAAACCAAGGCAGTTCATGCATTTTGAGAATGAGAAATTTAAAAACCTCATGTTTGCTTCTAACAGGAAATCCAATTTGTTTGAGAACTTCTTTTTTCTTTTTTCTTTTTTTTGTGCTCTAAGTCTCTCAATATGTTATAGCATTTAGGATTTATGATTGAAGAAAGTTTTCTCCAGCAAAAATGAACCATCAAAAGCAAGTAAATCCAAATGCATACACAAAAATCTGATCTGACTGATTCCAATCCTCACCAAATCTTTATCCATGCATGATGTCAAGCGATTTTTATGCCAGTTGATCTGTACTGTACTAATATTGTTTCATATTAATAAATAAGTACTGATTAACAAGAAGATGGTGTCATGAACAAGACAAAATGATTGATTAACCAGCAATTGTTGTGGAAGTAGCGAAGCTGACAAAAGGGATCATCTCAGAAGCCGGTTCCTGCACAAGTGATGATTAGAACACCAACATTAACTACGAGTCATCATGTATGGGGTTTGAGTTTATAAGATATATCAAAACCTGAAAAAATTCGGCGCCAGCTGCAACCAAACAACAGCAAGGGTAATCCGTGGAGGCGGAAAAGCCCAAGAAAAAACAGACACTGTAATACGACAACCAGGATTAAACGTTTATAACGAAAAAAGGTTAATCATGTCACTCACTTAGGGAACCTCTTTTTAACTTAGTTACTCGCACATTTCCATTCTGGTCTAGCCGAAGTCGAAGGTGACCCAAGATCAACATTGACATTCCCGTCTTTGTAACTTTGTGTTAATTTGTTTTGCTTCACAAATGAACCTCTTAATTCAGGAACAAGGAAATACTTGAAGATGCATGCGCAAAAACTGCTGCATGAATATTGAGTTGCAACAACGTATTGCATTCATCTGCGGTACATATGGAATATTTTCTAAAATAGCTAAACTAGGATTCTCTCATGATCTTAAATTGACCTCAATCTTCATCCCGGATAAATGCGCATTTATTTGACAATCAATTTAGGATAAAATTGTTGCAAAATTTTCGGGGCTAGCTTCTTCCATTGAAGAGCATGCCATGGAGTTTTGAGCTTGGGCAAAATTACCATTGAAGAGCATTGTTTTGGTCTGCACTAGTAACTTTCGTTTGTGCCCATAATAACTGGTGTGACATGGAGTTTTAGGGCCCCAACTATGGTTGGAGACTATGGCAACAACATTGACTATATCACTACCTTAGCCGTAAGTATTGACTAGTACATCTTTATGGGCTTCTCTAAGGATGTACTTTACGATTTATTTTTTTCCCTTTTTAAATTTTACTATATCTATATTTCTGTTGAAGGGCAAATCCCGGTAAAATGCGTATAATCTTCCTTCCGAATCAATTAAACGGCAGAAAAGTTTAGTTCTTGCACAAGATATTTGACGCTGAGTTTTATCCAATTCTGATGTCTGGAATGTTTGTTGCCCTTTGAAGTTTGAACTCTACAAGGACTACATGGCTAGATTCTTTCCAGGCAAAGCACAGACGTTTGAATCGAGGTAAAAGAAAACAGAAAAACGATAGCCTGTCCAAGACAGATGATAATACACTCAGGAAAGTATTAGTATAGATATCATTAAATCAACGAAATGGGCAGTCCCCCGAAGAAGAAAGTTAAAATCTATGTCTAGCTTCTGATTCATAGTTAGAAGAATACAACGTAGATTTGTTTAATAGCTTTTTCATTGGAGATGCATACTGAGTAATCTACCAGTTAAATACCAACTAGTGCTTAAACTCTTAGATCAAGGCGAAATTTCCAGGCAGAGAGAGACAGAGCTGGAGTTCCCTTCCAGCCCATAATCAGACACTTCCCGTCCATAGTTAGGGTGCAAGAACTCCAGCGAGGAGACCTCTCAAGCACAAACTTTGCCTGATCTAGTGATGATTGACTCAACTCTGCCTCCAATACGTTGAATCTTGCAAAAATTTCCCTCCAATGTTTGATCCTTTGATGACGATGAATCCTCTCTTCACCCTCTTTTGTGATTATATTTTGAATCATCTCCCTGAGATATCCTCCTTCTGATAATGATCGGAATTCACTGTCCTTTTCCATGCAAGCTTCAAGGCAATCAAACAGTGCACTACAGAATGAAATAGTTTCGTTGAATCGGTCCACGAAATTTGGTAAATATGTATTTGCCTCTGCTTCGGTGACGACCATGACTTTTGGCTTAAGCTTCTTGATATTTCGTATCAAAGATTCAAGGTGGTTAGGCCAGGGTAATAAACTCCACAGACGCTGATCTGAAAAAACAGCAACAACTTCACCAGAGTATAGCTCAAAGCAGTCTTCCTTCAGATCCTTCAAATCCGACACAACTGTTTTAAATGAAAACGGTAAGTTCAGGTCGTCAGCAAAGGCTGACAGCCATTTTCCTGTCTCAACCAACCTCTTCTTAGATGTTCCTACTGCAGTAATCTTGAGTAGTTCTACTGGACATTCATGTCGGTCAGCAAGAGCCTGCATAATGATTGTCCAATGTGACCCGTATTTGATTCCAAAATCAATTAGATGAATCCTTTTTGCTGATGCCACGGCATCCAAGATGGCTTGGACACCTGCAAATTGAGTGACTTGAGAGAATGGCAGTTCTCGTGCAGTACCAATGATAGCAGCCTGCAGTCGCGTCAGAAGCTTTTCTGCATCCATTGGCAACCCATTATTCTCTGATGGTCTAGCTGATTGAAGGATTCCCGTCTCTTGTTCAATTTTCTTTTGAAGAGCTTCTGCAAAATAGTAGCCTGTTCTTTGAATTGAATTACCATTCGTGGAGACAGAGTCAAAGCACATTCTAAGCAAATTTCTCGCATGGTCATACTCTTTATTGGCAACATTTTCAGCGGAAGCTTGGAGGAGTACTGCAAGTTTAAAATCTTCAAGAACTTTAGAGGGAAGACCAACACTTTTACCAAAGATCAATAAATCGGGAAGCGTATCAGCTGTGTGGTACTTATCATGAGCTAGAATTGCCCTTGCTATCTTCATGATAGTTGCAGTTGATAACTTTTCAATGTTGGAGGAATCGCTTGGTGGATCAGAATTTATAGTTTGCTCATTGATCAGCTTTCGCCTTCTCAGACATTTTACTCCACTTCCATAGACGTTGAGAAGTAAAAATGGTTCTAAAGACAGATTTAGATTGTTGTTATCTAATTCATCAAGATGTGAGATCTTGATTGTTAATTTCTTGCAATGGGAGTTCATGTCTTCCCTGTCTTTGTAATGAGTTTGGTTTTTGAAATGTTCAATTCTCTTCATCTAGGAAACTGATGGCCAGGTTTTCAGAACATTGCTTGAAAAACTTGACTCGGATGTTTAAGAATTAAGGAGCTGGGATATACGTGAAATGAAAGTGAAGAATACATACTATGCAGTTTGTGCGTCTTTATATGGCAGTACTGAAGTTGAAACAGGTCATCTTGAGATGCCAATTCCAGCTGATTAAAAAATTAAAAGTTCTCATTTTTATCATTTTATACTTATTTTTCCTACAAAGAATGATGAGCCAACCGAAAAATCAGAACAAATCAGAGGCCGCCTTTGTGCAGAAGAGGATCGTCTATTCTGGGCAACATTGTCCTCAACTGCAATAGTTTTTGAACCTTAGCCGGTATTTATGCACTTGGCCTAATCCTGTTTGTGGAGATTCCAAAGACTCCAAGGCCGATTCTGTATGAAAAGAGAAGCGGAAAAATCAGGGGGAGAAAGAATCATTACATCGGAAGAGTTCAGAAACATATGCCCGCCATTCGAATCTGTATCTGGAATTGACCACTTTTCAGGCCACCTTGGTTAACTTTGGTTCATACATATCTCTTGTTACATTTTATGTACATCGTTCCATGTTACATATTCTAATAAATTCGCATAATTTTTGTAATTTATACTAATATATATAAATGTATAATATGAAATGACAAAATGTAGACGATCCAATGCGTCTTTGGTTGGATTCTGTTGTCATCTGATTTCTATGTTTACATTTCGACATAACTTTTACTTTCTTAAGAAAAGTTTTTGTTGATGCAGATTTATATGACATGCAAGTTAAAAAAATCCCTCCAAGAGCTTAAAGGTATCGTACATTTGTGTTCTTTCCAATTTTACCAACTCACTTATAACTTACAATAGATGAAAAATGTCCCAAAACTTTTTTATGCTTGTCCAAATTGCTTTTGTAGATTTTCAAAAGAAGTTGCTTGTTGAACAGTGGAAGGCAAGTCAATGCATAAGCTTTATACTGTTGAAAGCCGGCCGGAGAGATGCTGTTACCGCGGCAATTGTTTTTCCTGGCTTTTCTTGCGCTATTTTCACTTGCTAGCTCCTCGCACTATTCAAATTTGTCAATATCCACGAACTGCTTGTGATAGATTGCTTATGCAGTACTCCTTCGTAAATGTAAAACTTCATTAAGATCAAATTTGGAATGCGAAAATATGACAGTATTGGAGAATGCAAGTGTCATTTTGTTTGGAAAGAACATTGTACAGTCCGATGGCCGACTTAAACAAAGGTTACGAGGGTGTCCGGTATATGAGATGAGTCAGCATAGTCCAATAAAGAGTCAAATTCTTCCTACATTGGACAAAAGTTGCCTACTTTGTGTTTGAATAGTCCTACATCCGAATATTCAACATTGTTTGGTATTTTATAAGTCTTCTCCGTGCAAATATTATAACCATTATAGAATAGATAAATACTGTATATTTAACGTTAGCTACTGAGAATGACAGCCAAATATAAAAGGAGCAATCAATAAATCA
The DNA here is from genome assembly GCA_020080225.1 of Gynochthodes officinalis. NCBI lineage: Eukaryota > Viridiplantae > Streptophyta > Magnoliopsida > Gentianales > Rubiaceae > Gynochthodes > Gynochthodes officinalis. The sequence goes on along the minus strand of CM034619.1, from coordinate 772,674 downwards.
ATTAACCTACTTTAAAACAATGCCGGACGAATGATGCACGGATGGAAACACAGACAAGACCAAAGAAACAAAAAGAGAGACAAACGAGAACTAAGAGGTCGTTACCCTCTACAACATTCACTCAACTAAAGCTATAGAGTTTCATGCGTATGCAGAAACAGGCTATATTCAAAAGTTAATGGGCCACTAATGATGGTGATTTATGGAAGCTGCCATTTTCATAGCCAAATCCAACTACAGAGCCACCCCTATTCCAGAGACACTGCTGATCTTGTATTCCGGATTGATTGTTCTGTGAAGATCCTTTCGGCTAGTTAAAAATTGACAGTACTATAATGAGTTTTTGTTGAAAGGTCTGGAATCTCAGAGGTCTTCCTTAATTCCCTCGATGGTCAAGTAAGGTATGAATATGGTGCTTCAATTGTTTCCACTCGCACATATGGAAACAAAAAATATTCTCTACCGATGATGGAAAAAACAGGCAGTAATGAAGGGTGGGAAAATACAAGGAGAAACGAAAACCTTGAAAGTATTCTGAATTATATGACGGAAATGTTGTAGAGATTAAGAGATTGAGCAAAATAAGCGTTTGAATATGGGATCAATATTACTTACTAATCATCGAGCTAAAGTGCAACTTAAAGAACAAAGTCCATTGGATTTGCAAGCAACCGCTTTATGAGGTTATTTAGTCATGTGAGGCTCAAGCATAATACGTAATTGTGGTTCATTACATTACAGATAATAGTACAGCGATCAAATTTGATCGTTTGAGTTACTACATGGAAGTAATTTTACAGATAAAGATAGACATAGTTATGGAATATAAAACAGATTCCAAAACATCAAAGTTCAAACCTTCATGCTCAGGATTAATCTTGTAGAACCCTCCAAGCAGAAAGTGAATGAATTGGAGTTCCCTTCCACCCAATGATTAGACATTTCCCATCCATATCAAGTGTGCATGAATTTCCACAAGCAAAATTCTTGAGCACGAAGTTGGCTTGATACATGGAAGACACGCTTAATTCTGCTTGAACGAGCCCGAAACGTGCAAAAAAGGACCTCCAAATATGCGCTGCTACATGTCGAATTGTCCTTTCCTCCCCTTCTGCAGCTACAATGTTCCTTATTGCCTGACCGAAATATACGAATTCAACATACTTTCTATTTGTTGGGTCATGCTTAAGACAGTCTTCCAAACAATCGAAAAAACTACCATAGTGAAATAGAGCTTCAATAAAACGTGTCGCAAAGACTGGAGAATTATCGTTTCCCTCAACTTCAGTAACTATCATAATGCGAGGATTAAGAGCTCTGATAACAGTCATCATGGATTCCAGGATGTCTTGCCTACCAATCATGAACATTAAGTAGAACTCACTCCAGACTGCAACTGCTTCATCAGGATTAAGCTCAAATAGGCTTTCATTAAGATCCCCGATCTCTTCAACCATAACTATGTTGAAGTACAATTTCATGTTCAATGTCTGGGCAAAGTTTGCAAGTTGGTCCCTGGTTTCCTCAATTTTAGCTTTTGACTTGGTTCCAATTGCAGTTATCTTAAGATATTCGACAGGATTCACAAATCTAGTAGCAAGAGCTTGCATCAAGATTGTGAAGTGCATCCCTGTTCTTATCTTAAGATCAACAAGGTGAATCTTCGTCGAATCTGCTATATGATCTAAAATGGCTTGAATTCCAGCAAATTGGGTAACCTGACAGAAAGGTACATGTTTCAGCATTGCAATAATGTCTGGTGTGAGGCCCTCCATCGTCTCAAGCAAATCTTTGGACTGCTTACTTCCTAAACCTTTGGGAGTAACTATTCCAGTTTCACGATCAATCCTTTCTTGAAGAGCTCCAGAGAAATAGTAGACTAATCTTTCAATAGGATTTCCCTGATCAGAACTCCCCTTATCACATTCAAGGAGGAGCTTCCTCGCACGTTCGAACTGCTTGCCGCCTACTTTTTCAGCTGAAGCTAGAAGATACTGGACAAGTTGAACATTTTTTGTGTCTTTCTGAGACAAGCCAGCAAACGAATAGGCAAAAGGATGGCTAATGGCAGATGATTCAGTATCACCTTTGGAAGCATATTGTATGAAAGTCTCTGCAGCCAACCTTAGAATGGCATCTGTAGATAGTTTCTGGCCAGTCATGGACGTGTACTCTTTGTAGCTGGGCACTTGTATCTTGTGAATGTTCAATTTTCTGAACCTGTTTCTGTAGTTTCTCAGAATATGAAGGGATGATGCATATGACCTTTCTCTTTTAGCTTCATCATTAAGTTCTGGATTTTCAGATGCAGCAGCAGCATCAACAAGCTTCTTGATTTCCTCCTCATCACTTGATTGAAATGGCGCGAAGCCCATGTCCACGTACAGATCACCGACAGAAGCAATATCAGTATTATCATTCTCCCTATTGGTACACAGGGCCGGGACAGGATTATAAGAACTGAAGCTCATGGACAATTCCCACGGATTATTTGCAATCAGACGGGTTTGTTTTTCCTTTTTCCCATCATCATCCATCTCCAAACCCTTAGAAAAACCATACTTCTGGGTTATCCCATGAAAATTGTCAAACGGATCGGAGTGGAACATATCAGCAATAATTTGTAATGATTGACAAAAAACTACTAAGATCAATTTTAGTTAGAAAAGCGATGCTGTGTTCAAGTTCGAGTATGTAGGTTTTAGTGGATATTGTAATTCTCCTTTTCAAGCTGTCTAAAACTTGGGGCATATCGATGCTGTAAGAAAACAACAAACACAAACTAACTGCTCTGATTAATGTTAAATGTCTTGTCATGAAGTACCTCTTCGGCTAAGTTTATATTCCCCACTACCTATAGTAACCATGCATGTTAAATTAACATGATAATCTTGTTTAATTTATGGTGAAGAGAAACAAAAAGTAGTGAACGAATCTAAAAAAAATCAAATTTTTTATGACAGGTTGGTGTTGACTGATGGGAATGATTTGGAAATCTTGAGCATTCTCAATGACTAATATTGTTATTTTATTACATTAATTTATTAGAAGGGAACTAAGCTTGATGTAAACATATTAAAAATATGAATTGGATGAAATTTTCAATATGAGATTTAAAAGTTTTATAAGATAAATGAATTAAGACACATAGTGAACAAAATTTCATTCATAAAAAATAGTAGTCATCATAATTGATGAAAAAGATTTCCCCTGATAAAAAACTTTATCAACTATATGAATTATAAACAAATATAAACATGATGTACCCAACAAACTGGATCAAATTTAACCAATACATAAACTAGTTGATTCTGAAAAAACAAATATAAAATTTAAATTTCTCATCTCATACAAGTTTAAGAGCAAGTAATGCGATTTTTTTACTAATTATTAAACCTCAAAAGAGAAACGTTTCAATTCATATTTGTAATTTCTACTACGGTGGTCAAATTTTTCTATATTCTTCAATATTCTCTCATTATTGAAAATTTGTGTAATGAAGTTTTTTTTTTAATTTTCTTATTACTAAACACAAAAACTTTTCATTGCAACTTCCTAACTTATCCTGCACTAATCTTCTAATTTTTTTCCCTTATTCTTATTCTAATTGAAATACTTGAAGAGTAATGATAGAGATAGTAAGTTAATAACAAATCACAGTAGTTTTGTATAGTGACTAACGTGGCAATTATGAAAACGCAAAATTATCTATTCATTTTCATTACAAAACACAAAATAATGAGGGATAATTTTGTCTTTTCATAGTTGCCACGTCAGTTATTATACAAAGTCACTATAATTTGTCGCTATCTTTATCATTACTCATACTTGAAATGCTGGGTTTTTGGTTTTTTTTTCTTAAGCATTGAAATGTTGGGTTTGATTTAACCAACAAAAAAAAAGGCTCACAAAAATATAGTTTCTCTACTGATCCACTAATTTAGCCCAACTCTTCCAGAGATCAGTCCAGTCCCTGAAGTCCAACACATCACCTTCCCAACTTTGACACCGTCAAGGTGACCTTCGCTCAACTGACAACAGTTTCACGCTAGCCTCCATGACAAACCAATTATTACGAAGCACTTCAACCGTCTACCACTCACATATTTCCACGTCATCCGGCTTACACTAAATGACGCGTCAAATTTTCCATCAAATATATAATTTTATAATTTTAATTCTACCTTTTAAATTTTAAATATATATAAATATTATTAATAAAGATATTCAACAAACAAAAAAGGTTCGTGGACTTTTGTTTTTGAGCAGGAGGGAGTATAAGAAATCATATATGAAAATATCCTTCTGTCGATAATCGTAATAGGTTTCTCATATTTGGGAGGAGGCAGCGATCGGGTGCTGTCGGATCTACGGTAAACTCGGAGAACCTGAAAATGGCGGAGGAGAAATACAACCTGAAGAATCCAGCGGTGAAGAGGATTTTGCAAGAGGTTAAAGAGATGCAATCCAATCCTTCCGATGATTTCATGAGCCTTCCTCTCGAGGTTTTTTTTTTTTTTTTTAATTTTCTGAATTTTATTTTGGAAACTGATAATTGATACCGTAGAACTTTGTTATTATGTGTATTAAGCTTGATTTAATGATTGCTGTGTCCTGATTGATTTTTCTGATTCGCGGTCGTATGTATCGCATTTTATCACTGATTAGCTGATTGGATTGAATAATTATGTTGCATTGGATTCCATTTTTGTTCGGTTATTGTCTTTTTCCGTTTTCCTTATGTTAAATTTATTATTGATTAGCTGATTAGATTGTATTATTATGTTGTATTGGATGCCATTTATCTTGAATTCATGTGTAATAATAAAAGTCCTTTCAAATTTTGATATGATTTGTTGGTAGTTTTGGTTAAAAAGTTGGAGAAAACAGAAGGATACGATTAAAATGATGGCAAGAATTGTTTTGAGCTTTTTCAACCTCATGATGGGTAGTCTTAGGTCAGTTCTCGTTAGCTTGGTATATTTATGAGGCTATAAGAGCAAAATTATAACAATAGGCATATGGATCAAATTATCTATCCAGTCAGTTTATAATTGGAACTCTACCTAGTTTATTACTCATATTGTTACTTTGTGTGTGTGGGTGGTTTAGATCTATGTGAATGTTGCCTGGACTGTAATTAAATCTCAAACAATAATTAGTAACTTTGCAGTAGTGGATATTGCGTACTGATTGCTTGAAGTTATATTTCCAGGAAAACATATTCGAATGGCAATTTGCAATCAGGGGACCTGGTGATTCTGAATTTGAGGGAGGAATATATCATGGACGAATTCAGTTGCCTTCGGAATATCCTTTCAAACCTCCTTCTTTTATGCTGCTGACGGTAAGACTCATATTTTGTCCATCCCTGTTCTATGCTGTGAGCCTACTGGTATGGTCTAATATCATCATCATCATCATCTTCACCTTTATCCCAAACTAGTTGGGGTCGGTGGTCGATGAACCCAAAGGCATAAATCCATAAAACCAACGAAATCTCCTTTGGGTTCATCTCAAAAAAGATAGCTAGTTTTTTTATAACCGGCTCGCAATGCCTGACGCAATCCTCCTCACTTTATCCTAGCTTGGGACAGGCTATGCAAACATGCATAAGCAGAGTTTGCAGAGTTTGGTATGGTCTAATATGTTAGGAAAAATTTGTACAGTGTAACTTAATCCAGCTTAAAGTTTGAAGACAAGACTTTAATTCCATTTATTGTGTGAATCTTCTTCTTGTGATTTTATAATTTCCTAACCTTGTTTGTTCTTTCTTTGGTTTAGCCCAATGGACGTTTTGAAACCCAAACCAAGATTTGCTTGAGCATTTCAAATCACCACCCTGAGCATTGGCAGCCATCATGGAGTGGTAAACTTTGTTTTCTCAGTGCATCTAGAGTTTATTATTATTCCTTATAATTTACTACTTACCTATTTGCCTTCTTTCTCTTATGGAACAGTTATCTTTTGTGATTTCCTCAAATTATTAAAATAATAATAATAGTAACAATAATAAATAAATAAACAAAGGAGCTGCGGTTATAACTATATGTTCAAATAGTACCATTGGATAGATCAGAAGTTGGAAAGAGTTTAGCTTCAGATTAACAGAACTTTCAATATCACTGTCTACCCTGTGATGGGCTGTCTTTCTGGCTACTATCTAGCATGTTGACTTGAATAGGAGTCTTATGCATAGGAACCTGTTCTCACCAACATCTACGTCTCATTAAGTGTGGAACAAGTAAGAATAGTTTCAATATGGTCGCAAGTAAACTGTAGCATGAGTCTGTTGTTAAGCAGTTCTTTGTAAACATTGAAATCTGAGTACCTTGGCTGTGCTGGCTTTTGTTTACTTTTTTAACAGAAGTGCAGATGTTGGTTAATGTAATGGTAGCATACATGACTACAGCAAGCTAGCTCTGAAATAGATGTACACAATAGTTTTTTACAACTTGCAGAATGCAAACTAAACTTATTATCACTAATGACAAAGTAATTTGCGTGCCTATCTATACATGTGATTTTTGTGCTGAGCTTTTCAATCATGAATAAATTCTGACACGTGCTATATTATATTTAAAAGTCCGGACTGCATTGGTAGCGTTAATCGCATTTATGCCAACCAATCCTAATGGTGCACTGGGTTCATTGGACTACACAAAGGACGAAAGGCGTGCTCTTGCAATTAAATCTCGTGAAGCTGCTCCAAAATTTGGGACTCCTGAGCGCCAGAAGTTAATTGATGAGGTTCATCTTTTCCTTTGTGTTTTCTAGATCTTTGTTAGCATATTTAATCTTCAACCTAACAACTTGATTTTATTGTGTAGATCCATGAGTATATGCTAAGCAAGGCTCCTCCAGTTCCTCAAGTTAGCGCTTCTCAGGCTTCTGAAGACCACACTAATAAAAAAGAGGATGAAGTTCAGGAGAATGCTACAAATACTGTTGCAGATGATACTCGAGGAGTGCTTCAAGAACACGCTTCGACTGACAGGATCGTTGAGGAGGAACCACGTGAAATACCTCCCAATGCAAATCCTGTTCAGATGTCTCGAGCTCTCCATGCTACAAGCACAAGTCAGCAGCAACTTTTGCAGAAGCCAGAAATGAGAGTTCCTAGACAGGCTGATGATCGATTGTTCACATGGGCAGCTGTGGGGCTTACGATTGCCATAGTGTTTCTACTTTTGAAGAAGTTCATGAAAGCTAATGGGCACAGTGCATTCTTCATGGATGAGTCATAATTCATTAACAACCTGTACATGTTTTGCTTTGAGATGAATAAGTTTGTAGCGATGAAAAATTGCACAGCCGTTGTATATTTTGAAATATATTATCCACAAGACTCAGATTGGTGGATAATAGAGTGGCATTTTGTTCAGAATGTTGATAATATAAAATTATTGTTCTATTTGTGTTGTTAGTTCCGGTTACTCTTTTTACGGCCTGGCGAGTTAAAGAAATTTATTATGCCTTCATAATTGCGTCGATGGCTTAATTCTAATTATTACGGTGACGGACTGCTTCCTTTCCATCATGAAGTGTTTTGTTTATTTGCCTGTATGGAGACTCAATTTATAGGGCTTGTGAAAACCAACAAGGGATTGAATTATTAGGACACAAGTTACATGGTTTGTGAAAATGAGTCAGAGGTCATATTTTACCGTTTGCAATACAATGAAAAGCGTAGTAAGAAAAGAAACTCACAGCCTCACTCTTTTGCCGATCAAGTTTTGAGTTAATTAACTTGTGAACTGTGCTTGAGCGGAGACTTTTGGTCTTTTTTCATAAGAGATCATTCCGAATAGAGGTGAACTATTAGTGCTCATTAGTTTGAATCGCACATCTTGCCGTATTATTTCCCGTTTTTCTACTCCATTTGTAATAATATAGAATGATTGTAATATCCCATTTGGAGATAGCTTAAAATGATTGTAATAGTGTTCCCTTGTAATTAGTATAGAATGATTGTAATATCGCATTTATAATAATAATATAAAAGGATTTTAATATTGTGTGAAGGCAGCAGTAATAACAAATGACTTATAAATCTAAGAGAGTCTGTGTTGCATTTTTAGATTCCCAGTATAAAATAAAAGGGCTATTCATACTAGCCCTGAATGGCATTGTGAATAAAAGAAAATTTATTATATGAAATGCAACAAAATAAAAACAAATCACTCTTAAAAGAAATAAATGAATTTTTAAAATTTTAAGCAAATACAGATAAAGCTTTTTGTACGACGTTCATCACAAAATATTTCCAGATTTTATATTCAATGCTAAATAACTGCCAAAAGCATAAATCAAAGTACACAATATGTGTACCAGCTTTCTCTATGTTATAACATCAGGAGCTGAAGTTTATAAGTAATCAATCAATATAAGGAAAAATAATAATAACAATAATAAATTAAGCAAGAGTGGTAAATGTAATAATAATCAGAAAGGTTAAAAGGAACCAAAAAGAAAAAAAAAATAGAGTGGTATATAATTATAATATTATTCCACTTACATTACACGTTAATAAAATGGAAAACAAGATGAATGAGAGTTCACACAATTGATCACTTGATACACAGGAAATGTGACGAGATAGATACTTATGTTCTTAAAACGGACAAGGAACTAATTGCAAGGCAATTGCTGGTCATGTTAATCAACTTTTCGGCAACGCCGGTAATGGGACAGGGGAAATTGAGTTCTTTGAACCCATCCTCACAATCTCCACATGCTGTTATAGCAGCACTGAGCATTGTGTTCATGGTGCCAATGTCCTGAGCAGGCAATGCACTGACTGCATTCTCGAAATTGTATAGAACATCTTCATAACTGTCCTTGCAATCATTGAGAGCGGCGACCACCTTTTCAGGGATCCCAGGAGCCAAAGTGAACCTGTTTAGCATGGTTAATGCAAATTTTGCATACCCATTGGCAACCTTGATTGCTGTTCCAAGTATGGATATCACATCAGTTTTGCCATTTAGAAATGGGACAACAGCGGAGAGGCAAAGAGATGGGTAGTCTGTGGATTCGCATATATTTTTAACTTCAGGATCACAGTCGGTGACCTCAGGCAGTTTCCCTGGAAAATTATCGAAGTTGAAGTTGAAATGACCCTCAAGTTGTAGTTCTGAGGAGGAAAGAGAAATGCCATCGCCTTGAGAGTTTAATTGTGATGTTGAAAATAAGCTAGTAGATTGCGATTCCCCGTCTGGAGATTCCATAACGGAGGGAGGCTCAGCCCCTGAAGGAGGGAGTGAAACATGGCTTACTGGAGGAACCGATGTTGGGGATGGTGATAATTTGTCATGACCTGAACTTGGAGAGGCCACAGGTTGCAAATTTGGAGCAGTCGCTGGAGACAAGTGTATGTGTGCGGCAACATTTTGTACAAAGTCGGAGTTTTCGTTACTGAAGATAAGAACAGAGAAAATGGCTATGAGAAGAAGTCTCTGATGAATTTGAGACCCCATTGTTGCTGCTAATTTGGTGGTTTTTGGGAAAGGATGAGCTGCAAATAAAAAGAGATGGGTAAGGAAGTTAGTTACGGTTAATGGTTAGTGACCATCCAAAGGAACAGTTACTATATGACTGGATGAAAGATCAAACGAAAGCCAGCAGTTGTGATTGTCTTTGTCTTGTTTCTCGGATTTGGGTCTGTTTTTTTTCTAAGCCATTCATGCAGTTTTGGGTTCCTAGGATGTTGCTTTTCTATCCGTTTTTTGGCTGAACGAAGGTTCTAAGTCCTTCCTATTTTGTTTTAACATACAATTGTAATAATTACATATTATAGCAACTTAACAAAAGTAAGACGTACTTTCAAAAAAAAAAAAAACAAAAGTAAGACGGACAATAAATTGATGGTACAAGGATCCTTCCAAATTTGACCAATGTTAAAGTTTGCTATTTATAGTAATTTGACAGGTAATTACATTAAGATTAAATAATGAATTATCTATAATTATCTTCTCATTTGCCAAAAACTCATCACACATGTTTAGTTCAGAAAGGGAGCAATTTATGTGGCCTTGTGTCCAACTCATATAGGGATTTGTATAAAACTGGAAGGAAGCGGATTATGCCTTGTTTCCAAATTGAAATGAGATTAGATAATTTTATCTAATATTCTAATTTGTTGTTTTTCATAATTCAATTAGGATTTGGAACCTTTATATAATCCTACTGTGTTTTTGTAACACTAATCTAAATGAGCATAAGAAATCTATTTCTTCGCCTATTTGACAATAAATCCGAATTCTCGCGGAGAATGGCTGTATATAGGAGATTACAATGACCAGTACATATGATTCGATTAAAGTCTAAATAATTCAGAATCCTCTCTTTTGTTTTATAAAAATCCGAACTAACGAATTTGTACCTTATAGGGTCGTTAGTTACTAAGAAGTTCAAAGAAATAGATCTTCGCTTGACAGAAAGAGAATGCTAGGTCTCTACTTGATGTCTTTAAATATAGATGTAGTAGGGGTCTTTTAAGAAGTACAGAGAGACACAGAGTGTGAGAGGTTTGAGTAAGATTTCACCATCTTCTTCTTTTCTTTCTTGGGTTTGCATTAATATAGCTTGTTTTTGCTATATTGTTGATTCCATTATTTCTGGAATTGTGGTGCTCATTTGTTGAGTTGGAATTAGGTTTTGTACCTAAAATTATATATTGAAAATTTGGGTGGACTCCGAGATCGGTCCCGTAATTTTTTACCTTCACATTAAGGGAGTTTTTCCACGTTAAAATTGTGTTGTGTTGCTATTTCCAACTCTTGATATATTTTTATTGGGTTTTGGATTGCTATTTTGTTCGTGTTTAATCGCTTCCTCTCACAGTCACAAGATTGTGATATCGGCTTTTCCCAACAATTTATTGGAAAGAGCGTGTGTTGCCAAGTATCCAATAAAGAAAATCAAAACTAAAAAATGTAATCACTATAAAAAATTGTGAAGGGCATAATTTGAAATGCAAATTTTCAACTCATTGCCTCGGCCATTATAAGGAACCTTGCTGCTTATATTTGATATTTTACTTTGATTACAATGCCCATTTTTGTCCGCCTGGAAAGCCTTAATTCCAACTGAAGGAACAAGAATGCAAGCATTTTGTTTGAAAAGAGTATCATGACCGCAATTAACCAAAGTTCCATGAATCATTCGAAAATTGGTGTCCTAAACCATGAACTTTTCTGAGAACGATTACTACAGATAGCTCGAGCAGAACTTGAACCAGTTTTGGTACCAAAATTATATACGTGGTAATACTTGGAAGGGTTAAAAAGGAGCAAGGAAGAGAGATTGTGTCTTCTAGCGTGTCGAAAAGCACCATTAACTTGCAAGGCTCTATGAATGCATCCAACCAGTGCGGTAGGATGAATCAGACACTCCATAGAGCATATACTACACTACTTGAGCAGATATTTACACGCGTTCACTCCTATGAGAACCCTGAATAAACTCAATTCAAGCACCTGCTCATGCCAGATAACAAAGCAAATCATTTGTTACCATAAAAACCTTCTGCAGATATTTTCCCTCTGAAATCCAAACAGTAGAACCACCATAAAATCTACAGGAAAGATAGCCATTGACACATCAATGAAAGTTAATTCCTAGTGACTTATTATATTTATTTTATTTTATTTTATAAAATTAAAATAAAATAGTCAAAACTCGTATTTATTTCGTTAGAAGGCAAAAAGAACCTGTTATGAGAAAAGACATAACGGCATAAGTTTCATAACTTTATTCCTTAATCAACACAAGCTAACAGATATTACGCGAAATTCAGAAACTGAGCAGAGCTCCAAATATACAGGCTTAGATCCAAAGTGAAGATCGGATCACAAACAGTAGGATTATTTGTAGAATCGGCTCTAGACCACCGAAGAGAATGGGAGTCAAATAAACAAGATAACCCCCAGTTCCATAAGAAGCGAACATAGTCCTAATCATGATCAACATTCTTCACAACTGTGACGGGACAAGTAGCATTATTCACCACGTAATTACTGACGCTACCCATGATAGCCCTGCAAGAACAAGAAAAAATATGCCCAACTTATGTCAAGCCAAACTCAAAACAATGTTGTTACAATAGTTAATTATACTAACTTCTAACCATTGCAAATTTTCAGTAGCTAACTTGTTATATCAAAAATCAAATTGGCCAGACACAGCTACATAGTGACATTTACACCAGAATCATGCATAAGTACTCAAGACATTTTCATTTTTGTCATCAAGTGAGCTTAATGGAAAAAATGCAAGTAGATAGCTATTGCAACCAGCAAAGACTTGTAGAGCTCTAACAAGAAAAAGTTGTAATATTTGAAGATCAACGAGGTCCTAGATTGAGAAACTTAATCAGTGTTACAGAAAGTTTAAATGAAATGAACCTCTTGAGCTTGCCAAGCCCTCTGTTCCCAATAACCACGCAGTCCAGAGGTATGTTGTCTACAGATTCACATAACTTCTCCCGAGGATCTCCCCAAAAAATTTTCATGAGCACCACAACCTGCACTTAAGAAACACTTGTAAGTGTCTACAAAAGCAAAACACATGCTTCCTCCACAGTTCTGAAGCTAAGAACTCAATGCAAGGATATTATTACCTCTTTCTGCCTAGCAGCAATAGTAACAGTATCCAAGGTTTCTGCATCAGGTGTAAACCCATATTTCTTCATAACATGGGGGTCAGAGAATTCAACTAAAGGGATCAATGCTGACAAATATCACAAAACAAAAAATAAGACACAGAATAATTAGAAAAAATAAATAAATAAAGACAACATACATCACTCCAAACGAAGACAGTTAATAGTAAACAACTTAAGAGACAAACAACTATAAAGATACACGAACGAGATCCTGAATTTTTGCTAATCTATCATTTTTTAACCATGAGACACTGCATGGTTATTCACAAAAACTTGCAAGAATAACAAGTCATAGGCTCTCAAGTATGTCATTTAACATCAACCGACAATACGAATTAAATTTCAGAAAGTCAACTTTAGAAACAACTGTAGAAGGACTATGACGTGTATAAGCCTCCATCAAGAGTGAATATTCAATAAGATCTTTTTCCTTCCTCTGATCTTACCAGCTCAATTATGGTTTAGATGCAGAATCCCACATCCAAAGCAAGAAAGACTAAAACTTTTCAGACCCCAAATCCAAGCATGATCTAACACCCAAAAAAAAAAAACAGTCCCCAGCATAGCAAGCTAATTAAGACTGTACTACAAGCATAACCATTTAAAATTCGAGATAAGGGGGGATTGTCATACGAGAACCGGTAGTTTCCCAAAGCTGCGCCTCCCCTTCTTCATAGTTGCCTTCGGGGCGTATGGTAACAAGAATAAGGTGATCCCCTTTCCGGACAACGTTATCCACAGCCCATTTCAGTGCTTTCCTGCTGCATGGAGAGAAATCCACAGCCACTCCAATTCTCCTCTCTGTTGCCATGGCTTCTCTCAACCTCAACTAGTACTAAAAATTGACACGCGATCTGATCAGGAACCCGCTTGTCTTTTTTTTCTTGTTGTTTTCTACGGATCGATCTCTGGAGAATGATCCCAGCCGACACAGTGGGAGATCGGGGAATGGTGGAAATGAGATTAAGAAAGAGAACAATTATCGAGTGTTTTCCTCAAGACAGAGATAGATAAGGAAAAAGAAAAAGTCACCACTTCCGAGTTAATTAAAAAACAAAAGAATGTCCATCATGTTATGATTAACTGGATATTGTTATAAATTTGTACCACATCGGTTAGCCCATGTCCCCTTATGCCACATCATACGTTGTCCCTTGAACAGATCATAAGTACAGTAAAATATTTTAATAAATATATAATTTTTTTTAGTGAATTTCTTAAAACCTTATTAAAAATTTTCACTATAAAAATCGTTATTCATATTAAAAACCTCAAACAAAATATGTAGTAAATTATGTTTTAGTCCAATTCAAACTTATTTCTAACGAAATATAGAATTTTATGTAAATCATCTTGCCTTCATGCGTTTTGCATTGATAAAAAACTAAACTATAAACAACATTTTCTGCAAAGATTTGATCAAAGATTAATTTACTTTGTTTATTACTCCCTCTCCTATATAATATTCCACTTTCACAACTTTTTTTTAAAAGAATAATAGTCCCATTTTAGAATGAATTTTAATTTTACCCCAATTATATGTGACAAATGCTTACAAAATAAGAATAAAAATTTTAAATTATATATTTATTAAAAAATTAAATATATTTTATCTTACAACTAAAAATATTATACTATTCATAGTGGATTTTTATATATATTTATTTCTATACGTTGATGTGCATTTATTTTTTTATAATATAATTTTATTTCGAGAAGTTGAATAATTTTAAAAGTCACATACTTATAAAATTAATGTTTATTATAATTATTATTATATAAACTACTTTATAAACTATGCTATTTTAAGTATTTTGTTGGGACGAACAATATTTTTAATTTTGAATATACATGTTAATAATATTTTTCAATTATACATGTGAAAAATACTAATATGATAAATATGAAAAAAAAACTAATACTATAAAAATCAACTGTTATATTATTTTGTATTTGGAAATTTTATATTGGAATATATAAAAGTTTTAATGAAATTTTTTTTATAAGAAAAAATAATATGAAAAAATAGATTGAAGGGATTTTTTTTTTTAATAATGTGAGAAAAATTTAATTTTTTTTAAAAAAATATTTAAATATTTTTTTTATAATTAAAAATAATAATTTTTTATAAATAAAAACACAAACCAAACGTAGCCTTATTTTGCATTCTGTAAGCTCCGCATTTGCCTTTCCCGATTCACGAAGTTGAACACTACAAAACCCAACAGTGACCACTCTGAAGTACTAGTACTAGCAGTAGTAGAGTGGCAAACCATTTAAATTGCCTTCCGATCCAGTGCATTTGCATTTGAAAGAAACCACCAAAACTCAGAAGATTAAAAAAATTTTAAAAGCTAGGGCATATAGGAATCACGAAAAAAGGCTTTCGTTTTCTCTCTCGGAGTTCACGCGACGACGATGGCGTTTTGGTGGCCGTTGCTCGTGTTTGCATTCGCATTCGTGATCTGTAAATTTCTTTTGATGCTTATTCCTCCGAATGTGCCGTCAATTGACGTCGATGCTTCCGACGGTACGGTTTTTTTGTCCTCCAATTTGGATAGTTTTATGTATGAATTTCATGATATATGCGTATCAGTTCGATAGATTTTTAACTTGCGTTTCGATGTATGAATTCGTATATTTTTGTTTGTTTTTGTTGTTGTAGTTGTAATTTACTCGTGTGAATCTGCGTCGTTGCGGGAATTTTTACTGTGTACTTGGTTTTTGTGTATTTAAATGGATTAAATGCTTCCGAGGTTTTTGTCTTCTTCCCATGAATTTCTTCATCTTCGCGTTTATGTATGCGTGATACTTTTTACATAAAATTGCATCTGATTTTGTTTGAAGTTTTGCTGGCTTTGCGATTGAAAATGAGTATCTAGTCGTAATTTACTCATGTGAATCTTCGTCGTTGCTGGAAATTTCTCTGCGTGCTTGATATTTTTGTATTTCGATGAATAAATGCTCGCGACAGTATTTTTTGTCTTCTTCTGTGATTTCTGCATCTTCGCGTTCATGTATTTTTAATTTTTTTTTGCATACAAGTGCATCTGATTGTGTTTGAACTTTTACTGGCTTCGTGATTGCATTTACTTGTATTTAGTTAGATAAGTTCTCCTACAGTGCCTTTTTCTTGTCTGGAGTAATTTTCTCAGGATTGATATTGCTAGATGGTTTACTGTGTCCTCAATGCTCCTTTAGATGCTTAAATGTTTGAACATTTTGAAGTATTTGATGAGAAATGTGTATTTGTGTTGATGTTCTTGTATTAATTTCAGTGTTAGATGATCGGAACCAGAACAAGGAAAACAGCTTCATATATGTGAGTCAAATACTTCATCTGATTTGGAAAAGTGAATTTTGTTTTCAGGTTCTCCTTATTTTCTTTTAGTAGCTCTTTGCCATCTTGCTTAAAAACGTATCAATTCTGTGATAGTTTAGTATCTGTTTTTACCATCTGTCTGATTCTCTAGCATATAGAACTGTAAACTGGATGCAGATTTATTATGGTTAGATCTATAAGATACGGAAGCAGATAATATTTTATAGGACTAGCACTGGATGTAATGTTCCTAATGTAGGTATTACTGTGCAAAAAGTGAGTCATTCAGACCAAAAGAATACTTAGTTTGTAATGAAGAGCACTTGATCTTCAATCTCTTAGATTCTTTTAATGTTTACACTGGCAATAATTTTGTATCTTGTTTTTAGAAATTTTCTTTTTCTGAAGTGTAGCTATTTTTGGAATATATCTTCAGAGACTCACATTATGGTTTCTATTCAGATACCTTCAAGGAGACAGACAGACAGAGTTCAATGCTATGAGCCTGCAACGATGAAATACCTTGGTTACTTCCCTGCCTTGAAACCTGATGAGGTTGGGATGTGATTGTGTTTGAAGATTTACATAATGATGTGTATATGCCTATTTATATTTCCTGCATAAGTCACTATCCTGTAATGATTAATAAGCTATACAATCATATTTTCTCTTGCCTCTGTTTGAACATGATCTGGTATGTTTAGACTAGTTCTGAATTATATGTTGCTCAAAGAGTGTTAATATTATATATATTTTTTAGCTTCTTTTCTTTTTTATATAACGTTAATTGACGTGCTTATTTTGTCAAATTTAATCTGATTTTATATTAGTTACTGCTCTAAGTTGTAGAAAATGTGAGGGGGCCAAAATAATTCCTCTGGTTTTTCTGATTTAAACAATGTGTTTAAGTTGCTGCAATCATTTGAAGTTGTCTCTCCTTTGTCATCAATTTATTTGTTAAGCAGAATGTTGCCCTTTGCTCAGACGTGAGCCTTAGCTGTGCCTAGACCTGAGGATTCAGAAGGCCTTAGCACTGCCTACAATATGGCATATCATCATATAGTTATACATTTTGTATTTTCTGAAACTATAAATTATAATATGTACACTTTCTTTGGCATTAAGTTGGATTTTTAGTTTAATGATGTGCCTTGTTAATATAATTTTATTTATTTATTATTATTATTTTTTTTTTTTGTCAACATAAAGTGTTCAAACTTGAAACTGAATGAATTAACAACTGCATGACATGCTTAGGTTAAGGAACGAGTAGCACAGGCAAGGAAAGCCCAAAAAATATGGGCAAAGAGTAGCTTCAAGCAAAGGCGTCAGTTTCTACGGATACTTCTGAAATACATAATTGAACATCAGGAGCTCATATGCGAGTAAGAACTCAAACTGATGCTTCTGAAATACATAATTGAACATCGGGAGCTCATATGTGAATAAGAACATTTAACTGTAGAAACCACTTTACATATCTCCTGGAAGCACCAACTGAAACTCCCTTCAGTTCTTACTCCTACTCAGTGCACTTGCACACACAAGGCAGAAAAAATAAAAGAAAAATAATAAGTCAAGTAATACTTAAATTGCTGTAAATGACATGCAGAAGTTAATAAAAGCCAAGAAAGTCAATTATCTATGAATATCCATATTTAATGGAAGAAGATTCATATATTAATTTCATCTCTTGCATATATATCTGTCATTAATAAAAGATAATAAAACTATTGTCATGAAACTGTCTTGAACTTATTTCCAAAGCTTATATACTAATCCGTTTAGTGATGATAAGAACTGAAATTCATTAGTACAGGTGAGAAAAGTAAGAGTCTGAAATTGTATTGCTAGACATTTATTTCTTTGTCCTTTGTTGCTTGAAAGTTTCAGAAATGGATTAAAGTATCATGCATTTTTCAACTTCTATGTTTGTGCAATGTTTAGTCTTTTGAAAAGGGTAGCTACAACAAAGTTTAATTGTATGCCTTTACAATCAGAATTTCCTCACGAGACACTGGAAAGACAATGGTGGATGCTTCTTTGGGGGAGATAATGACAACTTGTGAGAAAATCACTTGGCTTCTTTCGGAGGGTGAAAGGTGGTTAAAGCCTGATTACAGGTACATCTGACCACTTATTTTTCAATTAATTACTATTTATAATTGCCGAAAGAAAATTTTGTGTACATCTGAATATAGTTTTAGTAGATGCAATGGCCTGTCGATTATATGGCAACTCAAGGAAGCCTTGTTCAAAGTTGTTGAGATAAGACACCTTGTTTTATGTAGTAGGCATATTTTAGCTTGAGTGATTTGTTTGCTGTTTTGGAAGCTACCTGTAAGCAAGTGCCATGACAAGTTTAGCAAATTGTTTCACAGAGCTATAGTCTCCTTTCCACTTTCTCTATCACATGTCAGTATAAAATTTTTTTTGTTTTGCCCTGAGCTGTGTCTGTGTTTTGTCAGGAGTTTAGCTATATATCTTTTACTTTAGCTTAAGTATACATGTGATTCTTCTGTAACTGCTATTTGTTCAATGGCATAATTTCTGTATATATTGGGATAGTTATCAATATCTGGCCACATTCAAAAAATATGGAAAATCCTGAAATATTTTATTGTTTGGCCTGATACTTGAAGAATGAACTGGCAAAGTTCAACATGATTTATTATCATTCGACACCATATAGGTCCTGTGGAAGATCAATGCTTCATAAGAGAGCCAAGGTGGAGTTCTACCCTCTTGGTGTAATTGGTGCTATTGTCTCATGGAATTATCCATTTCACAATATATTCAACCCAATGCTGGCAGCAGTATTCTCAGGAAACAGCATTGTGATAAAGGTATTGTTATTTCATATCAGCTTATGTTATTAGTTAGATTTTCTCTCAGATGACTAAATTTTACATCATTAAGAGGACTCCTTTTCTCTTTGAAGTTGATTGATCAATTGATGGTCTCTAGATGCTTTGCATTAAAGGTTTAGAGTATTCTTGTTTATATTAACCCAATTATGATCTAGGACTTCTCCACTAGACTTCACTATTTTATAATTAATTAGTGAGTTCAGTCACCTTTTAAAGTTGATGCATTCTTTGCTGATCCAGTTACGATAAGTGACTAGTATGATTGTAATGGTAGGTCTCAGAACATGCAAGCTGGTCTGGATGTTTTTATATGCGAATTATTCAGACGGCTCTTGCTGCTGTGGGAGCTCCTGAAAATCTGGTTGAAGTTATAACAGGGTATGCTACTGTGAAACATTTAACTTCTGTGACCCTGTAATCACATCTCAAATAACTTGAACCTTCCTGCAGGTTTGCTGAAACAGGGGAAGCTTTAGTATCTGCAGTGGACAAACTTATATTTGTTGGATCACCTGGTGTGGGTAGAATGGTATCAGTAAAAAAATTGTTTGCACACAAACTACTAATCAATTTCACATGTCCAATAAGCTGACTTTCTGGTTCTTTTCTTGTTGCAGATAATGAGGAATGCTGCAGATACATTAATTCCAGTTACACTTGAGCTTGGTGGAAAAGATGCATTTATTGTCTGTGAAGATGTGGATGTGCATCATGTATAAACCCTCGCAACTTTTATATTTTTATCTGGATTTACTGACAATTCTCACCATTGCAAATGTATCCTTTGACAATCTTGTTTCAAATATTTGGATTAGATTGTTATCAACTAATAGTTAAACCTGATACAGGTCGCACAAGTTGCTGTTAGAGCTTCTCTCCAATCAAGCGGGCAAAATTGTGCTGGTGCTGAGAGATTTTATGTTCATAAGGACATTTATTCTTCATTTGTTGCAGAAGTAGTCAAAACAGTAAAAACTGTTACTGCTGTGAGTATCCTTCTCATGCTTTTCCAATATGTCCTGTTTAGAAAACCCTTTGCCTAACCTATTACTGTATTGCTTGTTTGTCTTCTGGATTTCATGAAATGCTTCTATTGCATGTGTATGTCATAATGATCGCTTTACAGCTTGGTTGTGTTCATTCTTGAACTGCCACATGTTTATGCTTACTTGCCAATTTGCATATGGCAAGTACAAGCTTGTCAAATATTGGAAATAACCCCCCAAGAGGAGACTCAAAGTAGTCTATTATTTCCTTCATATTGGACATCAATGTCCTTGGATGAAAGAGGGAAAGTCCAATGGACAAAATTATTCTGAACACTAAATAAGAATGGTTTCTCAGACTTATCTTATGCATGTGTGAGTTGTGTTGCTTTAATAATACACCAGAAAAGTTATACTCATTGTCATCTTTCTTTTGCAGGGCCCTCCACTGGTTGGGAAGTATGATATGGGAGCAATATGCATGCAGGAGCATTCTGAAATGCTTCAAAATCTTGTAAATGATGCACTAGATAAAGGAGCTGAAATTGTTGGCCGTGGAAGTGTTGGCAACATTTGTGAAGGGGCTGTTGATCAGTATTTCCCGCCTACTGTGATTGTAAATGTGAACCACTCTATGAAGTTGATGCAGGAGGAGGTAATTGAATTATTGATCTTGTGTAACTGTGTTCTAAGTATTTATCGACTGGAAGACTTGCGAATTTTCATAATGGGACATGTGCAGGCATTTGGACCAATTTTGCCAATAATGAAATTTAGTTCCGATGAAGAGGCTGTCAAGTTGGCAAATGACTCAAAATATGGCCTTGGATGTGCAGTGTTTTCTGGCAACCAGAGCCGGGCCAAGCAAATAGCCTCACAGTTACACTGTGGAGTTGCTGCTATTAATGATTTTGCTTCAACTTACATGTGTCAGGTAGTTTTATCATACAAATGATAGAATGTTCCCAGAAATGCTATTTTAATTAATGTCTAACGAAGCCTATGAAATGTCTATGGCAGCCTTGATAAGAATTTTAACTTTCCCTGATGATTAGGGGTTTAGATACAATCTCCGTCTTAAAAAAAGAGTCAACTTTCAAAAAATTTTCTTGTTCCAAAAAAAAGAGTTCACTTTTAAACCTAATTCTTAAAATATTCTTACTAATAATAATTGTCTACCAAAACTTGCATTAGCGGGCATTTTTATGCTGTCTTTAACTTCTAATATGTGCAGTCTTTGCCATTTGGTGGCGTAAAAGACAGTGGGTTTGGAAGATTTGCTGGAATAGAAGGCTTACGAGCTTGCTGCCTCGTAAAATCAGTTGTGGAGGATAGATGGTGGCCTTTTGTCAAAACCAAGATACCAAAGCCTATTCAGGTAAAGTAGACAACCACGCCTCATCTCAAGTATTCAGAAAGTTCCTACTGTTGATTATATCTTATGTCCTATGTAGTATCCTGTTGCGGAGAATGGCTTTGAATTTCAAGTGTCCCTGGTTGAAACTCTTTATGGCTTGAACGTGTGGGACCGGTTGAGGGCCTTGGCAACTGTTTTGAAGATTCTTACTGAGCAGAACCAGTCTACAAACAAAAAGAGACGAAATGAATGATCTAATAGACTAATACTCTCGGTTTGACAACTTTTGTTTAACGAGTTGTTTCTTTTAAGTCGTTTCGTCGTCATATAGGCTTCTTTAATGGCACCATATTGAATTGTTGTCTTGTGGGCTGTCTAAATTTTTTTTAGTCTTTTTGTCTCTTACTGGGTTTCAGTTGTGTACGTGCTTTACATTGTTATTAAATATTTTTTAAGCCTTTTCGGTGAAGGAATTGCCAAGGAAGTGGGCAACTGTTGGAACACGGGGGTTTTATTCACTTTCCGGGAATTTGTAAGTACATGAACTTCATACATGAAGTTTCGTGTTCAATTATCACAGAGATGTGTCTGGTGCGGAAGTACGTTCAGTTGTCTGAAATAATTCTTCTCGTGTTTGTCTCCACAGAACTAGATTCAGTTACTTTTTCTTTTCAATCACAAAGAAAGGGCTTATATTGATTTTTGGAAAGTTTCGTTTCATATATGTAGGATGAAACTCGTGATAATTTAGCATACCTGATAGGAACAATTTTTTTGTTCACAAAAATGATATTTACGATAATTACATAAAGTAAAATACTAAGAAAAAGCTTTGTGATCTAACATAAAATAGATAGAATGTTTCTTTTTTCATTAAAATATAGCATTAAAATGTACAATTTTCTTTTTTCATTCTTATTTTTTAAGTATAGGTCTTATATAATTATTATCAATAAAAATAATATAAAAAATATTTACCCCCTCCCCCACCAAAAAAGTATAAAATCTGTGCAATGTGATGACTTCTTGTTGTGTATTAACTAACGCATTATAATTTTATTTCAACAGTATTTAAAAAATTTGAATTCATATAGTATTAATTTTTGATATTGTACAATAGCACATTAGAGGATATTATAGTATTTATTATTCAATGATAAAATGTTAATGTTCAATTTTTATAATATTGATTTTTTCGTTTGTTATAGATATGTAAATGAAAAAATTAACTACGTAAATGGAAAAAGAATAAGACCAATATGTTTAGAATTTTTTAACATTACAAAAGTAGAGGGTAATTGGCTTCCGCTAATTACAAAAGTAGTCCCTATTCATTCCAGCTGATGTGATGCACTGATGGTCGTCCCTGCCGACACAAAAGACACCACCAATGACATAATAATTGTTTGGATGCTTTGTTGACTCACGCATTTCTTCCTTTTTCAAGTGGGAATTGTGGAAAATTTTGTTTAAAAAGACCTATCAAGAATCAAAACTATTAAACAAGTGCAACTTTTCAAAATAGTCTGCCGACAATGCCCATGTGAATGGATGGAAATGCCCGCCCAAAATCAAAGAAGCGTGACTCAAAAAAGTTGTCCCACGGCCCACCACAAAAATGGAGGGCCATTTTGTTGAATTCATGTCTTGGCCCCGCAAGGAAATTGATATGAATGGAGCTAGGGGATAAAGGTTTAGGAATTCTTAGTTTGCAATCTTTCTAAAACTCTCCCTTCTGATTCCGAAATTGCTAATTATCAATTGCTTAAGGTGAAATCAAAACAGAATTATGGAGGGTAGTTCCAATTTGGTTCCAACATTGTTCGATTCACAGTTTAATTTCGATTTCAATTTAGTTCTGATGTAATTTTAATTTTAGTTACGATTTTATTTTTAATTATGAAAAACATAAATTTAAATTTAAAAGTTATAAAAATATATATATATAATTTAGATTTAAATATATATACATATATATAACTTATATTTAAAATAAAAAATGAAAGTGAGTGAAAAAGTACAATTGGCATCCAAAAAAAAAAATCAATTTTAAAAATTTTCTTCGTCAACCAAAAAATAGTTAACTTTCGATGTGAAATTCTTATATTACCCTTATTAATAATAATATATAATCCAAATTCAAAAATAATTATAATTGTGTATACTCACAATTAAAAAGTAAAGATAAAAATATAAAATTATACATTTAGTTATACATTAACTGAGTTATACCATGTAATTTAATAAAAAGTTATGCGAAATAAAAAATGAACTCTTTTTTCCCTGGCGTAGGGAGTATATTTTATTTATATTTTTTGAAGGTTATAAACTTTGTTATAAAAAGAATATACATTAGAGTTAAAAGTTATAAATAAAATATTACTTAAATTTAGGGGGGGAAATATAACTCACACCTATAATAAAAAATTAAAGTGAGAAAATAGTATATTTTATTTATATTTTAAAAATTATTATTTGTTTCTAAAAACTATATAACTTGAACTTAGAAGTTGTAAAAGAAATACTCCCTCTGTCTAAAAAAAAATCCAGTTTCAATTTTTTTTTAATCCCAAAAAAAGAGTCAATTTTTATACCAAATCCTAAAACATCTTTACTAATAATAAATGTGTATACTCACAATTAAAAAGTAAGGATAAAAATGTAAAATTATATATTTAATTTGGGCATTAAGTGTATTGTACTTAATAACTAATAAAAAATTGTACATAAACTAAAGTGGACTCTTTTTTTGTAACAGATGAAGCATAATTTTGATTTAAGAAAAAATAGACTTAAAATTAAAAATGAAAATGAGAAAATAGTATATTTTATCTATATTTATATTTTATTGATATATATATATTTAAAAATTATATGATTCTCTGGTTTGATAATTCAAAATGTGAAAATAGATTTGAAATGACAATTAGGGTTCAATTTTTCAACATATAGAATCGGAACCAAAATCTAGTCCACTTACAATTTTTGAATCGTTATTTGCAGTTTTAATGGGGCGGTTCCAAATGGAGGTCAAACCACCAGTGCCAAGAACTGTGAATTTATATTCACTTCCAATTATTCAATTAATGGAAGGAATTTTGATTGTGATCTGGTGAAAGCAACGTACGTCTTCACCACTTTTTGCCGAAAAATTTGGATCACTTTTAAAAATATATTTTGACATTTTTTTAGTATAACTTTTTATAATTTCAAAAAGAATTTTATTTTATTGTATTAAATTTACTAATAATGACATATAATATATAACTCAAATAAATATATAAGGATAAAAATGTGAAAAAATATATATTTAATTATACATTAAACGTGTTGTACCTCTAATTTAAAAAATATATACCAAATTATTATTATTATTATTATTATTATTAGAGTAAATTGTTTCCGTGGTCCCATAAAAATAGGTCTTTAACTTATTCAGTCCCACAAATTTTTAAACAACTTTTTTAGTCCCTTTAAATACTAATATGATTAATAAACATCATTCTTTAAAAAGGAAAGAACCAAATCAGTAAACATGAAACGATTTACTCTAAAATTCTAATGAATTTCCTTTGGATTAATTTCTTCTGGGCTTTTGGTAATTATCTTCTTCGTCTCGACAATGGAGGAATGGTAAATTTTCTCGATTTTCTCTCAAAATCAAACATGATACAACAATTCCCAGATGGCACTATCTATTTAGTGGACATCAGCTCTGGAAGAATTCTCTGGTCAATTTCATCTGGCTCTGCCATTTATTTCACATATTAGACTCTCCCCCAGGATGTAGCGGAAAGGAACAAACTTTACAATATCGATTCTTGCCTATTATTGGGAATTTCCTCTGGATTTTTGCAACTCACCCTAACTACACGGGTTCAAGTGTATTTTCAAATTTACTCTAGATTGGGTTGTTGGGTTTTTTCTGTAGGTGGAGGGTGATCTAATTCATCTCCCCAAGATTTTCCAAAGCTCATTAGGTTGGATTACAGCCACCCAGAATTTTTCTTCAATTTTTTTGGAATTTTCTCTAATTTTTTTCGGGAATTTTAGATTTGCTCTAGATTGGGTTGTTGGGTGTTTTCTATGGGTGGAGGGTAATCTAATTCATCTTCCCAAGATTTTCTAAAACTCATTGGGTTGGATTACAGCCGCCCAAAATTTTTCTTCAATTTTTTTGAAATTTTCTCTGATTTTTTCTGCAGTTCTTTCGGTTCCAAGAGAAAATTTCAGATTTGCTCTAGCTGGGTTTTTTCTGTGGGTGGAGGGTGATCTAATTCATCTCTCCCAGTTTTCCAAAGCTCATTGGGTTGGATTACAGCTGTCCAGAATTTTCTTCAATTTTTTTGAAATTTTCTCTAATTTTTTCTGCAATTCTTTCGGTTCCAAGCTAATTTTTTTTGCAGTTCTTTGAACTTGAAGCTCTCCACCAAATTATTTCAGAAGGGATTCATGCGCTTCCTTGCTTTCACATTTCAAATCTTTGGACTTTCAATCTTAATCACCACTTCCATATGCATGTGTCATCACCAGTAGATCAACTTAAATCATCAGAACTGTTAGTTTCACGATAAAACCATAGCTTTTTGCACAATATGAAGTCTTCTTGGTGACGAAGGGAAGCTGGAGATTCTGGTTGCCCATGATTTGCCCTCCGAGATTCCAAGTACCTAACTGCCCTGAAGAAATCCTTGGAGTTAGTTGAGTCAGGAACTCCAGGGAATTCACTATTCTCATCACAGTAATCAAGAAGGCCATTTAAAAATTCCATGTTCTCAACATCTTCCTCATCCACGTTGTCACTAGCAGGCCCTTCAAGAATAGCCTTGCCGCTGGAAGATCCTTCAAGCATAGCATTTTCTTCATCCATGAGAGGGTTTTCACCATCACCACCAATGTTCTTACTCCTGACTTCATCACTCATTCTCAATTTCTTCCTCTCAGAATTATCATCTCCTAGATTTAAATGATCAACGCATCTTGTCCATCCCTTTACTTCATCAATATTCATCCCTGCTGCCTCACCCAAAAGTTCAGAACCAGGGATATTGCTTGAAGAGTGAAAAATATTGGTTCCATCTGGAGAAGTTTCAGGGCAATCAGAAACAGGAGCCCCTAAAATTTTTTTATCATAAGACTCTTTCTCGGATTCAGTTGATGGTAGGTGTACACGGGCATGAAAAACATCCAGTGGAGTTTCTATATCATCAGAAAATGAAAGCTTTTCGCTTGTTGTCAGTGATATTGAAGCAGAAGCAAGGGTATGCTGAATCCTGCACTTCAATACCATGGGGAAGAAGAAAAAAGCATCTTCACAGCTAGGAAACATGGGGAAAATCACACGAGCACCACTAATTGTTCTAAGGAAATAAAACTCGCCAATACCCGTATTTTTAAATTCGTGGCTGAAATTACTTTAAATTGCAATTCATCTTATGTTAATTCTGATTTACTCTGGTGATGATGATTGTGGTGATTCTGCTGTTTATGAATAAGGAAACAACCGGCATTGGAAAATTTGATAATAAGAAAGGTCTTGTGAATGAAGGCAAAGTGTTTGATAAAATGCCTCAACATGAGCTTAGAGTGAATCAAGTTGGCTCCTCTAGGGATTTGGTAATTTTTTTATAGTTTTGAGGCTTTTTTGTGTAGTTATGTGTGATAGGACTTTTTTGCCCTTCATTAAAGTGTCATTTAGAAGATATATTAATCATATTAGTATTTAAATTTAAAAAGTTATTTAAAAGAATAAGTTAAATATTTTAAACAATTTACTCTTATTATTATTATTTTTGGATGGAGAGAGTAGAAGGAAAATCGTTCCATCAAAATCTACCTAAATTACAAAGTTCTAACCCAAAATGACACCGATATTGACAAAGGTTAAGCACCGGGATTGCTTGCTCGCAAGTATTGATACAATAATAATATACGGAACTTTAATTGCACAAATTGTTGATATTTCCCACAAAATTAGTTCTAGGTTTTTAGCGATTCCACAAAATTATGTCATTTTATTAAAAATTATCACTTCTGTTGTCGCATTAAGATCTGTCGACAAAATTATTGAATTTGCTACTAGTCCAATTTTATTCATATTTCTATGTCAATAGTGCATTTTTTAGAAGAATAACATAAGAATTTTACATTTTTTTAGTAACAAAGAAAATTTTAAAAATTAAACTCATTTTTTGAGACAAAGATAGTATTATGTTTACGGTGAAAAAAAAACTCGTAATGGAGGTACACATTCAAATATTTATTTTGATTGATATTCACAAATACTTGAATAGTAACAAAGTTACATATCCAAATACTTATTATAAATTAAGTATTTAACCATAATTTTGTGATGTATATTAAATCTACTTTAAAGTCAATATCATTTTAATTTGGATTTAAAAAGTACAATGTTCTTATTAACAAAAAAAAAAAAAGAACTCCTATATATTTTTTTTAACATTGTACTTTTTTTTATAGGATCCTACCTTAAAGTCAATATCATTTTAATTTTTTCTAATTTGGTGATCCTATTAAAGTACTCCTATATTTTTTTTTTTCTAATTTGATATGTACCTTTTTTACCATTCAAGTATTTGTGAATATCAATCAAAATAAAATATTTAGGATGTACATAGATTGCACCATTAAAATTTATTTTTATGTTTTGTAATACGTGTTTGTATTTTTCAATATATCTATTATATCACAATTAATATTTTAACGCATTTTGAAATACAACTCATATATACCCTTTGGCGTTTTAAATAAATAACGCAACATCCAAGTTAAGATGAAGAGTGTATTTGGTTAGCATTTTAAAATGCATTCTAAGATTCTTTTTTAATTTCTAAAATATTTTTTATATTATAATTATCACGACAAAAAATATATTTTAAAATACTATTTATACATTTCCAAGTCTCTTACGATCACGTTCACCTAATCTAACAATCTTTAAAATGCTTTTTGGGATTGGGATTTTAAATAGTTAATGGGCTCTTAAAAAAGTGAGGAAAAAAAGAAGATAATAAAAATTAGATGTTTGCGTCAGTAAAAACAGTCTTATATAAAATTAACCTTCAAATTCATAGGCGGCTGCCTAATTTTCTCTCAATTTCACTATTCTTAGGGGCGAATTAAGGTGCGAAAAAAATGCGACCGTTGCACTATAGTTACTACGGATCTAATTGGGGAGTAATATATAGAGAGTTGAAAAGTTTAAAAAGGGACGGAGAGAAAATGAGTGGGAATTTGACACCGGCGATAGCTTGGATGTGTGAACATAATTTGGATGTTGAAAATGTTGATAAAGGGTTCATTGTCAGCTGTTGGTGTGCTTCTGGAAGATGGATTACAATGGCAAACGTTGTGGTCAGGTCGGGGTGTCATGGTGTGGTGGGCTCGGCGAGGTGTGAATCCAAATAATTCCACCCATGACTTTCGGGAACGAAGTCAGCTGTCTGGACTTTACTGAAAAATACGCATCTCGTTTCCCCACTGGAGGTACATCGGCACAATTTTTCATATTTTATTACATTTTCAGCATTATGCAAATAATAATAATAAAATAACTCAATATTCTAATGGGTTACTCTCACCCATGGGTCCTTCTGAGTTTCTTCTAATCGGCAGGGGTGGGGCATCTTGGCTCCAACCACTGGTTTTGTTCGAGAGAGTTGCAAAAAAAGTTTAATTTGATATAATTTTTTTATTAATTTTCTAACTAAATGTATAATTTTACGAATTTAGTTTGCGGGTAAATTTTTTTATGGGATAAGAAATTTTTTTAAAAATAATTTCTTTTAAAACAAAAAGAGTAGCAATTATTAAAGAAAATATGTTAAGATAAGACCATAAAAATATTTAAACATATTTATATGTTTGGATTGCATCTTACGTACAAAAGGTTATCTTTCCACAAAACAAATAAAACATTCAAATAATTTTTTATTTTATTTCGAAATTTCCTTTCAAATTCTCCTCATAAATTAATTTTCTTTTTACTTCCAATACATTGTTTATTTTCCTTTGAAAATACTTTTTCTTATAAAAAAATTTTTATTAAAATTTTTACACATTTCAATATATATTTTTTTTAAATAAACGGCAATCCAAACATAATATTTTTTCAATTATAATCAATACACCCTGGACATCCGAATCGTTAGTTTAATGGTATCGAACCACTAATTTTGCCAGAGTGACCACACGCACAGAATTTTAAATTTAAAATTTAAAATTTTGAAATAAAAAATATTTAAATATTTTATTTTTATCTAAAAAAATTAACTTTTTGAAAATAAAACTCACTCCAAACATATTGAATTTTGAATAGGCATCCACTAATTACAAAAAAATAAAAATAAAAAATCAACCAAGTGGATGCTGATGCTAAATTGCTAATGGTCCCTCTCGACACAAGAAACATAATTGATTGGATACTTTTAATTACTTAGTTCATCTTCTTTTATACTTTGTTGTTGACCCATTCACGCATGTCTTCTTTGACAAAATCCACAATGATGAATTGGTAATAATTGTAATATACAATACAATAGAAAACAAAATTTTCATTAACTCAATAATGATGGGCATAGGGGCTTCAACTTTAAAATCCGATACATTCCAATAAGTATTTGAGGAAGATTTTTTTTTTATGTTGATGAGAATGTTAAAAATTAAAGACAATATACAATTATTTATAATACTAATTATACTTTTCAAAAAATTGGATTGCATATTGATTGTTTTTAAAAATATGTCCTGACACTTCTTAAAATAAAATTTTCTATTTTTTAAAAACTTTTATTTCATAATTTTTACCTTATAAAATGCAAAACAAAAACCTTTAATGGAAAATACATTTCTTTTTTTCTTTTTTTTGGGTTTTATACAAGAATATTTTTTTTCCTCTTGTCAAAATCAAATAGAAAAAAAAAAATCTACCTTATTTAAAAAGATCCAATCCAAATGATACCCTCAAGCAATACAGGTAGGGACCAAAAAATATTACATACATTCATTGTATTATTTTTTTTAATATAATAAATCAATTACATAATTTTAATTTTTTACTCTCTTTATGTAAATAAATTATTTTTAGTTATATAATCTTTTATGGGATAACAAATGCATAGAATATTTTCTTAATATGGACATAAAAATATACGGAACTTTAATAATTGCATCCACAAATTGTTACTAATAAACAATAATGGGTTGAGTTTGATTTGATGTTCATCAAACTCTTTTTTATTTTACATACTTCAGACAATCTTTTCAACTGCCTTTTGGAATTGGGAATTGGAATTCTGAAGGTGTAAAATGGGCCTTTTCATTTG
This sequence comes from Gynochthodes officinalis, assembly GCA_020080225.1. Taxonomy (NCBI): domain Eukaryota; kingdom Viridiplantae; phylum Streptophyta; class Magnoliopsida; order Gentianales; family Rubiaceae; genus Gynochthodes; species Gynochthodes officinalis. The sequence continues at coordinate 742,128 of CM034619.1, read as the reverse complement.
TTTTCTTTTCCAAAACGGAAGAAAAAGGATATTCAATTTCAGAGCAGTAAATACAAGCTTCCCAATCCGTAGTAGTATTAATTAAATTCATTGAAATCCCTACGGAATTGACTCTTCCCAATCCCAAACAACTTTGGTTTTTGTCCAATTGCGTTGACTCACAGTCCACTCGTAATTATTTATTGGTTCCCAAGCAGATCTCACTCTCATCTTTGTTCCGAACAATTCCTCTCTCTGTTTCGCTTTGCTGCATTCCTCAGCTCATATCCCAACGCTTTGAATCTATTTGTTTCTTGTGCTCGCCGAACATGGCTGATGCTGCACTTGGGGTTGCTACGGAGGCTCTGTTGAAGACGGTTCTCTCACTTGCTGCCGAGGAGATCACTCTCGCGTGGGGTCTCGACAAAGAACTCACAAAGCTTGCTCAGAAGCTGGAGATGCTTCAAGCTTTACTGTCCGATGCTCAGAGCAAGCAAGTAAATAACCAAGCTGTGCAACTTTGGCTCAAAAGGCTGCAGTCTGTCGCCCTTGATGCTCAGATTGTGTTGGAAGAGTTTGACTACGAGGTTCTTCGCCAAAATACTGAGAGCCGAAAGAGGGACAAGGTACGCAGCTTCTTTTCCTCCTCAAATCCTGTTTCATTTCGCCGGAAATTGGCTCACAAGGTGAAGGATGTTATGTCATCCGTAGAAGAAGTTTATGCTGAATCAGGTCAAATTGGACTTCGACCAGTGGAGTTCATCAACTCACTTCCCGATCTTAAGGAAAAGAGGTCAACAAGTCCTTTTGTGGAGGATTCAGAAATCGTGGGCAGGGATGATGATACCTCACAGGTGATAAACATGTTAATTGGTTCAGACTACCATGAGAAGGACTTACCAGTCATCACCATCCTGGGCATGGGTGGTCAAGGGAAGACAACCCTAGCCCAGTTAGTTTACAACAATGACAAGGTCCAGAGTCACTTTGACAATAGAGTTTGGGTTTGTGTCTCCGATGATTTTAATGTTCAAAGATTGTTGGCTGAAATGTTGCAGTCTCTCACTGGAAGGAACTTTCAACTGACAAATACAGAGGCTCTAGTAAGTGAACTGAAGAAAAATTTGAGTGGTAAAAGATATTTGCTGGTGCTTGATGATGTTTGGAATGAAAAAAGTGACGAATGGAATCGAATGAGGGGATGCTTGCTAGAAATCGGTGGTTCTAAGGGAAGCAAAATTTTGGCCACCGCACGAGCACAGAATGTTGCTTCAGCAATGCGAACATCTGTATCTCATCAGCTTCAAGTACTCTCACCAGAGCACAGTTGGGAATTATTTGAGAAACGGGCATTTGCAGAGGGTGGAGCAACAAAGAAACCAGAATTGGTGGATATAGGCAAAAGGATTTTAGAAAGGTGCAGAGGCGTTCCCTTAGCCATAATGGCAATAGGAGGCTTATTGTACTCCAAGCATTCTGAATCGGAGTGGTTGACGATTGAGAAAAGTGGAGTGTGGAGTGACTTGTCCGGTGAAGGAAACGGAGTTCTTTCGGTCATAAAGCTAAGTTACGATCATTTGCCCTCATTGTCAGTGAAACAATGTTTTGCGTATTGTGCAATTTTTGAGAAGGACACTCGGATGGAAAAGGATATGCTAATACAACTTTGGATGGCGCAAGGGCTGCTGAATCCTCCAAAGGGAAGTGATTTACAAATGGAAGACGTAGGCAGTGAATATTTGAATATTCTACTGAGGAGTTCTTTATTGCAAGATGTTGAAAGGCATGATCTAAATAATATCACGCATTGCAAGATGCACGACCTTGTGCATGATGTTTCATTACAAGTGTCGGAGAATTACTGTTTTCATATGAAGGATTGGAAGCAAGTAAGAAATAAGATCGAGGTTGTGCACTTATCAATCACTGCAGGCGAAGGGGAAATGTGGAAGAGGTTGAAAGGTATTGTTCCCTCGAAGCTGCGAACACTTCATTTGAAAGGTCGTAACGTTCTTGAAGAAGATTTGTCTGCGAACTTTAAATGTCTTTCTGTTTTGATTGTTGAAGATTGGGATGCGGAGGAATTACCAAATTGGATTGGTAAGATGAAGCATTTGAGATTTATTTACATAAGTCCTGTAAACATAATAAGGCTTCCAAAGTCGCTCACGGAGTTGTACTATTTGCAGACCTTAAGAGTCGGCCGTTCGTTGGATGTGGTACCTGAGGGTTTTCCTCATAAATTAATAAACTTGAGGCATTTTTATGTGGAATCTAATTATTTACTTCCAAGAATCGGCCAATTGACAAATCTTCAAACTTTGAGTGGGTTTAAGGTGGACAAATGCGATGGATGCCAAATTGAAGAGTTGGAACACTTGGACAACCTTAAAGGTGAATTAAGTATTTCTGGCCTTGAAAATGTGAGCAGTCGTGAATCTGCTTTGAAAGCCAACTTGTCAAAGAAGTCAAACATTCAAAGTTTAGTGCTTAATTGGGGGTATGCGTGGGAAAGTTTAGTGCTTAATTGGGGGTATGGGTGGGAAGAAGAGTGTGATGCCAGCGATGTTATGGAGGGTCTGAAACCTCATTCGAATATCAAAAGTTTGAAAATCGAGGGTTATCAATGCCCCAGAATTCCATCCTGGATGATGAGGATAGAGCTGCGGAATCTGGTGAAGTTGGAATTAGTGAAGTTGAATAAATGGGAAGGACTGCCATCGCTTGGGGACTTGCCTTGTCTTGAGGATTTATGTATACGATTATTAGACAACTTGGAGTGCATAGGAGGAGAGTTCTATGGGTCTGGGTATGGGCGGTCCAATCCAAATCCAAATCCAAATGTAAAGGACGTGGTTGGTTGTAATTATGATAATGGGGCAGATGCGATTACTCTTTTTCCAGCACTGAAAAGACTTCAGTTAAATAGCATGGCAAGAGTAGTGGAGTGGTCAGATGCAATTATTCCACATTCATCATCATCCTCGGTTATTGTTAAAATATTTCCTAAATTAGAGGTTATGTGCATATGGGACCTTCCCATGTTGAGGGCTTTTCCAAACTTGGGTTGCCTACTAAAGCTTCGACAATTGGATATGCGTAACTGCAAAAGCCTAACCCTTTCACCGAATTGGAATTGGGTGGTTGGGTCTCCTCCAAATATCCATTATCTCCCATCGCTGCGTGATCTGAGGATTGAGGATTGTGGGGAGTTTACTGCAGCATTTTGCAGCCTCAAGATTCTGGCCCCACTTGAGTCTTTGTCAATTCGAGACAACCCTAGTTTATGGCCTAAGGATCTGCACCACCTCACCAGCCTTAGGACATTAACTCTAGGAGGTTATCGTTATGGTGAGTCAGAAGTTGATTGTTTCCCCTTCTTCCCTCATTCCGTCTCCCATGTCACCAGTGCTCCTTCTCCTCATCCTCCTCCATTCGATCATCTCCAATATTTTCCCTCTCTTACGTCTCTTTCACTACATGGAGGTTTATTACCAAAAGTCACCTCTCTCTCTGATCAAATTCAGTATTTGACTTCATTAAGAGATTTATATATAAGATATTTTGATCTATTGGAGGCTCTTCCAGAGTGGTTGGGTAACTTAACAAGTCTTCAAAAGCTGCAAGTTCATTATTGCAGTAAGCTCAAGCAGTTGCCCTCAGCGGAAGCATTTCAACGCCTTACCAACTTACAACTTCTTGAGATTGAATACTGTCCTCTTCTAAAAGAGAGATGCACTGAAGGAAGTGGCTCAGAGTGGCCCAAGATTGCCGATATTCACTTTGTAAGTTGCTCTCTACCTATATTCCTAATTTATTTAAGCTATTCTACGATCGTTTGGAATTTCGCCAATGGTGATGACTACTAATCCACTTCCTGATTTACTCTCTATATTTCTAACTTATTTCCACTATTTATTCCATGTCTTGTCTTCGAAGGCTCTCTTTGATATCATTATTTGTTTATATGCAAATCTTTTAGGTTTCTTTTTTTAAAAAAATTAAATAATCAAAAATGGTAGTGCGTGATCCTTTAATCTTCTTGGCACTCTTTTTTTGCCAAGCGAAATGAGTATAACAACACCACAACTCTTCTTCCTACTCAATTATTTCTTACTTTTAACGCAACTTGGAAAATTACGTGGTTATATGCTTCGTTATTCATGTTTTTCATTCATCACTTGAATGATCATACCATAGATGTAAATGAATTTTTTTCTTTCATGTAGTCTGAAAGTTGGCAACTATTCTTTAGATAGGAATCGAAATACTGTCATCAATCACCTCAGTTATACATATATTACCCTCAAACCACTAATAGTTCATAGTTCATGGATAATATAACTGTTTATCAATTTGGGTAAGTTTGAATCTCGTGATATTCATAACCTATCATAAACACAGTTTACGATATCAATATTAGGATAGAATCATTTTTTTGGCTACAAGACTAGTAAAAATTGAAAATTCTTCCTTTTGGTGCAGCTGTGTTTTACTTTACCTACAAGATTTGTTGGACTTTTTGAGCTTTATCATGTTGCCTTCTTTCTCTCTCTCTCTTTTTTTTTTTTTTGCGAATCTCAATTTCTCTTTAGTCACAATAATGATGCATGCATAATTTTGCTGCAGTGTATTTGTGGCTGAAGATAGATATCAATTTAATATCTTGCTTGAGCCCAATGAAAAATCTAACTTCATGTTGCAGATAAAAAAAATATGAAGATAAAAACAACGTATCATTTGAAAAAATGGGAAGATGACAAGTGTTGGGGGATTCCAAAGCCAGCCATGGGCAGTAGTGACTAAAAGGAAGCAATGGTGACAAGGTACATATCATGAAATTAAACTAGAAAGGCTGAAATGAGTTCATAGTATGTGCCATTTCAACTAAGGTGACTGCTATGATCCTTGACGTGTCTTTGGAATATTTGTACGTATCTGATATAACTAACAGCATTATTCCATAAGAAAACAGCCTCTAATTCTGTTTCCTTGAAGTCAGTGGCAAAAAAAAAAGGGAAAAAGAAAGGTTATATTTAGATTGGTATGTTTTTGTTTTGCTAGTAATCTCATTGGAGAAGTGGAAAGGTTATATTTAGATTGTGGTCTCAATGTTTTGGAGTTGATTGAGTCTGATCCTAGCTTATTGCCTAAGGATCTACACCACCTAACCATCTGCAGCGCTGGTGGGCTGCAGAGGATGTTGATAATGTCCAATATTTTCTCTCTCTGATGTGCAGTCAAAAGTATATTTTGCCCATCATTTTGTCTCTCTTATGTTCAAAATTTTGTCTTTCCTTCCCGAACAATTTCAGTATATAAATATCTTGCGGGATTTAGACTAAGAGATTTGCTAGTTTGAGGTACTTCCTAGGTAGTTAAGAAACTTGGAATGTCTTCAAAATCTGAGATTTAGTGACTACAAGAACCTCAACCAATTGTCCATCGCAAAAGCATTTGAAGACCTTACCAATTTGTAAGAATAGAAAATAGTCAATTTTCCTCTTCTATGGTAGAGTCAATTTTCCCCTACTTATTCCATGTCTTCAAAAGCTTTCTTCCTTTGTAATTGTGAAGATGTTGGGGTATAAGACTTTTTTGGGAATGTCTTTAAAATTTGATTGTTACATACTGCAAGAACCTCAAGCAGTTGGCCATGGTAGAAGCATTTCAATGCCTTACCAATTTACAGGAACTGAAATATCAATTGTCCTCTTCTAAGTCAGAGATGCTCCAAACAAAGTGGCTTAGAAAATCTTATTTATTAGTTTGACATAACTTAGAAAATGACAGAAAATGACATTAATAAATGCTTGATACTAAATGTTTTTCATTCATCATAAGAAGGCTCATACTGTGAATGTTCAACTAATTTTCTCCTTTTCTTGTTAATAGAAACTGCTCTATATTACCAGAAAGTAAATGAATTTTCTCAAACAACTATTCTATATCCCCCCCATGTTGCTTTCGCGGAACGATGGCTTCCTCCACAATTTGGGTTGGATGGATTGGAATAGAATCTGAACTGTTTCAATCATAAAATATTACTCAAAGAGTAATAGTTGATGAAAGTTTAACTGTTCATCAATTTGTGCAAGTTTGATAATCGACTAAATTTGTGTCTCTCATGTAAGCAAAAGGCTAATGTTCAAATTGATACTTGTGAAGTGCATTCTGGAATGTGAAAAGAGCTGATGATATTAGTGTGAGAATGGAATCATTTTTTGGCTGCGAAGTTCCTAAAATTGAAAATTCTCCCTCCTGGACAGTTGTGCTATATTACTGCTTAAGAACTTGTTTCTCTTGTGCTTGATTATGATGCCTAGTTTCTTTTTATTTCTGCTCATGGCGTTGTCAATGTCTTGTTAGCTATAATTAGGATGCATGCAGAATCTTGTTGTGGTATATCTGTGATTGAAGACTATTTGAACAACATTCTTGCTATGGTATATCTATGGCTTAATAACATTCGAACTTTGCTGTCATACTGATGTTATGAAGCATTTCTTCTTTCTAGGAATGGCTGAAACTATTATTGGTCTGCTACTCAAGCACATTCTAATGATAATGGATCCAACCTACATGGTGAGTGCAGACAATCCATGATCAGAAGGTCTTCAATTGTGATCCAATCATTGGTTCAGTTTGCAAGAACTTCATTGTGCAACTCGAGCAAGGAAGCATATGTGAATGGAAGATGTTGGTTCAGCAGAAGTCAGCATTAAGGATCTAGATATCTTTTACTTGTTTGGAAACTCTTGAATTGATTCTAATTTTACTGTAACTTTGTACTACCTTTTTGGTGATGGCTGTATTGAAGCTCACCTCATTCGAGATGGGATAGGCTTTGTTCAATGCTACTATGTCCTTTCCATTGATATTGTCATGCCTTTTGTTTCTCACGCTATCCTGAAATTATTGTCACTGATCTCATTTGGCATGAACCAATTGGTGTCTTTTTCCTTCTCTAACCCCTCATGTGAACGACTTGGTATTGTTGCTTCTGGTTTCACTTGCATTTTAAACCCACGAATTCCTAGCATTTGCTCGTTTGATTTTTCTCGTTTGACACTTGTAGCTACATAGATTTACATATTGTTTGATTAGGACGAATGGCTCTATTATTCAAACTGCAAATTAATTCACCCCTATCTTGTCTAATGCTGAACAGAAGTAGTTGCCTGGATTTATAAATTACTGCTATTGATTAGGCATTAGAGCAACAATATTATGAAATAACTATTCAAAATTAGTGATTATGCATTAAATTTATTTTTTAATGTTTGCAATTCGGGGTGAAACATATGGTAATACTATAAAAATTTATTGAATAAAATTCATCTCATCAACTTTTACTAAATAAAAATTTACCACTTATATATTATTATAAGGTGAAACATATGGTAATACTATAACTTTTGAATAAAACTCCATCTTCACCATCTTTCACTAAAAACACATGGTAATATTATAACTTTTGGTCTCATACATATTTTGTTTACATAATTGAATTTTTTTTTGAATTTGTATATTTGTGACAAAACCTTTTATAATAAGAATTGTATTGAAAAATTATTATTTATTGTTAAAAAAAAAACTCAATTCATCTCTAATAACAATGCCTCGCAAAAATAATGTACAATAAAAAAATGAAAGTTGTAGACTATTGTACCACAAACTATTAGAATTGTTTAGAGAGCCAAAAAAAAAAATTCTGCTCTCAAAATTAAAGATTGTATTTACAAAATAATATCACATCTCCTTATCACTCTATTCAGAACAATTTAATGAAAAAAAATCAATTTTTATATTTTCAACTAAATGTATTGTAACACCTCTCTGTTGAAACATGTATTATTTAAAAATGGCGATTGATATGAATTATTACGGAATTCATCCTAAAAGCTACACATGTAAGGATGACCTCAAGAACAACCACAATAAGAGATTGAATTACTTGTTCTAAGGTACGAGAGAAATTTTGATCCCAATCTAACTATGTAAATTGAAATGTTAGTATCAATATGGATCGAAACAACGCCACAAATTAAGATTGGACATCAATGTAGCCTATTATTTCCTTCATATTGGACATCAATGTCCTTGGATGCAAGAGGGAAAGTCCAATGGACAAAATTATTCTAAACACTAAATAAGAATGGTTTCTCAGACTTAACTTATGCATGTGTGAGTTATGTTGCTTGAATAATACACCAGAAAAGTTATACTCATTGTCATCTTTCTTTTGCAGGGCCCTCCACTGGTTGGGAAGTATGATATGGGAGCAATATGCATGCAGGAGCATTCTGAAATGCTTCAAAATCTTGTAAATGATGCACTAGATAAAGGAGCTGAAATTGTTGGCCGTGGAAGTGTTGGCAACATTTGTGAAGGGGCTGTTGATCAGTATTTCCCGCCTACTGTGATTGTAAATGTGAACCACTCTATGAAGTTGATGCAGGAGGAGGTAATTGAATTATTGATCTTGTGTAACTGTGTTCTAAGTATTTATCGACTGGAAGACTTGCGAATTTTCATAATGGGACATGTGCAGGCATTTGGACCAATTTTGCCAATAATGAAATTTAGTTCCGATGAAGAGGCTGTCAAGTTGGCAAATGACTCAAAATATGGCCTTGGATGTGCAGTGTTTTCTGGCAACCAGAGCCGGGCCAAGCAAATAGCCTCACAGTTACACTGTGGAGTTGCTGCTATTAATGATTTTGCTTCAACTTACATGTGTCAGGTAGTTTTATCATACAAATGATAGAATGTTCCCAGAAATGCTATTTTAATTAATGTCTAACGAAGCCTATGAAATGTCTATGGCAGCCTTGATAAGAATTTTAACTTTCCTTGAGGGGGTTAGATACAATCTCCGTCTCAAAAAAAGAGTCCATTTTCAAAAAAATTTCTTGTTAAAAAAAAAAGAGTTCACTTTTAAATTCAATTCTTAAATTATTCTTACTAATAATAATTGTCTACCAAAACTTGCATTAACGGGCATTTTTATGCTGTCTTTAACTTCTGACATATGCAGTCATTGCCATTTGGTGGCGTAAAAGACAGTGGGTTTGGAAGATTTGCGGGAATAGAAGGCTTACGAGCTTGCTGCCTCGTAAAATCAGTTGTGGAGGATAGATGGTGGCCTTTTGTCAAAACCAAGATACCAAAGCCTATTCAGGTAAAGTAGACAACCACGCCTCATCTCAAGTATTCAGAAAGCTCATACTGTTGATTATATCTTATGTCCTATGTAGTATCCTGTTGCGGAGAATGACTTTGAATTTCAAGTGTCTCTGGTTGAAACTCTTTATGGCTTGAACGTGTGGGACCGGTTGAGGGCCTTGGCAACTGTTTTGAAGATTCTTACTGAGCAGAACCAGTCTACAAACAAAAAGAGACGAAATGAATGATCTAATACTCTCGGTTTGACAACTTTTGTTTAACGAGTTGTTTCTTTTAAGTCGTTTCGTTGTCATATAGGCTTCTTTAATGGCACCATATTGAATTGTTGTCTTGTGGGCTGTCTAAATTTTTTTAGTCTTTTTGTCTCTTACTGGGTTTCAGTTGTGTACGTGCTTTACATTGTTATTAAATATTTTTTAAGCCTTTTCTGTGAAGGAATTGCCAAGGAAGTGGGCAACTGTTGGAACACGGGGGTTTTATTCACTTTCCGGGAATTTGTAAGTACATGAACTTCATACATGAAGTTTCGTGTTCAATTATCACAGAGATGTGTCTGGTGCGGAAGTACGTTCAGTTGTCTGAAATAATTCTTCTCTTGTTTGTCTCCACAGAACTAGATTCAGTTACTTTTTCTTTTCAATCACAAAGAAAGGGCTTATATTGATTTTTGGAAAGTTTCGTTTCATATATGTAGGATGAAACTCATGATAATTTAGCATACCTGATAGGAACAATTTTTTTGTTCACAAAAATGATATTTACGATAATTACATAAAGTAAAATACTAAGAAAAAGCTTTGTGATCTAACATAAAATAGATAGAAAGTTTAGGAAAAATTTTAAAAATTAAAAATTCTATTTCTGGTACCACTTCGCCCATATTTTAATTACATTTAACTGAAAGATCAATCAAGTCCAGACCCATCTTGAATAGGTTCGGTTGGGTTTCGACTTGCCCAATGAAAACATGTTTCCTTCAAAGTTTAGTCGCCTTGGTGATTTCCCATGCCATTGTCTCGTGGTCAAAATCCATTGCCCCATTACCCCTGCAGTAGACTATTGCAACTGTGAATCTTTCATTCTCTAGTGAAGATGGATACATGATTTGCTCTTCCTAACAAGAAATTTCATAGAAAAAGATTAGTTCCAAGCTAATAGTTCAATTGCATTTTTTGGAGATGCTACTACTGGTTTTGCATTAGTTGTGTGTTTGCTTTTTTTTTTTTTTTCGGAACATCTATATAATATTTGTTAGATGCTAATACTAAATAGAACTTAACTTATTTTTAAGCATGGTTAGGCATTAATGTTCTTAAAATACAAGGTAGGGTTGGGTAGGGAGGATTGGGTAAGAAGGGAGTAGGAGCGATTAGAATCAAATGGGGTGGGGAATCAAGATTTAGGTTGGAATTAGGGTCGGGTAGGAAAGAGGCTGGGGCGTTGGGCTAGTTTCGACAGGGGAGGAAGGCTACAGTCAAGTAAGAAAAGGGCAAGAAGCTAGTAATTTAGGTACGAGTGTTAGGATTCAAAGGGGAAGTGTAGGAAGGTAATAGGGTTAATGCTCGGGGCAGATAAGGGGTTAGGGGGTTAGAGGGGATAAGGGAGAGGTTCGGTTTGGGAAGGTGGGTTTAGGTAGGGGTTAGAGGAAGGAGATATGGGTAGGGAAGCTAAGGTTAGGGGTTAGAGAGGAGGGGATAGGGAATTAGAGTTTTGGATTTCCTAACCTCCTCTTCCCCTTTCCCAATCTAAACCTACCCCCTCCTTCCCCACCCACCCCCCCCCCCCCTTCGTTCCCAGACCTAAGCCCTCTCCCTCTACCCTAAACATAAACTCCCTATCCCCTACTTGCCTCCAACCAACCACAACCCCACCCCAAAAACTATGGCCTCCCTAAATTAACCCCTCGCTCTACCCCAAACATGACCCCTTATCCCCTTCCTCCTCCTTACTTTCCCATCTGCACCCTACCTCTACCCCTTTTTACCCAACCCTATCCAGTGTCTTTCCCTTAATGCTCTATGCTTTTTCCCTTTTTTTCATGTACCTTTCGTATGATAAATAAATATCAATTAAGTACTCAATTCGTCCCCAAAAAAGAAAATTTAGGTTTAAGTAAAATACAACTCAATTTTATTTTAGTTATAAAATAGAGTATTAAAATGTGCAATAAAAAAAGTTTTGAAATAAATTTATTTTTGGAACAAAAAACGTAATTAATAGTTTAACCAAATTATTTAAATTTCAAAGCTAGTATAAACTAAATTTTAACCTACTAGCTTAACCAAATTAGTTTGTATCTCAAATTAAGTAATTAATAGTTCAACCAAATTAGTTTGTATCTCAAAGCTAGTATAAATCAAAGTTTTACCTAGGTATAAGACAACAAATCCAAATAACTAGTCTTTCGAGAGCTCAATGAGTTAATTGTACCATTTACCCTCATCTTTTGCATTTTTATATTTTAATACAAAAATGTGAGAAGTTGGGATAAAAAAAAAAAAAAAAAGGTTTGAGTTAATTCTGCCGGCCCAGGCAGGAGAACACTCCGATCGGCAGTCCGAGTCTTATAACATGGGTTGGGATGTAAAATGAAGTAGCAAAAAACTATACAAGCGAACTTATTTATTAAACTAAGGAAGGGGACAACAATTAGGATAAGTGGTCCTAGATAGGTGTCAACAGCCAACTTGATTTGGCCAATTTTGGTTTCCAAGTACAGCTATGTTTGGATGGTAATTCTTTACAGAATTTTTTTTTTAATTGAGTGAAAAAAAATTGTGATAATTTTTTTTGTAAAACAAAATAGTTGGAAAAAAATTTTAAAATAATGGGTAGAAAATTTTGGTAAGATTTTTAAATTTTAGATTTGAATTTGAAATAAAAGAAAATTTATTAAAAAAAAATTTTTGGGAACAAAAATTAACTTTTCCAAACATAGCAAAATCAGAATGCTAACTAGAATGGGCATAGAAAGAAAGACCCAAGGGAGCTGAACAATTGCTCCAAAGAAACGGTAAAAGATCATGATCATATAAACAAAACTCATGCTCCTCCCTTTCTCGCTCAAACATATCTCCATTCAGATTTCGGTGGCCGTGATATTGGCAGTTAGCATGGCTGTTGCAAAGCTTTTTCATAATATTATCAATTGATAAAGTTCAGCCTTAAATACTTGTGAGACCAAACAGGGAAAATTACGAAAAATTTTCACACAACAGGTTGGAATAAAGATTTTTCAACTGTGTAACAAGATAGAAACATGTCGAAGTTCAAAAAACACCTTCTGCTCGTTGTCATTTTGTATTAACAATCTCTGATGTGACCCATTCTTTGTTTTTTTGGCTGTATATTTTATCTTTGAGAAGTAGATTTAAAAAATTGGATCAACTTTGTTATATTGTTTCCATTCAAGATTGTTATCCATTCTCGCCGAAGGCCCGTCATTTGGAGTTGAAAAAGAAGAGGTAGAGAAGGGAGGTTAAAGTTGTTCTAGGATTACCTCAGGAAGTTCATCAAAGTCATCAGAAGATATTTGCAACAACTCCGCGGCTGTCTGGCCAATGCACCAGGCAAAAACTTTTGCGCTCTCATCTGCAAGAGTTATCTTCAGATGGAAAGAACGCACCACTTCAGCAGAGCAACTACGATAGCAAAAGGTGCAGAAAAAATCCCCTCCAGGTGCCTCGTCAATAAAATTACCACAAACGGAATGCAAAAATCTGGTATTTACGTGACAATGTTCAACTTGATCCAGCCATACTCGACAGATCTGACAAGCAGATAGGAAAGTAATTCTTAGGGAGCAACACTGAGGCTCTAACGCGTCTAAAATCTTTTTGAAAGCACACTACAATTCATTGAAAAAAAAAAGAAAAAGGAACGGTCATTAGCATTACTATTTATCTTAATATAATGCAGAAATTTTGTGACAATGGTAATTCAAATCAGATCTTCTGAAAAGAGAAGCGTAAAATTGAACAAAGATGAAGACAGTGCCCATTTCTTATCATTAAGAAGAGTTGCCATTAACATGGCCCAGACTGACTAGGAGTAAACATTATTGGAAAATAATTATTTGTAGAATTGAATAGAAAAACCATCAAGACCGTGCAAAAAGGGACCCATGATCTAAGATGCTTACTGACTACATGTAGGATCAAGCCAGACAGTGATGCCATTGGATTAACAGTTTCTTTTCACGCAGCAGAATTCTTCCTTTTCATAGATAGGGGAAGAAAGAGAAGAGAGAGAGAAGGGATTATCAAAACATACATGAGTGATGCCAGTCTGGATATTTAGGTCAGAAAGGCATGATAACTTGTGAAGACAGGATGAATTGAGCAACGCTGGTAAGCAACTTAAATTGATAAATAAAGCACCACTATCGCCTTCCGTCCACGATAACTGAAGTCTGCCAAGGAAACAATGAAAGCAAGATTAGTACTCTCAATGGAGAAAAAAGACCCCCAAGACTTCTAGTGAAAATAGAGCGACCCCACTGTTTCGTCAAAGTTCATTAGATGGCCATATATGTTTTAGCTAAAATAACGATAGTAAAACGAACCCAGAAGATTAGTGCTACATAAAGCCCAAATAACTTCAGTTGGTATGACTACGAATTTATCCCCCTTCTTTGTGAGGAAACCGACCTTTTGTGTCAGGAGAGAAGGGCAGCCATCTATGCGGAGAGAGCAGACGGTAAAATAAAAATCTCAAAAAAACTTTTCAATTGTGTTTACCTATTTTCTCTGCTTATTGAAGACGTCAAACCAGATATATAAACAGCGTGACCAGGGCCCAATCTTCCCACCGACCTAAAAAGCATAAATAGATACAAATATTAGGATTCAGTGCATTTAACTTCTCTATGAGAGAAAATATTCTTTTCTTGGAAAGATACGTTACGATGATTACCAAGATCTTACAAAATGTAGCTTTATCCAAATGGTTCCTGTTGTATCATTAAGCTCCAAAGAGAAAGTGGCCCTTGCTGTATTTGTCTCTCGAGCAATGTTGGTAACTACTCCGATGAGACTGATGCCAGTCATCTTGTCACGTAGATCAGCTACAAATGACTGCAGGACTTCAACAGCATAGAGAGCTCAGTGGAACAGAAGAAAACAAGGGACGAACAACTCATAAATTTTGTTCGAAACAATCCCATAATGCTCTATACTAAGCCAGTTTAGCTTTGTCGAATTTGAGTGGGACGCCTTCACCCTGGAATTTCAAGGATACAGTTGAATCGTGCAAATAACAAATTGAGCTATAAAGAAGTGTATTGTGGTGTGTCGCAAAAGAGGTATAAGCGAAATCAAATTAGACATAGAAACGCGATAAATTGTCCACTGGAACTTAACCCCTTAAAACTGACAATTAACACTTGTCTTTTCTTAAGAAATTTGGATATAGAAATAGGATAAATTAGTATTTCGAGCGCATTTAACAATGATTACTGAAATAATGATACTTCCTTCCTTCAAAAGATATAATTCAGCAAATAAATTTGTTGAATTACTATCAAAATGCCAGATAAAATAACCCATTTCGATGATAAGTTGTTAAAGTATTAAAGATGACCAACTTACGCGAAATGGATAATGGTTGAAGTCAATGGATCCTTGAGAGTCACGAGGCAAGCTGACTTGAGAAACTATAGATCCCTGACTTGGCTCTGACACATTAACAAACCTTGATCCTTGAGAACGGCTCTGTGTTAATGCCACGGATACCTAGAAACCACAAAAGTTAACATTATTCATTGGATTGCTTTAGTTGAATAAGAGTAACAAGGCTTACTCGTTCCTCGTGTTGAAGAAAAGGCACCATATATAGCTGCGTCGCACTACCGTATTCAAGGCAAAATCCTTCACATGTTTCAAGAGCACTATCGCAAGAACTTGCAACAAATGGTCTATCCAGGGCGAGCATACTCCCAACACTGAGAAACAGCTAAATTATGTTCATGTACAAAAGCAAAAAGGGGGAGAAAAATTAAGACCAAGGAATACCTGAATAAATTAGATAGAAGGATCTGCTCACCCCATAGTAGAAATGTTGACTTGACACCATCATTATCAACAAGAGTAATCTGCTTTCTCTGCAAACTACCATTCTTCCCCCTTGTTTCCAAGGATCCAATAGCTTCGATCCTGTGCTCAAATAAAGCACAACACACATGAGCAGTTGGAGGTTCAAGGTACAAACAAATGCAGATAAATTTCAGGGCTTAACATCTAAGTGCAGAGCAAAGCACCCTCCATTAAATCAAAGCGCTATTACATATGAAGGATATAAAGTGGAATTATCATGCAGTTCTAACGTTATCTCAAGAACACATGAAATACCATTTGCAAAACTTTCAATCAGCATCAATAGTCCAGAACTATATCTAAAGCCCAATGACAAAAAGCATCAGTGGAAATAAATGAATATTTTAAACGGAAGCAATTAATCTAAAAAAGTCAGAATGAAATGTTTGGAGAGGAGTTGAGACAATTACGGAAGAGAAACCAAGAAATTGACAGCGGTGAACGAGGAGAGTAGATCATGAAGCACACCACATAGAAAGATAAAGAGGGAGTAGTGGTTTGAAAAAGAAATCACAGACTAGGGAAAGGTTGGTTGGAAGAAAGTAGGGAAGATGAAGAAAAGGTGCCTGGTTGTGTGTTAATCATCCACCGCCAAAATATGTACACCAAGATAAAAGTATATACAACCAATGATATGAAAGAAAAAGAGAGTTACGAGATAGTTATACCAACTTTTTAATTCTTTCGTGTTTTTTTTTTTTCAAAGCCTAGATTCATATGTGTTCACTAAATAAACGGCGCTTCTCTTGTCAGAGATTTGGACCAGCAATATATGTCAATCAAAGAGACACTAGCATCTACAGAGTCTGATAGTCAAACATATAAGCAGGGCTATACCTTACCTGGCGTAAAATGAATAAGAGACCCCTTCATTAACAGCCTCGGGAGAAATGGAAGAGAAAGAATCTGAACAAAACTGCGCTCCAAGTAGTATGGCATCATCATCTTGGTCCTGCATTGAGGAGTAAATGCAAACTTTAGAAACAGAATATGATTTCTTAAGGAGAGAAGAGCCAGCAGGTCAAAGGACAGTTAAAAATCATAAGCATTACAATGCTAAAAGGTGCAGATGTGCACTTGAAGATCCAACTATATATAGTCAGTCAGAAGTGGAAAAGTAGAGACATCTGAGAATACCTCATCTAACAACACTACAAAATATTCAGTTGGCAGCAGTCGTGACTGAGTAGAATGACCACTCATAGCTCGAAGATGACATCCAGTTAGAAAAACTTCTCGGCCCTTCTTTAGGATCCCATTGATTGGATCAGCTAATTTGTAAAATCTGCTTCAGAATTCTAGTCAGAAATCAAAAGGCATAAATATTCCATCAAAGCACGATATGGATGAATCGCTTTGAACCATTAACATGTCATGAACAGAAGTAGCTACAATAATATAGCTAATTGCATGTTTGCTTGGTGGCAGCAAACTACCAATCCAGAGTTTCAAACAACTGATTTAATTTAATCAGAGATAAATTTAGTCATCCTACAATTTTTCGCTAGCTGCTTATAAGAAATAAGTAAACATTCAAACAGAAAATGAAGATGAGATTAAAAAGAAGAAGAAGAAATATAAACTTGTAATTCTTATATGGAGTTGGGAGAATGACCTTCGATGAAGATACAGATCGATGGTGTTAGTGCTCCAGAAGTCGCCCAAAGTTATCATGTAAATGTTTGTTCCTGATTCAATTAAATTACCACAACATTACAGCTAGCAGCAGGAACCGCACTAGACAAAAGAAATAAGTAGAACACATGGCAATGGTTAGTATGAGTTGTTGATTTGTAATAGACTAACTTAACACACTTGTTCAGAGAGTTTCATTCCACTATATAACAGTGAAAATATATGCAAAATTCCCAAAAATATTGAAACATGTTTGGACAAATAATTTTGTTCCTGGTGAAGGCATGCCATAGCAGAATTTTATAGTTATTCAAGTGAAAAATATAAGAACCAATAGATGAAACGATTCCTGATAAATAACAAAAGCAAAATGCAATGGAACAACAAGGCTCTCATTGAACCTGGAAGTATGTACACATCTATTATTACAGCTTCAATAACACTAGTCAAGGACAGAAATCTTTTCTCGTATATTGAATCAATTGTAACTGTGTCAGGAAGCTTTGCTCTCCTGTGCTTCTCTTTCATTTTGTTGACATACTCAGGCCTCTTTTTTGGAGCCCTGCCCCTATTCTGCTCATTCCAAGCCTACAAATATAAAAGAAAACACACATGTCAGCTGCAACGTTTCAAAATGCTCAGATAAATCAACCATGACAATGACAAATAATACAATAAATGGTTTCTCATTTTCTATGCATTTTCTTGTTGGATGTTTATTACAATCATAGATTCATATCTATCAGAATAGACAACTACAAGAGTCTCTCCACTGTCATACATATCACCTGTAGTGTTTAAATAGGAATATATAATATATCTGGTAAGAACAAAAACGAAATATGTGAAAGTAACAATGAATACACATTACTTTACACCAAAAGATAGTGCTATAATCATCATAAAAAGAACTTTCTATTGTGCAGTTAAGCATACATCAAATCAAAATCACATAGGTAACATAGCTACAAGTAGTGTACAAATATATAGTAGTAAACATGTGCTTGACTATATAAACTTGACAGAAATAAATACCAGAAATAAATACCAATCGATAAACGTTCACAATACCTAATATATATTAACAGCGATCAGGAAGCAAACTTATCGAAAATTTTGGAAGAAATACAAATAGATAGATCATAGAATGTGCAAACTACTGAAGGAACGCAAACTGTCGACTGAAAATACTCATTGATATCTGAAATTCGCTGATAAAACACACGATAAAATTGAAGTACAAGTAATATGTGTGTCATTTAGAAAAAAAAAGAAAAAGAAGTGATATCTTCTGCATCAAAATATTATAAAGGGAAAAAAACATACAAACACACCCGCATTGTAAATCAAAACTAGCGATAATAAGATTAACTGCCAAAGATAAATCAAGTGAACAATCGTTACAAAAAACAAATAAAATGAATTACTTATGGACCTGAGAGAGATCGGAGAGGAGAATCGCTGGAGTGACGCCGCTAGAATACGCAATGCAAGTCTTAAGGATCCGAGAAGCGATCCAGCTCCAACCTGGACCGTTTGAGTTCCCCTTTTCAGCTTCGCTTAAAATCGTCTGTGAAAAATCGATGAATTGTACGAACGGATCCTCTTGGTCCTCCGCCTCTCTGCGCTTTGGTCGATTGGCGATTTCAATGGCCGATCGTTCGTACTCTATCATATTGCTCAGAATCGCTTGATCAGAGAGAGAGTTCATTTCCTTTCTTCGAAGAGGAGAGAGAAAGAAACGAAATAATGAACCCTAACTCATAGTGAGATCCATTGGCGGGTACTTATGGTTTTTTAATTTTAATCTTAAATTTCTCTTTCGGAACTTTGGCGCCGAAACTGTGCGCACAAGGCAATGCTTCTATTCCTACTCCTATTTATACAAACACCTGTTCGTGAAAACGTCGTCGTCCAATGTGAGTATGAGCGTTACACTTCAGTCAACGCTGCAGTCCCGTTTACTTTGGGCCCACATAAAGAACGTCGTCGTTTATGATGACTAATTACTTTATTTTATTTTACTACTTTTTTTTTTCTATCTAGAGTATCACACATAACTGTCTCTGTCCCTTATGTGCAACCTACTTATCAGGCGAGAGATTATTCAGAACTAAATAAAACTCGATTTAAACATACCCAATAACGTTCATAATATTTGAGTCCAAAATCTCGTTATGGTGACTACCTTCACCTTTAGAACACCACTGAACCAAGCTCCAAGGGTTATTTATTTTCTCGATTTAATGAGCTTTAGTTAAAGAGTTAACTCCTATATATTGAAAATGGGCCGACAAAAAATGGTTGGATTTCGTTTTAAAAAAAAAATTGGCTTTTACTTTTATTTTGTTTTCACATCTAATTTGCTGAAACGAAAAAGTTCTATGCCTGATTTATACACGTTCAAATGTACAATTAAGTCAGTAACAACATTTATGATTTAATCACACTTCTTTCAAAATTTTCCTGCTTTGAAGTCAATAACACTTCTTTGGTTAATACACATCAATGGAGTAGCATGAACCTTAATGAATATAGTGGTGTAAATTTGAATCTGGGCTTTGCTGAAGTTGTAGCAGTTTTCCTCCCAGGCTGTGGCTCATCCCTTGGAGGGAGGAACATTTTCAAGTGTTGCCGTTCGCACATCAAGTTTTGAAGGGTCCAAATGTAACATTTCCCGAACAAATTTATCCAGATCAAACGCACTGCCACCACCGTCTTCAGCTCCTTGCGGCCCTGTTGATTCTTCGCCTCTAACCCTATTTTCAGCTCCTGGTGGTCCTGTGAATGAATCCCATAACTTCGTGTTTGGATTCTGATCCATATTTAGAAGTTTCCTTATGCTGTCAATTGCCGGGTCAATGATGTCTAAGAAACCCATAACCCACGAGGCATCATCAACCACTTCAGTACGCTGTTTCATACAACAAATCTTAAGTTTAGCTTCCACTTCAGAGGCTTGTAGCTCATAAATTACTCAGGATTAGTTATTTCTGGTACTCAGTTTTTTCAGTTTTCATTTGAAGTATTGTCTTATTGGTTTGAAAGTATCAAACTCCAATGGAATAGAGACATATCATGAAGAATTAATCAATTTGCTCGGTTTAATGCATGTAAGGGATGATGATGTGCTAAACTGCATATTTTTGAGTAATTAAACTCTGAATACTTAGCGATGGGAGATTCAAAAGTCTTTTGATTTTACCTGCTGGAAGTATAGATTACGGATTTCATCTGCACGAACTGCATTTCCTTGGTCTTCCTCCAAAGAAGCCCAAGTCATCCATGTCACGTAGCTCTGAGAATTTATGTTCAATGAAGATCTAAATAATCTTCGAGCTGCCGACAGATTGCCGAGTTTTTGCTCCAAAACACCCCAAGCCTGCAATATAGTTTCCAAGATACAAACGCAGTGATTTTTCATCTTGCAGAAAGTCATGCTTACTATACTGGAGACTTAAAGAGGAATCTGGGACAAGTAGATGGAGACTCAATTAAGTTTCGTTCTCGTTACCTGAAGGCACCGGGCAGCACATTCAGTGGTAGAATCAATTGACAGAGCTTTTTGGTACAACTCCCTAGCTTTCGAAATATTTCCTTCTTTCCACTCCATCCATCCCCAAGCCTAAATGAGTGTAACATATAAGAGATATGGAACTCATGAAAGATAATCGAGATACTCGCAGAGACATGCAAATGTGTGAAACCGGAAACGTAGAGGCTTTCTTCATGGCAGGCCTTAGACTGTCACATTTTAGTTCAGAATTTCATTTTAAGTTTCCTATTCTTTTAGATTCTAAAGATACGAGAACTAATCCAGCCATCAATTGCCACACCCTATAACACTTATTTCTTGACTCACTCCAATATGATGGTAGATTTTTTACATTAGTGAACAAGTCATATGAAATTCCAAGAATAAATGATAATAGTGTTTGAACTTTGAAGCTCAATTGTTTTAACTAATTCCCCATATCTCTTTCCTCTTAGGTCTGAGTTTGATTACGACAAGATTACTATGAGAAGCAGCAAAATTTGTGTTAAGCCCTAGTCTTATTCAATTAAGTATGATTTCCTCTTCAAAATTGGCAGATGGCGTTCAAGAGTTAAGTCCTCAGTCATAATCAGCACTAGGAGGATTCATCAGTCAAAATATTTTTGGGCCTAAGGAAATTTCGTCTAAATTAATCAGTCAAAAGTCTTGAAGAAAACATGTTTGGCAAGTAGCAGCCTCATGGATGAAGAACAGCGAAACATTTCAAAAGATAAAGAGTCCGCTGAAATTTCTTACAATCCAGACTGGTTGGTGATTCGGATCAAATTGAGATGCCTTTCTGAACAATGTCCTAGCAAGATTTTTTTTTTTCTCTGAAACGATAGTATATTAACGAAAGGGCACAATGGCCAATATACTGGCGCGAGAACTGGGATTCGTGGTGTATTTCTGAAAGCGTATGATAACTCACGAAGCAGTGAGAAAGCCCCGAGGGGCACAAAACCCGCAAAGCGGGACAAAACGCATGGCGGCGGGTTTGAAAACCTAGACGACCTAAGCTCAACCAATACTACAAAAGTCCGGTTATATCGGGACACTAATACTATATAAAAAATGATCCACTATGATCGACTAAAGCTAGTGGCTCCCTGGGGTACCTCAAAGGCATGAGATGAGCAAAACTGAATGCACGGTAGTAGTCCCTAGCGCCCATCCAACACCGTTCGAGCCGAGATGAAACCGCAACCCAAGCCGTAAGCAGATCAAAAAAAAAATACTGTTCATGAACAGTAAAGTTACTGTTCATGAACGTTAAAATTTTTGAATTTTTACTGCAATAAAAATTCGCATCGAAATTCGCCCGCAGAACAGTAAAATGAGAGAAAAAAACGGCCCTGGGCCAAAAAATTTTATGTCCTAGCAAGATTAACACTTGAGTATTTGTATTCCAACAGTGCAAGAGACTGAAGGAGAACTGGATCTCGTGGATTTACAGCATGTCCAATTTTCAGAAGTTTCCTTCCTTTGTCAATATTTCCCAAAGAAGCGTGGCTCAAAAACGTTGTCCCACGGCCCACCACAAAAATGGAGGGCCATTTTGTTGAATTCATGTCTTGGCCCCGCAAGGAAATTGATATGAATGGAACTAGAGGATAAAGATTTCGGAATTCTTGGTTTGCAATCTTTCTAAAACTCTCCCTTCTGATTCCGAAATTGCTAATTATCAATTGCTTAAGGTGAAATCAAAACAGAATTATGGAGGGTAGTTCCAATTTGGTTCCAACATTGTTCGATTCACAGTTTAATTTCGATTTCAATTTAGTTCTGATGTAATTTTAATTTTAGTTACGATTTTAATTTTAATGATGAAAAACATAAATTTAAATTTAAAAGTTATCAATATATATATATATATATAATTTAGATTTAAATATATATACATATATATAACTTATATTTAAAATAAAAAATGAAAGTGAGTGAAAAAGTACAATTGGCATCCAAAAAAAAAAAATCAGTTTTAAAAATTTTCTTCGTCAACCAAAAAATAGTTAACTTTCGATTTGAAATTCTTATATTACCCTTATTAATAATAATATATAATCCAAATTCAAAAATAATTATAATTGTATACTTACAATTAAAAATTAAAAATTAAAATATAAAATTATACATTTAATTATACATTAATTGAGTTATATCATGTAATTTAAGAAAAAGTTATGCGAAATAAAAAATGAAATTTTTTTTTCCTGGCGGAGGGAGTATATTTTATTTATATTTTTTGAAGGTTGTAAACTTTGCTATAAAAAGAATATACATTAGAGTTAAAAGTTATAAATAAAATATAACTTAAATTTAGGGGAAAAAATATAACTCACACTTATAATAAAAAAAATTAAAGTGAGAAAATAGTATATTTTATTTATATTTTGAAAATTATTATTTGTTTCTAAAAACTATATAACTTGAACTTAGAAGTTGTAAAAGAAATACTCCCTCTGTCTCAAAAAAAAAAATTCAGTTTCAAAATTTTTTTTATCCCAAAAAAAGAGTCAATTTTTATACCAAATCCTAAAACATCTTTACTAATAATAAATGTATATACTCACAATTAAAAAGTAAGGATAAAAATGTAAAATTATATATTTAATTAGGGCATTAAGTGTGTTGTACCTAATAACAAATAAAAAATTGTATATAAACCAAAGTGGACTCTTTTTTTGTAACGGATAAAGTATAATTTTGATTTAAGAAAAAATAGAACTTTTACTTAAAATTAAAAATGAAAATGAGAAAATAGTATATTTTATCTATATTTATGTTTTATTTATATATATATTTTTAAAAATTATATGATTCTCTGGTTTGATAATTCAAAATGTGAAAACAGATTTGAAATGTTATAATTAGGGTTCAATTTTTCAACATATGGAATCGGAACCAAAATCTGGTCCACTTACAATTTTTGAATCGTTATTTGCAGTTTTAATGGGGCGGTTCCAAATGGAAATCAAACCACCAGTGCCAAGAACTGTAAATTTATATTCACTTCCAATTATTCAATTTAATGGAAGGAATTTCGATTGTGATCTGGTGAAAGCAACGTACGTCTTCACCACTTCTTGCCGAAAAATTTGGATCACTTTTAAAAATATATTTTGACATTTTTTTAGTATAACTTTTTATAATTTCAAAAAGAATTTTATTTTATTGTATTACATTTACTAATAATGACATATAATATATAACTCAAATAAATATATAAGGATAAAAATGTAAAAGTATACATTTAATTATGCATTAAACGTGTTGTATCTCTAATTTAAAAAATATATACCAAATTATTATTATTATTATTATTATTATTATTATTTTTGGATGGAGGGAGTAGAAGGAAAATCGTTCCATCAAAATCTACCTAAATCACAAAGTTCTAACCCAAATGACACCGATATTGACGAAGGTTAAGCACCGGGATTGCTTGCTTGCAAGTATTGATAATATACGGAACTTTAATTGCACAAATTGTTGATATTTCCCACAAAATTAGTTCTAGGTTTTTAGCGATTCCACAAAATTATGTCATTTTATTAAAAATTATCACTTCTGTTGTCGCATTAAGATCTGTAGACGAAATTATTGAATTTGCTACCAGTCCAATTTTATTCATATTTCTATATCAATAGTGCATTTTTTAGAAGAATAATATAAGAATTTTATATTTTTTTAGTAACAAAGAAAATTTTAAAAATTAAACTCATTTTTTGAGACAAAGATAGTATTATGTTTACGGTGAAAAAAATACTCATAACGGAGGTACACATTCAAATATTTATTTTGATTGATATTCACAAATACTTGAATAGTAACAAAGGTACATATCAAAATACTTATTATAAATTAAGTATTTAACCATAATTTTGTGATGTATATTAAATCTACTTTAAAGTCAATATCATTTTAATTTGGATTTAAAAAGTACAATGTTCTTATTAAAAAAGAAAAAAGAACTCCTATATTTTTTTTAACATTGTACTTTTTTTTATAGGATCCTACCTTAAAGTCAATATCATTTTAATTTTTTCTAATTTGGTGATCCTATTAAAGTACTCCTATATTTTTTTTTCTAATTTTATATGTACCTTTTTTACCATTCAAGTATTTGTGAATATCAATCAAAATAAAATATTTAGGATGTACATAGATTGCACCATTAAAATTTATTTTTATGTTTTGTAATACGTGTTTATATTTTTCAATATATCTTTTATATCACAATTAATATTTTAACGCATTTTAAAATACAACTCATATATACCCTTTGGCGTTTTAAATAAATAACGCAACATCCAAGTTAAGATGAAGAGTGTATTTGGTTAGCATTTTAAAATGCATTCTAAGATTCTTTTTTAATTTCTAAAATATTTCTTATATTATAATTACCATGTCAAAAAATATATTTTAAAATACTATCTATACACTTCCAAGTCTCTTACGATCATGTTCATCTGATCTAACAATCTTTAAAATGCTTTTTGGGATTGGGATTTTAAACAGTTAATGGGCTCTTAAAAAAGCGGGGGAAAAAAAGAAGGCAGTAAAAATTAGATATTTGCGTCAGTAAAAACAGTCTTACATAAAATTAACCTTCAAATCCACGGGCGGCTGCTCAATTTTCCCTCAATTTTACTATTTCTAGGGGTGAATTAAGATGCGAAAAAATGCGACCGTTGCACTGTAGCTAGAACGTATCTAATTGGGGAGTAATATATAGAGAGTTGAAAAGTTTAAAAAGGGACAGAGAGAAAATGAGTGGGAATTTGACACCGGCGATAGCTTGGGTGTGTGAACATAATTTGGATGTTGAAAATGTTGACAAAGGGTTCATCGTCAGCTGTTGGTGTGCTTCTGGAAGATGGATTACAATGGCAAACGTTGTGGTCAGGTCGGGGTGTCATGTTGTGGTGGGCTCGGCGAGGTGTGAATCCAAATAATTCCACCCATGACTTTCGGGAACGAAGTCAGCTGTCTGGACTTTACTGAAAAATACGCATCTCGTTTCCCCACAGGAGGTTCATCGGCACAATTTTTCATATTTTATTACATTTTCAGCATTATGCAAATAATAATAATAAAATAACTCAATATTCTAATGGGTTACTCTCACCCATGGGTCCTTCTGAGTTTCTTCTAATCGGCAGGGGTGGGGCATCTTGGCTCCAACCACTGGTTTTGTTCGAGAGAGTTGCAAAAAAAGTTTAATTTGATATAATTTTTTATTAATATTCTAACTAAATGTATAATTTTACGAATTTAATTTGTGGGTAAATTTTTTTATAGGATAAGAAATTTTTTTAAAAATAATTTTTTTTAAAACAAAAAGAGTAGTAATTATTAAAGAAAATATGTTAAGACCATAAAAATATTTAAACATATTTATATGTTTGGATTGCATCTTACATACAAAAGGTTATCTTTTCACAAAACAAATAAAATATTCAAATAATTTTTTATTTTATTTCAAAATTTCCTTTCAAATTTTCCTCATAATTTTTTTTTACTTCCAATACACTGTTTATTTTCCTTTAAAAATATTTTTTCTTATAAAAAAATTTTTATTAAAATTTTTACATATTTTAATATATATATTTTTAAATAAACGACAATCCAAACATAATATTTTTTCAATTATAATCTATACACCCTGGACATCCGAATCGTTAGTTTAATGGTATCGAACCACTAATTTTGCCAGAGTGACCACACGCACAGAATTTTAAATTTCAAATTTAAAATTTTAAAATAAAAAATATTTAAATATTTTATTTTTATCTAAAAAAATTAACTTTTTTGAAAATAAAACTCACTCCAAACATATTGAATTTTGAATAGGCATCCACTAATTACAAAAAATAAAAAATAAAAAAAATCAACCAAGTGGATGCTGATGCTAAATTGCTAATGGTCCCTCTCGACACAAGAAACATAATTGATTGGATACTTTTAATTACTTAGTTCATCTTCTCTTATTCTTTGTTGTTGACCCATTCACGCATGTCTTCTTTGACAAAATCCACAATGATGAATTGGTAATAATTGTAATATACAATACAATAGAAAACAAAATTTTCATTAACTCAATAATGATGGGCATAGGGGCTTCAACTTTAAAATCCGATACATTCCAATAAGTATTTGAGGAAGATTTTTTTTATGTTTGATGAGAATGTTAAAAATTAAAGACAATATACAATTATTTATAAGACTAATTATACTTTTCAAAAAATTGGATTGCATATTGATTGTTTTTAAAAATATGTCCTGACACTTCTTAAAATAAAATTTTCTATTTTTTAAAAACTTTTATTTCATAATTTTTACCTTATAAAATGCAAAACAAAAACCTTTAATGGAAAATACATTTCTTTTTTTCTTTTTTTTTGGGTTTTATACAAGAATATTTTTTTTCCTCTTGTCAAAATCAAATAGAAAAAAAAAATCTACTTTACTTAAAAAGATCCAATCCAAATGATACCCTCAAGCAATACAAGTACGGACCAAAAAATATTACATACATTCATTGTATTATTTTTTTTAATATAATAAATCAATTACATAATTTTAATTTTTTGCTCTCTATATGTAAATAAATTATTTTTAGTTATATAATCTTTTATGGGATAACAAATACATAGAATATTTTCTTAATATGGACATAATAATATACGGAACTTTCATAATTGCATGCACAAATTGTTACTAATAAACAATAATGGGTTGAGTTTGATTTGATGTTCATCAAACTCTTTTTTATTTTACATGCTTCAGACAATCTTTTCAACTGCCTTTTGGAATTGGAATTCTGAACGTGTAAAATGGGCCTTTTCATTTGTTTTCTTTTCCAAAACGGAAGAAAAAGGATATTCAATTTCACAGCAGTAAATACAAGCTTCCCAATCCGTAGTAGCATTAATTAAATTAATTGAAATCCCTACGGAATTGACTCTTCCCAATCCCAAACAACTTTGGTTTTGCCCAATTGCGTTGACTCACAGACCACTCGTAATTATTGGTTCCCAAACGGATCTCAGTCTCATCTTTGTTCCTAACAATTCCTCTCTCTGTTTTGCTTTGCTGCATTCCTCAGCTCATATCCCAACGCTTTGAATCTATTCGTTTCTTTTGCTTGCTGAACATGGCTGATGCTGCACTTGGGGTTGTTATGGAGCATCTGTTGAAGACGGTTTTCTCACTTGCTGCTGAGGGGATCACTCTCCCATGGGGTGTCGACAAAGAACTCACCAAACTTGCAGAGAAGCTGGAGATGATTCAAGCTTTACTGTCCGATGCTCAGAGCAAGCAAGTAAATAACAGAACTGTGCAACTTTGGCTCAAAAAGCTGCAGCTTGTCGCCCTTGATGCTGAGATTGAGTTGGAAGAGTTTGGGTACGAAGTTCTTCGCAAAAAAATTGAGGGCCGAAAGAGGGTCAAGGTAAGCACCTTCCTTTCATCGTCAAATCCTGTTTCATTTCGTTCGAAGGATGTCATGTCGTCTTTGGAAGAACTTTATGCCGAAGCAGATAAATTTGGACTTCGACCAGTGGAGTTCATAAATTCCCTTCCCGATCTTAAGGATCTTAAGGAAAAGAGGTTAACAGATCCTTTTGTGGAGGATTCAGAAATCGTGGGCAGGGATGATGACACCTCACAGGTGATAAACATGTTAACTGGTTCAGACTACCATGAGGACTTACCAGTCATCACCATCCTAGGCATGGGTGGTCAAGGGAAGACAACCCTGGCCCAGTTAGTTAACAAAGATGCCAAGGTTCAGAGTCACTTTGACAAGAGAGTTTGGGTTTGTGTCTCTGATGATTTTAATGTTCAAAGATTGTTGGCTGAAATGTTGCAGTCTCTCACTGGAAGGAACTTTCAACTGACAAATACAGAGGCTCTAGTAAATAAACTGAAGAAAAATTTGAGTGGTAAAAGATATTTGCTGGTGCTTGATGATGTTTGGAATAAAAAAAGTGACGAATGGCATCACATGAGGAGATGTTTGCTAGAAATTGGTGGTTCTAAAGGAAGCAAAGTTCTGGCTACCACACGCAGCGAGGATGTTGCTTCAGCAATGAGAACATCTAGATCTCATCAGCTTCAAGTACTCTCACCAGAGCGCAGTTGGGAATTATTTGAGAAACGGGCATTTGCAAAGGGTGGAGCGACAAAGAAACAAGAATTGGAGGATATAGGCAAAAGGATTTTAGAAAGGTGCGGAGGTGTTCCCTTAGCCATAAAGGCAATAGGAGGCTTATTGTACTCCAAGCATTCTGAGTCGGAGTGGTTGACGATTGAGAAAAGTGGAGTGTGGAATGATTTTGCCGGTGAAGGAAACGGAGTTCTTTCGGTCATAAAGCTAAGTTACGATAATTTGCCCTCATTGTCACTGAAACAATGTTTTGCGTATTGTGCAATTTTTGAGAAGGACACTCTGATGGAAAAGGATATGCTAATACAACTTTGGATGGCGCAAGGTCTGTTGAATCCTCGAAAGGGAAGTGATTTACAAATGGAAGACGTAGGCAGTGAATATTTGAATATTCTACTGAGGAGTTCTTTATTGCAAGATGCTGAAAGGGATGATCTAAATAATATCACGCATTGCTGGATGCACGACCTTGTGCATGATGTTTCATTACAAGTGTCGGAGAATTACTGTTTTCATGTGAAGGATTGGAAGCAGGTAAGCAACAAGATCGAGGCTGTGCACTTAACAATCACTGCAGGCGAAGGGGAAATGTGGAAGAACTTGAAAGGTATTGTTCCCTCGAAGCTGCGAACACTTCATTTGAAAGGTCGTAACTTGCTTGAAGAAGATTTGTCAGCAAACTTTAGATGTCTTTCTGCTTTGATTGTTGAAGATGAGGATTTTGAAGATGAGGATGCGAAGGAATTACCAAATTGGATTGGTAAGATGAAGCATTTGAGATTTCTTGACATCAGTGGCACTCGGATACGAAAGTTTCCAAAGTCGCTCACAGAGTTGTACTATTTGCAGACCTTAAGAGTCGGCCGTTCGTTGGATGTGGTACCTGAGGGTTTTTCTTGGAAATTAATAAACTTGAGGCATTTTTATGTGGAATCAGGATATGCAGTATTTTCAGAACCTAATTATTTACTTCCAAGAATCGGCCAATTGACAAATCTTCAAACTTTGAGTTGGTTAAAGGTGGACAAACGCGATGGATGCCAAATTGAAGAGTTGGAACACTTGGACAACCTTAAAGGTGAATTAAGAATTTATGGCCTTGAAAATGTGAGCAGTCGTGAATCTGCTTTGAAAGCCAACTTGTCAAAGAAGTCAAATATTCAAAGTTTAGAGCTTTATTGGGGGTATAGGATGGCAGACTGTGATGACAGCGATGTTATGGAGGGTCTGAAACCTCATTCGAATATCAAAAGTTTGTCAATTGAGAATTATCAAAGCTCCAAGTTTCCATCCTGGATGATGAGGGTAGCAAGAAATGATTTAAACCAGCTTGGCAATCTGGTGAAATTGAAATTAGAGGAGTTGTCTAAATGTGAAGGACTGCCGTCGCTTGGGTACTTGCCTTGTCTTGAGGATTTATTTATGAAACAATTAGGCAAAGTGAAGTGTATAGGAGAAGAGTTCTATGGGTATGGGTATGGGCGGTCCAGTCCAAATCCAAATCCAAAGGTAAAGGATGTGGTTGGTTGTAATTATGATAATGGGGCAGATGTGATTACTCTCTTCCCAGTATTGAAAAGACTTGAGTTACTGGATATGAGAAGTGTAGTGGAGTGGTCAGATGCAGTTATTCCACATTCATCATCATCCTCGGTTATTGTTAAAATATTTCCTAAATTAGAGGAAATGAGCATACGGGACCTTCCCATGTTGAGGGCTTTTCCAAACTTGGGTTGCCTACTAAAGCTTCGACAATTGGATATGCGTAACTGCCTAACCCTTTCTACGAATTGGAATTGGGTGGTTGGGTCTCCTCCAAACATCCATTATCTCCCATCGCTGCGTTATCTAACGATTCAGGATTGTGGGAAGTTTACTGCAGCATTTTGCAGCCTCAAGATTCTGGCCCCACTTGAGTCTTTGGGTATCCACGACAACCCTAGTTTATGGCCTAAGGATCTGCACCACCTCACCAGCCTTAGGTCATTAACTCTAGGAGGTTATTATGGTCATAATTCAGAAGTTGATTGTTTCCCCTTCTTCCCTCATTCCGTCTCCCAAGTCACCAGTGCTCCTTCTCCTCCTCCTCCATTCGATCATCTCCAATATTTTCCCTCTCTTACGTCTCTTTCACTAAGTGGATTTTATTTCCCAAAAGTCACCTCTCTCTCTGATCAAATTCAGTATTTGACTTCATTAAGAGATTTATCAATAATTTTTTTTGATCTATTGGAGGCTCTTCCAGAGTGGTTGGGTAACTTAACAAGTCTTCAAAAGCTGCAAGTTGAGCATTGCAATAAGCTCAAGCAGTTGCCCTCAGCGGAAGCATTTCAACGCCTTACCAACTTACAACGTCTTAAGATTTGGCGGTGTCCTCTTCTAAAAGAGAGATGCACTGAAGGAAGTGGCTCAGAGTGGCCCAAGATTGCCCATATTCCCAAATTGACACTTCGTGAATGGTGACTACTAATCCACTTTGTCAGTTACTCTCTACCTATATTCCTAATTTATTTAAGCTATTCTACAATCGTTTGGAATTTCGCCAATGGTGATGACTACTGATCCACTTCCTGATTTACTCTCTATATTTCTAACTTATTTCCACTATTTATTCCATGTCTTGTCTTCAAAGGCTCTCTTTGACTATCATTATTTGTTTATATGCAAATCTCTTTTAGGTTTCTTTTTTTTTTTTAAATTAAATAATAAAAAATGGTAGTTTGTGATCCTTTAATCTTCTTGGCATGGGATACAGTTTTTCCACTCTTTTTTTGCCAAGCCAAATTGAGTATAACAACACTGCAACTCTTTCTTCCTACTCAATTATTTCTTACTTTTAACGGAACTTGGAAAATTACGTGGTTTTATGCTTCATTATTCATGTTTTTAATTCATCACTTGAATGATCATACCATAGATGTAAATGAATTTTCTTTCTTTCGTGTAGCCTGAAATTTGGCAACTATTCTTTGGATAGGAATCGAAATGCTATCATCAATCACTTCAATTATACATATATTACCCTCAAACCACTAATGGTTCATTGTTCATGGATAATATTACTGTTTATCAATTTGGGTAAGTTTGAATCTCATGATATTCATAACCTATCTTAAACACAGTTTACGATATCAATATTAGGATAAAATCATTTTTTTGGCTACAAGACTAGTAAAAATTGAAAATTCTTCCTTTTGGTGCTGCTGTGTTTTATTTTTTACCTATAGGATTTGTTGGACTTTTTGAGCTTTATCATGTTGCCTTCTTTCTCCATTTTTATTTATT
Organism: Gynochthodes officinalis; assembly: GCA_020080225.1. Classification (NCBI taxonomy): domain Eukaryota; kingdom Viridiplantae; phylum Streptophyta; class Magnoliopsida; order Gentianales; family Rubiaceae; genus Gynochthodes; species Gynochthodes officinalis. Next base: position 710,240 of record CM034619.1, on the reverse strand, counting down.
TATTGTTCTTTTTGACGAATCTCAATTTCTCTTTAGTCACAATAATTATCCGTGCATAATTTTGCTGCAGTATATTTATGGCTGAAGATACCTCTCAATTTAATATCTTGCTTGAGCCCAATGAAAAATGTAACTTCATGTTGCAGATAAAAAAAAAAAAAATGAAGGGGACTACGAAGTATCATTTGAAAAAAAATGGGAAGATGACCAGTGTTGGGGGATTCCAAAGCCAGCCATGGACAGTAGTGACCAAGAGGAAACAGTGCCGACAAGGTACATATTATGAAATTAAACCAGAAAGGCTGGAATGAAGTCATACTATGTGCCATTTCAACTAAGGTGACTGGTATGATCCTTGACATGTGTTTGAAATATTTGTACGTATCTGATATAACTAACATCATTATTCTGTAAGAAAACAGCGTTTAATTCTGTTTCCCTGAAGTCAGTGGCAAAAAAAAAAAAAAGGAAAAAGAAAGGTTATATTTAGATTAGTATGTTTTGCTAGTAATCTCATTGGAGAAGTGGAAAGGTTATGTTTAGATTGTGATCTCAATGTTTTGGAGTTAATTGAGTCCAAACCTAGCTTATTGCTTGAAAACCTACACCAACTAACCATCTGCAGTGCTGTGGGCTGCAGAGGATGTTGATAATGTCCAATATTTTTTTCTCCCTGATGTCCAGTCTAAAGTATATTTTGCCCATCATTTTGTCTCTGTTGCGTTCAACATTGTCTTTCCTCTCTAAACAAATTCAGTATCTAACTATCTTGAAGGATTTAGACTTAGAGATTTGTTAGTTTGAGGTACTTCCTAGGTAGCTAAGAAACTTGGAATGTCTTCAAAATCTGAGATTTAGCGACTGCAAGAACCTCAACCAATTGCCATGGCAGAAGCATTTCAACACATTACCAATTTACATGAACCGAAAATATTCAATTTTCCCCTTCTACGATAGAGGTGATTCAGAGCTCATGACTCAGAGTGTCCCTAGATTGGCAGCTCTGATCCCTACTTGGGACTCTACTAATGTTTCCTCTAAACTATTTTGTGAGTTACTCTCTGCTCTTATTTATTCCCCCTACTTATTCCATGTTTTCAAAAGCTCTCTTCCTTTCTATTTGTGAAGATGCCAGAGTATAAAGGTTTTTTGGGAATGTCTTCCAAATCTGATAATTACGGACTGCAAGAACCTCAAGCAGTTGGCCATGGGAGAAGCATTTCAATGCCTTTCCTACTTACAAGAACTGAAATATCAATGGTCCTCTTCTAAGTCAGAGGTGTTCCAAATGAAGTGGTTTAGAGTCTCACTATAATTGGCTCCACTCCCAACTTGGAACTTCATTAGTGTTCACTCTAATTCACTTTATGGTTTACTCTCTGCTCCTATTTATTCCCTCTGTTATTCCATGTCTTCATAACCGCTCTTCCTTTGTGATTGTGAAGGTTTAGGTATTCTAGGATTTGTTTGGGAAAGAAATAGTTAATTGTGATTCTTTGTACTTCTTTTCACATAATACATATTTTCCAATCTTAATCTAGAAAGCCAAATGAATACAAGAATGCCAAAAATCTTATTCAAACTTAATTATTTCTTTGTTTGGCATAACATAGAACATGACATTATTAAATGCTTGTACGGAAAGTTTTTAATTCATCATTAAAATGCTCATACTATGAATGTTTATCAAGTTTTCTCCTATATTACTGAATGTAATTGAAATTGAATTTTCTCCTTTTCTTGTTAATAGAAGACAACTATTCTATGTTCCCCCCATGTGGCTTTTGTAGAATGATGGCTTCCTCCACAATTTGCGTTGGAAGGATTGAAATAGAATCTGAATTGCTTCAACTATAAATATTACTCGAAGCGGTAATGGTTGATGAAAGTTTAACTGTCATCAATTTGTGCAAGTTTGATAATCAACTAAATTTGTGTCTCTCATGCAAGCAGAAGGCTAATGTTCAAATTGATATTAGTGAAGGACATTCTGGAATATAAAAAGAGCTGATGATATTAGTGTGAGAATGGAATCATTGTTTGGCTGCAAAGTTTCTAAAATTGAAAATTCTACCTCCTGGATAGCTGTGCTGTATTTATTGCTTAAGAACTTGTTACTTTTCTTGTGCTTTATCATGATGCCATGTTTCTTTTTCTTTCTGCTCATGGCGATGTCAATTTCTTGTTAGTTATAATTAGGATGTATGCAAAATCTTGTAGTGGTATATCCTTGGCTAAAGACTATTTGAACAACATTCTAGCTGTGGTACTTCTATGGCTGAAGAATATTTGAGCTACATTCTTGTTGTCATACTGATGTTATGAAGCACTTCTTCTTTCTAGGAATGGCTGAAAGTATTATTGGTTTGTTACTCAAGCACATTCCGATGATAATGGATCCAACTTACATGGTGAGTGCAGACAATTCATGATCAGAAGGTCATCAATTATGATCCAATCATTGGTTCAGTTTGCAGGAACTTCATTGTGCAACTCGAGCAAGGAAGCATATGTGAATGGAAGATTTTGGTTCAGCAAAAGTCAGCATTAAGGATCTAAATATCTTTTACTTGTTTGAAAACTCTTGAATTGATTCTAATTTTACTGTATTATTTGAGCAACTTTGTATTACCTTTTTTGTGATGGCTGTATTTGAAGCTCACCTCATTCGAGATGGGATAGCCTTTGTTCAATGCTACTATGTCCTTTCCATTGATATTGTGATGCCTTTTGTTTTTCATGCTATCCTAAAATTATTGTCACTGATCTCATTTGGCATGAACCAATTGGTGTCTTTTTCTTTCTCTAACCCCTCATGTGAACGACTTGGTATTGTTGCTGCTGGTTTCACTTGCATTTTAAACCCAAGAATTCCTAGCATTTGCGAGTTTGATTTTGCTCGTTTGACACTTCAGCTCCATAGATTTACATATTGTTTGAAAGTCTATTGCTGAACAGAAGTAGTAGCCTGGATTTATAAATTACTGCTATTGATTAGGCATTAGAGCAACAATATTATGAAATAACTATTCAAAATTAGTGATTATGCATTAAATTTATTTTTTAATGTTTGCAATTCTGGGTGAAACATATGGTAATACTATAAAAATTTATTGAATAAAATTCATCTCATCAACTTTTACTAAATAAAAATTTACCACTTATATATTATTATAAGGTGAAACATATGGTAATACTATAACTTTTGAATAAAACTCCATCTTCACCATCTTTCACTAAAAAACACATGGTAATATTATAACTTTTGGTCTCATACATATTTTGTTTACATAATTGAAAAAAAAATGAGGGAATATTATAACTTTCATTAAGACTATTTCACATCAAGACTGAAAAATGAGGGAATACAAGAAACATACCTCTATGACAGGGATACATATATCTGAATTGTGATTTATTTAAAAAATTTAAAATAAAAATATGTTTAAATAATTTATTTTTAATTAAGAACACAATCCAATCAATCATAGCCTTAGCTATAAGAGTACAAATGACACCTACAATAAGTTACACAATCCACAAAAAAACAATGAGGCAGGTACGTACAGCCAAGCTTGCACCCAATCCAGCCCTTGGAGGTGCACTCAAGAATTCTATACCTTAACAGCTTTGAATGAAGGGTGAAGAAGGCCGAGTTCATCGTTGACTTCAGTAGGATTACTTGTGTCACGGGTCCTCTTCACATTCCGACTAGCGAGTGATATGTGAGTGAATCCATACATCTGAAGAATCTGATTATCCCCAAAGTGAGATGCCTTGTCCATCTGCTTAAAACACCTCTCGAATGAATAATCTCCAACCTTTCATCGAATTGGAATTGGGTGGTTGGGTCTCCTCCAAATATCCATTATCTCCCATCGCTGCGTGATCTAACGATTGAGGATTGTGGGGAGTTTACTGCAGCATTTTGCAGCCTCAAGATTCTGGCCCCACTTGAGTTTTTGGAAATGCGAGACAACCCTAGTTTCTGGCCTAAGGATCTGCACCACCTCACCAGCCTTAGGTCATTAACTCTAGGAGGAGGTTATTATGGTCATGATAAGTCAGAAGTTGATTGTTTCCCCTTCTTCCCTCATTCCGTCTCCCATGTCACCAGTGCTCCTTCTCCTCCTCCTCCATTCGATCATCTCCAATATTTTCCCTCTCTTTCGTCTCTTGAACTGAATGGACATTATTTCCCAAAAGTCACCTCTCTCCCTGATCAAATTCAGTATTTGACTTCATTAAGAGATTTATCAATAAATTATCTTCATCTATTGGAGGCTCTTCCAGAGTGGTTGGGTAACTTAACAAGTCTTCAAAAGCTGCAAGTTGAGAATTGCAATAAGCTCAAGCAGTTGCCCTCAGCGGAAGCATTTCAACGCCTTACCAACTTACAACTTCTTCAGATTGAATTCTGTCCTCTTCTAAAAGAGAGATGCACTGAAGGAAGTGGCTCAGAGTGGCCCAAGATTGCCCATATTCACTTTGTAAGTTGCTCTCTACCTATATTCCTAATTTATTTAAGCTATTCTACGATCGTTTGGAATTTCACCAATGGTGATGACTACTAATCCACTTCCTGATTTACTCTCTATATTTCTAACTTATTTCCACTATTTATTCCATGTCTCTTTGACTATCATTATTTGTTTGTTTATATGCAAATCTTTTAGGTTTCTTTTCTTTTTTTTAATTAAATAATAAATAAAGGTAGTTTTTTATCCTTTAATCTTCTTGGCATGGGCTACAGTTTTTCTACTCTTTTTTTGCCAAGCGAAATGAGTATAACAACACCACAACTCTTCTTCCTACTCAATTATTTCTTACTTTTAACGCAACTCGGAAAATTACGTGGTTATATGCTTCGTTATTCATGTTTTTCATTCATCACTTGAATGATCATACCATAGATGTAAATGAATTTTCTTTCTTGCATGTAGTCTGAAAGTTGCAACTATTCTTTGGATAGGAATCGAATGCTGTCATCAATCACTTCAGTTATACACATATTACCCTCAAACCACTAATAGTTCATAGTTCCTGGATAATATAACTGTTTATCAATTTGGGTAAGTTTGAATCTCGCGATATTCATAACCTATCGTAAACACAGTTTACGATATCAATATTAGGATAGAATCATTTTTTTGGCTACAAGACTAGTAAAAATTGAAAATTCTTCCATTTGGTGCTGCTGTGTTTTATTTTTACCTACAGGATTTGTTGGACTTTTTGAGCTTTATCATGTTGCCTTCTTTCTCCTTTTTATTTTTCTTTTCTGCCAATCTCAATATCTCTTTAGTCACAATTATGATGCATGCAAAATTTTGCTGCAGAATATTTATGGCTGAAGATAGATATCAATTTAATATCTTGCTTGAGCCCAACGAAAAATCTAACTTCATGTTGCAGATAAAAAAAGATGAATGGTACGACACAGTATCATTTGAAAAAATGGGAAGATGACAAGTGTTGGGGGATTCCAAAGCCAGCCATGGGCAGTAGTGACTAAGAGGAAGCAGTGGTGACAAGGTACATATCATGAAATTAAACTAGAAAGGCTGAAATGAGTTCATAGTATGTGCCATTTCAACTAAGGTGACTGCTATGGTCCTTGACGTGTCTTTGGAATATTTGTATGTATCTGATATAACTAACAACATTATTCCATAAGAAAACAGCCTCTCATTCTGTTTCCTTGAAGTCAGTGGCAAAAAAAAAGGGAAAAAGAAAGGTTATATTTAGATTGGTATGTTTTTGTTTTGCTAGTAATCTCATTGAAGGAGTGGAAAGGTTATATTTAGATTGTGGTCTCAATGTTTTGGAGTTGATTGAGTCTGATCCTAGCTTATTGCCTAAGGATCTACACCACCTAACCATCTGCAGCGCTGGTGGGCTGCAGAGGATGTTGATAATGTCCAATATTTTCTCTCTCTGATGTGCAGTCAAAAGTATATTTTGCCCATCATTTTGTCTCTCTTATGTTCAAATTTTGTCCTTCCTTCCCGAACAATTTCAGTATATAAATATCTTGCGGGATTTAGACTAAGAGATTTGCTAGTTTGAGGTACTTCCTAGGTAGTTAAGAAACTTGGAATGTCTTCAAAATCTGAGATTTAGTGACTACAAGAACCTCAACTAATTGTCCATCGCAAAAGCATTTGAAGACCTTACCAATTTGTAAGAATAGAAAATAGTCAATTTTCCCCTACTTATTCCATGTCTTCAAAAGCTTTCTTCCTTTGTAATTGTGAAGATGTTGGGGTATAAGACTTTTTTGGGAATGTCTTTAAAATTTGATTGTTACATCTGCAGAACCTCAAGCGGTTGGCGTGGTAGAAGCATTTCAATGCCTTACCAATTCTGAACTGAAATATCAATTGTCCTCTTCTAAGTCAGAGATGCTCCAAACAAAGTGGCTTAGAAAATCTTATTTCTTAGTTTGACATAACTTAGAAGAAGACCAAAAATCTTATTCAAACTGAACTATTTCTTAGTTTGACATAACTTAGAAAATGACATTAATAAATGCTTGATACTAAATGTTTTTCATTCATCATAAGAAGGCTCATACTGTGAATGTTCAACTAATTTTCTCCTTTTCTTGTTAATAGAAACTGCTCTATATTACCAGAAAGTAAATGAATTTTCTCAAACAACTATTCTATATCCCCCCATGTTGCTTTCGCGGAACGATGGCTTCCTCCACAATTTGGGTTGGATGGATTGGAATAGAATCTGAACTGTTTCAATCATAAAGTATTACTCGAAGAGTAATAGTTGACGAAAGTTTAACTGTTCATCAATTTGTGCAAGTTTGATAATCGACTAAATTTGTGTCTCTCATGTAAGCAAAAGGCTAATGTTCAAATTGATACTTGTGAAGTGCATTCTGGAATGTGAAAAGAGCTGATGATATTAGTGTGAGAATGGAATCATTTTTTGGCTGCGAAGTTCCTAAAATTGAAAATTCTCCTCACAGACGGTTGTGTGCTATATTCTCGCTTAAGAACTTGTTTCTCTTGTGCTTGATTATGATGCCTAGTTTCTTTTTATTTACTTCATGGCGTTGTCAATGTCTTGTTAGCTATAATTAGGATGGATGCGAGAATCTTGTTGTGGTATATCCGTGATTGAAGACTATTTGAACAACATTCTTGCTATGGTATATCTATGGCTTAATAACATTCGAACTTTCTTTGTCATCGATGTTATGAAGCATTTCTTCTTTCTAGGAATGGTGAAACTATTATTGGTCCGCTACTCAAGCACATTCTAATGATAATGGATCCAACCTACATGGTGAGTGGACAATCCATGATCGGAAGGTCTTCAATTGTGATCCAATCATTGGTTGATTGCAAGAACTTCATTGTGCAACTCGAGCAAGGAAGCATATGTGAATGGAAGATGTTGGTTCAAAGGTCGACATTAAGGATCTAGATATCTTTTACTTGTTTGGAAACTCTTGAATTGATTATAATTTTACTGTAACTTTGTACTACCTTTTTGGTGATGGCTGTATTGAAGCTCACCTCATTCGAGATGGGATAGGCTTTGTTCAATGCTACTGTGTCCTTTCCATTGATATTGTCATGCCTTTTGTTTCTCACGCTATCCTGAAATTATTGTCACTGATCTCATTTGGCATGAACCAATTGGTGTCTTTTTCCTTCTCTAACCCCTCATGCGAACGACTTGGTATTGTTGCTTCTGGTTTCACTTGCATTTTAAACCCACGAATTCCTAGCATTTGCTCGTTTGATTTTTCTCGTTTGACACTTGTAGCTACATAGATTTACATAAAGTTTGATTATATATTATTATATTATTATAAGGTGAAACATATGGTAATACTATAACTTTTGAATAAAACTCCATCTTCACCATCTTTCACTAAAAAACACATGGTAATATTATAACTTTTGGTCTCATACGTATTTTGTTTACATAATTGAATTTTTTTTTGAATTTGTATATTTGTGACAAAACCTTTTATAATAAGAATTGTATTGAAAACTTATTATTTATTGTTAAAAAAAAAAAACTCAATTCATCTCTAATAACAATGCCTCGCAAAAATAATGTACAATAAAAAAAATGAAAGTTGTAGGCTATTGTACCACAAACTATTAGAATTGTTTAGGGAGCAAAAAAAAAAAAAAAAATTCTGCTCTCAAAATTAAAGATTGTATTTACAAAATAATATGACATCTCCTTATCACTCTATTCAGAACAATTTAATGAAAAAAAAATCAATTTTTATATTTTCAACTAAATGTATTGTGACACATCTATTGAAACATGTATTATTGAAAAATGGCGATTGATATGAATTATTACGGAATTCATCCTAAAAGCTACACATGTAAGGATGACCCCAAGAACAACCCCAATAAGAGATTGAATTACTTGTTCTAAGGTACAAGAGAAATTTTGATCCCAATCTAACTATGTAAATTGAAATGTTAGTATCAATATGGATCGAAACAACGCCACAAATTAAAATTGGACATCAATGTAGCCTATTATTTCCTTCATATTGGACATCAATGTCCTTGGATGCAAGAGGGAAAGTCCAATGGACAAAATTATTCTAAACACTAAATAAGAATGGTTTCTCAGACTTATCTTATGCATGTGTGAGTTGTGTTGCTTTAATAATACACCAGAAAAGTTATACTCATTGTCATCTTTCTTTTGCAGGGCCCTCCACTGGTTGGGAAATATGACGTGGGAGCAATATGCATGCAGGAGCATTCTGAAATGCTTCAAAATCTTGTAAATGATGCACTAGATAAAGGAGCTGAAATTGTTGGCCGTGGAAGTGTTGGCAACATTTGTGAAGGGTCTGTTGATCAGTATTTCCCGTCTACGGTGATTGTAAATGTGAACCACTCTGTGAAGTTGATGCAGGAGGAGGTAATTGAATTATTGATCTTGTGTAACTGTGTTCTAAGTATTTATCGACTGGAAGACTTGGGAATTTTCATAATGGGACATGTGCAGGCATTTGGACCAATTTTGCCAATAATGAAATTTAGTTCCGATGAAGAGGCTGTCAAGTTGGCAAATGACTCAAAATATGGCCTTGGATGTGCAGTGTTTTCTGGCAACCAGAGCCGGGCCAAGCAAATAGCCTCACAGTTACACTGTGGAGTTGCTGCCATTAATGATTTTGCTTCAACTTACATGTGTCAGGTAGTTTTATCATACAAATGATAGAATGTTCCCAGAAATGCTATTTTAATTAATGTCTAACGAAGCCTGTGAAATGTCTATGGCAGCCTTGATAAGAATTTTAACTTTCCCTGATGATTAGGGGGTTAGATACAATCTCCGTCTCAAAAAAAGAGTTCACCTTCAAAAAAAAATTTTTTATCTGAAAAAAAAAAGTTTACTTTTAAATCCAATTCTTAAAATATTCTAACGGGCATTTTTATGCTGTTTTTAACTTCTGATATGTGCAGTCTTTGCCATTTGGTGGTGTAAAAGACAGTGGGTTTGGAAGATTTGCGGGAATAGAAGGCTTACGGCTTGCTGCCTCGTAAAATCAGTTGTGGAGGATAGATGGTGGCCTTTTGTCAAAACCAAGATACCAAAGCCTATTCAGGTAAAGTAGACAACCACGGCTCATCTCAAGTATTCAGAAAGTTCATACTGTTGATTATATCTTATGTCCTATGTAGTATCCTGTTGCGGAGAATGGCTTTGAATTTCAAGTGTCCCTGGTTGAAACTCTTTATGGCTTGAACGTGTGGGACCGGTTGAGGGCCTTGGCAACTGTTTTGAAGATTCTTACTGAGCAGAACCAGTCTACAAACAAAAAGAGACGAAATGAATGATCTAATACTCTCGGTTTGACGACTTTTGTTAACCAGTTGTTTCTTTTAAGTCGTTTCGTCATCATATAGGCTTCTTTAATGGCACCATATTGAATTGTTGTCTTGTGGGCTGTCTAAATTTTTTTAGTCTTTTTGTCTCTTACTGGGTTTCAGTTGTGTACGTGCTTTACATTGTTATTAAATATTTTTTTAAGCCTTTTCTGTGAAGGAATTGCCAAGGAAGTGGGCAACTGTTGGAACACGGGGGTTTTATTCACTTTCCGGGAATTTGTAAGTACATGAACTTCATACAAAGTTTCGTGTTCAATTATCACAGAGATGTCTGGTGCGGAAGTACGTTCAGTTGTCTGAAATAGATTCTTCTCTTGTTTGTCTCCACAGAACTAGATTCAGTTACTTTTTCTTTTCAATCACAAAGAAAGGCCATATATTCATTGGAAATTTCTTTTCATATATGAAGGAAGTGAAATCATGACAGTGCTTTACATTGTTATTAAATATTTTTTAAGCCTTTTCTGTGAAGGAATTGCCAAGGAAGTGGGCAACTGTTGGAACACGGGGGTTTTATTCACTTTCCGGGAATTTGTAAGTACATGAACTTCATACATGAAGTTTCGTGTTCAAAAAAAAAAAAAAAAAAAAATTATCAGAGACATCTGGTGCTGAAGTACGTTCAGTTGTCTGAAATAATTCTTCTCTGGTTTGTCTCCACAGAACTAGATTCAATTACTTTTTCTTTTCAATCACTAAGAAAGGACTTATATTGATTTTTGGAAAGTTTTATTTCATATATGTAGGATGAAACTCATGATAAATTTAGCATAGCTGATAGGAACGATTTTTTGTGTTCAAAAAAGTGATATTTACTATAATTACATGAAGTAAAATACTAAGGAAAAGCTTTGTGATCTAACATAAAATAGATAGAAAGTTTAGGAAAAATTTTAAAAATTAAAAATTCTATTTCTGGAACCACTTCGCCCATATTTTAATTACATTTAACTGAAAGATCAATCAAGTCCAGACCCATCTTGAATAGGTTCGGTTGGGCTTCGACTGGCCCAAGGAAACCATGTTTCCTTCAAAGTTTAGTCGCCTTGGTGATTTCCCATGCCATTGTCTCGTGGTCAAAATCCATTGCCCCATGCCCCCTGCTGTAGACTATTGCAAGTGTGAATCTTTCATTCTCTAGTGAAGATGGATACATGATTTGCTCTTCCTAACAAGAAATTTCATAGAAAAAGATTAGTTCCAAGCTAATAGTTCAATTGCATTTTTTGGAGATGCTACTACTGGTTTTGCATTAGTTGTGTGTTTGCTTCTTTTTTTTTTTCGGAACATCTATATAATATTTGTTAGATGCTAATACTAAATAGAACTTAACTTATTTTTAAGCATGGTTAGGCAATAATGTTCTTAAAATACAAGGTAGGGTTGGGTAGGGAGGATTGGGTAAGAAGGGAATAGGAGCGATTAGAATCAAATAGGGTGGGGAATCAAGATTTAGGTTGGAATTAGGGTCGGGTACGAAAGAGGCCAGGGCGTTGGGCTAGTTTCGACAGGGGAGGAAGGCTACAGTCAAGTAAGAAAAGGGCAAGAAGCAAGTAATTTAGGTACGAGTGTTAGGATTCAAAGGGGAAGTGTAGGAAGGTAATAGGGTTAATGCTCGGGGCAGATAAGGGGTTAGGGGTTAGGGGGTTAGAGGGGATAAGGGAGAGGTTCGGTTTGGAAAGGTGGGTTTAGGTAGGGGTTAGAGGAAGGAGATATGGGTAGGGAAGCTAAGGTTAGGGGTTAGAGAGGAGGGGATAGGGAATTAGAGTTTTGGATTTCCTAACCTAATCTAAACCTACTCCCTACTTCCCCCCCCCCTTCGTTCCCAGACCTAAGCCCTCTCCCTCTACCCTAAACATAAACTCCCTATCCCCTACTTGCCTCCAACCAACCACAACCCCCACCACCCCCCCCCCCAAAAACTATGGCCTCCCTAAATTAACCCCTCGCTCTACCCCAAACATGACCCCTTATCCCCTTCCTCCTCCTTACTTTCCCATCTGCACCCTACCTCTACCCCTTTTTACCCAACCCTATCCAGTGTCTTTCCCTTAATGCTCTATTTATCTTCTGACAATGCTCTATTAGCATTACTATTTATCTTAATGTAATGCAGAAATTTTGTGACAATGGTAATTCAAATCAGATCTTCTGAAACGAGAAGCGTAAAATTGAACAAAGATGAAGACAGTGCCCATTTCTTATCATTAAGAAGAGTTGCCATTAACATGGCCCAGACTGACTAGGAGTAAACATTATTGGAAAATAATTAATTGTAGAATTGAATAGAAGAACCATCAAGACCGTGCAAAAAGGGACCCATGATCTAAGATGTTTACTAACTACATGTAGGATCAAGCCAGACAGTGATGTCATTGGATTAATATAGTTTTTTTTCACGCAGCAGAATTCTTCCTTTTCATAGATAGGGGAAGAAAGAGAAGAGAGAGAGAAGGGATTATCAAAACATACATGAGTGATGCCAGTCTGGATATTTAGGTCAGAAAGGCACGATAACTTGTGAAGACAGGATGAATTGAGCAACGCTGGTAAGCAACTTAAATTGATAAATAAAGCACCACTATCGCTTTCCGTCCACGATAACTGAAGTCTGCCAAGGAAACAATGAAAGCAAGATTAGTACTCTCAATGGAGAAAAAAGACCCCCAAGACTTCTAGTGAAAATAAAGCGACCCCACTGTTTCGTCAAAGTTCATTAGATGGCCATATATGTTTTAGCTAAAATAACGATAGTAAAACGAACCCAGAAGAGTAGTGCTACATAAAGCCCAAATAACTTCAGTTGGTATGACTACGAATTTATCCCCCTTCTTTGTGAGGAAACCGACCTTTTGTGTCAGGAGAGAAGGGCAGCCATCTATGCGGAGAGAGCAGACGGTAAAATAAAAATCTCAAAAATACTTTTCAATTGTGTTTACCTATTTTCTCTGCTTCTTGAAGACGTCAAACCAGATATATAAACAGCGTGACCAGGGCCCAATCTTCCCACCGACCTAAAAAGCATAAATGGATACAAATATTAGGATTCAGTGCATTTAACTTCTCTATGAGAGAAAATATTCTTTTCTTGGAAAGATACGTTACGATGATTACCAAGATCTTACAAAATGTAGCTTTATCCAAATGGTTCCTGTTGTATCATTAAGCTCCAAAGAGAAAGTGGCCCTTGCTGTATTTGTCTCTCGAGCAATGTTGGTAACTACTCCGATGAGACTGATGCCAGTCATCTTGTCACGTAGATCAGCTACAAATGACTGCAGGACTTCAACAGCATAGAGAGCTCAGTGGAACAGAAGAAAACAAGGAACGAACAACTCATAAATTTTGTTCGAAACAATCCCATAATGCTCTATACTAAGCCAGTTTAGCTTTGTCGAATTTGAGTGGGACGCCTTCACCCTGGAATTTCAAGGATACAGTTGAATCGTGCAAATAACAAATTGAGCTATAAAGAAGTGTATTGTGGTGTGTCGCAAAAGAGGTATAAGCGAAATCAAATTAGACATAGAAACACGATAAATTGTCCACTGGAACTTAACCCCTTAAAACTGACAATTAACACTTGTTTTTTCTTAAGAAATTTGGATATAGAAATAGGATAAATTAGTTATTCGAGCGCATTTAACAATGATTACTGAAATAATGATACTTCCTTCCTTCAAAAGATATAATTCAGCAAATAAATTTGTTGAATTACTATCAAAATGCCAGATAAAATAACTCATTTCGATTATAAGTTGTTAATAGCTTTGGTTGAAAGTATTAAAGATGACCAACTTACGCGAAATGGATAATGGTTGAAGTCAATGGATCCTTGAGAGTCACGAGGCAAGCTGACTTGAGAAACTATAGATCCCTGACTTGGCTCTGACACATTAACAAACCTTGATCCTTGAGAACGGCTCTGTGTTAATGCCACGGATACCTAGAAACCACAAAAGTTAACGCTATTCATTGGATTGCTTTAGTTGAATAAGAGTAACAAGGCTTACTCGTTCCTCGTGTTGAAGAAAAGGCACCATATATAGCTGCGTCGCACTACCGTATTCAAGGCAAAATCCTTCACATGTTTCAAGAGCACTATCGCAAGAACTTGCAACAAATGGTCTATCCAGGGCGAGCATACTCCCAACACTGAGAAACAGCTAAATTATGTTCATGTACAAAAGCAAAAAGGGGGAGAAAAATTAAGACCAAGGAATACCTGAATAAATTAGAGAGCAGGATCTGCTCACCCCATAGTAGAAATGTTGACTTGACACCATCATTATCAACAAGAGTAATCTGCTTTCTCTGCAAACTACCATTCTTCCCCCTTGTTTCCAAGGATCCAATAGCTTCGATCCTGTGCTCAAATAAAGCACAACACACATGAGCAGTTGGAGGTTCAAGGTACAAACAAATGCAGATAAATTTCAGGGCTTAACATCTAAGTGCAGAGCAAAGCACCCTCCATTAAATCAAAGCGCTATTACATATGAAGGATATAAAGTGGAATTATCATGCAGTTCTAACGTTATCTCAAGAACACATGAAATACCATTTGCAAAACTTTCAATCAGCATCAATAGTCCAGAAACTATATCTAAAGCCCAAAGACAAAAAACATCACTGGAAATAAATGAATATTTTAAACGGAAGCAATTAATCTAAAAAAGTCAGAATGAAATGTTTGGAGAGGAGTTGAGACAATTACGGAAGAGAAACCAAGAAATTGACAGCGGTGAACGAGGAGAGTAGATCATGAAGCACACCAAATAGAAAGATAAAGAGGGAGTAGTGGTTTGAAAAAGAAATCACAGACTAGGGAAAGGTTGGTTGGAAGAAAGTAGGGAAGATGAAGAAAAGGTGCCTGGTTGTGTGTTAATCATCCACCGCCAAAATATGTACACCAAGATAAAAGTATATACAACCAATGATATGAAAGAAAAAGAGAGTTACGAGATAGTTATACCAACTTTGTAATTCTTTCGTGTTTTTTTTTTTCAAAGCCTAGATTCATATGTGTTCACTAAATAAACGGCGCTTCTCTTGTCAGAGATTCGGACCAGCAATATATGTCAATCAAAGAGACACTAGCATCTACAGAGTCTGATAGTCAAACATATAAGCAGGGCTATATCTTACCTGGCGTACAATGAATAAGAGACCCCTTCATTAACAGCCTCGGGAGAAATGGAAGAGAAAGAATCTGAACAAAACTGCGCTCCAAGTAGCATGGCATCATCATCTTGGTCCTGCATTGAGGAGTAAATGCAAACTTTAGAAACAGAATATGATTTCTTAAGGAGAGAAGAGCCAGCAGGTCAAAGGACAGTTAAAAATCATAAGCATTACAATGCTAAAAGGTGCAGATATGCACTTGAAGATCCAACTATATATAGTCAGTCAGAAGTGGAAAAGTAGAGACATCTGAGAATACCTCATCTAACAACACTACAAAATATTCAGTTGGCAGCAGTCGTGACTGAGTAGAATGACCACTGATAGCTCGCAGATGACATCCAGTTAGAAAAACTTCTCGGCCCTTCTTTAGAATCCCATTGATTGGATCAGCTAATTTGTAAAATCTGCTTCAGAATTCTAGTCAGAAATCAAAAGGCATAAATATTCCATCAAAGCACGATATGGATGAATTGCTTTGAACCATTAACATGTCATGAACAGAAGTAGCTACAATAATATAGCTAATTGCATGTTTGCTTGGTGGCAGCAAACTACCAATCCAGAGTTTCAAACAACTGATTTAATTTAATCAGAGATAAATTTAGTCATCCTACAATTTTTCGCTAGCTGCTTATAAGAAATAAGTAAACATTCAAACAGAAAATGAAGATGAGATTAAAAAGAAGAAGAAATATAAAATTGTAATTCTTATATGGAGTTGGGAGAATGACCTTCGATGAAGATACAGATCGATGGTGTTAGTGCTCCAGAAGTCGCCCAAAGTTATCATGTAAATGTTTGTTCCTGATTCAATTAAATTACCACAACATTACAGTTAGCAGCAGGAACTGCACTAGACAAAAGAAATAAGTAGAACACATGGCAATGGTTAGTATGAGTTGTTGATTTGTAATAGACTAACTTAACACACTTGTTCAGAGAGTTTCATTCCACTATATAACAGTGAAAATATATGCAAAATTCCCAAAAATATTGAAGCATGTTTGGACAAATAATTTTGTTCCTGGTGAAGGCATGCCATAGCAGAATTTTATAGTTATTCAAGTAAAAAATATAAGAACCAATAGATGAAACGATTCCTGATAAATAACAAAAGCAAAATGTAATGGAACAACGAGGCTCTCATTGTACCTGGAAGTATGTACACATCTATTATTACAGCTTCAATAACACTAGTCAAGGACAGAAATCTTTTCTCGTATATTGAATCAATTGTAACTGTGTCAGGAAGCTTTGCTCTTCTGTGCTTCTCTTTCATTTTGTTGACATACTCAGGCCTCTTTTTTGGAGCCCTGCCCCTATTCTGCTCATTCCAAGCCTACGAATATAAAAGAAAACACACATGCCAGCTGCAACGTTTCAAAATGCTCAGATAAATCAACCATGACAATGACAAATAATACAATAAATGGTTTCTCATTTTCTATGCATTTTCTTGTTGGATGTTTATTACAATCATAGATTCATATCTATCAGAATAGACAACTACAAGAGTCTCTCCACTGTCATACATATCACCTGTAGTGTTTAAATAGGAATATATAATATATCTGGTAAGAACAAAAACGAAATATGTGAAAGTAACAATGAATACACAATACTTTACACCAAAAGATAGTGCTATAATCATCATAAAAAGAACTTTCTATTGTGCAGTTAAGCATACATCAAATCAAAATCACATAGGCAACATAGCTCCAAGTAGTGTACAAATATATAGTAGTAAACATGTGCTTGACTATATAAACTTGACAGAAATAAATACTAATCGATAAACGTTCACAATACCTAATATATATTAACAGCGATCAGGAAGCAAACTTATCGAAAATTTTGGAAGAAATACAAATAGATAGATCATAGAATGTGCAAACTACTGAAGGAACGCAAACTGTCGACTGAAAATACTCATTGATATCTGAAATTCGCTGATAAAACACACGATAAAATTGAAGTACAAGTAATATGTGTGTCATTTAGAAAAAAAAAAGAAGAAGAAGTGATATCTTCTGCATCAAAATATTATGAAGGGGAAAAAACATACAAACACACCCGCATTGTAAATCAAAACTAGCGATAATAAGATTAACTGCCAAAGATAAATCAAGTGAACAGTCGTTACAAAGAACAAATAAAATGAA
Source organism: Gynochthodes officinalis (assembly GCA_020080225.1). Classification (NCBI taxonomy): domain Eukaryota; kingdom Viridiplantae; phylum Streptophyta; class Magnoliopsida; order Gentianales; family Rubiaceae; genus Gynochthodes; species Gynochthodes officinalis. Next base: position 692,992 of record CM034619.1, on the reverse strand, counting down.
TTACTTATGGACCTGAGAGAGATCGGAGAGGAGAATCGCTGGAGTGACGCCGCTAGAATACGCAATGCAAGTCTTAAGGATCCGAGAAGCGATCCAGCTCCAACCTGGACCGTTTGAGTTCCCCTTTTCAGCTTCGTTTAAAATCGTCTGTGAAAAATCGATGAATTGTACGAACGGATCCTCTTGGTCCTCCGCCTCTCTGTGCTTTGGTCGATTGGCGATTTCAATGGCCGATCGTTCATACTCTATCATACTGCTCAGAATCGCTTGATCGGAGAGAGAGTTCATTTCCTTTCTTCGAAGAGGAGAGAGAAATAAACGAAATAATGGACCCTAACTCATAGTGAGATCCATTGGCGGGTACTTATGGTTTTTTAATTTTAATCTTAAATTTCTCTTTCGGAACTTTGGCGCCGAAACAGTGCGCACAAGGCAATGCTTCTATTCCTACTCCTATTTATACAAACACCTGTTCGTGAATACGTCGTCGTCCAATGTGAGTATGAGCGTTACACTTCAGTCAACGCTGCAGTCCCGTTTACTTTGGACCCACATATAGAACGTCGTCATTTATGATTACTATTTACTTTATTTTTTTTTACTATGTTTTTTTTCTATCTAGAGTTATCCCAACTAGTGTCTCTGTCCCTTATGTGCAACCTACTCGTCAGGTGTGAGATTATTCAGAACTAAATAAAATTCGACTTAAAAATACCCAATAACGTTCATAATATTCGAATCTAAAATCTCGTTATGGTGACTACCTTCACTTTCAGAGCACCACTGAACCGAGCTCCAAGGGGCTATTTATTTTCTCCATTTAATGAGCTTTAGTTAGAGAGTTAACGCCTATATATTGAAAATTGGCCGTCAAAAAATGGTTGGATTTCGTTTGAAAAAAATTTTTGACTTTGACTTTTATTTTGTTTTCACATCTAATTTGCTGAAACGAAAAAGTTCTATGCCTGATTTATACACGTTCAAATGTACAATTAAGTCAGTAACAACATTTATGATTTAATCACACTTCTTTCAAAAATTTCCTGCTTTGAAGTCAATAACACTTCTTTGGTTAATACACATCAATGGAGTAGCATGAACCTTAATGAATATAGTGGTGTAAATTTGAATCTGGGCTTTGCTGAAGTTGTAGCAGTTTTCCTCCCAGGCTGTGGCTCATTCCTTGGAGGGAGGAACATTTTCAAGTGTTGCCGTTCGCACATCATCTGCACGAACTGCATTTCCTTGGTCTTCCTCCAAAGAAGCCCAAGTCATCCATGTCACGTAGCTCTGAGAATTTATGTTCAATGAAGATCTAAATAATCTTCGAGCTGCCGACAGATTGCCGAGTTTTTGCTCCAAAACACCCCAAGCCTGCAATATAGTTTCCAAGATACAAACGCAGTGATTTTTCATCTTGCAGAAAGTCATGCTTACTATACTGGAGACTTAAAGAGGAATCTGGGACAAGAAGATGGAGAATCAATTAAGTTTCGTTCTCTTTACCTGAAGGCACCGGGCAGCACATTCAGTGGTAGAATCAATTGACAGAGCCTTTTGGTACAACTCCCTAGCTTTCGAAATATTTCCTTCTTTCCACTCCATCCATCCCCAAGCCTAAATGAGTGTAACATATAAGAGATGGAACTCATGAAAGATAATCGAGATACTCGCAGAGACATGCAAATGTGTGAAACAGGAAACGTAGAGGCTTTCTTCATGGCAGACCTTAGACTGTCACATTTTAGTTCAGAAATTCATTTTAAGTTTCCTATTCTTTTAGATTCTAAAGATACGAGAACTAATCCAGCCATCAATTGCCACACCCTATAACACTTATTTCTTGAATCACTCCAATATGATGGTAGATTTTTTATATTAGTGAACAAGTCATATGAAATTCCAAGAATAAATGATAATTGTGTTTGAACTTTGAAGCTCAATTGTTTTAACTAATTCCCCATAGCTCTTTCCTCTTAGGTCTGAGTTTGATTACGACAAGATTACTATGAGAAGCAGCAGAATTTGTGTTAAGCCCTAGTCTTATTCAATTAAGTATGATTTCCTCTTCAAAATTGGCAGATGGCGTTCAAGAGTTAAGTCCTCAGTCATAATCAGCACTAGGAGGATTCATCAGTCAAAATATTTTTGGGCCTAAGGAAATTTCGTCTAAATTAATCAGTCAAAAGTCTTGAAGAAAACATGTTTGGCAAGTAGCAGCCTCATGGATGAAGAACAGCGAAACATTTCAAAAGATAAAGAGTCCGCTAAAATTTCTTACAATCCAGACTGGTTGGTGATTCGGATCAAATTGAGATGCCTTTCTGAACAATGTCCTAGCAAGATTAACACTTGAGTATTTGTATTCCAACAGTGCAAGAGACTGAAGGAGAACTGGATCTCGTGGATTTACAGCATGTCCAATTTTCAGAAGTTTCCTTCCTTTGTCAATATTTCCCAAATAAGCGTGGCTCAAAAAGTTGTCCCACGGCCCACCACAAAAATGGAGGGCCATTTTGTTGAATTCATGTCTTGGCCCCGCAAGGAAATTGATATGAATGGAACTAGAGGATAAAGGTTTCGGAATTCTTGGTTTGCAATCTTTCTAAAACTCTCCCTTCTGATTCCGAAATTGCTAATTTTCAATTGCTTAAGGTGAAATCAAAACAGAATTATAGAGGGTAGTTCCAATTTGGTTCCAAAATTGTTCGATTCAGAGTTTAATTTCGATTTCAATTTAGTTCTGATGTAATCTTAATTTTAGTTACAATTTTATTTTTAATTATGAAAAACATAAATTTAACTTTAAAAGTTATAAAAAATATATATATAATTTAGATTTAAATATATATACATATATATAACTTATATTTAAAATAAAAAATGAAAGTGAGTGAAAAAGTACAATTGGCATCCAAAAAAAAATTCAGTTTTAAAAATTTTCTTCGTCAACTGAAAAATAGTTAACTTTCGATGTGAAATTCTTATATTACCCTTATTAATAATAATATATAATCCAAATTCAAAAATAATTATAATTGTGTATAGTCACAATTAAAAAGTAAAGATAAAAATATAAAATTATACATTTAGTTGTACATTAACTGAGTTATACCATGTAATTTAAGAAAAAGTTATGCGAAATAAAAAATGAACTTTTTTTTTCCTGGCGGAGGGAGTATATTTTATTTATATTTTTTGAAGGTTGTAAACTTTGTTATAAAAAGAATATACATTAGAGTTAAAAGTTATAAGTAAAATATAACTTAAATTTAGGGGGAAAAATATAACTCACACTTATAATAAAAAATTAAAGTGAGAAAATAGTATATTTTATTTATATTTTAAAAATTATTATTTGTTTCTAAAAACTATATAACTTGAACTTAGAAGTTGTAAAAGAAATACTCCCTCTGTCTCAAAAAAAAATCCAGTTTCAAAATTTTTTTTATCCCAAAAAAAGTGTCAATTTTTATACCAAATCCTAAAACATCTTTACTAATAATAAATGTGTATACTCACAATTAAAAAGTAAGGATAAAAATGTAAAATTATATATTTAATTGGGGCATTAAGTGTGATGTACCTAATAACTAATAAAAAATTGTACATAAACTAAAGTGGACTCTTTTTTTGTAATGGATGAAGTATAATTTTGATTTAAGAAAAAATTGAACTTTTACTTAAAATTAAAAATGAAAATGAGAAAATAGTACATTTTATCTATATTTATATTTTATTTATATATATATTTTTTAAAAAAAAATTATATGATTCTCTGGTTTGATAATTCAAAATGTGAAAACAGATTTGAAATGACAATTAGGGTTCAATTTTTCAACATATAGAATCGGAACCAAAATCTGGTCTACTTACAATTTTTGAATCGTTATTTGCAGTTTTAATGGGGCGGTTCCTAATGGAAATCAAACCACCAGTGCCAAGAACTGTAAATTTATATTCACTTCCAATTATTCAATTTAATGGAAGGAATTTTGATTGTGATCTGGTGAAAGCAACGTACGTCTTCACCACTTTTTGCCGAAAAATTTGGATCACTTTTAAAAATATATTTTGACATTTTTTTAGTATAACTTTTTATAATTTCAAAAAGAATTTTATTTTATGGTATTACATTTACTAATAATGACATATAATATATAACTCAAATAAATATATAAGGATAAAAATGTAAAAGTATACATTTAATTATGCATTAAACGTGTTGTACCTTTAATTTAAAAAATATATACCAAATTATTATTATTATTATTATTTTTGGATGGAGGGAGTAGAAGGAAAATCGTTCCATCAAAGTCTACCTAAATTACAAAGTTCTACCCCAAATGACACCGATATTGACAAAAGTTAAGCACCGGGATTGCTTGCTCGCCAGTATTGATACAATAATAATATACGGAACTTTAATTGCACAAATTGTTGATATTTCTCACAAAATTAGTTCTAGTTTTTTAGCGATTCCACAAAATTATGTCATTTTATTAAAAATTATCACTTCTGTTGTCGCATTAAGATCTGTCGACAAAATTATTGAATTTGCTACTAGTCCAATTTTATTCATATTTCTATATCAATAGTGCTTTTTTTACAAGAATAATATAAGAATTTTACATTTTTTTAGTAACAAAGAAAATTTTAAAAATTAAACTCATTTTTTGTGACAAAGATAGTATTATGTTTACGGTGAAAAAAAAACTCCTAACGGAGATACACATTCAAATATTTATTTTGATTGATATTCACAAATACTTGAATAGTAACAAAGGTACATATCAAAATACTTATTATAAATTAAGTATTTAACCATAATTTTGTGATGTATATTAAATCTACTTTAAAGTCAATATCATTTTAATTTGGATTTAAAAAGTACAATGTTCTTATTAAAAAAAAAAAAAGAACTCCTATATATTTTTTTTAACATTGTACTTTTTTTTATAGGATCCTACTTTAAATTCAATATCATTTTAATTTTTTCTAATTTGGTGATCCTATTAAAGTACTCCTATATTTTTTTTTTCTAATTTAATATGTACCTTTTTTACCATTCAAGTATTTGTGAATATCAATCAAAATAAAATATTTAGGATGTACATAGATTGCACCATTAAAATTTATTTTTATGTTTTGTAATAAGTGTTTGTATTTTTCAATATATCTTTTATATCACAATTAATATTTTAACGCATTTTGAAATACAACTCATATATACCCTTTGGCGTTTTAAATAAATAACACAACATCCAAGTTAAGATGAAAAGTGTATTTGGTTAGCATTTTAAAATGCATTCTAAGATTCTTTTTTAATTTCTAAAACATTTCTTATATTATAATTACCACATCAAAAAATATATTTTAAAATACTATCTATACACTTCCAAGTCTCTTACGATCATGTTCACCTAATCTAACAATCTTTAAAATGCTTTTTGGGATTGGGATTTTAAACAGTTAATGGGCTCTTAAAAAAGCGGGGGGACAAAAAGAAAACAGTAAAAATTAGATGTTTGCATCAGTAAAAACAGTCTTACATAAAATTAACCTTCAAATCCACGGGCGGCTGTCCAATTTTCTCTCAATTTCACTGTTCCTAGGGGCGAATTAAGGTGCGAAAAAAGTGCGACCGTTGACTGTAGCTACAGTGCAATGGTCAAATATTTGATTTTTTTTTTTTAAGTATTGCTATCTTTCCAGTGGGTAGTAGCAAAACTGTTTGGCTATTCAACGCTTTATGACAGTAGTTAGACGGCGATGCTATTCAACGTTTGCAGTTTAGCTTTCACACATTGGCATGAGGTGATAGTTAGAGATTTAGTGTAGTTTCTTTCACCACAGGCCATTTGTAGTGGGCCAATTGAGTTGCGCAGTATCATTTTTGTATAGTATTAGTGATTCGATATAATCGGGCTTTTGTACTTTTAGTTGATCCTAGGTTGTCTAGGTTTTCAACATTTGCCGCTTTGTCCGCTTCTGCAGTGCTTTGCCTCGAGGGCTTTTTGTCTCTTTAAGGGCTGTGTACGTGGGTTATAGGCTTTCTTGATTCAACCACAAAACTCTCTTAGCTCTTGCGGCTCTGTACATTTGCCATTGTACACTTTTTAATATACTATCGTTTCAGTTAAAAAAAAAAACAGTCTTACAAAGTGTTCCAATTACTTCTTCTTTTTTTTTTTCTCATGAGACAAAGTAACAGGAGTTGGGACTCCATATTCATATTGTGTGGAAGTGGAATTATTTCTGCTAAGTGTTAATTATTGAAGAATTAAAGATTGTTTGTGGCATTGGAGCATGATATGCTATGTTTAGATTATAATTTATTTGAGAAATTTTGTTTTAAAATGTGTGAAAATTTTGATAAAAATTTTTTTTTTAGAGAAAATAAAAGGGAAAATTTTTAAAATTATATAAAGAGAATTTAAAAGGAAAATTTTAAATTTTGAAATAAAAAATATTTAAATATTTTATTTTTATCTAAAAAAATTAACTTTTTGAAAATAAAACTCACTCCAAACATATTGAATTTTGAATAGGCATCCACTAATTACAAAAAATAAATAAATAAATAAAATAAACCAAGTGGATGCTGATGCTAAATTGCTAATGGTCCCTCTCGACACAAGAAACATAATTGATTGGATACTTTTAATTACTTAGTTCATCTTCTTTTATACTTTGTTGTTGACCCATTCACGCATGTCTTCTTTGACAAAATCCACAATGATGAATTGGTAATAATTGTAATATACAATACAATAGAAAACAAAATTTTCATCAACTCAATAATGATGGGCATAGGGGCTTCAACTTTAAAATCCGATCCATTCCAATAAGTATTTGAGGAAGATTTTTTTTATGTTTGATGAGAATGTTAAAAATTAAAGACAATATACAATTATTTATAAGACTAATTATACTTTTCAAAAAATTGGATTGCATATTGATTGTTTTTAAAAATATGTCCTGACACTTCTTAAAATAAAATTTTCTATTTTTTAAAAACTTTTATTTCATAATTTTTACCTTATAAATGCAAAACAAAAACCTTTAATGGAAAATACATTTCTTTTTTTCTTTTTTTTGGGTTTTATACAAGAATATTTTTTTTCCTCTTGTCAAAATCAAATAGAAAAAAAAAAATCTACCTTACTTAAAAAGATCCAATCCAAATGATACCCTCAATCAATACAAGTACGGGCCAAAAAATATTACATACATTCATTGTATTATTTTTGTTAATATAATAAATCAATTACATAATTTTAATTTTTTGCTCTCTATAGGTAAATAAATTATTTTTAGTTATATAATCTTTTATGGGATAACAAATACATAGAATATTTTCTTAATATGGACATAATAATATACGGAACTTTAATAATTGCATGCACAAATTGTTACTAATAAACAATAATGGGTTGAGTTTGATTTGATGTTCATCAAACTCTTTTTTATTTTACATACTTCAGACAATCTTTTCAACTGCCTTTTGGAATTGGAATTCTGAACGTGTAAAATGGGCCTTTTCATTTGTTTTCTTTTCCAAACGGAAGAAAAAGGATATTCAATTTCAGAGCAGTAAATACAAGCTTCCCAATCCGTAGTAGTATTAATTAAATTAATTGAAATCCCTACGGAATTGACTCTTCCCAATCCCAAACAACTTTGGTTTTGTCCAATTGCGTTGACTCACAGTCCACTCGTAATTATTGGTTCCCAAGCAGATCTCACTCTCATCTTTGTTCCGAGCAATTCCTCTCTCTGTTTCGCTTTGCTGCATTCCTCAGCTCATATCCCAACGCTTTGAATCTATTTGTTTCTTGTGCTCGCCGAACATGGCTGATGCTGCACTTGGGGTTGCTATAGAGGCTCTGTTGGAGACGGTTCTCTCACTTGCTACCGAGAAGATCACTCTCGCGTGGGGTCTCGACAAAGAACTCACAAAGCTTGCTCAGAAGCTGGAGATGCTTCAAGCTTTACTGTCCGATGCTCAGAGCAAGCAAGTAAATAAGCAAGCTGTGCAACTTTGGCTCAGAAGGCTGCAGTCTGTCGCCCTTGATGCTCAGATTGTGTTGGATGAGTTTGGCTACGAAGTTCTTCGCCAAAGGATTGAGAGCCGAAAGAGGGACAAGGTACGCAGGTTCTTTTCATCCTCAAATCCTGTTTCATGTCGCCGGAAATTGGCTCGCAAGGTAAAGGATGTTATGTCATCCGTAGAACAAGTTTTTCCTGAATCAGATCAACTTGGACTTAGACAAGTGGAGTTCATCAACTCACTTCCCGATCTTAAGGAAAAGAGGTCAACAAGTCCTTTTGTGGAGGATTCAGAAATCGTGGGCAGGGATGATGATACCTCACAGGTGATAAACATGTTAATTGGTTCAGACTACCATGAGGACTTACCAGTCATCACCATCCTGGGCATGGGTGGTCAAGGGAAGACAACCCTAGCCCAGTTAGTTTACAAAAATGACAAGGTCCAGAGTCACTTTGACAATAGAGTTTGGCTTTGTGTCTCCGATGATTTTAATGTTGGAAGATTGTTGGCTGAAATGTTGCAGTCTGTCGCTGAAAATAACTTTCAACTGACAAATACAGAGGCTCTAGTAAGGAAACTGAAGGAAGTATTGAGTAGTAAAAGATATTTGCTGGTACTTGATGATGTTTGGAATGAAAATAGAGATGAATGGGATGACATGAGGGGATGCTTGCTAGAAATCGGTGGTTCTAAGGGAAGCAAAATTTTGGCCACCGCACGAGCGCCGAATGTTGCTTCAGCAATGCGAACATCTGTATCTCATCAGCTTCAAGAACTCTCACCAGAGCACAGTTGGGAATTATTTGAGAAACGGGCATTTGCAGAGGGTGAAGCAACAAAGAAACCAGAATTGGTGGATATAGGCAAAAGGATTTTAGAAAGGTGCAGAGGCGTTCCCTTAGCCATAATGGCAATAGGAGGCTTATTGTACTCCAAGCATTCTGAATCGGATTGGTTGACGATTGAGAAAAGTGGAGTGTGGAATGACTTGTCCGGTGAAGGAAACGGAGTTCTTTCGGTCATAAAGCTAAGTTACGATCATTTGCCCTCATTGTCAGTGAAACAATGTTTTGCGTATTGTGCAATTTTTGAGAAGGACACTCGGATGGAAAAGGATATGCTAATACAACTTTGGATGGCGCAAGGGCTGCTGAATCCTCCAAAGGGACGTGATTTACTAATGGAAGACGTAGGCAGTGAATATTTTAATATTCTACTGAGGAGTTCTTTATTGCAAGATGCTGAAAGGGATGGTCTAAATAATATCACGCATTGCAAGATGCACGACCTTGTGCATGATGTTTCATTACAAGTGTCGGAGAATTACTGTTTTCATGTGAAGGATTGGAAGCAGGTAAGCAACAAGATCGAGGCTGTGCACTTAACAATCACTGCAGGCGAAGGGGAAATGTGGAAGAACTTGAAAGGTATTGTTCCCTCGAAGCTGCGAACACTTCATTTGAAAGGTCGTAACTTGCTTGAAGAAGATTTGTCAGCAAACTTTAGATGTCTTTCTGCTTTGATTGTTGAAGATGAGGATGTTAAAGATGAGGATGCGAAGGAATTACCAAATTGGATTGGTAAGATGAAGCATTTGAGATTTCTTGACATCAGTGGCACTCGGATACGAAAGTTTCCAAAGTCGCTCACAGAGTTGTACTATTTGCAGACCTTAAGAGTCAACCGTTCGTTGGATGTGGTAACTGTGGGTTTTCCTCATAAATTAATAAACTTGAGGCATTTTTATGTGGAATCAGGATATGAACCTAATTATTTACTTCCAAGAATCGGCCAATTGACAAATCTTCAAACTTTGAGTTGGTTTAAGGTGGACAAATGCGATGGATGCCAAATTGAAGAGTTGGAACACTTGGACAACCTTAAAGGTGAATTAAGTATTTCTGGCCTTGAAAATGTGAGCAGTCGTGAATCTGCTTTGAAAGCCAACTTGTCAAAGAAGTCAAATATTCAAAGGTTAAAGCTTTATTGGGGGTATGGGAGAGAAGACTGTGATGACAGCGATGTTATGGAGGGTCTGAAACCTCATTCGAATATCAAAAGTTTGAGAATTGAGAATTATCAAAGCCCCAAGTTTCCATCCTGGATGATGAGGGTAGCAAGGAATGATTTAAACCAGCTTCGCAATCTGGTGGAGTTGAAATTAGTGGCGTTGTCTAAATGTGAAGGACTGCCGTCGCTTGGGTACTTGCCTTGTCTTGAGGATTTAAGGATGGAACATTTAGACAAAGTGAAGTGTATAGGAGAAGAGTTCTATGGGTATGGGTATGGGCGGTCCAGTCCAAATCCAAATCCAAATGTGAAGGATGTGGTTGGTTGTAATTATGATAATGGGGCAAATGTGATTACTTTCTTCCCAGCACTGAAAAGCCTTCGGTTATATCACATGAAAAGTGTAGTGGAGTGGTCAGATGCAGTTATTCCAAATTCATCATCATCCTCGGTTATTGTTAAAATATTTCCTAAATTAGAGGATATGTACATAAGGGACCTTCCCATGTTGAGGGCTTTTCCAAACTTGGGTTGCCTACCAAGTCTTCATCGATTGGAGATATCGAACTATGAAAGCCTAACCCTTTCACCGAATTGGAATTGGGTGGTTGGGTCTCCTCCAAATATCCATTATCTCCCATCGCTGCGTGATCTAAGGATTAAGGATTGTGGGGAGTTTACTGCAGTATTTTGCAGCCTCAAGATTCTGGCCCCACTTCAGTCTTTGTCAATCGAGGACAACCCTAGTTTATGGCCTAAGGATCTGCACCACCTCACCAGCCTTAGGACATTAACTCTAGGAGGTTATTATCGTCATAATTCAGAAGTTGATTGTTTCCCCTTCTTCCCTCATTCCGTCTCCCATGTCACCAGTGCTCCTTCTCCTCCTCCTCCATTCGATCATCTCCAATATTTTCCCTCTCTTACGTCTCTTTCACTAAATGGAGATACTTTCCCAAAAGTCACCTCTCTCTCTGATCAAATTCAGTATTTGACTTCATTAAGAGATTTAAAAATATCTTGGTTTAATCTATTGGAGGCTCTTCCAGAGTGGTTGGGTAACTTAACAAGTCTTCAAGAGTTGAGAGTTTTGTTTTGCAAAAAGCTCAAGCAGTTGCCCTCAGCGGAAGCATTTCAACGCCTTACCAACTTACAACTTCTTCAGATTATCATTTGTCCTCTTCTAAAAGAGAGATGCACTGAAGGAAGTGGCTCAGAGTGGCCCAAGATTGCCCATATTCACTTTGTAAGTTGCTCTCTACCTATATTCCTAATTTATTTAAGCTATTCTACGATCGTTTGGAATTTCGCCAATGGTGATGAGTGATGACTACTAATCCACTTCCTGATTTACTCTCTATATTTCTAACTTATTTCCACTATTTATTCCATGTCTTGTCTTCAAAGCCTCTCTTTGACTATCATTATTTGTTTGTTTATATGCAAATCTTTTAGGTTTCTTTTTTTTTTTTAAATTAAATAATAGAAAAAGGTAGTTTTTGATCCTTTAATCTTCTTGGCATGGGATACGGTATTTCTACTCTTCTTTTGCCAAGCCAAATGAGTATAACAACACCACAACTCTTCTTCCTACTCAATTATTTCTTACTTTTAACGGAACTTGGAAAATTACGTGGTTATATGCTTCGTTATTCATGTTTTTCATTCATCACTTGAATGATCATACCATAGATGTAAATGAATTTTCTTTCTTTCGTGTAGTCTGAAAGTTGGCAACTATTCTTTGTATAGGAATCGAAATGCTGTCATCAATCACTTCACTTATACATATATTACTCTCAAACCACTAATAGTTCATAGTTCATGGATAATATAACTGTTTATCAATTTGGGTAAGTTTGAATCTCGTGATATTCATAACCTATCATAAACACAGTTTACGATATCAATATTAGGATAGAATCATTTTTTTGGCTACAAGACTAGTAAAAATTGAAAATTCTTCCTTTTGGTGCTGCTGTGTTTTATTTTTACCTACAGGATTTGTTGGACTTTTTGAGCTTTATCATGTTGCCTTCTTTTTCTCTCTTTTTTTTTTTTTTGCGAATCTCAATTTCTCTTTAGTCACAATAATGCATAATTTTGCTGCAGTGTATTTGTGGCTGAAGATAGATATCAATTTAATATCTTGCTTGAGCCCAATGAAAAATCTAACTTCATGTTGCAGATAAAAAAAAATGAATCGGACTACGAAGTATCATTTGAAAAAATGGGAAGATGACAAGTGTTGGGGGAATCCAAAGCCAGCCATGGGCAGTAGTGACTAAGAGGAAACAGTGGTGACAAGGTACAAATCATGAAATTAAACCAGAAAGGCTGAAATGAGTTCATCGTATGTGCCATTTCAACTAAGGTGATTGCTATGATCCTTGACGTCTTTGGAATATTTGTATGAATCTGATATAACTAACAGCATTATTCCATAAGAAAACAGCCTCTGATTCTGTTTCCTTGAAGTCAGTGTCCAAAAAATAAAAGGGAAAAAGAAAGGTTATATTTAGATTAGTATGTTTTTGTTTTGCTAGTAATCTCATTGGAGAAGTGGAAAGGTTATATTTAGATTGTGGTCTCAATGTTTTGGAGTTGATAATGTCCAATATTTTTTCTCTCTGATGTCTAGTCAAAAGTAAATTTTGCCCATCATTTTGTCTCTCTTATGTTCAAAATTTTGTCTTTCCTTCCCGAACAAATTCAATATATAAATATCTTGAGGGATTTAGACTCAGAGATTTGCTAGTTTGAGGTACTTCCTAGGTAGCTAAGAAACTTGGAATGTCTTCAAAATCTGAGATTTAGTGACTACAAGAACCTCAACCAATTGTCCATTGCAAAAGCATTTGAAGACCTTACCAATTTACAAGACCGGAAAATATTCAATTTTCCTCTTCTATGGTAGAGATGATTCAGACTGTCCCTAGATTGGCAGCTCTGCTTCCTACTTGGGACTTTACTAATGTTCCTTCTAAACTACTTTGTAAGTTACTCTCTACTCTTATTTATTCCCCCTACTTATTCCATGTCTTCAAAAGCTCTCTTCCTTTGTAATTGTGAAGATGTTGGGGTATAAGACTTTTTTGGGAATGTCTTTAAAATTTGATTGTTACATACTGCAAGAACATCAAGCAGTTGGCCATGGTAGAAGCATTTCAATGCCTTACCAATTTACAGGAACTGAAATATCAATTGTCCTCTTCTAAGTCAGAGATGCTCCAAACAAAGTGGCTTAGAAAATCTTATTTCTTAGTTTGACATAACTTAGAAGAAGACCAAAAATCTTATTCAAACTGAACTATTTCTTAGTTTGACATAACTTAGAAAATGACAGAAAATGACATTAATAAATGCTTGATACTAAATGTTTTTCATTCATCGTAAGAAGGCTCATACTGTGAATGTTCAACTAATTTTCTCCTTTTCTTGTTAATGGAAACTGCTCTATATTACCAGAAAGTAAATGAATTTTCTCAAACAACTATTCTATATCCCCCCCATGTTGCTTTCGTGGAACGATGGCTTCCTCCACAATTTGGGTTGGATGGATTGGAATAGAATCTGAACTGTTTCAATCATAAAATATTACTCAAAGAGTAATAGTTGATGAAAGTTTAACTGCTCATCAATTTGTGCAAGTTTGATAATCGACTAAATTTGTGTCTCTCATGTAAGCAAAAGGCTAATGTTCAAATTGATACTTGTGAAGTGCATTCTGGAATGTGAAAAGAGCTGATGATATTAGTGTGAGAATGGAATTATTTTTTCGCTGCGAAGTTCCTAAAATTGAAATTCTCCCTCCTGGACAGTTGTGCTATATTACTGCTTAAGAACTTGTTTCTCTTGTGCTTGATTATGATGCCTAGTTTCTTTTTATTTCTGCTCATGGCGTTGTCAATGTCTTGTTAGCTATAATTAGGATGCATGCAGAATCTTGTTGTGGTATATCTGTGATTGAAGACTATTTGAACAACATTCTTGCTATGGTATATCTATGGCTTAATAACATTCGAACTTTGCTGTCATACTGATGTTATGAAGCATTTCTTTTTTCTAGGAATGGCTGAAACTATTATTGGTCTGCTACTCAAGCACATTCTAATGATAATGGATCCAACCTACATGGTGAGTGCAGACAATCCATGATCAGAAGGTCTTCAATTGTGATCCAATCATTGGTTCAGTTTGCAAGAACTTCATTGTGCAACTCGAGCAAGGAAGCATATGTGAATGGAAGATGTTGGTTCAGCAGAAGTCAGCATTAAGGATCTAGATATCTTGTACTTGTTTGGAAACTCTTGAATTGATTCTAATTTTACTGTAACTTTGTACTACCTTTTTGGTGATGGCTGTATTGAAGCTCACCTCATTCGAGATGGGATAGGCTTTGTTCAGTGCTACTATGTCCTTTCCATTGATATTGTCATGCCTTCTGTTTCTCACGCTATCCTGAAATTATTGTCACTGATCTCATTTGGCATGAACCAATTAGTGTCTTTTTCCTTCTCTAACCCCTCATGTGAACGACTTGGTATTGTTGCTTCTGGTTTCACTTGCATTTTAAACCCACGAATTCCTAGCATTTGCTCGTTTGATTTTTCTCGTTTGACACTTGTAGCTACATAGATTTACATATTGTTTGATTAGGACGAATGGTTCTATTATTCAAACTGCAAATTAATTCACCCCTATCTTGTCTAATCTTTGAGCAGTAGTTGCCTGGATTTATAAATTACTGCTATTGATTAGGCATTAGAGCAACAATAATATGAAATAACTATTCAAAATTAGTGATTATGCATTAAATTTATTTTTTAATGTTTGCAATTCGGGGTGAAACATATGGTAATACTATAAAAATTTATTGAATAAAATTCATCTCATCAACTTTTCCTAAATAAAAATTTACCATTTATATATTATTATAAGGTGAAACATATGGTAATACTATAACTTTTGAATAAAACTCCATCTTCACCATCTTTCACTAAAAAACACATGGTAATATTATAACTTTTGGTCTCATACATATTTTGTTTACATAATTGAATTTTTTTTTTGAATTTGTATAATTGTGACAAAACCTTTTATACTAAGAATTGTATTGAAAAATTATTATTTATTGTTAAAAAAAAAAACTCAATTCATCTCTAATAACAATGCCTCGCAAAAATAATGTACAATAAAAAAATGAAAGTTGTAGGCTATTGTACCACAAACTATTAGAATTGTTTAGAGAGAAAAAAATTCTGCTGTCAAAATTAAAGATTGTATTTACAAAATAATATGACATCTCCTTATCACTCTATTCAGAACAATTTAATTAAAAAAAATCAATTTTTATATTTTCGACTAAATGTATTGTAACACCTCTGTTGAAACATGTATTATTTAAAAATGGCGATTGATATGAATTATTACGGAATTCATCCTAAAAGCTACACATGTAAGAATGACCCCAAGAACAACCACAATAAGAGATTGAATTACTTGTTCTAAGGTACAAGAGAAATTTTGATCCCAATCTAACTATGTAAATTGAAATGTTAGTATCAATATGAATCGAAACAACGCCACAAATTAAGATTGGACATCAATGTAGTCTATTATTTCCTTCATATTGGACATCAATGTCCTTGGATGAAAGAGGGAAAGTCCAATGGACAAAATTATTCTGAACACTAAATAAGAATGGTTTCTCAGACTTATCTTATGCATGTGTGAGTTGTGTTGCTTTAAGAGCACCCACGGGAGCCCCTTTTGGGGCTGGCCGTGGGTGGCCTGGGCCACGCCAACTCAACAAATGTGATGAGTTGGCGTGGCCTTTTGCTTGGCACCCCATTTTTTTTTTTCGTCCGGTTTTTCCGGACGATGGCCACGGCCTTATTTTTTTTTTCGCCACCTCAGCGTCAAAACGACGCCGTTTTGAGTCAAAAAGACGCAAAACGGCGTCGTTTTGCACCTGGTGTCGTATTGTCGATGGCGGTAAATTTTTTCGCTGGGGCCAAAAGCGTCGTTTGGCGCCAAGCGCCAAACGACGCGTTTTGCTTTTTAAAAAAATAAAGAAGCGATGCATTGCTCGAGTGATAGGCGCCCAATGCGCAATACAGATATTGCAAATCAACCATTGATTTGCTGACCATTTCTACTAATTTTTTTTTTCAACAAAAAAAAATCAAAATCACCAATTAATAGGAAATATTTTTACAAATCGACATGACTTGACTATTTTGGAGTTAAATATGATATTTTTATTTTCATTAATTGTAATAAGCATTACATATTTGATGTAGAGTATTTATTTTTATTTATTAAATTTATTATTAAAATTTTATTACAATTTTTATTAATTTAGAGTATATTTTTTATTTTAATTTTTGTGTAATGAAAATTTTATTTTCTATTAATTGTTTTAAGTATTTCATATTTAATTTATCGTATTTATTTTTATGTTTTAAGTCTATTATTAAATTTTAATTTTAATATAATGAAATTTTTTTTATTAATTGTTTTTAAGTATTTAATGTATGATAAATAACATTATAAGTTGTATTATTAATATGAAAAAAATTAATATAAGCCTGACCTTTACTATTCACATAGCACAATTATTAAAATTATTTACGTTATTAAAAATTTTATATTTAATTCATTGTATTTATTCGAATGGTTTAAGTAAGTATATAACACAATTTTAATTTTAGTGTAATGAATATTTATTAAAATTTAATTTTAATTTCGCACGTTTTTTTTAAGTATTTCATATTTAATTTATCGTATTTATTTCATGTTTTTAGTGTATTTGTAAATTTTAATTTTAATGTAATGAAAAATTTTCGATTAAATATTTTTTAGTATTTAATATACGATAATTTTAATTTAATGCATAAGTTGCATTATTAATATAAAAGGAATTTGGTAATAGTTTGGAATATGGTGAAGGAGAGAGAATTAGTGGAGAGAGCTGATGTGGCTGTGGGCGCGTGGGCGATGTGTGAAAAAAGCGTGGCGCAGAAATTTCGGTGGATGCCCTAATAATACACCAGAAAAGTTATACTCATTGTCATCTTTCTTTTGCAGGGCCCTCCACTGGTTGGGAAGTATGATATGGGAGCAATATGCATGCAGGAGCATTCTGAAATGCTTCAAAATCTTGTAAATGATGCACTAGATAAAGGAGCTGAAATTGTCCCTGGTTGAAACTCTTTATGGCTTGAACGTGTGGGACCGGTTGAGGGCCTTGGCAACTGTTTTGAAGATTCTTACTGGGCAGAACCGGTCTACAAACAAAAAGAGACAAAATGAATGATCTAATACTCTCGGTTTGACAACTTTTGTTTAACGAAGAAAGGACTTATATTGATTTTTGGAAAGTTTCATTTCATATATGTAGGATGAAACTCATGATAATTTAGCATAGCTGATAGGAACAATTTTTTGTGTTCAAAAAAGTGATATTTACTATAATTACATGAAGTAAAATACTAAGGAAAAGCTTTGTGATCTAACATAAAATAGATATAAAGTTTAGGAAAAATTTTAAAAATTAAAAATTCTATTTCTGGTACCACTTCGCCCATATTTTAATTACATTTAACTGAAAGATCAATCAAGTCCAGACCCATCTTGAATAGGTTCGGTTGGGCTTCGACTGGCCCAAGGAAAACATGTTTCCTTCAAAGTTTAGTCGCCTTGGTGATTTCCCATGCCATTGTCTCGTGGTCAAAATCCATTGCCCCATGACCCCTGCAGTAGACTATTGCAACTGTGAATCTTTCATTCTCTAGTGAAGATGGATACATGATTTGCTCTTCCTAACAAGAAATTTCATAGAAAAAGATTAGTTCCAAGCTAATAGTTCAATTGCATTTTTTGGAGATGCTACTACTGGTTTTGCATTAGTTGTGTGTTTGCCTTTTTTTTTTTTTTTTCCGAACATCTATATAATATTTGTTAGATGCTAATACTAAATAGAACTTAACTTATTTTTAAGCATGGTTAGGCAATAATGTTCTTAAAATACAAGGTAGGGTTGGGTAGGGAGGATTGGGTAAGAAGGGAGTAGTAGGAGCGATTAGAATCAAATGGGGTGGGGAATCAAGATTTAGGTTGGAATTAGGGTCGGGTAGGAAAGAGGCCGGGGCGTTGGGCTAGTTTCGACAAGGGAGGAAGGCTACAGTCAAGTAAGAAAAGGGCAAGAAGCAAGTAATTTAGGTACGAGTGTTAGGATTCAAAGGGGAAGCATAGGAAGGTAATAGGGTTAATGCGCGGGGAAGATAAGGCGTTAGGGGTTAGGGCTCAGAGGGGATAAGGGAGAGGTTTAGTTTGGGAAGGTGGATTTAGGTAGGGATTAGAGGAAGGGGATATGGGTAGGGAAGCTAAGGTTAGGGGTTAGAGAGGAGGGGATAGCGAATTAGAGTTTTGGATTTCCTAGCCCCCTTTTCCCCTTTCCCAGTCTAAACCTACTCCCTACTTCTCCCCTCCCTTCGTTCCCAGACCTAAGCCCTCTCCCTCTACCCTAAACATAAACTCCCTATCCCCTACTTGCCTCCAACCAACCACCCACCCCAAAAAACCATGGCCTCCCTAAATTAACCCCTCGCTCTATCTACCCCAAACATGACCCCTTACCCCCTTCCTCCTCCTTACTTTCCCATCTGCACCCTACCTCTACCCCTTTTATCCAGTGTCTTTCGCTTAATGCTCTATGCTTTTTCCCTTTTTTTCATATACCCTTCGTATGATAAATAAATATCAATTAAGTACTCAATTCGTCCCCAAAAAAGAAAATTTAGGTTTAAGTAAAATACAACTCAATTTTATTTTAGTTATAAAATAGAGTATTAAAAAAAAGTTTTGAAATAACTTTATTTTTGGAACAAAAAAAAGTAATTAATAGTTTAACCAAATTATTTAAATTTCAAAGCTAGTATAAACTAAATTTTAACCTACTAGCTTAACCAAATTAGTTTGTATCTCAAATTAAGTAATTAATAGTTCAACCAAATTAGTTTGTATCTCAAAGCTAGTATAAATCAAAGTTTTACCTAGGTATAAGACAACAAATCCAAATAACTAGTCTTTCGAGAGCTCAATGAGTTAATTGTACCATTTACCCTCATCTTTTGCATCTTTATATTTTAATACAAAAATGTGAGAAGTTGGGATGTAAAATGAAGTAGCAAAAAACTATACAAGCGAACTTATTTATTAAACTAAGGAAGGGAACAACAATTAGGATAAGTGGTCATAGATAGGTGTTAACAGCCAACTTGATTTGGCCAAATTTGGTTTCCAAGTACAGCTATGTTTGGATGGTAATTCTTTTCAGAATTTTTTTTTTTAATTGAGTGAAAAAAATTTTGTGATAATTTTTTTTGTAAAACAAAAAAGTAGTTGGAAAAAATTTTAAAATAATGGGTAGAAAATTTTGGTAAGATTTTTAAAGTTTAGATTTGAATTTTGAAATAAAAGAAAATTTATTAAATTTTTTTTTTGGGAACAAAAATTAACTTTTCCAAACATAGCAAAATCAGAATGCTAACCAGAATGGGCATCGAAAGAAAGACCCAAGGGAGCTGAACAATTGCTCCAAAGAAACGGTAAAAGATCATGATCATATAAACAAAACTCATGCTCCTCCCTTTCTCGCTCTAACATATCTCCATTCAGATTTCGGTGGCCGTGATATTGGCAGTTAGCATGGCTGTTGCAAAGCTTTTTCATAATATTATCAATTGATAAAGTTCAGCCTTAAATACTTGTGAGACCAAGCAGGGAAAATTACGAAAAATTTTCACACAACAGGTTGTTGGAATAAAGATTTTTCAACTGTGTAACAAGATAGAAACATGTCGAAGTTCAAAAAACACCTTTCCGTTCGTTGTCATTTTGTATTAACAATCTCTGATGTGACCCATTGTTTGTTTGTTTTTTTGGCTGTATATTTTATCTTTGAGAAGTAGATTTAAAAAATTGGATCAACTTTGTTATATTGTTTCCATTCAAGATTGTTATCCATTCTCGCCCAAGGCCCGTCATTTGGAGTTGAAAAAGAAGAGGTAGAGAAGGGAGGTTAAAGTTGTTCTAGGATTACCTCAGGAAGTTCATCAAAGTCATCAGAAGATATTTGCAACAACTCCGCGGCTGTCTGGCCAATGCACCAGGCAAAAACTTTTGCGCTCTCATCTGCAAGAGTTATCTTCAGATGGAAAGAACGCACCACTTCAGCAGAGCAACTACGATAGCAAAAGGTGCAGAAAAAATCCCCTCCAGGTGCCTCGTCAATAAAATTACCACAAACGGAATGCAAAAATCTGGTATTTACGTGACAATGTTCAACTTGATCCAGCCATACTCGACAGATCTGACAAGCAGATAGGAAAGTAATTCTTAGGGAGCAACACTGAGGCTCTAACGCGTCTAAAATCTTTTTGAAAGCACACTACAATTCATTGAAAAAAAAAAAAAAAAAAGAACGGTCATTAGCATTACTATTTATCTTAATATAATGCAGAAATTTTGTGACAATGGTAATTCAAATCAGATCTTCTGAAAAGAGAAGCGTAAAATTGAACAAAGATGAAGACAGTGCCCATTTCTTATCATTAAGAAGAGTTGCCATTAACATGGCCCAGACTGACTAGGAGTAAACATTATTGGAAAATAATTATTTGTAGAATTGAATAGAAGAACCATCAAGACCGTGCAAAAAGGGACCCATGATCTAAGATGTTTACTAACTACATGTAGGATCAAGCCAGACAGTGATGCCATTGGATTAATATAGTTTCTTTTCACGCAGCAGAATTCTTCCTTTTCATAGATAGGGGAAGAAAGAGAAGAGAGAGAGAGAAGGGATTATTAAAACATACATGAGTGATGCCAGTCTGGATATTTAGGTCAGAAAGGCATGATAACTTGTGAAGACAGGATGAATTGAGCAACGCTGGTAAGCAACTTAAATTGATAAATAAAGCACCACTATCGCTTTCCGTCCACGATAACTGAAGTCTGCCAAGGAAACAATGAAAGCAAGATTAGTACTCTCAATGGAGAAAAAAGACCCCCAAGACTTCTAGTGAAAATAGAGCGACCCCACTGTTTCGTCAAAGTTCATTAGATGGCCATATATGTTTTAGCTAAAATAACGATAGTAAAACGAACCCAGAAGATTAGTGCTACATAAAGCCCAAATAACTTCAGTTGGTATGACTACGAATTTATCCCCCTTCTTTGTGAGGAAACCGACCTTTTGTGTCAGGAGAGAAGGGCAGCCATCTATGCGGAGAGAGCAGACGGTAAAATAAAAATCTCAAAAAAACTTTTCAATTGTGTTTACCTATTTTCTCTGCTTATTGAAGACGTCAAACCAGATATATAAACAGCGTGACCAGGGCCCAATCTTCCCACCGACCTAAAAAGCATAAATGGATACAAATATTAGGATTCAGTGCATTTAACTTCTCTATGAGAGAAAATATTCTTTTCTTGGAAAGATACGTTACGATGATTACCAAGATCTTACAAAATGTAGCTTTATCCAAATGGTTCCTGTTGTATCATTAAGCTCCAAAGAGAAAGTGGCCCTTGCTGTATTTGTCTCTCGAGCAATGTTGGTAACTACTCCGATGAGACTGATGCCAGTCATCTTGTCACGTAGATCAGCTACAAATGACTGCAGGACTTCAACAGCATAGAGAGCTCAGTGGAACAGAAGAAAACAAGGAACGAACAACTCATAAATTTTGTTCGAAACAATCCCATAATGCTCTATACTAAGCCAGTTTAGCTTTGTCGAATTTGAGTGGGACGCCTTCACCCTGGAATTTCAAGGATACAGTTGAATCGTGCAAATAACAAATTGAGCTATAAAGAAGTGTATTGTGGTGTGTCGCAAAAGAGGTATAAGCGAAATCAAATTAGACATAGAAACGCGATAAATTGTCCACTGGAACTTAACCCCTTAAAACTGACAATTAACACTTGTCTTTTCTTAAGAAATTTGGATATAGAAATAGGATAAATTAGTATTTCGAGCGCATTTAACAATGATTACTGAAATAATGATACTTCCTTCCTTCAAAAGATATAATTCAGCAAATAAATTTGTTGAATTACTATCAAAATGCCAGATAAAATAACCCATTTCGATTATAAGTTGTTAAAGTATTAAAGATGACCAACTGACGCGAAATGGATAATGGTTGAAGTCGATGGATCCTTGAGAGTCACGAGGCAAGCTGACTTGAGAAACTATAGATCCCTGACTTGGCTCTGACACATTAACAAACCTTGATCCTTGAGAACGGCTCTGTGTTAATGCCACGGATACCTAGAAACCACAAAAGTTAACACTATTCATTGGATTGCTTTAGTTGAATAAGAGTAACAAGGCTTACTCGTTCCTCGTGTTGAAGAAAAGGCACCATATATAGCTGCGTCGCACTACCGTATTCAAGGCAAAATCCTTCACATGTTTCAAGAGCACTATCGCAAGAACTTGCAACAAATGGTCTATCCAGGGCGAGCATACTCCCAACACTGAGAAACAGCTAAATTATGTTCATGTACAAAAGCAAAAAGGGGGAGAAAAATTAAGACCAAGGAATACCTGAATAAATTAGATAGAAGGATCTGCTCACCCCATAGTAGAAATGTTGACTTGACACCATCATTATCAACAAGAGTAATCTGCTTTCTCTGCAAACTACCATTCTTCCCCCTTGTTTCCAAGGATCCAATAGCTTCGATCCTGTGCTCAAATAAAGCACAACACACATGAGCAGTTGGAGGTTCAAGGTACAAACAAATGCAGATAAATTTCAGGGCTTAACATCTAAGTGCAGAGTAAAGCACCCTCCATTAAATCAAAGCGCTATTACATATGAAGGATATAAAGTGGAATTATCATGCAGTTCTAACGTTATCTCAAGAACACATGAAATACCATTTGCAAAACTTTCAATCAGCATCAATAGTCCAGAACTATATCTAAAGCCCAATGACAAAAAGCATCACTGGAAATAAATGAATATTTTAAACGGAAGCAATTAATCTAAAAAAGTCAGAATGAAATGTTTGGAGAGGAGTTGAGACAATTACGGAAGAGAACCAAGAAATTGACAGCGGTGAACGAGGAGAGTAGATCATGAAGCACACCAAATAGAAAGATAAAGAGGGAGTAGTGGTTTGAAAAAGAAATCACAGACTAGGGAAAGGTTGGTTGGAAGAAAGTAGGGAAGATGAAGAAAAGGTGCCTGGTTGTGTGTTAATCATCCACCGCCAAAATATGTACACCAAGATAAAAGTATATACAACCAATGATATGAAAGAAAAAGAGAGTTACGAGATAGTTATACCAACTTTTTAATTCTTTCGTGTTTTTTTTTTTTTCAAAGCCTAGATTCATATGTGTTCACTAAATAAACGGCGCTTCTCTTGTCAGAGATTTGGACCAGCAATATATGTCAAGCAAAGAGACACTAGCATCTACAGAGTCTGATAGTCAAACATATAAGCAGGGCTATACCTTACCTGGCGTACAATGAATAAGAGACCCCTTCATTAACAGCCTCGGGAGAAATGGAAGAGAAAGAATCTGAACAAAACTGCGCTCCAAGTAGCATGGCATCATCATCTTGGTCCTGCATTGAGGAGTAAATGCAAACTTTAGAAACAGAATATGATTTCTTAAGGAGAGAAGAGCCAGCAGGTCAAAGGACAGTTAAAAATCATAAGCATTACAATGCTAAAAGGTGCAGATATGCACTTGAAGATCCAACTATATATAGTCAGTCAGAAGTGGAAAAGTAGAGACATCTGAGAATACCTCATCTAACAACACTACAAAATATTCAGTTGGCAGCAGTCGTGACTGAGTAGAATGACCACTGATAGCTCGAAGATGACATCCAGTTAGAAAAACTTCTCGGCCCTTCTTTAGAATCCCATTGATTGGATCAGCTAATTTGTAAAATCTGCGTCAGAACTCTAGTCAGAAATCAAAAGGCATAAATATTCCATCAAAGCACGATATGGATGAATTGCTTTGAACCATTAACATGTCATGAACAGAAGTAGCTACAATAATATAGCTAATTGCATGTTTGGTTGGTGGCAGCAAACTACCAATCCAGAGTTTCAAACAACTGATTTAATTTAATCAGAGATAAATTTAGTCATCCTACAATTTTTTGCTAGCTGCTTATAAGAAATAAGTAAACGTTCAAACAGAAAATGAAGATGAGATTAAAAAGAAGAAGAAGAAATATAAACTTGTAATTCTTATATGGAGTTGGGAGAATGACCTTCGATGAAGATACAGATCGATGGTGTTAGTGCTCCAGAAGTCGCCCAAAGTTATCATGTAAATGTTTGTTCCTGATTCAATTAAATTACCACAACATTACAGTTAGCAGCAGGAACTGCACTAGACAAAAGAAATAAGTAGAACACATGGCAATGGTTAGTATGAGTTGTTGATTTGTAATAGACTAACTTAACACACTTGTTCAGAGAGTTTCATTCCACTATATAACAGTGAAAATATATGCAAAATTCCCAAAAATATTGAAACATGTTTGGACAAATAATTTTGTTCCTGGTGAAGGCATGCCATAGCAGAATTTTATAGTTATTCGAGTAAAAAATATAAGAACCAATAGATGAAACCATTCCTGATAAATAACAAAAGCAAAATGTAATGGAACAACAAGGCTCTCATTGTACCTGGAAGTATGTACACATCTATTATTACAGCTTCAATAACACTAGTCAAGGACAGAAATCTTTTCTCATATATTGAATCAATTGTAACTGTGTCAGGAAGCTTTGCTCTCCTGTGCTTCTCTTTCATTTTGTTGACATACTCAGGCCTCTTTTTTGGAGCCCTGCCCCTATTCTGCTCATTCCAAGCCTACGAATATAAAAGAAAACACACATGTCAGCTGCAACGTTTCAAAATGCTCAGATAAATCAACCATGACAATGACAAATAATACAATAAATGGTTTCTCATTTTCTATGCATTTTCTTGTTGGATGTTTATTACAATCATAGATTCATATCTATCAGAATAGACAACTACAACAGTCTCTCCACTGTCATACATATCACCTGTAGTGTTCAAATAGGAATATATAATATATCTGGTAAGAACAAAAACGAAATATGTGAAAGTAACAATGAATACACAATACTTTACACCAAAAGATAGTGCTATAATCATCGTAAAAAGAACTTTCTATTGTGCAGTTAAGCATACATCAAATCAAAATCACATAGGTAACATAGCTACAAGTAGTGTACAAATATATAGTAGTAAACATGTGCTTGACTATATAAACTTGACAGAAATAAATACCAGAAATAAATACCAATCGATAAACGTTCACAATACCTAATATATATTAACAGCGATCAGGAAGCAAACTTATCGAAAATTTTGGAAGAAATACAAATAGATAGATCATAGAATGTGCAAACTACTGAAGGAACGCAAACTGTCGACTGAAAATACTCATTGATATCTGAAATTCGCTGATAAAAAACACGATAAAATTGAAGTACAAGTAATATGTGTGTCATTTAGAAAAAAAAAAAAAGAAGTGATATCTTCTGCATCAAAATATTATGAAGGGAAAAAAACATACAAACACACCCGCATTGTAAATCAAAACTAGCGATAATAAGATTAACTGCCAAAGATAAATCAAGTGAACAATCGTTACAAAGAACAAATAAAATGAATCACTTATGGACCTGAGAGAGATCGGAGAGGAGAATCGCTGGAGTGACGCCGCTAGAATACGCAATGCAAGTCTTAAGGATCCGAGAAGCGATCCAGCTCCAACCTGGACCGTTTGAGTTCCCCCTTTCAGCTTCGTTTAAAATCGTCTGTGAAAAATCGATGAATTGTACGAACGGATCCTCTTGGTCCTCCGCCTCTCTGTGCTTTGGTCGATTGGCGATTTCAATGGCCGATCGTTCATACTCTATCATACTGCTCAGAATCGCTTGATCAGAGAGAGAGTTCATTTCCTTTCTTCGAAGAGGAGAGAGAAAGAAACGAAATAATGGACCCTAACTCATAGTGACTAGTGAGATCCATTGGCGGGTACTTATGGTTTTTTAATTTTAATCTTAAATTTCTCTTTCTGAACTTTGGCGCCGAAACAGTGCGCACAAGGCAATGCTTCTATTCCTACTCCTATTTATACAAACACCTGTTCGTGAAAACGTCGTCGTCCAATGTGAGTATGAGCGTTACACTTCAATCAACGCTGCAGTCCCGTTTACTTTGGGCCCACATATAGAACGTCGTCGTTTATGATGACTAATTACTTTATTTTATTTTACTATTTTTTTTTTCTATCTAGAGTATCACACCTAACTGTCTCTGTCCCTTATGTGCAACCTACTCATCAGGCGTGAGATTATTCAGAACTAAATAAAACTCGACTTAAAAATACCTAATAACGTTCATAATATTTGAGTCCAAAATCTCGTTATGGTGACTACCTTCACCTTCTGAGCACCACTAAACCAAGCTCCAGGGGCTATTTATTTTCTTGATTTAATGAGCTTTAGTTAGAGAGTTAACTCCTATATATTGAAAATGGGCCGACAAAAAATGGTTGGATTTCGTTTGGAAAAAAACATTTTGGCTTTTACTTTTATTTTGTTTTCACATCTAATTTGCTGAAACGAAAAAGTTCTATGCCTGATTTATACACGTTCAAATGTACAATTAAGTCAGTAACAACATTTATGATTTAATCACACTTCTTTCAAAAATTTCCTGCTTTGAAGTCAATAACACTTCTTTGGTTAATACACATCAATGGAGTAGCATGAACCTTAATGAATATAGTGGTGTAAATTTTAATCTGGGCTTTGCTGAAGCTGTAGCAGTTTTCCTCCCAGGCTGTGGCTCATTCCTTGGAGGGAGGAACATTTTCAAGTGTTGCCGTTGGCACATCAAGTTTTGAAGGGTCCAAATGTAACATTTCCCGAACAAATTTATCCAGATCAAACGCACTGCCACCACCGTCTTCAGCTCCTTGCGGCCCTGTTGATTCTTCGCCTCTAACCCTATTTTCAGCTCCTGGTGGTCCTGTGAATGAATCCCATAACTTCGTGTTTGGATTCTGATCCATATTTAGAAGTTTCCTTATGCTGTCAATTGCCGGGTCGATGATGTCTAAGAAACCCATAACCCACGAGGCATCATCAACCACTTCAGTACGCTGTTTCATACAACAAATCTTAAGTTAAGCTTCCACTTCAGAGGCTTGTAGCTCATAAATTACTCAGGATTAGTTATTTCTGGTACTCCGTTTTTTCAGTTTTCATTTGAAGTATTGTCTTATTGGTTTGAAAGTATCAAACTTCAATGGAATAGAGACATATCATGAAGAATTAATCAATTTGCTCGGTTTAATGCATGTAAGGGATGATGATGTGCTAAACTGCATATTTTTGAGTAATTAAACTCTGAATACTTAGCGATGGGAGATTCAAAAGTCTTTTGATTTTACCTGCTGGAAGTATAGATTACGGATTTCATCTGCACGAACTGCATTTCCTTGGTCTTCCTCCAAAGAAGCCCAAGTCATCCATGTCACGTAGCTCTGAGAATTTATGTTCAATGAAGATCTAAATAATCTTCGAGCTGCCGACAGATTGCCGAGTTTTTGCTCCAAAACACCCCAAGCCTGCAATATAGTTTCCAAGATACAAACGCAGTGATTTTTCATCTTGCAGAAAGTCATGCTTACTATACTGGAGACTTAAAGAGGAATCTGGGACAAGAAGATGGAGACTAAGTTTCGTTCTCGTTACCTGAAGGCACCGGGCAGCACAGTCAGTGGTAGAATCAATTGACAGAGCCTTTTGGTACAACTCCCTAGCTTTCGAAATATTTCCTTCTTTCCACTCCATCCATCCCCAAGCCTAAATGAGTGTAACATATAAGAGATGGAACTCATGAAAGATAATCGAGATACTCGCAGAGACATGCACATGTGTGAAACAGGAAACGTAGAGGCTCTCTTCATGGCAGACCTTAGACTGTCACATTTTAGTTCAGAAATTCATTTTAAGTTTCCTATTCTTTTAGATTCTAAAGATACGAGAACTAATCCAGCCATCAATTGCCACACCCTATAACACTTATTTCTTGACTCACTCCAATATGATGGTAGATTTTTTCTATTTATGAACAAGTCATATGAAATTCCAAGAATAAATGATAATAGTGTTTGAACTTTGAAGCTCAATTGTTTTAACTAATTCCCCATATCTCTTTCCTCTTAGGTCTGAGTTTGATTACGACAAGATTACTATGAGAAGCAGCAAAATTTGTGTTAAGCCCTAGTCTTATTCAATTAAGTATGATTTCCTCTTCAAAACTGGCAGATGGCGTTCAAGAGTTAAGTCCTCAGTCATAATCAGCACTAGGAGGATTCATCAGTCAAAATATTTTTGGGCCTAAGGAAATTTCGTCTAAATTAATCAGTCAAAAGTCTTGAAGAAAACATGTTTGGCAAGTAGCAGCCTCATGGATGAAGAACAGCGAAACATTTCAAAAGATAAGAGTCCGCTAAAATTTCTTACAATCCAGACTGGTTGGTGATTCGGATCAAATTGAGATGCCTTTCTGAACAATGTCCTAGCAAGATTAACACTTGAGTATTTGTATTCCAACAGTGCAAGAGACTGAAGGAGAACTGGATCTCGTGGATTTACAGCATGTCCAATTTTCAGAAGTTTCCTTCCTTTGTCAATATTTCCCAAATTTGATTCAAAGACTCCCCAGACGTGCCAGGCAAACCTATTCTTATGACTGGCTTGAACCGCTTTCTGAGAAGGAAACAGACAAGGCAGCAAAACTTTCAAATCAATGAAAGTAATCAAAGTTAAAACCTACAGCTTATTGAAGACATCAACAAGAAAAACGATGTTAATTCTCATTGCACGCCAATAAATGACGACATTCTAGATGAGTAATCAGAATTTGAAATGGAAAAAGGTTCAACCTCAAAAAGCTGCCTAGCTGCATAGTTGTTCTCCTGCTGTGCCTCCAGTTGAGCCCAGGCCTATGAAAAGAGAAATCAAGATACTAAAGAACTTTTCCTAACAAAACATAGCAAAACCAGGGAAAGATAAAAATGATTATGCCTATGCAAAAAAAGCTGTGTGGCAGAAAATCTTTTCTGAAAATGTATACTTACAAGCCAACTTGCACAGCTCTTCGCATTACATTTAGTTGCTTGCCTGAATAAATAGCGCGCTTGTTCATATCTCTTTGCTTTAGCTTCAAGCAGTGCAAGTGTTTGATATATGTATTCATTTCCACCACAGTATTTGAGACCTTTGCCTAGAAGATTTCTTGCCTTTTTAATGTTGCCCTGTTTCAGCTCTAACACTGCCCATCCATGCCAGGCTGCAGCATGCCTCTTATCAGCAACTGTTGAAGCATCAAACAGTTCTCTAGCCCTCCTAACATTGCCCATCTTGTTCTCCAGAACAGCCCAGCACTAGCACAAAGAAATAGTTTTGAGAAAGATTCCTTTTATCAGAAAATTACAATAGTAGACAATTGCCGCATGGCATTATATTGTTCTGGAATTACAACACCGGTGAAGATTGGCTAAAGACCAATTTAAACAATGTTTTAGTCAGGAAATAAGGTTGCACAATCTAAGGCCATTGGCAACAATGGCAATCGACTTGAAAATTGAGACATTAATCCCAAATCTAACCTGCCAAATGTATGGATTTTCTCCTTGAGTAGCCTGGCAACCTTTCTCGTATACGGCCCTGGCTTCACTAGTTTTAGATTGCTTAATCAAAGTCTTGCCTAACGCCACATATGATCTCCCATCTTCCGGCCAATAATTAATGCACTTCATAGTCCACATCCATAATCAGAGCAAAGACCAAATAAATATCCAAATCCTGACGAAATTCTAAAAGAATTTTCGTTGAAAGAAGACAAATACCTTCTGAAGTAATTTTTCAGCAGCTTGATACTGATAGTTCCTCGCCAAAACTTTAGCTCGATACAAAGCTAAGTCTAAATTCACTGTAAGCGGCCTCTCCCCAGAAACTGACTTTACTCTTACAGGCTCAAAAATAGGCATTTTTTTCGCAAATTTAGAAAGGTTAGCATCAAACGACAATGAAGAAGAAGATCGTTTCTCCTCCTCCTCCAAAATAGGTATGGTTTTTGTAAATTTAGAAAGATTAGCATCAAACGACAATGATGAAGAAGATAGTTTCTCCTCCTCAACATTATCATTCTCAGAATCTCCATTTCTTTCCTCTTCTTCTTCCTTATAAAACTCCATCACCGGCCGACGAACAACAAGCAGCTCCTCCAGGGATTTCTTGGCAGTCCTGATCTTCTCAGTGACCTCAATATCAAGTTCTTCATCATTATCATCATCCTGTGAGGGAAATTTTTGCGGGCTTTCTTCAAGCAGCGGCGGTGACGATGATTCATGGGAAGAAATGGGATTTGAGAGAGTATGAGAGGAAGATGGATGGAGGGTCTTAAACGGAATCGTACTCAAATTGAACTTCAAGGGATTGGAGTTGTGAGGGGGGAGGATAGTGTACTTTGAACTGGTGGAGGTTGAGGAAGGAGATGAAGAGGAGAATACATGCATTTCTCTGTTTCTATCTACACTCGAGCTTTAATGGATCATAACTATATGTGAATAATGTACCCTTTACATAGAAGCAGTTCAGTAAAACTTCTTATCATTAACCTGTAAATTAGTAGCAATAATTATTCCACTTAGCCATGCATAGAAAACTTGAAGCAAAATATTCTGCACAACTCTAAGAATACAGTAAACTGAGGAGAGGAACCCACTGGTGACTGGTGTTCGATGCGCCACATAAGTGAGCTTCTTGAGTGGCTTATACTTCATCTGCAAAAGTAGATTTTCTTGGCACGTGGAAGCCGTTTGTTGGTTGCACCGAAGGGATAAAGTAAAAGACATCAAGCCACCATTACAACACACCAACGCTCGCAGGATATTTAGAGTAACCCCAAATAGAAATTTCATGTTTGAAAATAATTGTCACTCTCAGTCTCAGACAAGAAGCCAATCCCTCCGGGACAGTCGTTTTATTTTATATTTTCAAAATAATTTTTATAAAAATTAAAATACAAAACAAAATATTTTTTCTCTTATATTCTTCAAACAACTTTTTCCTGCAATCTTTATTTTGAAAACATTAAAATCTAAAAAAAGACGACTATCCATATAGACCCACCTTCTAGCTGTTCTATTTCCATAAAAAACAGCACAAGCTAAAAAGACTGAAAACACAAAATGATGCTAACTGAAGAATACGATAAAGTAGAAAATGAGGATACAAAAATGCAGCGGAAATTTCCCTCCCTTGAAGTCCGCATACGGAAAACCTTAATGATGGATGCAAGGGTGTCGGACAATGTTTAAAACTGCAGTTGTACACAACACATTAACAATGTCCAAAATGTTAGCTATACCAAACCTTACTGCATGATATCACTAAAAATGTTGATTCAACACGAGCAAAAATACACTCTATTGAATGCAATGTATACTTCAGTATATGTCAACCATCAGAAAGGACACGTTTCTATTATAGATTAGCACTTCCCAAGTAATGAAGTTCAGTTGTGTTCTATATTATGAAGCTTCTTACTATTTTCTTAACTTGCAATCCATTTCCGCTTTCTCGCTGGTCTTTCTGGCTTCTTAGTTTCAATGGTTTCAACCTCATCAGCAGAAGGCTTGCCATTCTTCTCCGAGATATTTCTCAAAGGTTGCTTGAACCTCTCTCGTCGTTTTTCCATTTTGGCAATCATTTCCAGTATCTTAGGATTTTCACTTGAAAGATTCTTTGAGCCTATAGTGCTTGTTGTATCTTTGGACGCACAAGTCTTTTTCTCAGGTTCCTCGTCAAAATCTTTGGTGATTATCTGACCTTCTTCAATATCAGGAGACTCATTCCCCTTGGCATCAGGAAACTTGTGGAACCAAGCTGCATCGTCCAAAGTATAACTTCTGTCCTTGTCAGCTCGAACTATCTTCTCACAATGGGGTTCATCTAAATCCTTGAAAATTCTCCGATCTGAATGATCATTCCAGTCCAAGTACTCATACCTATCATTGCAAATTATACTTCCACCTTTGACACACCTAGAGGACTGCAGAGTGCATTGCCATCAGGAAATGTCAAAATAAGGATGTCCTACATTCTCAGATTAGGCAGAACAACCAGTGTGAAGAAGCACCGTATGAGATAGCATATATGACACAAAGGAAAAGAAATAGAAAAGGAACACACGAAGCCACTGCATGTATACAGAGGAGATCTTGCAAGAGCAGTAAAAGGATGTTTCAGAACATACAAAATGACAAGAAAATATGAAAACTACAGAGAATGAGATAATAACAATAAACCAGGAGACCAAATACCACGTCTATTGATTTAATGGACGAAAAATGGTTATCATATATACTTGGAACTCCAAAGACACAGGATCAATATACACATTCATTCTGCTCTAAGCTTTCAGAAATCATCATTGCAAACATTAAGAATGTGGGATTGATTATAGAGACATCAGAAAGTCATTCCTGCCACACTGGGTATATTTCACGACATGCATCATTTTATCTACTAAACCAACAACAAATAAGGATGTACAAAACACCCACCCAAACTCCATATTCACAGAAATGGGTGAAGAAATTGCATCTTAACCATTGATGAATCCCCCAGAAAGTTCAAGAATAGTGAGAGTCTTAAAATGGATATATAAAATGACATTTACCATCTTCCAAATATCCTGTGTAGCAAATTGCATATAGTGACAACACATTTAAGGAAGTTTGCAGGACGAAACATTCACAGGAACAATCAAAAGTGCTATCATTTCAACAGTGATATCAAGGGGGGAAAACTGGGACACAATTTCAAAACTTTCCCATTAATTCCAAGGGAACAAAGCAATGGAGAAAAAAATGAACTGTTCTAGAACCAACTTACATTGTGATGACATCAAGGGTGAAAATGAAACAATTATAAATAATCTTAATCAAATAATCTAGTTAAATTCCAAAGTTAGTGCAGAACAAGAAACATCTCAAATTGCAGATCATAAACTGGTATATGACAAGTAGTAAGCCAGTTTAAATATCATGGTGGCAAATATTCTAAAAATTAATGAATATAGAAAATTCGATGTATCACTCACACATCAGCTCTGCTCATTACTGATGCACATGTTTTTACCCAGAGTGAATGAAGATCAATTATGAAGGTTCTGGAATAACTAATTGCGTGTATCAAGGACTGCACCTAACTTGCATTGTCACACATAGACCAATCCAAGAACTTGCAAACAATTGAGATAAGAAAGCTTAAATATGTGGTACAAATGAATTTAAAATCAAAAAGAAGAAGAAGAAGAAGAAGAAACAAAGAGAGCTCTAAGAGAAGAAAAAAGGGAAATGAAAAAAGCAAATCAAACTTGAGTTGCCCAAAAAATGATAAATGCTTAGACATATATATAGGATAATACAAAGGTTTAACCTCAGTTTCCCCAACTTTACCTTTCTGTTCCCAACAACCATGTGTTTGTCAGTAGAGTTCTTGCTCCCTGGGTGTGTTGGTTCAATATATCTACAAGTAATATTAGAACTTTGAAGAAATTGACTACTATTATTGCCTTTTCTTAACATATTACATCTATGTTCAGATTCATAACCTATAAGCTTTGGTCCATGGCCATGTTTGGCATCAGATATCGTACTCCTTGAAGTCCTATTAAAATGATGCAATGTCCTCTCACCCTGGAAATCACTGTCCGCATGCCAAGAACTGTATTTGTCATCCTTCCACCGCAATACATCAGATTCAGGATACAGTCTTCTTGTGGCAAAATCATCCTGATCATCAGGATTTTCCATATATTCATCACTGTGAAAAACACCAGCACAAACACCAAATTTACTTTCACTGTACCTCTCAAAACAGTTATCTCTCATTCGTATACCTTGTCTGCCAAATATTTCACCTCTTGACAAAGAAACACCTTGCCCCCTTCCCCTGCCAACAGAGCGTTTTTCTTCATAAGACAGGAAGGAGAACTGTTTTCCAGTGCATCTCACTTTCTTGTCCTCACAATCTGTGAGCCTACAAGGTTCATTGATATTAAGTGGACTGTCAAATTTCCCTTTGCTTCTTACAGGGCTTTCAACTTCTCTTCTAGCATATGGAAACAGTCGATCATATTCAAGTTCTATAACATCTCTTTCCCTTTTGTCATTACGGATACATATATAATTTCCTTGCATGTACTTGTTGCAATAAGCTCTTTCAGGTATGAAGTTATTATTTGCCCTTCTCCTCTTAAAGTGAAGTTCCTGCAATTTACATTTTCTTTGAGTATGGTTTCTACTTTCTACAAATGGTGACTGCTCAGAAACGAACTGCCTTGGTCCATCATAATGGAGGGAATCCATCTCCTTGACAGATTGTCTACTTTCAAACTGATCCAAATTCTGCTCCAACCCATCATCCTCTGAGCTTTGTATTCTTTGTCCATGAAAATGGTGTTTTCCATTTATAATTTGCCTGTGAGGCAGATCTCTCTCATATCCAGAATCTAGGGGACCTATCCGATGAGGATTTCTAGCATAAGCATCACTAGACTGATAATCACAAAACTTTTCCCCTCCATGGTAGAAAGATTGCTTGGACCCCTGAGAGTACAAGAAATCTTCCCTTTTAGAGTAATCAAAACCATGATGCTTATTCCTCCGATTGAAATATCCAATTGTTGGATGAGGTAAGTCATGGAACTTCTCCAAATCAGAAACATACAAAGCATCCTGATAATCAAGGTAGCTCTTCAATTCACCCACTCTACTTGATTTCCTTTGGTGAAATTTATGATTTCTTTGGATAGGACATCTGCTTCTAGCAAAATATTCATAATCACCAGGTTTCACTTTGATATCATGGCTTCCTCTGTCTTTTGATGAATGATGATCATATTTGACACACTCCCGCACCTCTGACACTGAGTTTGGTGATACCCTCTTTGAATGACCATGAAATTCATCAGCCTCAACATAAGCGCCATTTCTGGATGTTAAATCATGACTCTGAGAAGGAGA
This sequence comes from Gynochthodes officinalis, assembly GCA_020080225.1. Lineage (NCBI taxonomy): Eukaryota > Viridiplantae > Streptophyta > Magnoliopsida > Gentianales > Rubiaceae > Gynochthodes > Gynochthodes officinalis. The sequence continues at coordinate 657,721 of CM034619.1, read as the reverse complement.
CTGACTAGGGCTATACTGACTGTGCTCACCGTAGGATGATTCTAGATCCTTTCTGCAAGATGCAGTAAGTGGTCTGACATTACTAACACTTTTTTTTGGATCATCAGAATATCTAGTTGCTTCAGAACTTCCATCTGAATTGCCTTCTGACACCTCTTGATAATGATGTTTATCTGCTTTAAAAACCTGAAGACTCCCACCGTTATCTGAATCCATACATGCAGGAATACAATCACAAGCAGATGTGTGTTTGATGCACCTGATCAGTAGAATTTATTACATCATTAATTAGTTTAAAAGCTAAGTGGAAAAATAATAAACTGAGACTCTGCTGGGTAAAAGCCAGGAACCAACCAATTAATATATCATCTGTGTGTCACAATTAAATTAAAAAATAAACTTAAAGAAGAAGAAGAAGAAGAAGAAGGAAGCAGCTTGCTCATCACACTCATGTGGAAGAAAGAAAAGTAAGTATTGAATAAAAAAATATAAGGGGTTTGCGTATGATGCTGACCATTTGAACAGTTTATACCTTTCAGGAACAGATTTTTGTGTTTCTTCTGTGGATACTTCCAAACGGGGTAGCTCATCTTCACTTGCACTACTAAAACAAAGCACATCTTGACCATCATTTCCAGTGACATCTCCTGACTCTTTATTATCAGCTGCTTCATGTACAACACTACTACTTTCGTCAACTGCCCCCGTGGCATAGTTTGGGAGGATTTCCTCAATATCCTGCACAGGAATCTTTACAAACAAATACAATGAGCACAAGAATATAACAATAGAGCTCCTGAATTTGGAGTGCTAATGAGCTACCTCTATGATAACATCTAAGTCCCGATCAACAGGATGCCTAACACCAACAGATGGTTGGCGTTCACCAATGCCTTCTTTTACCTTGATGGCTTTCCCCTTTGGCTGAAAAACCCAATAATATAATCATTTTTGAGCACTTAATTCACAAGAAATGGTTAGAAACTAAGATATATCAGAAGTACAAAAACTTCAATAAATAAGATATGACTAGTAAGCGAGTAATATATAAAAATTTCATGTTAATAATATCCTCTCTGCCTGCTGTTCTCTAGGAGAACTTTCATGACAAAGAGAAAGTGTTGTTCTCAGTTGGGACAGAGTATGGATTTCAGTTGCAGCCTCCAATGATAATTTGTGCTCAGATCTAACTTCATCTTGCTACAGATTTTTAAAGTTGCAAAATATCAAAAGAAAAGTCTATACATTTTGTCAAAATTGGTACATCATTATTGTAATAGGAATAGTATAACGGCACCTTAGTATAGCTCCAAGGCTTACAAGCTGGGTAACCATTAACTTCAGTTCTTTTCTCCCTGCACCTATCCTGTAACACAACCCAGAAAAAGGTTTTATCCAGAAGAATCCACATAGCATCAATGATTTAACAAATATTGACCTAGTTGAACACAGAAATTCATAACCTTAAAAGCAAATTTAGCTAGCCAAAACGAAGAACATTGATATATGCAACTCTGAATATGCAGAACTTAAAAGACAGGAATTTATTTACCAGATGATTGCAATAACATTTCCAGCTATCTTCATCAAAACCAAAATTGAAAAAATCTGTTATGTCAGCTCCAGGATGCCTCCAGGGCTTCCACTCCAATGCATCAATATTGACATCTAAAATAGTCCTAATTACAAGAGAAATTTGTCACAAACAATCAAGAATGCACATTTGCAGAAATCAAAAGAACTAGTACAGAAGCTTTATTAAAAGTATCATAAGTCTCAAAAAAACATTCAAGAAACTAGACGGCTATAAGATGATGCCATCTGAATACATAAACCAACCTAGAACGGGGCAGTGAGAAGTAATGCCAGCTTTGAGTTCCTATTGAGCTTGTGCCAAAATGGGGACTGCAACTTTTGTCCTCCCAGTTATCTCTAACTGAAGTGAAGTAAGAAACTGGTCCTGCTGATCCATTGCTTTTCATATTATTTGAAAATATTGCTGAGTGAGATCTCATGTGCTACAGAACAGAAACCCAATATAATTATCATCAGGCACCATTTAGTGAGTTAAAAAGATTCATGGTACCAAACAATTAGATTAAAACATTTGTGTTCAACATAAATTTTCACACTGGAAACAAGATTTGTTAAGGCACAGAAAATGTTTTTGATAACAATTACAACAAGCTTTTTCCTCAAACACAAAGCGCATAAACAGGAGTGTGAAGCAGGCATTTTCTTACAAATTAGACACTATTCAACAAATAAATCATTAGACAACAAATGCATAATATGAATGCAGCATCACATTCCTGGCATATGGTTCACACATTAGTTATTGCCAGCCCAAACAACACAATTCCATATAACATGGAATATAGAAACAGAAAATATACATATAAATATGTGTGTGTGTGTATATATGCACAGACAGTAGTTTTTCTTATCGCAAGTAACTTTACAAATGTATGAGTGAAAAAATCCATTAATCGTGGCCTGTACTTTTCCAGTTCCATCCTTCAACTTCCCAGTCACGTGAAACAATATTACCTTCTAAGTTGAGTACATAAGCCACACTATTTTAAATCTTTAGTAGGCATTCAGCAACAGACGTTTAAAGTTGCAGTATAATTTTCTCGCAAATCCCAATTTTGGCAATAAACCTTATCCTTCTCACTGCAAATCCCACATACCATAAAAAGATAAGAAAAAAGGAAAACATAAATTTTGATGGAAACGCCACACCTTAACCCGTGCACCATAACCACCACCATAGCAACCAAATTTCCCTCCACAGCATCCGACGCCACTCTCCATTTCATCGTTCCCCTCATCAACCTCCTCACCTCCATTTCCATCCTCATTATCATACCCTCCCCCTATGTTCGCTGCATTAACCTTACAATTATAATCAAAATTATCCTCTTCATTATCATTCAACACTATATTTAAATCATCCTCGCTCTCGCATTCGCTTTCGCTTTCACTCTCAACCTTATTTTCACTCCCATTCCAATCTCGCCCTCCCTCCACCACCGCCGCCGCCCGCTTTTGCTCTTCCTTAGTCTCATTTTGCTCCGAAGCATCGGTATTTTGTTTTTCCTGGAGCAATTTATTCAATGTTCGGCTCTCTTTGACCTCCAAGTCTGTATAGAGATCTCCGAAATCATCATCCTCGTCGAATTCTAACATCTTAGTTTTGTTTCTCGAATTTTGCTTAAACCCCAACAGAATGCTTAAACCCTTGCAGTCAATAAACGAGCCAGTGAAAAAGCCATAGTCACAAAGACGGCGGGAACCGTATCTCACGATTCTCACCTCTTCTAGTTCTTACTCTATTAATTTATAGGAAAATACTTCGGTAATTCTTCGTGTTATGGAGGGTAAAAGCGGCACTTTAGAAATAAATATATCCAATGGTTCATTTTACTTGTATTTTATATATAGTATTTTAGTGTTGCCAAAGAACTTTTTTTTTTAATGATTTACTAAAAAAACTATAAAACCAAAAAAAATCACTTTCAAAAATTTGTTTTGTGCCAAAAAAAATTCATTTTTAAATCTGTATCATGATTCGGATTAAGCTGAGCCGCTCTAATCTTGAATCACATGGAATGTTACCCCCCACAAAATATGTATTATAGTAATAATTGTGGGAATCCATCAAAATTTACTTTAGAAAATAAAAGTGGAAATCTGCCATCACTTATGTCTCCCACCAGTATTAATTTTATGTGAAGTAGTTTGTCTTATTTCCGAATTTGAAATATGGAATTTGGAGTCCGTCTTAAGTAAAATTTTATGTCCGTGTCTGAAGTCCGAGTATTATATAGACTTTTGGTTTAATTTTTTATTTAGTGGTTAATTGGCCATGATTATTAATAAGAACTTATTGAATCTATCATTTTAACTCATAATAAATTAAAAGTTACTCTTATTTGTCTGTCAATCGAGCTGTAAGCATAGTACAAAAAAAGTACTTTAACGGTAATCCATTGATTTTTAGGTGGAATTGCCACAATATGGACATTTGTCTTAGCAACAATTATTGCTAATGAATAATGTAATAGATACTTGAAATTTATGATATATAGTAAATCATTGGCTATTGCAATGTACCATTAGAGAACTGTTACAAAGCAGAAACAAGAAGTTTGCAACCATCCTAAGGAACTGTTGCATTTGCAAAACACAATGGTCTCTCTCCGCGATCCCTCGATCCAACATGATGGTTCAGAGCTGCAACGTCACCAAAACCAACAAACAAGGCTGCCAGTACTCCCCATTACAAATATTACAAATTTGCAACAGCAGGCATGACTGCAAAACTTTCCATATCCATAGGCAAAACCATTGCGTGCGCTTAAGAAATATGAGAATATGACCAGGCTCCGAATTTCATTCTGCGGACGTGTGTAAGAATCGATGCTATAACCACACCACCAAAAACCAATGCACCTGCAGCAACATCACAGAGAAAATGTTGTACATATACATGGACCTGATCGTATTGACGTCTGGGATTTTGCAAAAGGAAATATTGAGAGCTGCTAACCTGCGGCTCCATAATTTGTTTCATATGATCTGTGTACGGTACCTACCAAGAAGAAAAGATTATCCATTTCTATAATAAAAGAGTTTAGGTATTGAATCAGAAGACCTGATAATGTTTTATTACAGAAACTCATCCTCCGGGCTGAAGGGATTATGGACAACAATAGTAGAAACTCATCAATTGACAACTATACATAATTGAATCATATTTTACAATTGATCTCAGTTTTTTTTTCTTTCCTAATACTACTAATTGATGCACGAAAGTGTTGCCATATTATTTTATATTTTTACATCCTCGAAATAAAGTTATAAGACAAAATTGTTTCAAAAATGTAAAATTCATACGAGATGAATTCTTTCCTTAAAAGATTGAATAAAGTAAAAATTTTATGTCAAATTATTTAGTTGAAATTTCAAGCAAGTTTGATATACATGAATCGAAGGCATATCAAGAAATGAATTGAATTTAAATGCAAACAATGTATTACCAGAATCATGGCAGTGAAATGGATGCTGTCCATCACTGCAAAAGCAAACGAATTTCTGGGCGTACCCAATGGCTTTTTGCCCACAAAATCCTCCTGTGGTCTCACAGGGATTGACATGCACTATCGGGTTTCCATGTCAACTTGAACCCTTCAAGCAATGCTGTGCCAAAGCCCATGGCCAATAGATCATCACGAAGATCAACCTTACTCTGGATAACAGCATCCTTCACAATGGATTCACAGTATTTCTCCCAGTCAAATTCAGGAATAGCGCCATCTAAGAAGACATAAGAACGCTTACCCTCACGAAACCGCAGGCACTTTATATCCTGAAGTGAAGGTGGATATAGAGAGCAATTGTAGAAAAAGTGAATGATTTTGTCGTCACATGTATAATTCATCAATAAACGAGAAGAATCTAAGACAACATCATGTGGCGCAACAGGACATTTTGGATCGTTTAAGCCATCAGCATAGGTGATGGTGAAAGTATTTTCGGAATTGTTGAAGTTTTTAACCTTGTACAGATTGTTTGAGAGGCTGATGATCGGTTCATTGTCCTTGCATGAGAGGTCAAAACCTTGGTAGCCACAATACTCAGGTTGTTGGCTTTGTTTCCAGAAAGGGTAGCCAATCCTGAGGCCATTGCCACAATCAAATGAAGGACAATAATGGGTGGAAGAAGAAGTTAATGGTTTTGCAGCATAGCAGCAATTGATAAAGCAAGTGTAGAGAAGAGTGATGGTAAAGAGGAAGAACAAAGTAAGAAGGCCATGAGGAGTTTCAGAGGCCATTCGATCAACGCTTGATTTTTTTGAGTGACGAAATTTTTTGTTAAACTATGAACAAGAATCTAGACATGAAGTCAATGAAGTAAGTAGCTATTTATCATGAATAAATGGCATTCGATACAAAATAATGACGTAAAACATCACGTTACAAATTGATTGATTAATTCCAGTAAGTTAACCAGGTTGCTTTCCTATCATCATGCGCGTTTTAAAGATTACTCAATTTGTTCTTAGGTGGAACAATGGTTACTTATTTTCACTATGCATAGGTTGAAATAATTATAATTTTCTACATGAATAGATTTGGAATTGGATTATCAAACTCCTTAATTGTTCGACTTAATTAATTTTAAATTTACTGACCTCTTCATTTGAAACCATTTCAACATTAATACATTTTTTACCCATAAAATCTATTGAATTGAAATATAAATTATTTTTTAAAAAAATTCAATGGCCCATGAATGAAAAAATATCACATGCATTTACTGTATTATTATCTTTAGTATAACAATTAAATTACATAATTTTCCTTTTTTAGTCTCCAAGTTGTCTCCTCGAGTGTATAATACTACCGGGTACAACAATGTATAAAATATTTTCTCCTGCTCTACAAATGCACCAACTTATTTACCATCATTCCAAAGTTTACAATTCCAATCCCTCAAGCCAAAAGTGTTTAAAATGGCAAGTTTTGGGCTTCAAATGGACCTATCAAAAGAGACCTTAGGCTATAACCATGGCAAAATGGGCTCCAAATATATAGGCTTGACAATGCAACAACATATTCTTGAGTTAATATTATTTATCTTTTTTGAGATTTTGACTTTTATTAAATTAAATTTCGTAATTTTAAAAATAACAATTGACCCTCTTGATTAACCGTTAACCTAAATTACTTAATTGAAATTGGTAAAACGATGAAAAAATCGCCAAAACTTGTTAAAAAAAGATGAAAAAATAGCATGATTTTGAAAATTTATGCGCAACTTGTATTGCACTTATGAAGAATTTTGTTTTTTGCTTTACTTTGTTCTTAAATTCAGATTTTGTTTAAGGTTTTTTCACTTTTTTGCCAATTTCATTTAAATAACTTGGGTTAACTATTAGTCAAAGATGCCGATTGTTATTTTTCAAATCACAGCGTTTAATTTGATAAAAGCTAAAAAAAAAAAAAAGAGGTAAATAATATTCACTCTATATTTTTCTATATTTTTCTGTGCTATACTAGCAAATTAATCTCGATTTTTTTTCTTTGCATGGGAATGTGGGTTTGATTGTTGTCACGAGACCTTGGAGAATGGCCTACAAATATAGGCTTCTCACATAACTGGGAACTGATTTCCTTTCTGATGCATACGTATAGATGGCTTTAGGTTTTCAATTGTGGTAATTTTTTCTATCTTAAAGAATATTGCCAACTGCAAAGGCTTCCATAGGGGTACTAGTCTTTGGCCTGTCTGTATCAAATCAAAGGGCATTAATGTGGTGGACTCTAAGAAAAACAAAAAAATAAAAAAAATAACTACCAAAGGAGCCAAAATAATTGAAGGACGAAAGGAACTCCAAGTCCAAGTTCTGAGATGCGTGCGGGAAAGTAAAGCCCAAAAGAAACTTTGTTGACCATAGTCAAAAATTCTTAATCCAAACGTTAATTTATTATGGGAAAGAAAATGATCCGTACAAATGATTCTCGTTGATTTTAACATTGAAATCCTCAACTTGCCGTAGAAAAGATTGTGTTTTGTCATTGACTATGCCATATATAATATGCCTTATACCAGAAGCTGTTTACCATAAATTACTTCCTCTCCAAGACTTTAAAAGTCTATCATTATTAAGTTAAAAAGAAATCCCAATAATTAACATGATGCCTTGCTCCTCTTCTTCCAAGACTACCTTGATTAAAGTGAAGTTTAATTGTCTGATAAGAATAGTTCTAAGTAGGTAGAGCTTGCGGGGCATCACAGTCAAACAAGAGAGGTATTAGCTAATACACATTTGGTACGGTCATGTATAGAGGGATTTTTTGCTATTTTAATACAAGTGGTTTTTCTTTCTGTTCATCTCGTCTTGTCATTTGTTTAGTATGAAATTTTGACACAATGCCATGAGGTTGGATTTTACAAGATGAGTGAAAAATGCACTCTCTATATAGCCAGTCTGCCTTCACACACTTCGTTTTCACACAGTAAAACTGTTCTTTGATTTGTGATTCATTTCAAATTTATCATGTGGACGACACTTCGTATGAATATATATCATCACATTTTAGAGACAAGCCCCCATTCCTTTCCAATTCCTAGTGTTGACTTTGAGCTAGAAGACTGGAAGTGAATCTTGCACAATAGTATAAGCTTGAGCAAAATTTCCATCATGAGGATTGTTCATATTGTTATTTTATGCTTCTTTGTGGTAATCATTGTACTCTGCAGCAGCCAACTTCATTCACGCAAATCAGGTACTTCAACTGAGAACCCCTGATTGTGTGGGACAAATATTTTTACTTCTTCAGCTCATTTCAACCTCATTTTATGTTTTATGTAGAACCAAACAAACTTACACTTCTTGTTTTCCTCTTTTTTTTTTTCTTATTCATAGATAAGTTATTCCGAGAAGATGTCAACAGAACAACTGGTGAACCTGACAAGGCATATTTGAAGCACAGGAAGATTTTCATACATGGTTTTAAATTTATTCTTTGCTCTCAATTATCTATTTTCGCCATTTGGGATGTTTTTTGATTAATGGTAAATTTATCATCATCAGATTATTGCACGAACAGGGATATTAGCATTTCGCAAAGCATGTATTCGACATCCGGGATCCCACAGTTCATAGTGCAAATTGTGAATACGTGTTTATCTGGTTGCGCACCTTCCAAAATTCACTTGCATTGTGGATGGTTTGCATCAGCAAAGATAGTTAATCCAAGAACTTTCAAGAGACTCTCTTATGATGATTGCTTGGTTAATGGAGGCATGCCTTTAAAAACCAGTCAAATTATCAGATTCACCTACTCAAACTCATTCATGTATCCCCTTGCCTTCAAATCTGCCAAGTTTTGCTGATCCCACTGATAACTCAAGAATTTAATTCCTGAATTTCAAAATTGTCCCTTCTCCTATTTCTTTGGATTCAAATAGAACTTTTGGGAGTCAAAAAGTTAATGTTTTGAAATGGAAGACCAGACCTGACAGAGGACTACAATGGTGTTTCTTTTGCAGTGTGTGTGCTCTCATTTTTCAACCTAACGTCCCTTTCTTTCCCTCAAAAAATCCAACATAATTCAGAATAGTGAGAATTCACAAGAGATAATTCAGGGCCCGTCTGTTGTCTGCATTACTTTCACTTTGTCCCGTCTTTTGTGAAGACCATTGATGCATTCTTAAGGAAACAGTCAGTATGGGGTGGACCAGAGTCAGGCCAAGTTGCTAAAATGACAAAAGCAGCACTGCTAGGATAAAGAAAGGAGCAAAATTATGGAGGGTTCTCTTTCTCAGTTTGTTTTATGATCGCGAGTTGTCACCTTCGATCTGACATGGACTAAATTTCTGTTTTATTTTCATTTTTCATCCGAAGGCACGAGACTCAGTTTTCTTCTGTAATGTATGCAGGGAATGAAATAGTAAAGTCGAATTAGTACTTGTTTCCTATTCAAGAAATTTTAAGGATAAAACTTCAAAGTAGTTTCATTAATTGCAAGGTGCATAAATTTTCCTTCCTCTTCTGTTAAAATTTACAAATTCCCTTTTTTAACTGATGACAAATGTTTTCTCTACTGAAGTTTGCATGTCTTTGCCTCGATCAGCTCTTCAATTCCCATATCAATAATTGAGAGAAGGGTCTTATACCTTCGGGCAACAAACTAGTACTAAAAATTTCAAGCAGACTATGTATAAACTGTCAATTACGTTCAGACCACAAAATCTGAATCGTTAACAAACTAGTACTAATAATTTCAAGTGGACTATGTATAAACTGTCAGTTACGTTCAGACCACAAAATCTGAATCGTTTGTAGAAGACAAAGGTGGAAGAGTTCTCAGCTTTATTGCCCATAAAGTTTGCTCTGTCTATCTTTTCTGTTCAAATTTACAAAGGTAAGACAAATGCAGGTTTCATGCAATTCACTACTTAAAAGGTAGGTTAAGGGTTCCAGAATGAACAGGTTTCGTGCCATTGCAGTTCATGCAGCATCACAACAATGGAGATTTCACAAAAAGAACTATAAGCAGTAGGAATATTTCCTTAATACTATTGAATAAAAGAAGCATTTTAACTGTCAAGCGTTGTTTGTTGGATCACTAGACTTTTGCTATAAATACTCAAAACAATTTGACTTGATAAGTTGATCTGAATCTACTAGCTTTCAGAATCATCAAAATAGTCGAAGACGCCAAAGAAGAATTGAGATCTAACAAAAACAGAAAATTTATTAGTACTAAATCAGCCGGCCTGTAGCCCTTCAAAATTTTTAGTTACATCTAATATTCTAATGGATGCCAAAAACCGAAGCTAATTCACTGATGCAGCAAGGTATAACTACAGAAGCAATTTGCTCCGCCTATCTCCCTTGTGGATTTATTATCTGTGAGAAGATTAAGTTTGAGCTGTTATCCCCAGCTTCCTCATTAATTTTATACTCATCTTCAATGGTCAGCAATGTTTCATGCCTGGCATAAGCATCATTTGCTCCCTTTTCAGCCACCATTTCTTGTCCATCAGGGTTGTTTTGTAACTGTAGCGCATATTCAAGATTCCAGAGTACAGCACCCATTGAAGGGCGAAGAATTCCTTGTTCGGACAAGCATTTAACAGCAATTTCTGCGAAGTGCTTCAAGCATTCGGTTGTAACCTCCCCCTTGATATATGGATCAATAATATCATCAATAACACCCCTAGCATGACATTGTACTGCCCAATCTGCTAAACTGACTTGTTCTTTTGGAAGATTAGCATCAAGAGCTGGCCTTCCACACAATGCTTCAAATAGGACCACTCCAAAAGAATACACATCCGACTTTTCTGTCAATTGCTGTCTACGGAAGTATTCTGGATCCAAATACCCAAAACTTCCTTTCACCATTGTACTAACATGGGTTTGATGAACATTCATACCTGTTTTGGAGAGTCCAAAATCAGAAACCTTTGCCACCCACTTTTCATCCAGCAGAATGTTTGTAGTTTTCACATCCCTGTGGATGATTGTATACTTAGCTCCAGTATGAAGATAGTGAAGGCCTCTTGCAGCACCAATGCATATGTCCAGTCTTTTTATCCATGTAAGTGGTGTCTTATTATGCTTGTAAAGATGCTCTCTCAAAGTTCCATTAGCCATGTAGTCATACACCAATATCATCTCATTATCTTCTTCACAAGCCCCGATAAGAGAGACCAGATGGCGATGTCTCAGTTTTGAAAGCAAATCAATCTCAGTTTGAAACTCATGGACTCCTTGTTCTGAAGAGGGATTTGCTCTTTTGATGGCAACTTCAATACCTCCATCAATAAATCCTTTATACACCTTTCCAAATCCTCCAACTCCAATAACCCGGGACTCATCAAAATTCATGGTTCCATGTTTTATCTCAGCCAAGGAGAAGTGTCTGCAAAGGCCTCCGCCAATATTTAAAATTTGACTGCTGCCGCAACTCTTGCCTGAGATTGTTGTCCCAGTTTCTGTAGTGCGAGAGCTGCCATAAATTGCCAACCAACCTGTTACGGTTGTACTTCCTCTATCGGCTATCCTCCTTCGACGCCAAAGAAAAGCAAGAAAGCCCAAAACCGTAGCAACACTAATTAATACTCCCAAAACTGCCGCAATAGTGGTGCCAATTTTGCTATATTTTGATGGTGCAAATGGACTTTGCTTCTCAGAATCGATTTGAAGTAGTGATGGCACGGGATTTGGACCTGCCAAGTTCCCTTTCGTGTCATTGATCTTAAATACCTCCAATCCATTAAGAATAGCATCATAAAACTCTGGTTTGGATGTTTCGTTAGGTTGCAGAGCCACCCATAATTGTTCATCACCACTTTGATCATTCATATATATTATAAAATCCTTGTAAACTGGCACTCCTCTTGCATTTGTCCATCCAATCACGTCTGCATCCGGAAACGCTGTCTGGTTGTTAATGAAGATAGCAAACACCCTTTGATTAACTTTTGACATTTGATAGTCACAGAAATGGAACCTTACAAGATAACTGAAGTTGGCATCAACTTGAAACACCCAGGTAAGGTTGAAATTTTTATTAACCTTTGCATCTGGCCCCATTGACCTTGCAGTATCATAAACATTAACAGGAGCAATGTACTCGGGTAAATCAGCAGGATATTTGATTGTCACATTGTTATCAGCCTCAGAAGTGACCCCAAAAGCCGCACCAAACAGATAAGGTGAATCATCATACCATGTCCTGCTAAGCCCAGAGTCATTACTTGGTGGAATATACTGTCCACCAACATTTAGCCTAACTATTGTCTGCATAGTATTATTTTGTACGTCCATTGATTGATCCGAAAACCCCACCACAGGTGCGGAACTGAAAATTTCTGGCGTTGAAATTATCTCAATGCCATTGACAAAAGCAAAAGATCCATCATATGCAACAGATGGTGTAAAGGTGAGATTGAGAATGCCAGACTGAATTGGTAAGACACTAAATTCTCTGACAATATAAGCCTGTGTAAGTGCTTGGGCCGTGATTGAAGCACTGAAGTTATTAAGAAGTTCGAAATCACCAGCAGTTACAGAAAAAAAACCATTTGAAGAGTTGTGATTATTGTAAGAAGAAGGATAGAAATGAAGGTGAATCCAGTGGCGAGTTTTAGGTGAAACAGAGAAATGGTATGTGGATTCTGAAGTGAAAATTCTGGCCGTCATGTACGGAATCCTGGAAGGCAAGGAAGGATCTTGGGATTGAGCTGTGGCAACAATTGAGTTTTCAGAAGATGTAAGGAATTCAGAATCAGGAATCCAATTCCTCCCATTATCATCTGGGGAGCTAGTTGAAGCACCACAAGCCAACACAAAGGAATCAGGGCTTGACGCATTGCTACCACTAGCTGAATGGACTTTATTCACAATGAAAGTACAGGTGATTCCCAGAAATAAAACATGAATATCAAAATTCATACCTGGAGGTGAATTTCCTTATCAAAGAAACAGAAAGGAAGAAGGTTGAAAGGAAGTAATGGCTATACAAGAAGGCCGGGAAATGAAACAGGTTGCAAACAAACTGGAGGCAAATAATTATCTTTATTGCTTGATATGAACAAAAAGATGTATACTTTCTGGAGGCTTGCACACCCTTTGGCTAAAGATTCATAGTGGAATTGTTCAGAGCAAACATTAACATATCCACATTCTCACCATGAATTTCTTCTCTTGATCAAGCAACAAGAAATATGGCCATAATGGCAATTTCCTGTGCCATTTGATCCAATTGAGCGCATTTAGCATATTTTCTTTTCATAACTGTAATTTTTTGGGTACCTGTTTTCGGAGGTAGCATTATTTTTGTGCATTTTTGGTGCCTTCCTAATGTGGATTGATGAGAGTTTCGGAATGAAAGGAATGTTGAGGTTGTTAGAGGAGAATGGGGAAGAAAGTAACGCCTGAAGAGTGTAAGCTGTTTATGGCATTGATTAGTTAATTACTGCATAAGTTTGGCGCCATGAATTGTCGTTTCTCTTACCTGGCCCCGTGTGGGAAAAGATGAGAAATCAATGCGATCATTTTCCAAATATAGTCTAAGGTAACTACCAGTAAGTTAATAGTATATTGAGTATTACAATTTGGTGGCAATAAATGGTAAGCACTTGGAAGCCACATTAATTATGGAGGGCATAATTACAGTGCTTTTCCAAAAATACGTTTTTGTGCTTTGTGATATAAAAATTCTTTTAAAAAATTTTTAAAAAAAATTATCTAAAAAACTTAAAAACATATTTTAATATACAATTCATATACCCTTAATTCATTTGTTTGCATTATTATTAGGGTGTAGCCATTGTGTTTGGTTTTTCCTTGAGTATTTCATTTTATTACCTTTATTTTATTAATAGAGAAATATTTGCAATCCACAAGTAGTAGTGACAGAACAGCTATTGTGAGATCAATTATGGTCCAATTGCAAAGTTCCTTTTTACAGCCCTTTACTAAAGCTTCATCAATTTCCATGTTGAACTCATAAAATTAAATTAACTATTGAGTATATCGACTTCATCTTTAGTTTTAATACAATAACTCAATAAGAAAAATAATAATAATTCTGACCCTTAAATTGTGCGTATTTTGTTCTACCAATTTGATACATTTACCATAAATTTATGCATGCCGCAGCCATCTTCTGGTAAAATGAGTTCTTTTTCACTATTGACAATGGCATTAAGCTGCAATTTCTTACATCATTTCAAGTTTTAACTACCCCTAAACCAAAACTAAGTTGGTAAGCCTGCCAGTAATAAATTGCGAGAATAAGACGTCCAAGTCTGCTAGAAGTTGGAAAAAAAAAAAGGCCTGCTAGAAGTTGACCCACCAAAATCCCATTTCTTCATCATTTCAAGTTTTAACTACCCCCAAAACCAAAACTAAGTTGGTAAGCCGGCTTAGTAATAAATTGCTAGAATAAGACGTCCAAGTCTGCTAGAAGTTGATCCACCAATCAAATGGCAATCTGTTACAGATTGCTTGAAGAATGAACTCACTGGTCACTCTGGTCCAACAATTTATATCAGACAAAGGTCCATATCAGACAAGGCATTTGCTTCGATAACAATAATCGATCTTACTCTAACAGTCTTAAAAAACTTAGTATATGAATGTTAATGCAGACATAATCATCCATATGCAAAGCCATCCCCAAAGACATGCCTAATTTTCTCTGCTTTGCCACCTCCCCTTTACTGCCTCTTCTTGCTCTGCCTATCGTTTATTGGGTCACAACCCTTCCTAGGCGTAAACCAAAGAAAACCAACCTCGTTTTCTATGTCCATGACAACTTTACTGGGCATGACACTTCTGCCATCACAGTGGCCGGGAAAAATGGACCGATGACGAGTGTGTTGCAGTTCGGCACGTTAGTCGCAGTTGATGATCCAGTTACTGAAGGCCCAGATCCTAATTCTAAAGAAATTGGAAGGGCCCAAGGTTTGTACATCAATTCTCAATTGGATGGCAAGGGATTGCATTTGGTCTTTTCTGTGGTGTTTACTGAAGGAGAGTATAAAGGGAGTACTTTGGAAATTCAAGGAGCTGATCCTTTCTCCATCAAGGAAAGAGAATTTTCTATTGTATCAGGGACTGGTTTTTTCAGATTTGTTAAGGGATATGGGATCATGACAACTGAGTTCATTGACATACCAAATTTGAGGGCTATTCTTAAACTCGATGTCACAGTCAAGCATGATGAATGAACTCCAACAATAAGAATTGGGTAGAAGCGCCAATTCTGTCTGCAGCTGAGTGATCATAAACTCCAACAATAATATATGGTCTTCTACGTTTTTTCACTTCTTATTATTATTATTATGAGGAATTGTACTTTTTAAACTCAGCAGAGTGATTTGTCGATGTCATTTTCTTCTACCTTAATTCTTAATTCTTGCCACCAGCACTTTGATGGTGTAAAAATCAGCAAAATTCTTCATTATTATTTTTTTTTTGGGAAATGAATTTTACATGGAGAAGAAGCTGCTAAATTTTAATAAACATCTCTCAAATTAGCCTTGTAAAAAGAAAATACTCAAAGTAGTTAGAAACAGTGTCAATCAAGCTCCAAGTCATGCAAGTAAAATTATTTTTATTCCAAAAACCCAAAAAAATAAAAAATCCACCACATGAAATCCATTTTATCTGGTTAGTGGACAGACCATCATACATTTCGCGCAAGACATCAACGTTCTGCGAGTTCTACTCCTAGTATGCATATTTAACGTTTTCTAGCACTCTTAAAACTGTGTAAACTAAAGAGAGCTATAAAATCCCATTTGGAAAATATCTTTGTTGGATAAGGAAGACATTACCATCTTTTTTTTTTCTTTTTTCGTTTTTCTGGTTTCTGCCGGCAATGCGATGGCTTTCAACTTGTCTTCCTGCGCTTTGCTGAATCCACGTACTCCCAAAGGTCTCTCTTTATCCCACTCTTCAAACAGACGCCGAAAGAACAACTTGAAATTCGATCAGTGGATTTTAAGCATTGCTCTGTTGTATCTAACAGTTCGGCAGAATACAAGCAGCAAAAGAGACGGCCTTGAAAAAGTGAGGAACTTGATAACAAGAATCGGAATTCCTTCAATAATTACCTCTCCGCATGAATCTCTCCGAAAGGGCAATTGGGTTAAGCTCATTTGTGGTGCTAGTTTTGAGGATGTTGCTGATATTAGGAATCTCTCATTGGTTTATACTCTTGCTGGAGGTGAGAGAATATGTGTGCGTCAAAGACTGATTCTTTGTAATTTGAGATTCTTTGTAGTTTATATAGTTTGCTATTTTGTATTCTTTTTTCTTGGTAATTTGAGATTAAGAAATTCTGCTTGTTTTTGTGGGAGTGTATTTAGTTGATTGCATTGATTGTGCCGCTGAGGCATCAGTAGTGACTGCTGTAAATGAAGGGATTGAAGCTGCTAGAGCTATTGTTCCCATTCGTAGGCCTTGGGTTATGGTCAGCGTTAATGATGATGAGGATCCTCATTTCCGTAAAGCTGGTATTGTTCTTCTGATTCTTGGACTACATAGGAATACTATGATTCTTTGACATTATACTATGCTAAACATTCAAGAGAACATGTTCTTTGACTCTGTGGTAAAGATTCAGGAAAACACGTTCTTTTGGCTTTAACTGCAATTTTATACCTACTGTATGTGGGGAGTTCCCCTAACTTATCCAAAAACTTTTTAAAATCAATGCTGCTAGTAATGCTCAATGTAATTGATTTTGTGGGAAGTAAATTCTGAACAATTACTTCTTCAGCAACTGGTTACAGTTTTAGAACAGCTCAAATTTTTTGGGCATATTTAAGTAGTACGCTAGACATGATTCATTACCAATGACAGAATTTGATCCAAATGATTGTCCACCGGATTGCTCAAGACCATGTGAGACTGTATGTCCAGCTAATGCCATACTAAGTGCAAGCACACCTGGTGGACTCGAGGTTCTTTTCCATTTTATTATGTGATGGATTATAGCTAAGCTTCTCGAAGAAAAAAAAAACACCGGTTTATCAATGGATTATTTTCTGATGATTTGAAACTGAAGACTACATCTATGAGCAGGGTGGAGTGCAAGCTGAGCGCTGCTATGGCTGTGGCCGTTGCATACCTGTTTGTCCTTTTGACAAAATAAGTGAGTGTCAAAAGACTTATGCCTGAATTTTTATGCTTTCCATGTTTGCAATACTCCTGTTTTTGGTAAAAGCTTTTATTTGTGGGATTATTCATTACAACAAACGGCTTAAATAACTAGGGGCAATTACATATATACGAGATGTCACTACCACAGCTGAACTTCTTAAACGAGCTGATGTTGATGCCATTGAGATTCACACAAGTGGAAGGTAAACATAAAGCTGTCAAAACTTAGGGTATATTTTATGCATCGTGGATAATTATCAGATTGCCGCTGACAGAGTCATGGTGGAAGCTAAGTGGACACTGCAATTTAGAGTATGTTTATAGTCATGGTTGTGCAATCAGAATTAATAAGTTTAACCGATTTGAAGAAATTACCTGAATTTTTGTTGTAAATCGCAAGTTCATTTTTTCATCTCTGTCAATCACAAACTGATGCTTTGATATTGTGCAGTGTCTGAGGCAATGTCTCCACAATGTACATATATAGCTATTAATTAGGGAGCTGAATGTACTGTACTTTTTTTTTTTTTGGGGGGTAGGCATGCAAGTGCTTTTCAAGAACTTTGGAATGGTTTGGAGGATTCAATTAATTATTTGAGGCTAGTGGCAGTAAGTACAGGTTCTGCTTTTGTTATTCTTCTGATTTGAGGCTGATTATTGTCAACGGAATATGGTACTTTGATCTTCAAGAAAAATCTAATCCACTTCCTGTTCAAATGCAGGTTAGTATGCCTGATATGAAATATTTAACAATAGCTACAATGAACACTCTGTATTCTATCATGGAATCCAACCTAAGTTGCAGCAACTTATGGCAGGTGCAAGGCGTCAAAAACCACTCTATGAAATTTGTCAATGATTGTAATCATTTTTATGTTTTTTCCTCTGATGATTTGTGTACCTAATGCTTTACTGAAGCTGGATGGTCGTCCCATGAGTGGAGACATTGGGCAAGGAGCCACAAGGGCAGCAATTGCATTTGCCCTGCGTTTGGCCTCTGCTAGGGGCAAGCCCAAAGGTTATCTTCAGTTAGCTGGCGGCACCAATGCTCATACAGTAGAGGGGCTGAAGAAAGAAGGATTATTCCAAACAACCACCGTACCTGGTATTCTTTAAATCTGCATGCTTATTTATGTTTCCTCTTAACCAAAATAAACTTGAAATCCTCTTCCAGGGAAATCAGAAAGTGAAAGAAAGCCTTTAGCTCCAGAAACATGCAGGCCACAAAATGCTTTGATTGGTGGGGTGGCTTTTGGAGGCTATGCAAGAAAGGTTGGCCATTATTCTCAGTTATGCTTAGCAAATTCCTGTTTCAGACTGCAGAGCTTTTGCTTCCATTTTAATGTTTATAAACTACTTCCTTATACTAGGTAGTTGGAAGGGTTTTGGCATCCATGCAGTCTGAGCATACAAATGCATTGTTAGAAGATTTTCCTGAACATCTTCTGAAGGCACTCGAGGAATCACTTGCCTTGGTTAGAACTGTTAAAAGCTATAGCAGCACTTAATTCACTTGCCTTGGTTAGTTGAAACTATAAAATATGTGTAAATTTGTATTTACACTTTTTGAAAGACGCAGAATTCAATACCAATTCATGGTATTGGCTTATGAGAAGTTTCAATCAATTTCTGTTATTAAGAATATAAATTCAATAGCCCAAACAATATAATTTTTTTAAAATTTACAATATAATTTCTATTTCACTTCACTGCCTTTACATTTCCAATAACTTTTTTTATTTTATTATTATTAAATATATCATATTTTAGAAAAATAATTAAGTAAATATTTTCAATTTGGATTGGTGGGGTGCACCAAGCCCAGGCAAGAGTGTAAGACCAAGGCGACGCACAAGGGCCCCAATAGCAAGCTACCGGACAGGCCCTTCCCCATAAAAAATTAATTTAATATCATGTGGGCCGATGGCCCACGTATCAGATATTAAACTGATAAGAACAGATACTACACTTGATCTTAGCCAAAAGGCCGAGAAAGGTATGCCTCGTCCTATCTTGGAGCCCCACTTTTATAGTTCTCGAACCTTCAAGGCCACTCCTTTCAGTTCGATGTGGGACTTGACGCAGACCGCCCTTCAATATGGGCTCTCAAATTTTAAATCGCTTAGGCCCATCAAGGATCTTTTTATTATTGGTGAATTATAGTTTTTGTTATCTTTTTTCCTGGACAAAATTAATAACATTTTAATAGTTGACCATAATTTCCTTTTTGTTTTTTTTCCATAATTCATTTGCTTATTTTAAAATTAATGCTTTGTTATTCCCATCCTAATAAAGTTAAATATAACCAAGAAGATCTTAAAAATGGACAAAAAAACCACATTATAGCCTCTGGAAAAGAAAAAGGGCGTCTTACCAAGCACTTCATAGGAATAACAATAGATTAAAGGTGAATAAACGATAAAAGAAAAGATTTTGAACCAGATTTTGTACTGTTTTTTCCATATATTTATATTTGCTTCTACGCATTCCTCAGCTGACTTTGTGGGATGTTGAATTAGTATTTGCTGCATCTATGTATAGTGGCCAACATTTGCTTACTAAATATTGATTCTGACCAATCATCAAGTTCTGAAGTAACTAAACAAAGTTTGTGTCGCTTCCTCAACTGGACGGTTTCTTCGTACTTGCAGAAACAACAGAATTATTATAACATACATTTATCCGATCAATGCCTGGTAAGATGCCACCAATTCATTGCAGTTGCTATACGCTTTGACTCTGACTTGCCAAGTGAGACAAAAACCCATTGGATGGTTGGTGGAATTGTGTGAATGTGTGTCAATATTCTCCATTGGTATTTCTCCACTTTTGGCGGTGAAGTATGACCAATATGTGTGGAAATGTTCAACTTTGGAACGCTGACTTTGCTGGATGTTTACTAACAAATGTTAATAGGATTTAGAAGTCAATCTGCATGTTTCATATGAAAAAAATATGCATAGACTTCTTATATGGTTCAACAAAATGTATAATGCAAACAAACCGAAATTAGTCAACGTATGCATGCATAGACAGAGTCACAAAAACAATATCAAACAAAAG
This sequence comes from Gynochthodes officinalis, assembly GCA_020080225.1. NCBI lineage: Eukaryota > Viridiplantae > Streptophyta > Magnoliopsida > Gentianales > Rubiaceae > Gynochthodes > Gynochthodes officinalis. The sequence continues at coordinate 637,458 of CM034619.1, read as the reverse complement.
ATTTGCAACCCCTAAATTTGTAATGAATGGAGTTCCCTCAATGGGCAGCTATCAAGTTCATTGCTCCTAAATTAATGTAGGCTGATGCAGCCAAATTAAAGGTTTGGCTCTAAAACCGGTGCACTTGTCATTGTTTTGAGGTAGTGCTGTTGTGAAATCTCTTAAATGAGCATGAAATTGAACTGAAATTCGTTTGTATATTGACTTTGGTTAACTAATGACGCCACTTAAAAGCCACCGAATTGGTTGGCAAAGGACAACTTCACTGGCCTTGTGATTCCAGGTTTCATACAACTAATTTGTTTCAATTTCATATTATGGTCAAAACTGGATTGCACTTAAGAAAAACGCTTTTACGCATTTGAGATAACTATTCTAATATTGAAATTGTCTCGCAAATATATATATAAAAAAAAAGAAAAGTGGAAAAAGTAAGGCATTTTGTATCTTTTAACTGATAACTCTCTTTTGACTAAATTAGCCTCCTCTGCCTCTTGAAATTAATAAATAGTAATACAAAAATACTCACTTATTGTTCAGCGTCTATATTTTTTACTTCGATTGTAAATTCTGATTAACTTTTCAAATATTATGCACGTATTCTTAAGTTTTCGGGATATCAAATTCTCACCATTATTTAACCCAATATAAAGTTTTGAAATACTATTTAAATGTACAAATTACTTACTTTATTTGACCAAATTAAAAAAAAAATTGTTATTTTAGAACTTCTTACTAAAATTAGACTTGACTATGATAGAGATTTTTGACTGCACATTAATTGTTGGAAGAATTACTAATTTGATATGATCAAATTTTTGTAATAATGTTTGCTTCAATGATTCAATCTCACTCCAGCAGATTTTTTAAAAAAATTTTTTATAATGACTTGGAGATTAATTTTTGTTAGTTAATCCATTAGGAATGGGACCTCTTTCCTGTAGCAATGTGGCCTACAACGGTAAGTCCATGGGGCAAGGTTTGGTGGTGCAGGCAATGGACTCTTCGTAAAAACTGGAAGAAGAAATTGAATAATGTCCAACTACTGATCGTGGCAGTGTTAAATCCTGCGAACAACGTTTTTCATGTGGATGATGTTGTCGTTTGTGAATAAGGATTAATTAGGCGTACTAAGTTGTTAGGAATTAATATGGTTGGTTTGAAAATCCTAATCGTCCTTAGATGATAGGGTATTGATTTTTGATCATCGAATTTCGCAAAATTGAAAGGTAGTGAAAGAATCGCAAAAATGTCTAAAGGTAGAAGATTAATTCTATACCCAAAGTGTGTGGTGTAAAAATTAATAGTTGGTCGAATAAGAATATCTTCGCATGAAAAAAACAAAAGAATCGCAAAATTTCTAATTTGCTATATATTTATTATTTATAACATAGAGTTGAAGAATTTTTAAATGTATGTCACACCTAACTTTTCAATTTAGAATTAGATATTTATGGACAATTAGTTAAGAATTAATGAGCATGAAAACGTGACTGGCTTTCTTGCATTTAAAACCCAGCTTCGTAGGTATGGTATAAATTTAGTAAGCACCTAAGTTTTTTTTTTTTTTTCCCTCCAACAGTCTATAGTCGTATTAACTTTGTCAAAAGTTGGCACCTAAGTTATTGAATACTATAAGCATAAACGAGAATTACGATTTTTTTTTAAAAAAAATAGAAAGACAATTTATAAGTACAAAAAAATTTATGTTATTAATTTATTGTATTAAAAATAACAATACAGAGTATATAGTGGTTAGGTTGAGTATAGTTAATCATTCCAAATGCATTTTTATATTTTTAATATATTTTTTTTAATTTTCAGTACATTTCTTCTCTCATTTTTACTATTTTGAAAAATACAAAAACATGTTTTGAAAACGTTATTAATATAATTTTTATAATTACGAATATATTTTTATTTTAAAATTATTATTTCAAAAATTGTAAATTTTATTTTAAAATATAATTTATATACTGTATAAAATATTTTTTTTCGAGAGATAATATTGGGCAAAAAAAAAAAAGAAACATTTTAATAAGCAGTAGTGATTCTTGTGAATCGATGGCGATGGAAGAAATTGGACCATGGACTTGGACAACTTACGGACTGGACGGCAAATGAATTCATAATTCATTTTCTCAGTACGATCCATTGGAGTGATCAAACAATTATTTTATAGTACTTATCATTGTTCTATTCTAAATTGCTACAAGCAAGCATTGTCAAATTCCAATGAGTATTCTTCAAGTCAAGAAGACTCAGGCCTACCTTCCGATCCACCAAACCAACCATCCCCTTTCTTGATATGAGTACGCTTTCTTGGTAAAACTTTAACGGCCACACGCACACACAGTCACACAGTACACCCACGCGAAAAAGGGGAAAAAAAAACACCATAAATGAAAATAAAAGTTTCAAATCAGCATTCATGAGCTAACTACCATTTGGCCACGTGACCATCTCTGTATTGTGTTAGCTGCAGTGTCTCCTCCAATTTTTTTTATTTTTTTTATTTCCTTCAAAAAAAAGATCCAATTTTTAACCAGAATAACACTGGTCCTAATATAAATTGCCATAAAGTTTTCCTATCTATATATATATATGTCAGTTCCCTTTCCTCAAAGAATCAACTCCCGATTCACAGAGCTATTCTGACACAGAAACAAGCAGGTACTACATTTTCTCTCATTGCCTTGACTCCAATTCTGGGCCTTCTTGATTCTGCCTTTCATGCTCAAGACAACCACTAATTTCATCAATTTGATCCTTTTTTTTTTGGGTGGGTTCTTTTGTTTTCGTATTTTAGTGATCCGGGTTTGTGTCTTTTTTGAGGAAGAATGTTTCCTTGATTCGATCGCTTGTTGTTTACGTGTTTTTTGATGTTTACGAGGAAACTGGAGTGTGGGAATCTTATGCTTTAATTTGTAGTTTAGCTCAGGTCTTGAGGCTTTAAATTTCAGCTGGGAATAGATCTCTTTGCTTTAACTACCACTCGAATAAAGTTGCCTACTCTATGAAGTGCATTTTACTGATTTGAATTACTCATTGCTGGGATCTTGATTTTCGGTAAAGTTGGAATTTTTACTTGTTATTGTGGTGATCATGGCTGCATTCCCAAATATAATGGATCTAATTGATTGATTGCAAAATTACTATGGTTATTTGGATTCATTTTATTGTTTTTAAGATTTGTTTGCAACCGGTAATTGTCCTGTTGTCCATGGATATTTGAGATGTTTCTACAGTGCATGAAGTACGGACCTTTAGTTTTTCGTATATTGACTCAAAGCTAAATCCTTTTGTGATAATTTGTTTTTAGGTAGTCATGTGTGAGATATGATTCACAATCTTATGGGATTAGATGTGGTGGTAAATTTTTTGGTTTGTCACTTCTATGTTATGGTTGATGCTTCATTTATTCATTCTTTCACGAGCAGCAACTTTAAGAACTTCTTAGAAATGTAGATTTTTTTTTTTCAAGTTTTCAGCTTTGGATCTATCTGGTAAGGGTTGTGGAAGAGTCATTGTTGATACAGCTAATAGAGATTTGTGATAACTTCTCAAAATCTTTATGTCTGTTACATCCAGTTTGCAACTTTGAGAAAGAAACTGATCATTGTGTGATGCTGATTATTTTAAGAAACAAAAAGCAACAGTTCCTTTCTGGACCTATGATGAGTATGATCCAATGGTTGAATGCATCATATGCTGTTTGAATATTTATGAATATTGTCCTATCATTTTGAGGTTTCCTTGCTTTTCTAAGAAGCAATTTTCTCTTGTATTTTAATGAAATAGAATTTTTTTTTGAGTGAAGGCCATGGCGACGGGACAGCTTTTCTCCAAGACTACGCAAGCATTATTTTACAATTACAAGCAGCTTCCAATCCAGCGGATGCTGGATTTTGACTTCCTCTGTGGTGTGTATATCATTTATTACAGCCATTTAATCCTTTCAATCGGATACAAAGGCTTTAGTTTGAAGTTTAATTTGCATCTAGAATGTTAATTAGAATATTTGTAATGATTTTTTTTAATCAACTTACAGGCAGAGAAACACCTTCTGTCGCTGGAATTATAAATCCTGGTTCAGAAGGTTTTCAGAAACTCTTTTTTGGTCAAGAGGAGATAGCGATCCCAGTACACTCCACGTGAGTACTCCACCCTTCAACATAGTCTCACTATCCTTAGATTTGTCTCTTCTGGTGAAGTTGGCTTGTTACAGTCATCATTTGTTTTTTCTCTGATGAAAGTATCTCTACTCATTTTGGGCACGATCTAAATGTAATGTGCTTCAAGTTGACAAGTAGTGAAAATCAATGTGTTTTTTCATGGATAAAATTCTGTTATTTCTGTTGCGCTCTATCTATGCATGCCACTGAAGCAATGTATCACATGTTTATTGCTGTTGTATTGTTCATTGAGATTATGGAACATATCAGTTTTTGTCTATCTGATTCTAATTTCTCAAAAGTCTTTAGCTATGAAAACATGTATTTTATTCTTATGATCAGTAAGGTGGAACTTGCTCTGTCAGCTCATTTAGGATGTGGTTTAAAGTGTTCATACCTTCATCTCGTTGCTTACCATTGGATCTGTTCTTCCCCTGAATTTACCTGAGCTTAAATTCTCATCTAATCTTCCCTTTTCTTTGTTCCAGCATTGAAGCTGCTTGTGCTGCGCATCCTACTGCAGATGTCTTCATTAATTTTGCATCATATAGAAGGTTTGTCTTGTTTTTCTTATAATGACCTGAAATATAGAAGTTTATCCACATACTAATGTATACATTGTCTTACTGCAGTGCTGCTGCATCATCAATGGCTGCACTAAAGCAGCCAACAATAAAAGTTGCGGCTATCATAGCTGAAGGTGTCCCTGAGGCAGACACCAAACAATTGATTGCTTATGCACGCTCAAACAATAAGGTAACATGCAAGATGTCTTTTGGAATGCTTTAGCCTTTTTCTTCCAACATGGTTTTGGATTGTAATAGCAAACGTGTTCTAGGTTGTTATTGGCCCAGCTACTGTTGGCGGTATCCAAGCTGGAGCTTTTAAGATTGGTGACACTGCTGGAACAATTGATAACATTATTCAATGCAAGCTCTACAGGCCTGGTTCTGTTGGTTTTGTCTCAAAATCTGTATGTACTCATCAAAATCATGATTACCTTCTTAATGTACATCGTGCACAACTGCTTCTGTTATTACTTTTTGGGGTCATTACAAATGCTCTATTTCTCTTTTGATATTTTTTTTTTAAAAAAATATATTTTAAACTTTCAATTGGTACAACTATAGTACACACAACAACAACAACAACAACTAAGCCTTTATCCCACTATGTGTTGTTGGCTCTATGGATCATATCTCACCATCGCTTTCTATTAAAACACATAATTTGATTTTACACTATTGAACACACACAATTTGATTTTTGTCCCTGGGATATCATGTGCATAGTCGTAACTTAAGTTCTTTAAATTTTTTGATGATAATATCTCTTTCAAACATGCAGGGTGGCATGTCTAATGAATTATACAACACGATTGCTCGTGTTACGGATGGAATTTATGAAGGTTAATCAATTTGTGAAGTTATTAAACATTTGTTTAGATTGTCTGAGTGATGCTTAGGACTTATAGTGGTTCTTCAACCACCCCCGCCCCCCTTTGCCCCTTTCTCCCTCTCAGGTATTGCTATTGGAGGAGATGTATTTCCTGGCTCTACACTTTCTGATCATGTTTTGAGGTTTAACAATATCCCACAGGTATATAATCTTGGTCTTATCTTGTCCTTGGGCCAGGGACCCACTCAAATAAGCTAGAAGCTTCTGTTTAGTTATCGGGGTGAGGGGGATATCAATGTGCTTTAAGCTTCATGTCTTTTTAGCTTTCTTGCTTTTACAGAAAGTTAGTGCTGTAACTCAGTTCCACACAGTAATTGTCTTTTACTATGTTCTTGCATAGTTCAACTTGGCAAGTTGTCAGCATAGTGACTTAATTAGATACGTCAGCATACATGCAAGTTCTCAACCATCAGATATGTCAAACAACGGGCTGAAAAATATTCTACTACTCGAGCAATTCTGAATTGTTCTCTATCAATTTAAGCTGTAGATATGTTAGATTTAATTACTACACCCTATGTATCATTGTTATTGTCCCAAAATAAGAGTCACACTTTTGCTATTTAAACACACTTTGCCATAATGCCATTTGAAAAAGTAACTTTTCACCAGTACCAATACACCTTTTAAATTCAAAGTTAAGTGTTATTTTTTAAATTTATACATATCCACGTCATCCAAACACAATCATTACATGTTTCCCTAACAAGTTAGTTTCTCGAAATGTGACTCTAATTATGGGATGGAGGGAGCATTTTTCTATCTTAGTTGTGAATGTTTAGAAAGTGACACTTCAGTAAATTATGTTTTGACTTGAAATTGCTACGAACTGTTCCAACCCATGTCTCTGTAGGGCAGCAACATTACTGTATATCATTTGACATTCCAATATCTTCCTAATGTCTAATGAACTCATTTTAATCTTGGATCATTCAATTGTTTGTTAACCTCAACTTTGTGTTTAAATGTAGATTAAAATGATGGTTGTTCTTGGGGAACTTGGTGGGAGAGATGAATATTCCTTAGTTGAGGCCCTCAAACATGGTAAGATTAACAAACCTGTGGTTGCTTGGGTCAGTGGCACTTGTGCAACACTTTTCAAGTCTGAAGTACAATTTGGTCATGCGGTGAGAATTGCTTCTTGCTTCCTTTTCCCATACATCTGCATGCTAAGTTGATGAAGCCTTTTTCAAGTATTTGGTTTCTTCCGTTGGCACCAGTGGCAAAAAGGATTTTCTATTAATAAGCAGTTGGCCTGTAATGCAAGTAAGGACTCCAATTTCGTTTGGCAATATCTTTCAGGGTGCAAAAAGTGGTGGTGAAATGGAGTCTGCACAGGCAAAGAATCAAGCACTGAGGGATGCTGGTGCTATTGTTCCCACCTCCTATGAAGCATTTGAGGGCGCCATTAAGGAGACATTTAATAAATTGGTAGGTTTTCAATATTCTTACCTATAATCTGTTGCTCATGCATTAGCTTTGGCTCTAGCAGTAGTTTTACTCAAGTGCCTGGTGGTTTCACTAGATGGAAGATGGCAAAATCACTCCTGTGAAGGAAATGACACCTCCACCAATCCCTGAGGATCTTAACACCGCAATTAAGAGTGGGAAAGTTCGGGCTCCCACTCATATCATTTCCACCATCTCTGATGATAGAGGTTTGGAATGGATCTTGTTAAAATTTTTAACAACAGGTTACCTGTCATTGCTTGAAAGGGAGCTTAATTGCTGACTTTCAATCTGTTTAACAGGTGAAGAGCCATGCTATGCTGGTATTCCAATGTCTTCCATTGTCGAACAGGGATTTGGTGTTGGTGATGTTATTTCCCTATTGTGGTTCAAACGAAGCCTTCCCCGGTATTGTACTCGTTTTATCGAGGTTAGTTTCTTTTAAGCTGTTTAATTTCCTTTGTTTCTTGGCTTCCTCCATTTCTGAATCTCTTACTGACACCCTTTTTTTCCCACTTAAACCAGATTTGCATCATGTTGTGTGCTGATCATGGTCCCTGTGTCTCTGGTGCTCACAACACTATTGTAACTGCCAGAGCAGGAAAAGATTTGGTTTCCAGCCTTGTTTCTGGTATGTTGGTATCCTTCTCTGAGGCTTTCCTCATTAGCAAGGACTATTTAGTCAGTATAAAATAAATATGTAGACTGTCTGAAATTCTAGTGGTCAGTTGGAGAAGTAAAATTTGTTTCTGAGACAGGTTTGCTGACCATTGGTCCCCGATTTGGCGGGGCTATTGATGACGCTGCTCGTTACTTTAAGGATGCTTATGACAGGGCAAGTTCTAAGACTTTCTGCTGTCCCTGGTTGAATAAATGAAATAGAAACTGTAATCCAGCTTCTCTGCCAATTCATGGTTGCTAATTTATTGTTTGCTGCTCATTCTTTGCAGAATATTACACCTTATGAATTTGTGGAAGGCATGAAAAAGAAGGGCATCCGTGTACCAGGAATTGGACACAGGTAAGATAGATTTTATTAACTGGTAGGAGTGTATAAGTGAAGTGCCTTAAGATATGGTGCACTTCATTGAGTAGTGGATGTTTATCTGCTAATTACTACTAGAATGTCAAGTCGTACACTTGATATTTTCCAATTTAGCTTTGGCATATTTATTGCTCCAACCTCTTCCAGTTTTAATTTTGGATAAATGTTCTTCATATGAAAAGGATCAAGAGAAGAGACAACAGAGATAAGAGAGTAGAACTGCTACAGCGGTATGCACGTGAAAACTTCCCTTCAGTGAAATACATGGAGTATGCTGTCCAGGTTGAAACCTACACACTTTCAAAGGCAAACAACCTTGTCCTTAATGTTGATGGCGCCATTGGATCATTATTTCTGGATCTGCTAGCTGGAAGTGGAATGTTCAGCAAACCAGAAATTGATGAGATTGTTGAGATCGGTTACCTGAATGGGCTCTTTGTACTTGCCCGTTCCATTGGTCTCATTGGGTGAGTTGGATTATTTTGCTTTGCATTGATCACAATCATTTACGGTATTCTTTGTCGCTGAACGCAGACTCTGATTTATGCTTTTAAAACTCTCAGGCATACCTTTGACCAGAAGAGGTTGAAGCAACCACTCTACCGTCACCCTTGGGAAGATGTTCTTTACACCAAGTGAAGAACTTGTAGGTGTCAAAAATGATTATGCAGCCCGCTGCCACATTAACATTCCATTCCAAGCTTCCAATTTGGGATTTGTTGTTGTGACAGTGATTCAATTTTAGAGTAGTTTTTTGTACCGCTGAAAGCAGTTTAGACACTTTATTTTGTAAGGTTTTTTTTTTTTTTTTTAATTTTTAACCCAGGTTTACAGAAAGAGTACGAATGAGTAGTTATTCTGGAGGATTTCAACTTTTCTGCTTGAGGAAGTAATAACAGTGTTGTTCTATTGATTAATGCATATATGCAATGAGTAATTTTCGTCGTATGGTTCAGTCTGTATAGGGTGGTTCCAATATTGTTTTCCGGACATTGCATGGATAAGGTTTCCTTGCAGCATTACAACCTTGTATCTACACCGGGCCGTTTGAATGGGTAATCCCATGATATGACTGAGGTTTCAATTCTTGGATGTAAAGATTGTCAATTATGTAAATCGATTAGTATCAGATGCTGTCTAGGCCCGACTAGCAACCGATGGACCAATCCCTTGAAAATAACATGCGACTTGTTGAAGTAATCATGCTCTAAATATGAATGAGTAATGATATATCCTTGCACTTGATAAAAGGACACAAACACATGAGGTGCAGAAACCTGCCAAAGATTTAGCGTTACATTATTCTGGGTCAAGTGCAGTACTACCTTCACGTGAAGAGAATGCGATCTGAAAGGGAAAAGTCATTTTCGTTGTCCCAAGGTCTCCATCTGTCCATATATCTGTTCCTATATTCTGGGCTTGATTTGAAATGAAAAACTTCATTGCGTCTTCGTTATCCAAACGTGATACTCGCTCGCACTCTCATTATCATTTATTTTTTGGTTTGATGTTTCGAAGGCCATAAGGCTTGGTGGATCAAGAATCAAGGCAGTGATTTGGTAAAATCAAGCAGTGTAATTTCATTTCTATGGACTGAGAGAAATCACATGTGCTAGTGAAGATAGATCATTTCTCGTGTCTTACTTCAACTGTTAACTCATGAAACAATATGGATAAGACATCAAAACTACACAGAATATTAGGTGCAACTTCAGACAATTTGCGATTGAGAAAGAAATCACTAATCAAAACAATGGAGATCATAACCAAGCGAGAAAATTTTTATTTTTCTGTATAGCAATCTTGACATGTATGCACGAAAGGCTCCTTAAAAATCCCAGCAATGTGGCCAGAATAAGGCCAGGTACTTGGGAAACGTAGTAGGCCTGTAGTGGAACTCATACTAACCTTCCATTTCAGAGAGTTTGTGGCCTTAGTTTAATGGCTATCGTATGAGTCAACTAAAAATTAATATAATAATGACAACAGTGATGAAAGTCAAACATACATTAAATACAACTGAATGCCAAAACAAAACATTGGCTTCTGAATCTCACGTGGCCTGAGGGACAAAATGTAGGAATTGGGAAATTGAAAAACCAGACATGAAGTGATTGTTATTTGTTTGCTGCCGTATGTTAATGGTGTTCTTCTAATTATTATAAGAATCTATTACAAAGTGAATTTTATATTACACAAGTCACACTAGAGTGTATATGTTGTTGTATTTTGCAACAACGTTAAGCCCATGTTTGGATACGTTCTACTTGGGACGTCAAGTCAAAATTGGTAAAATCCAATTCCGACTCAGACGATAATACATTGCAATTTTTTCTTTTGAGGAAAAAGAAAAAAACGACAGCATCAAAAGGCACTCTTAAAATGAATGAAAATACGGCAAAAAGTAGAACTGAGTAGACTCTTTCTTTTCTCTATTCCGCGAATCAGATAAAAAATCCAAGGCATCATTCTCTGTTCGAGATTAAAGCGTATCCAAGAATCCGCAATTGATAAGAAAAAAAGTAGGAAAATCGTACTGGTTCTTTTATTAGCCGTACGGACTCCAAAATGACAAAAAAGTGAGAATTTTGAGGTAGAAACCCTGTAAACTGAACTGATGATCAATCACTCGTTGGTTGCAAGTTAAATAGAATCCCAGAATTTCTTTCCCAATTGAGTTCCCATAATTCAGATTAACACACACATTGAGAAGGTACGGTGTGCGAAGAATAGTTAGTAAAGGAGTCGTCTCTACTAATAATGGCCTCAGGAGGAAGCAGAGCATCAAATAATCCTCACCAACGCCACTCAAAAGGAACTCAATCTCCAGGAACAAGTTATAATGTCAATCAACGGGAGTCAGTGAGCAAGGCTGTGGCTCAATACACCGTGGATGCTAAGCTCCATGCTGTGTTTGAACAGTCTGGTGAGTCTGGCAAGTCTTTTGATTATTCGCAATCTGTTAGAACTACCACACACTCTGTTCCTGAGCAGCAGATTACTGCTTATTTGTCAAGAATTCAAAGGGGTGGTCACATTCAACCCTTTGGTTGTATGATAGCTGTAGACGAGGCTTCATTTAGAGTCATTGCTTATAGTGAAAATGCGCGCGAATTACTTGGTTTAACTCCTCAATCAGTCCCGAGTCTTGAAAGTCCTGAGATCCTCACAATTGGGACTGATGTGAGGACCCTTTTTACCCCTTCCAGCTCTGTTTTGCTTGAAAGGGCATTTGGGGCGCGAGAAATAACTTTGCTGAATCCAATTTGGATTCTTTCCAAGAATTCTGGAAAGCCCTTTTATGGAATTTTGCATAGGATTGATGTTGGGATTGTAATTGACTTAGAACCTGCCAGGACTGAGGATCCTGCGTTGTCTATTGCTGGGGCTGTGCAGTCACAGAAACTTGCAGTGAGGGCTATTTCATACTTGCAATCGCTTCCAGGTGGAGACATTAAACTTTTGTGTGATACCGTGGTGGAAAGTGTGAGGGAGCTTACGGGCTATGACAGGGTGATGGTGTATAAATTTCACGAGGATGAGCATGGCGAGGTTGTGGCAGAGAGCAAAAGGTCGGATATAGATCCTTATATTGGGTTGCATTACCCGGCTACGGATATTCCTCAAGCGTCAAGGTTTTTATTTAAGCAGAACAGGGTTAGAATGATAGTGGATTGCAATGCAACTTCTGTTCGGGTGATTCAGGATGAATCACTTATGCAGCCTCTTTGTTTAGTTGGTTCAACACTTCGGGCTCCTCATGGTTGCCACGCACAGTACATGGCCAACATGGGTTCAATTGCCTCGTTAACTCTGGCAGTTATTATTAATGGAAATGAAGAGGATGGTGCTGCGGGGCGGAATTCGATGAGGCTCTGGGGCTTGGTCGTTGGTCACCACACTTCTGCTCGGTGTATTCCTTTCCCTCTGCGATATGCTTGTGAGTTTCTAATGCAGGCCTTTGGGCTCCAATTGAACATGGAGTTGCAGTTGGCATCACAGTTGGCTGAGAAACATGTTTTGAGAACACAAACACTTTTATGTGATATGCTCCTTCGAGATTCTCCTACTGGGATTGTTATGCAGAGCCCCAGCATTATGGACCTTGTGAAATGCGATGGTGCTGCTCTGTACTACCAAGGAAAGTACTACCCCTTGGGTGTGACACCTACTGAAGCCCAGATAAGGGATATTGTAGAGTGGTTATTGGCTTACCATGGGGACTCAACGGGTTTGAGTACTGATAGTTTGGCTAATGCAGGGTATCATGGCGCAGCCTCACTTGGTGATGCTGTTTGTGGAATGGCTGTGGCTTATATTACTTCAAGAGATTTCTTGTTCTGGTTTCGGTCTCACACTGCCAATGAGATAAAGTGGGGTGGCGCAAAGCATCACTCTCATGATAAAGATGATGGGCAGAGGATGCATCCTCGTTCTTCTTTTAAAGCATTTCTGGAAGTAGTTAAAAGCCGGAGTTTGCCATGGGAGAATGCTGAAATGGATGCAATCCACTCCTTGCAGCTTATACTACGTGATTCATTCAAGGATGCTGAAGGAACCAATTCTAAAGCTGTTTTACAAACTCAGGTTGAGGACCCCGAGTTGCAAGGGATGGATGAGCTCAGTTCTGTTGCAAGAGAAATGGTTAGATTGATAGAGACTGCAACAGCGCCAATATTTGCAGTAGATGTTGAAGGACGAATAAATGGATGGAATGCAAAGGTTGCTGAATTGACAGGTTTACCAGTTGAAGAAGCAACGGGGAAGTCCTTGGTTCATGATCTAGTTCACAAAGAATCAGCTGAAACCGCTGAAAAGCTCTTGCTTCATGCTTTAAGAGGTAGTCTTCTTCCATTAGCCTTTCAATGTTGTCAATACTTTTAGATTTATTGAATTCGTAAAGGAAGTAAGTACCCTTTAGGTCTTATTTGTATTTGAACCTAACAATAACCCTTACTTACTGGTTATACTTTTTTTGTTTGATTTTAAAGATTTTTTCCTCCCTTCTTCTTATCATTCCCTTGTGTAAAGGAGAAGAGATAGGGCAAATAATTTGTGGTAATTATCCCCTGAAGACAAGTACTGAATTGGCTTTAATTTAGTTATTGTTTGATGTCAGGTTGACCATAATGATATTTCTCAAACTTATAGTAATTTACACCTTCTTTGTTTTCAATGTTTCTTTCAAAGTAGTAATTGATTTCACTGTCCATTGTGTAATCCTCGACTAAGTAGACTGTGGCATAGGTTGTGGTCAGTATATTATTAGATACCACTGACATTGGTTTGCTGTCTTGCTGTAAAATTACTCGCGGAACAGTCTTTCCATTGGAATGAACTGTCCATGTCTGAACTCACCGAAGAATAGTTTAGGAGCTTAAACGTCTTGCAATCTCTGGTGTGAATATTTGCTTGGAGTTTGACTCAATATATTATCTAACCATAATGTTAATGGACACAGGTGAAGAAGATAAGAATGTTGAGATAAAACTGAGGACATTTGGAGCTGAACAACAAAAGAAAGCTGTGTTTGTGGTGGTCAATGCTTGCTCTAGCAAGGACTACACAAACAATATAGTTGGGGTTTGTTTCGTTGGTCAGGACATTACTGGCCAGAAAGTGGTCATGGACAAATTTATTCACATCCAAGGTGATTATAAGGCCATTGTACACAGTCTCAACCCGCTGATCCCACCTATATTTGCTTCAGATGAGAACACCTGTTGTTCTGAATGGAACACTGCCATGGAGAAGCTCTCTGGCTGGAAAAGAGAGGAAGTCATGGGCAAGTTGTTAGTGGGGGAGGTTTTTGGCGGTTGCTGTCGGCTTAAAGGCCCAGATACTATGACAAAGTTCATGATTGTTCTTCATAATGCAATTGGAGGCCAGGAAACTGACAAATTCCCATTTTCATTTTTTGACCAAAGTGGGAAGTATGTGCAAGCTCTTTTGACTGCTAATAAGCGGGTTAATATGGCTGGTGAGATTATTGGAGCCTTCTGTTTCGTGCAGATTGCTAGTCCTGAACTGCAACAAGCCATAAAGATCCAGAGGCAAGAGGAAAAGAAGAGTTTCTCAAGGATGAAAGAGTTGGCTTACATTTGTCAAGAAATAAAGAATCCATTAAGTGGTATACGCTTCACTAATTCTCTTTTGGAAGCTACAGATTTAACAGAAGATCAAAGGCAGTTCGTGGAGACAAGTTCTGCATGTGAGAAACAGATGTTAAAGATTATAAGAGATGTTGATCTGGAAAACATTGAGAACGGGTAAATTTCTCTTGTTTTGTTCAATCCATTTGTTAGTGCAATTTATATGATGTACCATATGTTCATGTTGTTTTAAAGTCAACATCAGGAAGGAAACTTTACCAACATGGACATTGGCCAGTGTTATGAGGTATTAGTTTTTCAGTAATACTAGGGAAGATGTTCTTACTTATGGTTGTGCATATTGCTGTACTAGCATGACATTTTGATGTTCAATATGTGTGTGATAAGCTGGTATACAATTTTAAAGGTGGTTCTGTTTCATTTCCTGCTAAGAAAACTTTGCATAATTGCATGTCATTCTTTAAGAACGTCCAACGTCTAACAATAGCTGCTAATAACATCAATACTTCTGATATTTGTCATGTTGAACCAGTTTATATTCTTTTAAAAGGTTAATAAAGTGCCTTGCACTTAAATATGGAACCTTTGGTTTTTCTCTGGCTTTTCAGCTCACTTAATTTAGGGATATGGTGCATTTAGCCGTTCAGTATGTATATAGAACTTTAGTTGAATGAAAGGACTAAGAAGACTCGACTGAATGCTTTTAACATACACGTATGCTTTTGTTCATGGTGTTTTATGACATGCAGCATATGAGTGTAGAGATGTTCTTCAACTGTCTAGTTTCCCAATTGATGTCCTGTAGGAAGCCACCTCTATGCCTACCTTTTGTGTTTTGGGGTCTCATCTCTAGTCAATCTGTAGCATTTTTGGTCTTTCTGAACCCAAACATTATTTGCAGTTCCTTTCCTGATTTGATGAAGGCCAAAAATATTGATTAATATTGGCTTCTTTTGTAGTTCACTGGCACTTGAGAAGTCAGAATTCCTACTTGGGAGTGTGATAGATGCTGTTGTTAGCCAAGTGATGTTATTGTTGAGAGAGAGAGGTCTGCAATTGATCCGGGATATTCCAGGAGAGATTAAAACACTAGCTGTCTATGGTGATCAAGCGAGAATTCAGCAAGTCTTGGCAGAATTTTTGTTGAATATGGTGCGTTATGCACCCTCTCCGGAAGGTTGGGTGGAAATTCAACTAAGACCAAGTCTAAAGCAAATTTCTGCTGGGATAAATGTTTTGCACATTGAATTTAGGTATGTGATTGTAAAGTACAGTAGATTTCAAATATTTCATGTTTAAATCATGCTACCTGCATTTTAATTCAAATCTAAATCATGAACCGAATCTTGCAGGAAAACTTCCATCAGGACTAACAAAACATAAAGTCGCTGCTGTAATTAACAATGAAATTTTAAATATATTCCAAGCTTAGTTGATCTCATTATTTATCGCCATGTTTTTTGCATGAAATGATGTGGCTAATCTGATCTATGTACCATCTGAAAAGGATTGCCGTTAAAAATTTAAAGCTAACATATTCTTCAAGTGATCTTATGATATTTGATGCCTTGTGCTATTTTGGTCTAACATTGGTTGTTTTGAAGGATTGTGTGTCCTGGTGAAGGTCTTCCTCCTGAACTCATTCAAGACATGTTCCATAGCAATCGATGGGTTACCCAAGAAGGGTTGGGCCTAAACATGTGCAGGAAAATTTTGAAGCTTATGGACGGCGAAGTTCAATATATTAGAGAGTCTGAAAGATGTTATTTCCTGATTTTCCTTGATCTGCCCATGCAACGGCGAGGCTCTAAGAGTGTAGCCTAGACTACTACTTGAATACAATGCATATCTAGAATGGAAGCTGAAACATGAATAGCAGCATTTCTGGAATGCTCTCTATGGCTGTCAGAACTTGGTAACCACATGGGCTACTGTTTCCAGGGTCAGCCTCTGGGCTTTAAACATTACAGTAACACACAGTTGAGATATTTGGCCTAGTTTTCTTGCCATTGTTCCAATGCTTCGTAGTGGCAGTTTGCGAATCTTGGTTTAGAATCACAACCTGATATTCATGAAGAGGTGGTAATCTGCAGTGGAGACTTTCTTGCATTACCACAGTTGTCTGTTTTAACAATAATTCTCAAGTTCTTAATGGTGTACTGCACGTATTGTAAAATAGTCAACTTGGATGCTGGTAGTTCATGGCGAGTAAGATGGATTGTAACATCAAACTTGCATCCAGGAGTATATATAGCTTTCATGAAACTTGTAGAATTCTGCTTATCAACATAAATAAAAAGAACTGAAAAGGAAAAGTAGCAATATAGATGTTCTAATGTTGCTGCAGTTTAGTTACCATTAGTTCTTGAAAATTTTCTGGTTCTCTGTGTTCTCAGTGTTCCCTCATATCCTCTTCTGGATTCTTATCTTTCTTGATTGGCTAATTTGAATCCATAGCATGCTGCGGCCTGACACAAGGATCTGGTCTTGAGAAGCATCACTCTGTCATGGTTCTTGGAGTAATTCAATGTTATATAAACATTTCATGAAAATCTCATACTTAGCGGGTCATGATCAAGAAACTACTGGCTTTATCAATTTATCCGGTCAATTATTAGGAACTCATGCTGGTTTAATCATATTTTGAATCGGAATAATGAATCTATTTAAAGTGGCTCATTTTATATCAGAAGAGTTTATGTATGAATAATGATTCATTTTACATCTCGGTTTACCTACTATAGGTTGGAGGTAATTCCGGAAGGGAAGTTATAGATAAATTTCCATACTTTGTAACTAAAGTATTTTATTGTCCTGAGGGGCCGGATCAGTGGTTCAACTTAGGAGCAATTTCATGGAAGACTATGGTTCGAACCTCACTAACTACAGTTAGAGCTTGAGGCATGTCTTGGTTGCTTTGGAGAATTTAATCCCATACCTGATTGTGTGGGTTACTTAGCCATAGTAAAAAGCACACATAACTAGTGAATGTGGGGATACCTCTAAGAAAAAGAAAAAAAAAAAAAGCTAAAATATTTTATTTAATTTTCGGTGCGATTTTGGGTTTTGACGGTATTTATGAAATTCAATTAAAATCATTACAGAATTGTTCTCATGTGATGCCTAGGCCCATTTAATTGCAACTAATGGAGAACCCATGACAACAGTGTGGACAGTGCTGGTTCTCGCGTGGTTTATTGACCCATAAAAATTCACTCAAGACCAATCCAAGTTACCTTTTTTCGTGCTTATTTATTCCACTGGGGATTCTTGGGCCCCTCAGGGTGTATCCTATTCCATTAGGTGAAGGATGCTTTATGCTTTAGCATCTGCCAACAGTGTTGGGCCCCCATAGATGATATGCAGATCAATGCAGCAACCGAAGTAATCACATTCCTCAGGCAAAAGAAGATATTCGGTGCAACGCTTGTCCTATTACAACCTAGGATGTTACAACTGAATAATTTGAGGATTACAGATAAAATTTTATTATTCAAAATATGCACAATTTAGAGGTTAATTTTTTTTAAAGAAATGTACAAAATATAAAAGTACAGTTATAAGTGATATTATTTAGTGCTTATTTTTTTTAATTCACAAAACATGTTTATAGTGCGTATGAATCAAGATTCGAAACACATTTTTATACTTTTCCAACTAATAATTATGAGATAAAAATATATATTAAAAATAAAAATATATTTTGAAATGCAATTTAAACGCAATTTAAGTTTGATTCAGAAACCCACTAGACCCAGAGGGTGAAGAAGAAATAAAGTCATTTTGGGCCCAAACCAAAACATCACCTTTATAAAAAAAGCCTCAAGTCTAAGCTCTTGCAAGAACAGAGGAGATAAGGATGCCTTAATTTGAACAAAAAGAGGAATGGGGCATTCTTTGCTGTAAATAATCATCTTATAAATACAATTAATAACCCATCTCTTCACACTGAGATCTGAGTTCAAATAACTTGTACCATAACAACTCCCAACTTCATTGTACATTCCTTTCAATGTACATAATGGTCTCTTTCAGACATACTACTATATGTTTATGTGCGTCTAACCTTAATAATGCAGTGCAACAATTAATAGACAAAGAGATAATAGAGGTCAATCAACCTTTCTTGCTTACAACCATGAAAGTGACCCGAAATAATTTTTGAGATAAGAATTCTAAGCATATATAGATGAATAAAAAGTATAAGACATAAACTAACATTTTTAATGTTTGATTATATGATTTCATAATTAACTATAAATTACCTTCACAATTTCGTACGAATATTAATTTTTATTATATCAATCATAATCTATTTCCTATCTATGTTTCATTATACTATTACATGAGCAGGTTCTATCTCACTAGAGGGGTGAGATTCCAATCGAAAGAGAGGGAAAATGAGTGAGAGTGGGATGACAATGTGGGGGTTTGAACCCCTATTCTTCTTGGCCCCAATTACATTTGCAGGGTTGGGTAACAACTTGGCTAGGGCAAGTTGGTTGTACGAATCTCGTTAGTTAGCGTAAATTAAAGTACATATGTTGTTGTTTGAAAAAAAAGAAGAAGAATACAAACATACCAAAAGGGGAAATAAACAGAGGAATTCTTTGCATCTAAGTTAGTGGTTGATAATTGAATGATGAAGTTTCACGGGATTTTTTTTTTTTTCCGAAACGATAGTAGATTAAAAGGTACAATGGTAAATGTACAAGCCACGAGGGCGTAGAGAGTTTCGTGGTGTCACTACTGAAGACAGCGCTATAACCCACGAAAACAAAAGCCCACAAAGGGACAAAATCCCCGAAGGGCAACCCGATGAGCGGGAAGAAAAAGAAAAAAGAAAAACAAAATAAACCCGCACTAGACGGGAAGGGTTGACAACCTAAACGACCTAAGTTCAACCGAATTTAAACCCGCACATGACGGGAAGGGTTGAGGACTTGGACAACCTAGGAACAACCCAAAATACCAAAATACAAAAGCCCGGTTATATCGGGACACTAATACTATACACTTAATGCTACGCATATCAAGTGGCCTACTACTAAGGGCCTGTGGTGTAAGAAACTATAACTAAATTTCTAACTCGCACCTCAAGCCGTGGCGTGAATCCAACCTGCAGACGTTGAATAACGTCGCCCCCAACTATTGCCGCAAGCGTTGAATAATCAGACGGATCTACTACTACCGTATAGAGAGACCGTAACACTAAAAAAAAAAAAATCAAATTTGGAACCGTTGCACTGTAGCTACAGGAGCTACAGTGCAACGATTCGCACCGTTTTCGCACCGCAAGTCACCCGCAGCTACAGTGATCGTTGGGAGCAAATTGGCCTTTGGCCTAGAGATTGATTATAAGTCTCACGGGATTTGAAGACAGGGATGATGAATGGCAAACAGTGCTGCGAATTGCGAAATAATTGCATGGGGCTGCAGTTTGATTTCTTGCACATGAAGATATGGGAAAAGGAAATGGCTTCACCATTTACGGTAAAATGCTTTTTTAACACATTCTTACTTGGAAAGGGTAAAAGTCCACCTTTATCATATATGTGGATTTTAGACAACCTTAGTCCCTTTTTAGATTTCAGTTCCTCGCCCCATATGGCATTGTTAATTTGTTGTCTTATACTTCTTCAGTTCTTCCACTAAAATGATAAGGATTTCCCCTGCTCAGTAATTAACGTGAATTTAGTTATTGCACTTTTTTTTTCGTGATTCAAATTAAATATTAAGAAAATTAATTAATCTTTTGCGGCTATATCTTGTACATTTTATTATTGTAATCATATATATATTATCGTTTGAAAAAAAAAATTAACATGAATTTCCAACCTCAATGCAATTAAATTTGGAAATCACATAATTCATGCATGAGAGGATGAAGTGAACCACTCATTTGAGTACATTACAATAGAAAACTGAAAAGTAATAATGGTAAGGTAATTGAGTTTATTAGTTTTTTATAATAGCATATAAAAATGAAATTATTTTAAACACGATGAAATAAAAAATGTTTCGTCATTTTATAAAGTGATGCATGAATTATTCACATCTCCTTTGATGGTTAGAGCTGAATTGAATATTCACTGTAATTTTGTTTTATCTCTAAAATTTTGATATCTTTCTCTTAAAATCAGAAACTATTTCCCTTAAATAAACATCGCGCATGCAATATTTTTGTAATAATCCTTCAAAATTTGTTTTTTTGGGAGAGATTTATGAGCAGTACATACAAATACAAGCCTCCTGGTGGTGGCCAAAGTCGGTCCAATGAACAGAGACATTCATCTCTGAAGTTAACTTTCCCAAATATTTAATCCAATTTGAGGAGCTCAGATATAGTCAATATCTCTCTTCTTACCAATAATTTATTTAATTAATTCACAAAAAAACAAAAACCAAAAAAAAAATTCAAAGAAAGAGGAGAGAAGCATTAAAAACACAGACTGGATTTAGTTGTTTGTGCCTGCTTTCTAAATGAAAACAGTGGACACTGAAATCTTTCTCACGCGCCAGAAAAAATCCTCCCCTATCACGGACCATATTGCTGGTCAGATTTCATTATAATAAATTAATAATCAGGTTAGAGTTTTAGCGTTAGACCCACGCGCCGCCACTGCGTTCGAGCGTAAATTTTAGCGGTCAAAACTATAAAGAGGAAGCCACCAAAAACCCAGAACTGCCTCAGTGCTCCCACGTCCATACACAAAAAGAAAGCAGGAGAGGTTGAACTAAAACCAGATATAGATATATAATGTTCAGAGGAGCCAACCCATTAATTAAAATTAATAAATTAATGGTTTCAATGAACTTTGAGGCTTTGAGTTAGAGGAGAGAGAGAAAGAACACTCCAAAGGGTAGCGTAAGACCTCTCGAGAACCCATCACACTACTATCTTCAGTTCACCGTCGCCAATTTTTTGGATTTTTTTTGATATCATTGATAAACAGATGCGTATTGAATCTGTTCGAGATCCATTTATCGTTGAAGAAGAAGGGAAAAAATTTGAGAATTTCTTGTAAGTGTAAATAGTTATGTGATATTTGGGTTGAAAAGAGAAAGAGGTCAACTTGGGTTCTGCTTGTGCGTATTATGGTACAGATTCAATCTCTATCAAGTGGGTGTGGAATTGTCTACTTGGGTTTTTTTATTTTTTTATTTGCGGGGTATGTTATGGTAAAGATTCAATCTCTGTGAGATATTGAGCTGGAAATGGAAAAAACTACGACAAAATCAGTTCCCCCAGCTGAGGAGTTGCTGAAGAAGATTCAAGAACTGGAAGAAGGACATGCCCGCTTGAAAAAAGAGATGTCGAAGCTTATGATTTCGGCGACTGATCAGAAAATTGAGAGGCAACAACAGCTGCAGCAGCCGCAACAAAGGTCTCATTCTATATCTCCTCAGCGGTCGGGGCCACGGCTGCCGGGTGTTGGTGCTGGGGGAATTGATGCTGGTGTATTGGCAGGGTGGAAAAAGGGGTCAGCTTCTTTCCGGCATTCCTCACCTTTGCGAAGGGAGAGCAGAAGTAGAGAGTTGTATGCCGGTGGAGGTGACAGTGGAGGGCGGGCGGCGGTGAAGTTCTCGGATAAGCAGTATTTGAATATATTGCAATCAATGGGTCAGTCGGTGCACATATTTGATCTTAATTGGCGCATTATTTACTGGTGAGTTAATATCGTTTGGGAATTGAATGATCTGTTAGTTCATTTGAGTGCAATTAAAGGTTTGGATTATGATATCTTTGCATATAGGGCTGCACCTGTCATTTTGTTTACTGGTGAGCTACGTTTAGTTGGATAAGAAGTTTTGGATGGTACTTGTGGTTTCCATGCCGCCCTTCTGTCGTGCTCAAAGGGTTCCTTAATTTTCCTCATTTTTGCAAGTATTTGAGTTGATATTTTCGCTGAGTTCATAGGCTTGGTTGGAAATGCAAGTTTGTGGCCTTTTTTTTTTTCAATTACTATCATTTGAAATGGCCTTTGAATGAAATTTTTGAATGTGAAATGCCAGACGTTCAGATGTAATGAATTGGATAACAGGAACTGCAGGAATGGATTAGTAGTTTGGTGCCTCTATGTGATGAAAGCTGGTCCTGCTTAGGAATTATTAGATACTGTTAAGTATTCATATTGTTGTTGGTGATGTATATTGCAGGAATCGGAGTGCTGAAAAGCTTTATGGTCATACAGCTGCTGAAGCCTTAGGACAGAATCCCATTGAGCTTTTAGTAGACGTACAGGACTATGATGTTGCTACTGATATTGTCCAGCGCGTAGCAATGGGCCAAAGTTGGACGGGGCAGTTCCCTGCCAAGAATAAGAGAGGAGAAAGATTTGTGGTTATTGTGACTAATACACCTTTCTACGATGATGATGGCACTTTGGTTGGGATTATTAGTGTATCTGCTGATTCAAGACCTTTTCAAGAAACAAAAGCATCATTGTCACACGCAAAGCAGTCAGAAGGTAATTCAAGCTTTAGTCGAATGATTGGTTCTGCAAAACTTGGGCTTGATCCTCAGCAGCCTCTTCAAGCTGCAATTGCCTCAAAAATATCAAATTTGGTGAGTCCAATGTTGTTTCGTTTATCTGAGATTATTATTCTCTTGTTGTATCATAGGCTCACATTACAATCCATATATAGGCTTCCAAAGTAAGCAACAAGGTTAAGTCTAAAATGCGGACAGGAGACCATCACCCTGATTACGAGGGTGGTAGTGGAGACAGTCATCAGTCTGATCATGGTTTCTCGGAAGCTGCATTCTCTGACCATAGAGAGGATGCTGCCTCAAGTGGAGCTAGTACACCTCGAGGAGATGTGCACCCTTCTCCATTTGCAAAAATTTCTCATGTTACTTGTGAGGAGCTCTCGCCAGGAAACAACTCCAGAGGTTCAGGGGATGAAAATGAAGGAAAACCTGGGATCTCAAAGATCATTACATCAAAGGCAGAGGCTTTGATTGGCAAAACTGGGTTAGCTTGGCCATGGAAAGGTAATGATCGAGAGGGGTCCGAGTCCAAGGGTACTCGGTTTGCTTGGCCTTGGTTACATCATGACCTAGAGAATGACCTGGATGAACAGAAAGCATCAGCTGTTCCTTCAAAGGTGGACAATCAGGAAACTAATAGGACGGCAAACAATGAGGCTTCAGGTTCCTGGTCCTCATTTAACATAAACAGCACAAGTAGTGCTAGTAGCTGCGGAAGTACAAGTAGCAGTGCTGTTAATAAAGTTGACATTGATACTGACTGCTTGGATTATGAGATCTTATGGGAGGACTTAACAATTGGTGAACAAATTGGGCAAGGTAATTGCTTCGCATCATTTGGATTATTTTGTAAGGCTAGTCTCCATCTTCACTCACCATCCCCATTCAGTCTTTTTGAAACCTTCGAGGTTAGGAAAAGGCTCCTTGTGTCGAAATGTTTGCATGTCGACATACTTAATTGGGATGTGATTGTTTTCTGCTGCTTGTTTTGTTTTTTACCAGTGCCATCTCACATTTCCGATTTAACTGATTTGACTTTGCATGGAATAATTGAATTAAAATAAAAAGTTAATCATAAATAGAACACATTGGTTTTACTGGTGAAGTATGAACTAATTTTAGTTCCATGTTTGTCTAAAATGTTTGTGCAGGTTCATGTGGAACTGTATATCATGCTCTGTGGTATGGATCAGTAAGTTCTTTGCCCATTCTCTTTTCACTGATTTTTGTTGCAAAGAGAATGCAAAGACATTTATTATCTTGATCTAGTAAAACTATGTTAACATGAGCAGGCAAGCAGCTCTAAAATGTTCAAATCAAATGCTGACCTCCAGTACTCTTCATGCAAAGCATTACAAGAAAAAGGGAGGGAAACTGGCATTTACTTCTAAATTATGTAAAAAATTAAAATCAGAAAACTTTTACTATTCCCAAAATTACACATGGTCTACTGCATTTTCTATATGTTAATTGTCTGGCTAGTCTTAATATTATATACCTTTTGAGAGGTGTAAAGTTTCTAAAAGTTTCCTTGAATGTGCTCAACTTACTGTATGTCTTGGTTGTGTAGGACGTGGCGGTGAAGGTTTTCTCCAAGCAAGAATATTCTGAAGATGTCTTATTTTCCTTTCGGCAGGAGGTGATCTGTAATGGCATTTTTTTAACTTGCATGCACATGAAAATATTTTGCCATAGTGTGGCTTGCAAGTGCCTTCCAGAATATGCTGGAAGTTTGCTGTTTGACGAAAGTACTCTATTCCAGTTTCCCTCATGCTGAGTCTACTCCAGTGCCTTCCAGAATAGGTTTTGTTGAGTCGAAACAGCTCAGATTCATTTTTTATGGATAGTTTCCACTTCTTATTTAGATTTGACTTGTACTAATAGCTATTCATGTTCATTTACTCCTACTGGTGTTGCTAATTGACATGAACCACAAAGTCATCCTGTCTCTATTGTGGTTTTGCTCTGTTTTTCTTGTGCCTTAGGAATTATTTTCTTTCACTCCCTCTTCGTATACTGTCTTCTTAAGTTAAAGCTTAAGTGGATATGGTTTTGTTTGGGGTTGTCCTCAAGGTTTTTGTGGATACACCTGTCTGGATACTGATTTTCTTACTTTCTTTTAATTTATTGATTGACGTGAATAGTTTTTTGGTAGGTGAGCATATGTCTGATTGATTTTTATTCTTTTTCA
This sequence comes from Gynochthodes officinalis, assembly GCA_020080225.1. Classification (NCBI taxonomy): domain Eukaryota; kingdom Viridiplantae; phylum Streptophyta; class Magnoliopsida; order Gentianales; family Rubiaceae; genus Gynochthodes; species Gynochthodes officinalis. The sequence goes on along the minus strand of CM034619.1, from coordinate 612,533 downwards.
GGTGTCTCTCATGAAAAGACTGCGACATCCAAATATTCTGCTTTTCATGGGTGCAGTGACATCACCTGAACGTCTGTGCATTGTTACAGAGTTTCTTCCTCGGTTTGTCCTCCAGTTTCCTTTGCTGAAGGGCTTAGAAACACTTATTGCAAAGAACTTACCTATTGATTTCTTCTTTTCCTTTTTGATGCAGAGGAAGTTTGTTTAGATTACTACAAAGGAATATGGCCAAATTGGATTGGAGGCGCCGTATTCACATGGCTTTGGATGTAGTGAGTACTTCAGAGTCTGATCTGGCTGTAGAATATAATATAGATATTGCTTATTCATGAAGAATCACGTATTCTAGATTGATAGAGAGATCCAAAGCATTTCCAGACTCTATTTTTTTGGGTTCTTAGACGTTCCTTGAATTTCCCTTCTGTGATATGTTCAAAGATAGTTAATGAAAGTACCCCTGCTGCAACTATGCTTTGATGTCTATGTATTCCAATTGTTTCCATCGTAATTCTAGATTGATTGGCTATATGCTTGTGTTTTTCAGGCACGAGGCATGAATTATCTTCATCGCTGTTACCCACCTATCATCCACCGAGATTTGAAGTCTTCCAATCTTCTTGTTGACAAGAATTGGACTGTGAAGGTCTGGATTTAAGTGTTCATTGGCTATAGTTCAAATCTTTTTATGTTCCTGTTGTACTTTCGAAACTGTTGGGCAATTTCAGGGATGTGAATTTCTTACTGGCTCAATTCAACAGGTTGGTGACTTTGGCCTTTCACGTCTGAAGAGAGAAACATACCTGACTACAAAGACAGGGAAAGGAACGGTATTTTACTGTCACATGCTTTATCTTTTTGCTATACCAATGCTATCCCTTCCATTTTTCCTGGTTGACTAATAACCTATGTACTTCCTTTTCTTTTAGCCTCAATGGATGGCTCCAGAAGTTCTTCGAAATGAACCCTCAGATGAGAAGTATGTCTCTACCAGAAGCCTTTTGATTATTATTGACTGGAGTACACATAAGATGGGACTTAACTCTCTATTATTTGTTGGAATCCAGGGCTGATGTATACAGTTTTGGGGTGATAATGTGGGAACTTGCCACGGAAAAAATTCCTTGGGATAATCTCAATTCTATGCAGGTAGTTCCATGTTTTCCACAAGATCAGTGTCTTCTAGAACATACAGAAAGAGATAAGAGCGTGTGTGCGTGTTTACTTTGTGGTGCGTTAGTCATGCTCTTTTGTACTTTCCAGGTTGTTGGAGCCGTAGGGTTTATGAACCAACGGCTTGATATTCCAAAGGATGTTGATCCACAATGGGCTGCAGTAATCGAGAGCTGCTGGCATAGGTTTGTATCTTGTAAACCAAGTGATTCTTAATTTTTCTTTCTCTCTTTCTTTTGTTCTTTGCATTCAGATGCAAGTAGGTATCTATGAACATCTTTAAAAAGGCCGGAGCCAAAATAACTGTTGGACCAATCTTTTGGGTTTTGTTAGTTCTACCAATGAATAATTACCTTGTTATTCTTTTTACAACTGGGGTATGTTGCATAATCCCAAATTTCTTTTGGTCAGGATGAGGCAGCACTGAATATTGAGTCCTGTCTGAATGGTTGTTGACTTTTCATTGTGATGAATTGATAAGAATGGATGGCTACGAGTTTGAAATTCACTGTTATGCATTTTCTTTTTTTCTCAGAACAATTGTCAGATAAATTATGAAGTCTGTTGGTAGGTTGTGTGGATTTAACTAATGTTATATTGAATGATTTGCTTGACACAGTGAACCCCAGACCCGTCCAACATTCCAAGAACTAGTAGAAAGGCTTAGAGACATGCAAAGACAATCTGCCATCCAATTTCAGGCTACGCGGGCCACTACAGGAGATAGCAGCCAGAAAGAGCTTTAGACATACAATTCAATTCGTGGATTGGAAGCAACTGAGTTATATATCTCTCAAGACAACAGATGATAATGTCATTAAATTGCCGCTGCTGGCTTTGGATGTGGACACAACGCAACTTGAAGGCTGGTGCCTGTGTTGTCAATATGAGAAAATTGTTTAAGGGGAAAACTGGTGTCGTTTGTGATGCCTACGAGGTTGGTCATGTATGACATTTGCTGGCAGAAGTAATTCCAGCTGCTGGTGCTGTCTGTGACCTTTCACTGTCTTCTTCATGTATGCTCTGGATAACATCTTGTACGTGTGGATTGATGCCATTGAGATGATGATCAACTCGATATAGTGTTTGTGACACCAAAATCTCTGTATGGATATCAAAGATAACAAAGAATTCTATGCAAACTCTTACAGTAGCACAGGCCAAATAGAGGTGATTTTGCAATTGAAGAGGTTAGTCTAACTCATTGATTTTGGTTCAATCAATGTAATGCCAAAATCATTTCAAGATGGGCATGATTCTTTTACATTTGGGACGTTTGAGTAACACTTGAACAGGGTTCAGGTGGAGTCATTTTCCACAAAAAGATCGTGGCAGTTAGGGGTTATTTCTCCTTGTACATCAACCCATGTTGTACAATGGTACTTTTAAGATCTGTAATATAATCATGTCTCATGCATCTCTATTCGCAATATAATCATACAAAATCGATCCAGCCCTTTGGGACAAGGGTAATGAGGAAAGGGGCTAGGAGCACCGATGTGGGAAGGGAAAAAAATTGTATCCGATCATACTTTTGTTGATAGCAAGGCGTTGCTCATCATCATTTCCTTTCTCTGCTTTTGAATGAGGAAAGTGGTACTAACATGTACCGATTTGGAAAAGAATTGTGATCCAACTGTACTTCTTTTGTTGATAGCGAAGGAGTGGCTTACAATCATCTCCTGGCTTGCTTTTAATGAACAAGCGTATCATTCAGATCAGGAGAGAGAAGGGGAGCTGGGTTGTGGGGTACTGATAGTTTTATGTAGTTTTGCCAATGGAAAACTTCCTCTCAAGTAATTCGAAGGTCATTCTTTAGGGTTAACCATTACCATGCTTTGGATTTTTAATAATGCTAAAATGAATATACTCAAATGAAAAATGTGACTCAATACAAACGATGAGAATAGGCCTGTTTCATGACAAGTATAGACACCAGGAGATCAAAACTTTAATGACTCGTTAGCGTACAAGGCTCTTAGTGAACCTAAACCTAAAAAGAAGTGTAGAAGGCCGGAATGATCCCACTCACTGGTGATGCAAACAATCAGTTAATCAAAGATCTAATGGCAGCAACAGCATCGCCTTTGTGCTCGCGTAAGACCCTTTCAGCCACCTTTTTGTCCAGCTGCATGTTTAAAGAAATTAGGTTAAAACTGAAAAAAAGGAAATATTGCAGTTCGAGTAATGAAGATTGAATATGATCCTAACCTCCAGCTCATTGGCAATTATATCTACATCAATAGGGTTGATCTTAACAGCGGCTAATTCCTTCTCCCTGCAACCATAAAACACATGTAACCACACGGTACCAAAGCTTTTGTAAAAGCTACCAACTACATTAACTGAGTTGTTAACAATAGTAACATAAGGCACACAATAATCATCTTGAAAAGCAGTAGGCCTGTTTCATGACAAAATCTTCTTTGAATTCAACCACATTATCACAAAAACAGAAAACTTAAGCTTCCTGAACACCCAAGCACTGAAGCAATGATAAAGACAAGAAAAGAGAGTACAGAATGGTTTATTGACTTAACCATTGTTAAAATGAGCAGCAAACTATTCCATCTAATGGAATTGTCTATTGTAATCATATTTATTTGCAAAGGAAGGTTTGCAAACAGCACATGTAGGAAGGGAAATACCACCAAAAAATCAACCTTACCAACACAAAAGATTAAGAACAGCATATGGAGTAATAAGCCTGGCCTGTGAGTTGAACATAGCCAAGCCAAAAGACCCAATTGAAATTGAAGGCCACTCATCATAATATGAAGTACACCAAGTTACAATTTTGATACGTAAATTTTGATTCTGGAACAGGTAGTAGGGTGATTAAGCAAGATATCTTTTAAACAAGTTTTCACTACAATGCCAAGAACTTCCCAATAAATTCAACACAAACCTAATGAAGTTAAAAAGAGTTCCATACCTCAGCACTCTTAAAAACAACATAGTGATAAAAAATTTCCCTTTCCCAATGACCTATCTTCTTTCACATCATAAATTCTTAAACAACCAAAATGAGCAAAAACCGAGCAGAAAGCTCCTATCTTTAACTTCTTTGGGATCACTTTCCTCTTTTTACGCCTTACAACAACAAATTTCTACAGAAACCCATTACGAGACAACACTGATCATATGAAACAAGCTCAACAACTTCTATCATAACAACTTTTGGGCTTGTAAAATTTTCTACCTTTTTCAGCCATCTCTACATATTGAAAAAAAAAAACAGAACAAAAGGGAACAACGACAAAGACTTAACCTTAATTTCTTTGCTTGGAGATCAGCTTCTTTAGATGCAGATATGGAAGCCATAGCCTAAATTCAATTAGACCCAAAGTAAGAACAATGGCGAAACAAAAAACATAACATGAACAAAGTGAACAAACGCAAAAATTGTGGGCGATGCAGTAGTACCTCCTGAACACGAGTGGAATCGAGCTGACGATCTTCGACATGGTCAGTAAGCTTATCAAGCGCTTTACTCTGCTGCTGCAGGTCCTTTGAATCAACCACCAGCTCTATCCCTTCGTCTCCGCCGTCCATTATTGTTTTATTTGGCCAAATTTTCTTCTGCAGAAATTTCTTCTGAAATCTGCACTGAGGTTTTGCTGACCGAACAGAACTCCTCAACTAAAAGTGAAAACCTTTTGATATCGGCTTTACTTTTTTGGGCCGTGAACTGGACCCAATTACACTTTAGCACAAAAAGATTGTAATTTGGGCCCTAAACTTCAGAGACTTACAAAAGGGCTAGTCATTGATAATTGGGCTGGAAAATTATATGGGTAAAGATGGACGTTGTTGGGTTCAATTTTGGACAATAGTGTAGTTGGCGATGCTTGGCAGTTGGGCTTTTGCAGTATTTAATGCTATAGGGAGGTAAAATAATAATTTACGTTTTAATTCTGGTCCTTTGACAACTAATTAATTATTTTTTTGACACAAAAAAAAAAATAACTTAGTAGTTTTTTTTATTGATATGGAATAAGAAAATTACAAAATGCAAAACCCGGTATTTGTTTTCTGCTGGACCCTTGCTATTATTGCTTCCTATTTAATGCCAATCCCTCACTCAAATTGCTCCACGTCTGTATTCAAATATTATATGATTTAATTCCCATTCGAGTGCAAATTTTTAATTCAATTTGGAGGTTGGATATGTTTCTTGATGAGTGTAGTGTTTGCACATGCATCCTTGATTACAATATTTTCACAATCATAGTCAACCCAATGCTTGTTTGCTCTTGAAATTCTATACCATGTCTAGCTCTCCACACATGATCTATCATTCCCAACTCTCCACGAATCTTGTATGTTGGATTATGCCTTGTTTTTAAATTGGTATAGAATTAGATAATTTTATCTAATTTTTTAATTTAGTGTTTTTCATTATTTAATTAGAATTTAAAATATTTAAATAATTCTATTATATTTTATAATAATGATCTAAATTAAATTTAAATTGGATCTCTATTTGATGTTTATATAGCAGGGTCTTTTTTTTTAAACAGTAAAGATTTCAACAAAAAATTAAGAACTTTATACAGAGATTTTTAGAGTGAAAAGTAAGGTGTATACAAAATTAATGAGAAGTTGAGTGTTTCTAAAGTTTGAATTGTCAAGCCAAATCATGTTAATTCATGTGTCTCAATTTATTTTTTGTTCTTGAACGATTTACGGAATAATCACAACAATATATTGTTACTGCTAGTGCTTTTCTCTTTAGCATCCTCACAAAACAGATCCTGTAAGAGTTCAATAAGCAAAAACTTTTGGGCTTTCTAATATATCTATTATTTTACAATTACTATATCAAAAAATGTAAAAACAAATTTTGAAATGTAAAAATCTTTTCACATATGTTATGTCTTTAAGATATTTCCTGATCAAAGAGAGAATTGAAATGAAATGAAAATTATTGAATTTATATAAACGAAATATAGATTTTTATTTTTTTAACTAAACAGATATGTAGTCATGAAAAGTGAATTAAATAGAATCAGAATTGATCAAGAGATACAATTACGGAAATGCTTCTTTGTTCCACATTTTCAACTTTAGCTCTGTGAAATAATATGTTGCATGCCTAGCGGCCAGCTGAATTAGGCTTCCTAAGAGTAATCTAAGTTCGTATCTTTCTTGTGATCATGCATATTCGAGGACTTTAGTCTACGCTTTCAAGTGTTTTTTTAGAGGCAGTATAAGCAAAAAAATTATTACTTAGGCTCGTATTTGGATTAAGAAAAATATTTACAAGTGATAGTAAACATTTTCAAACAACAAATAAAAGTAGAAACATTACAATTTTGAGGACTATCATTTTTTAACTCTCCATTCTTGATATGTTTTAATGGGGAAATGATAGAATATCTTCTAGTATTTTGTTGGCTTCAAAACTCCTCAATCCTGTATAAGGTGGGAAGCTTTCTTCTATTAGCCAAAGCAGCTAAATTTTCTCTCTATACAACATGCACCTGACGATAGTGAGCGCAAACCAAAATTTTGCATTCAATTTCAGACAAAGACAAGCACAGTTCAGAGTTCAGGCCATGCTGGTAGCCACTGCTTGCCATTGATAAAGTCGATGGAGATGAATGGCGCTACTTCCTTGTCACTAATTTGTTTGGACCACGCAGCACGGCCTTCTTGGGAAGCCCCTGGACCGTGACAATTATATTCTGCGTGGTGCACATGGCTTTTGCCGATGTTTAAAAAAGCAATTCTTGCATCAGCTCAGAAAAGAAAACTTAAAATTTTGAACAAAATGATTCTGCAGGCATGACTCATGATTGTGTTAAGTATTGTGAATGAATGCATAAACAATCTAAGATATGAATGTCAATAACTATGAGATCACCCAAGGATGAGTTTTGGTATTCAAGGTTCAGGGATCAACAATGTGAGCTGTTCCATGGGTGGAACACATAGCTACCCGGAACACGCATTAGTAATCTGTTCGCAGTTAGGCAGTATGGATCAGATAATGGCAATCACTCATTTTTCTAAACCAGCCATTGTTGGTGTTAATGCTAGTCTAATCAATAATGCATGTAGAATTACTTACTCTGTACTGCCGACGTAGCTCCAGTTGGTCCACCCCTGAGGCACAATGGTCCTGGAGAGGTATGTGTTTGCAAAAATCACCCGAGAAAAGGCTTCTTTAGCTCTGCCTAAAAATACATTGCCAACACCATATATTTTGCCTTTGACAAACACAAAGCCACTGTTTTCACCAGCACTTCGTCTGCCGTGAGCTGCGATAGACCCATGGACGTCAACCCTTCTGTCTCCAACAACAAATACCTCACAGTTCTGCATCAACATTACAAGATTGAACCACGATGTCAGATATTTTTGCCTAGAAGATGAAGCATATCCAGAAAATAAAGCATGCCCAGAAGACGTGGGATTGATAATATTCACATACGTAAAACATAGACTTAGCACGCCCAAATATCAAGTCAATTGCGCCTTGAACATAACAATTGTGATAGAAATGCATTCCTTTGTGATCAAAGAGAGTGTTCTGTGAGCTAAAGAATCCACAATGATAAAATGCAACTTTATCTCCTCCCACAAATGCCGCAACTGACTGATTATGGGAGATAAAATCGATCCCAGTTGGAGCCTCATTCTAAAACAATAAACCAATCACAAGTTTAATAGAGATGAACTTATATAATCGATACAGGAACAAGACCAAGGCACAGAATGTTAGAACCTTGAAGCTCATGCCAAAGGCAACAAAGTTCTGGGCTTCGACTGTGAAGGTGGCGGACTGGTAGTTATTAAAAGAACTCTGAGACCAGATGATTTTTGTCCTACCTTTTCCATTTCCTCTCATGAATATATAAGGTTTATTACGTGGTATGTTCACCTTTTCTCTGCAGTTGAAATTGATCAGGATAATATACATCGTCATACATCAATATAGGGTTATAGTTTCTTCAACAAAGATCACATTTTGCACATATTTTCCACTTATTTCAAAGATTTTTAATGCAATGTTGTATAACGTCACCTGTAAACGCCTTTCCTAACGTGGATAATGATCCAATTGGAATTGTCTTCCGGAACAGAATCTATTGCAGATTGAATGGATCTAAAATCTCCCTGTCCATTACAATCAACTATTATTGTATGGTTAGTACCAATTCTCTGGGTCAAGAGCTGAGAATCAATCACTTTGTCGTGCGCGATGACGTGTACAATATCACAGATAAGGACATGAGACACAAACAGAATCAACAATGCAGGTGCAACATTGATTACTTTAATAGATTTCCATGCATACACAGAAGAAGATGAAGGCATTTTTCAGGAATGGTAGCCTCTACCTGATCAGTTTGATTTGCTGTATTATGAAATGTGGTTTGCATTAGATTAACATATTCATTTAACTAGAATATTAATATTAAGCTATTGTCAGAAATTGGTACTCACAAAAGTTTGTAGCAAGAGCTCGAGCTATATTGGAGGACCTCCAACAATTGGCGTGTGGTTGTCATGCAATTATGCCTTCAATTCTGTGGGTCACGGTTACGCACCTTATATCAATACAACTACATTATTGATTGCTTAATGCTTTGGACTCCTTTACATAATTTTGCCTGACAACCATTCAAGAATTAATGGAATTTGACTTTGCATATGTTTAATAATGCATCTCTCCTCAGCCAGTTGGCAAATCAGTCAAACTGTGTGATCAACGCATTAGGGTTGAAATCAAGCAATCAATTTATGGTCGACTTAAATTGGCTTGCAAAATAGTGCAATTATAGTCCACTCAATGCTCCATGAATTTATTCAGATATTTTCATATTGCATTTTTTTATTGGGTTTTTGGAGGATGATATATCCCATGAAGACATCATAAAAACTGGGGCACTATAATTCTGGCGCAAGAGGCATTCTATTTAACTTTTCAACATTAAGATACCTTTCAAGCGGTTGGTTGATTCAAATGCAACGAAAAAAAAAGATTTTATTATACGAACACTGGAATTGTGTAATTTCAGAACGTTTGCTTTAGAGTGCATAGGAAATTTAGTGAAGAAAAAGTTGCAGGAAAGGTAGTCCAAGTTTAATTTAATTGAATGGACCAACTACTAACTGATAGCTACCCCTTAAAAATCCCAGTCTGGCTATGACAAACAAAAATCTACGTGACAATACTTTACATAAGACTTGTTCAAACACCAGTTGAGTGGTTCTCCGAACCTTCGAGATTACATAAGACTTCACCGCTTACCACCGCAGCAATTTGCAAATCAGTCTTTAAGGTTTGCTTTTTGTGACGATATTGAAGCTTCAATCTCCAGACAATGCTTGCGGGATGGAAAATTTTTGAGCTAGAATTTATTGCTCGTATCTACCATGGCATGATTTTTGTGATACTTTGCCACGTACCTAATCACTTGGGCTACAAACCGAAACCAATCACAAAAGTAAGAATTCTGAAAATGACTTCAGAATGTGACTTGCATTGCAACTTTAGTATATTTCGTAGTCCTGCATGAACATTGATCACGTGTTATGGCTACGCTGGCTGGCTGATTGACCTTTTCCATATATGGCATGATAAATTTGCAGAGTCAAAAGTGAAAACTCATTCACTCTCAATTAGGAAAAATAGTGACACGAGAGAATTCAACAACCATATGTTGGGTGGGGGCGGTGGTTTGTGCGATGCCGAATTTAGATAATATAATATGTCTACGTCAGAGCGTTTGTATTCTGGATATCATTAAATTTTAGGGAAGAAGCCTTTTTCTGAGACCAGTAAGGATAAAAAGAGGCTCCTCGGCATGGACTCGCCACACCAAAGTAATGCAACTCTCTGCAATTGTTTGGCCAACAAGATTAGTGCATTGAATGGGTGCTTGATGAATGCATATACATATTCAGAAAATAAAAAAAATGGCCGGTAGAAAAATGGATAAGGGAAAAGTTGTAATGACCCTCTTGTTATTTTTGGTGATGATGTCCAAAGTTGGAGGACACAAGCTCTCTTTTGATTATTACAGTCAGTCGTGCCCACAACTGGAAAACATTGTTAGAACAGGTTTTCAGTCCATATTACTTGTTGATCCCACTACATCTGCAGCTATGCTGAGGCTCATGTTCCATGATTGTCAAGTTCAGGTATTTCATTTCTCTATACATATGCCTTTGTCGGGTGTCAGGAAAAAGTATGACAAAGTTTCAATCTTTCAGCTGATAACACGCAATTTATATATTAATATGCAGGGTTGTGATGCTTCCATCCTTCTTGATCCAGAGAATGGCATAGTTGACTCCGAGATGGCTTCAGGAAAAAATTTTGGGATTCGAAAAAGAGAATTAATAAGCCTGATCAAAGCCATGGTGGAATTAGCATGTCCTCTTCAGGTTTCATGCGCGGATATACTCATATTGGCTGCACGAGAGGTGGTGGCAATATCAGGAGGACCAAGAATAAAGGTTCCATTGGGACGAAGAGATTCTTCCAGACCTCCAAGTTCTAGAACAGCTGATGCTTCACTGCCCGCAGCTAATATAGGAGTTGACGAAATGCTTCATATATTTGCTCAAAAAGGAATGACCATTGAAGAATCAGTTGCAATCATTGGTACATTTCTAAAACGAATTAAATCTTTGCACCTTAAATGCTGATGACTCTATGCAAGTAATGGACGAAACAATAATCCGAGAACAAGATTTCAGATTCTTCCTATATTTGCAGGATCAAATCGGAGACATTTACCATCGATCATCAATTGTACAAATTTACACACTGATCATCATGGCTTTTGCAGGTGGTCATACACTTGGTGCTACACACTGCCGAAATCTTCGAGACAGTGGATCAATCAGATTTGGAAGTGCAGCGAAGTTAAGCTGCCCTCTGCTTCCGGGGTCAGCCTTAGATAATATCAGTTTTGTGTTCAATGATCCCACATCAGTAATATTCGACAACAGTTACTTCGTGAATGCGATGACTGGCCATGGGGTACTTAGAATTGATGCTGAAATGCCACTAGATCCACGAACAGCTCCCTTTGTACAACGTTTTGCTGAGGATCAGGACCATTTTTTCCTGGCTTTTTCCTCTGCCTTTGTGAAACTCTCCTCTTCGAGTGTCCTCATTGGAAGTCAAGGTGTGGTCCGGAAAACCTGTAACACATTAAATTGAATTACAGAAACTTCTGAAATTTGGATTTGTTTTTATCATCATACACTGTTGAGGTTGGGAGCTTGTGAGGCTAGAGCTAGACCAACCCAATGGCTCCACTGTTGCATCATTTTCAATTTCATCATGTGTTGATTGATCAGGCAAGTTGAAGTGAAGGGGATCGTGTGCCAAAATCGTACGAGACCTTGATCTTGCGAGGGTAAAGAACAGGCCTATCATATTTACATGCATCAGTACAACCATTCGACACTTCGTACGCAGGATTAATTTCTGCTTTCACCGCTTTTTTTGTGTTTTGGGTGTAACAATATGGCCTATCTAAAGGCTCGAGATGTTTGTAATAATTTTATTTTGTTCCTTTATAAAAATTATGAAATTTTTAAGTAAAGTTTGTATGACTTTGAATTCTTTTTTTTAATCAGTTAACCAAGGCTTATTTTGGCCCACCATATTTCTTGTCTATTCCATTTTCAAAGCTTTTGAGTTAGTGTCAGGGTCAAGCCAATGTAACTCAACCCTGAACAAACTTCAGTGAAGTTCCAGAAAAAGAATTCAGAGGAAATGAGAGAGCAGAAGGGAAGATTCGGGTAGAACAGTAAGGAAAGAAGAATAAGAGCAGAGAGAGAAAGAGGACAGTCGAGAAAGATCTTATTTCCAGCCTGAATCCTTTAGCATCATCTTTACATATTAACAGCAGCTTAAGATGGTTAATACGGTTACTTATCCGGCAATTAACCTAACAGAAAGCAGTCTAACAGAAAACAGAAAAAACTGAAATCAAATAACTGCTAAAAGCTAAAATCAAAACGATATCGTTCCAATTATCTCAATCCTGACAGTTAGCCAAGGCTTGAGAAAAGAAAGCCCATAAAGAAATTAACAACTCCAGGTCCGCAATTTTCTATAAAGACACAGATCCACGTTCAGCCCAGTAAGGTAACCAATGTTTAATATTATATTCATGTCCATTCAAAATTTTGTCATTTTAAAAAAAAAATGATTTCAAGAATATCACAGAGTGAGAAACTTTATTTGTTTCTTACTCACAAATAAATGATTAAGGAAAGTTGAAAGTGATTAAAGATCACAAGAAAGTAATTGAAAAAGGGAAGATAACAAATGAAGCATTGAGTTGCAGGGCCCTTTCCATTTATTCATTGAGCAAACTTTATTTTCTTTCTGTTTCAAAAATTTCAATCAGGTTTTTGTTTTGTACTAATTCAAAAAGAATGAAACACTCTCGCTTAATGCTATTTTTTCCAGTCATTCCCTTTTAAGATCAATCGGGGTCTTTCAAACTTTACTGATGGTATGGTCGAATCCTTGCTTCATCTAAACGTGTAAAAGAGGCTAGTTGCACTTAACATTTCTTGTGTCCGTTTTGTTAGTTTTCTGTTTCAATTGGAGAATAAGTAACCATTAACCGCCTTAAGCGTCTGTTAATATGTACTGATTGAGTGAGATTTGATTAGGCTGGAATTAGATCTTTCTACTGTATTCTTGATCTCCCTGTTTCTAATCTACTGCTCTTTCTTTCTGCCCGAATCCCTTCCTTCTTCTTTTCTTCTCCATTTCTGGTTCTCTTTCTGGATTTCTACTGAAGTTTGCCCAGGCTTAAGCTACCCTGGCTTGATCCTGACACATGCTTTAAATTTTGAAGTATTCATGCCCATGCCCATGCCCCAAGTTTCAAGTCTGCCCACCATAGATGATCACGATCTGCGTAAAGAGCCAACCCCATTTTTCTTTGCTGTATATCTCTGAATTATGATTGAATAGGAGTGACAAATTCGTTATATAATTCCTTCTTGAGTGTTAAGAAAGTAGAATAAAGAATGGGTCAATAAGTGAACTGTTACCTTCTCCAGTCTCTGCATTGAATGTCAGATACTTTGCTAAATCTCATTGGTTTAGATTTTGAGAAGGGTTAGTTAGGTTCAATTGGAGGTTGAAGAAAAAATGGTTAATTTAGCATTTTGTGCGGAGGAAGAGCAAAACTCTAATGATCGGATTGCCTTATAGTTTTAGCATTTTTATTTATTTATTTATTTTATTATATTTTTTTTAATGTTTTTGGGTTGATCGACCGTCGAACCCAACTAATTTGCAATAAAGGTGATGATGATGATGTGTTAGGGAAATTTAAGGGGGAAGGGGGGTAGTGGGGCGGGGAAAGAAGGCATTCCACGGATGAAACTCATGAAAGTTCTCCACTGATCTTGGCAATCTGATCTTCATTTTATTTTCTTTTTTAAACTTATCATTGCCGGTGCTTTAAATTACAGCAGGCATAAAAAAGATGTTGCTGTCACGGGTTGGTAGTGCTGCCATTGCTGAACATTCAATGAGTTCTCTTTTGCACCTACTCAGCTGCTTAATTGAGAAATTGGGTTAAAGGTATGCTCTTGAAATAAATCTGCTTGCATTCAGTGGTGATGGTCAAAATCTGATTTACCAAATCATTAATTGTGGTCGATTTTCAATGGCCATTTGTGCCCAAAACGTGCAACATGGATCAACTATTTCTTGAAATGTTTTAGGACAATGAAGTTTCTTGATCATAGATGAGCTACTAAAAGTCATTACACTTAGTGATATCAATTCTTGATTTTAACTTATAATTTATTATTAGAGTATGTAAAAGTGATTTGTAATTTGTAAAGAAAAGAAAGCGTATAGGTTGCAGTCCTACATATATATCCATTTCCTTATAGTTCCCAGTTAAGGTGTTTTTGTGGGTTCAACCACCTTAGCCAGTTGTTGTCAGTATCATTTATGCAAAGGGAGCTTCACAATCGACTCTTCCTCCAAATATAGCAGAAGAAAATTCAGTTTCCGCGCATTTTACTTAAGGTATTCTTTAATGGAACATCCATCTTACGAGAAAGTTGCAGCAAGGGTTGTTTTCCAACTTCTAAATATTTTTTTTTTGTTAGTGACCTGCTTGTCTAAAAGGATGCCCGCTAACTTTGTTTTTGGAGATTCATTGGTTGATGCTGGAAACAACAACTATATTGTATCTCTCTCAAAGGCTAATTTTGCTCCAAATGGTATTGATTTTGGTACTCCAACAGGACGATTCACCAATGGAAGAACAATAGTTGACATTCTAGGCAAGTTTTTGCTCTTGATATGCTTCGGTTTTTTGTTTTGGCTATTTTGGAATCAATGATCAAACCTTTATTAATCTGCATTCTACTGACACTAACAGGACAGGAACTTGGATTCAGCGACTTTGCTCCTCCATTCTTGGCACCAACCACAACCGGTCCGATTGTTCTGAAGGGGGTCAATTATGCTTCTGGTGGAGGGGGGATTCTAAATTGCACGGGAAAGATTTTTGTAAGTTTTTCTGTCTATTTATATTTCTTTCTATTAACTGTCTGATCACACGGGAATTGCAATTTGATTCTCCTGAGTAAACATAACATGTAATTTATGCACATTCTTAATCTGGCTTGCTCATTCGAGGTTCATTTCGCTGCTTTTTCATACTGACAGGCGATTTGCTTTGGTGGCACAGGTTGGTAGGATGAACTTTGATGCCCAGATGGACAATTTTGCCAATAGTAGACAGTACATAATCAACAACCTTGGTTTTTCCTTGGCAATGAAATTACTTAAAAATGCTCTTTTCTCAGTAACACTGGGCTCAAACGATTTCATCAACAACTATTTGACGCCTGTTCTCTCAAAAGTAGAGCAAAATCTAGTCGCTCCAGAGGAATTTGTTGCAGCCATGATTTCAAGATATAGAATGCAACTTACGGTAGGACATGACTTCTCTTGGAATTTCCATTTAATGATGCTATGATAATTGTGCAACACATTTTCCTAATGGTATTTAAAACATTGTCAGAGACTCTATAATATGGGTGCTAGAAAGATTGTTGTAGTAAATGTAGGGCCTATTGGATGCATCCCGTATCAAAGGGAAACAAATCCATCTGCTGGGGACGGCTGTGCTGCTTTTCCAAATCAGCTTGCTCAGATGTTCAATGACCAGTTAAGGGGTCTTGTTTCAGAACTTTTTGCCAATCTGGATGGATCAGACTTCGTTTATGCAGATGTTTACGGCATTGCGGATGACCTGATTCAAAACTACAGTTCCTATGGTAAGTCATACGTACAGTTCCTAGTCAATTTGCGTGTCATTTTTGAGAAGGATACAGTACATCCTTTCTTTCCGGGACAACACCACTTCAAGTTAATACTATTTCTCTGAGTTAATCAACAGGATTTGACAATGCCAATTCAGCTTGCTGTTTTCTTGGTGGGCGATTTGGGGGTTTAATCCCATGTGGTCCAACGTCCAAAATTTGTCGAGACAGATCAAAGTATGTGTTTTGGGATCCATACCATCCCACTGAAGCTGCAAACATCTTCATTGCCAGGCGTTTGCTTGATGGTGGCTCTAGGGACATTTGGCCTAAGAATATTAGACAATTACTTTCGCCTCGATAATCATAAAAGCCTCCCTCAAAATTTTCATTTTCCTGAACAATTCACTCATTATTGTATACAGAAATTCTTCATCAGCAAGCCCACTTGGCATCAAAAGCCCGATTATTATTATTATTATTATTATTGAAGCAAATGAAAGGAATACTGTCCTTGAAACCCACAATTCTGGGAGTTGGATTCCAGGCTTCTTCATCCTTAAATTGTTCTTTCTAGTGTAGCATCTCTAAACACAAAGCGCTTATGAGTGGCCAGAATAGTTTATGAGAAGCATAATTTTATGAATTATTAAGGTCTGGAGTTGTGCAGTAGCTATAATGTTATAATGTTATAATGTTGCTTCAGACATCATCTTTTATTCTTATTTTTCATGTATTAAAAAAATAGAAAATTGAAATATTTTAACTCATATCTGAGCAAAATACTATTGGAACAGAAAAATTAAAATTCCCTTCTTGTAAAGATTACCTAAATCAGAAATTAATGATAATATAAATAATAGACAAATTGTTCTTATTAAAGGATCATTAATATGTTAACAATGATTTTATGTCCAGTCATTATGCTAATTTTTGTCTCATGAAAGTAAGGATTGTTTACAAGGCTAACATAAAATCTCTACTTCAGTCCTCAAAATGAATATTACAAATATAAGACCATGATTTCATGAAACTTAGTGTCCTAAAATTATAAAATAAAAATTGATTTTAGAATATAAAAATATAAAATGAAAATGTAATCCATCCAAATGAATGAACATTAATTTGGTCAAATGTCCCAAAAAAAGAAGAAGGAAAAAGATAATCCTAAATTAATAGTCAGAGGAAATTCAATCTCTGTACAACGTCAGCCACATTAATACAGAGAAGGCACACACTTCAATACTCAAATTATAGTACTTTTGTTTCCTCATCGCGTCGAGAAACGGTGTCGCAAAATGCAAAGCCCCTCGTCGGAAAAACTCATTCTCGTCAGCCGGGAACCGGACGGCGTGGCTTTGATCACGATTAATCGTCCCAAGAGTCTGAATTCCCTGACGAGGCAAATGATGGTTGATCTTGCTAAAGCCTTCAAAACTTTGGACTCGGATGGGTCAGTTCGTGTCATCATACTTTGCGGGTCTGGTCGGTCTTTCTGTTCCGGGGTGGACTTGACAGCTGCCGAGGATGTGTTTAAAGGTGACTTGAAGGATTTGGAGACTGATCCCGTCGTTCAAATGGAGCGTTGTAAGAAACCCATTATTGGCGCCATCAATGGGTTTGCTGTTACTGCTGGATTTGAGATTGCTTTGGCGTGTGATTTGTTGGTTGCTTCTAAGGATGCTAAGTTCATGGACACCCATGCTAGGTCAGTTTCTTTTAGTTTTATGATGGGCGTATTTGCCTTCTTGCTTATAGTAAAGATGTGAACTTTGTCTATAATTGTTAAAGTTTCCATTTTTATGATTGATTATCATTGGTATGATCGTCATTTTATGGTGAGACACCTTAGATAAATACAAATAATGCAGGAAATAAGAATTTTTTTGTTTTCTTTTGGTATTGCTTAGTCCCGACTCCCGGCTCCCGACGAAACGTTTAAGTTTCAAGTATTGCTGATTGATTGAGTTTAATCTGGACTATGTTTTGTGGAAATGCTATCCATGGATTTGGGATAGAGTGCTTTAACTTTCAAAGCCAATCTGCTGGAGTTATACGACGGATTTATTTGTGAAGGGTAGAATTGAATGTGCGATCAAAGCCTGGCAATTTGATGAAAGTTCAATGACCTTTCAATTACTTGGTGTGAAATCACTATGTGAGAAGATACTAAGATTCCAATTCAGAAGATTTGAGAAAAGAATGAACGATGTTGACGCGTCTCTACTAGCTGATGGCTAACTAGATAGGCCAAGCTATAGATTTCATTGTGCTTGAATTTCTACTGAATCTTGAACAGCAAAACTTTTCTATGCGATTCATAGTATTATTGTGGAGTTGAAGTGGTTATCATTAGGAACTAATAATATGAGCAGTGTATTGAATTGAAGGTTGAAGACAAATATTATGATTTTATTCTCCACGCAGTGAAAATAAATGATATTGTATAGGGTCTAAGCTTCCTCCTAGTGTTCAACTAGTTCTGGCCCATGTTCTTCAATATGTAGCAAAAGCTGACAGTCTTGGGGATTTTGATTCATCTTCAGTCTCTGATTCATATGAGTAACTGAACTTGTACAGATTTGGAATATTTCCTTCTTGGGGTCTATCTCAGAAGCTTTCCCGTATCATAGGTCCCAACCGAGCTCGTGAAGTATCTCTTACTGCAATGCCTATAAGTGCAGAACAAGCCGAGAGGTGGGGCTTGGTAAATCACGTTGTAGAAGGAAGTGAGCTATTGAAGAAAGCTAGACAAACAGCAGAAGCCATTATCAAGAACAATCAAGACCTGGTGTTGAGGTACAAGCAAGTCATAAATGATGGATTTAAACATGACTTGGCTCGTGCTCTCAATCTAGAAAAGGTGATTACTCATTCTAAACCTTTAGTTTCATCTCATGCAGTTTTTCATTTTCTTTGGCATCTAGATGCTTGGCATATGTTTCTGAACATTTGTGTCTGCTACTGTCTGGATTTCAAATTTGCTAATGTTTGCTACCTATAGAAGTTTGATGATTTGGATAATGTGTGAATTGTTCTGACTTTCTAGTCGTGAGGATAGCTATATGTTCTCCAGTCTTCTGTACCTTAAATAATTTAATGGATGATGTTCTTGATACTATGAGGAGAACTATACAGCAAGTTTCCTCATTTAATTAGAAAGCTCCCTCCCTCACTGCTAGCGGGCCAAAAACAGAGTTGAGGACTGAAAAGGAAACTTGGATGCAATTCTTGGATGCATTTGATGTGTGCGCTTGGTCCTTTGTGTAGTCGATTTGCACATGTTACTTTTGTATGCAATTCTTGGATGCTGCAATTAGCGTCTACAATCTTCAATTGTAGAATTTTGACGTTGTACACTTGTTATTCTTAGGAGAGAGCGCACGACTATTATGAAGGGATGACAAAGGAGCAGTTCAAGAAAATGCAGGAGTTCATAGCTGGTCGGAGCTCCAAGAAACCTTCTTCCAAGTTGTAGATATGTCCAGCGTTTGATTTGTTACTTGAGGTGTTTGTAGAATAAGAAGTTTCAAAGGATTTCCCATTACTGTGTAAAATAATCTATTGGACTTCCAATTCTGGCTTTGGGCTGCTCAAACATATTAAAATGGGTGGACTGATCATTGTTATGTGGATTTTTTATTTTTGGGTCATATCAATTCGAGTCTTGGTCAAGTCCGGTACCCAGAAATGGGCTGGACACCAAATCCTGAAAGACTTTTTTGGGAGTCTTGTCATGGACAAATTAAAGAGTTCAAAGTAGCCGCTCTTTGTGTATGGTTATGAACTTTAGGCCCGCTGCCACATTTTTCTGACGCCACGTTTTGCCCTGTTGGAAATTAAATTGAAGTTAATTACTCTCTCTCCTTTCTAATATTAGAGTCGCATTTTGAAAATTCAATCTATTAAATATATATATAATGATTTTGTGTTGGGTAAAATGAATATGTATGAATTTATATTGTCGTATTTAATTTTAATCTGAAAAATGTAGTGATATATGTAAAGAGTTATATTTTCTAATGACATTATAAAATTTATATTTAAATAATATAAGTGTGATTTTTATTTTGGAATAATGAAAGAGTTAAAAAGGTGTATATGATTAGTGGTTTTAAAATGTATTTTTATATATTTTTAATACACTTTATATTCACAATTACTAAACCCAAAAATATTTTTTGAAATGAAATCTATACATGCGGATTTTTTTTTAAAAAAATTTACTTTTAAAATAATTTTTTTATAACATTTGTATTTAATTTAAAGTCTGTCTTTTGTCACAGATAGAATTAGTACTAGTATATGATTACCTATATTAGATATGGAAGGATACTCTCCATTGCCAATAATTTCCCTCGTGTAGAACTCAATGTGCCCCTCTATAATAAGTAGGAGGGTTTCACAGCAAGAACATACTCCAACCCACTGCCCAACTTTTGACAACAACGATCGACGAAATGGCCCCAGGTAAATTCTGGAGTGATTTCCAATTTCCGTGATATAAATTCTCAATTGCTCGATTTATTTATTTATTTTTTGGGGGGATTGGTTCTTTCGTTGTTTTATATGATCATCATTTGCTAATTTCCCTGGCCAATTTTTATGCGAATTCATAATGCCTGACCCAAAAAAAAAAAAAGAGGGATCTTTTTTACTTTTACTATTATTACTGTGATTGTGTTCAATCTTAAGGATGATCCGTGGTTGGTGGGCCTCCTTTCTTGTAGTCCTACTGCATTATTTAATAGTTGCTATTTTGTTTTTTCTGAAAGCCTTTCATGTCATTTAATATACTTGAGTGGTTTGTAATATTGGTGGGTGGGCCTTAAAAGTTTACTTGAATTTTGTTGCTTATGGTTTGCTTATGAAATTATTGTTCTTGAAGAAGAAAATTTAGTTGGGAAGAAGGTTAAAGTTAGAATTTTTATGCAGAATGAATAACAGATGATGAAATGTTTCGTTTGTTTACACCTGATTTGTTACTGTAAGTAGAAATTACGGCTTTATGGTCTTCTTTATCGCCTGCCCCATTTATTGGCAGATTAATTATTTAGTCCAGGAGAGATTATAATGGGTATGGTTCAATTTTGATCTCGGAGGAAGTTGTTGTTTGAGAACTTGCAGTGAGGAATTGTCCGGTGCCCTGGAAAATTTGTTATTGAAAGTAGTCTTCGTGATATTCTCTTTTCTTGTCAATGCAAATTACATTCTTCATATTTGTTGATCAGGGGAAAAGATAGAGCTTTCCAACGTCATTGATTTCCCACATTTCGACATTCTGTCGGGTTCAGATCATTCCGATCATTACTATAATCAGTTTAACAAGTCAAAGAATGTCTTCAGCAATCCAACTAGTGGAATCTCAAAAACAATTGCTAAAGAGTGGAAAAGGCTTCAGAAAAATCTTCCTGAATCCATTTATGTCCGAGCTTACGAGGACAAAATTGATCTACTTCGAGCTGTGATTGTTGGCTCTCCTGGAACTCCTTATCATGATGGTCTTTTCTTCTTTGACATTGTTTTTCCCTCTGATTATCCAAACAAACCTCCTAAAATGCGTTACCATGCACATGGCATGCGGTTGAATCCAAATCTATATTCTTCTGGTTTTGTTTGCTTGAGCCTGCTCCGTACCTGGTATGGTAGTGGCACGGAATTATGGACAAAGAATTCCACCATTCTTCAGCTTCTGGTATCAATTCAAGGACTTGTGCTGAATGATAAGCCTTACTTCAATGAGCCTGGATATGGAAAAGCATTGAAAAACATGAATGAAAGTTGGATGAAAAGATCAATGGCTTACAACGAGGATGTTTTTATCTCATCTTGTAAGACAATGCTGCATAAAATGGAAAAGCCACCGAAGGGTTTCGAGAGCTTCATACTTGCACATTTCCGCAGTCACGGAGACTTTATATTGGCAGCTATTACAGCTTATAGAAATGGTGATGCTGTCGCTGGTCAATACAATGTAGTTGGATCAACAGGTTCATCATCCTCTTTTGGCGTGTCTAGGAAATTTTCCTCTAAGTTGGCAAAAATTCATTCTGATCTCATGTTGGCCTTATGCAAAATAGACCCTTCTGTAGAGATTCAAAAAAAGAAAGAAGAAAATGGAGAGGCACAAGCTACTCTGGAACGTCGAGGAAGTGCAGGAAATTCTAAAGGACTTTTAGGCAAGATTTTTAAGGTATTAAAGAAAATATTTGATTGAAGACTGGCGAATTGTTATGGAACTGACATCAAACTGGATTGCAATTATGTTAGAGGAGGAAGTGGTAGCCAGGATTAAAACAGTGATAGATGTTTACTTTCTCTAGTTAGATCTCTGACAAAGAAATATAAATAGAAAGTTATGGTCTTGACAGTTCTTTACATTATAGCTCCATGCTATGATCTTATGGTACTTTTGCCGATATTAAAACAGGAAACTAATGTAAATAGTTTGAAATTTGTTAAGACTATAAATTTATATTTGAAGTTGCAGTACACACGGGCTCGTCCTATTTAAATCTAGCTGTATAACAATTTGAATATCTATTGATTCTAACAATGAATAATAACTTATTGTGGAGATAATTTTAAGACATGTTGATTCTGACAATGAATAACAACGGATTGTAGAATTGATGTTTGATTTACGTGAATCCACCCAAGTCATCCATATTGAGATGTGTATTATATAATTAATGACATTGCCAATTTTTAGTTATCAGAATGCTAAGAAACTAAAAGAACCAAAAAGGAAAACGTATTGGAGAGAGATCTGAGCGAATCCAGGAAAGCAGTAAGCTTTAGTTATCAGAATGCTAAGAAACTAAAAGAACCAAAAAGGAAAACGTATTGGAGAGAGATCTGAGCGAATCCAGGAAAGCAGTAAGCTTTATCACTAAAAGAAAGCAACTCCTACTCGTGCTTAATCTTTCAGTTTAAGAGCGAGTTCTACGCTTCACATACTCGTCAGTGCCAAGAACTTTTAATGGGATTGGAGTCCTTGTCCTCTTAGGTTCTTATGACTCATAGGAGGGTTCCAGGCAAGAACGTATCTGAACCTACCAAACTGAGCAAAAATTCAGGCTTGGGCGGCGAGAACTGTTTCTGGCTATGGCCAAGGGTAAACCCTTTTGAATTTCCTTGATATTATATCGAATTATTTGCTATTTCCCTCGTCGATTGTTGTGTAAATTGTTAATGCCTGACAAAAAAAAAAAAAATTGAATCTTTTCACTGTTGTTGAGGTAATTATTCAATCTTTACGATGAAAACAAAATCATTCTGCATTTTTTAGGTGCACTTGATGTTATTAAACCGCTACTTGGTATGAATGGTTTCTCATACTTGTGGGTAACTTGCAATCTTGGGCCTTATATTTTGCTTGAATTTTGTGGCTTATAGTTTATCTTTTGAGGTTAACGTTTTGCTAGAAGAAAAGTTAATCTGGGGAAGTGTTGAAGTTTTAATTTTTATTCAGATTGAACTACAAATAATGCAGGAGTTATTTTGTTTACCTCTGACCTCTAAGTGCTCGATACTAATTAGATTGACTTACCCATTTTTAGTTGGTATGATGCAATTTTTTATATAAGAGATTCATTGTTGCAAAAGAACTTGCCAGTAAGAGTAGTTCTTTGTCCTGGAAATATCGTTTCTCAAAAGCACTCTTGTTGGTTTTCTGGATTTCTTTTCCATGTAAATTAGTTCAATCTTCATCAATATGGGCTTCATCTTTGTTAATCAGGGGAACTGAAAGATGGTTCCAACACCATGGATTTCCCACATTTCGATATTCTATCGGGTGATTCAGCTTATTCTGATCATCACTATGCGTTTAACAATTCAAAAGAATTCCAAGATTGCATAAACAATCCAACTAATGATGTCTCAAAGATGATTGCTAAAGAGTGGAAAATTCTCGGGGAAAATCTTCCTGAATGTATTTATGTCCGAGTTTATGAGGATAGGGTGGACCTGCTTCGGGCTGTGATTATTGGCACCCCTGGAACTCCTTATCATGATGGCCTTTTCTTCTTTGACATTGTTCTTCCCTCTGATTATCCAAAGAAACCTCCTAACGTGCACTATCATTCTCATGGCATGCCGTTGAATCCAAATCTCCATGCTAATGGATATGTTTGCTTGAGCCTGATCCATACTTGGTCGGGTAGTGGACAGGAATTATGGATTCCTGGAAGGTCCACCATTCTTCAGCTTTTGGTATCCCTTCAAGGACTTGTGCTTAATGAGGAACCATACTTCAATGAGCCAGGACATGCACGATTTAACAAGGCGAATGAAACATGGATCAAACAATCAAGGGCTTACAATGAGGTTGTTTTTATCTACTCTTGTAAGACGATGCTGTACAAAGTGAAAAATCCACCAAAAGGTTTCGAGAGTTTTGTAGGTGAACATTTCCGCAGTCATGGAGAGTTTATATTGGCAGCTATTACTGCTTATAGAAAAGGTCATGCTGTTGTTGGTCATTATAAGGAGGTTGGATCCTCAGTTTCATCATCCTCTTTTAATGTGTCAAGGGGATTTAGGTCAAATTTGAAGAAAGTTCATTCCAATCTCAAGTCGGCCTTCCTTCAAATGGACACTTCCCCGAAAATTAAGAATTCCATGGAACTTCAGAGTCTGACAGAAGATGATGATGATGAAGATGAAGATGCATCACCTTCTCCACAGAAAATTAAGGATTCCATAGAGCTTCAAAGTAAGACAGATGAAGAAGATCATGGAAAGGCAGCAACTACTATGAAGCGTCAAAAACACTCTGAAAAAGGATTTCCAGGCAAGATTTTCAAGGTATTCAAGTGTAGATTTTATTGAAGACTGGTGGATAAATTAATTATTGCTGCAAATGACATCAAATTGGATTTCAATCATGTTGGAGGATAGTTAGTAGCTTGGAGTAAAACAATGATGATGATACATCTTCACTTTCTCTTCTTTAACATTTTGTTATGGCTTCAAGGACTAATTTTGTGTAGCCCAACGTATGCTTCAATATCATTATGCCATTACTTGATCCTATAGTCATTATTATGCAAAATAGTCCACATTATTCCAATCCCATTTCTTGGGCCAAATGACACCCCAAAAAAAAAAGAATGAAAAGGAACCCAAAAATGGCACATAAATTCCACCTTCAAAAGTATTTGTCCCAATTATTCTGTGTCATTCCCCTTTGTCTTATTACCTCCAATTCACTTTTATTGTTGCTAGATATGCCGTTTCCTGTTGATGTCTATTCTTTACAGATGGATGGGGCATTAATGATTCCAAACATTGGGAATGCTCATTTCATAGCTCTAACTAAAACAATATTATGGGAGCAATACAGTTAAAAATCATATGAATGTCTATTTCTTAAAAGAGTAATTATACTTTTATAAATTTTTTAGAATAAAAAGTTATAATAATTAATGCAACATTATAAAAAGTTACAGAAAATAGATGAGAACAAATTAAGTGAATCATATATAGAAAAAATCGAGTGATACATGTTGCGTCTAAACATCGTGTTAAAATTTGAAGCAAACATTTAGCTTTTGTTGTTATTCATTGTGTCTTTAATGAAATGGTATAATCTTATAAACTAATGCATTATTATGGCAAGTTTCAAAATAATACGCATTATAATGATTATGACCAAAACATTGTGTGTGAGGAAAAAAAAAAATATTCAGAGTGTAAAATATCAATAAAATTTGTCTGTGACTGATTCGTCGTTCATATTTCAAAAGAATTACTAAATAATTGATTGCTGCTTAATGATATGAATAAATAAAGTTTACAGTGGCATAAGATGCACTTAATACGTCTTTATAGTTTAACCACCATCCTAATTCCCTCGTGCGAAAACGCACTTTGCAGCTTACGCCTTTCATCATTGATTGACTTTGCAGCGTCACCACCATTTCTCCTCCGTCAAACTCCCCAGAAAACCCACACTATTGCTCCTGCAGCTGGTAAAAGGACGGCTTATTGGGATAATCAATTCTGAATTCTTCGTTTCCTGGGGTGGAGGGGAGTGCTCCATCTTGAGATATGGGTTGTTAATTCCTAGTAGAATCATTGATGAATCTATTCTCTCGATGCTGCAGTGGCCGCAGTAAAGGTTATGATAAAGGAGTGAGAAAGAGCGTTGACGGTAATGATCAAAACAGAAATAGGCCGTCGGGGTTTGATACCGATGGATGGTTGTGGCATAGAGACATTGGGAAATATGGAAGTGGTGAATTCTCGATGGCTGTGCTTCAAGCCAATTTGGTGTTGGAGGATCAGTGCCAAATAGAGTCGGGTCAATTTGGAACTTTTGTTGGAGTCTACGACGGACATGGTGGGCCTGAGGCTGCTCGTTATGTGTGTGATCATTTGTTTCGCCATTTCCGAGGTTCGTTTCTTCCTCGATTACTTTTTTCTGGTTGGCGTAAACAGTGATTTTTTTTTCTTTTTTTCTTTTGATGGGGGGGGGGGGAATTTCGAGGCAAAAAAGTCAGCATCTTTGAAAATGATATGCTGAGTGCCGTTGTGATCAAAGCTGTCTTTGCACCTTTTTCTTTCTAACATATACTGAGCCAAAAGGTTTGATCTTGATCAATCTGAAGAGCTGGTTGGGAAACTTTTATGATGTTGATGAGACTTTGAGATAAATGTGCTGCTATTATATGCATTCATTGCTGAAGCTAATGCATTTTTCAACCATCTATTAATAGTTAGCCTAATTTGGAGTTTGAGGTTAATTGTGCTAAATTTTAGGTAGCTGAATTGGGTAAAAAGATGAGAGTGGCTAGTAGTTAGATATGTCAATTTTACCTTCAAACTTTACAGCTTTTAGGTGGGGCTTGACTGGTCTGATCAATCAGTTGCCTGGTTTTTCACCTTGTTAATGTTTACAGCTAAGATGATTTAATTGTGAGCTTTTCTGCACTTTAGTGCTCAGCCAACTAATTGGCTTCATAAAGCTCTAATGGGATTCAAAATTTGAACTATCTGTCTCTCTTTATCTGGTTTCACCTCTGTGCAATGGGATCTGCTTTTTTCTAATATATGGATGTACACAGTGTAATATTGCACAGTAAGAGTCTACTGATGCCACTATATAACTATATATTTTTGGGGATTAAGTTTACTTTGTTTTGATAGCGAATAAAGGCTTCTGATGTTGTCATCCTTAGGTTTTGTGTTCATGCAGCAATATCAGCTCGGGATAATGGTGTTGTGACAACAGAGACAATTAAAAGTGCCTTTGCTGAGACAGAAAGGGGCTTTACGGCTCTTGTTTCAGAACTATGGGATACTGTACCCCATATAGCAACTGCAGGGTCATGCTGTCTTGTTGGTGTGATATATCAGCAGACCCTCTTTGTGGCTAACCTTGGAGATTCTCGTGTTGTACTGGGAAAGAAAGCTGGCAATACTGGGAGTGTTGCTGCTATTCAGCTATCAACAGAGCACAACGCCAATGTTGAAGCTGTCAGGGAAGAGCTCAAAGAATTACATCCAGAGGATCCAGAGATTGTTGTTTTGAAGCATGGGGTTTGGAGAGTAAAAGGAATAATTCAGGTTTATTTATTTTTTTCCCTTGTCTCATTTGAGGTTATTTGATTTTAAGATATTTCCTTGGCTTTTATTTTTATTTACTCAGTTTGATCTTTCTTGGATTTCAGCTTCCACATGCTTCTGTTATGCGATTATTTTCTTTATGAAATGCATGATTCTGATGTTTTACAGGTTTCTAGAGCTATTGGAGATGTTTATTTGAAACATGAGCAGTATAATAAAGAACCACTAATTACGAAATTCAGACTTCCTGAACCTATGAACATGCCTATCTTGTCTGCCACTCCATCTATAGTTATGCACTCTCTGCATCCAGATGATTCTTTTCTAATTTTTGCTTCTGATGGTCTGTGGGAACACTTAAGTAATGAAAAGGCTGTTGATATTGTCCAAAGCCATCCACGTACAGTAAGTTTTGTGCTCTCTCTGTGTGTATCTTTTTGGCATTCAATCACCTAAATTCAGTTTTATATTCTTTTAGCCTGTCTTTTTGATGATTGTTACATAGTGAACCTGCAATTTGTAATTAATGATGCAGGGGCTTATCCTTTTTTCTTGATGATGCAGGGAATTGCCAAAAGGCTTGTGAAGGCAGCTCTCCATGAAGCCGCAAGAAAGAGAGAAATGCGATATTCAGATCTCCGCAAGATTGACAAAAAGGTCCGGCGACATTTTCACGATGACATAACTGTGATTGTTTTATTCTTAGATCATGACCTTATATCCAGAGGCTCAGTGCAAGATCCTGCAGTTTCACTGAGAAGTGCTCTAGAGCACTGACTGTTAAAGAAGCACGTATTTTCCTTTCATGCTACCCAGATAGCTGCATTCAAACAGTTTTTAGCATCTAGCTGATAATCAGTATTGGAATGTATCACTGCTGCATGCTGCTTAGCTAGATGAGCACCCATTAATTACTTAACAAGGCTACAAAATTGGACAAGTTTGTACTGTCTCTTTTCATTTAGGATGAGCAAAACTTGAATGCAGGCTTCTTGGAATACGCTAACACCAACCCATGGTAGTGTTCTAATTCTTTTATCTTGGTGTGATAATACTGTAAAACATTATCACATCAAAGAAACCACTTTGTACCTGTACCTTGAGCATTTGAGAGTTTGTTCGTGGGATTCATCTATTTCAATCTATTGAACTCTTGTCCTTGTAAACTTCTGTCCTCCAGCAGAGGAAACAGAAGTGTTTTATTCAATGTAGTGCTAAATTTTCATATCCCAAAACAGCATGGCAATGATTTTCTTAACAAACATTATTTTCATCGAGAACTGGTCTTCTTTAATAATATTTCATGAAGAATTTTAGTAGTATGTACCTTGGTTAATCATGAACTTGCAAGATGGATCGTGTTTGAATTTGTTTTCCTTCTGAATTCCGAAATGAATTTTTTCGACTCAACCCGATTACCATATATTTTATATTAATTAATTATCGAGAGCTTTATATTAGTTTATATTACTATCTGAATTATTTTTAAGCAATATTCAATTTTTAAAATAAAACTACTTACTACTACAAATGTCCTCCCGGTTTAATTTAATATTGCTCTAGGCCCAAGACTTAATTCGGACCAAACGGAGTTATCAGAGCCGGACAGCGCCGTGAAAAACCGGTTCAATCGACCAAGTTGAACTTCTTCCCCCAAAACCACTACTGAAACTCACACTCAAAGACTCCGAAAGCTTAATTCGGAGCAAATAAACCCTAATCCCTCCAAATCACTGAGGGGAGGGGATTGTGAATTTGGGAGTGTTATGCTATAACTAACTAAGATGCGAAGAGCACAGCAAGTTTTTGCGATTTTGGTAACGGTAATACTAGTGAAGAACAGTGTTGTTGACTCGGCGGGGACGCCTCAAGCTTATGCGAGAAGAGACCCGGGGCACCCTCAGTGGCACCATGGAGCTTTTCAAGATGTTAAGGATACCATCCGATCTGACGTCCGTCAAATGCTTCATTCCCGCGCCGAGGTCTCTCTCCATGTTCTTATGTTATTAGTTTTGTGTTTATGAAGATTAATTGATTTTGCATTGAGTTGTTCTGTGAGCTCTTATTATATTCGAACTTATGTGTGCTGGTGTTGTTGATATTTTAATTTTAATGGAGTATGATTGTATCACTTTCTCAAAGTTTTGTTCATTTTCCAGTCAAGTTGCTTCCTTTTCTGCTCGAAATTAAGAAACTTTTTCAAGTTCTATCTTTTTGGACTACTATTATTATTAATTCACTTGCTTTCTCTTTCTTTCAAAACCAAAATGATAAAGCATTAAACCTTCTTCCTGTCGATAATGCAGGTTCCATTTCAAGTACCACTTGAAGTGAATATAGTCTTGATCGGTTTCAATGGTGATGGCGGTTACAGGTACACAATTGACTCTCAGAAATTAGAGGAATTTCTGAGAGTCAGTTTCCCATCTCATAGACCATCGTGCCTTGAGACGGGCCAGCCCCTTGATATAGAGCATCATGTCGTCTACAATGTCTTTCCTGTGAGCATCTTTGAACCTAACTTTGTAGAAGTTTTCTGTGCCTGATGATGTAGATTGGTAATAGTTTATGAAAAGAATGTTATGCCTAGTTCTAATTTAGGATTGTTGTGAGTATGAGGATTAATGTTCTCCTGGATACTGTATGGCAGACTTAAAGAAAGTTCATTTCATAATAAAATCTTTAGCGTGGATCTCAATGACTGTTATCATAAACAAGTATCCTTCAGAATCCTCATCATTATTCTTATATTTTGGCCATTGGAGTTCGCATGAGTAGTCTACAGGTGGTATAGAGATCATAGATTGGTATAAAAATAAACAGGAGTTTTAGGTATTATAGTGAGTGAAGAGGTGGAACTTCAATGGCGCTAACTGAAAATGAAACTAATAAGGTACATGAGCAGCCAGTGGGATATGGGCAACTCAGTGGAAGTATTTAGTAGAACTTGCAAATTGTGCTTTATAAAGTTAGTTATGTTTTCTCTCTGTTAATGATGCCAGTCTCTGACTGAGATTAAACATATGGGTTTTTTGTCTCTTCTTTTTCCCTTGTTTAACTCAGAGTCACTCTGCTTGCAGGTTGGCCAGCCAGAACTTATTTCCCTAGAGAAAGCATTAAAATTTGCAATGCATCCTGCTGGCTCAGCTAGAGAGGTGAAAACACACATTGACCTCCCCATGTCTTGATTGTTCAACATTGACTTTCTGGTCACTCATTCTAACTTGAGTTGTTGGCATACAGAGTGATTTTGGGAGAGAAGTTCCACTGTTTGAGGTGGAAGCAACAGTTGTTGAGGCAGAGTTTCAGAGGCTGTATTCTTTCCTGTTTAACATGGAAAATGGAGGGTACTCTGTGGAAGAGATGGACAGACCATGGCCAACTGCCATTTTCGTTGTGAATTTTGATAAGGTATTATTTATGGATCCTTAAATATTGTAACATAAATCACCAAAAAAAAATAAAAATTATCAAGGTAATTTTCTATTCGCTGGAATTGAACTTCAGTTTTGGTTTACCTTAAATGATTTAAAATGCATGTTTTGAGGGGGAAACAATCAATATCATCAAGTGGGGCTCTAAAAAATTTTGCTTTCTGATATTTTCTATTTCTGCATGTTAGGTAAGAATTGATCCTAGGAACAAGGATATAGATCTGGACAGTTTGATGTATGGAAGAATTTCACCACTAAATGAGGAAGAGATAAAAAGACAAGAGGGTGATTACATCTATCGTTACCAATATAATGGAGGGGGTGCGACTCAAGTTTGGCTCAGCTCTGGGAGGTATAACTCATTAGGCTTCACTTTAATGGAACTATTTCGGCTTTCAAATATTACATCAGTTTTATACCTAGTAGTTGATCAATTTGTTTTGAACTGCAAAGGGCCTTTACAAGGTTTCTTTAAGGTTGATATCAGGAGGTGGATGTTTGTCAAAGATGATTATGGTTGTATTAGGAGGCTCTTGTGCTTGAATGAATTGTGATTCCTGACATAATTCAAGTTTTTTGGATACCGTATTTTTGATTTGCAAAGTTGCACTGAATTGCTGTCTGTGTAACCTGGCAGTATTGAGTTTCAATTTCAGGTTTGTTGTGATTGATCTCTCAGCTGGTCCGTGTACATATGGGAAAATTGAAACTGAAGAAGGAAGTGTTAGTTCTAAAACACTTCCTCGGTTGCAAAAGGCTGTATTTCCAAACGGATTGAATCTAGCTAGTGAGCCTTCTGCACATGATATATTTGTTGGACAGCTTGGTGCTCTTATTGCAACAACAGTTGAATATGTTATTGCTCCAGATGTTAGGTATAGCTGTAAATTTATTCATGGGATGTTACATTTGTTACGGTGACAGGTTTTCATTCTTCCAATTTTGTTTGTCTGGTGGTGATAGAATAGTTTAAAACCTTTCTAGAGTTATAACATTTAGCACCCTGGATCAGGTTTGAAACTGTTGATATGACAACAAGGTTGCTTATACCGATCATTGTTCTCCAAAATCATAACCGTTACAATATCATGGAGAAAGGTCAGAATTATAGCATAAATATGGAAGCTATTGAGGCTGAGGTGAGATGATTTTTATGGCATAGTTTGTTGATTTTAGTGTGTTTTCCCATTGGTAATAGAGCTATTGGGACTTATCTTTTATAGTGTAAATGAACTTTCAAACAGTAACTCAACATTGCTAAACAGTAATAAGGCATTTAGATCTTTCGGAAGTCCGTCACTTTTCTCCTCGTTTGTGCTCTATATTTTAGAAACTTAATCAGCAAAGGGAATGGTAAATTGTGCATTATATTACTCTTTTCAGGTTAAGAAAATGGTTCACCAGGGTCAGGACGTAGTAATAGTTGGGGGTGTACATGTGCTGCATCACCATGAAAAGTTGGCAATTGCTGTCTCAAAAGCAATGCGAGGTCATTCCCTTCAAGAAACCAAAAAAGATGGACGGTTCCATGTTCATGCAAAGACATATCTGGATGGTGCTATTCTGAAAGAGGTAATTTTTCCTTTCCAAATTTCCTACTAAATTAGCATCACCGTGTGTGTGTGCATATGTATATATATCTTTCCATTTGTTTGAGCTTTTGATGCTTTTATAATTTCAGCCTGCTTTCTCCTGATATGAATAGAATCCATTGTATTAGTTCAAGTATGTTGCTTTGTATTAGTTCACATTCACTTAATATTACCTTTAGATCACCAAAGTTTCATTCTTAATCTGTCCATATAATTCCTTACTTAAGAAAGTGCCGATTGTAGGAAATGGAAAGGTCTGCTGATGTCCTTGCGGCTGGTCTACTTGATGTGTCTGATCCAGCCCTTTCAAGCAAATTTTTCCTTCGCCAGGTAGGTGCCGAAAACTAATTATTGGTGTGTAATGTTATAGAAAAGCTTCATTTTTGTGCCATAGAATTGCAATTAAACATCCTTTGGAGATCTTGACATGTTTTTTGTCGGGCCTTATCCTATTCTCTGCAGACCTGGTCAGATGGAACTGATGAAACTGATGAAACAACTGTTTCCCTACTAAAGCACAAACCTCTCTGGGCTACTTATAGCCCAAATTTGGCAAAGGATAAGAAAAGGAAAAGAGAAATAAAGAAAAAAGGGGATTTATATCGGACTTATGGAACTAGAGTCATTCCAGTGTAAGCATAAAATCTGGCTTTATATTTCTAGACAGTGTTCTTTCCTCTCTCTCTCTCTCCCCCACAAAAATGTAGCATAGTGCTCGTATAAGTTTTCTAGGGTTGCTATTTGCATTTAAACTTCCATTTAGCAATTACTAGATTTGAAATGTATTTGACGTTTGGGGCATGTATTTGTAATGTTTGCAGATGTAGTTGCACATACACAGACATAGTGTTTATACATCCATGTGGGTGTGTATACATCCACATGTGTGTTTATAGACATAAATCCATGTCCCTCGTAGATGTGAATTATTGTTTGCTTAAGAATAATCTAATAGCAGCTGATTAGGTCTGCCTAGGTTTTGCTGGGACATGCAGATCATCTTCAACCTTCACCTCTGACATTAGGTTTTGCTGCATGACATTTGGACCACAAAGTTAGCAATTAAAGTAATATGTGAATGCTCCCTGCACATTTTCTGTTGTATTTTTAATATGCCTTTATGCTTCACCTTTTTATAACTGCTAGAAGGTAGGAAGGTTTTGGTTCGGTACCCATCAATCTTTCTTTTCCATCATTGCAAATATTTGTTACCACAGCTAGAGCCACAATATAAATTCAACTGATAGTATGTGTGAAAAATCCAGGTTAGATATAATAGAAGAGCACTCTTTTTATTTTATTTTATTTTATTTTTGTGGCTAATTAATAGCAAAACCTTGTTTGGTTTGCTGTGTGGTCAATTGTCTCTAGTATTCTTTTTGTTGGGTACAAAAAAGGTTTGAACTTTACATGGAGGACCTTTCAGAATGTATTTCATTCGTCTTCTTGGGTATTACACAGTTAATGTATATGTTTACCGTCACATAAACAGCGGATGTGGGTGAACATCTCATGGTGGAAGACAAAAGTAGACAAAAAGTCTTGTTAGTCTTCTTGAGTACTGAAGCCTTTCCTATTTGCAGCTTTGTTTTATCATTAGCTGATGTGGAGGAACATCTCATGATGGAAGATGAAAGTCTTGTTTGGACAAGTAATGAAGTGATCATTGTCCTTCAACATCAAAGTGAAAAGATACCTTTGAGGTCAGTGCTCGTGTGTTTCTTCGGATAATTAGTCACATGCTAACCTGTTTTCTTCAATGTAATATGATTGAATAGCCTGTTACTTCATTTATCTCAATCTTTCTGTGCAGACACATATGTAATGATAAAGAAACAACTCTTCTATAATACAATTTTATTTATAATGGGTGAATTCTTTCCAATTGTTACTGAAGTCAATGATGGTCAGGCTGGCCAGATGTTTATGATTATTCTGTTATGGAAGTTAATTATCTTCTCTGTTTCTATGACAAAATTGTGGTATTTCTTATTTGGCTACCCGCATGTTTTACCAGTTATGTTTCAGAATTGGAGAGAAGGCATGCTATTCCATCACAGGCACAGCGACATATATTGGCAGGACTGGCATCTGTTGTTGGCGGATTGAGTGCTCCATATGAAAAAGCTTCTCATGTTCATGAAAGGCCCATTGTGAATTGGCTCTGGGCAGCTGGTTGTCATCCATTTGGACCATTTTCTAATACTTCAGGGATTAGTCAAATGCTTCAGGATGTTGCACTGGTATGGTCCGTCTCACTCACTGTGTATGAGCTGCTACATTCTTCAGCATTCATTATAAAAGTTTGATATATTTGTGAACATAAAAGTGCAGAGGATGATCACCAATGCTGCTTTTCTTTTAGTTTTTCTGGAAATGAATTTTGGGATTTGCATCTCATCAACCTTTTCATAGTTGCATTTTATAAGGGAAAATTGGATTCTCATTGTCTTCTGTTTTGCAGAGGAACACCATATATGCACGTGTTGACTCTGCCCTTCACCGAATCAGGGAGACATCAGAGGTAATATC
Source organism: Gynochthodes officinalis (assembly GCA_020080225.1). NCBI lineage: Eukaryota > Viridiplantae > Streptophyta > Magnoliopsida > Gentianales > Rubiaceae > Gynochthodes > Gynochthodes officinalis. The sequence goes on along the minus strand of CM034619.1, from coordinate 577,945 downwards.
ATCTTATGCTTTGTCAACATTTTGGTTTGAACTTATGATTGTAACTGTGTTCTTTTGCCAGGCTGTACAAGCTTTTGCTGCAGATTATCTGAAAACCCCTCTAGGTGAACCAGTAAAGGGTAAAAAGAACAAGTCAAGCACTGAGCTATGGCTGGAAAAGTTTTACAAGAAAACCACTTCCTTGCCGGAACCATTCCCACATGAATTAGTTGAGCGGCTGGAAAAATATCTGGATGTGAGTTCTGTGTTGCTCATATTAGCTGCAGTGGCCCCTTCAGAGTAATTTGCATTTTAGATTAACTTGTTTGTTTGGATTACAGACCCTTGAGGAACAGCTTGTTGACCTGTCTTCCCTTCTGTATGATCACAAATTACAAGATGCAAATGTGAATAGTACCCAGATTCTTCAGAGCTCCATCTTCACCCAGCAGTGAGTTATCTTTCTATTTTTACCCCAATGCAATGTTTCTTTCCCCTCTCCTGTTTAAGGATTTTATATCTGATCTTTTACATCCTTTAAATGTAGGTATGTGGATCATGTTTTAGCCCGTGAGCGGGAGCAAATGAAGTGCTGTAGTGTTGAGTACAAGCTCCCCATACAGTCTTCACAAAACTTCATCTATGCGGGAATTCTCTTAGCTGGATTTGTTGTATATTTCATCGTTATCTACTTTTCACCTCCTGTTCGCTGAAACTTTGCATGGAAAGGTATAATTTTTCCTTTTTTAATGTAAGAGAACACATACAATTTTGAGGAATTTAAGGAGAAGATTTCCCATCTGTTCAAATATAGAAGAGGATTTTGTTTATACTTGCAATCGATTAGCAGGTATTAACTTGAGAAATCCATAGGTTTTGGAGTCTCAAGTATTGTTGTTGTGATGATCTTCTGTTTACCTTGTATATGCATTACTAATCCATAACAAGTGGTTTATAAACCTGGCTGTTTCATTAGCTTGCAAAATTGTTTGCTCAATAATTACAAAATCTTCCAGTTTTGCTCCAAGTCTTGAAGGTTTGTATCCTCGTAATGTACTGGTTTTGTTGGAGGAGTATAGAACTGAAAATCTTCGATGGTCTGATAATTTTCAGGCAGCAACTTAAGATTTATGATTTACTTGCAACATGATAATTTGATTTGTCTTTGCATTTCTCTGCCTAGTTTGTTTTTCTTATTATTCAACAAATTGCATAGCCTTTTTTTTTTTTCTGGGTAATTATATCAATCCAACTTCCAGCGCATCTCATGATATCCATCAACTCCTCCTCTGCTCCTCGGCTCCTCTGTTCGCGTTAAAATGAAGGGGAAGAAGAGAGAGACTTGAATTTGCAAAGTCAAGGAAAAGATCAGAAGTAGCTTTCTAGGCTGCATTGTCCATCAAAAATCGCAACTATTTAGCTGCTCAGAGCCCAGTGCAATCATCATTTCTAATCAACTTGAAAATCTCAAGATCATCAAAGATGAACTTGTTGTCAAAGTTAAACTTCAAAACCGCAACTGAATTCACAGTTTTTTTTTTTTTACTAAAAGAGAGAGAGAGAGAGAGAGAGAGAGAGAGAATGAAAATGGGAGTAATCCTCAGAACAAAAAGCTTATATTTGTCATCAAATTAGACATTCAGGTCTCAAAGATTCCATGCCATCATAGGAATACCCCGAAATTTTCAATCTTGAAAATAGTTTAAAACCGATAAAAGCAAGGAACCAGACAGAATAATACTATGAATATCAAAATCATGAAAATGAACCATTAATAAAAGATGAAGGAATAATTTGGCAGGTTATTAATTCACTGCACCTAGCGGCATAGGCGAAGCGACTCAACTTTCCTGCATCTCACTCTTCGCCTCACAGTGCATACATTTATATGCATATACACAAAAAGAATGGAAAACCCAGAACAGATTCGTGGGTTCCCATGATGAGGCAATGTTCATAACAACCTAAAAGCCGTGAAAAGTTTGCATACCCAAAAACCAGAAAAACCAGTCTCTGGGCGTCTGCTGGTGTTTGTGTGTGTGTGTGTGTGGTGTGAGAGAGAGACGATGAACAGATGTGGAAGCCGGAAGACGGAGAAGGTCTGAATGTTCTTGTTGGGTACTTATGGCGGTGAGGAAGGGGCTATAGCCTTAGGGTTCTACTTCTAATGAAGCTCTAGTTGAATGACAAAAAGCACCTTGGGCCAACGGAAAGTCCATTCAAAACTGGACTCATTGATGAAATTTAATTGGGTTACTATTAATTTCTACGGATACAGGCCTTTGAGAGCCAAAATTTTGGGATGGTGCTATCATCCAAACCCGAAGTTTTTCTTTTTGGGCCAAACGGCAATTGCTTGCAGCAAAAGGATGTCAGGTTCTATCTGGGTTGATGGGATATTCTTACGCGCACATGGAACGACACAACTTGGACAATCTTGATGAGAGACCAAGAATAGCCACGGCCATTGAGGTACTACTGTAGCAGCTGGAACAAAAAAAAGATACGTGATAATGTACTTTTTGATCTGCAGAGTGGACAGCGGACACGACAATTGGGTACAATAATACAACACAATACAGTACAAATCAAACCAAATTTCAATGGGAATTTCATTTCTGACCACAATTTAAGAGTGGTTTACTAATTTACTGCTCATTCATCAGTGCTAGAATATGATAGGAAAAGGGAATATGCCAAATTCCAAACATTGAAATGACTAATGAGTGAGAGCGTATGGTTGCTTTTGAAAGGAGACTATTTTCATTTGTTGGGATGCCTGGAGGAATCTAATTCTTGGAAATCCGACAAAAAAAAAAAAGTTATTGGGAATCAAATTCAGAATTGAGGCTATTTCAGTGACTCCAGGGATACAAAACTCTTCAACTTTATTGTGTAAGCTTAATCCTTGTCCACAAGAGCAGCCATGAGCCACCATTTTCAGTTCCTCAGAAGATCTCAGTACTGACTCTTTCGGTTCTTCAAATGTAAGTATTATACCAAAATTGATTCCTTTCGGGCTCCATATTTGTATTGACCGGAAAGTGGAAAGTCTCTGTCGGCGAGTGTTTAGCTGCAGTCCAACCGAAGACGACAACTCTGTGCAGCTAGCTGTCACGCTCTCTCTCGTCTTGTGTGCAAAAGTACGAATTGCCATCCCCTAATAGTTCGGAAATAAAGTTGTGGCTCTTTTTGGTTCTACCACAGCGTGTCGGTACGATTTGATCTTAAAATCGTCAAAATTAGATTTTCTATTGTCTGGATGCAAACAATCAACGGAATGAATTAATGTGTTCATTTGTATATAACTATATATACAAATGAATTATAATAAGTAATAATTAACACAATAAACTTCAAATTTAGTGTTATTATGTAAATAGGCTTTCCGTTTTATTAATTAGGGCTACACGAGAGTGGGCTAAAATCAATTTGGAAATTTTTAAGGCTATGTTTAGTTTGTATTTTTATTTGCAATAGGTTAATTTTTTTTAATAACCAAAAAAAAATTCAAATAATTTTAAAATTTAAAATTTAAAATTCAAATTCCTTCCAAAATTCTTCTTACATCATTCCAGAGAAAAATTCCTTCCTATCCACATTTTCATATTATTTTTTCTCAAAAAAAATATTCTCATTAAAATTTTTACACATTTCAATATAAAATTTTTAACCACAAATATAATACAAACATAGCCGGAGAGTCTAATCGAGTGGTCCACATCTTCCTCCATTTTTTTGAAGACCCAATTGGCGGGGCGGATAAATTCACACGTCCTACACATCACATGATGTCACCTCATACGCCATCGGATTGGAAGTATAAATTTAGTACTCGTACAGGTGTGTTTGAGAAGCTTGTGGACTCGGCCAATTTAGGAAGTCAGTTATAAATACCCCTCGTCTCTTCCCAGGATCCCTTAAAAGAGGGATTTCTTTCCACCCTAGCAATATAAATTCTAGGGAAACCCATTTTTTCATTTTCGTAGTATTGTTTGCTTCGATTTGTTCCGAGATGTGTCCTACGGGAAGTGCTTTGGGTCGCGAGAATGGATGGAAATCAAATTTACGATCTGCATTTGAGGTGATGGACGTGGACCACGATGGAAAGATCAGCCCGGACGATCTCAGGATGTTCTACGTTGGATACTTGGCTGGCGCAGCGGGGACATCGCATGATTACGATGACGATGTTATTGGGTCGATGATGTCTGTGGCGGATGCAAACAGCGATGGTTTCGTGGAGTACGATGAATTTGAGAAGGTTTTGGGACGTCAGAAAAAATGGAACGGGAATGGAAAGAAGTGGAACCTGATGGAGGATGTTTTTAAGGTTATGGACAAAGATGGAGATGGGATTGTGGGGCGTGAAGATTTGAAGGATTATCTCAACTGGGCTGGCTTTGATGTGAATGACGAGGACGTCAAGGCTATGATTAGGTTGGGCGGAGGCCTTGATAACGGTGGTGGCGTTTCCTATGAGGGTCTGCTCAAGGTTTTGGCACTTTAAGATCGAATCTGATTGACTTGAGGCCATTGTTCAGTTGATTGAAATACAGAGTTTTAGTTTTAATAATTATAATGGCGGTAATTTTAGAGGGAGTCTGATGACGACGAGGAGTTTTTTTACTAGGAATCCACGACCAAAAAAACTGTCTCAAACGATTTCTTGAATGTATATGTGTGTGATTCAACGTCTTGAGTTGTGTAATGAGAAGATAAAAGTTCAAAATGAACATCGACCAACATTGTAGATTTGTTCTCCCTTCTTCAATGTGCCTGCTAGTATATTTGACACTGTTTTCTTTTATAGTATTTTAATTCGATTTCCACGAATATCCGAGGATGGCAAATGCTTCTGTTCATAGATTTCAGCGGCTGGAATTTAACCTTATGCATTCTTGTTTACGCCATTCAAAAGATTCCTACAAATATTGTTTAGAAAACTTTGATTTCAGTAAGGTTTCAAAACAAACACAACTTTTGCCAAAAGCTGTGGCTTTCGAGTTGTCAGGTGAAGCATGTAACTTGATTGCCTTGATGGTTTGTATTGCCTTTATTGGAACATAACACATCACTCTGATGCCTCTTCACCTTTCTCGCATAGTCACATGCAGGATGCAGCAAGGAAACATGTTCAGACACAATGGGTAGTATCAGTCACAAGTTATATTGCAGTCTCTGCTGCAAATTTGATAGGACAATGTTAAGTAACATGCAAAACATTTTTCTAATGTACAATTAAGCAGCAAATTCTCAAGAAGTCTTATGTGATGCGGGCTGTGGATTGTGACATTGTGTTCATATTGATCTCCATGTGTTTTCCTGGGAAGAATCTGGACCAGATTTCATTTTAGTCTGATAACTTAGATTGAACATTTGATGCAGCATACCATGATGACACAAAAATAGTTTTACTTCTTCACACTCATATCTTCCTACTCCTTCCTCCATTGCAGTCTGACAAAAGGAGTAAATGAAACCAACTCAAATGTTAGTCCATCAACATCCTAGGTTACCTACTCCTTTCATTTTCTTCAAATAAGATTGGAAAATGCATGCTCTTTGAATTGATTTTGCACTTTAGAAAAATACCTGCGATGGTTCATTATTAGAATTGGAAGTGGTCTTGGCACGTTCACCATCAAACAAAATTAGAATTGTAGAGAAAATCCACAAAATTTAAACTAACTTTCAAAAATTTTCAATTCTAATTGATTTGATACAAGCAATTGATTCATTCACTAGTTGGATAATCAGCAACCCAAGTGCCATGCATGATTTGCCCCCTGAGACAACAGATCAGGTACCAGTTGTTGTTTTTGGGCAACTTTTCCAGTCTGTTTAGTCTTTACATCTAAGCCCAAGGTTAGCAACAACTGAAAAGGCTAAATAGAGACACCCACTTCAAAGTACATTGGGCTTTGGACCCCTGTAAGACAGACCTTAACTGGATTGAGTGATTGTTATTACCGTATTATTAATATATTATTATTAGGCAATTGCCTAATAAGTACACTTATTGAAAGATGAGCTCCAGTATATGTATGGCAAAAGATATATACTCCATCATATTTTTAAAAAAAAAACATATTTTAGATATATAAATTATAATACTGTAAAATTAACTATATCATTTTATAATAATGTTCTTCATTCAAAATTAGATTCTTTAATTAAACGAAAAAAAATAAAAATTGAACCTTTTTTTTAAAACGAGGAAAACATCATATATCCAATATTGCAAAAAAAAATCTCTTGGTTCCAGACGTCAAGCTAGATTCTCAGTTCCAGACATCATGTGTAGAAGGTTTTCATAGATTCTTAGTTCGATCCACATATACACAGAAACTCTAGCTTCGCAGTAGTAGCCACTTTGTCTCTCTATCTCTCTCTCTCTCTCTCTCACACACACACAGAGTTCGAAACTTATTGTGATCCTCGTACGTTATTACAAGCACATTCACCTCATTCATTTTAATCTTTTACTTTGTCCTGATGATGACAATGTGGTTTGTCCCAGTGGCGGTGGTCACACTGTTCGGGACTTTTGCATGGGAAGCAGCGAAATCAATGGCCACCCTCTTCACCGTCGTCATCGCCATCGCCATCGTCATCGTCATCGTCATCGTCATCGCCATGGTCATCGTCATCGTCCTCGTTGTTATTCACAACTTTAGCATCAGCAATATTAGCAGCCACAACATTTGTGGGCTTATTTTCAGGGGTAACTTTGCTCCCAGGATTTGCAGCATCAGTACTAAGAAGCTCATGTTCTTTTGGCTCCAAAGAAACCCTCTTCGTATTGGCTTCCAGGGATCCCGCAATCAACAAAAGGCCAATTAAGAGAACCAGAGTGTTGGACTTCATGATGAATTGCTTACTGTAAACAACCTAAGGAAAAGTTTTAATGTTGTTATAATGATCATCAAGATATATACGGAAAGAAGAAAAACAAGTCAAGAATTAAGTACTAGTACAAAAGAGAAGAATTGGGGTTTGAAACCATCACCCATGTTCTCACCTGATACTTGTATTGCTGTGAGAAAAATTACTCACGAATGTTGGACTATATAGTGGGATATTTTCTTGTGATCTTGGATTCACTAATGGAGGAGCAAGATTAAAATATAGGAGCATTAAAGGAAAAGGTTACACTATATAATGACCTTAATTGGAGGTGGGTGTAGCAACTCAACTAATTGCGTATGTGGTCCTGTAAAACTTATTTCCATTATTATATATTTAGCCTGTAATGTACCAATCATCATCATCATCACCTTTATCTCAAACTAATTAGGATCGGCGATGAACCCAAAAACATAAATTTATAAAATAAATAAAATATAATAAAATAAGTAAATATATAAATAGATAAAGAAAATATCCTTTTGGTTCATCTCATAAAAGATAGCTAGTTTTTTTTATAATCGGCTTGTAACGCTTGACGCAACCCTCCTTACTTTATCCTGACTTTGGACAGACTATGCAAACATGCACAAGCGTAGTTTGCATAGGTAGAGTTATACCGATAATTATATAATTTTACATTAATATATTTATTTTTTAATTGTAAATCATACCTAATTTTTTGCTTGAAATCTTTATAGATATTCCACTACGAAGTATTATTTAAAAAAAAAAAAAACAACAACAACAAAGAACAGGGGTGTAAAGTGGGCTCTTGCTTTTGGATGAGTAATAAGCACTAACCATGCGTGGAAGTAATCGGCCATAACTGAAGCATTAGATATTCTCAGTTTGAACATGGGTAATAATTTAGTCTGTGTTACGTTTTGATCGTGTCGGGTCCACTATATGGTGGATGAGTATTTAATTTGCCATTTGATAACTTATTTTCTTACTTGTGATTATTAGGGCTTTATATATATGTTGCCTAAAATATATAGTATTTGTTTGTTTATCAATCAATAGTAATACCTCATGGGCATGAGGTATTTATTAATATCTCTGCGGCAAATTTGATAGGGCATAATTTTTGTTTTTAGATCTAAAATAAATATCAAATATGAGTATTTTTTTATATAAATTAATAGTTAGAGTATGAAAGGTAGTTTTATTTAAATATATATTTTTTTAATGTTATGGTACTGTTTATAACGGAATCTTGTTTTGGGGGTAAATGTTAAACGTTTTTAAAATTTAAAAAGTATTAGTAGTTTTAACAAACAGTAAAATTGAATTGGTAATAAATAAAAATTTCAGAAGTATATGTAATTTACCCAAACATTTTTCTAGTGTACAATTAAGGAGCAAATTCTCAAGAAGTCTTATGTGATGTGGGCTTTGGATTGTGAGATGGTGTTCATATTGACCTCTATTGTGTTTTCCTGGGAAGAATCTGGACCAGATTTCATTTAAGTTCCAGACTGATACCTTAGATTGACATTTGATGCAGCATACCATGATGATGAGGGACAATGCATTAGTTTTTGGTACTACCATTGAAAGATGTACAAAAATAGTTTTACTTCTTCACACTCATATCTTCCAATTCCTTCATCCTTTGCAGTCTGACATAAGAAGTAAATGAAAGCAACTCAAATGTTTGTCCATCAACATCCTAGGCTACCTAGTCCTTTCATTTTCTTCAAATAAGACTGGAAAATGAATGCTCTTTGAATTGATTTTGCACTTTAGTGAAATTACTGTGATGGTTCATTATTAGAATTGAAGTGGTCATAGCACGTTCACCATCAAACAAAATTAGAATTGTAGAGAAAATCCACAAAATTTAAACTAACTTTCAAGAAAATTTCAATTCTAATTGATTGATTCACTAGATGGCCTCCCGTTGGATGATCAACAACCCAAGTGCCATGGACCAATTGGGGTAGTAAATCTCGGGACCATTTCCTTTCAAAAATTACTCTAGATTAGGGCGAATTTTAGTGATAAAATTGTGATTTTGTACTGTAATTACAGTATTACGGTACAATTTTATTTTTTTTTAGATATGTGTTTCGTTACAGTTTTGGGCGTAACTTTTTTAAGTATACGGTAATAATTCGGTGGCCAAGCTATTCAACGTTTGTGGTAGTATGTTGGTTACTATGCTATTCAACGTTTGCGAGATCATCATAGATTGCTTGAGAAGAGAGTTAGAGACCAGGTGTTTAGTTTCTTTTCTTGCATGCATTTTGCGGTGACCAGTCTCAGTCAAGCCAGCCTCCTTAATCGGTAGCTATATTAGTTTTAATTTTAGTTTCAATATGTTGTCCACTTGTCCCTACTAGTGAGGGTGTTTTCTTTGTTTTGTCCCTAGTGCGTCTGGTATTTTATTTTATTTTTGGTCCTCATTTGGAGGTGTTTTCTTTTGTCATCCTTTAAAGATGTTTTTATTAGTTTCATTTAGTATTCTTATTTTTCCCGATTTAGTTGGGTATCCTCCTCGTTCATGGAAGTGCATGTCTTCATAGGTCCGGTTTCATCCAACACTATAAAATTTATCTTGCCTTTTAGACTATATATTTTGTCATTTTAGCTTTCCAATATAACTATCGTTTTTTTAAAAAATAATGATAATAATAAAATCATAAAAAACCCAAGTGCCATATGCATGATCTGCCCCCCTTGAGATAACAGTTCAGGTGCCAGTTGTTGTTTTTGACAAACTTTTCCAGTCTGTTTAGCCTTTACATCTCAGCCCAACGTTGGCAACAAGTGAAAAGGCTAAATATAGATACATACTTCAAAGTATATTGGGCTTTGGACCCCTGTAAGACAGACCTTAACTGGATTGAGTGATTATTATTAGGCAATTGCCTAATAAGTACACTCATTGAAAGATGAGCTCCAGTATATGCATGGCAAAAGATATATACTGCATAAATTTTTTCTTAAAAAAACATATTTCAGATATATAATTTATTATGAATTGTAAATTATAATACTGTAAAATTACCTATATAATTTTATAATAATGTCCTTCATTCAAAATTAGATTCTTTTAATTAAACGAAAAAAAAATAAAAATTGAACTTTTGTTTTTTTAAACCAGGGAAACATCATATATCCAATATTGCAAAAAATCTCTTGGTTCCAGACATCATGGACTCAAGCTAGATTCTCAGTTCCAGACATCATGTGTAGAAGGATTTCATAGATTCTTAGTTCGATCCACATATACACAGAAACTCTAGCTTCGCAGTACAAGCTACTATCTCTCTCTCTCTCTCACACACACACACACACAGAGTTCGAAACTTATTGTGATCCTTCTGCGTTATTACAAGCACATACACCTCATTCATTTTAATTTTTTACTTTGTTCTGATGATGACAATGTGGTTCGTCCCAGTAGCCGTGGTCACACTGTTCGAGACTTTTGCATGGAAAGCAGGGAAATCTACACCGACGTGGATAATGCCAGTCGTCGTAGTCACACTCGGGACGTTCGCATGGGAAGCAGGGAAATCTATGGCCACCCTCTTCCCCATCGTCATTGTTCTCGTTGTTATTCACAACTTTAGCATCAGCAATATTAGCAGCCACAACATTTCTGGGCTTATTTTCAGGGTTTTGTGCTCCTTTTTTGTCGTCAGTTCCAGGGGCAACTTTGCTCCCAGGATTTGCAGCATTAGCACTATGAAGCTCATGTTTTTTTGGCTTCAAAGAAACTCTCTTCGCATTGGCTTTCAGGGATCCCGCAATCAACAAAAGGCCAATAAAGAGAATCAGAGAGTTGGACTTCATGATGAATTGCTTACTCTAAACAACCTGAGGAAAGGTTTTATTGTTGTTATAATGATCATCAAGATATATAAAGAAAGAAGAAAACAAAGTCAAGAATTAAGTACTATTACAAAAGAGAAGAATTGGGGTTTGAAACAATCACCCATGTTCTCACCTGATACTTGTATTGGTGTGAGAAAAATTACTCACGAATGTTGGACTATATAGTGGGATATTTTACTGTGATCTTGGATTCACCAATGGAGGAGCAAAATTAAAATATAGGAGCATTAAAGGAAAAAGGTGACACTATAAAACGACCTTAATTGGAGGAGGCTGTAGCCACTCAACTAATTACATTATTATACATTGAGCCTGTAATACAATAATGCATGTACCAATAATTATATAATTTTACATTAATATCTTTATTTTTTAATTATAAATCAAACATAATTTTTGCTTGAAATTTTTATAGATATTCCACTACGAAGTATTCTTTAAAAAAAAAAAAAAAACAAAGAAAAGGGGTGAAAAGTGGGCTCTTGCTTTTGGTTGAGTAGTAAGCAAGCACTAAGCATGCGTGGAAGTAATCGGCCATAACTGAAGCATTAGATATTCTCAGTTTTTACATGGGTAATAATTTAGTCTGGGTTAATTTTTGATCGTGTCAGCGTCCACTATATGGTGGATGATTATTTAATTTGCCATTTGATAACTTATTTTCTTACTTGTGATTATTAAGGCTTCATACGTATATAAGTTACCTAAAATATATAGTATTTGTTTGTTTATGAATCAATGGTAATATAAATGACTAGCTAGATGAGAGCAAGGTAAGAAACTTAACTATATAAATATAGTAAATATAACATGGGAGACAAAGGAAAAAAGACAAAGAATTTTGAAAATTTTCATTGACTAAAACTTGATTAATAATTAGAGTAACGGAAATATGTCTTTATTCGTATATTTATAAAGCAAACAAAGTCTATATGGAACTGAAAGGGAGTTATAGTTTAATTTGAAATAAAAAAAACCTAACGATAGATAGAATAGAAGAATTTTAGGTTAGGTCCACAGAGCTAATAGGATTGCGTCCATATAGTTTTGTAAATATCTTTGACACTTTTAAAAAAAATATATAATAATGACGATTTTAACATTATAACAAAAAATTATAATTATTTAAAATTAATAATATATTTTTACATATTTTTCCTTCTTGGACCCATCCTGCGTAACCAAATAATCATATATAACCCAATCCAAGTCAGAATTACCCAAGTTTTATTTGATACGGGGTATTTCTCCAGACTTACCCTCAATATATGATATTTATTGTCTGGTAATTACACGAAATGAATAAAACTAGCTCATTTATTAAATCTTAATAAACATAATAAGGTGTCACATTGTTGGGCTTAATTTCTTGAAAATTATATAAGAAAAACATTCTTGCAGTCCTCAAAAAGGTGTAATTGAAATTATATAACAAACTCAAAAATAACTCCTTTGTTAGGGTAACAGTTTTTTTCGTAAATATAGTGCTCTAGTAACAAAAAACATTATATTAGACAAAAAAATTATCAATATGAACAAATTAAACTTACCTCAATCAAAATTACAAAAACAAGCCCTCACGGGGTGGTTGAGCGGTAAGGCAATATTGCTGTGAAAAGAGAGAACAAATTTCGAATCCCTCAGTACGCTTTGAATCTGCTGTGAAACCTTATAGCACCCGTAAATTTACATGTGACTGTGAGGTGGAGCCTACCCACAAAAGCTCCAGAGTTGGTGCCTAGTCAGGGGGTCCGAATGGTCGTTTGGTGCGAGAGTCTCCGAATCATAAAAAAAAAAAAAATTACAAAAACAAACCAAACCTCAAAAACACTAAAGTGAAAGGGATTATACAAGCCCCCGGGGGTCTTGGATCATATGGCAAGTGCGGAGGGCTCACTTCCTCTCAACGAGGATTCGAATCCCATGAAGTGAGGGCTACCAAGTTTCTTAACTGCCATTAGCTGTTAGTATTTGGGACAAGTGTTGGTAGTTCAAAAGGACTAGTCCCACGCCTAGTCAACGCGTAGTGCGTACTTGATGATCCCTAGCCAGAATATGTGGGGCCTTATATGTGGGGCCTTACGGCTCGTGCAACGAAGAAGTTTGGTGATGGACTATGTACCATGTGGGGAATAGTGAATGTAGAGATATCTCCTATTAAAAAAAAAAGATTATACAATCTAACCCAATTAAGAAAAAATTCAAAAGAAAGATAAAAGATTAAGCACGATGTTCGTGAATTAGACAATGATTAGATGAGTAAATGAGAAGATTAATCAGTAAACAATAAGGAAGCAAACTTTAAAAGCATAAGAAATTAACCAAAGAGGGAAAAATCATGAAAATAAACACAAAACAAAGGGGAGCAAATAATTCTCGCAAAAAGAAGGCAAATAGGTGTACGGAAGAATAGAAGGTATAACCCACGTGCAATAACATGGACAAAAAATAATCAGGAGAAACAATTAACCATGTGTAAGAATTAAATAGAAGAAGTTAAAAAAAAAAAAGAAAAGAGTGCAGTCCAAGGATGGCGTGAGTCCAACCAAACCAAAATGAGCTATTTACCAACTTAAAAAAAAAAAAAAAATTTGGTTTGAGTGGCTGGAAACTGTATCTAAATAGGCTCATTTCCAATTATAGACAAAACTCGCTCTTTAATATATTTTCTCGGTTTTAAGAAAAAAATTTATTTTTAAATCAAAATTTTAAAATATCATTCCTAAAAATAATTATGTAAATTTAAAATTAAAAATAAATATAAAAATATAAAATTATACATTTAATACTGTATTAAATGAGTTGTATCTAATAATTAATAAAAAATTATAATTTAATTAAAGTAAACTTTTTTCTGGGATGGATGAAGTACATTGATATCCCCCATTAAATTTCAAATGTTAAAATACTTTTTTGTTGATAGTCGAATAGGTCTAATGAATTCAAATTGCCTAGTTTAACTACTAATTGAACCATTAGCTATGTAGTACATGGCAAAATATATAACTAATCAATAATGCATGAAAAATAGCTGTGTTGGAATTGGAATTGGTTTTGGTTATAACACGTTCACCATCAAACATTAAAAAAAAATAGTTTCTTACTTTTGAAAAAATTTCAATTCTAAATGATTTGATACAGTCAATGGATTGATTCACTATATGGGCCCCCATTGGATAATCTGCGAGTCAGGCATGATTTGCCTTCTTTTCACTGAGACAACAGATTAGGCATCAGTTATTTTTGGGGCCCTTTTCCAATCTGTTGAGCTTTACATCTAAGCCCAAGTTCATCAACAAGTGAAAAGGCTTAAAGTATACAGTGTCAGGATAGCAGGAGAAACGGTGTCGCATGCTTTGTAATTAGAACGATGTCGTTCCATGATGATTGATCAATTAGGGCTCAAACTTGCACAATTAGTTAGACCTTGCCGTTTTGGCTTAAAGTCAGTATTACACAATTAAGCAGACAAATGTCGAGTAGGGTTAACTGTAACTAACAAGTCAGTTATCAGTTAATTGACAGTTAGTTACTCCCTAATCAGTGCATAATAAATACACTTAAATGAGCGATGAGCCCTAACGCATGCATGCAGAAGATATATGCTCCATAATTTTTTTGAAAAATAAATTTTAGATATATTATTTATTATGATTTACAATACTATAACGTTAACTATATAATTTTATAATAATGTCTTTATCTTAATTATGCTCATTCAGAATTAGATTCTTTTAATTAAACAAAGGAAAAAAAAGAGAGTAAAACTTGACCTTTTTTTTTTTTTTTTTTTGAACGAATGAAACATCATGCATCAAATATTGCATGAAAATCTCTTGGATTCCTTAAGCAACAATTGATCATACGCAGGTTTTCACCTATTGCATGCAATCTCTTTTGATATGCTACTGCTAATTATATCATCTATACGAAACAATATAGTTAGTTGATCAAGATTAATAACCGTAAACCAGATGTAGGGAAACAAAATACATGTGTGTTTATGCATATTACTAGAAACCAAGAACCAATATCGAAGCCAGACAGACGAAGCATGAACTCAAGTTAATTACAACCAAGAAACAAAAACAAATAAGGAAACCAACAAAAAGATATATGAATATGAACCCAAGAGAGAATCTTAATTAGTTCCACACATCACACGCCGCAGCTTTTCATATATTCTTTGTTCGATCCACATATACACAGAAACTAGCTTCTTAGTACTAGTTCATATGTCTCCCTCTCCCTCTCACGTATACACACACAGAGTTCGAGACTTATTGTACGTTAGGGCACGGTAGCCCCCGGAACCAGCCATGCCACGTCAACGCCACATCAACGCCACATCAGCTTGTGGCTAAACCAGTACTATTCACGCAGCGATCATAAAAAATTAACTCACGCTAGTGGCCTGGCCTGCACTATTTACGCAGTCATTATCAACTTTTTTTACATTAATAATACGATTTTAATAATTTTTTGGGCCATTATTAAAAACATTTTTTGGCAAATAAATTTACATTACATTCAAATATTAAATTTACGTTACATGAATTTAAATTAAATATAAAATACGTAAAACAATTAATAGAAAATAAATTTACATTACATTAAAATTAAAATTTAATAATACTCTTAAAAATGAAAATAAATACTCTAAATTAAAAATGAAATACGTAAAACAATTAATGAAAAATACATTTACATTACATTAAAACTAAAAATTAATAATATACTTAAAAATGGAAAAAAAATACTCTAAATTAAATATGAAATACTTAAATGAAAAAAATACTCTAAATTAAATATGAAATACTTAAAACAATTAATGGAAAATAAAATAACATTACATTAAAATTAAAAGTACATTTAAAATAAAATTTAATAATTAACTTAGAACATTAAAATAAATACTCTAAATTAAATACTAAAACATAATAAATTAATTACTACTACATCCCTAAACTTTCGCTAAGCTTATGAAACATTTTCTTTTCTACGTTTGATAAGTTTTCTTCTCCATGGTTTGCAAAAGTAAGCCAAGCTTGAAATGTTTGCTCATGTTTCATCATTTCCATTTGTTCTTGATGAGCAATTCTCTCGGCCTCCATTCGTTCTTGATGAGCAATTCTATCGGCATCTATTTTTTTCAAATCCAAAACAATTTTCTCCCTCTTGACCACTATCCTATCTTGGAAGGATAAGCCTAGCCTTTCAATGCTCGGATTCTCCGGAAATAGTTGTATATCGACCTTATGTTTTACTTTGCTTTTAGCCTTTTTCACCCCTATTGGCCGTTTTAGAGGACTAGTAGCAGTGTCTTTTAAATTGATTGGAACTTGTTCGCCAATTGGAGAGGATAGGTTAATAAAATCATCTTCTGTGCGTGATCTCTTCCCGCTAATAGCAGTGTTTGGTGTTTCGGGGGTGTTTGAATTATCAAATGGTACATTGGAAGTAGGAACATTTTTTCCAATGTAGGATTCCCACTTCGGAAAAGATCTCAACAACTTCCAATGCTCAATAAATTGGAACTTTGAACCCTTATTCGAATGCTCCCATATGGTGAGTGCGTTTCGGAGCACATTTTCGTCGTTCATTCCGCTTCTTTTCAACCTTTCCGACTTTGCAAAAATTTCAACCCACTTTGATATAGTTGCAGAAATTCTCCTTCACCGAACTCTAATCTAGGCCACATTTCTGGGATTGATGTTGGCATTGTTTTCCCGAGCCGCCCTATATTGTGAAAGTATATGCTTCCACATCATAGAACTCTTTTGCGATGTATCTATAATCGGATTTGTTGTAATGTTAATATACGCTGAAATCAAAGCTGTGTCTTCTTCAAGTGACCATTTTTTCGCCTTATTTTGCATTTCTCCGTCGTCTCCGGAGCCATCTTCATTATAAGCTTGATGTTCACCATGTAACTTATCAACATTTGTAGAAATTTCACGGTTTGGTTGATGATTAAAATTGGACATCATGTGGTGTTGAAACCCTTGAGCTTGAAACATTGTAGGATTGATTGGAAAATTAGTTGGAAATTGGGGTAGATTTTGGGGAAATTGGGTAGGATTTTGAGAATTAGAAGCAAATTGACCAACATTATATGATGGATTATAGAATGAAGGGTTATTTCCGTAGAATGGATTACTTTCAAAAAGGTTAGAATGATTCATTTTTTTGGAAGAAAATAGAGATTTTGAGAGAGTTTGGGAAATATAAAATTCGGATTTTGACCTAAATATATGCAAAATGTATCTTATTTTATAGAGGATAAAATTTTATGACCGTTGGTAATTTTTTTTGTTTAAAAAAAAAATAGGGCTTAAATGGCCGTTGCAAACCGCCCAGCGGTTTGCAACGGGAAGTACACGTGGCACGCCCCTATTGGGGGCGTGTCACGTCACAGAGCTGACAGGCGCTTCAGTGCCTGTCAGCTCTTTTTTTTATTTTTATTTTTAAAAAGAAACGACATCGTTTGGCATCTTCAAGACGCCAAACAGCGTCGTTTGCGAGGGGCATTTTCGGTAAAAAAAAAAGCGCTGACGCGCTGACATGTGTGTCAGCGTGCCAGCGCTCTGGTTAGTGTGTCAGCGTTGACCGCTGACACACTGACTAAAAACGACGTCGTTTTGACGCAAAACGGCATCGTTTTTACGTCAAAAACGCAAAAAAAAAAAAAAATGCAGCAAGGCTGTATTGCTTGGCCGTTGCAGAGGCCACCAAATGCAGCTTGACTGGTACTGTTCCACGCCAAGTCAGCAAAATTGCTGACTTGGCTTTGTGCGGCTAGGTCGCATTTTTTCCAAAAGGAGCTGTTGTTTCTCCCTTATTACAAGGACGTGCCGCTTTACGTTATCCTAGCCACACGTCTCCGGATTCTTGCCATGGGGGCCACATTGTCCGGCATCATCGCATCGGAAGCAGCGGTGACGATTCTTTTGATCTGGGCCGGAAACTCGATCGTCGTCCACTGCGTTATTTACTGCTTTAGCTTCAGCAATATTAGCAGCCACAACATTACTGGGCTTATTTTCAGGGTTTTGTGCTCTTTTCTTGTCATCAGTTCCAGGGGCAACTTTGCGCCCAAGATTTGCAGCATCAGTACTAAGAAGCTCATGTTCTTCTGGCTTCAAAGAAACCCTCTTTGCATTGGCTTCCAGAGATCCCACAATCAACAAAAGGCCAATTAAGAGAATCAGAAAGTTGGACTTCATGATGAATTGCTTACTCTAAACAACCTGAGGAAAAGTTTTAGTGTTGTTATAATGACCATCAAGATATAAAAGGAAAGAAGAAAAACAAGTTAAGAATTAAGTACTATTACAAAAGAGAATTGGGGTTTGAAACAATCACCCTTGTTCTCACCTGATACTTGTGTTGGTGTGAGAAAAATTACTCACGAATGTTAGACTATATAGTGGGATATTTTACTGTGATCTTATTTTCAAAAGGGTAATCCAAAAGATACCCCTTTCCCCGGCAGCCGAGCCTGCAACAGCACCCGAGGATGTAAATCACTGGGCAAGCCCTGTGACAGGCGAAGACACCGAAAATGGCAGTCGACCACCCCTTCCGGAGTTTTGATCCCATGACCTAACAGTCCCGAGACAGCAGCCCTTACCACTTCGGCGGTAACCAGATGGTTGATATTTTACTGTGACCTTGGTTTTACTAATGGAGGAGCAAGATCAAAATATAGGAGCATTAAAGGAAAAAGGTGACACTATAAAATGACCTTAATTGGAGGAGCCTGTGGCAACTCAACCAATTGCGTAGTTGGTCCTGTAAAACTTATTTACATTATTATACATTTAGCCTGTAATACAATAATGTATCAATAATTATATAGTTTTACATTAATATCTTTATTTTTAATTGTGAATCATACATAATTTTTGCTTGAAATTTTTATAGATATTCTACTGCAAAGTATTCTTTTTAAAAAAAAACAAAAACAAAGAAAAGGGGTGAAAAGTAGGCTCTTGCTTTTGGATGAGTGATGAGCACTAACCATGCGAGGAAGTAATCGGCCATAACTGCCCCCAGGGCATAGGCGAGTTGGTAAGCCTGAGGTGATGTGGAGAAAAATCCTCCGGCAACACAGGTTCAAACCTCGTGTGGGGCAGATTTTTCGCTGAAATATTGTGAGAGTCTGTCCTGGGGTGTTGGTCTGTTGGCTCTCTCCCTCAGGCCTCTGCCAATTCGTGCACATCCCTCGATTTACAACCCGCCTGGCTAAGGGGCCTCTAGTACAGGTGGGGGAGTTTCGCCTTCGTAAGGAGGACTTTCTCCAAATCAAAGTAATCGGGCATAACTGAAGCATTAGATATTCTCAGTTTCTACATGGGTAATAATTTAGTCTGGGTTACGTTTTGATCGTGTCAGGGTCCACTATATGGTGGATGATTATTTAATTTGGCATTTGATAACTTATTTTCTTACTTGTGATTATTAGGGCTTTATATATAGTATTTGTTTGTTTATCAATTAATAGTAATATAAATGACTAGCTAGACGAGAGCTAGGTAAGAAACTTAACTACATGAATATAGTAAATATAACATGGGAGAGAAAGGAAAAAGATAAACAATTTTGGAAAATTTCATTGACTAAAACTCGATTAATAATTAGAATGATGAAACTGTCTTACGCGAATATTTATAAATTAAACAAACTCTATATAAAACTGAAAAGGAATTCTAATTTAATTTGAAACAAAACACTACAAGAAAAGTCTCAATTTCCGACGGACATTAATCCGTCGAAAATTTCCGACGGACATCCGTCGGAAAAAGCGAACTGAGTCCGGCAGCAAAATCTCCGACGGACATCCGTCGGAAAAAATATTTCTGACGGAAAACCGCCGGAAATCCGTAGGAGCCAATATTATCCGACGGATGTTCCGTCGGAAAAGTTTTAAGAAAATTTATTTTTCAACTTTTCTGACGGAGTATCCGTCAGAATATTTAACAAAATAATATAAAAAAGAAAATTATATTTCCGACTGATGTCCGTCGGAAATAGTTTTTAAAAAAATAAAAAATTAAAAAAGTTCCGACAGAAAATCCGTCGGAATTTAAAAAAATATTTTAAAAAATTTAATTTCGACGGGCCGACATTTTCCGACGGATGTCCGTCGGAAAATTTTAACTTTCCGACGGATTACGGTCGGTAATATTCAAAATAAAATATTAAAAAAGTTCCGATGGACAATCCGTCGGAAGTTCTTGTCAAAAATTAAAAAAATTTAAAAATTTCCGACGGATTACCGTCAGTAATATTGAAAAGAAAATTTTAAAAAATTTTCCGACGGATAATCTATCGAAATTCCTTCCAAAAAGTAAAAAAAATTACTCTTTCCAACGGATATCCGTTGGAAATGTAACACTAGATAAAAAACCCCCTCCTCCCCGCCCTCCCGCCTCCCGCTGCCCCCCAAAAACCCCTCTCATTTTCCCTCCTCCCATTCCCTCCCGCCCCTCTTGCCTCTCGTAGGAGATTGAAGAGAGCGGAGGTGGTGGAACTCAGAGAGGAAGCGCAGCTCCGCTCAGCTCTCATTCAAGATGGGTATGCTCAAACCTTTCAATTATTATCTGGGTTTCTAAACTTCGTTCACCTCCAAAGTAATTGCCTTTGATACAGTTGTTATTTTTGATTGTGTGTATAGGTATCTCGCGGGATTCCATGCACAAGAGGCGTGCCACTGGTGGAAAGAAGAAAGCTTGGAGGAAGAAGCGCAAGTCTGTTTTTCTCTTCTACTTTTATATGTTTTTAAATCTTTTTTTTTTTGTTATTTGTAGCTCATAGAAAAAAACTTATTTTAGATCGATTTTACTTGTTTTATACCGTATGGGGTTTTTCCCAAGCCGGAAGTTGTGATCGGTTCTACCTACATTATGATGAATTAGAATTTACTTTTTCTTTCAACCTGTCATTGGTATCTTCAATGAGTGTCCCTGAATATGTAAACAAATATATGAGCTTGGATAGTGGGGAGCATCTTGGTCATCCAACTTTTCTGGATTTTGTTTGCCCTTTTCTGGATTTTATTGTGCAATTGGTCATCCAACTTCTTGAATTTTGTGTGCATCTCATTTCTGGAATTGTTTTTTGGCATATTTTCTGGAATTTTTCTCCTGCCGCTGTTTTTTGGCATATTTTCTGGAAAATTATTTATTTTTTTTAAAAAAATTATTTCATTTTTGACGGACTTCCGTCGGAAATTACTTATTTTTTAAAAAAAGTTATTTATTTTCCGACGGATTTCCGTTGGAAATTATTTATTTCTTTTTAAAATTTTATTTAATTTTCGACGGTAATCCGTCAGAAATTATTTATTTTTTTAATTTTTTCTCATAATTTCCGACGGAAATCCGTCGGAAAATAAATAACTTATTATTATCCAACTGCCATTGCAAAATCCGTCGGAAATCCTATTAATAGTGATTTTAACATTGTAACGAAAAGTTATACCTGTTGAAAATTAATAATATATTTTTACATATTTTTCTTCTTGGACCAATCCCGCGTAACCAAATAATCATATATAACCCAATCCAAGTCAAAAAAAATTAACACGTACCCAACTTTTATTTGATACGGTGTATTTCTCCAGACTTACCCTCAATGTATGATATTTATTGTCCGTGGTCCAAATGAATTACACGAAATGAACAAAACTAGCTCATTTATTAAATGGTTAAAAAACATAATAAAGTGTCACAAATTGCTGGGCTTAATTTCTTGAAAATTATATAAGAAAAACATTCTTACAGTCCTCAAAAAGGTGTAATTGAAATTATATAACAAACTCAAAAATAACTCCTTTGTTAGGGTAACAGTTTTTTCCTAAATATAGTGCTCCAGTAACAGAAAAGATTATATTAGACAAAAAAATTATCAATACGAACAAATTAAACTTACCTCAATCACAACCTCAATCAAAACTACAAAAACAAAACCAAACTTCAAAAACACCAAGAGAAAAGGATTTTACAATCCAACCCAATTAAGAAAAAATTCAAAAGAACGATAAAAGATTAAGCATGATGTTCGTGAATTAGACAATGATTAGATGAGTAAATGAGAAGATTAATCAGAAAACAAAAAGGAAGCAAACTTTAAAAGCAGAAGAAATTAACCAAAACAATGGGGAGAAAATAATTTTCGCAAAAAGAAGGCGAAAGTGCAGAAAAAACAATCAGGAGAAACAACCATGTGTAATAATTAAATAGAAGAAGTTAAAAAAAAAAACGAAAGTGCAGTCCAAGGATGGTGTGAGTCCAACCTAACCAAAATGAGCTATTTACCAACTTAAAAAAAAATAAATCAATTGTTTGAGTGACTAGAAATTGTATCTAAATAGGCTCCTTTTCAATTACAGACCAAACTCGCTCTTTAATATACTTTTTTAAATTTTTTAAAAAAGAGTTTACTTTTAAATTAAAATTTTAAAATATCTTTACTAATAATAATTATATATATTTGAAATTAAAAAGTAAATATAATTCACTGTTGTCAATTGGCTAGTTTAACTACTAATTGAACCATTAGCTGTGTAATACATGGCAAAACATATAACTAATCAGTAATGCATGAAGGGATGTTCAAATTTTGACGGTTTTTCGCACCTTCATGAGGTGCGAAATTTTTCAGCTTGCGGGATTTTCCTGTGTGTGGGCGATTCTGAAGGCGATTTAGGTGCGATTTTGCACCTAAATTGCACAGTACTTTTTTTTCTTTTTTCTTTTCTTTTTTTTTTTTTAGGTAATGCATACGACTTGGGTTGCGGTTTCCTAAAGGATGCGGTCTTTTGCTCATCTTATGCCATTTGGAGCCACCGCTTAGTCGTCGTAATAGTAGTATTAGTCCCTACGTTGTAGTGGAGGATTTTGTTTTAGTTAGTATTGTTCTGTTTTCCGATTTAATCGGATGTACTTCTCTTTCAAAGAGATACTTGTTTTCATGGGTTCGGTATCATCCAACGCCATGAAACTCATTTAGCCTTTTGGCTATCTTTGTACGGTCTCATTTTGCACTTTCAATAAAATTACTATCGTTTCAGAAAAAAAAAATCAGTAATGCATGAAAATAGCTGTGTTGGAATCGGAATTGGTTATAACAAGTTCACCATCAAACATTAATAATAATAAAAAAAGAATTGTAAAGACAATCCACAAAATTGAAACTAACTTTTTAAAACATTTCAATTCTAAATGATTTGATACAATCAATGGATTGATTCACTATATGGGCCCCCATTGGATAATCTGCGACTCAGGCACGATTTGTCTCCTCCTCACTGAGACAACAGATCAGGCATTTTGGGCCCCTTGTCCAATCTGTCGGGCTTTACATCTAAGCCCAAGTTTATCAACAAGTGAAAAGGCTTAAAGTATAGACAGTGTCAGGATAGGAGGAGAAACGGTGTCGCATGCTTTGTAATTAGAACGATGTCGTTCCATGTTGATTGATCAATTAGGGCTCAAACTTGTACAATAAGTTAGACGTTGTCGTTTTGGGAAAATTTCAAAAATAGCAGGTCCAGCTCATGTATTTACAAATATAGCAGCCTCGCTTTTTTCTTTTGAAATATAGCAGGTCAACTGTGTTTGACCATGTGAAAATACCATAATGTCCCTCAATATAGCAAACTGCATCGTTATTCTTCAATAATCTTGATTCTTGATTCATTATTCTTCATTCTCAAATTGCGAGGATCATCGTTTCATCATCTCATTTGCTGCATTGAACTGTTTACAATGAATCCTGTGTAGTCCATACACTATTTTCATCCTCATTGTCCGTGTGTAGTAAGTTAGGACGAAAAACAAAACCCGATCGACGAACACGGAGTATTTCCTCTGGAAATAGGTTGTTTTATGGTCCTACATCTTATACAAGTTTCAAAAAAAGAAATTATACAGTTGTTTATGTACTTTACGATTTTGTCGACATTTTGGTCGATATATGTATCGACATTTGGTTATGTATTCTATATATTGGTCAATGTTTTGGCCGACATTTTAGTCGATATATTTGTCGACATTTGAGACGATACTTTTGTCGACATTTGTGTCGATATTTTTGTCGACATTTTACTAGAGAGGTGAAAAATACGAAAATGCCACCGCATTTGAAAGTCGCGCCCGTTCGTTTTCCCACTCCCTTTCAGTTATCCCTCATCATTTCAGTTACTTCCAACAAGTTTCAATTCCTTCCAAAAGGCTTCCAGACCGATTCAGCACCCTTACCAACCATCCTTTGTAGTTCGAGTTCAACAAAGTACCCACACTACACTACACCATCAATGGCACGCACGTTAGGTGGACGCCCGTCGTCGGACACAATGGAGGAGAAATCAAAGAATGTGCAAAAGAAAAAGGTCAGTTTTGAATGCATTGTTCTTTTACTTATTTGAAGCTTCCTGTGTTGGTGAGTTAGCAGCTGATTGTTGATTTGCTTATTTCTGCTTATTTGAACATTATATTTCAACCATATAAGTTAGGATTTTATCACATAGTGTTTTTGTTCATATACAACAAACGGTTGAAAGAATACGCGTTTGCAAATGTTAATGTTAGCCATAAACAGTTTGAGGATCACTAAATGGAGACCAAATGCCGACATTTCTGTCGACTGTTTACCTTAGACTAAATTCTCGACTAAAGTATCGACTAAAGTATGGACGAGAGTTTGGAGTAAAATCTCGAGTGAAGTGGCGACGAGACTACGGAGTAAAATCTCGAGTGAAGTGTCGACTGAGAGTATGGAGAGTATGGAGTAAAATCTCGAGTGAAGTGTCGACTAAAGTCTCGAGGAAACTCTCGAGTGAAGTGTCGACTGAAGTCTCGAGTGAAATCTCGAGTGAAGTGTCGACTGAAGTCTCGAGTAAAACCTAGAGTGAAGTATCGACTGAGATTATGGAGTAAAATCTCGAGTGAAGTGTCGACATAAGTCTCGAGTGAAATATCGAGTGAAATATCGACTTAGAGTATGGAGTAAATCTCGAGTGAAGTATCGACTGAAGTATCGAGTAAAATATCGAATAATGTGACCAATTGAATCCACACTAAAAACATATTGTAGTTTCATAGAAACATATGACAACAGACTAATCTGGGTGATAATTGTGTGGAACAAAATATCAACTGCTTTGTTGACGCTTCTTGTTATGTGCAGGAACACCTAAAGGATAGAATGGTTGTTCAAGGAGACTTTTTCAACGCCCAGGTTTCGCAGTACTGCTATTATGAAGCAAATATGAAGATGATCCGGTCCAAGATGACAGAGACGCAGAAGCAAATACTGCGAAAGGAGAGTAGTCTGGCTGCAATTGTTCTTGACCATGAGCATACATTTTGGTGCAAACAGATCATACACTCCGTGCTGATGAGGCAACTGAAGCCTGACGAGAAATCCACTCGGGATAATAGTATATACTTTAACTTCGCAGGAAAGAAGGTGAAGTTCGGCAGGAGGGAGTTTGCCATCATCACGGGCCTTAGGATGGGAGATTTTGACACTGCTTTTGGCAACTACCATGCCCCACATGGTCCGACACCAATCGTTAAGTACATTAAACCATTGGGGTCAACCGAGGAAGCCACGTATAATGAAGTGTTAAAGGCTTACGATCGCATTAACTCAACTTATCCAGACGCTGATGTCGTTAGCCTTACGCTCTTGCTCTTGTACACATCAATCAATGGCCTGGCGAAGAGAACGAAAATCGAAGACAAGATACTTCATTTGGCATGCGATTGGCCTCGGTTTGATGCATTGCCGTGGGATGAATTATCATACCGGCAGACCATTGATAGTGCTAGGAAGAGCATGATCAATGCCTTGAAATAAACTAGCCACCCACATCTTAGGACTTACACTCTGGGGGGATTCCCGCCTGCATTGGGGGTAAGGCTACCGATATTTGTTATATAAATCCATATTATGCCACATCATCTTCTTATTTATCTTTCAATGTCTCAGATATTTGCATATGAGGTTATGCCACATTTAGAGCGTCTGAAGATGGTGCAGAAGGTCCACGTCGAAGGTGTAAAGCCTAGGATGTTCAGATGGAAGGCTGTGAACGCACAACGTAGAGAACAAGAAAGAAAGCAAGTGTGGGAGAAACGAACTGCCGACGGGGAGGTAAGATTTGTGTAATTGAAAGTATTACTATGTTAGTTTTTTTATTTCAATTATTGTATACCGACGTAATGAAATGATTGGGTTGTCATCATTTTATGTGTTGCTCCGTCTTGCCTGAGTAATTTGTTCATGACATGTAGAAAGTGGTAGTTACACGAATAAAGCCAACTGAGGAAGAAGAAGAACATTTTTTGCAGTGGGAAGATGAAACGGATGATGAGGGGGCTAACCAATCAAGAGAAGAAGGAGACGAAGGAGACGAAGGAGAGTCCTCAACTTTTTTCGTCTCATATAGAAAGAGGCCCAGAGAAGAAGAAGTTTCAGGAAGAGAAAAGAGAACAAAGGTTCGCCATGAGGCCGGGGTTGAAGCGCATCCTAGAAATGCCCAAAACACGCAGCTGCTTGAACGTCTGAGGCAGACTGAGCAAGAATTGTTCGATACAAGAGAGGAACTCAATAGTCTGAGAGCGGATATGGATTCTAAAGTGAATGGCTTGACTATTTAACTCGAGCAGATGTCCGCGAAATTCGAGCAGCTGAGTGCATATGTACAAAAACTTATTGGCAAGGATGTTTCTCCTCCTCTTGAGCGGTGATAGCAATGAAGATGGGTCAGGGCGGGGCAATGAAGAGGGGATCAGACGAATGAGGGGGTCAAGCCACGAGACGGGGTTCAGGGGCACGAGAGGGGATCCCGCCGAGAGAGGGTTCGCTCATGGAGAAGGGGCCCCAAGTGAAGGGGGTCTTGATGGAGGCTCCGGTGATGGGGACAAGGCCCCTGAAGATGAACTGCCGGGTGATGCAGCCGATAAGGAGCAACCATTGGATCGGGCAAACGAAGAGGTCGATGTAATGGATATTGTCCAACACTAAATGTTGAGCAGTGCTCCATCGCCAAAGCGCCGCGACCGCCGAGATGCGCTCATCCGCCGATAAAAGAGAAGGGTACAACATCGGCGGTAGAGGAAGGTATTATTGGGCAAAATTTGGGCCCGTCACTTGACCTAGCAGTGGTCAATGAGAGCAAAGATACATTGTCTATGCCTTTGCCTATGTCTTTGCCGCCAACCGAGGAACAAGAGAAGGAAATGAAGGAATGGATGACCGCCTTGGAAATCCGTTACTTATGGACCCCTCTTTTTTCGTTGGACTCGGAAATGTTCGAGTCAATGTGGACCAAGGGTTTTTGGCTGTCGGATCACGTAATATTTCAAGTTTGATCTATTGTCCATACTAACTTCGTTTTGCATGATTTTATTCTCTTTCTAATGTTTTTTGTTTTGCAGCAAATTGATTTGTATATTTCCATGCTGCGTAAACGGATCATGGACAATGGCGGCGGAAGAATCTCAATTATGGAGTCATATTTTGATGTAAGTTGGACCTTTAATACTCTAGGAAAAAATTTGTCATATGTTAACTCACTACTTCCATATGTTAACTGTTTTCCTTATTTTATAGACTGGCATGAAGATGATACACGATACGAATAAGGAGGTCGACGTCGATGACTTGGCGCTTAAACAATTCGTTGGTGATACTCCATTTCCCCACGACCTCATGATATTGGATTATATTCTATTCCCTTGCCATATTGATGGCAACCATTGGATGTTGGTGAAGATGGACATATATGAAAAGGAATTCCATGTGTTCAACCCATCGCCTCAAGGGGACATTGTCATTACGAAGTTGGACTATCTAGCGAAGACAATGCCCAAGATATTAAAGGCCTGTGATTTTTCCCAACACTACTCCAAATGGATTCCTCTGCGGGATAGATGGGAGGTCCTGGTAGAGCCCAATATGGTGCACCAAGAACCGGCGTAAGTTTACATTTGTCGGAGAGAAACGGTTACGTTGTTTAATCACAGTGTTTATATACTAACTTCAATTTCTGGCTTAACGTAAATGCAGGAGCGGCGACTGTGGTATTTATGTTTTAAAATGGGCCGAGTGTATTATCCACGGCGCGCCGCTCAGCACAATCACACCAACGAATGCTTTGAAGGTGCGTCAACAGATGGCGTACACGCTTTTTGCCCATGCCTCCGAGCAAAATAAATTTCAACCGGATGATAGAAGGAGAGCTAGGGCAGCTAGGCAACAACATAAGAAAAAGGTTGCGCCAAAAGGGCGAAGGAAACCTCCAAAGAATAAATGACATAGAAGATGTCGTATAGGTTGCTCTTACACACATTATACAATGTAATTGGATATTTGATATGAGAAATACACACATTATACAAATGTAAATAGATTAGATGATTACTTGTAAATATATACATTTACATTATAGGTTTTCAATGTACACAAAATACATTATACAATGTAACTATATACATGTACACATTATACATTATACAAAACATACATTTGCAATGCAAATATATACATTATACAAATCTATACACTATATATTATACAAATGTGTCATATTCCATGCTTAAATGTGTTAAATTCAATGCAGTGAAGCTTCTGCTTCCAACTTTATTCGCATAATACTAGAGATGCATTTTAGTCTATAGTTCTGTCGACAAATTGCAAGAGAAATTAGGATGGGGTTACTTAGTCGACATTTTAGTCGATATTTTAGAAAGTGGTCAACATTTCAGTCGATATATTAGTCGACATTTCAGTCGATATATTAGTCGACATTTAAGTCGATATATTAGTCGACATATTAGTCGATATATTCATCGATATATTAGTCGACAATTATGACCGTCGATAGTTTAGTCGATATTTTGATCGACATTTAGTTGAAAAAATCGCGCGACATCAACGCGCAACGGCGTTGTTGGGTATGCGCGGGAAAATGAAAAAGGAAAGGGCCGGGGAATTTTTATATTAGGGCATAGGAACACATCTGTACGCCTTACTGAGTGAAATAATTTCGGTGGACTCTGAAACTAGTGATCGATCTACCACATTTCCAATTTCGTAGCAGTTTCATCGGTCGAGATACATTTCAGGTAAGGAGTATTTATATCCTCATTCTATGAAATTGTTCACCCACATAATTCTTCTATGAGTTTGTTCACTTACATTTACATTGGTCATTTGCATCGGTCGTGCATTGGTGACCTTCATCCATCTTTCTATTTTCATATTTCAGGAATGGCTCACCTGAACATTTGGACTGTTCATGTGTTAGTTGGCGGCGAATGGATAGTCGATCCCGTCACAAATGAACATAGATTCGTGAACCACCAGAAGCTTGACAGTATTTTGTTGAAAGAGGACGCGAGCTTCTCGGAAGTGGTTGATGAGATCATGGGTATCATGGGTCTAGACCCGGCACTAAGGAATAACTTAGTGATTCAATACCTACCAAAGTATCTATCAAACATCGGCGTCTTACCGATACAGAATGATCGCCAAGTCCAGTGTTTTTTGAATGACATTATAAAACGTTCTGAGGTCTCACGGGTACCATTATGTGTTACCGTCAAAGACGTTGGAGCAATGAACGTAGAAGATGGGGCTAGCAACTCGCCGATGAAGCGATTGAGTTCAGATAGTCCAATATGGACTAACAATGTCATTGTTTCAAGACAAATGGATGAGCGAATATTGACCATACCAAACGAAGTTGGGAGAGATAGTGATGAGGAGGAGGATCTGGTTGACCAAACATTTGTTGGGGAGGATCATGGACAACGAGTCCCCACAGAAGCAAGACAGAAGGAGAAATTGAAGCAGATTACAGAGAGTGGGCATTGTCTAGACGCAACAAATTCATCACATGCGGATGCTGGTACCTCGTCTGATAGACTATCCATATTGGTGGATGTTGCAGTAAAGGATGTGTTTGAGACCAGACGTCATTTGTACATGAAGATGTCCATGCTGGCCGTGAAAAATTTCTTCGAGTGGAAGGTTATAAGGGCAAATAGCCAGTTCTGGTACCTACGGTGTAAGGACAACAATTGCAAGTGGATGTTGAATGCGGCTGCCATTGGGAATTCGGAAGCCTGGAGGATCACTAAATATGACAACACCCATACATGTCAATCATCTTTGGTCCGAAGTGATAATCGGCAAAGCAATGTACCGTGTACTTGGCTCATGGATCAAGTGTAAGAACACAGACGTGTGTCGGCCGTATAGGCCAAAGGAAATCATTCATGATGTTCGGACAGAGTTGGGTGTTAACATTACCTACCAAAAGGCGTGGTGATCAAGAGAAGCTGCATTGGACGAAATTAGAGGAAATTTTGAGGATTCATATAGGATTCTACCAGCTTATCTACATGTGATGAACGAGGTAAACCCTGGATCATTTATTGAGATAAGTAGAGAAGACGATGGTACATTCAAGTATCTATTTTTCGCATTAGGTGCATCCATCCGGGGATTCCGCACCCACCTGCGGCGAGTTATTGCCGTTGATGCTTGTTTTTTGAAAGGAAAATACCCAGGATCATTACTTGTTGCAACTAGAATGGACGGTAACAACCAAATCTACCCCGTCGGATGGGGAATTGTTGACGAGCAACATAGCAGAATGTCTAAATGCATTGTTGAAAGATGCCCGAGAATTACCTATCCATTCTTTGGTCGATTACATCCGCAACACTCTTCAAAGGTGGTTCCACGATAGGCGTACCGCAGCGGCCGAAGTGAAAACAATGACAACCCCATACATTGAAGATAAAATCGGCTCTAGGATGAGAGAAGCACAAGCGTACGTTGTGGAGTTGGTCGATATGAACCTATGGTGTGTCCGAGACATTGCAAACCGTGCAGCTACAGTCGATTTGCTTGAGAAAACTTGCACGTGTAGAGTGTTTGATATGGATCAACTTCCATGTGTGCATGCATTAGCTGCAGCTCGGCGCCGACAAATTGACCATTACACCTTATGCTCACCACTTTATCACACAGATGCACTTTCAGGTGCATATGCAGATCCTATTATGCCCGTTGGTGATCCTAAGGATTGGAATGTGCCTGAAGATATTGTAGCTTTTCAGCTATTACCTCCGGAATCGAGGGCTAAGAGTGGTAGGCGCAAGAAAAAGAGAATTCCTTCAACCGGCGAGCATGTGGTTCAAAAGAAATGTGGCCGTTGTGGACAACACGGACATAACCAGCAAACTTGCTCAAATCCACTCGTTAGTAGAGAGAACCATTGATGACGCTATTTTCCTTTCCTTTATTGCATATTAAAATGTATTCAGTTTGGCAAGAAAATATGATGTTATATTACTACAACACAACAATTTGAGGAATAAAATAAATGCAATATTCCATTCCATTAATTTCTATATTCGAACCATTAAATATTGCAATAAAACCCATTTGGATCGCAATGGCCATGTGGTTTTCTTTTTCAATAAGTTTTTTCGACAATTGAGTCGACAATTTGGTCGACAAATTTATAAAAAAAAAAGCTAATCAAGAATGAGCAATGTCGATTAAAATGTCGACGAAAATATCGACACAAATATCGACAAAAGTCTCGATCAAAATGTCGACCAATATATAGAACAAATAAACAAATGTCGACCAAAATGTGGACCAAAATGTCGATAAGATCGTGGAATACATAAACGAATGTATAATTTTTTACTTTGAAACTTATATCATATGCAAGTCCATAAAACAACCAGTTTCCAGTGGAAATGGCCCATGTTTGTCGATAGGGTTTTGTTTTTCATGCTAACTTACGAAAGCTTATATCTACACAACGACGATGACATTCAAACTCGGAAATCGTTCAACCCAGGCAAATGAGATGATGAAACGATGATCCTCGCGAATGCTGAATTCAGAATAATGAATAATGAATCAAGAAATGGTGAGTTGAAGTGAAACGATGAGGGATATTGTGGTATTTTCACATGGTCAAACACAGTTGACTTGCCATGTTTCAAAAGAAAAAAGCGCGGCTACTATATTTGTAAAGAACGGTCATGAACCTGCTATTTTAGAAATTTCCTCTGTCGTTTTGGCTTAAGTCAGTATTACACAATTAAGCAGGCAAATGTCGGTTAGGATTAACTGTAACTAACAAGTCAGTTTTCGGTTAGTTGACAGTTAGTTACTCCCTAATCAGCGCATAATAACAGTAACTACACTTAAATGAGCGATGAGCCCTAACACATTCATGCAGAAGAGAAAAAGTTACTACCTAATCAGTGCACAATAAATTTTAGATATATTATTTATTATGAGTTACAATACTGTAACGTTAATTATATAATTTTATAATAATGTCTTTATCTTAATTATACTCATTCAGAATTAGATTCTTTTAATTAAACAAAGGAAAAAAAAAGAGAGTAAAAAGTTGAACCTTTTTTTTTTTTTAATGAACGAAGGAAACATCATGTATCAAATATTGCATAAAAATCTCTTGGATTAATTCCTTAAGCAACAATTGATCATACGCAGGTTTTCACCTATTGCATTCAATCCCTTTTGATATACTACTGCTAATTATATCATCTATAAGAAACAATATTAATATAGTTAGTTGGTCAAGATTAATAATCGTAAACCATATGTAGGGAAACAAAATACAAGTGTGTTTATACATATTACTAGAAACCGAGAACCAATATATAAAAGAGAGACAGACGAAGCCTGAACTCAAGTTAATTACAACCAACTGACCAAGAAACAAAAATAAACAAGGAAACCAACAAAAATATATATGAGCATGAACCCAAGAGAGATTCTTAGTTCCACACATCACATGCGGCCGCTTTTCATATGTTCTTTGTTCGATCCACATATACACAGAAACTAGCTTCGTACGTAGTACTAGTTCCTATGTCACACACACACACACACAGAGCTCGAGACTTACTGTAACCACTCCACGTTATTACAAGCTCGTACGCCCCGTGAAATTTAATTTTTACGTTATCCTAGGCACGCGGCTTTGGTTTCTTGACATGGGGGCCACACTTTTCGGCATCAGGGCATGGGAAGTAGCGGCCACGAGAAAAGTCTGAACCAGGATTTCTATCGTCATCGTCCCCGTTGTTATTCACAACTTTGGCAGCAGCCATATTAGTAGCCACAACATTACTGGGCTTATTTTCAGGGTTTTGTGCCCCTTTTTTGTAGTCAGTTCCAGGGGCAACTTTGCGCCCAAGATTTGTGGCATCAGTACTAAGAAGCTCATGTTCTTCCGGCTTGAAAGAAACCCTCTTTGCATTGGCTTCCAGAGATCCCACAATCAACAAAAGGCCAATAAAGAGAATCAGAAAGTTCGACTTCATGATGAATTGCTTACTCTGATAAACCTGAGGAAAAGTTTTAATGTTGTTATAATCATTATCGAGATATATAAAGAAAGAAGAAAAACAAGTCAGGAACGTACTAGTACAAAAGAGAATAAGGGTTTGAAACAATCTCCCATGTTCTTAATTACCTGATACTTGGTAGTGGTGTGAGAAAATTAACCACAAATGTTGGATTATATAGTGGGATATTTTTACTGTGATCTAGATTTGCTAATGGAGGAGCAAGATTAAAATATAGGAACATTAAAGGAAAAAAGGTCACACAATGAAATGATTTTAGTTGGGAGGGGCTGCTGCCCCTCTCAACTAGGTGATCCTGTAAAAGATATTTACGTTATTATATATTTAGCCTATTATATAATAATGTATCAATAATTATATAATTTTGCATTAATTTTTTTTTTAATTTTGCATGATTTTACTTGAAAATTTTATAGATATTCCCAGACAAAGTATACTCTTTTTGAAAATGTGGATAATAATAAGCACAATGCCGTAGTAATTTAGTGGGATGTGTGAGGGTCATAAAGTTAAAAATACAAGCAATTTGACAAGCTACACATATATACAGTATCTACTTATTCCCTGATTAATAGAAATAAGCACCAACCATGCACGGAAGTAATGGTGATAAGGGATCGGCCATTATTGAAACATTAGACATTCTCAGCTTCTACCAGGGCAATAATTTAGTCAAGGTTACGTTTTGATCATGTCAGGGTCCAATATGTGGTGGATGATGATTTAATTTGCCATTTGGTAACTTATTTTCTTACTTGTGATTATTAGGGCTTTAACATTTTTTTTAACCTGAAATATATGGTATTTTTTTTATTTTCCATCAATAAGCTACTATACCGATCAATGAGACTAGCTATACGAGACCAAGGTAAAAAATTTAACTGTGGGAACATAGTAAACATTATAACATCCAACTTTTATTTGATAAG
Source organism: Gynochthodes officinalis (assembly GCA_020080225.1). Classification (NCBI taxonomy): domain Eukaryota; kingdom Viridiplantae; phylum Streptophyta; class Magnoliopsida; order Gentianales; family Rubiaceae; genus Gynochthodes; species Gynochthodes officinalis. Next base: position 543,831 of record CM034619.1, on the reverse strand, counting down.
GGATATTTCTGCAGAATTGCCCTCAATATATGATATTTATTGTATATGGTCCAAATGAATTACACGAAATGAGCAAAATTAGCTCTTTTGTGATATTAATATTAAATGGTTAATAAACATAATAAGGTGTCACAATTCGAGGAACTTAATTAGGTGAAAATTATATATATATAAAAAATTGCAGTCGGCAAAAAAGAGTGAATGAAATCAAATTGTGAGATCTTACAATTATATTGCTGATTTACAATTGTAAGATTTACAATTGCTGATGCTTTTGGAGATTTTCTTCTTCAATTGTGTGAGCCGTGCTTCTTTTTTTTTGCTCCCTGACTTGCTTTCCCTTTTAACTCGGCACAATGATGTAGATTTCGCCCCCAAGAATTTTATAGAAACATCATCATCCATGTTTTTCACTCTCTTCTAGTTCCCGAACTTTACATGCCCTCCTACTAACGAGGTGATCCTCCTCATGTCCGAAACAATTCAATTCAAATGGACATTGAATCTTTAATGCAGTTGGATCAAAGATTATTACTTTTAATTGGGAATTACCATTATATCTGAATACCAAAAAATGACGTACTCTAATGTCATAATAAGATGCAAATTCCACCCAACCTTTATCCAGCCAAGTTCCACAGTTAGTTTGGAGTAGTTCCACTAGCCATGAAGCTCCTTGAACTTTAAAAAACACTCTGTCGTAAGGTTTTCAACATATTGTGTGTTTTCGACATAGTTGTTGGCTTTTTTTTAACATATTTTTTGACATAGATTTGAAAATTAATTCGATATATATTTCGACATTTCTCGACAAAGTGTTTAGTTTTCAACATGTTCGACATAGTATTCGACATATTCTTCGACATTTGTTTCGACATGTTCGACATAGTGTTCACGAAACTTGTTTTTACTTCTATTTTTCGACCTAGTTATCGACAAGTGTTCATCATTAATATGGTTCGTCAGCAAAACACGAAGAAATATGCGCAGTTAGCAACGACGAAGCTAAATTTCAACTGACCTTATTCCATCTGCTTTTGAGATTTCTTCTTCATTGCAGTAGCCTTTTTGCTTGAAGATGTTGGTCCATCTCGTGTACGTGCCATTTATGCTTGAAGACAAATCGTGTTGTGTGAACTAGGAGTTTCAATCCATGAAGTGAAGACGAATTTCGGTCTGGAAAATCCGATCTTGCGCGATGAAGTGTAGGCGAATGGGAGTGGAACTACTAATTTGGGACATTTGGCTCTTTTCACCTGGTCAAACACCCTTGACCTGTTAGTTTAGCAAACAAATTTTGACAGTTGCTATATTTGCAAAAAGTATGTGAAAAGCTGCTATTTTTGCAAATTTCTCATCATACATAGTAGCTTTACGTAGATTCTTAGTTCGATCCACACACAGAAACTAGCTTACTTTGTAGTACTAGCTAGTATGTTACACACACTGTCGCATGCTTACTGCGATCATCCTAGTTATTATAAATACGCATACGCCATGCATTTTACGTGATCCTATTGCAACTGCCATGTTAAGCGACATCGTAGTACATACATCTAGCCGCCAAGGCCACATTGTTTCGGCGTCTCGCATGGGAGCCAGCGGTGACGAGGATTATCTGAGCCTGGATCTCGATCGTCGTCCACTGCGTTATTTACTGCTTTAGATTCCGCAATATTAGCAGCCACAACATTACTGGGCTTATTTTCAGCGTTTTGTGCTCCTTTTTGGTTTCCAGTTCCAGGGGTAATTTTGCGTCCTAGATTTGCAGTATGAGTACTAAGAAGCTCATGTTCTTCTGGCTTCAGAGAAACCCTTTTCCCATTGGCTTCCAATGATTGCATAATCAACAAAAGGGCAATAAAGAGGATCGGAATGGTCGACTTCATGATGAATTTCTTACCCTAAACAGCCTGAGGAAAAGTTGTTGTTAGTATAATATTACCAAAATATGTAAAGAAGGAAGAAAAAGCAGTCAAGAAGTACAAATGGAGAATTAGGGTTCGAAACAGTCACCTATGTTCTTACCTGATACTTGGTAGTGGTGGACAAAAAATCAATCACAAATGTTGGATTATATAGTGGGATATTTTACTGTGATCTGGATTTACCAACGGAGGAGCCAGATTAAAATATAGGAACGTTAAAGTAAAAACGAGAGGCAAAGAAATGATCTGTTGCCATTAATCAGAGGAGGCTGTAGCCACTCAACAAGTAATTACGTAGGTGATCCTGTAAAAGATTTTTACATTATCATATATTTGGTCTATATTAATCACAAATGTTGGATCATGCAGTGGGATGTTTCACTGTGATCTGGAATTGCAAGAATTTTTTAATGGAAAAGGGTCACTCGGTGTGGCCATTGATTACTTAAGAGGATACTGTAGCCACTCAACAAGTAATCATGTTTAAATTCATATTTCAAAGTCATAATGCGCTGAATTCTAAGAATAGTGTGTAATCTAAAGTGGATGCTTACTATTTAGGGTGAGGATTGATTAAAATATTAGAATTTTCTTCATTTACTCAACATTGTTTGTTTAACTATGGGAATTAGTATTTGATTGGAGGTCAAATAAAGATGAAAGAGGACAGAAATTTTCTATTACTTCTATTTCAAGAAAAAAAAGTTCAATTTTTTATTACCTCAATCCTAAAAATAGTGTGTAATTAAATGTATAATTTTCTTTTTAATATCCTTATTTTTTAAAGTATAGATCATATATAATCATTATTAGTAAGAATAATATAGAAATTTACTCTAAAAGTGAATTTTTGTTTGGATTAAAAAAATAAAATAAACTTTTTTTAGAGACGAATAAAGTATTAATTAGGGACAATGAATTCACATAATCTGAGAGCCCTTGATTCAGAGAAAATTCAATGCAATTAGCAAGTAGTTGTAATTACTTAGGTGATCCTATACAAGATTTTTACACAATTATATTAGCCGATAATATAATATATTGGTGTGGTAAAATCAGAAGATGGACAAGTAGCTGGATAATAATAAGCATTCTGCAGTGATTGATTTAGTGGGATGTGAGTGTAATAAAGCTAAAAAACAAGCAGCTTGACAAGCCACACATATGCATAGTATCTACCATGTCCATAGTTAATACAGAACAAACTGTAATAACCACCATCATATAGTAATGGTGATAATAAAGGATCGGTCATTAATGAAACATTAGATTCTGAGTTCCACATGGATAATCATTTAGACTGGCTTAGGTTTCGATCATGCCAAGGTCCAATATATGGTGGATGATTTATTTTGCCATTTAGTAACTTCTTTTCTTACTAGTGAATATTAGGGTTTTATTATTGTTGAGAATTTGATGAACTATATATATACTAAATGGGCAAATATAGCCCATTTCTGGGAGTGATTTTAAACGGTTAATAACCATGATTAGGTGGAATTTAATAAAAAACAAGGGGTTGGCTTCATTACATGCATGATTATTAATTATCAAAATGTAGTCCCACAGGGTTAACCTTGATCGAATGTTTTCTACTGAAATTGTTGGTAATGTGTCCAAAACAAATGTATTGGATGAGAGATTATTTTTCTCCAGTAACATCTTTTACCATGTGGTTTTTTATATTGAAATTAAACTCCATTGTCACTGTTGGCTATTGCTAGCTTACTTCTATGAAGACAGCTACATTGCGTGGCAGATTTATCAGCTTCACATGTAAAGAAAGTATTAATGCATGCATAAAAACTATTTTTCCCCTACTGATTTAACGTTAGATCACACAGATTGTCACTTCAGTACTGAAGGCTCAGATCATCTACGTCAAGAATAATCAGTAATCAAGGACGATGGAGTGAATAAAAAGACACACAAATGCGCATAAAATCAAAGCTTATATAATGTACGTAGCCAAGAGCATGTACATGTACACCATATCAAGATTATAATTAAGAAAGCAGACTGTCTGAGTTTATATTTGTTGATCAGTTAGAGTCCTATAGAGTAAAATAAAAACTTAATGAGCTATATATCTATATACGTAGTTGTTCAAACTTTGTTTACTCAAAGATTGCTTATATTACACACTGGGCATGACAGCCAACTTTTATTACACCAACACACAAAAACAAACACGGAACTTGAGAACAATACGAAACTCACATAGATTCTTAAGTTCCATACGTACTAGCATTACAGTAGTAAATGTTACACTTACAATACTTTTCGATACACATATATACTTGTGTTCAGTTCCACTTTTTTACTCGTACACATTACATTATCTTGGAAACTGTCATGCAATACGTACAAAATACCGCAGTACGCATCTAATGCTGGCACTGGTTGGGCGTCTCGCAATTGAAGTAGCGCTGGCGATATGATATAGAACTAGAATCATCATCATTCGCGTTGTCCTTCTTTGTTACCCCAGCATCATCAGCAGTAGCAACCCCATTATTGGGCTTATTTTCAGGTTGCTGAGCTTCTTTTTTCTCACCAATTCCAGGGGAAACTTTTCGGCCAAGATTTGCAGCATCATTACTAAGAAGCTTACGTTCTTCCGGCTTCAAAGAAACCCTCTTCGCGTTGGTTTCCAAAGATCCCATAATCAACACAAAGGCAATAAACGTAACCAGCAAGCTCTTCATGATTTCGTTACATTAAATAACCTGAGGAAAAGTTTAATCTTGTCAATATATAATAAGAAAAAAAGAGAAGAAATCTAGAATTACTTAATAACTAGAACTTTGCATTAGGGTTCGAGTCAATTACCTAAATAGTTCCTTGGTTGGCAATGGTGTAAGAAAATTAATTACATAATGTGGAATAAATAGTGGGATGCACGTTTACTGTGAGCAGGGATATTACAAGTGGAAGGAGCAAGATTAAAATATAGGCACTAAAGTCAAATTAAAGGTCACAATGTAGGATTCATAATGATAGTTTCTGCCATTGGTGAAAATAAGCTGTAGCCACCTTTTATGTAATCATGACTAAAATTCATAATTCAGTGTATAGTATCCTCCTGGTGTTGTCTTTTTAAAAATAGTATGTAATCCAGGTTAAGTTTTACTAAATTAGGGTAGGGTTTAAGATGTAGGGGATAAGGTAAATCAATTGTTTGTTTTAACTTTGGGAATTATTATTGAGTAATGGATGTCAAATCAAGGTGAGAAAGAACATGCATTTTCAGTAATTTTTCTATTTATTATTAGGGATTATATATACTTATCGTATGTGAGAAAACTATTTGACCTTGTTTGATTCCCTAAACAATCTTTGCAGAATTCAAAGGAAGGTTGTATATATTGATCATGAGAATTAACAACCTTACGTAAGGCAATAATTGAGAGACTAGCCAGCTTTTGTTAGTACACTCAAGTACATGTTTGTATATATGTGTGTGTATCATCACATTTTTAGTAACTTTTGATAGGGAAAAATTATAATATCTAATGTGATATATTTAAAAAGACAAAATGATTCGTTATTATTTTGCACTATTTAAAAAGTGTAATAAATAATTTTAACTTTTTATTTTTATCACATTAGTCATTATAACTTTTCGTTATGAAAAGTCACTAAAAATGCGTGTGAATATATCTTCTCAATCGATCACCAAAAATTTGTTGATAAGGCCAATTAATCATTAAAATCTACTAGTGCGCATGCGCAAGAAAGTTGAGGGATTGGGACATTTTGGACAAGTAGTAGTGGTGCTTCGTAGCAAAACAGGAAAGTTTCACAGTGGATTAACTTAATCCGAAGAGCCCCTTAATTCCATGAATATTAAATTTAATTATCAAGTAGTCATAAGTATTTTATTTGTTTGTATATAAAATAAACTCATAACAAGCTAAACTATGTTTTGTTTCTTTAACAAAATTAATTAGTAGCTGTTGTTCTTCTAAACTACTTCATGGTGATTAATAGTATACTACTACAGCCACCACCAACAACTGAAATATGAAATGCTTCAATGGATCACTTTGGCAATAATAGGCTAGGTTATTATGTTTTCATGTTAGGATCCAATACATGGTGGATGATGATTTCATTTGTCGTATGGTAACTTATTTTCTTACTTGTGATTGTCAGGGTTTTGCCTTTTTTTTTTTGTAAAATAATTAATCAAATTAACCTATAACAATGCCAATACTTGAACTTCAAAGATTTATTATTCATATTGAATTGAATAGACCCTAAGGATTTAATTAACATGGGGATAATTCTCGAGAGATATCTCAAACTTAATTAGTTAACTTGTTCCATGTTAAAAATTTTAATGTTTTGGTTTCTTAATTAATTTGTTCTTTTTTTCTTTTGTCAAAATTTTTACTATATTTTGGTTCCCTATTTAATTTCTTCCACACCCCCGCCCCCCCCCCCCCCCCCACCCACTTTAGGGGCCAACAGTGGTTAATTAAGCTAACATTATTGGAAAGGTTTGAGAGAGATTCTCTTTTAGGAAAAGAAGAATTAGTGTTTATATCTAGTTATGTGTGCCCACTCCTATTCCTACTTTTTAGGATAGGCGGGTTCAGTTGATCCCGCAGTCCAGTCCTTGATGTAGGATTCCTTTATTCTCCTTTCCTTCATTTTTTGTTTGTTATTCCTACCTATGTTGTTGTACTCTTTGCTTATATTTTCTAATAAAATGCTCGGCCTTATTGGCTTGTCCAAAAAAAAATTAAAAAATTCTTATGCTGGATGTATATGTGAACAAACTTTCCCATACTCATGCATGCAAAAACTTTAAAATTTGTGAAAAATGCCCATTAATCCATAGACGAAGGCGAATTATAGTAAAGTAAAAAGTAAAGTAAAGTACGACCCAGGTTATTCGGCTAGCGAGTGTAGGGGGGAGGATAATCCAAATGTACGCAGTCTTACCCCTGCCTATTTTTGGCAGAGAGGCGAAGGTGAATTATAGTAATTTATATTATTTTAACCTGAAATATAAACAAAAGCGCAGATAATTAAATTCGCTAAAGAAATCGGATACATATATTAAATAAGAAATTATTTTAACATGAAATAGATATATCCATATATGTCTAATATGAGGCTATTTTCCCATGTATTCGTGCCAATAGACACTAACACAATATGCATCTTGCCATGTTTTAGAAATGGATCTAGCTGAAAATGCAATTGATTTGATCAACTAACTATGTCATACAAAAATCCAATAACCTTAATATAGAACTCAAATATTCAATCTGTAGAACATAGCATTGCTTTGTACATAATATTTGGAGCATTAGTTTACTCAAAGATGCGTAGATTTATTATATATTACATCTCATAAAAACCAAGCTTATCAGAGTACATACAGTAGAGTCAGTACAGAGATAACAACGCAAAAACAACATATTTAACGTGAACATTCATTGTTTCTTGGCTACAAGCAGCCTAGCTTATACATGTTCGTATAGACCTCAAGTCACTCCATCTAGAGAAACCATTTATTTGGTAATCAATCATATGTGAATCAGCTATCCATCGCCGTGAAATATTCGTACATACTTTCTAGAGGGCGTGGCGAGGAACGTTGCCGTTGTTGCTTGGTTGATCACCTCCGAAGTAGCGATGGGAGGAGGAATCAGCATCTCGACTACCTTCATCGAGTTCATTCAACTCAACGCTATCCACAGTACGATCAGCTCCTTTTCTGGTCTTAGTTCCAGAAATTTCAGCTCCTTTATTCGAGTTTTTAGTCACAACCTTATAATCATGATCAGGCGCAGTGCTGATCTTATGGCCGCTGAAACGTTCCTCAAGTAAAACCCTTTTTGCATTGGCTTGGAAAGATCCCAGAATCAAAACAAGGGCAAGAAAGAAAACAACCAAACTCTTCATGATAAGTGTATATATTGAACAACCTGGGAGAAAATTAAAGAATACAATTAGGTTATCAAGTTAATTTAGAGATAAGTAACATATGAGAAGTTAAATAGATATATGGGATTAATCAAGTTAATTTGACATATATATTTACCTCTTTCCCTTCTGGATTAGATTTGCATTGGTGCGGAGGAATGGACAGCGCAGGTACATATATATATATAGTGGTGTGAGTTACTGTAATTGGGGTATGGCTAACAAGTGGGATTGTGAGATTAAAGTGCATATGAGCACTAAGTAAAAAGGTGTTCATCATCAATCGGATGAAGGATGGATGCAATCACTAAAGGAATAATTAATCATGATTAAAGTTGGTAATTCAGGAAATTTTAGTGCTGATTGAAATATTTCCTACATATATGTATACTAGAAATTTATGTTGATTTTGAAATATTTCCTATATATATTAGTAAAATCACCCAAGACTCATGCATGCATTTAAGATTGAGGATGAAGATGCTCCCTCATCACGGGAATATTGAGTGGTTTCCTCCATGAAACAAGCATTTTTTTTACTCTAGTTATTGCTGACCATTGTCAGTTATGAAGCTTAATTTAGTTTGGACCCTTTACTATTTCATATTATAATGTCATGATGACTTCAGAAATTATTATTACTATTTCTTATGTGGATTATTTACAAAATAATTACACCGAATGAAAGTTTATATATATATAGGTTTTGGATCAAAGAAAAAGTATTCAATAGAGTATTCAATGCTAGGTTGAATACTAGGTGAGTAACGTTTGTGAAAATCCGATTTGAAAGAATAATAATTGCGTTATTATTATTCTTCATTAGTCTCCTCTTATCTTGGAACAATAATGGAGTAATTTTAAAATACTAAATTCTTCATTAGTCACCCAAAAAAAATAGTAACATTTTGGAGCATTTGGAATCACGAAGAGGATGGAGGCATCCAGCAGCGAAAACAAACCAGGTAGAGCAACAAGAAGGAGCAAAGTGACTGGTTGTGGGTGGGTGATCTTCTCCGCAATATTGGCTGTTGTGTTGGTAATCCTACTAGTCGTACTGACTATTTTCCAAACCAAACGTCCCACCACCACTGTCAATTCTGTGTCCCTTAAGGACTTCCATCTATCCGTCGACATCCCAAGGCTGAGAGTGCTGCTCAACGTGAGCGTGGATGCCGCCGTCACCGTGAAGAACCCGAACAGGTTGGCCGCCTTCCAGAACGACAACAGTTCGGCGTTGCTCAAGTACAGAGGGGAATTGGTGGGAGAGGTACCCATACCGGCCGGAAAGATTGGAGCCCGGCAATCACTTCCCATGAATATTACCCTCACCCTAATGGCTGATCGACTCCTCTTCCATTCCAGCCTCTACTCAGACGTCATGTCCGGTACTTTGCCTCTCACAACTCACACGAAAATCTCCGGCTATGAATGGATATTGTTCAAGATTCATATGGTTTCTTACGCCACCTGCGACTTGTATGTGGACATCTCCAGGAGGAGCCTTACCAACCATACCTGTCTCTACAGCACCAAATTTTAGTATTGATTACCACTTGATGTTTATTAGTTCAAATTGAGAATTCAATTCTAAGCTTGATTTAATTATTTTCAGCTTCAAATTTAGAAGATTTTGACACAAATTTTGAATCATGGACTATGAAATGTGTCCGTTTTTTGAAGATGGTTATTAAGCATTGTGAGTTTGTTTTATTAGTTTCATATAAAATGTTAGCCATCTTAACTAAACCAGGCATTATGCATGAAGGACAAGCTTCCAATTTTCACTTTTTATGGCTTTGTACGGGATTCATATCAAAATGCATTTTTGCACTCTTAACGTAATTTTTTTTATTTTTAATAAAATTCTTACATAAAAAGTACAAAATAATATTTTAAAACCCAATTCAAACACATCCTATATGTTCTAGCTATCTAAGAATCATGTCAAAGTTTCTCATTTAGATTACTTGAACAATTACATCAAATCCAAGTATTTAGCATATATTTGTGGTATTAATTAAACTCAAATTGTAACTTTCATTCCCCACCTTATAAATTTTTGGTTTAAATAGCCTCTAGGGCCTTTGTGATGTAAGTTTTGTCTTCTATTCTTTTGCACCTTAATTTGCTATTGGTTCTGAAAACTTGAATAATAAACATTTTATGATCATAATTTAAGAAAATAAAGTTTTCAAAAAAAAAAAATCTTAATCTTTATGGAGTGTAGATGGTTTTTGAGTTTTCGCGAAAAATCAAGATATTAAAAAAATAACCTCTTCATGCTTTGAATGTTCCTTTTTTATTTAAAAAAAAAGGTTTGAAATTTAATCAACAGTAATATAAAAAATAGATTATGCTGAAAGGTGTAGAAAATTAGAATTTGGAAATATAAAATAAATTTTATTGGACTATAGACTTAGTTTCTTTTTTTTTTTAACAAAAAAAAATCAAGATCTTTGAAAAGTAATCCATTTGTGCTTTAAATTTTCTATTTTTCCTTCTTAATTAAATTAAAACTACAATAATAAACAATTGCTTTAGTCTGCTCCACTAGTTATATAATTTTTGCTCCAATTAAGTTCATTGGACCGATCTATAGCAATTCAGTTCATTAGCTCTTCTGTGGGCTTGTGTTGCTTAGCCAATTTGTCACCTGAACTTTAATGATAACATCCAGGCCTGGGTAAGTAATTTCCCCATATCGGACTGGACAAGGCCTGGCCCAATAAAGCTTTGATTCTGGGCACACGTATATGACTGTGAACTGTGTAACATTTGAGAATTCGATCTTTAGCGCCAAAACCAAATTCGTCGTGATATCTATCTCACACAGTCACACTCTCGAACTCTCAAGGAGTCAGAGAGGATGAGAGACTATCAGCTTCAATCGCCGCAAAAGGATCACTCCGCCGTCGCAAATCGCCGATTGAAATCTGTTTTCGATAAGAAGCTACAAAAGGTTTTTTTAATTTTGCGAAATCTAAGCAATTCATTTTTATCTATGATTTGATTTGGAAATGTTTGTTTTGTGATATTTTTTTTAAATTTGTTTGCTTAATTTTCTCACAGGTTAGCAGAAAAAACTTGAACTCTGCATTTTCGTCATGTTCGGAAGATGTCTTCCGGTTTGAATCACCAAACGTCTCGATCGATTCTTCTTCCATTACGGAGAACTCTGACGATAATCTTCTCACGGAATCGGTTGAGGTAACTCACGAAATTTCATTCGTCGATCTGATTTTTTGATACAATACCGTTTAGTTTTAATTACAGTTTATTGTAATTTCCAAGGCAAAACTCGTCAATTGTGGAGATGAATTAGTGTTGTTGTTAAGGGAAAGTTCTTGTCTGATAGCAAAACAGTTTGATTATTGTGGAGTTCATATGTATGGATTAACTTGCCTATTAGCATGTGCAAATTTCTCCTAAATTCAGCACTCTGTGTCCATTCAATTTGGTGTTATTTGTTATTAGACTTTCGCAATTAAGTCCTCAATTTTGATTGGGGCGTGCTAAAACTCTGATTAAGGAACGTTTGCCTCTTACAGAGAACTTGTTACTACATGTTAATGGAACAATTTTTAATTGTTTTTGAGAGCCAATTTTTTTAATATGTATTACAATCACAGGAGTATTCTGTTTCACTAACTCCTGCACCTGCAATCGCTTCTGAGGCCGTTGTTTCATCTGAAATCTCACCATCGTCATCTGTAATCACTTCGGATAAACCAAAAGATGGAATAGCCTCAGCCAGTCAATGTAGGACTGTAAAAATAGAAACTGTGAAATTAAGTTCTATTGAGGCAGAGGTAGTACTAAAATGTTTGAGGGAAGCTCAGCTTCAGGTCTTGAATGCAAAAAACATGGATTTGCATTCTAAGAGGCTTTTGGATGCTTTGGCGAATATCTTCGTTGAAGAGCTTATTCAGTTGCCAGTGGAAAAGGACTGGATCAATGAGCTCATTTGGAAGAAAGGTTATTTGGTGATTCTGTGTTTCTTGCTGTGGATCCTTGCAGTCTTCGCAGTTTTGTTCGATTCCTCTCACAGCAGAATCTCTTCCATCGGAACAATTCCAACCTGAATTTTTTGCATCTAATGCACAGACAAAAGTAAGTTCCTCTTCTATATCTTGCTGCTATTTTTAAGGCTCAATGAATCTTGCTGAAAACTTTTAACTTGTGCTTTTAAATTGGCTGTTCTAATAGCGTAGTAAACTTGGGAGGGCTATAAGCTGCAGGATAATCTGGTAAAGCAAAATTTTAAATTTGGTTATATTTTACGATGATCAACTATAGTTGGCTCTACATCGACGTAAAATGCATTTCCTTTTGGAGTAAGACGAAGAGGGTTCAGCATTTAGAGTAAGACAAAGAGGATTCGTAGTATCAATATCTAATCTCTTGCCGAAAGAAAGCTTAGTTCATTTACTAATATCTCTCATGAATACCTTAATCTTCTCCGTGGTAAAATGTTTATGCTGTAGTGCTTATGCATAAGGAAACACTGTCTTGTTATCACTGTGGTTAGTCTTTGAACGTTTATGGTGTTTTTAAGCTTTTGTGCTGGCTAGACACGACATACATAAGTTGCCTCATACATTCAATAACACAATAATTGCTGGGATCTTTCTTTTCTTGATTTATCCTACTGATTGCCCTTTACAATTAGGAAAAGCTCTTTTTTGGTGCCTTAAGTCTACTATTGAACTCATAGCTATTCTGTATGACCTGTTAAACTGGCATAATTCATATCATGTTCATGATCCAAACTTACAGATAGAGATCCAGCCTTGAAGGTACTAACCATCGAATTCAAAGTTCAGAACTTGTGAAACTCATATAGGCATATATCTTGCTGCAATGGTAATAAGTGGGTAGGTTTGAAGAGTCCAATTCTCCTAATTAAAGATTGATCATTTCAGACCCAAGTTGATTGTGTTCACGGTAACAAGGTTAAATTCTTAAGCCCCAAATATATAAGGTTTAAAATTTTGTATGTCGAGCTTTTGGTGCTGCGGTGAATTTCATCATTCTTAATCTAATTTTATCTGGACGGATAAGTTTAGATTTGTTTTCTATGGGCACCTCGTTTGGTAGAAGGGGTCTCGTTTAGTTCAAATTCTTCCACTCTCCTAATGTATTGACTGGGAAAATCTGAATTTAACTGCAAGTTTATCCCAAACTTCAGGCTAGATTAAGTTCTTTGTCATTCGTTAACATGGCCAAGAGCCAACTGATTGATCTTGCACCCTTCTCCTCTTGTAGGCATCCACTGGCCATCATGAACGGTTGGTGCCTAAATAATCATCAAAGACAATCCCAAGTAGGACGTAAACAAACTTGGACATGTTATTGGCTTAAAGAGTTTGTTTTATCAACTGAACAATCATTTGAACCAAAGGACGTTATTTCCATCTGCAGAGATAATAAGCGCCATTTAGCTATGATGGGATCCTCTGTTCTACGACCATGTCCTTAAGAAGGGATCCAGTAACTGTACAGAGGATCTAATCTATACGTTTAGTGTAGATAATACGAAGTTTCTTTAAGCAGCTGTTTATTTGGCCGATTATCTTCGAACACCAAGTGTAAGTGATCCGAGCATTTTGCTTAGTCATATGTATATTTTACTTGCCGGTGCTGACTATAATAAGTAAACTGGTGGTGGAGTAAAGATTTGCACTGAAAAAGGGACTAAAGCATTCAAAGCAACGCACATTTAAATACCATGACCAGAAAATCGGTTTATCCAAACTCTACACGCGTTAAGATACAATGCAGCTAGACATTCTATATGGTTTTCTGGTCTAACGTGTAATCAAAGCCTTGGAGTCTTTAAGAGTATCAAAACTGTCTTATCCTTTAATTAGAACTTTATTACCTTATACTACTGTAAGAAATGATTCTGAAACAAGGTTGTTTAATATTTTCTCGAAGAAGAGTTCTTAGTTGCCTACCAGTGTGGATAGGTTAGAATCTTTGTTGGTGTCTTTGACTCAATAAATTCTTACAAGCCATTTTATATTCTGGGGAGTGATAATTAAGGAGCAGGTAAGAACTCAGTTCATTCAACTTATACATCTTCTTAAAGGATTTTTGAATTACTATATAGAAACGGGTCCATTTTCCTCTCTACAGTTAAAAGAAAGGGGAAGCACCATGTTTTGCCTAACTTTTGTTAAAAGCACGATTTGATGCGATCAAGTTTATCGAAAATGTTGCTAGCGACGATTTTTGTATCACATAATGAGTATCTTTTTTGTTGTTTTATGTAGGGAGTATGTCTATACTTTTCAAATGCATCAACAAATTGTATTTGACATCTAATGTAAAGAGGAACAATTTGGACTTGCCCATGTGCACAGAATTCTGGATGCGTTCAGGACTTTTTCCCGTGCTTCTGGGGATTACGAAGCCTATTTGGAATTTGGGGTTTGAATGACTGGAAAAAATTGATCCGATTGAGCAATCCTTCCTCTTTTAGTTTTAGGATATCTGATTGGTTCCTTTCCATTATGTACCCTCCAGCCCTAGCCAATTTATTTTGGCATAATTGCCAGAATACACGGGTTTTTGTCCATCTAAGCTAGAACAATTTAAAAGTGTCAAGCCTAATGTATATCTATATTTGAAGATCCCTAGTCACACTAACAAGTAACAATATCACTTGCTCAGTCATGCGTAATCAAATACACTAGCATCATTACTAGGCGAATTATTGATGCCTTTAGCTTTAGCCAATGGGTGGCACATTCTTCAAGCGGAGCCAAAAACTAATCGATTGTTTTAACCCATTGGTATGCGATAGTTTCTTCACCATGTCATACTTTTCATTCTGGTTATTTTTCTATGCTAAAATGACTTCTGATGTATGTATAACCGGTCAAAAATATGAACCTGTTTGACTTCCCAAACACTAGCAAGAAGCTCAATTATTTGGAGAGAAGGATTCCTGTTGTTTTCTGACTTTGTATATAGGTTTCTATAGGAAATAGTTAGGACCATAATAGTCACGCGAGAACCCATTCCAACATGAACATCTGTGCAATGCACCTCAAAAGATATTGCTAGATTTGTGTAATTACAGGTTCAAGGCATGCCTTATTCACTGTTCAATGTTTGTCTCATGGTAGGGGGACAACGTTTAAGGCGCATCATATTTCCAGCATTTAGTGTTTGTTGGTTTTTATTTGTGCGTGGGGGGTGGTGGCTGTTGATTGACTATACACAATTGATGCTAATACACATGGTATCATGATTACGATTAGAATGTGGATTTTTTTTTTTCCATTACGCAAATGACCGCATGATTTTTGAACGTTGTAATCAAGAAGCCATTCTGTAATTTTGTTAACCACAACTGTTTCAGTCAGTTTCATTATTTAGTTTAGACATTTGAATCATTTCACTTAAAAGAAAGGCACGGGAAGGATTCTCCATATGACAGCCACTCTTGTTTGGAAATATTTTAGTGTCTAATCTCGAAATAACAACTCCATCAGGACCATCACGCTTTTTGGACAACAAATTCCCACCGCATAGAGTGGAAGCTATCCTATTTATCCACTTCTTTTCTATGTTAGTGTAAGCAATGATGCATGACTTGCGTCCTGATATTACTGTCTGAAAGTTCTAGTGTTTTTTTTTTCCGCTATGGATAAAGTTTGAGTGATTGAAATAGTAAAAATCAAATGCCAGGATAAAGTTTTGTTACCCGTAGACATGGCGGTGGAATCACTGTAGGTTACAGAATACAGATGCTTCAGGCTTGTTCGGCCTAGAGTTTATAGTTTCAAATGTTACCAAACTATTGACCAAACCAAGTACTGTTTGAATATCTTCTCATTCAGTGTGACGTTTGGGGTGAAGAAACCTGGGGGAAAACGAAGGATAAAAAGAGAGCAGAAGGGGCAGAAGCAGATGCATATTTTGTTTATGGTTTCTTATGATATTATTGAATTATTTTATGCTGGATCAACGACCAATAATCATTGCACGGAATGGGAAAAGAAACTGTTGTTTTAGTGTTTCTTAAAATCAGTCAATTATGTGAAACCAACCCCTCTGTCACATCACCCAGGTTGTCATAAATCAGCAGCAAAAGTTTAATCCTAGATGTTCTATGTTATTGGGATTACTTCTTATCCCTTTTATCTACTGTTCTTAAGTTCATCAATCCTGTTATCAAGTGCCCTTAAAATCATTGAAAATGAAAGAAGACAATAGAAAATTAACCGTATCCTTACGTTAAAGAAATATAATAGTGATTAGCCACCTACTAAGCTACAGCCCTTACCGCATTTATTAGTACGCAAGATTACTAGGAAAGAGTTGAAGGCATCATTACTTGGTTGAAATGGAGCACTTCTGCTAAACTTGGTTTGCAAGAAGCATAAAATACTCTATTTATCCTGTGGTGGACCATTAAACTGGTGATTGGCTTCCGTGTTCGGGACTGGCATGGTTTCCACCATGTTGATTTTTAACCAATTATTTAGGATAAATATATCAAGCTAAAAGTAACACCAAATTTCATATCTAGCCCACCAGTCATGTTTTCTCTTTAGAAAGGAACGGTTACGTTTAAGAGCCCACGATTGAAAATCTTGAGCGTTGGTGTAGTCTCTAGAGGTGGTCGATTTCAAGCCAGATACTATGTAGGAGTAGTATTGGATAAATTAAAGTTGAGGGACTCATTATTGGGTGTTGGTGCAGTCTCGTTCTCAACTTCCTCTGGATTCGTTCTTTTATTGAAGTGGACGTGATTATCCATAACTACACCAATTCATTCTCTGTTAACGGGGACGTGATTTCCCAATTAAAAAAATATCCATGAGTCAAATCACATTTTCTATTTCTTGAATTTATTTGTAGGAGAAGCTGTCACTTGGCCATGTAGAGCAACCACTAATGTGTACCCAATTGGGATATACGGATGAAACCCATGTTACCTAATCCATTTCATTGAATTTCAAAAGTCCAAGTAGGAACGTTGGTGCATTGAACTGCATACCTGCGAGTTATTTTCAGAGTAAAGGGATGCTTTTCAAAAGTTATCTCGGATATTTCAAAATCCTAAACAGAATCCCACTAATATCTTTTAGAAAATTTAGCGTAGATTAACAATTTGGATGTTGGAAAGTGTATTGAGGGGTTGATCAACCATTTTTCATATGGTTAATGAATAAATTATTAAAATGATAGAAGATGAGACTGTAAATTAATGCAGCATAGTTGATCTAACATGCCATAAATCTAATTAACGAAAGGAATAGGAGAATTGCTGAGAGTGCTAAATGGGATGTACGCAATTTTGAGTCAGAAAAGATGTGCAAAAGGAAGAACAGAACGGAGTATGGGTCAACGGAGACAGACGGTGGAGAATATTAACAATTTATTTTTTTTGGAAAAAAGAAAAAAGGGGGTGGGGAACAATAGGACGTGGACCAATAGGACCCATGCATGCACATGGTCCGAACCAAAAGGTAAACACACCCTAAAACTCCATTATTGTTCCTAATCCTATAAAAATCACAACAATTAACAATACATTAGCAGCACTTGCACCCCATTAGTAATATCCTTTTTTTAAAAAAAGAAAAGGGAAATTATTTTGATAAACACCACCGCAAACGCACACACAGACACATATTTGAAACGACCCCCAACCCCATGCTGCTGCATCTGCTGCTTTCCCCGTGATTCCCTTTAAAGCTCCGCCCCACTCCCCACCACCGTCCACCCTCTCTTTCATTTCCATCCCCTTCTATGATCCACCAACCACGCCCGCATTCACACAGTGTGGAAGTATAGGATCAGCTCTTTAGAATCCTCCGATCAATCAACGCCTTGGAATTTCCGAAGTTCACATTTCACGGCAAGTAATTAACCTCTTCTTCCAAGGTACTCTACTACTCATTTATAATCAATCATCCCTTCCTGATTTTTGCGTTATTAATTTGTTAATCACTAATCATCATCTAGAGCTTTAGTTTATGTTTGTAATTAATCATCATTTCGAAAATTCTCTCGGTTTTAGCTTTGAATCCATCCATGCGGAGCTGTTTTTTAGGATTCAAAAGGATTCATTAAGAGATTAGATTAGTTGGATAGCACTTGGATTGGATTGGATTGTACCTGATTCGATTCGATCATGGCGTCACTGGTGGTGTCCAATCCCGTAACCAATACGGACCGATCATTTTCGAGGCGGAAAAAGAAGAAGAAAATCCCGAATCAGAACGCCACCAGAGATCACCGACCTGATCAAGGCGCCTCTACCCAATGGAAATCCGACGCTCAGCAACAAGTTTACTCTTCCAAGCTTCTCCAAGCTCTCCGACAAGTCCGTACTACTGCTGCATCGCCGAAGCGCGGCCGTGCAGTCCGAGATGCTGCGGACAGAGTCCTGGCCGTCTCGGCTAAAGGTCGCACGCGATGGAGCCGTGCGATTTTGACCAACAGGATTAAGCTCAAGTTCATGAAGAAGGGCATTGGTAGTAGTAACAAAATTATGAGGCAGAGGGTGACCACGACGGTGACGACCGCCGGAAACAGCAGCCGGTGGCAGAAGAAGCCGAGAGTGTCGATTCTGAGGTTGAAATCGAAGAGTTTACCAGCGTTTCAGAGAAAAGCGCGCGTTCTCGGCCGGTTAGTTCCGGGTTGTAGGAAGCAACCTCTGCCGGTGGTTCTAGAAGAGGCTACTGATTATATTGCCGCTCTTGAGATGCAAGTCCGAGCTATGACCGCCTTAACTGAATTGCTTTCTGGAGCTTCGACTTCTTCTTCTACTTCTTCCCGTCAGCCATCCTCGAGCTAGCTCTGATCATATCGCAACGCAAGCATGCTTGATTTTATTTTCTGTTCAGTTGTTTTTTTTTTTTTTTTAATTCATAATTTCCCTTCATTTCTCCCTTGTTAATATTCAGATTCTCTAGTAGTATAAAACTTCTCTCTTTTTTTTTAACCCCTTAAATGTAATGATGAAGTTCGGTGTTGGCTTAATTTAAAAAAAAAAAAAAAAACCAATGCTGATAATAAAAACGGGGAAAGTATCAAAGTCACAATCTTCTTTATGCACGAGGAGGAAGATATTTTTTTCTCCCCCTTTTGTTTTTTCTCTATTTTTATCTTTTAGCATTAGTGTGGGAATGCCTTGAACTTCAATCATACCCCACTAGTCAAGAAGAAGCTATTGATTCCGATCTTTTAGCCCATAAGGATTCAAGGAAATGATGGTTAGATTTGGCAAGGATTGAAAAAGGAATAATAATAATAATAAAGGGTTTTGCATTAGAGTCGATTTATAAGTTGTGACTTATTACGAGCAGTGATTCTGCCGCAATCAAATCATTAATCATGATGAGCCTGTCAAAGTTTGTTCCTGATGCATTTATTTTCTCAACAGTGTTCTGATGTTAATCCCATCTCCAAACTGCGGGCTTGAAATTCATGAGCGGATGTTAATTTTTTCACTTCCATGGAAAATACTAGTACTAGACTTAATGCTCTGTGTTGATGCTTTGGTGACCATTGCATAGAGTAAATCTGGGGGAAGAAAAATTGAAAATGATGACAATTGCATAGAGTAAATCTGGACTATCTGGAGACGTATGAAAGTTGTGGTGACCCAATGAACAGTAGTAATAAATCAAAGAGGGACAAAGGTGAGTTTTAAAGGATTGCTGTCTTCAATTGTCCAAAACAGAAGTACATATTGACTCATCTTCATCTGAAATGAAGCCTAGCTAACCCCATTAGTGTCCAACGAATTAAAATTTGAGAATAAATGAATCGATCTCGTCTATTCTGATAGGTTATAATGTGGTGGGTTGTGACCAGATCATGATGATCCCAAACCATAGTATGGATAGTTTCTTGACCCCCATTCATTCCCTTTTTAGAATAAACCAATACATTGAAAACCATAGTGCTCCTATAATTAAGTTACTAGTACTAAAACATGTTGAACACTGACTGTTACCAACGCATCATGTGGTTTCTTGTCCCTACCTTCCTACTTTTTGCATTGCAACTCTTTAAAGGCCGAAGAAAGTGTTAGTGGTACTTGACGATGCTTAGTTATATTCTTTTGGCTTTAAATTATGCAGTGTTGAATTTCTGCTGTTGTTAAATAAGAAACAATGTCCAGAAGAAGCTATATCTTAATTGATATCCTTGACACTGTTCAATCAAACTTTAGGCCTCTTATAAAAAGGAAATTTTTTATTTTCTCAAATTAAACCCCCCAAAAAAACAAGGAAAGAAAAAAGGGATGGGCTTGCTACGATGCCTAAGGTCACTCTCGAACGATGAATCTTGATTATGAATTTATGATGAAAGGAGAACGCATATTTGTTGATTGGTTCATATGTATACTTTGCAAGTTGCAATCCAATGCCGTGATCATTCCCAATTAAAATCCCATCCCTTTCAAATTTGACATGAATCCATTTCTCAATTCTTCATTAATTGAATCCGTTTGAAGTTGGCGTAAGAACTGATGAAATATGTATCACCATTTTGTGCCTTACAAGAACGTAGGATTTGGTTAGGAGCCTTCCCTTGCCATGGTGGCTATCAAAATCAAACTCACCAATGATTGACTCTATAGTGAAGATACTAATATATTATCTTTATGAATTTCATATTTCTTCTAATTAATTAGTGTGCATTCGATATTCTCTCCTTCTTGTTAAACGTTTAAAAAATTACAACAACATTGGAATTAATACATATTTAGATGTTAGTCAAACTAAAAAGCATCTTGGATTTGAAAAACAGTGAAGTTAATTAGAGAAGCTAAAGATGAGTGGAAAGGATAAAGATGAAAATTAGTTAGAAGAAAGAGGAATAAAGAACACATATGAAAGCGTGGTGATGCTTGTTGGGGCATATTTTGCCATGAATTGACACGCTAGCTAACTAAGAGAAGTAATTTATTCAAAGACATGTAAGTTTTTTCTTGCTAATTCCTTGCTATTAGTGAACTGTTTTGACATCTTCACTAAACTAAATAAGACTAGAATAACTGGCAATCAATATTTATCATGTGTTAGTCGTCTGTTTTCCCAAGAGATCATCATCTATTTCTGGTGTTTATACTAACTTATCATGAAACCATCATGCGAAAACAAGTTTGTTTTAGGGGCCACGTTTTCACTATTTGATTAACCACAGGCATCACCATGTGTGCGTAGTTCTTTCAACAATCCAACTAATTATTAAGAAGAAACATAAACGTGGAAAAAAACGAAAGAAACGTTTCATTTGTCAAGATGAAAGGAGAGACGACAAGAATGATCAATTCCATTAACATAATTTTCGTAAATATATAAAGTTCACGAGAGTTGAAATGGATCATAGTTTATAGAATCAGAATTCCACACAAAAATCGACTTGGGATAACAGAATCGAATCGATGGGATCGGATCAAAAAATCGTAAAATTTTAGAAAAAAAATGAGAAAATATAATTTATAAATTATTATTAAAAAATATTAATTAATATATGAATATGTATGTAAAAAATTCATATATAATTTATAATTAAATGATCTTATTTTAATTTTAATTTTTTATAACATTTTATATGATTTTTTTTATATTTTAATTATTGTTGCAATCGAAAGGTATTTATGTCCAATTTATTTATTTATTGTTAAAAGTTAATAAAAGTATAATTAAACTAATTAAATTATTTATATAATGATAAATTTTAATTTTACTTAGATATAAACAGTTTTTTTTAGTAAATTTAATTATAGTTTATTCACATAATAAAGTAAGATCGTAATTAGGATCGAAATTGTTTTACTAAACTTGAATCGTAAAATTATAGGATCGATGAAATTGGATCGGAGTTTTAAAAACTATGAAATAGATGTCCAATTTGCCTAGAATATGAACTTGGATGGCACAAAACAAAACTGAAAGAGCTGAAACAAGTCATCACAAAGCAGGTCACAAGTCATGCATCCTACTTGACATCTTAATATATTAGTTTAATCATCACATCAAGAGGTCTAATTAATTGAAGCTATCACCCCACTTAACAGGAAAACACATTAACATCATGCACACGCTACTATGTGTAAACTCTAATGGTGGTTGATGGCGGAGAAATCACAAAGAAAGAGCAGGGCAGTGATGGCCCTGATGGGAGGGTGGCCCTTCCATGGCACGGCAGGGCACATGGAGGGAGTCATCCATCAGTCATGGACGCTGGACTCAACCTTACGTTAGGCCCCAGGGCTTAATCAACATGCTAATCAAACAGGTTGAAGGGTTCAATAAAGTGCTTAATACAGTAAGCTGAAACTCTACGAAATGTATCAGAAATGGGAGAATGGTGGGTTCCAGGTAGCATCAATCTCTTTAGTGGGTAGCACGTGGGGTTGCGGCTAATCTTAAATCAAGCGATCCTCTCAGTCCTCCCTTTGATCACAATTCAAACCAGGTTGAATTTACATTATACAAAGTTACAAAGTACGTGAGATTGATGATTTATAAACTTTTCTAAGGCTTCATCAAACCAATCCTCGTATGGACAAGTTGCCCATCAAAAAAGCTTTAATACTCTTGTGTTGTATGAAATCAGATGTCACAATTTCTATAAAAAGTTTAAGGAATGTGTTAGTTAAATTTTAAATTTTGCAATAATATCTTCTTTTGAATTTTCAAAATTTTTATCGTTTTTATCTTTGTACAAATAGTAAACTCATCAATATTTCAATTAAACTATCAAAACTTTGAAACAAATATCTTTTTTAAAATTTTCAACATTTTTATCGATTTATCTCCGTGCAAATAGAGAACTCGTCACTATCTCAAGTGAACTATCAAAGCTTTGAAAAAAATGGGAATGAAAAATGCTTACTTTTTACAATGCAAAGAAAAGTAGATGTGACATTATTAATTGGCAAGAAATTTAAATCTTCGTTATCTCATGCTTTTCTAATTAGCTATTCTGAAATAAAAGGGAACAAAATAAAAATAAACAGAAAAAAGAAAAAGGTAGTGCAAAATACTTGTATATAACTATTAGTTATCATATGACTAAATACCTTTTTTGGCAAAATTGACTCCAAAACAAACCTTATTTTCTCACGGAATTATTTGAAAGGGATTTAAGCTCCACCGACATCATTGAAAGGAATCTTATTTTGTCCAACTAATTATCAGTAAATGAGCCCACTCATTCATTTTTTAGATTTTTTTTTTTTTCTGGAGCTATATTTTTGGATAATCAATTCAGGGGGATAGCAAATTCAATTTTGTCTGTGTGCTGGACTTTGTGGGCTTTGCCATTTGCTAGACTCAAATTCGCAACATGATCTTAACGAACTGAAAGGTAACGGGAGGCCCAAAAGAAAACATGGAAGACCATCTTCTTGACCCAAAATTTCATACAAAACAATTTACATTTAGCCCATGATGATGTACATTGTTCTCAAGTATGTAACGCCCATCACATAGAGGAAGGTAACGGGGGCCCAAAAGATACACGGTAAACGCTCTTCCTCCTCGTCCATAGTTCTAAACGACACCGTCTGTCTGTCTTTCTCAGCTCACACAGTCACACACTCCTCCTCCATAGTCCGTCCCAACTTCAAACGGCTGCGCATCGATCCCTCCTCTGTTCTCTCGCCATTGGATAAAGGAAGGAAAGACATGGCGTCAACATCGACAAGCAGTCATGAGGGAACAGTTACAGAGCGAAGAGGGATACCAGCGGCTGCTTTCGTAGAAGATGTGCAAGCTTATCTATCACAATCGGGACTCGATGTCAACTCAGCTCTCGCTTTCTTTCAAGAAAGGTAATCCATTTTTAACTTTTTTGTTCGATACATTCGTCTGGTTTTAGGTTTGTATGCGTCTTTGAATGCTGCAGATCAATGGAATTTTTTGGTGGGTTTTATCTGGGTTTTGCTGTTTAACGTTCTGATGTATTGTATTGGTGAGAACCCCTGGTTTGGATTTGATAGCACCTTCATTTTGATATATGTACATAGCCCCTGTTCCTCTTTAACTTGGAATGAATTGTCTGGTAATCTGGTCTCTAGAGCCCTGAGTGTTTTAGAAAGTTTACTTCTGGGGTTTCTGTTTGAATCAGTGGTGACTGAAGTTCGATTCTTTTTTGAATGATCGCTTACTAAATTTTGAGGCTTTTAGTAATTTCATGCGTGTCTTTAACTTTAACTACTTTCAGAACTCTGCAAAACTCTGCAATTCCATTTTCTTCTCAGAGGAAGTATTTTTTGGTAAAGCTGGGCTGAGCTTAAGTTTTAGTTTTTTTGCAAGATTTTTTAACCTTAAATGTTTTAGTCGACACCTGTACATGTGGAACTGTAGAAATGGAGGAACTTCGTGAATATGATTGTAGAGCTGTAACGCATTTGTCGGAGCACTTAATTCAGATTGACTAAGTTTGAGAGTCATTGTAGCTGAAGAAAAAAGATGATATCAAATACTTGCTGCAATTACTTGTTTTGAATCTCAAGAAGAATGTAGCAACATATAGCCAAATAGAAGCATAGTATCTTTTGGTATTTCTGCTTGTTGTGTTTTAGTCTTTAGTTTGTAGAAGGGTGATATAGCTAATATACCTAACTATGATAGATTTGGTATAAGGGGGACTGATTTCTTTTCAACACATCATATTCAGAAGATAATGCATTCTCTTTCCGCTGGGATGACATGAATCTGTAGATTCAAATAAATGACATAATGGCATTTGCAACTTCTTGTATTACTTGCTAGCATACATAAGTTATTAGCATTCGTCTCTCATTCTATATTCTTGATGTATCTATCTGCTTCCTCATTCTCTCTTTTGTAACGCTTGAGTGTCTTCCTAGCCTTAGATAGAGTTTTGATTGGTAAAAAGTGAAGCACGCTGACAACCCGCACTCGTCTACTGGCATTTTTTCTGTTACTGTATAATTTTATTTCTTTATGTATTTTGAGCATTACTTATCATTTATGGAAAGTTTTTCTTCTGGTGCAATATTAGCTTGCTGAATTGTTTTTATTTTTGCAGACTTCAGCAGTACAGGGTTGTTGAAATGAAACTTCTTGCTCAGCAGAGGGACCTTCAGGTATATTTTATATTGTTAGTACCCCTGACCTTTTATTTTTGGTATAAGGCTTGAATGTTGTATCACCAAAATGGTGACTAATATCCTGTCTAGAAAATTTTGATTGATTTTATTCTTATTAGTTCACATGCTTACTTATCTATCATGGTCCATATGTGATCACTGCAAGGAAATTTTTTTTTCTTTTTTTTTTTTTATGAACACACAATTTTTATGTTTTTGATGGATAAAATACATGTTCTTTATCTGAAATATATGATTATATATTAATTACATAATGCCAAAAGTGACTGATTCAAACAAAGACCAGTGATTTGACTCTTAGAATAATTTGTCCCTGAGACATTAAAATTTGCAACATTCTTTTGTCATTGTATTCAAAACTGAAAACACGACAATTCTGTGATTTCTGAGTTGTACTATTGTGTGATCTAGGCATAATTTACTTGTCAAGAACCAGCATTTTGCTCTGTTGCTGCTATCATTTTATTCCTTCCATGCATCAGAATGACCAACTTATATTCCCGTTTTTAAATCTACTCAGGCAAAGATTCCGGATATTGAGAAGTGCTTGGACATTGTCACCACCTTGCAAGCTAAGAAGGGTACTGGTGAGGTTCGTTGTGATTGTGTTAAGATGTGTCTTTTTTCCCCCCTGCATTTAGATATTAGCTGATAGTTGTCAATTGATTGAACTTAATATGTTGATTTCATGAATTTTGTTTGTCAATTGCTTTCTAAATTTGGGGAAGATAATGATTTCTATTTTGTTGTTGTAACTGGACAATTCTTGCTGTATCTTTAATTATAGTGGTTCAGAACATGTTTAGTCTAAGTACATTAAGTTGTGGATTCCAACTCTTATTATCAAACAGTGAATCAGTAATTGATTTTGAAATTTTTATCTGAATAGGTGCCATAATTGACTAATTTATACAAGGTCAGCTTGCTTTTGTGCTGATTATTTCCTCTAATTGGCTTTCTTTTTCATGATGTTGAAATTTATTTCAAATGTGTAATGTAGCACTTCTGGTTAAATGCTGCAAGCATGATGACCCTAATTATTTCTGATCTTCATTCCATTGTTTAAGCTGACAAAAATGTGTTAAAGGATAACATTATTTTACTCTTTTTCTGGTAAGATAATTTCTCATAGGTGTGGTGAGTCTTACAGTTTAGTGCTGCTGCTTGTTCTAGTATGAATTACTGGAAGGTTGGAATTTCTTCAGTCTATTTTTGCATTGGCATCAATGTCTGGCCATGAACTACAATTTTTCTGTTCACATTAGCAATGTTCTTGATTTTGAGTTGCCTACGATTCAACCAGTTGACACATTAACTAATGCTTTTTCCTCATGTTGACTGCAGGCGCTACTTGCTGATTTTGAAGTGTCGGAAGGCATTTATTCCCGTGCTCGAATTGAAGATACTGATTCTGTTTGCCTGTGGCTTGGAGCAAATGTCATGCTTGAGTATTCATGCGAAGAGGTATTTCAGTTTGGTGGTGATGCCTTTAGATTTGCATTTTTTTTTAATTTCTATGATATAAATTTATCCGCTCTAAATAACATGCAGGCTACTTCTCTTCTTCAAAAAAATTTGGAAAATGCAAGAGCTAGTTTAGAAGTTCTTGTTGCTGATCTACAATTTTTAAGGGACCAAGTGACGATCACTCAGGTACCAGAACCAATTAATTAACTTATTCAATCTCAAACCAATTTTTTATCATGAATTCTTCTAGAAGCAATCCAGTCTACTTGATTTCTTGTCGTAAGTGTTTGATTGAACGCCTTTGGTGAACTAGTGCACTTGTCCACTTCTTTTTCGCGTGACGGGGTATTTCATTTGATCAGGTAACTATTGCCCGTGTATATAACTGGGATGTACATCTACGCCGAGTGCGACAAGTTGTTGCAACCAAGGACTCGTGAGGGAAAAGTTGTACTTTCTCTAGTGTGCTGTGGAGAGTCATGTTTTAAGTCAGAAATATGGGTTAGATTATTGAATATGTGATGTATTTTAGCTGTGACAGGTTCCCTTTGTTCAGATCATTACTCAGGAAGCTTTTTTGTATTTTGTCTGATTCCTAATTTCAATTTTCTTTGAAGAGATGTGTTCTGTGAGAAGAGGTGGTTACATATGGACACCAGTTTTGGTGCTTGATTAAACTGTGAGTTTAGAGTTGTAATGATTCCAATTTCAACTTTGTCTTTAAATTTTAATTGAAGAAGATTTGCATCTCTGCTGCTTGTGTGTTTGAACTGCTTGATGGCTCGATAAACTTTGCTTTTCTTGTGATCTGTAACTGAATTAAGTTTGAGTTCATATGACTTTGGCCCCAAGGGCAGATACTCCTTCTCCTGAGCTTTAAATTTTGTAGCATGAGTTGATTAGGCCCAAGAGGTTGATTATTTTCTTCCCTTTAATGAAGTCATGTTCAGTGATGTTGCTAGAATTACTTGATGCGGAAGGCGCCATAGGAAATCAAAATAATTAGTGCGAAACACAAGTTCCAACTACTATTTAACAAAACTTAAAAAAAAGGTTTTGGTACTTGGGCAGAGGTAGAGAAACAATTATGTAATGTTTCTCTGGATTCAGGGGCATGGAGCCCGGCCCAGGGTTAACAGACTTGAAATATCTAGAGGAACAACCGAAGAAGTTGAGGCATGCTTCAGAGAACCTTGGTCGGTTGGCTGGCTGGCTGGCTGGCTGGCTGGCTAATATTTATAATGTGGGACATAAAGCTATTTTATGGCATCAAGAATCAGAGCTTGCGCAATTGTTTAAGAATTCAATCTGAAACATGCCCATTCAACGTTGGAACAGTTAATGTCCCATGTCATTTTTCTATAATTGACTTTGTCAATTTTTCTGAAGATTCCTCTGTGCCGTCATATCGGTGACTGTAAACTTGGCAGAGACTGTTGAATGTTAAAAGTCAATGCGGCCTTAGTTTTCCACTAGTTTCCTCAGCCTCAAAAATTGGCGCACACATTTAATTCTGATGTTGTACTCTTTTTAACGCAATAAATTTGTTTGTTTTTGCTTAACTAATACAGATGGTGATAGAGGGTTATGTTATTGTGTAAGGGTTTGACCTAACTTTAAGACTACGTGATCAAAGGATGATCTATACTTCTAGAATACCAAGTTCATTTTGGATAGCATGTAAACGCATTAGTTTGCTTTGACTGGTTTGGGTCTCTTCAGACAAGTTTTAAAAGTGGCTGGCTGGCTGAGAACACGATGCGCCGCGAGCTCATTCACACTTAGTCTTGGCATAGACTATGAACTCCAAAAGCACACACAAACATGCAGGAAAGTGGAGCTAGGGAACTTGTACACTCTACATTCTATCCTTTGAGTCTGAGACTGAGGTGTGATGTTTTTGACCTCGAACAATTATCCGTCTCCTAGTCCTACTTGGGAATCTTTGTTGGACTTGAAACTCCGTGTTCGAGAGTTGAATTTGAACCCAGAAGAAACCAAAGTGTTAGCACATTCGAGGTTGAAATTTTGAGCCATTCTCAAAATGCGTGAACTTGAACTTGTGTGATGTGAAAATGTCATTTTTTTACACATTTAATTTATCATGTCCCATCTTCATAAACGAGGTGATTTCCAAGAATATTAAGGTGAAGGTCAGGGGAGTGCACCAACATCTGCTATAGTGCTATACGCCATGGCCGATCCTTCAAAGTAATCAAGGCCCCTCACCATGTGGGCTTTTGCTTTTACTTTTTTTGTGTTTGCATTTTGCACCGCTAGGGAATAGGGAGTAGGAAGCGGGAAAAACTTAGGAAGCATCATGATGATGATGATGATGATGATGATGATACAGTGTGAGAGTAATTTTCACAAAATTTTATGGAGACGTGCACGAAAAACGAAGCCGATATTGTCCGGACCTGGTGGCAGCAATTTGTCAGGTTGTGTGTTTGACGCGGTAACGTCTCAAATCAAATAATATAATAATGCAAATACCAATTCCAAAACCGAAACAACAATAAAAGCTGTTGACTTTGACCTTCCATCATGTGCAACCCTCTCAAGTCTCATCTCATCTCATCTCATCTCATCTCACCATCCCAACCCCAATTGCAATTGCAATTATTTAGTTGAATTCCACTTTCTTGATTTTATAAAACCCATGAATCATTATCTCAATACAGTAATACTATACTACGTTTGTCCCTTTCATTTTAGTACTACTTCATTGCCACCTAGCTATTTGTTTTATGGATTCCAAAATCCAAAGATGTGTCCGAAAACAAATATCATTCGTGGGATGAGATCACTGGGCTTGTCCTAATCTTTGTTGAAAAACTTTTGCACATATGAATGGCCGCAATCATCGGTCAGTGTTCTCATGCTATTTTCTTCTAGAGCTGACAGAGTCAGCGGGTTGAGTTCGGGCTCAGTCAGAGACACATTTGGTGGGTTGCATCATGGACGAGGATCATATATATCTTTGTATATACACACACATATAATTAAGTTGGTTTAATTGCTAACGCTAGTTAGTTGGGGTTACTCCATTCGTTTTCATGCATCCCACCTCGTTACAAGTTTATTATTCTTCATCATATACGGCGTTGATTAAGGCAATGCCTATTGGAATGGGAATGGGATGCTTTCTTTCCAATCTTTTTCAGTTTTACTACTACTAGTATTATAGCTTAATTAGATTCCTTCTTGGTTGGTAGGGGTTGGGGAAGGGAAAAGGGAAACGGAGGAATAATTATTACACTAATATTCATTTTATTTATTTATTTTTTGAAGTAGTTAGAGATATATAAGGTGTGTATGAATTACGTTTCAAAATATGATTTTACAATTTTTGAAATAATAACAGTGAGATAAAAAATATATTGAAAAGTATAAAAATACATTTTGAAAGTGCAATTCATACACATCCACAGTGGTTATGGCATTTCTAGATTAATGAGAATCAACCCTATTTGTAACCTCAGAACCATTGATGAATCTCAAGAATAAAGATTGTCCGTTTTCAATGCTCTAATTTATCTTAAATCATGAATAATAAAGTTAATTTCACCCCATAAAAGGGTTTCATGCCTACATGGGATTGTTCATGGTGTGTACATAGATTGCTGGTCCAAATTCAGAACCACAGCTTTAAATTAAGTATTGTTGACTTGAAGATTACTAAATGGCTATACATATATCTTCGTAACAGGGAATTGACGAGGGCTAAAGAAAATTTGGGACAACATGAAGTTGGTAGTGACTATGGAAATTAAAAAAATGATTGACTCAAATCAAATCTCTAAACGTAAGTAACCCAAATCCATAATTAATTCTTGTTAGCTACTTAGTCTTGTTGACCACAGTTTTCTTTGTTTTCTTTGTTGACCACAGTTTTCTTCCCTTGGAAAGAACACACGTAAGCACTCTCGTGAGTCGGCTAGTTGATGAGTTCAAAGAAAGAAGAGGGCCATTAATTAAATTCTAAAAAAATTTATATGAAATTCATTAGAAAATTCTCCTAAAATCGTGCTAGGATCCTCCATGAGTTAATCAATTATGGGAGGGAATAAGTAGTTAGTGTCTAGGATGAGACATTATTTAAGAGAATTCTAGCAGAACTTTTTTTTTTTTTTTGGGGGGGTGGCGGGGGTTGGGGGGTAGCCATTCTTTAGTAACCAACTTGGAATGATTCCAGCAGTCATCTAGAAGAGGAATCCGAACTGAATATTATCAAATTCTCTATGTATATATCCAACGTACCAAAGGGTTTCCGTTGATTTTTATTATGTAATTTTGAATGAAGAAACAATTTTTTTTCTAAAAAAAAAAAGGTTTTAATACGAATATGTGTATATAATTGGAATCTTGAGAGATTAGGAACACAAATATCATAATTAAGAATAGAAGGTTATGAGTGATACGATATGTATATAATATATGTAGGAATTGAATTAAGTAGTTTAGATCTAGACCCTCCTACAGAGTACTACGTAGTAACCACTGTTGATGCTGTTGCAAGTAAAAAAAAATGGTCGGTTTGTGTTGATTAGGTTATCTATCCATATGTACCTAGATTAAAAGGACATGGTCCTTTTGCCTATATAGAAAGCAACTTTCTAACAAGTGGCCTTAGATATTATATGCATATTCTCAAAGAAATAATTAATGGTACAAGAGAATCTTCAATTAACCTTGAAGAAGTAGGACATGATAATGTATAATTTTCTTTTTTTCCC
The DNA here is from genome assembly GCA_020080225.1 of Gynochthodes officinalis. Classification (NCBI taxonomy): domain Eukaryota; kingdom Viridiplantae; phylum Streptophyta; class Magnoliopsida; order Gentianales; family Rubiaceae; genus Gynochthodes; species Gynochthodes officinalis. Next base: position 512,629 of record CM034619.1, on the reverse strand, counting down.
TAATTAATATGCTTTTTTTTTGTCTTTTGATTTCTTTAATAATTCATCATTAAATTACTAAGAATATGTTTGAATAGTATTTTAAAACGCTTTTTAAAAATATTTTTTATTTTTTAATATATTTTTTATTTTATAACTTTTATTTTAAAAAATATAAAAATACATTTTGAAATGTTATTCGTATGTACCCTTAATTTCATAACTTGAAAAAAATTATGTTAGGGGTTGAGATCGACTCAAAAAAACCAAAAAAAAAAGGCCAGGCCAGGGCGGGCCGGGGCTGGTTGGGTTGAGGCATCGATAATATAAAAAACAAGATCGAATGGAAAGGTACCCCATTCTATACGCGGTGTTGTGTTTACGCGGAAACAACATTAATTTATGAATCCTAAATTCCTAATTAACAATGAAGATGATGAGACGAGAGAAAACTCAAGTGATATAATATATAGTGTAGTAGCACGATACCAGGAGGCTGTCTTAGGAGGGGAACTGGATTCAGTGGGTGGCAAATTATTCTACATGTTTGATCACCTTTATTTGTTTTGCCCCTTTGAATTTGCAAGTGCAGTGGCAACAAAAAAAGTTACAAAATTTGAAAATATTTGGAGTTAACTGGTTTTAATGTCAAACTTGGTACTTGGACAAATATATTACTGTTATTTTCCATGGACGCATCTTATTAGTTACAAGAACATATATATATATTCAAACCATGCATGTTAGTAGATTGGTTGGTGATGGTATGAAAAGTGGTTGATTGTGCATCTTATTAATTGATTGTGCATGCTTTAGTTGATCAGTTAATCAATCCATCAGCTACGAATGAAGTCAATGTGCTGATTAATCAAAAGGAATGTTCCAATCCAGCTTCTTCTTGATTGACTCTATCTCCTTCATTTCTGTGGGCTAAACCATTCCTTATTGCTTCAATAATATTTAAGGAAGAAAAGTAAATTGAAAAAAATTAATGTATTGTTTTCCTCGGAAAATATTCAAAGGAAGAAAAGCACCAAAATCAAAATTAAACAAACTCAAGCATTTTGCATAATGATTAATCGCAGTCTTCCCCAAATGAGTCACGTATAAAACTTCTTTTACATGACATTATTTCTTCATGCATTGCTAATATTTCAAATTTTGCTCATCACATAAATACATATTGATGGAGCTCTAGTTGATATTATGAGAAATGAGAATATGTATACACACACAACTAATGATTTATTTATATATTTATAACCAATTCTATGTAAACTTTAATGCTCATAATAATTACACAAATTTCCCTTATGTTTATTCTAGGAATTGAGAAATGTAAATGAACCCGGAAAAAAAATTATAAAACAACTTAAATTACCTAGCTTGGCACCCAAACTCATGCATTTGGATCTCCTATTGTAATTGCATAATGACTAGTGGTGATTAATTTTCTGAAGCAACCATATACTTTTGAGATGGCTTCCCTTTCCCACGTGAAGTGTAACATCATGTGCCTAGTTTTTGCTTCCCAAATATAAACCAAACCATGAGAATTGAGGACCATTCCTATGCTATACACAGTCTAATGAAACCATCCCCCATCTTGGGATAAATCCTTAAAAATTCCTATATGTAGTGTTCCCTTAAATTTCCATTTCAAATGATTTTTATTTTATTTTTTTTTGGGGGAGGGTGGGGGGACAACTTTATCTTAGCTTCGTGTATATGTTCAAAATCTTGAACTTAACCAAATGATAAGCTGTTCTTGATTAGTGATTCTTCACGTCAAATTTTAGGAATTCTGTCTAATTGTTGAGCCAAAGGGGTGTTTATAGCCTCTCAAATGTTTGTGCTTTTAAGTGCCAACAAATTGAACAAACACTGTTAAAGCTCTGACATTTGACCATGAGTAATTGTTGTATAATTTTAGTGGCTCCCATGTTGTAAGTCTTGAGGAAGCATCAAATGATACGAACAATGGAAGACTATGGACCGCGGTCATTTTCGAGTATTAAGAATTGAAGTCGGTGACAGACGGTGTCTGATTGATATATGATAGTATATCTATCCTTTGGTTTGTATGGTTTCCTATTCTTTCTTTCTTTCTTCTAAGGAAGTGTTTTTGTGTTTTCGTATGTGCGGACGGAATTACGTACGCGCCTTGTGACTGTTTTCATTATATTAATTGCTCCTTCCTCAAAACCATATTTGGTTTTGATGCAGACATAATAATTTATGATATACAAATATATAATTTGATGTGAAATTAATAATCCATGATTGCCTTCGAAAGGAAATAGTTGAGTGAGTAACTATAAGTCTGTCTTCTAGATTGTTGTCTCATTTTATATTTTTGTATTTTGAGAAAATATAAAGACATAGAATAAAGAAAATTCATTTGAATTTTGATAGGTACTTTATTATAATATCATGTTTGTGTCAAATTAGAGGAGATAACGTCTCGTTTCTGCGTGAGCGCCCTAGTGGTAAGGGTGTGTTGTAAATCTTAAGTCATAACTCCAGTGGTAAGAGCGTGTTGTAAGTGTTGGGTTGTAATCTCAATGTCTCGTGGTCAAACTCTCCTCAGGCACTTACTCCTGAAAACATCCGTGATTTACATCTCTCATCAATTGTGGAACCGACGGATAAGAAACCCTCTAGAGAGAAGATAATGCCTTCAAGTGAAGTCTTGTCTCTAATGTTTGAATAGCTGTTTTCATTAGACAATCATAATCTATCATAAAAACATATTGCATTTTTCAAAACTTAATGATTAATATATAATACCACTTCGACTATTCTATTACACCGATTCAAATAACGACTCAAGTGTCTTATAAATATAGACGTGCGTGCGAGAACAAAAGCAAAAAGCATCTCATACATCCTAATGCAATGACACACCTTTTTTCTCTTGTAAACCCTAATATTAACTCAAGTGAGAACTAGATTCGAACCTATATATGAGTCGATTGTTATAGCTGGTTCAGGTGAACATTCGTGTGCGTCATTTTATTTTATTTTATTTTAGTGTGAAGTAAAACAAAGAGAAGAATGACGTGGTTAATTGATGAGCAGGCAATGGTAAAACTGGGAATAAAATGGTGTAGAATACATAAATAAAGCTTTTCACGCGCTATTGGGAGGGAACTTGGGTTGTGCTTGTCGTGACAAAACAAAAGGGACAATTCAACATTGCTTTCTGCTGCCAATTTGTCGTCTCCATAGTAGCATGTCTGAAGCGTACGTTCGAAGTAAACTCCCAATAATATAATCCCCATATTTATTTATTAATAACTCATCCTTCCATTTTCTTAATTTTTCTAATCACTTTATACACTACATTTTCCATATATATATTTTTTATGTAGAGAAAATTTTTCTTTAAAAAAAAAAAAAAAGAAATCCTTCACATAGAATGAAAATATTAATGATAAATATGATTTTTTTTCCAAATTGTAAATTATTTATTTATAATGCAAGCTTGACAGGCTGTTACATATATGTGTAGATAATTGAAACTTTAATAACCATTGAATCAAGCAAAGTACACATAATTTCTAACCTTTATTCTTATAATCAATTATATATATGTGCGACATAAATCGTAAATAAATTCATTGACAGCACAAAGAATGATAATTATGCCATTTAATTGAAGAATTCGTTGTTGTTTCGACTTAATTTCTCCATTTTGAATAATCCAGCTCCTATTGATTTAAAAAAGAAAAAAAATATTAAACTATATGCCATTTTGCTTTTGGTAGCCGTTTGGTTTTGCACATGAATTAATTACTAATTAGCTGTAATTTAAGGTTAAATTAATTAGAAATATATATATATATATATATATATATATATATATATATATATATATATATGTATACACAAAACCGCGTTAAGGGTGGAATGCATGTGGCATATCTAGAAAGATTATGACAAAATATATATATATATAAATATTAAAATTTAAAAAAAAAAAAAAGACAATGAAACTTTGTCCAACGTGAATTAATTATGTAGGAAGAAAACTAAAAAGAAGAATCAAACAAATGAACACGTGGTAAGTGCATAGAGAAATAAACAGTTTAGGTGACGAGGGCTTATGGTAGCATTGTGTAACGTTGTCCCCACTTGATTTTTCAATTTTGGTGGTGGCTAATGACTAATGAGTAATGGCTATGGCGGCGACCAAGGCCGTGGATCATGCCTACATTTTATGAACGTTAAACTCATTTTTATCCTCACTAAAAGATTGTCCCTAAAATCCAAATACCAAACTTGGTGTATAATATTTTATTTTATTAAAAAAAAGTACAATTATTATGATCACATTTTCTTTTCTTTTTACCCTTTGGAGTGAGTTTTGTACTTTGTGAGAAACGAAAATTAATAATGTGCCGTGTGACAACATTAGCTCTGTTTCCTTGGTAGAATTGATAAAAAAAGTACAATTATTATGATTATTATGATCACCTTTTTTTTTACCCTTTGGAGTGAGTGTTTTTTTTCATTTTTCAATTTTTTTTTGTTTTATCATTATTATTTTTAAAAATATATAAAAATACGTTTTAAAATAAAATCTATATTTATTTCCCCCATCAAGCAACAGTACAAATTCATCCACGTAGAGTGATAATTAAAATCAATTAAATATAGTTAGACTCCAATGCTTAGTACTTTATATTATGACTTTGATCGGGAATTAATGTTAGGTCAATGGCACATTAATGAAAAAGTTTGTCTCATTTCCATTTCCTTGTCAATGCGTATGAACTATATCAGACAATATTTCTGAAGTTTGAATGAGAATTTAATAGGATAAGAGTTATTGAATTTTCTATACCCTTTAAAAATATCCATTAGAAATAGAGGAGAGGGAAGTTATTGGAATGAAAATTTATTAAGTGGGTTATGGGATATCCATAAGTCTCAATTGGAATAGTTAAATGGGTAATTATTATGTAATATTGAATTAATAAAAAAAATATTAATTTAATGAGATCTAATTGAGAATATTTAATAACATTTTATTGTTAATTTATTAGGTAATCAAATAGAATCCCATTGAAATCCAATAATAACATCTAATTGGAATCCTAATAGATACTCTACTAATCCCATTCAATATTTAAAATTAATGAATATTTAATTACCCATTCTCATTAATTTTCCACCCATTAAATTCTCACCTAATCACCAGCCTTAGTATGAACATTGATAACAAATAATTCAAGTTCTCCTGTGTGGTTTGTGGGCGGATGCAGTTCCTTAATCAAGAAAAACAAATAATTAAATTTTATGAAAATTGATCACAATTAGTCAATTCCCCGTTTTAGATGAATAAAGCATGTTACATTACTTAAATAGATCGACTGGAAACCATTTGGACAAATGGAAACATGATAGAAGAACAAGTGTTACTTTTGTTTTTTTTTCCATATTTACAATGGAAACTGGTCAGTTTCATTTATTGCTCTAGTGGTCACCATGGGGGCGGCGTACGTTACATTGAGTTTGGTGAACTTCTGTAAATAAGTCTCTATATATATATATATATCCCTCCTTTAATTTACTAATATTTGTTTAATTAACTCGATTTAACTTAATCAGTAGTGTTTAAGGTTAATATATATAAATAATTATATTCTGGTTTTGCTGGGATTTTTCTAAATTTAAAAAAAAAAAATTAACTCCATGGGTGGATTTGTAAATAAAAATTTACATAATATGGGAATGGGAGAAAGTGCAGTATAGGTGGAGACAAAGACAATGTAAAAACGAATGAATTGGGGGACTGGGGGAGTAAAAGATAAAAGATATAGGTAGTTAGCGTGTTTGACCACCGGCGGTGTTGGCTTGTCGGGGAAGAAGGACTAATAAATGCGATATCGGACCAGCATGGAAGCCATTTGTCAGCCGTTTTTTTTATTTTTTGAGTGATAATATTATCGTTTTTTTTTGTTTTTAAATTAAATATATAAAATAAAATCACATAAAATAATAATCATTTGAATTATGTAAAAAAAAAAAGAAATTAACATAGATATGTCTGAGTCTGATTATTATTTATTTTTGGTGATGGTACGTTGATGGTTGGAGCTGCGGGGTGATTCACTGATTCCTTGAGCTGATGTTTCAAGTACAAAAATCATTGTAGTTATCAAATTATCATCAAAATAAGTATTCTTTAATTCCAATCATTCTGTAGACCATACAACTATCATACCTTAAAAAGGTTGAGGGACCTATCCATATTTCCATTTCTTCAACCTATAACTCAATTTTGGAAAGCACAAACTTTAGGGAGCATTACCAAATTTGCTGCTACCATACATCACGAATTCTACTACCAGCTACCTATGACGCTTCCAATCCATCATGAATTTTTACATTCTTCAAATAAAAAAAGTTAGGAGATAGAAATTGTTATCGAAAATGTAAAATAAAATGCTAATTCACACGTAATAATCATAAAATGTGTATAGATTGAGTTTTAAAAAAATATATTTTTTTGCTTTTCAATTTGATATAATGATTGTGAAATAAGAAATATATTGAGAAGTACAAAAGTGTATTAGAAATCGTTTTAAAACACTAACAGTACATAACACACGTTTAATATTTCAATAAAAAAAAAGTTATCAGCGGAATAATTCTCTCAAACAAAATTCAGAAACACAAAAGGAGAGACTACGTATCTCAATTACATTAATTATTTTCTCAATTAACATCAAATCTCATTAACAAATTTGATACATAAATATTGATTGTTACTAATTTGGGGTTAATTCCCAATTTGTCATGCTTATTACTCTGGGAAATAAATTAATTAAGTGGGATTAGGGACATTCTTCTCCCCCAAGTAAGAAGAATAAGGAGAGAGAATTCTCCTTTTCATTAAAGTTAAAAGCGAAAACCCGGGAATAATTTTTTTTCAAAATCAAAAATCAAAAATCAAGAACACGAACTTCAAAGTTTTGTTTGTTTTTTTTCCATCCCCATACCACGTGTAACCGGAATCCCCGTTCACACTTCACACTCATCCGGTTCCCGGTCAACCATAGGAGTATGAACTATGAAAACGTCGACCAATTCCCTGAACCGAGCCAGTTTGGGTTTGGGTGGTCGGCCCTTCGGCATTAATTGCCGAACAGAGTCCCAATTTCACAGTCTATCCGTACGCACCATTAATTCCTCCACCCCCACCCTTTAGGCTAGATCAGCGACTTGCGGCGCCTGTTTCAGGCGTGAAATTGCTAAGGGAAGGCGTCGATAAATCCAGAACAACCTTTTTTTTTTTCTTTTCATTTGTACACAAAAAAAATTTAAAATACAAAAGTAAATTATAGTCAAATATTTTAATGGATTTTTTCAATGGTTCGGTAGAAGTCACTAAAGAGAAATAATATAGTCATAATATATTTAATACATGCATAACAAGTTGATGTAAAATTTTAAAATAAAACTAGTCATAGCCATAGCCATTTATGGTTTTTAAATACAAGATGGATTGTAGAAAGGGTAGATAACTTTTGTTATGAATTATTTTTTAAAATACAAGCGAAAAACACATTTTTTAAATTTTCAAAACAAAAAAACGTTTTCAAAAGTTGTATACAAAGACTTATATATGCCGTTGAATTGTCCGACAAGTTGAGGGTCCAAATGGCGCGGCCTTGTACTCCATTATGTCACCGACTCACCGGTATTTCCCAGTCAAAGCTTAATCTCCAGGTGGGAATTGGAAAACCTCCCATAGCCAACCTGTTATCCAAGAAAAACAAAAACACGAAAATCCTAAGAATATTAAATTAATAGAGAAATTTTTAAAAAAAAGCAAGAAAAAAGAGAGAGGAGGAAAATCTATCTTCACAGTTCCACAGTTCACACAGTCACTACATAAGCCCAAAAAGCATACCCATCAGAGCTCTCTTTCTTTCTTTCTTTCTTTCTCTCTCCCTCCTCTCTTTCTCTCTCACCTTTTGTCTGAGAAGAAGAAAGAAATTAATAGAGTTTTGATTGAGTGAGTGAAAAACACCCCAACCACCCTCGACAATCCTCAGAGATGAAGCATATTCTGTGCTTTTGAATTCGAATTAATTTATTCGCTTTTTTTTTTCATGGAGAAGAATTTCGAAGAACCAAACGCACCCCGGAATTCCAATTCAATGCCGACTTCACTGTTTCCCGATCAGATTCCGACCGACTTTGCTCTACCTACCATCTTTGACATCCCATCATCAACCTCAACCCCATCATGTCACATACTAACTCCTCATCATCACAGGCTACCCGGGGTCTCCGCCTTCACTGACATGTTTTCGGAATATCCCACCATTTCAATTTACGATATGTTCTTTCCGCCAGCTTCGCCAACACCACCAGCACAAGAACCAGTACCACCACCACCAGGAGGTCAGTCACAGGAGCAGCAGCCTCGTCTGCCGTCTCCAGCCCCGCCACCTCCGGTCTCAGTGGACAATAATAATGCTGCAGACCCGTCTCAGATTGTCAACACTCCGGTCACCCCCAATTCTTCCTCGATCTCATCCACATCGAGTGAAGCTCCAAACGATGAACAACAGAACAAGACAGTAGGGGAAGTTGATGAAGAGCAGGATGAGGACAAGACTAAGAAACAGTATGGTTTTTTCTTCTTTTTTTTTTTGTTTTTTGTTTTTTGGGGTAATGGAAATAAAACCATCATATATATACTATTAATAACCAGTACGTACAATCTTTTTGGGATATCATGGGTTAAAAGTAATGATTAATTCAACAAAATCCACGAAAGACATAAGTATCTTTGTTTATTTATGATGATGGAGTACTCTACTATGTCTACTATATGTGCATGATCTAATCACAGGAGTTTTTGTGGGATTTGATGCTTTTGTTTGCTTTTTTTTTTTTTTTTCACCATCCTTTATTAGTTCTTTCTTCTTTTTCCCTTTTCTTGATCTAAAAGGTGTTTGTGTTTTTTTTAAATTTTCTTCCCCTCATGGGGGCCTTGATTAGATTAAAACCCAAAAAGAAGAACCAGAAAAGGCAAAGGGAGCCGAGATTTGCGTTCATGACAAAGAGTGAGGTTGATCACTTGGATGATGGGTTTAGATGGAGGAAGTACGGCCAAAAAGCTGTGAAAAACAGCCCCTTTCCCAGGTACACACTGCCACAAATTTACATTTACTATATTTCAAATCATTCTGTATGAACGTAAATATATTTACAAATATTTTCACACACTCACACACTGTGGCTATATGGCTACCGCGTTAAGGTTTCCTTCCTTATTCATAGCTTGTATTCTAGCTAGCAAGCATGACCATTTTATTAATTTAATTTTTACACCAAACAAATAAATAATTTTGGATTTATATATCATCATGCAAATTAATGTGGCGATGTTGTTTGAACATCTGTATAACAGGAGCTACTACCGTTGCACCACCGCCTCATGCGGTGTCAAAAAGAGAGTGGAGCGGTCCTCTGATGACCCATCGACTGTGGTTACCACTTATGAAGGTACACACTGCCATCCTCTGCCGCTAACATCTCGCGGAAGCCTTGGTGGTGTGGGTGGGCCGGAAACCAACACTGCTCCTTTCTTTTTCGGACGAAGTGGTGGTGTTCGCGGTGGTATTACTTCTGGTGGGGTTGTTCCCAGTGGGGGTGGTGGTGATGGTGCAGTTTCGTCCTCTTTTTTCCTACCACCTATGCATTATCAACAACAGCAGCAGCAACAACAGGCCTTTTTCCAAGATCCAACTTCAATGCCGCCTTTGAATTTTAACAACAGTACTAATAACATCGGCTCGTCTTCATTCACTAATTTGCTCTCTTCTTCTTCTTCTGCTGATGCCTTTCCTTCATTTATGACGATGGATGATGGGCTTCTTGAGGATATCGTGCCATCCCAGATGCTGACCAAGGAGCTCAAGAAGGAGTGCTCTGGAGAAGATGCTAATTATTTTAATTAGAGGGTATGGTTGGTTCTAGCTTATAATTGCTGACTATATATGTTTTTTCGGGGTTATATATCTTTACATATGAACCCTCTTAATTAATTTCTAGCTAGCAGTTGATCCATAGACAACATCTCCAATTGAATTTACCATTGTAAAATGACTAGATATTAGCTTAATTATGGAGTTAGCTTCTAATTATGTTCTAGACTTCTAGTGTTATCAGTTTTTCCATAGGTTTTTGTTCAAACCTCTGCTGTACTTAATTAGTTCTTGAATTTTTATAGTTATGGGAGATTTTGGATCTTTGTAAATCCCTGTGTTTTTATTGCTTTTTTTTCATGCTCGTTTTTTCTTGTTAGTTTTTTGCCTCTCTGTTTGGTTAATTGCATGCATGATACAAAGGCATTTCTGTTTTCTGGTCATATGCATATATATAGTGTTTGTCGAATTAACGGCTAGGGTTAAATATTCATTTGATTATTTTCATGAAGCAAGTTGGTCATTAGCATTCAGCTTCATGACTTCCTTTTCGTGGGAACCCCAGGAGTTAATTAGGACCCCATTTTCCGGAAACGGAGACAGTACCAAAGAAAGTTGGAAGTTGATATGTTACTCATCTATCAGGAATGTGAGAAAAACCACAGAACTGAAGCCCAATGATTGGATCATGCATCTCTCAATTTCATGACTTTGATGGTAATCTATTCTGTTATCTATGCAGGGATCGATTAAATGTCAAAGAGTCATATTGCCATTCTTTTCTCCTAGATCTTGTTATAATAAGATATGATATCAGGATCATATTTGCCAATCAACTTTTCATGACTGATGAATATATGTCTCCCAGACATTGCACATGCACATTCTTTGTTCCCTAAATTATGCTTTTGGAGTTGAAACCCATATGTTTTGCTGGTCCTATATAGCTGCCAAAATATTTTATACATTATATTATGTTGATTCATTGTCCTTTGGAAGGGGAAATGTAGGAACTAGGGTTTCAACTGCCGACCCTCTATAAGCAGTAAGGATCTGGCAATAGCTAGGCTACTATACCAGTGGCAATGCTTTTTGATGTACAAGAGAACAATAGCATCACACATTCCTGGACTTGTTTTGATGCCATCTATTGTTTTTAGCACCACGAACACTTGAGCCAAAAGTGGGTGCAAAGGATCATCAGCTTCATGTCTTTCCTTGCCACTTTAAGCTATATATTTTCATGGAGCTTTCATCATTTATTTTGTCGTGAATATAAATATCAATGAAATATTTATATTCACTGAAATACCTTTATAATATATTGACATTTGTAATAAAAGTCGCCAAATAGCAATCACTGTAATATTTGTAATAACAAAATTGTAATACCTTTTGTCATGTAATCACGAACTTAGTACATGGATAAATTCTTTCGTAATGAATATCGTTATTGTATGAATTTTTTAAAAATATTCATTACAAATATTGGAATGAATGTAAAAGTGAAAATATACTTGTTGGTTGGGAGATGGCGTGAGATTTTGTTCGATATATAATGCCTCCCTTTTTTTCTAGTGATGGAATTGATACACATATCCTGGCTCAGGTATACACCAATTGGGTTCGAAGGGTCTTTTTCCACTTGACATTGTCTTGTGCTTCGGAACGTAAGTACACTTGAATGCACTTCTACTTCGAGGCATGCATGATTTATTGCCAAAGTTATGTACACAACACGTTAAATCAAAGGAAGATGCAACTTTGCAATTTCAATGATCTTTTTCCCATCCTTCAAACTTTACATAAAAAATCTGCTACCATATATATATATATATCTATATATACATATGCATACACACTAGAGACATAATGCCATAGTAGTCTATTATGAATACAATATACTACTCTTTAGTGGTACGTACTTCCATCCTTTCCACTCCATTGGAGGTGCTTGAAGAAGCTAAAAGTATATATTCTTGGAATACATGGGCCGTTAGTTTTAACTCTGCAGAACCAGCTCAGATTTTGCCTTTGTGCAACTTGTTTTATTCGTAAAATACAACTACTAAAGGCACGCACTTCATTTGTTCATCTCAACATGCTTACGCATGTATGGTTTACATTTTAAAATTTATTTTTGCGTTTTTAATATAATTTTTCAATTTTTAATGCAATTCTTATCTTACAACCATATTTCGAAAAATATAAAAACACATTTTGAATTGTTATCCATCCATGCCGAAAATTTTCTCCATTTTTTATCCCTTACACACTAAGTCTATGTTTAGGTTCTTTATCCAAAGGCAACACTCACTTAGGGTATTCAACTGCGATATTTCGAGAAGAGGAAGGAAAACTCAAAGGTGTAACTATGCCTTCAATTATTAATTTAGTGCAAGATTCATTAATTCCGACGGGATTTTCTTAGGGTTAGCTAAAAAAATGTAGAATTAGTAAAAAGAAATGCATTAACACTAAAAATGTGGTGCAAATTCATTGTAGTTAAGGTCCATTATTAGTGATTAGTCTTGAGAATTTTGAGCTGGAGACAATTATGCAAAAGGAATCAGAATGCACAAAACAAAATGTACTACTTTTCACTGTTCAAAGGGACGTGATAAACATTGTATATACGCATGCACATATTCTTTGCTGCCAGCACTAATTTGCAATACTCACGTTATATATTTATAAAGCTGGAAATTATTTGATTCCAGTACTTCTTCATTTTGTTTTTTATTTGCTAGTGCGATTTTCCTGTTCATTTTGTTAGTGCGAGATTCAGTATTCATCACATTTAATATAAGAACATATAGGTACTAACTTGTTAGTGCGAGATTCAGTACTCATCACATTTAAGATAAAAGCATATAAGTACCAACGTATCTAATAAAAACTTGTAAGGAAAGAAATATTTTACGACTTTTTGTTAGGCAAATTATTCAAAAGTAGATACCCTCGAAGGTCACTTGCCATTTCCATATCTCATTCTAGGTCATTTCTTGTGGATCCCTACTACTACCACTACTACGTCCAAAGCAAAAATTAGTGGGACGAAACAATGTAACAAGTAACATGCAAAGGTTTCACATTTTGAGGAATGATTTAACGTACGTATGATTCCCTGCATGAGACACAAACATCGATCCTAAACTATGTATGTATTGTCTATCTCTTAATCAGATAATAGTCCGTCCTTGTAAGAAAAAAGCGTTCTCCAACATATTTTTATCAAACTTATTAATTTTAAAAGGTTCATATCTTGCATGTTTATATATATAAATTAAATATTATATTGTAATTTTGAGTTAAATTTTACCGTCTTATGATTATATTTCTCAAAAAAAAAAGAGTAAATCACTGAACTAAATTTATTCACAAGCCAATTGACATATTTACACTTTCCTCGAGATGCGGATTACATTGCTGATTAACTCATGATATAACTGCATGAATTATTTGAAAACTCAAAATACGTCATTGTGACATAATCGCAAAAATAATTGGAAAATCAATAGAAAAAGAGAAAAAAAATGAAGAAACAGGATAAAGAAAATGGCATATAAACGTATTTGCACTAGCAGAATCTAATTTAAACCACTCCTTAGCTTGGATTGACAGAAATCTTCGGTCGTGATTAAACAAATTCAAAACAAGTCACTTCAATTTCTTTTCTAATGATATTAAGGGAGCTAAACAACAATGAAGGATAGAAATTATCCATTGTGTTTTTTGTCAGAAAAAACATGCATAAACATATATTATATATAACGAGGGTCTGAAATTCTGAAGTCATTGCAAGATTGGATGGCTTGAACCCTACATGTGTTAGAACCATAAAATTGCAGACATTGAACTTGGAGGGGGCATGACCACATGTCTTGTTTGCTCAAATTTTTTCCTTCTAATTTTTGCTTAATTCTTTGTTTTGATGGTTTTTTCATAGACTGATCATCTCTTACAGCTATATAGTTTTCTTTATTACTTTGAAATGGAAATCAATAATGCATTTACACACACACACACATATTAAGAAGTTAAATCAAATCAGACCTTCTAAAGTTCTTTTTTTTTTTCCTGTTTCCCCACTTGGGTCCAATCAGATATTCTAATTCTTTTTATAGTTGTTGGAAGTACTCTTTATCAAACAACTTCACCTGATTTGTCACTTTTAAGGACTGGTGGAAAGCAAATGGAAGAATTCCAAATTAATTGATGGTCACATTTGTAATTTGAACTTGTTTAAACATTACGTTTTGGTCATTCCTGGTGAACATGAACATCATTATTATCCCTGATGTTACCAGACAGAAGACATGGAAAAGAGATCAGCATTGTTGAACTAATCAAGTACAAAAAAATCCAACCTGACCACTAGGGAATATTTAGCTACTGGGCAAGACGTATGAAAACATTCACCATCCTTTATATATGCACACGCCATAAGCCATCCCGGCCCTTCCTTCTTTAAATCTCTTTCCTTCACAAACTATTTGACACACTTCCATGACCTACTTAAGTTTGAACCCATTTGATCTGCCGGTGCAATGTGTGCTTCCAAGGTTATTTGACACCAGAGGAATATTAGAATTCCAAAAGGGCCTGTCTTGAGCACATGGCATTAGGTGAAATATACTCGAACACACAAAATCTCCCAATCTCGTGTTCGCATCATCAACAACATCAGTGAATTGACACTTTCTGAGGCTTGACTACGTCTTCTTCTAACAACTATGCATGAAGATTTTGTTGATTCCAAACTCAAGTAACTAACTAGCTGATTGATAATGTTATTTATAGAGTAGCATTTCAATGTTTGATTTCGGTACAAGTTTCTATTGTCGTTACCATACCGAGTTTATCAAGTGGAAGAATGGGAATAGTTTACTTTGGTTACTACTTACTCTTGCTCATGATCAAGCTACCCTTAATAACATGTGCAAATATTCCGGCCATTTCCAATGAAAACATTCCAGCCATATCCAATGAAGCATGCATTGATGGAGGCAGTTCTTCTTTTGTCTTGAGCTTTGGTTTGTACCAGAATAGCTGCCCAGAGGCAGAACCCATCATCTTCTCGTGGGTTGAAAAGGCAGTCTCCGATGACCCTCGAATGGCTGCTTCTTTGCTTCGTCTTCATTTCCATGATTGCTTTGTTAATGCAAGTCTTTTTACTCTAATTATATTGAGTTCGATGTACTGGTATAAATATAAGTTACTAATCAACTTTTTAATGCATAAAAATTCATAGGGATGTGATGCTTCAGTTTTGTTGGATGATATGCCGAATTTTGTTGGAGAAAAAACTGCAGCTCCCAACTTGAACTCTCTCAGAGGGTTTGAAGTGATAGATGCCATAAAAAATGATCTTGAGTTTTTCTGTCCTGAAATTGTCTCTTGTGCTGATATTCTAGCTATCGCAGCTAGAGATTCAGTGGTTCTGGTACGCATATATGCCCAACTAATTCAGGCCAACATGAAAATAATTCACCACGCATGCATGCTTGCTTCCTTTCCTATTTCTTTTACATGATGGCATGATTTTTGCTGCTTTAAATATGGATAATTTTTTGAAGATTTTCCCCAAGAATAGTGGCTAATACAGGATACACAAGTCTACTGCACTGATAAATTTTTGAATGCAATATGCAGTCAGGAGGTTTAGGTTGGGAAGTGCAGATGGGAAGGAAGGATAGCTTAAGTGCTAGCAAAGCAGCAGCAAACAACAACATTCCAGGCCCAAACTCTGATGTTCCGACTCTTGTTGCCAAGTTTCAGAATGTCGGCCTTACGCTGGAGGACATGGTCACACTCTCAGGTAACCTGTAAAGTTTGGTACAGAGGTATAACATGGAAAATTGTGTTCTTCTCTGAGTGTCTCGTATAACTCAAAATCTCCCAGGTGCTCACACCCTAGGAAAAGCGAGGTGCGCCACTTTTAATTCTCGCCTGAACGGCAATAATAACGCAGACGAGGCCCCCAGTATCAACTTGGAATTCATTCAATCACTCCAGCAACTATGCTCCAATTCAAATGCAAATGCGAACACTACCCTTGCAGATCTTGACCTCAAAACTCCTTCAACATTCGACAACCAGTACTACATGAACCTACTTTCTGGGGAGGGCTTACTAGCATCCGATCAAGTTCTCGTCAGCAGCGACAGTCAGACAAGAGAACTAGTTGAATCATACGTTGATGGCCCGATGGTCTTTCTTGAAGAATTCAAGAAATCAATGCTGAAAATGGGAAGTATCCTGCCAGCGTCTGGAGAAAATGGTGAAATTCGCAGAGACTGTAGGGTCACTAATCAATTTACCTGATAAGTGCTAGCATTACCCGTGTAGGCACGTAACCACAAATGTCCTAAGCAGGCTGGATTTTCTAATCCACGAGCCAACTAATGCCAGTTAAATTTTAAACCTTGGTTTTGATATTACTACCGTCAAGATGTGATATTCCCCCTCTCACGTTGCCTGCCAGCCCGACGTGCATGACGACCACTTAAAATACATAGTGAGCAACGCAGGAGCGCAGGAAGAAGTAATAAAAACGATAACCAAAAAAACGAAATAATAGCTGCAATAATGAACCTTACACTGCAAAATCAAAACAAATCTAGAATTAAAGACAGCTGCAAAAAAAATTGTTGTACACAGGCTACAAAGTTACTCCTGATAATAGCATTCGATGTCATGCGATACTGGAGTGCCAGTATTACATCCAAGACAAGTTAACCTGCAGAGCTCTCCAACCATCAGGAAGCAATGGTATTCATCGCCACTAATAATTTTTGGCTCTCTTATCAGCCTATATTCTTTCATCTCCTCCATAACAGAGTTCGGGACTACTTCCTCCAAAGCACTAGCTGATTGACCACCTAAGATTTTATGTCCCTGAAAAATAAGTTTCCAATGGTATTAAACAATTGCAGAAAGTCGTACATCAACCAATCTTCTAACGTCAAATGTAGAACAAGTTTCTACAAAAGCAAGAACATTAAAGGGGGGGGAAATGACAAAAACCTGCAGGCTTGTTCTTCCACATCCAATCCGGAGCAGGCTGCTGTACCTGACCGCAATAAAGAAAAAAATCCAAATTAAAAGTGAAAAAGAAAGAAGAACAATTATACACAAGAAAGCAGAAAAATTCAACCTGCTGGAATTGTGCCAAATCATTCATTGATTTTGAGCCAGCTGCTAGAGGAAGCTGCGTGTATCTAAGTTCCTGAAATCACACAGAATAAAGAATTTGACTAACAGTTTGAAATTCAGATATCTCAACAACTCTGAAGCCACATTCTTCCTACATCTCTTTCTCTGCTTCTTTTCTAAGTGGTGAAAAGGGAAAGAGAAGGGAACACTATCACTATATCCATATCAGCCTGGACAATTAAATAATAATTAAACACTATCTAAATACCTGAATAGTTTGGTGACCCATAACTCCAGGACCCTGATGCAGAAGCACAAAAATCACAGATAAGCAAATAATTGATGAAAACATTAGAACTTCAGAAGATATAGAGTATAACTCACCGACAATGATTGAGCTGATTGTTGCAACTGCTGAGGCCGATTCTGGGGTTGTAGCTGTGTCTGAATATGATTCTGGACCTGCATTTGTCTCTGAGGAACATTCTGAACAGACCGACTCTGAGAATGTTGCACCACAGGATGTTGAACAGGGAGCTTCTGTTGCTGCTGTTGCTCATACATTGCCAACTCCTCAGGTTTTTCCCACTACGTGCCCACCACATAAACAGCTTCAAAACAGAGGCGAAAATATAGAATATACCAACAAGAAATCACATCAATAACAAGAAATTTACTTTGCTTTCACCAGTAACACTGTTGTAGTAATACTTGTATCCATCAGGAGAGGTGTGCTCTGTCCAATTACATTTTACTGGAGCTCCACCCCTGCTCATTGGAGGAGTAGCTGAGTTAGCAGATAGAGCAGCAGGTATGTCTCCTCCCGGTTGAACAACAGAAGCATTGCCTACTGTTTGTGGAGCAGTTCCAGCCCAAGGAGACTGTAAAAACCAAAATCATCCTCAATGCATGGCACATCAAGTAGTTTTTTTATTATTAAAAAAATAAAGAGTCTAACGTTCCCTAGCTAAATGTTAAGGTTACTTTTTATTTGAAATAATTATAAATCATGCTATTTTAGGCCTGTCCCCATATTTAACCTTTGGAGTCATGCAAAGGGTGAAGAGAGAGGGGGATAGTCCACATATCTAACCTTTGCTGTTAAGGTTGTCATAGTAGTGCTCCAAAATCTAACATGATTTCAAGTATTTCCTTTCTTGAGATATCATTTATTGAGAAACTTGCAACAAGTAAGAACATTCATGGAGAGATGCTTCATGCTTAAAACTACCGTACCTGCTGTTTAGCAGACTGAAGACTCTGTTGTGATATTGAACTCTGATTTGATGGCTGCATCAAGTGAAGCTGTTGCTGAAGTTGAGAAAATGCTTGCTGTGACGATTGAAAGCTTGCCTGTAGAGTTTGAGTCTGTTGTGACAGCAACTGTGCTAACTGAGAAGGTGATTGCAGTGGAGCTTGAAGTGATTGGTGCTGAGCAGGCAATTGCGGTTGATTTGCTCCTGCTGACATAGCATGTGGAGGAAAATTACTCATTGGAGAAGCTTGTCCCACAGTAGATGATGCACTCAGTGGCAACTGGGGTTGAGAAACAACACGCTGCTTGGCCAAATCAGGCAACTGTTGTGATGACAAAGCCTGATTCAGAGTTGGTCCAGCAGAGCTAGGTATCTGTCCTTGATTGATGGTATGAAGCACTGGATGAGAAACTGGTGGTGGGACAAAAGATGCCACATTTTGTGGTTGTTGTAGCTGCAGGGAAGATGGCAAGTGCTGCGGTGATTGAAGTGGCTTCTGCAACGGTGATGTTTGCTGGCCAGCAGGCAGCATGTGAGGCAAAGACTGCGCATAGTTCTAGAGCAATTCAAAAGAGGAAACTAAAGATTTTCCAACCGTTAATCAGAATGAAGACTCCTAGAAACAGCAAAACCAAGAACAAGAGCTTCAACTGAAAAAACTAAGGTAACAACTCCATATCCGCAGAACAAAGAAGCTGCTGAACATCAAATCATTATTTCATTACTAAAACCAAAAATTTGCAAATCAAAATAAAATAGCAGGTGTATGAAACACAAGGTAAGAATAGGTAAAGATGTATCACTTAGGGAAAGCAAAGAAAAAGAAATGGGAAATTGCATTTTGGTGACTTCAATTTTGCAAACAGGTGACCAAGTATAATAGGACATTTAATTTGTTATAACAGCTGAAAAGAAAACAGGAGATCAATCTTTAAAAGTACGTGAAAAGAAAACCTGAAAATGAGACTGGTTTTACAAGAGTTTCAGCTTTGCTCAGAAAAATGTCTACTTAAGAGAGAGAAGCTCTACTTAAGAGAAATTTATAAAGACAGGACAATTTAAAGGATCAGGAAATGCAGATGCCAAAAATAGTTATCTACAAATGAAGGGAAATTGGGCAATGCATTAATGCTTACAGGCATTGGGACAACAGGAACATCAGCAGCTCTATGTGGGAAGTGGTTTCCAAAGCCATGCAAGCCAGAAGTAGAAGGGACCCCAGGTTTTTGGGGACTCATGGGCTGCAAAGCATTTGGTGGAAAGCGCTCATGCATGGGCTCACCGGGTATCATTGGAGGTCTGCAAATACACAGAAAATTAGCCCAGTAGCTATAATTAGAAAATGAAATGCAAATGGTAATAACCAGATACAACCTTATTCCGGGTGATGGTAAGCCAGGACCAAAACCAGGGCCACCAAAGGCAGGAGCACCTCCTCTGAAAAGTATGAAACCAATTGATGAAGCAGAATTAATTGAAAGATAGCTTGAATTTAAAGAATTATGAAAGTGCATAGCTCAATGTTCATTGTGCTGAACAAAAAAGGGTATGCCAACACAAAAGCCACAGGCTTGATACTAAACCAACATTTTGACATCAAAAGGCAATATAAAAATCAACAACCTAATCATCAGTGTCCATCTAAATAACTGCAACCAAGCAGAGCACATGATACACTTTCCAACAACTTAAAAAAGATTTAAAAACAAATACACAGAGAAATAACATAATAATAACTAGAAAAACTGCAAGCATGGACAGTGAACTGAAAACCTTGAATCTCCAAGTCTAGGCCTCTTCGGATCAGCAAATCGAACTGTTAGTGGATGATCACACCCCTATCATGTGAAAGAATGAGGTAGATTAACTGAGTGCCATAGTAGCATTAAAGAACACTCTAACGGGACATTATAAAACTTACCCTCATTGTATATCTTCCATTAAGAGCATTTATAGCTGCCAATGCCATCTCTCTGTGTGAATATTTGACAAATCCACATCCTACAAAACAGTTTAGGCTCATGAATTGGTGGTTGAAAATAAAGGGATGAAGAATACGAGAGCCTGCATGAATAAGAAAATCATGATAATAAAGTTTCTTAAAAGCATAAACCTCTCTGGCAGCAACACTAAAAAGATTATTGTTAATAGCCAATTTCTTTTTCTATTTCAATTTATCCAAAGTTAAAAATTAAAATCATCAAATATCCTTTGTCCAACAATCACCAGAACATGGGTTCTCCTCAATCTTAACATACTAAAATGAAGAAGAATAGGGAAGCAACAACTGACATCCTCTTAAACTTTTCAAACAAATGAATAACATGCAAAAGACCAATGGTTCCACTCGTAATCTCTAGGTTCTGAAAGAGGCAAAGGGAAATTTAAAACATAGTGGGGGCAGGAGAGGGTTGAGATAGTTAACAATAGTATCATCTTTAGAGCAAATCATCCAGTACAATTCAGTAGAATTTAAGATAAGCACGTGCTAGTACTAGAAGATGAAATACAATGTTATTGATCAAAAGTGAAACCAACCACGACTCTGCTTCATTTCATCGCGCATGAGATAGACATCTTCAACTCGACCATAAGGTGCAAAAATCTGGAAATCAGAAAACAGAATGAGATTTCTAATTCTGCTAATTTCATATGCAGAAACACATTGCCACAGTACCATTACAGAAGGATAATAATTCTCAGCAAGAATGTTCAACTAGATAAACCCGGTTTGATTGGGGATTTATTGTGCAATTCAAGGTAGATAAATTCTTCTAAACCTGTCATCATAAGGATTAGAATTGCACTTATATACCCCAAAAGACATCATTATGGCATGCCACAAGACAACAAAAAGGCATATCTCATAAAAGGACAGGACATACCAGGAACAATATAAATCTATATGCATATAAAGAATCCAGCAAATTAAAGTATTTCAGTACCATTGGAATGGGAATGAATAGAATCAATATCTAAAGAGGATGTAGTATTAGAAACAAAAAGTAGAACAGACAACATATTGTACACGATTACTACTTAAGGTCAAAAACAGTCCCCAAACACACACACACAACACCCACCCCCCAAAACAAAAAAATAAATAAGTAAATAAATCAAAGAATATGAGTAACATACTTCTTCAACTTCCTTCTCTGTAGCATGCTTGTTCAACGATCCCACAAATAACTTGAATTCAACTGTACCTAATTCAGACAGGTAGATCACGAGGACTAAGATATTACATATATACAATATTCAAAGGAATCACAAGTATGAACGTAATCAGAGAAGAGATTCATCAAATCCCAAGCATTAATATTGGTTACATCAGAAACAATGTATTCCCACGTGCAATAAGTTACCAAGACGTTCTCGTTCCCCATCAGCATATCTGACTTGTATGGGACCAACTCCCTGAAAAATAACTAAAGAATCAAAATCTAAGCCAAAAGTATGGGCCCATGACTAAAAAGCAAACCATAAAGATGTACCCCAGGTAATGTATACTGGTTGTGCAACAATCGTATGGCTCTATCAGCTTCTTGTGATGTAGCAAATTTGATAAAACAACATCCTGCATAAGGCAAAAGTTTGTGCCCCGATCTTATAACTCAGTCCCAGCCCAAAAATTATTAACCATGGTACCAGTGAAAATTCTTGAAAAATAGAAAACAAATGAGTACAATATTGGGACATGATGTCCTTGCTGAGGAACATATATGACAGTAACAACAGTCCAAAAAACAGAATACAAGCACTTGCAAACACCAAAACAAAGTTTGGTTCTTTTAAGCTACACATTCGAGGAACTTTGACGACCTACAATCACAGATGTAGAACAAATCCATGCAAATCCCCTTCAAAATTCTTTATAGAACTAAAATTGATCTAAAAAATCATGGCTTGAGACAAGATTATTGAGTAGATATACATGCTATCCAGAAGCACGTCACCTATTATTGTGTCATCACGGCAGGACACGAGATTATTGAAGAACCAAATTTGATCTAAAAATCATGGCATGACACAAGATTATTGAGCACATAAACACACTATCCAGCAGCACGTCACCTATTATTGTTTCATCACGTAGTTACTTTTAACAAAGTAGACGCAGAATACAAAGGCAGGGACAAAGGTAGAGCGAGATATAGGAAACCAACAATAAATGACCAAGTAACCATCAAATGCCAGAAATGATTGCTATCAATAAATCCTAAACACAAACTGTAATCCGCAAATAAAGAAAAACTCACATGCATTTCCAAGCACATCCCCATATAAGAGGGAAAAAAAAAAAAACATAATGCATTCATGTCAACTAAATGTTTATATCTAAACAGCATTTCCACATTATGCACTAAAGCAGTACAAATCTGTTAGCAGAAGTCAGCAAGCCCAGGAAAATATAAACGAGAAAATCAATAGTTAAATCCTTTTGGTGCTTAGAAGGAATGCCCTAATCGTACATTGCAGGCAAGAAATCTCAAACGGGAAGCTTCAATGTGATTTCCCATGATGATAGGAGAGTCAAGATCTCAACAATGACTTCAAAAGGGAAAAGAAATGACTCGAAACAACTAATCCACACCATGTCTCAGCAAAAATTAAAGAGGAATCACATCTCAAACTTGATTCAAGTGTGAGATGCCATGAGACAAGTAAATAAAAAAATCAAGAAATAATGAAATCAAAAAAGCTTGTAGAGAAAGAAGATTGAAAAATAACCAGAAGACATCGTGAAATTGTGTTACAAGGACCAAATGCGTTTCCCACATTAATAATAACACAGTAAACATGAAATAGAGAATTCACAACAATGATGCCCCCACTTTGTTCAGCATCTCACCCTCAAGGTTATCACTCAACAACACTGATGATCTATAGAAATATAAGTTGTTGCCTTACAATTCAATGAAAATTGCATGATCACCACCATTGGCCAAAAATTATCAAATAAGTAAAACCTCACGATAACCCATAGAATAACCAGAAAGAAACTCATCCATGAAAGCTACTAATTGCATCACCATCTTCCCCAGTCAAATTCACACGAACAAACCCTTGGTCTCCCATCACATCATAAGGACCAAAATAAAGCCCAAAAAAGAAAAATGAGATAACGTTCTCTCCATTGGATCACGTATGACTAAAAAGTGAATTTGCAGGACAATGATCAGACACTTCACATCACATTTGTAATATAGTTACGCAACACTTTCCTAATCTTCTCGTCCAAAGGGGTAAGAAAAAGATCATCCCAATTCTCTATCATTCATCCAAAAATGGCCAAGATTCTATCATAGAATAGAAAACAATGTTACTGTGTATCATTTCGCAGAGAAGGAAAAACAACTTGTGGAATGTGATAATCAGTAATCATAATTGAACTGTTGCAAGAGCTGCTAACGCAACCACATCACTGAAAGAAGTTATAGCACGATGTACAAAAAACGATGTTACAATATATCATTTCACAGAAAAGGTAAAACAACACATGGAACGCAATAATCAAACATCATAATTGAACAAATTCTTGCAAGAGCTACTGAAGCAACCACGTCACTGAAAAAAGTTATAGCACAATGCATTCCCCATTGAGGATTCGCTTTGAACAAACTAATTGAGGAACATTCCACATTGAAGACTATGCAATTAGAATAAATAAACCTTCTCACTCGCAGATGGGTTTGCTCTTAATTTCATCAAGATTTATAATATCTCTCAAAGCACCAGTCAAAATTGTTAACTATTTCCACTTGCCAAAAATTGAGTAATCATGTCTCATCTGCATCCACCTCTTGGCATACATACATCCAGCTGCTAGAATATTCAACCTCACACATGTTTGGCATGATTAAATAAAGACAAAACACATCTAATAATCAAGTCAGCAAAAGACATGAGGAGGCAGAATGGCTGCCATTGCGTAAATGAAATTCAGAAGTTGGGCTCTCCTTCAATGAGCCAAATAGGAAATACCACTCACTACCATGGAAACATAAATACATACATACCAAATGAAATAAAAGCATGCAAAGGAACGCTTGAGCTTCAAACAAACAGATGCTTGCAAGGTCTGATAATAGGCAGACCCAACGTTAAACTTTGCATCATTGACAATCAGTTAGCTGAAGTGGCAACATATCTCAAATTCAGAAGAGTGAGACACCTTTGACAGGAATTTTCATTAACACCAGCACCCAGAAACATCAAACATTTTCGTAAGAAGCATCAGAATAAATGATTACTGAGTTCAACATAGAATTCACAGAAGGCACATGATAAACTTCCAGCAATTGGCGGGAAGGAAAATGTAAAAAGCAGCATTTTACGACACATAAATGCGTATATGCAGCATCGCAACTAATCTAATTTGAGATAACATTCAAAATGCAACTGAAACAAATCAATCAAAGTTACATAACTGGGTTTAAGCATCTAACCTAGCAAATAAGAAACGTCTCATCCACATTTCCACATTACCCAAGCACAATGAACAATGAGACACATGCTACTCATCCATCCAGACAAAAAATTAAGAGAATTCAGATATTCCCTGAATCTGGTTGTTTAGTGTTCTGAACAACCAGCCTCATTCTACTCATCCATCCAGACAAAAAATTAAGAGAACTCAGTCATTCCCTAAATGCCATTGCTTAGTATTCTCAACACATGGTCCAAGTACACCATATTGCACCAGCATTCACCATTTCATGGATCACTACTGGACCCAGCCTTTTGGCTCGAGATGTTCGATGAAAAAAAAAAAAAAGCATGCTGACGCCGCAGGGAAATTGCTACCTACCATTTGAAAGTAAACGACAAAGCGATGGGCAAGGTTAATGGAACAATCACAAGTCATACATCCAATCGAAACTCATAACCAAACATTTCAATCTCATAATAAAACCGCAAGTAGAAAAAAATATCTCAAAGGGGAGCTACTGATGAATGATCGAAATCATTTAAAAAAACTAACAATCATGCGTGCGAGATAGAGACAAATAACCCTATCATCGGAGGACTTAAATGTCACACTAACGCGCAACACTCCAAACACAAATTCTCATTTGTTTCAGAACACCAGTTTGACAAAAGAGTATTTATCAGTAAACCAATTACAAACAGATCCTAATTTCGGTCCAATGGCAAAATACAAGATAAAATTAACATATCTCGGTCTTAAACATGTCTACAGATTAACCACATAAATTTTGCCCTTGTCTTCGTCTCGATTGACAGGACGAGCGCAAAACACATGGAGCAACGAAAACCACGAAGCCAGATAATTGTTGGAAAAACAAACTGAAATGAATCATAAGCTTACAGTGGCCCCTCTCAGGAGCTCCTCAAAGGACCTGAAAAGAGATACTTATATAAAACAATCAAAAAATATAATAGAGAGAATTTGCACATACCTTGCTGTTGTCCTGTTCTCTTATCTCTGATCAAAGCAACCTCTAAAACACGCCCATGCTTTTCAAATACGGGACGGATCTGCAGCATAAGCAAATTCATTCAACTAAAAGAATTATTGATCAAGTGCACAAAAGAATCCCACCAATAGGGAAAAATAACACTTCTTAAAACTAACTTCTTTATGTTCACTTGAGAAGTAACAGATGAAAGGAAAACAACCTCAAGTTCAAATGAGTTTCTGCAGCAAATATGACTAGCTCAACAAGGAGAACTTACATCTTCTTCTGTGGCTGTGCGCGGAACAGACCCAACAAAAAGTTTCGCAAAGCTGCCTCCATCAAACCGATCTGAAACGTTAACTAAATCAATCCAGACAACCACAAAATATATAAAATAATAATGATACAAACCAGGTTTGTATGAACACCCAAACCAGGAAAAAAATATCCAGAAAAATGTACACAGCATTTCACCGAACCAACAGCATAGACATCGCAACACAACAACAGAACGAGCATATGACGTACCATCAATTTCCAGAAGCACAACATACTGATCATAACTTCTTAACTATTTCCTACAAATCAAATATGGAATGCAAAGTATCTCATGCACATAGATCCTTTCATTATTTAACACGGGCGATACAAATCCTTAGGTATTTTTATTTCATTTCAATTTATACACCATGTATAGGACAGAGGATTCAGCATCCTGTCCCAGTTAACCCATAATTTCAAAGAATCAAAATCAAAAACTTGAAAAGCATAAATAAAGTGCATCTAACAGAACATAAATCCCTTGAAGTTTTACCTGGCGGTGGGGCAGGCCCCCTTATATCATCAGAAAACGTGGAGTACCCACGTTTCTGCCCCAACAGAGGAGACATCGCATGAAACCCGCTGCCGTCCAAGACCCGGTCGTTGCTATTCATCGGGCGCGACCATCCTCCTCCCTCACCGCCTCCAGTTGTACCAGCGGGGGAGGGAGGGTACCGAGGAGGAGGAGGAAGAGGAGGAGGGCTGTCAAAAGAGCGACGATAATCACGTCCTCGATCTCGATCCCGATCTCGATCTCCACTGCCTCCTCCGCGATAATTATTAGGAGTATTATTATTACTACTATTATTAGGGCTGCGGCGATGGTGATGATAGTGGTGGTGGGCATCAGAATTGGAAGTGGAACGCGAAGACGACGGAGGCCCACCTCCACCTCTGGAATACTTGCTGCTGTTGAAATGGTGGTGCGGATCGGGACTGCTCCCGCCATACCGGTCTCCGCCTCCGCCTCTGTGCCTATTATCCATCCTAACAGTTATTATACCTAGTACGAAAATCAAAGGAAGAAAATTTGAAATTACAAACCCAAAAAGGGGAAAGGGGAAGATTTTAGATTTGTCGAAGAGTTGGAGACAAATGCGAATGATTTATAAATTTATAGGGTTGGATGGAAGTGACGATGCAAAGCTCGTACAGTAGGGCAAAGGTGGTGAGGAACGATGTCATTCGTACGATGTCGTTTCTCAGGAAGGTGAGACGTGAAACAATTTAGGCTACGTTTGGACAAGATATTTTTATTTGTAAATGGAAAAAATTATATTGAAATGTGTAAAAATTTTTGTAGGTATTTTTTGATAGAAAAAATATTTTAGAGGGAGGAAAATTTTTTTAAAATTATGTAAGAAGAATTTAAATGAAAAAATTTTAATTTTAAATTTTGAAATAAAAATATAGTTAAATTGTTTGTTTATATTTAAAAATTTTCTTATTTACAAATAAAAATGTGCTTTCCAAATAAGCCCTTAATTACATTCACGGCTATTTATACATTTACCATTAATGTGTGAAAAGTTACATCATCAGTGATTTCTAAATCCGTTCATCCATCATGAGTAACGGCTTAATCAACCATGATCTGAAGTGCATTTTCCAGATTTCCTCCATTTTGTCTCTCCATCAAATTCTCTTCTCAATTGAATATGTATCATATATGGCTGATTCTAACCAATTTTAACATGGAACAGAATGAGAAGCTAACAACAACATGAACACTTGATTCTTCATCCAAAAGCAAGCAACCCCTTTAGTAAATTCTGCTATTAGTTTTTTTTTTTTATTTGGTCAAATAGATTTCATTGCAATTCTGCTATTAGTTCTCCACACCAACCAAAAGAACAACTCTAAGCTATGTTTGGATTGTGTCTAATTTGTAAAAACTTAACTTAAAAAAAAAAAAGCAAATTTCTTTTTATTTTAAATTTTAAAATTCAAATTTTTCATCTTCAATTTTACTCACATAATTTTTTTTAAAAAATCATTTTATTTTCCTACAAAAATACTTTTCTACTAAAAAAATTCTCACCAAAATTTTTATACATTTTAATCCAAAAATTCTTAAATAAATCACCATCCAAACATAACCCCACATCCTGAAAACAAAAACAAACTCTACACATCTCAAAACCAACTCCATTCATGATGCGATGCGCTCCCAGTGGATGCTATTTCCATACTAATTCTTCCATTTCCAAAAGAAAATCGAATGATTTCTACTATACCACGAACTCAAAAGATATGTACCTTCAACAACATCAGAAATCAAACTAACTAATCATATTAAACAAACTCAAACAAGCAGTCCAAATCTCAACTAGAAGTGAGGAAAAAGTTTGTTTCAATCATCACAATCATCGCCATCATCGTCGTCATCAAAATCATCCTCCCAGTTCCAAGCCTTCAAACTCTTCCCCAACAAGAAAGAAACAAAAGCATCAACACAAGCGTACTCCACTTGATCATAACTCAACGAGAACGCATCCCAATGGCTCCTCCCAACCTCCGGATCCTTCCTCACACCCTCCATTCCCAGCACCCTCTCAGCCAAGGTCTGCATTGATATCACCCTACTATACCCTCTCCTCGCACTCGCCACATCAACCAGATCAATCAGTCCCGAAACGAACAAATTGTGCTTCGAACTCTGCAACAAGTAGTTGTCCCTCTTGTTAGACAGCCCCACGAATGTGATATTCGGGTCGGACAATAACCGACGGAGTGAGAGCGGCACACGGGGCGCGCGTGAGAGTTGGAAGATGAGGCAGCGGTGGCCGACGCAGAGTTGGAGAGTGGCGGGTGGGATTTGACGACGGCGTTCGTAAGAGGGTGTCCATTGGACTCCTACACCGACGAGGAGACGGCTTCTGCGAAGACGGTGGGTGTGGTAGCGGCGGGTTTGGAAGAGCCAGCCACGGACGACGGAAGGGGCGGAAGTGACGGTGGTGGAGATGCGGTGGGAGTGGCAAGTGACTTTGAGGTTTTGGCTTTTGCTGTATCGACGACTATACCCTCTTGCTTTGATCATGATGATGAAAATGGACGGATGGATAGATTGATGGGCTGGATCTGTGGTTGGTTTATTGATTTCCTGGGCGGCTACCGATGGCCCCGCCGATCAAAAGTCGGAGAGCATCGGAGCAGTGGCAGTGCCCGAGAAATGTACTGCGGTGCTACCCCAACAACTGTCAGTGGCTACTAATAGTAGCAGTACGTGCTCTGCAATTTGAGAGGTGCAGTGGAGGTGGAGTTGCGAGTTTGTTGCGTGAGCCAAAAGAAAGGATCTGATCCATTGGTTCATGGTTCATCTGTATACGTGGACGGTGAAAATTTCCTTTGAGTTGCGATCCCTTTTTTTGGCTCTCAAATTTTCCCACCTAAATTTATCACACATAATTTTCAAAAAATTTTCCTCTTATTTTTTCATTCAAAATATCTTTTTTATAAAAAAATACTCATCAAAATTTTTACACATTCTAATATAATTTTTCTCAAATAAATCACAATCCAAACGAAACATTAATTACTTCGTTGATTTTCTAACTAAACCTTTAGGCTAGTTTTTATTTTTATTTACAAAAATTTAACTTTTTTTAATTACAAAAATAAAATATTCAAACAACCTTTTATTTCAAATTTTAATTTTTTTTAAAAAAATTTTGTCACATTATTTCAAAAAAAAATCTTTATAATTTACTTTTTCATATTACTTTTTCTTATAAAAAATTATTATTAAAATTTTTACAGATTCAAATACAAAATTTTCAATTACAACACAAAATCCAAATGAAGCCTTAGTCTTTCAGCAAATGATTAAATGAGTAGTAAATTTTTTTTTAGATCAATTTTTTTATTGATGATGA
This sequence comes from Gynochthodes officinalis, assembly GCA_020080225.1. Classification (NCBI taxonomy): domain Eukaryota; kingdom Viridiplantae; phylum Streptophyta; class Magnoliopsida; order Gentianales; family Rubiaceae; genus Gynochthodes; species Gynochthodes officinalis. Next base: position 482,663 of record CM034619.1, on the reverse strand, counting down.
ATTTATTATGGAATTTGATGCAAATATGGTATTAAATACAATAAATATTTAAAGGTGATAATGCTCTCTATATAATTAAGAGCATAGTAATGAAAAAAATTATTGTTAATTTCTCAACAATTATAGTTATATTTTTGTGACGAATGTCATTAAATAGTTTTGATTGTTTATTAAGGTTGTGTTTTTATTATTTTTAATATATTTTTTATTTCACAAATATCATAAATAAATATTACTTTTCCGTCTCAAAAAAGAATTTACTTTCAAAAATTTTGTTTATCTACTCTTGATGCGAAATTCTTATATTACCTTTATTACTAATTATCCGTAAAACCAAATTAAAAAATATAAATATAAATATAAAATTATACATGTAATTATACATTTGGTGTGTTGTATTTTGTAATTTACAAAAATTGTATCAAATTAAAAGTGAACTTTTTTTGAACAGAGGAAATATAAATGATTTGAAATAAATAAAATAGTTATAAAATTCAATCATATATTTTTAAAAAAATATGTAATTTTAAAACAATTAATTTTAATGAAAAACTAAACACACTGCTCGCGTGTTAATTGGTTGAGTTTAATAAGTACTAAGCTTAAGTAATTAAAGATTTGCGAGAATCACACTTTTAGTTCCCAATATTTGATCTAATATCATTTTTAGTTCCCAATGTTTTAAATTTGACACGTTTAGTCCTCAAACTTTTCATATTTTGATGAATTTGGTAAAATTGATGGTTATTAAAGTAGGGAATGACAAAAATTGTAGCAAAACTTGCTAATTTTTTTTTTAATTTATAAATTTTGAAAATTACATTCTTTTTAGTCATCATTTTTATCAAAAAATTTTATTTCACAAATTTAACTAGTTCTTTTTATTTTTTGTTCAAAAGCAATATCTTTTAATGTTTAAATATTAAATGTTTGTGAGATAAAATAATTAAAGAATTAGGGTTTTGAATGAAAAGTAAAAGAAAAATAAGGTAATTTTCAAAATTTGTAAATTAAAAAATTTTACAGCAAATTTTGTCATTTCCTACTTTAATAACCATTAATTGTACTAAGTTCGTCAAAATATGAAAATTTGAAAACTAAATATGTCAGATTTAAAATATTTGGATTAAAAGTGTGATTCTCCTTAAAGATTTTTGCAACTAATGGGAAAGTTATGTATACACGGACAAATGTTTTAGTTATAACTAACCAAAGTTAGCCACCTACAATAATGTTCTTCGCGTGTAATTGTACGAATACTGTTATTGTTAAAAAAATATAATTATAATTTAAGATTTTAAAGTTATAATTTATTATTTTTATATTAATTTTAAATAATATAAGTAATAATAAATTGTTTTATATAATTTATAATAGAAGACAAAATACATAAAAACCCATAAAGATAAAATTTTATTATGATGATTTAAACTATTTCGTTGATGCCTTAATAATGGTAATAACTGTTAATAGAAAAAAATATTAAAAAATTAAAATAATATAAGACTAAAATTAAGAAATGAGTGGGTCATGTATGTCAGTAATGGTGGCTTAGAGGGTAAAAGTTTTGTGAAATATTTGGTAAATGATATCATTAAATAATAATTAGAAATTTTTTAGTAATAAATGTTATGTTTTGATTTAAGTTTTAGAAAAAAATTGATAAGAAAAGTATAATAAGACAAATTATTTTATTATCAAAATTTGAAAACAAGTCATAAAAGTTATAACTAAATTAAAAAAAAAAAGAAATTATATAATCATAATCCAATTCTAACATTATACAAAATAAGATAATATTGAAAAGAAAAAAAAATATAAGAAATAACAATAGTATCATTAAAGTTACAGTTATAGACAAATGTCAACATTATGAATTATTAAATTATACACCGAGACATAATTATATTTATTATAAATATGTGATATTATTTATTATATATCTATATAGGTGCCGTATATTAGGAGTTTTTGTTATAATATCAAATTATCAAATAATTATCATCGAGCAATTACGATAATCTTAAAATCTATTCATAACATCTAATTTGCAAGTAAACGAACCCAACATAGAGTCTTAAAACCGTTGTTAGTGGCTAATTTGGTTTTAGAAAATATGATTATATCATTAATCTAATGACGTAAGGTAGGCCCAAAAAAAGAGATATTTTAATAATATTTTTTAAAAAATATTATTTTATTTAAATCCAAATTTAAATTAAGAGATTTGGCTATAATCAAATTTTAGTAAAAATAATCACAAGTTAAAAAAGAAAAAAACACAATCTTCGATGTGGTATTTAGATAGACTTACCCCAATATCCAAGCCGCAGGAGGTGTCTAACCACCCAGTAATTGAGGATGGAACGGGAATGGGACTCCTAAACTTCGTGGAATTTGTGTCACGGTCAGATACTCTTATCTAACTATCCAGAATCTTTTCCTTTCCCAATTTCATTTTTTTTTTTAATCCGTCATCTCAAACTGCCACCTTTCATCATCTTTCTTTCTATATATTATTACCAACCTTGGACGCATTGTTGCAGTTATATTTTATGCTACTACCCATTATTTCATTCGAGTTTATCTGAATAGAATATTTAGAAATTTGATCGAAGGACTGTCAGAAACCAAGAACAAGTTAAAAAAAAAAATCTTGATTGATTTCGTTGAGCAATGGCAGAGGCCAAACATGAGGATTTGCCCGTGCCAATCTACACCACACTTGAGCCAGTCTATGGAGGTGGATCCCAGCTCGAAGAAGCTGAGCTCCGTTTCAATAATTTGAAGTCTAAATTTTTCGAATTCTTTGGCCACCACCCAGATGTTTATGCTCGATCCCCAGGTTAAAAAAGGATTAGAGATTGTTTATTTTTTGCTAATTTCGTGTAATTGCATACTTTAAATTATAAAGGGTAGTTGCTGAAAGTTGTTGTTATGGTTGTAGGAAGAGTGAATTTGATTGGGGAGCACATTGACTATGAGGGCTACTCTGTTTTACCAATGGCTATTCGGCAAGATACTATTGTGGGAATCAGGATTAATAATTCGGAGAAGATTGTCAGGATTGCTAATGTTAATGATAAATATTCCATGTGTACTTATCCTGCTGACCCCGATCAGGTACTTTCCCTTTGCTGCTTCTGTAAGTTAATACATGTTAATGGAGTACTGGGCCTAATGCAATTCAAAGTTTCTGCCTTTTGTGGTGGGAGTAAAGTTCTGTTCTTTATGATGTTGCTTGAAGTTTTTACCCATAAATTTGAGTTTGAGCGACATGCTGATAATAAAATATGGTAAAAAGCTGAAATCTTGATCTGATTAAGATTATATTAATGAATTAATTGCAAAAGATACGAATTTGACATTTTAGTTATTGGAAGTTAAGTTAGGAGGTACTTACCTCAGTCGCATTCTTCATAGAACTGATTTCACACACTAGCTGCGACTTAGGATGCTTTTGTTGTAAATGTATGGTGGCTGCGGATTACTGTATACTTTTTGCATGGTTTCTAATTTTCATGTAAAAATGCTGGTATTAACTCATTTGGGTTGCAGGAAGTTGATTTGAAGAATCACAGATGGGGTCATTATTTCATTTGTGGGTAAGAACTTTTGGTCGTTCTGCTTTTCATGTTAAGATATAGGACATTGATCAAGTTGATATCAAACTAGTGTAGGGCAGATATTGGTAGTATAAACTATGGTCCGAAAAGATTGTTTGGTTTTGAATCTTGAACTATTTTAGTTAAATTCACTACTCTGATTCCCACATGAAAATTGTAAAGCTGATTATATGAACTTTGCAGGTACAAAGGTTACCACGAATATGCCAGATTGAAGGGAATAAACGTTGGTGAACCAGTTGGATTTGATGTCGTAATTGATGGAACTGTACCAACTGGTATGGCGCTCCTTATTTTTTATGGTCTTTTCAGATTGAAGTAGTTAAAATACTTCTAGTCAAATACTATACAATTATTTGCTTGTTGGTTTTGATTGAGATATATAATTTATTTCTGTTGCTGTAGGTTCTGGATTGTCAAGCTCTGCAGCATTTGTGTGCTCTGCTACTATTGCAGTCATGGCTGCATTTGGGGCAAACTTTCCCAAGGTATTCTTACCATTAGTTCCAAGCTGCAGAGAAAAGGAACTTGCATTTGTGATGAAAAACTACTGTACTGTGATTCCTCTTGTGAATCAACAGCGGTTTAAAAATTCAATCTTTTTTAGTAGTGTTAAATGTGTTCACCAAGTCTGATCCTTTTTGCCAATTGAGTTTTTGCTATTGGAGATCAGTATATAAAGCTTGAAATAAGGAGGAAGAAGAAGAAATAAGCCAGGGGTTTCATGAGTCACAGATGGATACCCTGGTTGGATGTTCCTAATCTTCTTGATATCATGTATAATCAATACTCAAATATTCTGCTTGTCATATGAATCCATTTTCGAATAGATATTTCATACCATGATTTTGAAGTGGTTCTTTGTAGTCTTTATGTGGAAGCTGCATTTTTTGAAGTTAGAATCCCGCATGATTTACTTTCAGTAGTCATGGTGAATGATAATGATTTCAAGTACTGTAGTTATGATTCTGTATTCAACTTTTGTGTTACTCATTTTAATGTTAGGAGGGATCTTTTTATAATGTATCCGCTTTTTGGCTTATTGTGCAGAAAGAGCTTGCTCAGCTTACATGTGAATGTGAGAGACATATTGGCACGCAATCTGGTGGAATGGACCAGGTAATAATTTTTTGGTCTCAATTTTTAGTTAATCCTTGGGGTGAGTGCTCCTCATTTACATTTGTGAGACTTCTGCTAAAGCATACTGTATGCAAATACTTGTCATATTGGTAGCTTTTATGGATACTGAGTTTACAGGTGCAAAATATAGTCAATAGTTCAGTCAGTGTCTAGGACTTCTACTTTTTAGTTCCAGAGAGAATACTTGTTCTAAAATTATGGGGAAACTTAACATAGGATATGGGTAATGCCTCTTTCTTAGCTCAAAAATGTTTTACGTTGAACTGTTTCTAAGTACCTGGTTTCTGCTGCCCAGTTGGAAGACACATGAATTCCAATGCTTGTATTCAGTCTTGACTATCTCTTATGAGTTTCCACAGATGTTTGCTATAGAACATCGACTATTTATGCATTTCCTTCTGGTCTTTGGGCTTTTTGTTCTTTCTCTCAGAAAATGAAGAATAAGCAATTGATATTGTACAAAACTAGCCTAGTGTTTGAAAATGCTTCTAATGACGTTCAAAATTACTCAAAGTTGGACATTCTTTCTTAGAGTTTTAACATAAGTTAATGATGGAAAAAAAAATATAGAATGTGAGCAAGATATTGAAGAGAGGATATGAATATTCTTAGAGTCATTCACACACCCTTCCTACAGACGAGAAACTGGAACAGAAAAGATTATATCAAGATGAGGGATTGTTAACGTTATTACTCCTCGATTATGTTAATTGTACACATGTTCCATGCTTCATACCACAGGCTATATCTGTTATGGCTAAAACTGGCTTTGCTGAGCTGATTGATTTCAACCCTATTCGTGCAACGGATGTACAACTCCCTCCTGGTGGAACTTTTGTGATAGGCCATTCATTGGCTGAATCCCAGAAAGCTGTAACTGCTGCAACTAATTACAATAATCGGGTTGTTGAATGTCGACTAGCTGCTGTAAGTCATGCCGCATCATCTATTTTTGAGCAGCACTAGACATTTAATTAATGGAAAATTATTTGTAACCTGATGTCTTTATGTTGTGTTGGTTTAAACTTACTTAGTCATACTGCCTTTCTTTGAAACAAACCTGATTTATTTTGATTCGTGAATAAACTGAGAATAAACTGGGTAGTGATGCAATTTTCTGTTTGGCTCCACACATGCTTATAACTTTTTTCTTTTGCAGATTGTACTTGGAATAAAGCTGGGGATGAAACCTGAGGATGCAATATCTAATGTGAAGACTCTCTCAGACGTTGAAGGAAAGTGTGTTGCATTTGCTGGTAATCATGGCTCTTCTGATCCTGTCATTGCTGTCAAGGTATGTTTATTTAAGGATGAGAAATCTCTGTTATCTATCTATCTATCTAATATGCATGTTTTTCAATACTTTCCATGCCTTATTTGGATCGAGTGTCTGCTTGTGATTTTTATACTTGTTTCCGTCAGTTCAGATTCTTATCATCTATGGTTTTGCCACAGGAACTCTTGAAAGAGGAACCATATAGCGCTGAAGATATTGAGAATATCACAGAGAAAAAATTGGGAGTTATCTTTGCCAGCTCTCCCACTTCATTGGATGTACTGGGAGTTGCCAAGCACTACAAGTTACACCAGGTACTACACTACTCATACGCGTTTGATATCGCATTTCACTTTTCTCTTATATTTAGAAGAATCTGTGTAGGTAATTGTTGGTGAATTTGGTATGCAGCCTCTAAACTATAGTTATAATGATATTAAGTTAATCTCACAATAGTAATGGGCCATTGAACAGATATTGATTTTTAATGCACCACCTAAGTCTCTTCACGGTTGATATTTCTACCTTGTTGAGAATACTGTTGCCTAATTAAATTATCAACAGAAAAAACAAAATGAGAAAAGAGATCCTGATAAGACCAGCATTCTAGTGACAAAAAGGAGTCCTATTTCCAATATATGTTCTCCCCTCCATTTTTGAAACTTATGTGCTTCTGGTTCCCTATTTATATATTTTGGAGGCTTATTATGGGTTTACCATGGCACATTTGAGCATTGTGGTGTCATATTCTTTAGCTTAATTTTGTTCTGGTTACAAGTAATTGTTTTATTTGAAGGGATGAATCCTACTAATGCATTCTGAAATCATGTTACAGAGAGCTGCTCATGTTTACTCCGAAGCTAAGCGGGTGTATGCTTTCAAAGATACTGTATCATCTAATTTTAGGCAAGTTGGGCAAAATAGTACTTCATCTGTGGTATCTTTCCCTTGTTGCTATCTCTCATGCATGATAAACCTTCTTAAGGATGTTCCTTGCGTGAGGTTGAGTACATGGCTTTGAAGCTTGGAAGCATGATTTATTGATATTTACATAATGAACAGGAAGGAAAATATGACATTTTTCCCTCTGCTTCCTCTTCTTTACTGTGACATGTCCCAGCAAATTGGTTTGTTTTTCTCAGATGCATCTATGCACCTGAGCTAAAATATTCTTGAAATCGTCTGAAAATGCTTGCAACTTGGTTGTACCGGTTAATGCAAATATAATTGACATAACCTGAATTCTGAAAACTGATTTGTCACCGAAATCAAAAAATAAAAAGGAAGCACTTCTACTTATCCCAGAGATTGAAGTTGAAAACTGTCCCATTGTAAACTTTAGTACTTTGAAATTTTACTTTTTAACAAGGAATATTTTTGCAGTGATGAAGACATGTTGAAGAAGCTTGGAGACCTCATGAACGAGAGTCACTACAGCTGTAGTGTTCTATATGAGTGCAGGTAGAAATCTTAATGTTGTTGAACTGTGCTTGGATGATAAAGCATAGATGAACAATAATACTATACCCCTTGTATCTGTGTCTTTAATTTTTTTTCGAAATTTAAACTTTCTTTTTAATTATTGTTACATCTACATAGTGCATTAAGAAACTCTGATTGCTGACTTCTCTTGTAGCTGTCCGGAGTTGGAAGAACTTGTAAAGGTTTGCCGGGATAACGGTGCTCTTGGGGCTAGACTGACTGGAGCTGGTTGGGGTGGTTGTGCAGTTGCTCTAGTGAAGGAGAGTCTTGTTCCCCAGTTCATCCTCAATTTGAAGGTTAGCCTGCCGGTCATCATTTGTTACTAGCAAATAGCTAATGTTAAAACTTTTTCTATACTGATTATGCTGGTGGGGGATGTGTCTTTTGTTTCTGTTCAGGAGCAATTTTATCAATCCAGAATCGACAAAGGCAAAATCAAAAAGAACGATCTTGGACTGTACATTTTTGCCTCCAAGCCATCAAGCGGTGCAGCCATTTTCAAATTTTAACTTTTGCTAAGTAATGAACTCATGCAAAAGCTTCATTTTAGGAGGGTGGAAAACACTATATTGTTGCTTTGCCTAAATCCAAACCACGCAAAGCGTTGGTTGGTTCCACAAACCTGTTGATATTACAAAATTTTAGTTAAGTTTGGTCTTTCTTCGATGAGTTCCTCATGTCATGTCTCCTTCATTGCTTTGGGCTGGAATTGATGCTATTATTGTTTGTGACATACATGATGCTGTTACTGATCTTTATGAAATGAGGGTCCTTTATTGAATGAGTAGGGCAAACGTGGGACAGATGGAGGCGTTGTGCATCTAAAGCTGCCCTACAAACTGAGATTTTTCAACTGATCTTAGAATGCAATGGTATCCAAGTCCATGTGACTTTGCATTCTAACCAGATAGCTGCTATCTTCTGTTTGATGTCATTAACCACAATATGAGCATTATTGGACAGATGTTCAAGGTTTTTCTCTCTTGTGAAGGGAAAATCTTTTAAGATAAGATTAGGATTTCATTGCAACAGAGCATTGACACGTTGAAAATCCATTCTTCACACTCAAATGAAGTTCCATCCTCCACGCTTAAGATGATGGTGGGAAAAAATTACGTGCCGGAGAGCTTTCTCCCTTTTTATGTCCGACTCTCTTTTCTTCTGTGCGATTCTTTGGTTGTTTTTGAGCCCTCGCTGCCTAACCCCAAAATAAATTACCAGTTTGTTTAGAATAACTAATATTGATTGATTGTTAAAGAACCATCAAAATTCAAATCCTTTTGAAAAATAAATCATTGTCAGATTCAGATACGAGCAATCCCATCCCACTGGTTTGGGATTTGCAGAAAGGCCTCAGCTCATTAAACCTGGAAAAATTATTGAACAATCCGACCCAATATAGTTCCCTACCTATAAAGCATTGCATGCTCTTCATTAATTTTCATTGAAATTGAAATTGAAATTTTGTACTATATTGGTGTATCTTGGATGTGCATGACATGACATCAAAAGATATGTAAAGTAAAAAATCTATATGAAAAAAAGAGTGACAATATATACAATGTTATTCAATGACTCACACACAATTAGATTAGATTAAATTTCAATAAGGCATATGCATGAAATGTGAATATGTATTTCCAAACTTACTAATAAAACTAACTATAAAACAAAAAGGTTATTATATCCAACATAAATTCAACATAAGATAAAAGGAAAACAATGAAAATTGATCATTCGGGGAAGGGAAAAAAAATGAGTGCATGGACTAGGATAAATTAAGAAATAATAAATACAATGAAAATATTGGTGAATAATTTGTGGAGTTGAATAATAAATTGGCTTCGAAGTAACTTGAAATAAAATGCAGACGATCTAGGATCCCAATATAATCCAATCTCGTCTCCCATCTTCAAACCACGATATTTAAACAAATCCCAGCACACCAAAGCATAGCTTTCATTGAGTGACATCCTTTTTTGAACCAGATTGGAGGACATCTCGAAATATGCAGTTTTATTGCAATGGCTGATATATAAGTTTTGGTCAGTGACATCCCACAAGTCAGCACCCACCCCATGCCCCCAGACCACAACATTAGCCATGTTGGTTGCCCAGAAACGAAACATGTGCTCAAAATTGTTCTCAAACGAGATAAAAAATTCTACCATTGACAACTTCTTGATGGGTTAGAGTTTTTTGGGCCTGTGAATTTCCTCTTCTGCTTTTGAAGGGATAAATTTAAATTTGTGGTGAATGTTTTCTTCATCATCATGATGAATCCTTGTTTTTTTTTCTTGGGGTGGGGCAGCAGGGGACAGTGTGAACCAAAAAGGATCAATGCTTGGGGGTTTATAAGTGCAACTTTGTACAGAAAAATGGAAAGTTTGAATCAAGAATTTTGTATAAGTTCATTGTTCGGAAAGTACTTTAATTGATGATATTATTTGATTATCTTGAACACGCAAATATCCAGCAAATTACCCCATATAAGCCTGTTTCTGCATTGCCAATTCTTATCTCATTGGATATGCAAATAACAATGTTTCTTTTTTCTTTTTTTTTTTTTGCTTCTTTTCCTTATCCTATATAACATTATCAATATAGTACACTGCATCATTATCCCAACTCTATTCATTTAATATCTATTTCGTGACATTGATAAAACAAGTGTCATTATTTTAAAATAAAAATTTAATGAAATGGTAATTTTTCTTTAATTTAATTGCTAAAGAAAAACTAAAATAGCTTCTAAAAAAAACTACATATAATGGAAGGTGGTAATTTAGTAGGAGTGAGTGACAAATGGCATTATCGCATTACATATTATTATTATTATTGCCTAAATTAAAACATTATTACTTTGTATAATGATCAAAATCATATGTAGAGCCACGTCATGCAATGTATATATATGGCCTAAACACCAATTAATTTAATTTAATTATCTCATACTTAATAGGAATGCTTCCCTTTATAAAGCATCTTTAATAATGATAAAACTTTCCATTTGCAAAATCATCTTTATATATAAGTTATTGGAATTATAGTATTATTATTACTTATATTATTAGTGTTAAATCTAATTACATGGAGGACCAAGCAAACTGTTTTCACACCTGGCAAAATTATTTTAAAATCAAATAATTATATATATAAAAGACATTTAATATTTTTCTTGTCCTGAGCTAGTGACTAACTATGTCATGTGTTGGAGTTTTCATATTAGGCCAAAATAAATAACTACTAAACACCTTAGGCAAATTTTTGGGGTGCAATAAAATTTTGTAACCGCTTTTTCTACATAATAGTTTAAATTATCTTAAAAATTGAATTTCTTTTTCAATAGAATTTGATTTGAATTTCATAATTTTTCTTATAATTTCAACATCATTTTTCTATGAATTATTACAAATTTCAAAGTAAATGTCATACAATCAACTTTCAGTTCTATGACAATTTCAATTCTAATGCATAACCAAAACGCTGGAAATGATGTCAAACGGTGGCCTTTCGGAGTAGCTTGAATTGGAACAAAGTGGCCCTGTGATCCCAAAAGAGGCCAATTTCATCATCAATGCTCAATCCTCGATCCCTGAACAAATCCATGCATGACAAGCTGAAATCATCGTTAGGCAACATCTCGAAATGAATCCCACTGTTACAGTAAGTCTTGTGATTGTTTTGATCGGTGACATCCCACAAAACCACCGACACCTTGTGGCCCAGCACGACGCAGTTGGCCATGCTCATTGCCCAATAGCGAAAGATGTGATCAAAGGTGTTGGCAAATGTTACCAAAAACCTACCAGTCACCACCTCGTATTGGGTTAGCGTTTTCCTGATCTTCCATGGGTTATGGAAATCCAGGGTTGGCGGAGGGTACACGTCTTTGATTTCTACCAGCACTCGGGTGGGTTGGAATGGAATTCCCTGGGCCTTGCATGCTTCCTCTTCTGCTTTTGATGGGATGAAGTTGTGGTAAAACGTTTTCTTCATCGCTGGTTATTGATAAAATCACACTGCACTTTGCCAAAAAAAAGAGAGAAAATATATCCACAAGGGTTAAATATAGCCAAAAGCACTACATTACACTACCTTCTCCGGCATGATTGATGGGATTGATTCAGAATGTGAAATATTTGTGTGAAAAAAACATCAGTCCTTAGTGGGATTTATAGATGCAACACTTGCAGCAAGAATGGAAAGGTTTGAATGCTTTTTATGCAACAGCTGATTAATTGGTAATATTGATAATGCTTGCCAAAGAGGCATTCCTTCCAAGTTCTCGAAATCATATTATGTAAATCTGCCGAACACGCAATATCCAGCAGCAATTTACCAAAAAGGCTTCCGTTTTCTTCTGCATTGCCATTTAAATCTTGTTCGACGTGGAAATTTTGTAGTCAATGCCATTCAACTTCAACTCTTACCAAAGTTAATTGAACAAATGTTGACATTATTTAAACTCTTGGACATGTCCCGTATTATTGATTGTAACTTATTGAGATTTGTCCCATCTGTTTAATTCTTCAGTTACAATGCTTTTGAGATGATTCTTTGAAAAAATATTTCATTGTAATATCATTACTATAATTTTTTAAAGAAAATAATTCATCACACAAGAAAAACCAATGTAGAAACGAAATTCAGACACATGTATAGCTGACCATGACAAATGTCTATAATTGAATCGCGTGGCATGTTAAAGAGAAAAACCACGATTGCTTGTGAAAAATTAAAAAGAAAAATAATTTATTTCTTGTCCTAAGTTATGTTGGAAGGATATAGGAGTATTTATTTTTGGCCATAGAACTATGGCACGTGTTGGATTTTTTGTTCGGATATTAAAGAGATTAAAAACATAATGGATTTTCCAATAAAACAGCAAGAGTGTAGATTTTTTTTTCTTTTTCTTATAGTTTCTATGTAACTTAAAAATATTTCCTTGTTCAACAAAAAGATAAAGCCCACAAGTCTTCCAAATATTAGACCGGAATATTCTCTTCACGTGGCATATTACATAATAAAAAAAAGCTACTTTATTTATATACTTGTTTTGTGGGCAGAACATAGTTTTAATCATATGTGGACATTGAAACTGCCTTTGGGGAAAAGTGTCGGTGGAAATTTGGGCAGCATCAGCACTAGTTTAGCAAAATGTTCGATCATGAATGAACCTACAAGTGAGTTATCATCAATGTCTTGTTCAAATTCACTACAAATAAATTGCTGATTGACACTGAGTGCGCATGTTAATCTTTTGTGTAATAACTTAATCTAGATTCTTCTTATATATAGTGAACTAATCAAATTCAAAAAATAGAATCTCGATGCTTATTGTCCATAAGAAGCTTGTTAACAGGTTGTGTTTGTCTCTGTTGGGGTAACTGGGAAGCTAAAAGAGACACAAATAATTCATCTCATAACTTTTCACTACAACAAACTGCATCTATCAGTCTAGTATCAGTACATTTACGGACAGGATATGTCAGTTGGGATTGTAGTTTCTTGGTTGCTCCCACCTTCCACAGTCCCCCAGAACCCAGAAGGTCACGGCCCTCGTGCACTAACCCATAGCTGTCGCTCTCCTTCACTCTCTCTCTATATAATTCAAAGAGAGAAGAAAAATTAACACTTTATTTTACTGCAACATAATTCCCGCTTCGGTTTGCGCTCCATATATACTGTCGTTTGCTGCTCTTTGTCGTCATTGGATCTGGGCTTTCTTTACTTTTTCTTGAAGGTACTTGACCTATTGCCATTTGCCATATTTTCCTTCAAAGATTAGATGTTTTTGGCTTTTGTTTATGGTGATTAACTTGGGTCTTTCGTATGTGTGTTGTTCCTTCCTTGTGCCACAGTTGTTTGTCATAAAGCTTGAATCTTTAGCCTTTTTAGCTACTCTGTAATGTTTATTTGCTTCCTGTTTCAATGGAAGTTTTGTGGTTTTATATGAATGTGCTGTTAGCATTCATTTGCCAATCCCTTTAATATTGCAATTGCTGCTCGCGAGTTAATTGTTTTTTCTTGTAATGTATATAGGGGGCTTACACTGAGCTGATTGTTTTCAGTGGTGGAGGTGTTAATTAAAATATTAGCACACAGTCATCTTGATAGCAGGAGAGTTGAAGTTGTATCTTGCAAGGAGTTAATGAGCAAATGCGCGGCAATTGTCAGAAGAAAGAGTTTTGATCTTTCTATGCCTCGTTGTTTACTGTACTGACATAAAGAGAAAAGAATGGTTGGAAGTAAGAGTTAACTTTTGGAGTGTCGAGTGTCCAAAGGGAGTAGCTTTATGACGGCATTCTCCATGGATCACAGTCTTCTAATGGATGGAGACTTTGCAGATGATATTGAGAGCTGTAGGACTGCGAACGAAGATGAAAGTCCTCTCCTCACTGCAAGTGCTATAATAGAAAATTCATTTCCGGGAAAAGTTTCTAGTGGATTAGTAAGTCTTGATATGTCAGTTAAGCGAGAAACAGGGGAAAATTTCTGCAGCAATCTTCTATATGGAAATGAGATTTGCCGGCCCGAGAATGTGCAAGTTGTGATAGAGACGGACAACAAGTTGGCGGGAGTGGTAGATGCAAACCTTGAGAAGAAAACAGAGAAGGAGAAGCGCAAGTCACTGAGCGCTAAGAAGCCTCCAAAACCGCCTCGGCCTCCCCGAGGACTGTTAGTGGATGCTGCTGATCAAAAGCTGATTAAAGAGTTGGCTGAACTTGCAGTGTTGAAACGTGCGAGGATTGAGAGGATGAAGTCATTAAAGAAAATGAAAGCTACAAAAGCACCATCATCTCCATCATCATCCAGTGGCAGCTTGTTTGCCATGATCTGTACTGTCCTCTTTTGTGTTGTTATTATTTGTCAAGGCAAGCTTCCTAACTACATAAAGTTCTGATATCTTGTTGAGCAATGACCAAGATGATTTAAAATCATGTCTGTACAAGTTTCGATGTTTCTACAGTGGACATGACTCTGCAAGTTTTAATCCTTCAGTGTGATATTTTAGTACTTATTTAACTTATAATGAATCATCGACCGCCGACCCCAACTAGTTTGGGATAAAGGAGATGATGATGATGATTTAACTTATAATGAACCAACCAGTCCTTGATAGCAGGCCATGGTTTTTTGGTTACATCTGAGTGCCGTGGTTCGTTATCTTTTTCTCCTTCATATTGGTCTTCACATTCAAAATTGCTTTACACATAGATGCCTAAATTTGTCTTGAGATAGTTGTCCGCTCATTAAATAGTCAATTGTTTATTCCTTTTGATATTCTTCTCTTCCTGGACTGCTTTGCTGTCAGTCAAGTGTTAGTCAACTTGGGGTGGTAAGGCATAACTAAAAAGTCTTGAGCAGTATGTAGCAGCTACTTTGGTATTTGTTAGAGTTTAATTTCTTTCTACCGCAAATGATGACTTATTTACTCTCTTGGCACACTCATGCACTGTGCTCTCAATAGTATGATCATGCCAAAGAAATAATGGTTTGGAACTTGACAGGTTTAGGGTAGCATTTATGCTCAATTTGTGCTTTGTGTTGGCAGGGATGTCCTCTAGAAATAATACAGCTGTGAGCTTTTCTAGTTCCCTGGTCTCAGCTGGAGCAACGGATAGCAGCTTCATTGCGGTCAAGAACCAATTGAATCTTTCGGCTAGAGCTAGAAGTTCATCTCATTCCTTACCTCCCGAGTATGTCATTTCTGACTATTGAATCGTGTGAAAATGTAGATTTACTTTATTAAAGTAGTTTACTTTCCGTTTTGATGCAGTTTGCTGAAAAATGTTTCTGGTTCGGATGCTGGAATTTCGGAGAAAGAGCTAATGGTTGAAGTGGACTGAAACTGAGAATTGGAGAGTTTGCACACAAGTGCACGAAAACAGAATGGCCAAGGCTGATGCATGTTGTGGAGATCGATCACTGGACGTCTGTACCAAATCTGCTCAAAAAGGTTACTGTATATTACGGGAAATCTCAAAAATCATCTACTTCATTAGGCTACTCTAAGCTTTAGGTGGATTTCTTGGGCTTCTTTCTACAACATTTCTATGATCAGATTTCTCATCACTGTTGAAAGTTTCTGGTTTATGAACTTGTGTTTTATTAGTGTATTTCACCAATGAGCAAAAATTAGTTACTTTTTACTCGTTTGTGGTGTTAATATACCCCCACTGCTGCCTCATTCCTTCTCGTATACAGGAGCCTGTCCCTTTTCATTAAACAGAAAATGTACAGCTAGCTTATGTTTTTGTTTTGCGGCGGTGCTTCATTAAATTCGTGGAGTGTAGCACGTGTTGAATAAAGGAATCAATTTTAAGGTGAGTTTTGAGAGTTTATTTGAGCTAGATGCATGCGCACCAACTTTTTTCAATCTCTGGATCAGCAGCAATGGCTACATGACCTTTTTTGTTTCCTTTTACTAAGCTCCCGCTCCAATCGCAAGTCAGAACTGGATTTCACATGGGTTCAGAATCTTCAGATTCGCATTGTGATAGAGTGTATAATTGCATATTTATTGGGTCAATTTCCTTGTATTTTAGTTGATTAAAAAGCTTGTTATTAAGTATATTAATTATTTTTATGATTAATGGTTAGGGTGAAGCATTTTTAGGAAAAAAATGAATAAATAAAGAGAGTATTTAGATAGTTGGAATTTTTATGCTACAAGTGTTTTAAATCTTTCAAGATTTTATATTATTTTCTTATATTAAGATAGGAGTCCACTTTTATTTTTTATTCTTCTCAAAGAATGCAGCCACACAAGTGCGGCCATACAAAGACACAAGTAGCAAATAAAGAAAAAAGGAAACAAGACAAAGGCTGCAAATCAAGACAAAGCAAATTAAGAAATAAAGATGAAAGCCGGACGATAATTGGAGAAAAAAGGAAAATAAAAAGAGCCCAGCACAAATTCATGCACGGTCAAAAGAAACACAAAGAAACTTAAAAACAAGCGGCCCACGTCTTATTTTCCTAGGGATTGCTGGGTGCCTTCAAATTGATTCTTTCCTGAAGCAACGGAAGGAGCCGCAGCCTTTATATTCATTCTTTGTTGGAGACAAACGGGGACGGCCGCACACAATAAAAACACAGAAAGACGAAGAGCCGCACGGGATGGACAACAGCAGCGCTCCTTTGATTTTTCTTGTATTTTCTTTTGCTATGTCTAGCTAAATTTTTATTTTTCAATCAAGATTAATTGAGGTTTGATTCCAACAATTGTGAGATTTCAGTAATTTTTTTTTTTTTATTCTTGAGTATTTATATATTTTCTATGCTTCATTATATTATTGGATTGAATTGTTAGGCAAAGAAACATTGTTTAATAGTTGAATTCAATAAATAGTCATTTAGAATAATTAATTTTGGTTGATTGTTCTAATTCAAGTGACAAATAACAACGTCGAAAGGTAATCAACGCCTTAGATTGTATGTTATGAAAATATATAATCTAATTTAAATAAACACGGCGTTTCCGGGTTTACTGATTAGTAATTGGTAATAGACATAACTCATAGGACAAATTCGAAGGTTGTGTTTGTTAATTAGAGAAATAACTCATAGGACAGATCCGAAAGTTATCGAAAAAGTAAAAAAAGATTAGTTGTTAGAGGACGGATCTTCAACAACTATAACCAATTTATTCAAAATAAAAGAACTTATCTTTTAAATCAATGATCAATTTAATTCTTGATTGGAAGCTTCTTCATATTAATTTTTCCTCATATTTTTAGTTGATTATTTAATTTGTTTAGTTGTTTTAATTAATTATTGCTTAGTTTTATAATACAAAAACCCCCAATTTATTATTTTATTTTGTTTAAGGAATAAATCTAACCAATCTTTGTGGATTTGACCCTCTCACTACTTTCTACAGAACTTAGCCAGAGAAGGATTAATTTTGATGGTTTCGACGCCCATCACATTGCTTCCCTGAAATCATATGACCTGATCCACAAAATCAGAAACTACCATCTGCTGTGACATTATGTAGGATGGGATCTAAATATCAGTATAACTTCTTGTGCTTATTAAATCATTAATTTTTGCTACCTGGAAAGTATCTAAACCATCTAGGCTCTCAGACGGCCTCTCTAGACCTGCTGATGGCCATGTCCAATGCGCAATTGTGCTGTATTAGAATAATATTTCCACTGGTTAGGTCTTGATCACTCCATGTTTCTCAAAACATTTTGATAATCAGCATTTTCGTCTCCCTTTCTGTAGCTTCTTGGCCTGCATCATTTGTTGGGATGGTGATTCCAAAGATATCAAGCGGGATTTCATTCTCATGGTATTAATGCCTTGTTCATAGGGCGAAGTTAAGGTTACTGCGATGTATAAGATAAGCTGATACACCAAATCACATCAGAACTCGGTGAGCCTGACTCTGTATAAGCCAAATTAGGGACATAACAGTTATGGTGGGCTCAATTTGCCTCTCCAGCACAGCGTAGAGGTGCTCAATGGACTCTCTATCGGTTATTGTTTTTTATTTTCTGTCATTGTCACTGACAATAACTATTCATCAAGAGTGGCCATATTACATCTGCTGCTGAATTTTGAAGTACATTAAAAATATTCTCCTCAGCTCGGACAAGTGAAGAAAATTAAGCCTTGATACTAAATCTTCTGCAGGTGGTAAACACAGGAACTAGAGTGAAGCATGGGCAGAATATTAGTATGCTTTTACATTGAAGCTCGATCTCAGGCAAACAAAAAAATATTACACGATTGACACTGAGGACGCACAAACGTATGCTCGTGACAAAAAGAGGACGAACTATGTATGAACTAAAAAGTAACAGCAGACCTCACAGCAGCATCCTGATTATTGATTTAGCTACGACAGAAAGATCATAGACATCTTTGTTCATACGAGTCAGTGGTGAGTTGGATTGTTTGAAACTATTCTCGCAAATTTGAACCTCTAGAGCAGCGTCAATCATGCCATTTTCAGCAAATTTAGGGACCCCTTTCCTCAAAGCCTCGATTGCTTCTGGGATATCAGCTTTTAGAATTGCGTTGTACAAGATGCTGCACTCAATCAGGGGAAGAATAAATTCTGGATTGGACCCCTTGAGTTTCTTGATGCTGTCTACTGTAAAGGTTGCCTTAGCTTTGACTGCATCAACCAGAACAAGGCCTAAACCATAAACATCTGTGTCAAAGCTACGAGGATCGGATTGCAGAGTTGAGACACAAAGTTGATAATTTGGGGTGTTTTTGCAGGTGTTCTCTATCAGATCATTGCCTCCTTTCCCCTTTACCATGAAAATATGATTGCTTTTCTTCAGGCCCAAAGAGTTGCTGGCACTTAGAGGTAGAAGGATGGCAAGAATCACGGCAGAAAGAGCTGCCATGAAAGTGATCATCAAGCTCATTTTTTAAGTGACTAAATCAAAGATTGAAAAACAAATATATTATAGTGAAGGATTGTATTAGGGCTGGTATTTGCAGGTGTTGGGGGGAAAATGTCTGATCCTATATATAGCCACTTGAATCGTCGACAATGAAAAAATATCTCTGGCGAGTGTGTAGTACTACCTACTAGTCAGTAATTTTGAATGTGGCAAGATTGGTGGTATTGTTTAATCATCCACTTGTTGAGTAGATTAGTGCTAAACATCATTGTCCCTTTTACCTCACTGGTTATCTTTTTAAAAGCTTTGGTTGATTTCTTTTCTTTTCCTTTCCACTGATATTTTTAATGCAAAAAATTTGGTTGCAGGCCAAATATCTTGAATATAAACATTTCTAGGTGGGCCATGACCAGTTGTTTAATCTTTTATGAACTCTTTAATCCCACTTAATTTAATAAACAAGAATTAGGTGCCTTAATAATACTTCATATTTGTCAGCTCAGCTGAACTGGCTCACAATGTACAAACTGCTGGTATATGGGTGTTGACATAAAAAGATCGCTGGTATTCTATGTTTAAGATTGCAACTTTGCATGTATGTAAAGTACTAAAGTAGGATACAACTACTAATGACTTCTCAAGTCATTATCATTTCCTGGTTGTTGGTTTGAATTCATAGTAAATCATATCCGGGACATATTTTTAGACTAATGCTTCCACTATCATTATGCATGTGGGATGTAAACCTGCAGATTTCTCTCAACCGTCAAATGTTTCCCTGTTTATTTTTATATTCATTTTCAGATATCTGATAATTGCAACTTGCTTAACTCCATCACCGCCTGCTAAGAAAGAAGCCACTGACAGAAACGTGTGTCTGTCTCTGCGCGGTTGATGTGTAGTTTCGTAGCAAGATCATTGTACAATAATCCCTTGTTTTATGTGTGCAGATATCACAAGAAGGCAAGTGATTCAGGGGCTCCAAAAATAGAAAATTACAATAACAGCAGCCGGAATGGATCAGTTTTCTTTTTCATTGGGTTGTTTTCAATCATTCATGAAAAATGATAGGCAATTTTTCTTGCTTTAATTTAGTGTCTTTTTCTAGTGCCGTTCTGTTTTTTGTCTTTGATCATCACAGTGTATGTTTATTTTATATTATCATGAACACAAACCTGGAAATGCCCAAGTGGGGTATATACTATATAGCGGTAGCTTTTCACAATATCATATTTACAAGAAAAATTAAAGAAGAAAAATGCATGTCATTTTTACATGCAAGTGATTATACATAGTGAAAAATTTTCAAATCATAAAAACTACTAAATAAGGTAAAATTAGAGGTGTGAACATGATTATGAATATCATTACTTGTTTAAAAAAGTCCAACCAAATTGGCAACTTGATTGATTGTGTTTGTCCTTTCTTTTCCCTCTCCAATGAGGGATCAATCAAAAGCATCAGAATCAGATACCCTTCTACAACGACCACCTTGATCAGGTAACTTACCAAACCTTTTGAATAAAAGATGAAGAACAGGAGAAGAGCACCATATGACCCATAAGTGATTATCGATCGCTAATTCTGCTTTCAGAAAAGCAGAAATATCTAAAAGTGATCATCCATGTATAAGTCTTAGCAGATACTGTTTCTATTATACTTGTTCATGCATGATCAGTCTTGCTCATGCTTTGCTTTTGCCTTTCTTGATCTTCCAAGTGTTAGAATTATAGAGCTAAACTTTGAGTTATGATTTATAAATCTATAACACAAATAAACATACACATACCCTCAAAAATAACTCGTATATCAAAATTCTTGATCTTCCTTACTAAAATTTTTGTTCTCAAGTTATTTCTATTTCGATTATGGTAATAATTTCTTCTACACGCACTCAGTTGAAGGAATAATAATTAGAAAATCAATAAAATCCATTTGACTAATGATAATAGTTTCTCTTGCAACCAATTTAATGTTAATAGTATGAGTAATACTTTTAGTTATTATTTATATTTATTAAAAAATATATATGATAAATAATTTTTTCTTAATATACCACAATAGTTAATATGAATTTTTATTAAAATTATTATTTCTCTAATAATATAAGCCAAAGCTTCAACCCCTCCCTAGGACCAAGACGTGAAAAATAAACACAGAAATAAGATGGAATCAATGACATAGATGATGTGAGTAAAATTATAGTAAAAAGATGATAATGATAAACCAAAGAACACTAAATTATTAAGATTATTAAGTGGTCCTATTGTGGGTAAAATTGTGATTGCATCCCATATGTGATCTGCCCATAGTTTTGGTCCATGATCGAGGTTAATTAAAACTGTGGGCTGGTTCAATGACATTATAAAACTTAATTGGGCTCTTTTCTGAACTTATTCCCAAAGTGAAAATATATAATTTGATAAAGTTTCATAAGATGAACAATTCTTATAATTTAATCCTCATTGTCTATTTGACTTGCTTTTCTTCCCACACGATTTTCATTTATTGAAACAAAAAAAATTAAAAAAAATTACATTTTAAAATGCGTTTTTACACTTTTCCATAGAATTTGTGAAATACAAGTGATTTTGAAAATATACCCTGCTTCAAGAAAAGGAAGTCAAACCAACAATGAACATTAATTTGATGCTCATAATTTACTTAATTTATCTGGTCTAAAATACAATTTGTACATACTCAAAATCTTCGCTTTCGCTACACTAATCTTTGTAACTAATCCAAAAATGCAAAGCCAATTTCATCACTAAAGATTAAAATATAGTAACAAGTAACAAATTGTAATGTTCCACTTAAATTGTGAGTTAATAAAAGCTACTTTTTTTATATTTATGCTTCAAATTTTAACGTTATTAACCATCAATGGTCAAAGCTCGTGCAACAAATGAAGTTAAAGTTTATAGAGGAAAAGTACAATTTATAGTTCAAACATGCATTTGGGATTCATTAACTTCCTTTTTAAATAGGCTCCACAAAATAAAATTGAATCAATTGTAAAAAAACTTCCTCAAATGTATTTGAGTTGTGAAATACCCTTTAAAACTTCATTATTAAGAATTTGCATCTTTGAACCATTTATCTTTCTCAAATTACACTAATGTACTAAAGAATATAAACAAGTCGTGAGTATGCTGAAAAAGTTGGACCTCTTGTAAAAAAATAAAAATATTTCGAATTGTTTATTGATACGGGTAAAGTCAGAGAAATTTTTTAAAATTATTTTAATATTAAACTTTAGACATATAAGAATTTTAAAAAATTAATTAGTATATGTCCGCGTACAAACACTAATGTATGAACTAATCAAACCTTGTAACAGGGATTTTTTATGATTAACTCTTATTCGACCAACAATAATCAAGTAATTGTTATCCTCTTGTTGAAAAACCAAAACGAAACACCCAATCATTGAGACATAAGATGTGAATAAAGCTACTCAAGAAACATTATAAACGCAAAAGATAAGGGGCACTAACTCTTGTGGATAAACTTGTGCTCGTGCCACTGCCTTTTTGTCTGCTTGGTGTTGTGTGAATACCCTATAAATATAGCTTTGGACAGGTTTGGATCGAAATCAGTTCAAATTTGTATAATAAGAAAAATAAATAGATCAAAACAAGTCAAACTTGTTTTGTTTAACATATTTAATTCGTTTAAAATAATTTGAAAAATTATCTAAAAATAATTTTATAAATTTGAAAAACATTATATAAAATGTACTTTTAGCTATTCTTAGTGTTTTAATATTTTATAAATATATAAGTATTTTTTAGTGTTATGTTACCCATGAAATAAATAAGTCATTAAATTTTTCTGAATTTCACATGTATATAAGTATATTCGTGATGTGTCATGTTGTGTTACCCACGAAATAAATAGGTCATGTTCAGATTATATTATTTGACACATATAATTAAATAGGTTATGTTTAATTTTTTATAAAACTTATAATACCTATATTTTAACATGACACACGGACCTAAAAGACGAGCTGATTGTCACCCCAATTCATTGATAATGGAAGGATAATGTAGTTAATCAATGAAGCTCTTTTTGAAGGTTAATTACTTGCTTGGGACGTCTCAACCACTGCACCATTGAATTAGATATCCTTTGATGTTTCCCACAAGTGAAATATACATTTAGCTTGGCTGCTTCACGTAGATAGAATTATAAATTTTCATGTTAGAGTAAACATAAAATAAAAAGATCAAGATTCTGTTTTTTGATTTGACGAATTTACAGCACAAAAAATGAACATACACTCAATATTTAGTCTAAATATATTAATGTGCGTGTCTTAACAATAGAGTCTTAGGTAAATTATATTTAACTTCTTTTGAGGTTTTGGCTTTGTCATCAATTATTTTTTAAGGTTTTAAAATACTATGGTCTCTTATTTCACCATTTAAAAGTTAGTTTTTAATTATATAATTCATGAAATGACTAAAAAAATTAAGCAAAGTAGAGTTTAATTCATATTTTTTATATTAGATTTGTATTCTTATATCTATTTTAACTAAATATTTTTAATTATTTTTTATATATTTCGAAAACATTTTATGCTCACTTTTTTACTTAGTTATTTAATCATTCTATAAATTATATAATAAAAAAAGAGAGACTCTAATCATTTTAAATCTCATTCAATGATTGATAATAAAATCAAATTTCAAGTGCTACGTGCTACATGGTGAGGGACCGGAAAGAGGTGCTTGGCGTTATGGTATTGCTTGAGTATCTAAGTGGCCAAATGGGCTATGGCTATAAACTAAAGACACTATCATCTTTTGCTTTAGCAACTGTTCACCAAATTTATCCTCCTCCCAACAATTGATTATCATACAGCATTCAACGATGAGGACCCTGAATTCTTGCAAAATGCTTCCTTATACTACCATTGTTGTCATTGTTGCCATGAACTTTGTTCCGTTGGGTTCAGCTGATCTCATAGATAGCACATGCAGGAGCACCCCAAATCACCAACTTTGTGTCTCCGTTCTCAGGGGTGATCCTAAAAGCTCCAGCGCTGATGTTACTGGCCTGGCCCTCATCATGGTTGATTCACTCAAGTCCACGTCCAATTCTGCTTTGCAAACAATTAATCAGCTTTTGAAGACCAAGCCAAGATTGAAAGCTCCCTTGACTGAGTGTTTGAAGGACCACAAGTTCATTCTCAGGTATGATATTACTGAAGCTGTTGAGGCATTAACCAAAGGCGATCCGAAATTCGCAGAAGAGGGTACCAGAGATGCTGCTTTTATGGTTGGAGAATGTGAAAAGGGTTTCAAACAATCACCCTCCCCGATTGCCAACGTTAATAAAGCTGCCACTGATATTGCTAATGTAGCCACTGCTATCATCAGATTGTTGCTCTAGTTTCCTCTCAAATTTGTGTACATGTGTGAATGAAACTTGGTCAAGTTTCGAGAAGAATATGGTTGAATAATTAAACCTTGATCCGTTGTTATTTACAATATCCAATGATATGATGTCACGCCTTGTTCAAAAGGAACAAAAAAAGTAATGTTCGTTAGGGGACTAATCGGTGGATGCTCGTCTTTTGTGCCATTCGTTACTTGAATGATCATAAGCAAATGGAAGCTTCTTTCTTTTTTTGGTCCTCAGGCAACAATTCAGGCCTAACTGGAGCTTGCTAATAGATACTACAATGCAATCTAAAAATTATTGGGTCAATCAGTCAATAATCTAAAAATTATTGGGGCGTTACAATGGACAAATTGAAGAGGAAGAGGACAACACTGAAGTGTTGCAGTCAACATATGCCAAACATTTGCCTAATAACAATGAATGGTTACCAAGTATAGTTGGAGAGGATGATCTTGATATTAATTGTGATTAATGATAGTCCCACCGTCCAACCATCTTAGCTTAATTCCCATTCTTGCCAAATCACATGGAGGCTGACATGCTGTTTCTCTAATTTTCTCCAAACAATGACCTGTAAAATATCAAATTTTTTTTATGCAAGTTTAGCATTTATTGTACCCCGCAAATTGAACTAGAAGATCATAGAATTGGACTAAGTTTGAAGTTGATTCTATAGATTTGAATCACTTTTTATTGCTAATTGAAAAGAGGTTGAGTCCAAGCATGTACTAATGATCAATGAAATCTATGCAGCATTATCCTGATTATGGACAGAGCCACAACAGACAGGTCATAAACAGCACTATTCATATCAGAGAGAGGTGACTTTGTTGGTTTTTCAAAACTGCTTTCACATCCTTGAGCTTCGATACCAGCATCAGCCATCCCGTGTTGAGCCGATCTTGGGTTTTCTCCTCTCAAAGATCCAACAGCTTTTGGGATGTCAACTTTCAGAATCACATTGTAGTTCTCATTGCATATCATTAGTGCGTTAGCTAACCTTATGTTGGACTTCTGAACCCCCCTGATGAAGTTGAGTGTTGAATTTGCCTTTTCTTCGATTGCATCAACCATGATCAGGGCTAATCCTGTGATATTTGCATCTCGGCTTCGGTTGTCTTTCCTTAGAGTTGCGGCGCAAAGATGATCATTTGGGGTTTGGCTGCATGTCTCAGAGATGAGATCACAATAAACTAATGGGAGAAGCATTGTGAAAGCAAGAAGAGCTATGAAACGGGTAAAAATTGTCATCTTTAATGACGAGCAGGAAAGAGTAGTGAAAGCAAAATGTAAGAGTCTGATTGAGGCGCCTCAGGTTATATAAGCCCAAGTGGCTGCCTTCCTCGTAGTTCTTCCTCTCTGGAATCCATTGCATTTATTAAAATTTCAAAGAAGAAGACAAGTTTATGAAATCTATGAACAATAACTCTTGTCCTTAGCCAGCAGCTTGCTTAACTGGAGAAGACCGGTCAAACACAAATTTCTCCATGTTATTTAATGTTCTTTAGACTTTTTCAGAGTCAAAGGAAAGCATGATCTAGGCCAAGCCGTTGGATCCTTTATGGCCCCCCACCCCGGGTTATTTAAGCCAAAAAAATAATAATAATAAAAAAAATGAAAAGCATGATCTCAAAATTAATAGTAGAAAAATGATGAGAAGAATCACGCATCACCAGAGAGATCAAACTCATCATTTTCAAGAAGCCGGCAAGCTTGCTATATGATTTGTCTGATCTTATGCACAGGCATAGCATAGACATACTTGCCCATTCCATGATTAATTTTTTGTGAAATGTGAGATCAGGGGTATAATTTGCAGGTCAGAAGAAAATCAGAACCTATCACTATGTCTTGTACAAGTTTTAAAAACCTTAGTCTAGCTCCTAGGTCCTAGCTTATGTACAGTAATTCCTAGTCTGCGTGAAGTACTACATTGCCTGTACAACTTCAAACTAATATCCCTGATGCAAGAATTATTCAATCCTTGTAGCCTAAACTCCTGTACTGGTGTACTCGGCACTGCTTGTGGCCATGAATCCAACGAAATCTCGTGGTACTGAGTTTGCATGGACTGGGATATTTTTCTGACTGCTATCTAAAACCCTCCAGTGTGCTTTTATTCCCTTGCTTCCACTATTGCAGGCTATACTTTTAGGCAATTGAGATGCTCTTACAACTGATAACTTCATCCTTCCAGGAGGAACACGATACCCGCTGCTCATGTTCTTCATGAAAGCTTCATCAACAAAGTCTATGTCTATGATATCAGTCCTGCTGGGCTGCAAACCCCAATAAAAGACAACATTTGGTGCAGCCATATCAACATCAACATACTCTAAAGGGCTTGGATCACAAAAGCCCTGTAATTCCTCCAGCTGTGAAAACAGATAAACTGAATCTTAGATGAAAAAACTAACACAAGTTGTAATTAGAAAGCGTGATTAAAAGCCCTTATATTCCGCTAACCTTGATAAGAAGAGAGCGAAAACGTGATTTTACCCAACCCACCCATCCTCTTAGCTCATCCTGGTCAGAAGCTGAGAGGCATATTTTGACGAACTGTGCATATTTCTTCACATAAGGAAAAGGCTCAAATAGGATACTCCAACTGAAATCAGGCCTCAGAATATCCTGCATTATGAGAGAGAACAACGGAGGGAAGGAAACAACCATGTTACAGTAGAAGCATCCACCACTTCTTGTTTATACCAGTTACTGACTAATATAGGCAGTTCATATAAGAATTTTGACTCAGATGCCCAAGTATACCTTAGTCAATGCGTGTCCGCGTAGGAACTCAGTTCTGATTCTGAAGAATGTGCTTCTGGTGATGTTAGAATGACAATATTCATTAGGACTACATGGTAATTGGATAGGCATCAAAAATCGCGAGTCAGAGGGAAGAGTTGGTGGAATCACTCGACCATGTAGAAATACTGGTCTAGGCCAAGGCCAAAAGGCAAATGTCTTAAAAAAAATTGAGGTCAGAACACTCAAACTCGCATTTGGATGCCTTTGACAAATAAATGCTGCAAGAACCGCAAAATGAACACCTCCAAAAAATCCATGCAACTGCAAAGCATGTACAAGAAAAAATTAGTAAATAGAATTGAAGTCATTTGTCAAAACAAAGAGATGTAGAGACAGCATATTCCGATGGAAAAAATATATGCAAAATGAAGTGCATCAAAAGGACAAATCCCTTACATTACCATACACTCCACGTCTTTTGGCCCAGAATTTGACACATCTTAGCAATGACTGAAATAGCTGCATAAATCACTTTGTTAGCACCAGTGATTTGTAATCAGTGCAAAATTTTGCAGCCATCAATTCCCACACATCTTATAATGTCTAAACAAAAGTTCACAAAAAATTAGCTTACAGCTGGCACCCAACTCCAGCTACTAAATTTGATTTTGTTTCACTTGTGGAGATACTATATTACTATCGACGACATAGATCCCCTACCAACATAAAATAGAAGTTCATTTTTACCTCAACATTTGGCACAAGCTGAAGAATACTTTTATTGGCACGTACACCAGACAAACTCTTCCAACTGGTGTCATCGATGTTCCTCAAAAAAAATGGGTTGAGTATATCCACATTCTACAATTATTGATTTAACATAAGTAAAAGAAATAATGAACAATCTCTGAGTGCAATTTGTCAATGCAACATATTGAATATCAGCAACTTTGTCAATATAACTCACAATGTAAAAGGTTATTAGAAATGAGGAAACAAGCAAAACTAGAATATTCAGATTTATAGAAGTCTGCATGAATTCTAATCTTGTCAGATGTCCTTCACCTAGACTCCAACAAATATTGTTGCAAACTCTAGGGTAGTACATAAAAAGCCCTAAAACACACCTCAGGAACAGATATAACTTTGAGCTGTGCAAATGGTAGATCAATGGAGAGTCCATCAAATTTAAATTTCATTAGGGGTACTTTTGCATCCTTTATACAGTGTATCTCCGTTACTTCAGGTCTGCTTGCAAGCATATTGTGAAGAACCACAAAAAAGTCATCCTACGCATGACAAAAGAATGTTCAGATAATTTCCACTCTGTCATATTTAGATGCAAAATGCCAATAAATAAAACCACTTACTGCCATTGTTGCAAAATATGGACCTACACATAAAGCATCTATATCTGAACCCGAATTATGGACCTGAATTGGTTCAAATAAATGAGAGGAAGAAGTGACAAAGTGAATATTTTATAACTAAAAATGAAGCAAGACTTACTCCCAGGCCATAGGATCCAAAAGTCAATATTGTAGCAGAAGCAGCTCTAATCCGATTTTTGGGAAGTTGGCATTGGTAAGCAACCCTTTTAACCCATTGAATAACTATCTGTGAATAAGAAGGTCCAATTGCACAAGCATTCAGCAATTGGAAAAAACAGAGACAAAAATGCCAATAATTAAGTAAGCACAAAACTGAAACATGGACAAAATAGAGGTTATTTCAGATTCTAAATACGGGCAGGGCACACATCTATGATGTTTCCAAAGCACACAAAATGTTCAGGCAGCATTTGTCAGTCACTTGTTATCACGAGCAAATTTCAGGTACAAAAGATTCTATCAAAAGTGAAAGGAGCGTATAGAATTCCCAAAATTTTGTCAACTGTCATGCAAGGATATTTCTCAGTAGTAAAGAGATCATAGCAAGATGATCTAAATACATAATAAGTTTCAGTGAAGCCTTTAACAAGATCGAAACAAAGAAGAAGAGCTTGTTACATTAAACTCATCAGACCAATTCATAAACAGTCAGTCAATTTTAAATTGTTGAATGAGTGCTTAAGACCATTCCTGGTTAGAGCAACTCCAAAGTTCAACAAACTTTTATTGAACAAAGGCAAACTAATA
Organism: Gynochthodes officinalis; assembly: GCA_020080225.1. NCBI lineage: Eukaryota > Viridiplantae > Streptophyta > Magnoliopsida > Gentianales > Rubiaceae > Gynochthodes > Gynochthodes officinalis. The sequence continues at coordinate 453,463 of CM034619.1, read as the reverse complement.
AATGTTGAAATTCCCGTGCTGCTGGAGGCGGCTATTAGGTTTCGTATTCTTCTTTTTCCTTGTTCTTTTCTCCAAGAAAAATAAAAAAGAAGTCTTCTTGCAGGCCATATGTAGTAAAATTACCTTTTTGAGTTTAGCAATAACATTTCTTCTCTTGATTTCCTCCTCTGGAGATGGCACCAGACCCTCATCAGCCATAAGCTACATTGATGAACAAATGAAGGCCATAAAAGGGAGTATGAACATAACATACAGATTGATAAGTGATGATGCCTGACCGTATTGAGGGTAAGTTAACATTGAACCCACTAACAAATGTAGGTGAAGCATTTTACCTGAAGAAGGGACATTGATCTTTGGGCCTCCATTTTGATCAAGACATCAGGATTCAATTCCAACTCAACAAGGCCAGCTAAAATTGGATTAACTGGACAATATTGAGGAACGAAATGCGGACTCTGATAACCCAATTGCAACCCAGAATTGCAGGTTGAAGGATTCAAATCTTTATGATCAATGGCTGTTCTATTGGGAGCAAAAGGAGCTCTTATTTGATGATTACTATAGCAATAGGTCTCAAATTCCATACACAGAACCCAAATAACTCTTAAGAATTTAAACAAATGCCTTGAAAAAATTAAGGATTTCCCAAAGAATCAAAAAGGGTTATGAGGCACAAATGTGTAGAAATGAAAGAGAGAAAGAAAAAACGGTTCTTGGATTGAATTGTTGGAGGTTTTAATTTCTTTGGAAATTCAACTTATTTTATTTTAAGAATTGTGCGGTTCTTGTTTTTCAAATTCAACTTTATATAAACGGTGCGAGGAGGGACGCTGGTGGGTAAAGGAGTCTTTTGCTCCTCTGACGTGTGAACTCTTGAAAGTGAAACAGTTTGGGCCTAGGGGACGGCCCTGAAGAAATTCTCCTACATGCCCCATGGGCCTATTCCCCATTAGATGGACTCTGGTTTGTGTGCGTCCATCATTCCAATTTCCAAGTAAGACTATTTTGTATTTTACAATTAAAAATAGAAAAAAAAAATCATTTTTTTTTTTAAAACCTGAAATTAGCCAATATGGTTTTAGTCATACTAAATCTTTTACATTTTCATTTTATTTGAATTAATATATTTCTGGAACACATCACGACCTATATTCAAAATCTATAAATTTCATATTCACAATACATTTTTGTCATTTTTAATACACTTTTATAGTTTTTAATATATTTTTTACATGACCGACACTCTTTGGGAAAAGACGGATGCTATCCATAGTTAGCATAAATGAATAGGAAATACTAATGCTAAGTAATCAATAGGAATGATAGATCAGCTTCTTTATTTAATTCATTTGTACAACCTAATTTACATGTAGGGGATTAACTAGAATCACCCAGAACAATTCAATTAATTAAATCATAGAGCGATCGACGGAATAGTGATTAATTAATTGAGGGGGGAGGGGGGATGGTTGGGGTTCATAAAGTACAACCGCAGAATATGAAGAAACAGCAAATCATTGCAATTATGGATACCGACTCAAACACCGTGACCAAAGTCCACATGAGGTTGTCCACCATGGAAAAGTCGAGCCACCTAAAGCTGGGCGCTGACCAACCGGTGGTGAAGTAGGAGAGATCAATACCGGCAGCCCATCGGAAAACGGAGGTCGGTATGGAGAAATCGAACTCTGGCCACCGGAAACTGAAAGCCGACCGCCAATACCCTCCATTACTACTGCTGGTATCCACAACGGTAGCTGCTGCTGGGCACATAACACACAGCCTTAGCCTTAGTTTAGTTTCGTACCCTCTTTCCGCGCCTTCAGCTGCTGTTTTAAGTTCAACAGATTATAGAAATTGATGGTCGGAATCAGAAGAAGACGTATTAGTCTGTAGTAGTGATGATGGGAGGAGGATCAGGATTATTCCTTGGAGAATTGGAGAATATCAATATTTTGGCGTTTAGCAGTCAGTAAAATAAGGTTATTTGACCAATGACTATTGACTACATTGGCAGGATATTTTGGGGAATTACCGACGCATCCATGACAGGTCAATGCTGATTGCTGAGTATGAATCATGAAGCAAAAATGAAAATATCCCACGCGTCTATAAATGTCCTAAATCATGCGATAGCCCTTTCCTCGTTCCCCACAGATGACCCACGGAGGAAAACAGCTCCATGGACCATAACTAATCAACTTTTAAAAAACTGGTTAATTAGGTCGCTCACAAAATTTTAAAAACTTAAAAAGAGACACGAGTCATATATTCTGGGAAACCTCGTTAAGAGCCAAAGCTCTACATCCTCCAACCAAATATTAATTTTAATTCGCATAGTCATATAGGAGTTGGTTGGAGCATTCAGGTTTCATTTGTTATGGTTTTTGGTTATTCGTTGGATCTTGTGTCATTGAACCCTACACTATTACAAAGAATATTTTATGACAAATTTCATTGGTGATATTTGAATATGTGTCTTCTTGCATAGTCACTTTAAAATTTAATCATTGTGGCATTGGCTCTTTCCTTGTCCTAAGTTAATTAACGCTTATTTCGGTACATCAATTGCGTCATTATCCCTCCACTTTTCAATGCTTCAAAAAGGCCCTCAACCTTTGATTGGGGAGATAATTGAGGCCGAAACCTATAGCGCTAAATAATCTTCATCACCATGGGTCGCTCTCAATATCAAGGATATGTTTGGACAAGTGATTATTGTTTGCAAATAAGTAAATTCTCAAATAAAAACAAACTATCCAAACATATTTTTATTTTAAAATTTAAAATTCAAATTTTCCCACTCAAATTCCTCTCACATAATTTTAAAAAAAATTTCTTCTTACTTTTCCCTCCAAAATACTTTTTTTATTAAAAAATATCAACTAAAATTTTCACACATTCTCATACAACTTTTCTCAAATAAGAACAATCCAACCGAAGCCCAATCTTTTAGTACTGCTGCTAACTTGGTAAAGATTAAGCAATGGCCCAAAAGTTTGGGCCCTGAACATCATTCACATATAATTCATTCTAGATTTTCAAAAGTAAAAAAATAAAAAATATATATTATCGCGAATCTTTCGCAGCAAAACCCTAGATACCCTCCTCCTCCCGTTCGCAGATCACGTGATTTAATCACAAGGAAAAATTGAATATAGCGCCGCAAACCCAAAAGCACGCGAGAATTTCCCATTCCTATGCTCTTCGCCGTTCGATGGATTTCCACGTCATCAATCTGCTACGATTCCCAAATTCAACGGTTCAGATCAATCCTTCTGCGCTGCTACTCTGCAGCCCGAAGAACAAGCTCCTCTTTTCTACTCTGTTCTCTCTCTCCAACAATTTTCACCCCCTCCGATTGTAATTCTGATTTTAATTCAAAAATTTCTTAAATTAATTTTGAAAGATGACGTTGGAGGAGGAAATTAGAGCTGCAGGAGAAGTGGAAAGCGAGGAGGAGGAGGCGGTTGAGGAGGCTGATGGACAGGAAGTGGACGGTGAAGACGAGGACGAGGATGAGGACGACGACGACGACGAAGATGAAGGAGATGACGAAGATGACGTCAGGGAGGTGTTAAATAGCTCAGGTAGCCTGCCGCAGGTTCATTCTGTAGACGACGACGATGACGAGGATGACGAAGGTGATGATGATGACGACGATGAGGAAGGCGATGGTGACGACGACGACGACGACGGCGAGGATGATGAAGATGACGACGATGATGATGAGGAAGAGGCTGAAGGAGAGGAGGTAATTTTGTTTTAAATTGGTCAATTTATATTATTTTTCGTTTTAACTTTGGTATGTTGATTCTGTTGGTCAAGTTGGAGTTGAAGCATCCAGATCAGGTTATTTTTAAGGAAATAAACTTTTTTTTTTTTTACAATACTATTCTTTTCTTATGATTTGTTGTGGTTTCATTTCTGATATGTGTTGCTCGAATCTGCTTTGAAAATTTTCAGATCTGATTATCTTGGCGAAGATTTGTATATATTGGAATTTTTATGCACTTTCATGTTTTCTTTCTCCATATTTGTTGCCATGGAGGAGTGATGATAACCCAATGGTAGTCTCGAGCTACTTTAATGAACTAAATTGGAATTGAATTGTAGCTCCGTGTTGTTCACTTAAGTGGATCTGGATTATTTTTTAAAATCCTTGAGTAGTGGATGTGTTGTCGTTCAGTATAAACTTCATGTTTTTTCCCTTCTCAGTTTCAAAGCACGTTTTATGTTCAACCTATCTGGCTTCACTAAAACTATGTTACAGCCGTAAAGATTCTGTTGTCAATGTTTCAGATCTACTTCCTCCCTTCTTAGTTTATCTATCTTTTCTTTCCAAGGGCTCTGGTCCATCGCTAATCCTTTGTGTGTGTGTGTCTTTTCGTTATGCTCATTTGCAATAATTTGGTGATTAGGGTCTGTGTCATATAAATCTGCTGTTTGGAAGTGAAGAAGATGTCGAATGGGACTGTCCATTCAGCATCATTTCTTGCCCGATTATCAAGGTCCCATTATTGATTGTTTTCATATTAAGATGTTAGAGCAATTCAGCACAGACCTGAGACCCCCCAACTTTCATGATTTGGATATTTTGAGACGACTTAACCTTTCGGCTGTGTGCGTAATAATCCTGATGACTTCAGTGCACTAGACTCTAGTAGGGTGTATTCATGTGTCTGGACTAGTTTACTCTCGTGTGATTTTAACTGCTTCATTTTATGCACATAATTTCACAAGTTTACCATTAAGGTGCGAAGTATGTGTATCCATGTTAGTTTTCACATGATGCTTACACGTACAAATGGTAATAGGTGATTTTAATAATTTCAGTTTGTTCACACTCTACCACAGAACTCTGGACGGTACCCTCCTCTTTTTTCTTTTTTTCTTTTTTAACGAAGTATAACTAAAATGTGGATCCATTATTTTGCTAGGTATGATTTTTATTTTTTTTTTAAAAAAATTCATTATGCAAGTACCACGCTGATCTATTTCTTCAATACAGGAGGATTTGGGCACTGAATACCTGGTTAGGCCATTGGCTCGTGCTGAAGATGAAGAAGATGCCAGTGATTTTGAACCAGAAGAAAATGGTGACGGAGATGATTTTGAGGAGGAGGACAAGGATGACGATGACGATGATGATGGTGGTGCAGGTGCAAAGGATGAAGCTCCTATAAAGAGAAAGAGGGGCAAAGATGATTCAGATGATGATGATGATGGGGAGGATGATGAGAGACCACCCAAGCGATAGTTTGAGTCCATCAAAGGTTGATTGCTGACTTTGGAAGTAGTTCACTCTCTCTTTCTGCACTTTTTCTGATTGATCTGCCGCTTATGCGGGAGAAAAGAAAAAAGAATAGTTGCTTCAGAATTTATCGTCTTCCTTGGTGTATTATTATGGTTTAGTCTTGCTAGGTTGGACTTTATCCAGGCAATGCACAGTTGTATGTGTTTCTAACTCTGAACATTTTGATATGCTCTGGAGTTGAAAAGTAAATCTTTAGGTTAGTTGCTGGGTTTGCTAGGTTGACATCTTATGACATTAGTTTCCAGTTGATCTTATTTCTGTTGGATGTTATATAGTTTGGTAAAAATTGGCGTCTTTTGTAGTCAAGTATTTCTTTGAAAGGCATCCATGGTCTTCGGAGCCTCGTTTCTGGTACAGTCAGTTGAGATGCCCGATGAATGCCTCCCCGTTAACGGGAGCTTTCTCGCTGTGAATTTTGCGTCCTCATCACCCTCTTTACCCTGTTGATTGTTGCCCTTACATGTCCTGACTGGTCAGAAAATACAAAGGTGGCCTGGGTGACAGCGTCAGCCCAACTCATAACACAATTCTGGTAGCCGACAAGAATAGTTCAAAAGTGAATTCAGGACTGACAAAATGGCCCAAAACCATATGAAATGGAATTTTCTATGTTGATTATGGGCCCGGTTGGCGAAGAGTGTCAATGGGAGTCTGGAATAGCATGCGGTTACTAATCATGACCCATTTCGTCGAGTGTCGGTGAGCCGGTGAGGGGAAGACATCCGAGGTTACACCATATTAATTGCCACACAAAATGTATTAGAGAACCTCTGCATCGTCACGGGCAAGGTAAGTTTGCTGATTGTTTTAATTGTACCTAATTCGATAAAACAAACGAACTACCGAAGATGCGACGACGAAAGCAACTTTGGTCCTCATAAGTTTTCTTTAACTTTTTTTTGATAAAATAAAACAGTTTCCATTTGCATATCCAAAGAAAAGCTGCACAATAAGCTATGATCATTACGTTGTTGAATGAACAATGATATCCGTAGTGATTTTTTTTATAATGATTAATATAATAAGTATAAAAAAATGAATAAATTTTATTTTTTTATACTTATAATATAAATAATTATAAAAATATATTATAATTATTTATTAAAAATATTATTACTCTAGTTCGTATAATATGGGATACCAGTGTGAATCCACGAAATTGCTTGTACAATCCGCCCGCTTTCCTGCCGTACTCGATGGAGGATCAATTTCAACTTACACGATTTGATCAAAATCCCAAATTTATGTTGTTGACCTTCTTTTTGGGGGAAGCGAGTGGAAAAATCGCACCATTTTCATTCACTTGACAAGGTTGTAATTATATCATGAGGATTCTTTAATTTGTGGTTATGTAAATTAACAATTTATGCCTTGTTAATACACTATCGTTCGAGAAAAAAAAAAAAAGATAAGGTTGTAATTTGCATTCGTATTTCCTTTTTGGTACGATTACTACACGGACACCATGATGAAGTTAACAAATTTGAGAATGAACAAGAACGAATGATAATGGAAGAGAGAAAATGGGATTTATTTGGCACCAATCAAAACCACACAAATTCAAGATCAAAGGTTCATATCGTGAACAGACACAAGTCTCCTTGTACTCTTATTTCCTTTCCTACTACCTACTAATAATTTAGCATTTATAAATTTCATTAATTTTTTTTCTATTATATGCCACAATGAAAGCTGGAGGTAGCAATTGCCAACCAGTAATTAGTCTTAGACGCGCGGGGGAGCCGCACACTCACACGCGCACGCGCACCCGCACCCAGAGAGTTGCCAACAACTACTACTTAACTGTCTCTCAGCAATAAGTACCCGCCTTTGGTATTTGGTTCTGTTTGCTTTGCTTTCTTCTTCCAGCAAATATAGAACTAAAATTTCACACACACTCACACACTAAAAGTATTCACACTCACGCCAACATTATGTCGCAGCAGTGAATCTAGGGATCCACCTCCAAATATATATAGATCTGCTTGATTTTTTTTTTCTTTACTCTACTTTCCTGAATTGCTTCTCTCTAAATTTGCACGTGTTTTTCTTCCGGTTGATGTATGTACAATACTGCAACTGAAAAGAGGAGGAGAAGGATTATCGGAGTGAAAAAATGGTGGTGATTTATGGACCTTTGACGCCTGGACAGGTTCACTTCATTTTTTCTTGAGTACAATTATGATAACGATGAATTTTCCAATTCTTGCTTCGGTGTAATTTTAGAGTTTTCGTTGTCGCCGGATCTCGCATTGCTTGAAGCACTGTTCTCTTATCTATACTAAATGATATTTGGTAGTATTAATTTTCAACTTTGAATTTGCTTGTAAAAGAGAGCGATACTTCGAATTTTTTTTTTTTTTAAAAAAATAATTTATTCTTGTCTGAAATTTTGAATTTGCTTGGAAATGCTTGTGATCATCTGATGGTGAATGCAACGATATATGCTTGGCTAATTTTTATTTTTTGTTTTGTTTTGTTTTCGGGTGAAGGTGTCATTTTTCCTTGGAATTGTACCAATATTTGTTGCTTGGATATATTCAGAGATTTTGGAGTACAGGAAAACTTCTATCTCGAAATTGTAAGTTCACTAATTTCTCAGTTTTTGTTTTTAGTCGTTTGGTATGCAATTGCGTTTTTCCTTTGGTAGAGCTAACTTCTGTTTCGTCTCTCAGAAATAATGTTAAAAAATGTTTTGAGCATGTATATCTGTATTGTTTGTATTGTTGTGATCGTTTGGGCTTTTTTCATTATTTTGAAGTACAGGGAAGTTCACACAAGCTATTATTCTTGGGATAAGACTGCAAACCCTGACAGTGTTATTTAGTTTCCTCCCTAGTTCTTGCTCTGACAGTGTTATTTTGCCTTAACTTTTCGTGACATGGAATGGACGTATGGATGTGAAGCTGGCCTCATTGGCAAGCAATGCAGGATATGAGCGACTTAAATCATATTTTAACTGTACTTTAAGAACCTGAATTTTATTGTAGAGATACTGTTTGATTCAAAATTGTCCTTGGTCCGCTAAATAATAATACCTTGCTAATAATGGTTGTGTCCCTCTCTCTATGGGAAACTCTTAGTTTGCTTGCCTTGCCTTGTCATTGTAAAAATTGATCTGAATTTTCTATGCTAATATACCATGAAGCATTTTGAGCTTTCTCTCAAATCAGACATTTATGTGGCAGGCATTCCGATATTAATTTGGTTGAATTGGGGAATGGCGGAGTTAAAGAAGATGATAGTGCTGTCTTATTGGAAACAGGTGGCCTACAGTCAACAACTCCAAGAGTCAAAAGTACATCTGTAACATCTCAAATTGTCAGGTCTGTCAGCATTGTTAGCAGCAATAAGAATGTTTTTCCTGTAAATAACTAAACACAGCTTCTTTTACCTTGGACAGATTCTTGATGATGGATGAGTCATTCTTGGTTGAAAACCGATTGACGTTGAGGGCAATGTACGTGACTCAGTTTATTTGTATTGAATATCTTAAACTTCAATTCTTTCTAGGAGCATGAATTTTTTTTCCCCCCTTTTTCCAGATCAGAGTTTGGAGCCATTTTGATCTACTTTTACATATGTGACCGCACAAATATTTTTGGTCAATCAAAGAAGGTGCGATGAACAGCCTTCCTTTTTTTTTTTTTTTTCGTTTTTTAAATAAAAGATTACGCCAGGATCCTGAACAAGCTTATAGCTAAGATATCTCACTTAGTTAAACTTTTTATGCAGAGCTACAGTCGGGATCTTTTCTTGTTTCTCTACTTCCTTCTAATCATAGTTTCAGCAATTACATCCTTCAAGATACACCACGATAAGTCACCATTTTCTGGAAAATCGATAATGTATCTTAATAGGCATCAAACTGAGGAATGGAAAGGCTGGATGCAGGTAAGTGAACTCTATGAATAATAGTCAACTTCTGTGACAGAAGTTGCATTTCTTTTCTTGTACACGCCATCATTTTTCTATTCAGGATTTACAATTCTGAATTAGCCTTGTTTTATTCGATTATGTAATCTGACTATCATTTTTTTGCTACATACAGGTTTTATTTCTGATGTACCATTACTTCGCTGCAACAGAAATCTACAATGCTATAAGACTTTTCATTGCTGCATATGTATGGATGACTGGATTTGGGAACTTCTCCTATTATTATGTCCGGAAGGATTTTAGTGTCACAAGATTTGCTCAGGTACCATATTCCACCAGCAGGTGCAAGTGATCTTCTAGTTTCAAGAGGAGTTGCCCTTCTCACAAATTTTCTTTCGTTTTGCAGATGATGTGGCGGCTAAATTTCTTGGTGTTATTTTGTTGCATTGTCCTTAATAACAGTTATACGCTATACTACATTTGTCCCATGCACACCCTCTTCACTCTTATGGTGTATGGTGCCCTTGGTATCTTGAACAAGTATAATGAGAATGGAACTGTTATTGCTGTAAAGATCATTTCTTGCTTCTTGGTGGTTATTCTGATCTGGGAGGTGCCTGGCGTGTTTGAGTTGATTTGGAGCCCATTCACATTTCTTCTTGGTTAGTATTTTTTTTTTCTCACCTTGATTATCCATTTTGGACATTGAAAACTCAATCTGTTAGCATATTCCAGGATACACTGACCCAGATCCTTCAAAACCAAGAGTGTCTCTGCTGCACGAGTGGCATTTCCGCTCAGGTCTTGATCGGTATATATGGATAATTGGAATGATATATGCATACTACCATCCGACAGTAAGTTGATACTGATTTGTGTAAATGTATAAATGAAAGCTAGATGATTTGTTTGTCCTATTATGAAGACCTTCTGGGTATATACATAGTTAAGAGAGGAACTTTAAATTTTTTGATGTGTCTTTATAATCTCAAATTTCACTTACATTGCCTTCTGTCACTCTAGGTGGAGAGATGGATGGAGAAACTGGAGGAAACTGAAGTAAAACGTAGGATATCAATTAAAACTGCCGTTGCAATCATAGCCTTGGCGGTATATTTTCTGTCTGAAAGCATGTAATCTGGAACTTCTGATACATTTCATATCTACAAATTTTTTTCTCAACTGACTGTTGTTGCCATTTTCAGGTGGGATACCTGTGGTTTGAGTATGTATACAAGCTTCCGAAACTGGCATATAACAAATATCATCCTTATACATCCTGGATTCCTATAACGTATGTCTTCACATGGCCTGATCCTGCATCAATTATCATCTATAGAAATTCTTGCCTGCAGTTTCTAGTCTAACATTGAATGTTTCTGATTATCTATGCAATTTCTGGTTGCCAGTGTTTACATTTGTTTGCGAAACATCACCCAGTATTTTCGCTGCTACACACTGACACTCTTTGCGTAAGTGGCCTCTGTGAATGAATTTCTTTGGTTCTTATATGTCGTACTGGGAAGTTGAGGAAATGATTCTGATTTAGGAATCCATACAAAATTTTTCTGTTTAAGATATAAATTTGTATTGTGACTCTTTTTTTTTTGATAAACAGATGGCTAGGAAAGATCACTCTGGAGACATATATTTCGCAGATCCACATTTGGTTAAGGTATGTCAATGAATAAAGACTTGGTTTATATTTATTCACTTTTGTTTTTGTGCTTGCTTGGTACTTAAAAGAATCTACAGGATCCTTTCCAATGGTTAAGAAACTAGAAAACTGTTTAATCTTGCCCACAAGTCTTTTTTTATTTTTCTGTTTTTCTGTTTACAGAATGCATGGATGTGTGTGTAAGGAGGCCTTAGCAAATCTTGAACTAATTAAACGTTCAATACTTTAGACTTGAAATATGCTCAGGATATTACTAGAAAATATTTTTCCAACCTTTTCAGAGTAACTGTTCAAATAATTACTCAGATTGTAATCCTATGTGATATCCTTTATATTTCTCTTGTGATAACAAATTCATTTTGCTTAATTCTGTCGGGATGTGATAGCAGTGAACGTGTGTCTAACAATGGTGCTTTGTGCTTGCAGATCTGGTGTACCAGATGGTCAACCAAAATTCTTGCTTTCTCTGATTCCACAATACCCATTATTGAACTTCATGCTTATATCTTCCATATATGTTGCAGTGAGTTTATCAATTGCTTTTCTGTTCTACAGGAACTCTGCCTCGCTGTGGTGGAGATATAGACAGAGAGATTGATCAACTTATTTGTTGATCTTTGCAGGTTTCTTACAGGCTTTTTGAATTGACAAATACACTAAAATCTGCTTTTATTTCCAGCAAAGACACAAAACGCCTGGGTTACAACATACTTGCCGCAGTAGTAGTCACAGCTTGTTTATACACTTTATCTTTTGTATTATTAAGGATACCTCGGATGATGGTGAGTGTTGCTACTTCCTCATGATGTTATTTTTTTATTATTTTCTGCTATCATAGTCACTGTATTGTTTCCCTCCCCTTCTCTATTAATGATGAGAGCCTTGCATCAATGTTTGACTAAATTATATGCTCATTTGACTCATCCTCTATAATTCTCATTAACAAGAAAAAAGCAATTAAAATTCTTTAGTGACCCATAAAAATTATGTACGATTACCATGGGCCTGAGTTTTGTTTATCTTTCAATTTACAGGTGTGAAATGGTTCAAATCCTATAGTAAAAGACAACTTTTGTGAATTGTGATCAGTACATGTTTGAAACTTGTTGAAGAGTCTTTGAGCCAGAGTTCTGGAGTTTTAAATGGTGGGGTGTTGGAGAATGAGGTGTTGGTGAAGGCACAATTTTTCGCGTATTGTCATCCATTCAAATGTATATATACATAGCTAACTCTACTGGTTACATGAAAAACCCAGTTTCTGAAGCTGTTTGGCTATCCATTACTTTGATTGTAGTCATTATTATTAATTTTACTTGTACAATCTGCTTCGTTCCCGTTATACGATTCACATGATTCCTTTAAATTCTTTGAATCAATAGCTTCTTAGCTGTCAAATAGACTATCGCTCACTCATTATATATATATATATATATATATATATATATATATATATATATATATTTCCTCTTGAGAGTTCAAGTTGTTCACATTTTACGTTCTCTTTGCTTCTGGAGTCATTAGATTCAGATTCCTGAAGAGGAAAATGGCAGTCAAAGAAGTAACATAGCAATCAGAGAAGAGTTCCAAAAACTGGTAACGAATAACATGCTATTGGCCGGATCCAGTAGTAATATTAGATTACTATTTATACCAAAAGACCCGTTTTGGGGGTTTTTTGTAGTCCCAATCCCTTCACCAGGAAATCTCAAATTATAGGAAAGCTTTCAAAGGCATCTGAATGGAAGTATCTCACGACAATATCCTTGTCCACTAAACAGTGAACATTTTAGTATCTCAACATGAGACAACGAATGAAATAGTTGTTCTGCAGTATTGCTTCACATGTTTTTGGAAGATAAAATCCTAGATTAGAAGGAACAGCCACAGGGATAGTGGTGAAAACTAAGCAACGTGATCAGGGAAGCTGCATTTTAGCTTGTGAGACTCCCCCAAATTGCCTAATGGACATGAACAAACTATGCAGCTGAGACGCCAACAGTCGGTCAATCAGTCCATGCAGCATTCATCAGAATATGTGCACAATGTCATAAGCAAATCTTTTCACGTCAAGGAACTCTTAATTTTTATACAGTAAATGAAGAAGTAAATTGAAAAGTGACAGAACAGGCAATAGATGTGAAAATTACTTAATCGGTAATGCACAAAGATAAGAAAGGATACGTCCAGAATAGCACAAACGACTGCAAGAGATGAAAAAACATCAACCAGGTTAAGGATCACACTAATTACATTTAAAACAGTAACATAAACAGTATCATATGACAGCAAAAAATATGAATGAATGTCCTTTGTCTAACCAAAACAAGAACCAAATATAACAATGAGTTAACAGACAAGGTGAAACTACGAAATGGAGAATGATACCATGAGCCCGCCTAGAAAACCATCAAGAATGATTCGATTCCAGCTGTCAAAGTATGAATGAACTGAAAAACCGGCCTTGGCGGCTATTCCTACTGAAGTTAAAGCCATCACAAGGAAATAAAAGATAAAGCCCAACCAGCCAGTAAATCCCACAATTCCAGCAATGACTCCTCCGATGATAGACATGAATGTCCGGCTGAATAAGGAATAAGAAACAAGGAACAAGCTTAAATAGGCACCATCCCAAACAAATTGCTAGGAAGAAAAAGGACGAGCAAGAGGAAGAAAACAAGCACTGCAATACAACATGCTTGTTGGACTGTGGATATGCTAAGTCGAACATCTCAGCATTCAAAAAATTTACAAGAAAGAAAAAGGGATAAAACTTCACTTTTACTTCCTCTTGTATCCCCAATTAACAAACATCCATGCAGATGGTAAAAGCTACATTAACAAAAAGGGCTTTCATTCTTGCAGAATACTTTCCTCTTACTGCTTTGGTTATCTAATGAGGGCTACCAAAGTATGACCACAATCCTCATGTCAAGACCCAACTAAAGTTAGATATCAGAGAGTGAGAAGGATATTGAAAATCAAACAATAGAGCCTAAATGGCTTATATGCCTAGAAGTGCAACAATATCCCCATCACGACACCAAGTATGAAAGCTATCAAAGACCTGTCAATTTCTGAAGAAGTGCAACAAAAGATTGCTTAAAAATAAGAATAATAGTTCTGTAGGCACAATCAGGAAGTTACAATCCATGTAGCACAGTATCACCTCCAAATCTTAGGCAGTTTGTATGTAGTGCTGTAACAATATAAAGCAACTAACTTTTATGTATTTCTATATTTTAAATCAAGCCACCAAGGTTCTCTAATCAATACTATCCAATTATACCGTCAAAGTCCACCAAGATAAGAAAAGCCGCAGAATAGCAAAGTAGCTTGTTGAGGAGAGAAAACAAACCTGTAATAAATAACTTTCATGTTGCTTTGCATATTCTCAGCATTGATGGTTGGTAATTCGTTGATAAGATCATTTGATTTCTCATTAGACACACTTGACCCATTATCAACTGCCATTGCCCCTTGTTACCTTGAACAACTAATAAGCCTCTGAAAATATGAAGAGTGTTAAATTCATCAATGTACTAGTTTCAAGTCTCCAAAAGGAAAACAAAAACTTGGGTATAGAGTTTGCCGTCTAAGCATACATCATCAAGTACAATTTAACCGGTCTGATTCAAAGAGGTGATGTCACTGATTCCAAATTTACCTTCTCCTGTGTTTACTGTATATGAATTGAAACTTCCATCAGTTTTTAGTCGTTCAACTTAAGATTTAGAATCCCAAACCAAAAAAATCTACACTATAATTCAATGCACCCACAAACAAAGTGGAAAATATTCAATTTTTGTGTCTACATTGAAACAACAACCCCCCCTCCCCCGCCCTCCCGCCACCCCAAAAAAAAAAAAAAAAGACTAGTAAAAAAGTGAGGTATTGAACCTAAAACTTCAAGGATTCTGCTTGATAAAAGCTCTCAAATTGTCAAATAAGATACTTACATCATCAAACAATGGACAGATGAACTCGTATACAACAAAAGTAGTATCTAAAAACCAACGACATAAAATTTGAAAGGTCCTTTTTGAAGAAACACGTGGAAACGACAACTAAACTCATTGCCCGAGCCCTAGTCATCAATTTCAAAGAAAGTCTACAAACTAAAAAGCCCCGTAAGAGTGTAGATCATAGACAACAACATATGGATCAAAATAGAAAGAAAGCAGGAAACTTTATGAATGTGTTCGGTTTGTGGGTAAGAGAAAGAGAGGAATTTTTTACCTGTAAGAATGAAAAGGAGATTTCGAATCCAAGCTCAGACGCAAAATCTCGGCTCCTCTTCTTCTTCGACCTCCTCTTCTTTCTAATGAGTAGATGAGCAAATTCTTCGTCTCCGAAAACTCTAGGAGTTTATGGGCTGTTGGGGGTTCATGCGGACCGGTGCCAATATCTAATTCTTAGTGGGCTTAAATCTTGGTTTTGAGTTTATTATGGACCAGCCTTAGTTCAGTCGTCACCACAGCACCGGTAGGCCTGCTTATGTAACAAATTAGTCAAGATACTGAAAATAAATATGACTTCATTCTCATCTACAAAAAGTTAATTTTTTTAAAATAAAAACAAAATATTCAAATAAAATTTTATTTTCAAAATTTTCCACCCAAGTCCCTCTCACATAATTTTAAAAAATTTTCCTTCTTATTTTTTCCTTCCAAAATACTTTTTCTATCAAAAACTATCCATTAAAATTTTCACACATTTTAATACAACTTTTCTCAAATAAATCACAATCCAAACGAAGGAAAAGGAAATAGAGGGAATGAGCAGATGAGATGAGAATGAGCAGTACGTAGGGAAAAGGAAACAGTCAGGAAAGGGAGTGAAACTAATAACTCCGTATATCAAACTATCAAACAACACATATCACTGTCTATTTATAACAAGAGTCAAGAGCTGCAGCTACCAGGAAATTTCTGGCCTAATGCCAAATTAGACTAACCGTTTTAACTAACTTTGCTAAAATCAATTCTTATACTAAAACGACATCGTTGAGCTAAAAGGGTATTATTCTAATAGCTTCTTAATTCAATTGGGCTTAGGTCTAATTGATATTATTTATTTATTTATTTATTTTTTTGGAAGGAGATGTACTGTAGCCTGCATTAGGAATGTTGGAGTGAGGAGTTGAAACATCTTGATTATTTCTCTTCCCTTTGGTTAATGACATAGTTGACCAAAGGAGAAATCAAGAATTGATGCTATAGGAGGTTGTGGTTCCTTGTTAACAAAAGAATTGACGCTATAGGATATATGGAAATACTTATTTTTGGACAAATCAGGAAAATGCTAATTTTTTGCTGTGGCGTATGTAGCTTGCCATCTTGACAAGCTTGATTTGCAGAAACTCATGGAACACATTCACGCGATAGAGACCCATTCAATTTCTGAATCAAAATGATTCTTTTTTTATTAGTATCGTATATTATAGATCAACAAAGTGCTGCTTGGGTTTATGGGTTTTTAATAATTTCTTAGATAACAACAGAAAATCAACATGAATTCACGACAAGAGTAGGTGTTGGAGCATCAATTGGCAGCCCAATTGAGGAGAAAAGCACACAAAAAAAATTTGGCTAACTCAGGCTTAATGTCTTTTGTGATGTTTGAGATATGATTTGGCAATCCTACCATCAGCACCTTTGGGGTAAAAACCGCCAGGCTTGCTCTCAGATCCTGTTCCATAAACAATTCTTAGTATTTCCTCGGGGGTTCGATCAAATGCCACAGAATTTTTGTCACCAGCTAGTATGTTTCCCTTGATTCTTCCCTCAGCACCTTCACTTGGTTTCACTATTAGCCCTTCATCTTTCACCCCGGCATGTCCAAGATCATTCCTCAGCTTCGATATGCGGTTGGTGAATTCTGCCACTGTGATTCCATATGGCTTCACCTTCTCATTTACATTCACATACAGTAATGCTCTCAAAACTGCATCTTGCCCTGATTCCACTCCTAGCAGCCCCGCCACCAACTGTCACATATACAAATATATAGTCAGCTAGCTAGCTAACTAGGCGTCATTTTTTTTTTCGCAGTGTAATATGCCCTCTTTTTTTCCTGTTCAAATGTTAGATACATACTCTCTTAGCCGTGGGACTTTGGAGTTTTGGATTGGCTCCAACGTATCCGGTGAGTCCAACGTAAGGAATAATATAGGAAGCAATAAGGTAGTTAAGATCATTAGCATAGGGATTAAAAGGGGGGTTCAAGGTTTTCCCAAATGCATCGTTGATCACAGTTGCAAATGTTTGTTCGCTTAAATCCAACAAGGGCCTTGGGAATCCTTTCACCGTGCTCTTAATCGCCCTGTACACCAATAAAAATTAAGAACATACTATACAATACTACCTGAAGGTGAGGACTGAAGAAAAAAAAACGAAAAGAAAAAATCAAGAACTGAATAAATTATTGAACCTCAAATGTCCAACTTCTTGGAATGCGAATTGGGCAGTGACATCTTTAATGAGAGGGCTCAAATTGGCTTTCTTACCACCAATCGGGGATGGGCCTTCCCCTGTTAGCTCAGGAGCAACTTTGTCCAGGCCATAACCGAAGGCACCATACAAGAAAAACTCAGCTTCCAAGTACTCCAAATTTAATGGGAAATCCAAAAGATCGATGTCGGATTGAGGCAAACTGCTGTTGGCATAGCTGCTGTTGGCAGAAGAGTTAGGAACACGAAAGAGGAAGAGGAATGAAAGAAGCATGAGGACAGAGGAAGAGGTGGATAACGCCATGGCAAGCTCAATGAATGAATGTGGTTATGGGCAACTGGAAGTTTTGTTTGGGTATTTATAGCAAACTGATTAGGATAAGTCCAATTAATGTTTATTTAATTACTTTGGATGTATAATTAATATCTAACCTATTAAATGTATATTGAACCATTACAAGGAGATAAAATTAATAATAACAAAATAACAAACTTAAAAGAAACTATTTCATGCAACGTGGTCAACAATACAAATTAAAGGGTTGATATGATTTGGTGGTTGCTGACTTGATAAAATGATAAATTGGTAAAAGATTCAATCAATCAATAATATAACTAAAAAATTAATTCTGAATTATTTTAATAGACCCCACAAAAAAATAAGCAAAACTTGAGTTGTACTACATTTAACCTATGCGCGGGCCTAATTCACCGCTTTAAACTAGATTGACCTAATTTAGCCTCCTCTCATGCACACAAGCCCACCACATTTTCTCTTGATTACAATCTCACTCATAAGAAATTCAATATAAAATACTAAAATATTTTGTAATCTTTTAATATGAGATTGTGCCTTTTGAAATATACAACAATAACACTTTAACAAATTTATAACTTACTAATAAAAGGACAAGGACTATAATGGACAATATAGGGATTAGAAATTGGTAGGGAGTTTGTATGTAGGCATTTATTTTGGTAGTATGAGTTAGCGTAGGGATTAGAAATTGGTAGGGAGTTTGTATGCAGGCACTTATTTAGGTAGTATGAGTTAGCACATGACATGTTACTGCTTCCCGGCCGGTTCCCATCTCAAATGGCAATGCCATTTGGCAAGAAGATGAGAAGTGAAAATGGTTATGGTGCCACGTTTGGGGTGATAAATATGGAAAGTTGCCGCTCGGAGTTTCCAGAAATCAAAACAGAACTAGCATAAGATCCAGATCGCGTACGTGTTGCATTAAGTCATGCATAGTAGCTAAGCTGCTTCTATGCAAATGCAATCCATTTCGAGAAATCTAACAAGGCATTGATCCATGAGTTGGACTTTTGTTTTTTTCCATTCCGTAGTATATACGGATCCATGGATTGTCAATATTTATCTAGATACGCATGCGATTAGAAAGATGATAGATGTGGTAGTATAATATTATTTGTAATTGACGTAGGCTTACTTATTGGCGGGGCTGTTGCTATATCAAATGGAGAGTTAGAATTTGAGAGGAAAAAAATAATAATTGTATTTTTGTATATAATACAATTCAGTATAAATGTTCTATAAATATAACAATGAAATACATATATAAGAAAACTAAATATTGTCTATTATATTTACAAGAAATATTCTGAATATGACATATTTATAAAGGAATATTTTAAATATATTCTAACATTTCCCTCAAACTCAAGCTTGTTTCACTATCTTGAGTTTGGAAACAAGATTAAGAAAACGACTAGAAGCAAGAGGTTTAGTGAAAATATCAGTAATTTAATCAGAAAATGAAATTGAAAGTAGTTGAATTGTGCCTTGAGATACATGATGACGTACAAAATGATAGTCGATCTCAATATATTTTATGTGCTTATGAAAAGCATCATTATGTGTAATTTGCATGGCACTACAACTATCACAGTGAAGTGAGATAGTTGAAGAATGAGAGACGCCCAAATCTTGAAATAACCATTGTAACCACAAAAGTTAAGATACAGTGTCGGCGAGAGCACGGTACTCAGTTTCAGTACTAGAACGAAATATTACTGTCTGCTCCTTACTACACCAGGAAACAAAAGAGTCACCTAAGAAAAAGACAATAACTTGTGATAGAGCGTCGATCTGTAGGGTCACTATCTCAATCGGCATCTGAGTAGACACATAAGGCAATATTAGAAGTATTTAAAAAATGAAGCCAATAAAACAAGGTGCATTTAACATAACAAAGAATATGGAAATAGCTGAAAAATGCATAGTAAGAGGTGCAGTCATAAATTGACTAATAACATGAATACCATACGCAATATCAGGACGAGTGATAGTCAGATTGATAAGGCTTCCAACCAACTGATGAACATTAGAATCCATGGGAGGAGTAGTAGTTTTGGAATCTGTAAGCTGAACTCGAGATAGAAGTTCAGAAGCATATTTAGTTTGAGATAAATAATAATCAGATGAATCAAAGGAGACCTCAAGTCCCAAAAAAAAACTAAGAATGCCAAGATCCTTCATTTCAAACTAACAACTAAAGAATGATTGAAAATCAGCAATGCCTTGTGAATAATCACCAGTAATGATCATGTCATTCACATAGAGAAAGAGAAAGGTATAACCCCGAGAAGATTTCCTTATAAACAAGGCATGATCATGAGGATTAGAAAGAAAACAAAATTGAATTATAGTAGAGCTGAATTTGAAAAACAATGCTCTAGGCGCTGTTTCAAGCCATAAAGGGTTTTGCGCAATCGACAAACTTTATAAGGTGGATGATTGTATCCAGGAGGAGGATGCATGTACACATGTTTTGATAGGTCTCCATTGAGAAAGCCATTCTTAGTATCCATTTGAAAAAGTGACCAATGCCACACGACAGTAATAGCAATAAGGCTACGAACAAAGGTGAGACGAGTTACCGAAGCAAAAGTTTTTTCGTAATCAATACTATATTCTTAGGTAAAACTCTTAGCAACAAGTCTAGCCTTGTATCATTCAATGGAGCCATCAACATGAGTTTTGATTTTGTACATCCATTTGCAACCAACTAAAGATTTTCCTAGAGACAAGTCAACTAAATCCCAAGCATGAGTTTGTGTAAGAGTTTGAAATTCTTCTACCATAGCTTACTGCTATAAAGGATGAAAATAAACCTCACGATAGGTGCGACTTTCATAAAAAACAATGATAGAATTACAAACATAGTTGTGAAGACGGGAGGAAGGCTGACTTACACAACTAGACCGATAAACACAAAAAGGTGAAGTGAGAATCGATGAGAAGGCAGTTGGATCCACAAACGGGAAAGATTCATTGGGATGGACAAATGGTTGATTGTGAGGGAAAGAATCAACACCTGCAACATCATGACTAGAAAAGAGAGGAAGATCCGGGTTAGCGAAAATGGTAGGAGAAGTATTACCAATGCGAAACGATGAAAGAGAAGAAAACATCTTATGCTCTCAAAAACTAACATGATGAGGAATGCGAAGTAGCTGAGATATAGGATCCCAACTACAATACCCTTTATGTTTAATCCCATACCCTAGAAAGCAGTACAATCGAGTTCTAGGTTCTAATTTGGTATATTCATGGGGTTACAAAAGAACAAAACAAGCACTTCCAAAAATTTTAAGCATATGATAGTCAGGTAAACTTTTGTATAAACGTTGATAAGGAGAAAGATTATCAATAACTGAGGAATGAAGACGGTTAATGGTATAAACAACAGTTAGAGCGGCCTCCCTTTAGAAATTTTCAAGACAGGATAAGGAAATCAAAAAAGCTCTAACCACATCTAAAATGTGCCGATGTTTCCTTTTAGCTCTCTCATTTTTGGGTAATGTACCTGGACAAGATCTTTGAGTAAGAGTGTCATTTTTAGACAAAAATTGTGGGAGAGTAGAGTTTTTATATTCCATGGCATTGTTAGTGCAAAGAATTTTAATTTTGGAAAAAAATTGGATAGCAGTCATAGTTGCAAATTAAATGTAAGTAGATGACAATTTAGATTGATTTTTGAGTAGATAAAGCCAAGTATAATGGGAATAGTCATCAACAAAAATAAAAAAAAAAATAGCAACAACCACCTATAGTAGTAGTAGGAGCAAGACCCCATATATCAGAATGAATCAAATCAAAAGAAGCAAAAGACATAGATTCACTGGAAGAAAAAGGTAAAGCATGATGTTTGAAAATGTGATAAAAAACACAATCAATCTGTTCTGATTTTACAGGACCTAAATAGGGGTGTAAACGAACTAGTACGTTCGGTGAACAGTTCGTGAACAAGATCGGTTACGTTCGTTTATGTTCGTTTGTTAAGCTAAACGAACACATTTTAGTGTTCGTTTAATAAACGAACATGAACATGAACAAGTATACGTTCGTTTATTTATGTTCGTGAACAAGCTCGTTTAGTGTTCATGAACAAACTCGGTTAATGTTCGTTTAAAACTCGTTTATATTAAAATAATAATAATAATATAATATAATAATATATATAATAATAATGTTTGTTGATCATTCATAAACAAATTTGTTGTGGTGTAATGATAAGTAGCCATGCTTCCCAAATTAGAGACCAAGGTTCAATTCTCAATAATGCTATTTGTTTTTTCAATTTGCAAATGTGTTTGTTTATTTGCCTATTTGTTTTTTCAATTTGCAAATGTGTTTGTTTATTTGTTCGCGAACGTGTTCGTTTAAGTGTTCGCGAACGTGTTCGTTAAGTGTTCGTTAACGTGTTCGATAAGTGTTCGTGAACTGTTCGTGAACACTAATAAACGAACATAAACGAACACGAACACATATTTCACAAACATAAATGAACATAAACGAACATGAACAGTCTAAAAAATAAACGAACAGTAAACGAACAAGGCCCGTTCGTTTATGTTCGGTTCGTTTACAGCCCTAGACCTAAAATCCCATTTGAAATTAAAAAAATCTAAGGTGGAGTTAGATAAATGTCTTAAATGAGCATGCCAAAGTGAAGTTGTAACAGTTGTAGTGATTTTCGATTATGGAAAATGAAATGAAGTAGTTCAAACAAACGACCAACTTTACATCCTGTCCCAAGAATCTTGCCAGTTTGTGAATCCTGTAAAAAACAACCATGACTTGAAAGCGAAACATCAATATCAAGTTCCCACAATTGGCTAATGGATAAAAAATTTAAAGAAACTTGTGGCACATAAAAAAATCAGTGACAGACAAAGATGTAGTTTGAATGGAACTAATGTGTTGAACATGCATTGCAGAATTATCGGCAGTATAAATAATAGAAAAATTGATGGCACGTGTTTTGGTAGTAAAAATTGAAGAATTTGATGTTATGTGATTCCAATGTGTAGAATCCAAATACCATTTAGATATTGTACCTAAGCTAACTGAGGAGACGGGAGTAGAGGGAGACGGTGTCTATGACTAGGATTGTAATTAATTCAAAATGATTTGAATATCCTTCAGAGAAAATTTTGGTCATTAGACTCAAAGAATTCATTGGTTGTGGCAGTTGCAGAATAATGGGCAGGTTGTGAATAATACGCAAGACCTTGAAATTGTCAAAATTGAAGAGTACGGTATTTGGAAATGACATGGCCCACATTTTTACAATAATAACAGGTTGGCTAAGATTTTGACCGAAAGCGAGAGCCAGAGCAAGAATAAGAATTACTACCACCAAAAAAGCCATTTGAAGAGATTGGAGAATGAAGGGTTGTCAATGTAGAACTAGTAGTAGAAGTGATTGGAGTAAGAGCAAGAATAGTTTGTGTAATAAGAACTAACTCTGGAGAACGTTATGATCGAAAGGTGTTTTATCGATTTTCTTCTGCAAGCAATTTCTTAATAACTGTAACGAGGGTAGGTAGAGAGCTCCAGTATAAAAGAGAACTACGAATAGGTTCAAACTCATCTCAAAGAGTCATAAGAAGATGCCAAATATGCTGACAGTCATGAAGTGGGATAGGCTGGATCATGCACAGATAACTGATATCAAAGAATTTCTAATTCAGAAATATAAGAATAAATAGATTGGCCAGGTTGTTATTGCAAGTGATGGAGTCGGCGATAAAATTGAAACTGGTGAACATCATTTGCATGAGAATATCGGGTAGTCAAAAAATCCCACACAGGTTTAGTTGTGTCAAACCTGTGAAGATCTAACTTGATACTAGTCGTACAGGTATTATGAAACCATATTAAAATTTGATGGTTTTTAACATCCAATTTTTCAAATCTATCAATAAATTCAACCTCATCTTCATCATTTTGTCAAACAGATTTTGAAATTTCACCCGTCACAATTCACCATAAAAGTCTGTATTTAAAAAAACTGCAATAGTTATGAAAATCGATTCAATAGTTTCCATAAAAAAAAAAACTGACCATGACAATTAAAATACAATATGAATTAAAAAACTAAAAAACAAAACGAATTGACTAGAATTGGTCAATAGGAGATCAAGAATTGACTAGAATTGGTCAATAGGAGATCAAGATTGACGAGCAACAAATCGGAGCACAATTGACGATAAATATCAAAATTTGAAGAGATTGGGACCAAAACAATATTAAACAAAAATATGAGTCATAATTTTGGAAACTAATTTAATACGATAATATTGAATCTTCCAAGTTCAGCCAAAACCAGAAAATCTGGGTAAAATTGATTGGCCAAAAGCCAAGAAAAATTAAATCCTCCAAGTTGGGGCCACAAACAAGAAAACTGGGACAAAATTGATTAGCCAAAATCGGCTGGCCCGCACCTAAGAAAAAAAATTGAATCCTCCAACCAAGTTCGGCCGAAACAAAGACGAGGATGGCCCACAGACAAACAAATAACGGAGGGCAGATTGAATACCAGAAACTTGCCCGCGCGGCTTTTATCCTCAAATTGGATACAAGCCGGCGGCACGGAGGCTCGATAGTAAGGTAAATTTTGAGAGAAAAAAAAAATATATTTTTTGTATATAATATAATTCAATATAGGTGTTAAATATTATTAATATATTTATAAAAAAATATTTTAAAAATATTTTAATATGGCATATTTATAAAAAAAAAAAAAAGAAGTAAGAACATATTATATTTTTCTTAATCCTTACTTCAATTCTTTGATTTGCCGTGATTGAGTGAAGGACAAGGAATTGACTTTTCATGAAATCAATTACCTCTTTTAAATCCCATCAGTCAGTCAAGTCAAGCATGTGTCACGAAATCAATCACTTCTTCTCAATCTCATCATGCACGCATCATGAATCGATCATTCTTCTCAATCTCATCATCGCTGACAGATGAGATTTGATCAGTCAATCAGAGATGATGCTTCTAGCATTCCCTAGAAGTAGAAGGTTCTGGGGAGAAAAGTATGCATTCAATCTCCATTTTTTTTTTTCTTTTTTTTTTTTTGTTATTTTCTTTTCTTTAAACTTAGCCGCTGTGGAGGAGAGTTTGATAAATAAACAGAAGCTAATTAAAACGAATCACATGCTCATGTATATATGTGTGTGTTGGTTCATGGACATTTTATCCTTGGGCTTAAAACGTGCAAGAATAACTTTTCATTTGGGCTAGAGCGGCCTTTTGCCCATTAGTAAGACAGAAAAACTGACCCCAAGCTAAGAATCTTTTGTAGTCCAGGCCCGATAATGTAGGGATGCAGAATAAAAGCGCTGCACACGAGAGCACTGGATCATTTCTAACTAAGGGTTCAACCCTTCAACTCTTAAACTTCTTTTGATTCATTCTTGGGCTCAAATTTTGTTGCCCAGTATGATATGACATTTGAGGTATCTTTTTTGCCATACCTTTGTAAATTTTGATGGGCTCCTGATTTGTGTTGGAATTTTTTTTAATTATTAAAAAGGTCGGCTTTTGCACGTTTGAGCTGATGTTTCTCATAAAAACCTCCAATTTATGTATGGGTTGCATTTCTTCATGATATTTCGATATGCCAGCGTTCAAGATTCTTCATTTGCCAGAATTATGAGATGGGATTCAGGTTTCTAGCTCGTCAGCGAGTTCTTTTATGATCACATAATTTAAGGCTGTTGATAATATGATGTATCTGAAAGAGGGATGCTCATTACTGTTTAAAGTTCACAAACCCTCAATCCCTTCTGTCCTGCACACTAGCCCAATACTAAATTCTACTCAGAAGAATGACCAAAATAGTAAAGATTCGATCTTTCTTAAAGAATGTGATGTTTTGAAGAGATTGAGGGATGAACGTGATATATTCTGTGCAATAGAGTACTTCAGGTATGTAGCAAATGCAAGAGCTTTCAAGCACACCCCTCTAACTTACCAAATGATGATAGAAAAACTCGGGGAAAATCTTGAATGGGATGCTGTTCAGTACCTTTTGCAGCAAATGAAGCTGGAAGGGGTTCCTTGTTCTGAGGATATATTCATTAGTGTGATCAACTCTTATAGGCACTCTGGGGCAGCCGAGCAAGCGCTGAAAACATTTTATAGGATACAGGATTTTGGCTGTGAAGTGACACTGAGGATTTATAATCATTTATTGGATGCTTTGCTTGGTGAGAGTAGGTTCCATATGATTAATCCTATCTACAATAACATGAAGAAAGACGGCTTGGAGCCAAATGTTTACACTTATAATATTCTTCTGAAGGCGTTGTGTAAGAATAAGAGGGTGGATGGGGCTCATAAGTTGCTTGTTGAAATGTCAAAGAAGGGTTGCTCTCCAGATGTGGTGAGCTACACCACAATAGTGTCATCTTTGTGCAAGAATGGTAGGATTAAAGAGGCAAGAAATATTGCCGCAGGTTTCCCACCAAGTGTGCCTGTTTATAATGCTCTGATAAACGGCTTCTGTAGTGTAGGCAGTTTCAGTGAGGCTTTTGAATTGATGGGGGAGATGGTCGATAAGGGACTTGGCCCTAATGTTGTCACGTATACTACAATTCTAAGAGCCCTGTCTGATTCAGAAAACTTCATGATGTCTCTAGCTATTTTGGCTAAAATGTTCGTTCGAGGAGTTAGTCCTAATATTCAGACTTTTACTTGCTTGATAAAAGGACTTTCTTTGAATGGAAAATTTTCTGAAGCTTTTGATGTCTGGAACAGAATGATTTGGGAAGGAATTTTGCCTAATATTATCACATACAACACATTAATTCACAGTCTGTGCTTGGCTGGGAACATGCAGCAAGCTTTGTCTATTTCCAGTCAAATGGATAATTCTGGCTGCCTTCCAAATGTGACAACCTTTAGTACGCTCATTGATGGCTTTGCAAAATCTGGAGACTTGTGGGGTGCATCTGAGGTATGGAACAGGATGATAGTCTCTGGGTGTCAGCCAAATGTTGTGGTGTATACAGCCATGGTGAAAGTGCTTTGTAGAAATTTCATGTTTGATAGAGCTTGCAAGCTCATGGAGAAAATGCGGATGGAAAAGTGTCCCCCAAACGCGGTTACATTTAATACTATCATTAAACATTTATGCACCAGTGGCAAAGTAGATTGGGCGATGCAGTTGTTTGATGAAATGGAACAGTATGGATGTGAACCTAACATCACAACATACAATGAGCTTTTGGATGGTTTATGCAAAGTTAAGAATATCAGGGTAGCATTTGAGCTTATTATGGATATGGAGGACAAGGGAATGGACTTGACCTTAGTGACTTATAACACTATTATAAATGGCCTTTCTCATGCAGCTATGGTTGAGATGGCTAGATTGTTTGTCGGGAAAATGCTTGTCAAGGGAATAAAACCTGATGCTTACACTTTTAACATAGTAATCAATTCCTATTGCAAGTGTGGTGAGGTTGAATCTGCAGTCAAACTTGTAGACACGATGAGTACTCTAAGCTGGCAGCCAGATTTAATTGCACATACCACTCTTATCTGTGGGATCTGTGAGTCCGTTGGTCTAGAATTGGCCAATATTTATCTTCTAAGGATGATAGACGAAGGGATCTCTCCTAATGTGGCCATCTGGAATGTTTTGGTGCGGTGGTTGTTTAGCAAGAAGGGATACAAGGCATCAGTAGCGTATCTTAATGGTGTGATTGATCATAGTCTTGAAGGCTATGCTCTTTAATGTCAAACTATAAGGTTTGACTCCAAGGGATTGCTCAAAGTTGGTTTAAGATGCAAGATTTTGTTGAATTGGAGCTTGATTAAAGAGGAGATCCCATGGTGGTCTTTGTGGAATATCTCTTTCCAAGAAGTGGAGTTTACCAACTCACCAGAACAAAATCCAAAGTAAGAGCAAATACAGAAGTGTGTCAATTTTCCTCCCTCTCCCACCTCTGTTCACTGATTGCATAACTCCCTTGATAATGTGTAGAATATTATTTTGAATGGCATTGTCTTATTAAAAATTTCATAACTCTAATTATTAGTGCAATTCTTATTTTGAGATATTTGGCAGGTGAATCCTAACAACTCCAAAGTTGCCACGCAACTTATTTTCGGGAGCTACTTATCTTGTTCCGAGGTTGCCACAGTTTTGATTCTACTGAAGATGCCAGCATATACCTTGACATTTATCTCTGTGATTATGGTACAGAATTACATCTAAAATGTTCTCCAATGAGATTTATTATTAGATTGATGAGTTTATTCTATTGCAGATGCAGAGAGTACGCTCAGGGGCATGGTCATACTCTTGGTTAACATCATATTAACGTGCTCTTGCTTGGAGTTGTATTTTGAGCAGGAGAAATCAACAAGGCTTGAAGTTCTCCGATGTTTCTGTTTCTCGTGCTCCTTTCACAGTGTTGTTTTCTTGGAGGAGATGTGGTTCTATGTTGGCAGTGTACTGGCTACTTGTTGGGCTAAGATAAGTAATGCCTTAGACAGGGCATCCTCTGGAAAATTGCGAATGCCATACGTCTCTATAACTTGTATTTGAGCTTTGCCATAGATATTGTGCATCTTATGATGCAATTTCATTTAGTGATCAGTTTTCAAGCAGCATTATGTAAGCAACAGTAACAATTGTGCCATCTTGAATGTGCATTATCATCTTGCTGCATTTCTTTATGCTACCTTTAGTACTATGCAATCCTATGTTGAAAGATTGCAAATTCCTCTGGATTTGGAACCAAATTATAAAACATTACAGAATAAAACACGCAGGTTATTTTGTTTTGCACAATCAAGTAAACTATAATTTACAACTAACAACTGCAATCAAGATTCCAGGAAATCATAATCACCCCACACACCTAGTAACAGCGTAACACTACCGAAAAACTTTCTCAGCTTTCTGTTTCCTTCTCACGGCGCTATTTAAATTACTTTCATCTGCATGATCATCCACATAAACAATGCCTTCAGCATTATCCCTGAAAGGGGACATATCAATTTCATCACCGTCCTCATTAATCCAATCTTCACCATTATCTTCATCCTCAAATCCATCATCCTCCCAATCCTCGTCATCCACATCAGACTGCAGCGAGTGAAACAGAGGAGGAGGAGGGCAATCCTCTGTTTCTGCCTTGTCCCTCTTCATCACAAGATGTCGAATAACTCTTTCATCCTTGTCAAGCATGCTCTTAAAATCATTTATCAATTTTGCTTCCAACTCAAAGTTCATTAAGATATAATGAGCATTCTTTGCTTTTCGTATCTTGTATGCCAGTGTCCTCATGCCCCAGTCACTGAATCTCCAAAGCCTGCCTTTGTTCTCTTGTATGAATCCTGTAGGAGTGTCCATGGGCAAAGCGACCATGTTAAAGTTCTCAGCTACTCGGTGCTTGCAATATGGTAAACCATAAGTCAAATAAAAAGAAAAGTTAGATCAGCGGGGCATACAATTTATGGTGCTAAATATATAAACAAAGAAGAAAAAGAAGAGAGAAGACAACCACAAACAGCACAGTAGCACTGCTCACATTGTCAAATTGTTCCTACTCCAAATAACAGTCTATTTGAAAAAATTTCAGTTTATTCAGAACTTCCTGAGAGACGAGATAAATTTCCCTCCAATCAGAACAAAAGAGAAAGCTTTGAAAGATACAAATTCAAAACTAATGAGTTTATGGCATCAGAATCGAGGGGTATATGGATTACAAAGCAATATCACCTTGAACTTTCTTGTTAACACTCTCAACCTCGTCTTTATGGTCTTCATGAATTAAATACACCACTTCGTAGTGCCGCACTGTGTAATGGAGTAAAACAGATCAGAGTAAAGTTATTACGAAAGCTAAGCCACATGAAAAGATGACAATAAGGGTGACTGGCAAGATATTTGTTCTTCTATTTCTCTATAACAACTCGAAAGTATAGAGAATGTTTGTCCATAAAGAATGACAACCAAGTCAAGAGTTACTTTGCATCCTCTTCCAATTCACAGAAAAGGAGGAAAAAACCATCGACTGTGTTTTCTTTCTAAACCGATCTTTTATCTGCACATTCCATCAATTTGCTTCTCAATTTTGGTGGATTCTAATTACTGAATGATGAACAGAGGAATGAACCTCACTTTAGCAAACAATATTTACCCCAAAAGATAATGAGGATAATTGCAAACCAATCACAAAAGATTTCTTTAGAAACTAAAAATTCTTTGGGCATCCAAAATCAAGTAAATGAGAAATATAACCAAAGAATTGAACAGCCAGAATTGGGGGCGTGCAAAAAAGGCTTACTCCTTTCAAGATTCAAACTACTCTCTAGCTGAAGACTCAAAGCCTCATACAGTGCCTCTGCAAAACAAAGAAGATTCCCAAACATTTCGATTCCACCATACAAAACCACAAATAAAAAACTGGAAATTTCACAACTTGAAACGCAAATTACCCTCTTCAGCATCAGCAAACTCTGGAACAAGCTTACCATCTTTCTCAACTTTCTTCTGTTAAACCCAAGCAGAGAAAATGAATTACTACAAAAACAAAAACCCCGTTCGCGAGTAACAGGAAAAGAAAGTATTTTTAAACAAAGATTGATTTTTTGAAGCCCCCATAGAACTTTGGCTCCCTTACCAAACTACCTCTTTAAGCAGAACAGCTTCAGGGAAAGGGCCGGTGGCTTCATCTGGCCTTGGAACAAAACTATGAGAGTCAGGTTTTTTCTTTTTTGGATCCCTTGTGGCCGCAACTGTGACTGAGGAGGTTCTCAGCTTCAGAGAGGGCTTATGCTGCGAAGAGAAAGGCAACAAACTAGAATGCCCATTTGCAGAAACCAAGGAACGATTGGGATTTTGCCAGAACCCATCACTGCTATTGCAAAAACTTATCGGTTTTACGACGTCTGGAAAAGTGGTCAGCAGTAGTGAATCCATTTGTTAAGTGTCGTTCTGTCACTACAGAGTTATAGTAAGAGTAGGATTTAACAAGGGTAGAAGGGGTTCACCTTCTGAAGTCACTTTGGCTGGGGGGTTTATGGGCTTGGTAATGTGAGAATCTTAAGTGGCGGGGAACTGAGTACACCAGCGAATTTCATTTTCGCATTTCCACTTTTCTTGATCAATATGATGCGTATCTACAGTTTTATTTATTAACATCCTAATAATCCTGTTCATCAACAAATAGTGTCTTTTGTCAATTCCGCGATAAACAAATAAGAATATTATTACGTCATATCACGTGAATTTTTTACTGCACGTATCATCACTTGTAATGGAAGATAGACATTATATTCCATCCAAGGCAATGAAAATGCAGCTGCATAATATCTGCATCCGCCAAGCATCCAGTAGAAGATGCAACAGGAATCTTGAATGATATTTTGTAGACTGGATTTTGTTGTACCAGAAAGCAAAAAATACATGGCCCCCCATCCTCAATCGTTCCCCAAGAATTAAGAGATTGGAACCAAAAAATGAAAATTCTCAGAAAATGTCTATGCATGTTTCTTTCTGTGCAGAATATTTGCCATGACTTCCTCGCTATCCACTTTCAACTGAGTTTAAAGACAAAAATGGCTATACATATGCAGTATACTGCATACACGAGGGCATAGCTCTTCCTCATGTACAATTAGCTGTTAGTTCTCCTGGTCTTTCCAGGTTTGTATGTCCAAACGGCCATAATTTAGACCTGTGAGCCACCTCTCGTGCTCATAACACAAGTTGGCTGAGAATAACAAAAAGCTATGGCTAGTGCAGTATTATTTTTTCCCCTTTTTCTTTCTCTTGGTGTTGCTACTACTGTTGCCACCACCACCACCACCCTTGGAGGTACTTCCAGTCTGTGCAGATGGGTTCTCAGATGTATAGGAAAAATTGTCAAACATGCCAGCTTGAGCAGCATTCTGTAACCACTCAAAAAATTCCTCCCCTGTCATGGTCTCTTCCATACTAGGTGTAGGTATCCCACCTCTTTGTCCAGAGCTTGCTCCCCTTCCACTGCTCTGCTTTGAAGTTATACTTGTATTTACATGGAAACTTGGCTTGTGCGAGTTCGCAGGACATCTCATTCCCTGTGAAGTATGAAAGCAGTAAAAAACTGAATGACTTGTGTAATGTATTAGTACCAATGAAAATAATCAATGTTCCTGACAAAAAAGACTGCATTGGCATCACCAACATCCAAGAGTTAAAAAACTAATGCTGCTGGTACTATGCCGCTAACTTTAACGTCAGTGGATCAAAAATTTTCCTGGGAATGGTAGAAATTTAAATGATTACAGCATAAATAAATAAATAACCTTAATCGTATCAAGTCTGCTGATAAGCCTCCCAAAAAACCAACCAAAACATGGAAGCGTACATCAATATCCAACCCCAAAGGAAGCTTACAACCAGTGAAATTTCACCCTTTACCATAGCTCAAGAAACACAAGAACATCGGAGAAACTCTTAATTCTTAAACTTAGAGGAGCTTAGTTTACTACATGAAGAATATACAAGTGGCTTGCATTGCGTGACCAGCACACTCAGTTCTAGTTCCTAGAATTTTTCTTTTTCACTTGAAGGAAATTTACCTGACAAATATACCATTCAGTTGCATCATAGATCTTGCTATCTGCACAAACAAAGGCAGCAGGAGGATCAACCTGCAGACATTAGAGTCAACAGTAGAAGAAGCACATCAGAGGATGAGAAGAGATACAAATGCAACCAAATTTTGCCTTTATCAATGGCCAAACCTCAGATATATAGAAGGTCTACAGATCACCACTTAATAAGCACATACCTTCTGTAGCATCCCAAAAAATATGGGATGTGAAGATTGTTCAACCCATCCATCTCCATCTTTAGCCTGGTGAAAATCTCTGCATTCCTTTAAGAATGAGGGATAGAAATGAATACCAGAACTTTCACTAAACTAACTAAAAAACATCTTCATAGTGCACCAAAGCTTTGCCTTTTAAGTTGGATATACATAATAGACCCTAGAACATATGCGATGCAAGAGAAGAAAAAACCTGGCACCATCTTGCTCTGGCTTTTACTTTCTTAGTATGAATCCAGACATGAAAGCTCCCACACTTCCTGCAGGCAATCCGTCTCGCCTCTCTAAGAGGATCCTCACCATCAGCTTCCTCACGGGCAAAGCCAGGGTAAAAGAACCCCCGCCTTCTACTCTGAAAAAGCATCAAGTGAAACTTAAGCCAAGTGGGGGGGGAAAAAGAAAATGCAATTTAAGGACTTAAAGGACTAAGCTCCTCCAAGAAAAGGACTAAATTTAAGGACTTAAGGACTTAAAGGACTAAGCTCCTCTAAGAAAATGCAATTTAAGGACTCAATTGACACTTAAGGAAGCAATAGTCTAAAAAGCACTTAAAGGTAAATGTTCTTTCTCAATGTCATCTTTTTAGTCAGTAAAAATGTTTCTATATCCAATGTGCACCCAAACAATATTATTGCTCACAAACCTCTATACAAAACTTCATGAAGCAACTTTTTTCACAGACCAAGTCTAAGCGGGCCTCAGATTCCTCTAGCTAAAAGATTGAGGCCATTGACAACTTAACTACAAAGAAATGGCAATTCCCAGATGACACAGAGGGTTCAAGCTTGCTCCAGCAGGTAACAACTGGTAAGAACTTTAATTAAGCTGGCAGAAAATTTGTATAAGCCAAATCAAAAACAAGGACATAATTCTCCTATTCAATGAAAACTAAAGCATAGCCAAGATGGACCACATAAATACAGAATTCAAAAACATAAAAAGTTCAGATAGACAAGGTTTGTGCCACTTATTTGTCCAGTTTCGAAAGCCTAAAACAAAGAATTGCATACTACTAAATGGCATCGATAATGCCAATCACTCCTAAAGAAGGATGGTAGAATGCAACAACCGAACACTAGGATATTAGGTTGTGTGACATATTAAGCGAGAAAAGATGGAAACCAAGGCAGGTCAGAACAAAAAGAAAGCATGCAATACTTAATGAGACATTCAGAAACACCAGAAAATATAGATTGTCTTACCTTCTGAGAAACTTCTTGAAACTGACGGAAATAATTTAGCAGTTCTTCCCTTTTTAGTTCATCATCATAGGCTTTTCTCTTAGAAGAATCCAATAAAACCTATGGATACAGATCCTTTCAACAGTAAGAAAAGCCACAGAAAGTACAAAGAATGAAAATAAAAAACCAATGGTTAACCGAAACAAAGATAGAAAGATGTACCTCATATGCATTTTGCAGTTTCTTAAAAGCTTCTGCAGCCTTTTCATTGCCCATGTTTTTATCAGGATGGACCATCATTGCCTAATTATCAAAGTATATTCAGCCTATACCAAATGCCCCTTATTTATGAATAAAACATCATATATCAAACAAATTCTTAAAAAGAAAATTAATAGAAATTTCACAATAGGATTGTTCATCTAAGCTATCAATAGCTTAAGATTAACTGTCAAAGATGATTGATTACAAAAACATTTTAAAATCACAACTTGTGTAAGGAACAGAAAGGAAGAAGTGCAATAATTAGTGAAACAAATAATACTGGAAATTCAATCACACAAATATCATGACTTACCTTTTTTCTGTATTCTCGTTTAAGAACAGAAACATCAATATTTTCAAACCGAGACAAGCCTAATGCTGCATAGTTATCGCTACAATTCAACAACCTAACAACTTCTTCTTCAGATGTCGTCTCAAGATCAGATCCACTAGTTGAAGGAATTCCTGCCCCCCGATCAATGGATTGACCAGCAACACCAGTTCCTGTCGATGAATCTGGCACTTGACCACTGGAAAAGAAATCTGATTGACCTGGGACTTGGGCTGCTTGTTCTGCAGTACCATTGGACCTTCTTTGCTCATTCATATTGTTCCTCAGAAAGAATATGAGAACATCGCTTGAAATAAATGACAGATTCAAACCAAAGAGTAAACCAAGCCATCCAACAGATGCCCATGCACAATATATAGAGTATGAAGTTGCAATGAATAGTGCAAGGCGTTCACGGCTCAATGTAAAAGCCAATCCTGAATTTTAAGAACCAAGACTATCAACGACAAAAGCAAAAAAGAAAAAGCACAGGTGAAGATGATTAAAGCTCTCAGAGAGGTAGAGGAGTCACCTCCAAAGAAGACAACAAGCATTGTTGTCCAAAAGCTTCCGTAACACCACAGAAGAACAAGGACAGAGATAGTCATCAAAAGAACTGCAATGGTGAACCCTATAAAAAGTCCAACTATAGAAGCCACAACCTGTATAAGCAAGGGAAACAAACAAGATAAAAAAAAAAAAAAAAACTTTAACACAATATCTTAGTAGCTCAAGTATAATAACTGCTGGAGTGAAAATAAGGGGGGGAAAATCATGATCAGTTCAACTAAGTGAGGCAATCAGACAAAAGAGCAAAACTAGCCTGATGCTAAACAGAACATAAGAAGCCAAGCATTGAGAAACATGGTTTAGGCCTCACCAGGGCAAGGAGAAACTTGAAAACTCCAACCACTGCAGTTATTGAGAACACACTACACCATACAACTGAGAAAAATGAAGTAGTTCCCATGCGCAGAAACGATTCAATACCTCTGAGAGTGCAGTCCAACCAAACCATAGAAAGTAGGAGAATTATATTCGCAATATGCATAATCCATTTAAGAATAATAGGATATGCCAGTTCAATCTTCCCTTGCAAATAATGACAAGCATTGACAGCATTTGTTCTTGTAGAGATAAACAATGGTTTGTGCCCTTCCACCCATTCCATTGATACCTTCAACACAGACAAACAGAAGCTCCTCAGGCGCCTAAAAATCAAGGTATATGAGAACTCTACATGTTCCATCATGTCATCTCCACAGTGCAATCCATTTAGTGAGTGAGAAAAGCAGCTTTCTGAATTTTTTGTGCTGCCATATAGGTTGGGTGGCATCTCTTCTGTTGAATGCGAACTTTCTGCAGCAGATATATTTATGTTGCATCCAGCAGCAGTCTCCTTTTGCTCTTCAACCGGTGCTTTATCCACCACTTCTTCCACTCTTCTAGAAGATTTCCTAGATTTGTGCTTGCTTTTTGTTTGAGCTTCTAGTTGGTGTTTTTTATTAGTGCTCTCGGTTGAAGGGACAGCAGAAAATTCTTCCTCATGCAAAACTTTTATTTCACTAGCATTCGTTCTTTCCAGATTAATAGGCAGATCAGATCCAGAGTTAGAAACTCCTTTCCTCTGTTGGTTTCCCTTCTTCCGAGCCATCAACGATAATCTTACAGGCTACTGGTCCACAGAATAATGAATCTATTTAACTCATTGATCGGACCCTGTCACAACCAAATTGAAAATAATCATTTTACAGGCACACAAGATAGAGCAATAAAAAAGAAATAAAATCTATTCATCACTTGTCCCACAGTTAAATTAACAGATTGCATGACAGATATTAGAAATGATACTACAACTGATAAAAGCACGATGTTGTGAGACAATCCAGGGCATTCATATCAGACACTCTATAAACTGGCAACAGTCCACAAGCAAACTCTAGATGTGTCAGAAACCTTTCAACAGGAAAACAATGTCCTTGCTAAGGATGCTTCAGACATCAGCAATTTTAATCAAGTTCCTAACAAAACCAATAAAGAAGCAGAATTGCTGGTCAGAACTCACTGAAAGCAACTGAAATTGAAACTAAAATGATTAGAAGGATTATCCCATTATTGCATGTGAGTGCAACAAATAGAAATTAACTTCTCCAAATGTGTAATAATCATTGATAAACGATAAGTCCCTCAATCAGAACAAATGGATGCATAGTATATAAGCTTAACCAACCGCAAAGAAAATGAAGTTAAGCAGTTATAATTGAAGGAGTGAGCAAGTGTAGGCAAACATAAGCGTGCAATTATATTTCTTAAGAAATGCTTACAACATCTATGAGCTGAGTTATCAAGTTTTTACGTGTACCCTCTACCCCTTTCCCAAATAAAAATTCAGTGAGGCACACATTTCATTCCTGTCAAAAGCAAAATTGACTAGGAATAACTACTGTCAAACAATCAGTCCTGTTCGCATATGCCGTATGCCATCAGTATAGAGGAATTTAAGCACTGTAGTAACATGCCAAACGTGAAAGAGAAAATCAAAACTATGGAACACAAATTTGATTTCAAGGGTGATTCAGTTTAATTTCATCCAAACCGTCAAGACTACGCACATATAAACAACTGACCAATACAATGGGACTTTAGATTCATTTACGCAAAAGGGTTAAAGAAGAAAAAGGAATTATTTACAATGTATGCAAAATCCCTAACAAATAGTGTTAAATTCACCTGGGTTTTTCCTCACACTTAAATCTGTTCACAAAGTTGTCATTTTTCTCTTAGTAACATTCATATCAATTAGTACAGACAGAAAGACAAGGAAAAGATAGAACAGACAGAGCTCAACAGCATAAGATGATGGAGAAGGTAGAGATTAGAGGAGAACTAAAAGGGTCAGCAAGCTACAAAGCCCACAGGAAATCAAATGAAGCGCAAAAATAAAGAAAATACAGTAAGAAAGAGTATATGTCTTACCTAAGTCAATTCTGTATCTCTGATAGTTCTTGAAGTCTGATGGTGCCCGTGGAGGGAGAGCAGGAGGATGAAGGGAGAGGGGAGTCAGTCATGGATTGGTGCAGACAGACCAACCCAATTCATTCGACCACCCAAAGCCCACGACAAGCAAACAAACGACAGAAGCGAACCCAGAGAAAATAAGAGTTATCGGCCACAGCTGCGTCAGCCCTTTCCCCCTTGGTACATGCAAAGACACAAAGGGAAACTATTGAGTTGAGCCTACTACCACTAACACAACCACGCCACATAAGTAACAAGATTCCATATTTTCGACCTCTCATATCTCGTGTGCCCCCGGGTCTCCCATCATGCGCAATCCTTTCTAAGGAGTAAAATAATAATCTAAACACTTCGTCAGACCCTGGCTCGGCTGGCTCAGTTGCTCTTTCCTTTTATTTGTTTGGGTTTGGATAGGTAAAAGGGGCCCTGCCTTGTTAGTTTTCCAGTTCCAAAGGAATGGGTTGTCTCGTTACGGACGTTAAAGCGTCTATTGAGTTTGTGGCTTTAAGGATTGAGCCCAAAATCTTGGGAATTGATGTCAGGAACTAGTTGGCTCTTGTTAATATATATATATATTTTACATTGATCAGAAGGGATGATTAGAATTTCCAAGTTTATCTTCGCCTATCATTTTTATTTTTGAAGATATAATAATTACAATTAAATTTTATTATAATAAATTAAACTTCATTGTAATGAATTGCTTCACACACAATATAAAGTGAAACTCACATAGTGCTAATTTATACATTAAGAACATAAGGAGAGGGAAAAATCAGCGAACCACTTTTTGCTTACCATTTGTTTCAACCATGCACAAAGAGGAAGGAAGTACGAAAATTATTGCTAAATGGATTCATTTAATGATTGAAAGTATAAAATTGATTCAAAACCAGGCTGTGATTAAATTCGGTTTTAATGGAATGGGCCTGATATGTTATCAAAAATTCAAGTGGAAAGTCCTCAAATTGCAGTTGGGAGAAAGGAAAATGGGAGCAATCAGAGTAGAAATCATCCTGGTTGAATGAATAAAGGCTGCGAGATCTAACTGCTGCCGCTTTCAGACTGCAATTTACCAATCTGAACAACCCCTACTGCTTTCAGAATCCTGTCTCCTGCTACCGGATTCTGGAATGCAATACATGCTGCTCCAAAATAACGCTATTTGTGGCTCTCAACCCAAACAGTGCATACAGCAACCATCAAGCATTCAAACAACAAACGAAGTGCTAATATTTTCCTGTGCTATTGGAACTTCAAGACAAGTCAATATTCACAAATTCAAGTTCTTTTTGTGTCTGCAATAGTATACGGAGACATTACCAAGTAAGTCTGAGAATTGATTGTTCAAACTCAACAGTAAAAGACAACTTCATGTGAAATAATAGCACAACAACGAGCATTTAATAGTTGATCCCATATTCATCTACCATAAACCAAGACCATCTTGAAAACAAACATACTGCCAACTGGAGCGTACAGTATGAGAAGAGGTTTAGGCAACTGCTGCAATAAGTATGTCTTAGTAGATCTCTTCATCTTATCAGGTCTGTCAGAGTTTTCAATAGAGCAAAAGAAATAAGCAAATTATGAAGAACTGGCTTGAAAAAAATGCTTCTTGGTGGAAGGCAGGGTAAGATAAAAATATTTTTGGTCCAGCAAGGGAGTTGATGACAATTACTACATGTCTACCAAAGGACAGTTGAATGCTCAACAACTCAGGTATAAATAGTTGGGAACGTATGCAGGAGAGATCAAAGAAAAGAGTTGCCTGGGAGCATTTTCATGTTTTATTCTCCGAGTGAATAAGATTAGGAGAGGAGGAGGAGGGGGCGGGGCGGGAAATACAAAGCCAATCAATAGCAAATAGAGAGTCGTTGAAACGGGAAGGGATTTCGAAATGATCATCAACCAACTCATCACAGGGTGAAGGCAAAACAAGTACTAGCTTTACAACCGGCAGATCATCAAAGAAGAATACATCATTCATGACAGTAACATACAATACAAGCTATTGATAATGTCATATACCCCTAAATGGATAATAATAGATCAATGATGAAATTATGTACAACAGTCCAGTGCAGGCACATTACCATTGCACAAAATCCACACCTCAATGGCATGAAAAAATGGTGCTTCGAAAAGCATGGGCAGAGAGCCATAATGGCAATGTGGAGCTGTTCTTCACAGAGTACATCTCTTTCCACAACTTACTCTCTCTCTGGTAAACCAAAACATGCTTATGCGTTGCCAGAAAAACATATTGCCCTGTCTGACTTATTGGAAAAATGCCTGGAACCATCCCTCTAATGCAGCGAAGACTAACCTTGTCAACCATTTGCCATTCTTCCTTCTCATAGTCTTTCATTACCCAGATATTCATCCAAGCCTCTGATATCTGAATCACAGACAAACACCCATCAGACTCCAACAAATAAATACGGTTCCCAACAACATAACCCACCTCATCTGGTAAAGAAATTTTCCTCCACTTGTCACTTTTCAAATCCAAAACAAGCAAAGAAGCACAACTCTCCGTTAACCAATGTAATGCACCATTTATAAATACAACCTGGTTCCTGTTCATATGTGTAAATTGATCATCTTGTAAAGAAACAAACTTTCTCCATTTGTTTGATTCTGAATCATACACCAAACAAACAAAAGTCCGCTCAGGTCTATGCCCAAATGATCTATGATAGCCAGCTAACACAACATTGTACTTTTGTGTGGACAAATTGCAAGCCAAACCAACAAGGGTAGCTTCACCATCTGGATAGAATCTAGTAATAGGCCTTTCCCTACTTCTGGGAAGCAACTTATATTGCCTAGTTATTGGATTACACACATAATAAACACCTTTGTCAGGGATGCTGGAGCAACACAATAGTCCATAACAAGATGCTCTAACTCTTACTCGATC
Organism: Gynochthodes officinalis; assembly: GCA_020080225.1. Taxonomy (NCBI): domain Eukaryota; kingdom Viridiplantae; phylum Streptophyta; class Magnoliopsida; order Gentianales; family Rubiaceae; genus Gynochthodes; species Gynochthodes officinalis. The sequence goes on along the minus strand of CM034619.1, from coordinate 413,262 downwards.
CCCCATAAAATCCAAAGAAAATTCATACACACCCCTCAAATTATCAACACAAATCAAACTTGATCTCGATTCAGATAAGGACTCAGTGGCCTCAACAAGTACCATAGGGTTCCTAGCAGAGAGTTCATTATAGAGTCGCGTAAAATAATCACTCGAAGCTAATTTGTACCATAATTTGCATACACACTTAATTCTGAAAAGGGCTTTTGCTGGCAATCGGGAAAGAATTTGAAGGATAACCTCATCCGGGAAGAACCCAAATCTTGAAGTGGATTGATCATCCATCACTAAGGAGATTCAATCATCACAAAGAAGAAAATACAAGAAATGGGCCAGTCTTTATCACCCCACCACGAACGAGAGGTTCATTAAAATAAATGGTTTCCTTTCTTGTTTTGTGAAGTGGTGATAAAATGGTATTGAAGATCGGGAAAAAGAAGAATTCTAGATTGGGGATACAGAACGGTATATGCCCATTAATTTAGCGTCGAAATTTATACGAGAGGAAAAGTTTCTAGTCTTTACTGTTATTAGCGAGTGATGGATTTTTGGTTGGTCGGTTGAGTTAAGATTGTTCGACCAAAATTGCCCCCTTGGATGAGGACAGTTTTGTGCGTATATATTTTCTGTAGATGCATATCAAAAAAAAATTTATTTTTTCTCGGTATGGGATATGCATCTCAGGAATATAATAAAATATAACTTTATAGCGATTCAAATATTGTTATTATCCCTGCCTAAGTAATTCAGATACATTTGTTGTATACATATCAAAAAGAACAAATGGGATGTCGTCATAGTTGCTAAATTTAGGCAGTGAAACTGGTTAAATGATCTTAAATCAAGGCACAAAGAGGTTGCTTTCCGAGTTCTGGTACCAGCTAACAGCTGACCAAACTAAGATGCTTCTGACCAGGGCATCTGGCTATGTGTAAAGCCACAAAGCAAGAAGAAGAGATGATAAAACAGCAGATTACAATGGTTTAGCTCCAATAATGGGTAGTACCACTGAGAGTCCTGAGATTTACATATTCTAATAATGGTATAGGTACAAGTGGTACAGTTGCAAGTTAGCACTGTAGATTAAGCAAACTGTCAAAGCACCATCCTGCAAGATGATTTCTCATCCTAATAGAGTATTTCAAAAAGGAAGCAAAAGATCATGCTTCAGATGGTGAGTCCATTCATCATACCCTTCTTCCCTGCAAAAACCAGTAATTCAAAACCATTAGATAAAAGGACCGCCCGGTGCATAAAAGCCAAATGCTCAAAACTGAGGATAAAATGCTTTCTAGCTTCCGTGTGAACCCACGTAATCTTTTTAGACCCCACGATCTCTTACGTTGTGCTCCTAAAAAGCGAGATCATAACTCTTGTCTATACACGGTGCGTTTCGATTTTCTATATTTTCTCTCACTATTTCTTTTGATTAGACCTTTGTCCGACATTATCCAACAAAGGACTGGGGCTTGTGATGTATATGAGTTCACCACAATAACAGATCTAGACCTGTAAGTCGCAATAACAGATCTGGACCTGTGAGTCCAAACAGATTTGGACCTGTGCATTCAATGTAATTTGGACCTGTGCATTCAACACAATTCAGAACCTATGAGTCCCGAACAGATCCAGACAGTCGCAAACCCGGATCTTCAGAAAGGCGCTTAGTTCCAAACCTGTAAGTCAAAAGCCGAGATCTTTACATTGGTGAATAATTCTTACTTTACTGCGGAGTTTCACTTCTATAATAAACTCATGGATTGTAAAAGATCACGTGATAATAGTAGAGCTATGTTTATCCATAAACACGTAATCAAAGTCTGTAATCACGGGACGATAACAACAACGCTCTCTGCAATTCAGCAATCTATAACCGTTACAGAATCCCATGATTAACGGGAAGAAGGGGATAAAAACCGAAGAAAACCACCAGGTATAGATAAGTGAAAACTGGCTAAGAAAAATATCAGACTCCAACTGAGGTTTTGACTTTAGCATCGGAGAATCTTCCCCGGAGAACCCTTCCGGGCTTTGTTTTGCAGGAACCGCCACTTTTGTTCACTCAAAAACTTTCGATTTACGACAACAGGATCAGATAGTTGACAGCAGCGGATAACGGCAAGAGCGGATGTTCAAATAAGGGGATGACGGTGGAGATCAAAAATAAAGAACGAGGTACCTGGCTTTTTAAAATTTAATTCATTGCAGTCTGCAAAAGTACTTCGCTCCTTTAAGAATAGTTAGGCTCCATTTGGACAAATCATTTTTATTCTCAAATAGAAAAAGTAGGTTCTTTTCTTAAATAAAAACATCACACTCCAAACAAATTTTTATTTTAAAATTTAAAATTTAAATTTTCCCACTCAAATTCCTCTCATATAATTTGAAAAAAATTCCCCTCTCATTTTTTCCTCTAAAATACTTTTTCTATCAAAAAAATACCCATCAAAATTTTCGCACATTCTAATATAACTTTTTTCAAATGCATCACACTCCAAACGGAGCATAAGTATTTGGTTGAATATCAGACACTGAGAATAGATGGAATCCGAAAAAATGGGGCACATCAAGATAAAAACCACAATAGGCCGCATGCAACTCTTAGCTAAGATTACATTTCGACTTTGTCGAGACGTATCCTTTTTTGCCAAATAGAAGCCAAATAGCTGCGTGCAAAATCTAGCTTGATGTTTCTGAAATGAAACTACTAGTCTATAGTTACTACATAAGAAGCCAAATAGCTGAAAATAGAACTATTATTCGTACAAGTACTATAATTCTTTAAGCTCAAGTATACAGCTGTGAGCATACAATTATTTTGAAGGTGGGCCGGGGTGTACACATAGATGGGATTCCATGAAGAAGCATTGACATGCTTTTGACCTTGATTGATTTAAAATGGTGGAATTAACATGGACAAATACATGTCAGTGAACAAATTAAGTACACTTGCATTGCACTTATAGTAAAAATCATGGATGAACGGGCAGTTTTTCAGCAGTCAAATAAGAACGGATGAGGGCCAAAGCCTCGCTTGGTTTATTCAGAGGTACCAGATGACCTGCACCTCTTACTGTCACAAATGTTAATCCTTCATACTCCACCATCCTTCCTCCAACCTGCAATTAGTATGAAATACTCATTCATCCAGTAACTAATCACATAGTCCTAGTGCTTCCAGAATTCTATATGTAACAATCAGCAGGCTTTCGTGTTTTTTTGTGTATCACTGTACATGCATGATGCTCGCAAGTTCAAACTTGCAAGGTCCAAAATCTGCTACCGATGATGATTGGCAGTAAATAAGGGCATTACCTGATGGTTGTGGTACCAAGATTGCCATGGCGTTTTCACGGGCAGATTAAGGGCCTCAACACAGTATCTTGAGCCTATCACTGGCACCCTGCCATCAGCATCTCCACTAAAAGAAATAGCAATTCAATCACCATCAAAAGCTCATGAAGTTAATAAAAGAACCATCCCATTACATATGCAAATGTAGAAAAAAATTTAAGCAAGAAAAGGCAAGTTTCACCTGTAAATCCAAATTCTGAGGCCACCTTTTATGAGCTTTTTGTATACAGTTAGGAGAGAAGGGACAGTATCATTATATGCCTTAAACACAGGATCGCTGAAAAGAAAAGAACAAAATATCTATCATCTTTGTTTCTTCACAAACACATAGTGTACATGAACAGAAAGATAAAGAGCCTAGTCAAGTGTCCTGAAATTAAAATTAGGACGTAACTTAATTACCTGCAGACTTCCCATTTCACTGTGGATTTTGATCCTCTGGTATTAGCATGAAATGCAGTTTGAACATCAACTCTATTGAAGTACTCTTCAGCGTATATGGAGTAGCAGGGGTCATAGCCTCCTAGGAGAAATCTCACTATCCTCGTTCTGTAACTCTTCCCCTGATGATGATAGTCCCCATTAAATTTCAATTGCATTGACACATTGTAATTGTTCTGGTTATTAGCTTATACATACCACAGAAAATTAGCCTAGATAGTACATTGAATACCTTAGCAATAGTAGCAAAGTCAAGGTCCCTGCCAGCCCCATGAGCCAAAGAAGAAGTGCTGTTGAGTAGACAGGCAGGAGCATAGATATTGTATATGTCTATTTCGTCGTATCTCTTGAAGACTACAGACATTGCCTCATTGCAGTCCTGAGTCCAGTTAAAGAGCTTAAAATTGCATACTTGTTTAGCTTTTTGAAACTCCTGATCTGATATTACTGCATGGCTCCATGCATACTCCAATACTCCTTTATAATCATAAGAATCATCAGTTTCAGGATTTCCCACCTGCAAATTATCAGAGGAATCAGGGTTCCACTCTACGCATGTTTGCTTAGCATTAGAGGGATGACAGGCTAACTTACAATGAAACCTTTAAGATTTATGTGAGGGTATTCTGTTGCATACTTGTTCCGGTCATACACAAGCTCTGCCAACTGAGGAACATAATGGCCTGCATTGATCAAACACCTTATTTTCAGAGAGACTGTCAAGGAAACAAAGCTCACAAAGATACTGGTAGTAAATAAAAGACGGCCATTGCATCACCAGCATAACTCTCTCCTGATAAATAAAAATCACGAGTCTTGAATTGAGGGAATCTCTCCAACCAATTTACAAGAAAGCTGTAGGCATCCTCAGCTGCAGATTATAAACAGGACTTGTAGCTTTAGTACACTACAATTGCACAACAAAATAAAGAGTACTTTATGCAATTACAATAAAAAAAACTTCGATATTTTTTTCACAGATGGGTAGATAAAGATCATAATTACCTGTAAACTTGTCATTCAATTTCGTGAGATCAGAGGACGTGTTGGTATATGAGAACCCAACTCCAATTGGAGATTCCAAAAAGAGTAGATTGGCTTCTGCACAATTAATAGATGCTGGAAGAATTATTTAAGCTATGGGATTACCATATAGGCCTCTAAAGAATGGTTTTCTTTTGTAGTAGCGTGATAATAGTTTAAATTGCACAAGTAACATAATAGTATATCAAAGATTTGTAAGAAGGACCTGTGCTCCAGGAGTACTTATGGAATTCAAGACCAGCTCCATTTTTAGTAACTCTAAGAGGACCTAACTCTGCAGCTGCACCGTATCCAATTGATGAACATCCAGGCCCTGCAACAAACCAAACAAGCAGAACAAGTCTCAGTTTGGCACTATTAAAAGTATCCTAGTGTTACACGTAAAGAATAGTGAGTAAAAGTAATAAACTGCATAGATAATATAGCAACAAGAAAGCATTTTATGCCAGGAACCATTTCACTGAATACTACTGGCAGTAAAGAAGTTGTTAATATTATTCTTAAAGTAGGTAGTTGAAGATGCATATATAAACCTCCATTGAGCCAGAGGAGAAGGGGTTTTTTGGTTGGTTGAGATTGTGCTTCAAAGAACCAATAGAAAAGAGCCCTCCCGTGAGCTTCATTCACTGTGATGTATCCTGAAAACTGAGATATAGGTGGACTTGTGGCTTGATCAGGCAGTTTAATAATCCTGTCAAGTACTTGGGAATTTGGATATGCATTAATGCAGGGCATTAAAGCACCAAGAAAGATAGAGAAACATAGTACAATTAAGAATTTGTTGGTGTTTTCAGTTTGATTTGCTGAGGATGATGCCATGTTTACTCTGCAGTAAATGCTACTCATGAATGATCAGTTTATGAGACTTATGTATCTCACTCAATGTGGCTTTTCAGGCCAAAGAAATTAAAGGACTGTAAGCTTTTCTTTTCTGTTGTTGATGGATAGAGTTGACTGGTGCCATTACCATTACCATTACAAGTTGAATCCATATAAAACAAAATCACAGTGAAAAACGTGAGAATTCCTAAAGGAGCAGAGAGTGAAAGCTGAAAATTCAAGGTTCAGCATTGAAGATTGTGTGTCTGGCAATTATCAATGAAGTTTCTACCGTTATTGAAAAAAAAAAACATTGAAGATTGTGTTAGATTAGAGAGGGATACAGTTTATTTAATTTAGTTTATGAATTAAATACTTAAATATTTGTAAATAAAATATAGCGAGTGATTGTCCTTAACCGGTGTTGGATGGAGGGATCCACAACCCATTTGACAAAGGCCATGGCTTCATTGACCGAGAGGACTGGAATGACAACCCCACCAATCCATGATAGTAACAGTCCCATCTCTGTTTTCTGGACTTCCTAAGGAATCCCCAATTATTTGATGACACATTATGGGAAAAGAATGGCAGTGCCAATTGGAACATTGGATGGAATAAAGAGGAGCAATGCCGCATGCAGGTAGAAGACCCACCGGTCGTGAACTTCTTTTTCTGGAGAAGAAATAATAATGGTATTTGAAAAATAAGTATCGGTTAACTCTTTACATGTACCCGCAATAAGACAGAAGATGCAAGTGTTATTTGGAATAATTGGACATAAAGCGTCTGTAGGCGACTTTTAAAGTCTGCTATCAAATCGCAGGGCTCAATATCAAGTTAGAATACGGTAAGAGTAAAGGGAATTTCTAGTATAGCGGTAAAATATATAAAAATCGAAAAGAACACCAACAGCAAAAGCGCTCTGATGGGCCAACACTGACACTAAGAGACGAAAGTTAAAGAACAAATGGAATTAAACACCAATCCTAACCGTAAACAATAGATACTAAGTGTTGTGCATATTAACCATAAACGATAGATACTAGACGCTGTGCGTATTGACCCGTGCAGTGCGTCAGCTAACGCGTTCGTAACTTCTTCAGCTGACCAAAAGCTTGCTGTGAGATGTTTATGACATCTTTCATCGTGGGTAGGGGTACTCATAACGCCTAGAAATCATTACAAGAAAAATATGCCGGGGACAACATCTCTCAACAAAATTACATCATCCCACCATCGCAAAAAGTCAACTTCAAATGGTGTAGAAATTGTGTTCAAAGCAAAACGCCACAAGGGTTGATGAATCATTTGAGGAAAGAGTACTTTTTATTTCTTTTTTCATATTTACACTTGCGAATTTTCTGTTTTATAGAATCATAGCCTGCATAGTGCATGCATAGTGCCAACTGTCCATGCATTCTGCAACACCACCGAAATGAAAACTATACAGTGTCTACAGTCATAGCATCCGAGGCGGCGTTCAAGATTTTGCTTTATTTACAATCAATTGACATAACTCGAGCTTAACTACACTAGATATCACATCGAGAGAAAGGACCTTGCCTTGAACTGAACTTCTTCTGTACCCTAAGCCAGCAAAAAATGGAAGAAATTAAGCTCCGTAATCCCCTATGAAACAAATTGCGATCTGTGGCAGTAAGAAATCATCAGTAATAATCAAACATCATATTATACAATCGGATATAAATTTAATATGGCATTAAGTAAATAAAGATGCAATGCCGTTGACTAGATTACTCACAGATACTCTGATATCCTCCTCCATTGACAACGTTCCAAGGTTTAGGCCAAGACGAGTCTCATCATTTTCCAATCAAACTTTTTTTACTTGGGTCTGATAAGTTATTAACTAATGTAACGTACCATTGAAGGTGAAAATACAGCTCTTTCTCAGATGGCCACGAACTTAATAATTGAGATATGAAAGGTTCTCATTATTGGAGATGTCAAGCTTTCAGGAAAACACTGAAGATTCTAGCAACAATCTAGGATTGAAGGCTGCTACTAGCAGAAGCAATGTGTTGAAAGACATACCTATATATTTATGACGTTTTTGCTAGAATTGTACTGGTAGGTTTCTGAAGAATTGCAGGAGAAACATTCACACAGTTAAGTTCAGTGGCTCAAGAATCAATTCACCACTATCTGTCTGAGTTTTTGCTTTCCTTTTCGGGAACAATGGTCGGAGGACATGTCGTGAAAAGCGGCTCAGAGGATCCTGGAGTCCCTCCATTTCATAGCGTCCAAATCGCCAATCTCGCTCAACATAGGGACGTCGTATAGGTTGGTCAAGGCCTCCTGTTAGGATATTGAAAACAACAAGTGAGCCAACCAACATGTGAGACAGTGTCTTCCTAAAACTATAATCCCTGAAAAGAAAGCTACAGTTGCTAAGTTACGAAAAAAGATAACAGCTAGGCGAGCAAAAGAAAGAAGTAAATAAATAAATGATCTATATTTACAGACAATGTTTTTACAGGGCGTGCATGTACCCTTTTAAGTTCATGCCTCTGTGCATTATGCAGTCAAGCTTCAGGACACTGCAAATTATATAAAAACCTTACCTTAAAATGACTGAATTCTAGCCAGGAGTTGAAGAAAACAAAGAAGATCGTGATTAAATTTATTGTAACTTTGTTGGTTCAACAATCATTATCCATTTCAAAGAAGTGAAATGTCTTCTCCATACAGATTCTTGTTGAGTGAAAAATACATAAACACCAGCTGCGTGCTAGTTTAATAACCTCTCAAAAGGTAACCTATTTTTAAATACACACAACAAAAATAACACGTTGGGTCATTCGATGGAAACAAATAAGAAACTATCTTACCAGCATACATCAAGCCATATTTGTTGACTGCCCGATAAAATGGCCTAGTCTTTCTCTCTTTAGCAGCAATTAGAAGTCCATTCCATGACTGCTCCCTGTCTTCCCGTGTGATTTTGCCTGATTTGACCACCTGAAATTAAGGGTACGAGTTTAAGTAATAGCACAAGCAAAGGTACTAGGACAAAAGGAGAGTATTGTAGGGGGGAAGCCTTTACTTTGGAAAACAAGTTGTAGGAAGGACGCGGAATCCGTGCAAGATTGTTGGAGCGATCTACAGCCACGAGCCCAAACTTAGGACCATATCCATCAGCCCATTCCCAGTTGTCAGAAATAGTCCAAAACAGATAGCCAAGGATAGGTACACCCTTGATAGCATTCAGAGACAAGTCAAAATTAGTAATTTAAGATGAAAGAGCCATAATGGTTAATGAGGAGTTTAGTGTTAAAACCATGATCATGGCAGCATAAACAGCTAGCAGATGTTCCAACAAGTAGGGGCGCCTGATCAAATCAGTCTCATCAGAAACACCATTTTCAGTAATGATAAATGGTAAATTGAGATGTTTGTATCTTTCATGGAACTGAAGAAGTACACGATATAAGCCATCAGGATAAATCCCACGACCCGATTCACTGTATTCATCAGTTTCAACCAGCTTCAGTCCAGTACCAGAAACGACTTCCTGGAAAATTACAAATAATCGAAAATTTTTGGTGACTACTGCAATAGATATATGAGGTACAATGTTATGGCCTGAGTCTCTGAGACCTGTATACCTGGCCATAATAATTTATCCCTATGTAATCTAGCTTGTGGCAAACGCTATCCAGGAAAGGAAACCGAGTTAATGAACTTGTAAATTTAACAGCAGGAATGTCGAAGAGGCCATATGGACGAATGAAAGAGACATGGTGTGCCACTCCAACAATCGCACTTGATATCGTGCTGAAGGATACCAACAAAACAAGAGAGATTTAAAAGGACAATAAAAATATTAGATGCCAAAAATCAATATTGGAGTATTGCATCAATGCCACAAACAGCTAAAGGCTCCCCATGAATTTTAAGCTTGAGATACTATCTCAGAATCCATTCTTGAGGTTCTAATTCGAGAAATTCTCAAATCCTGCTGAAACTAAAGACTATGATCAATGTCTCTCTTATTCAGGATGCAAAATAATTTGAGATTAGGCAATTTGTATAGTTATGTTATCCAATACACATACAGACTCAGAAGTGTCACTCCTTTAAGAGGATGAGCACAAAAACCAATGTAGTAAAACATCCAAAAGTGAATGCAACTAGTCATTTTTTAACTCAATTCCAAATAACCCACCAGTCCAAAACCTTAAAAGGTAGGAGGATGAAAAGATATAAAGGAGAAAAGAATTTATCTGTCAAGCTATAAAAGAGACAAATAGACAGACAAGAAAACTTGGACACAAGTTTCAAAAATGCACCTACTCTTAAGTCTGTTGGTGAATGTTGACAATCAAATGCATATATGATATCTTTCCTCTGAAAAACAAACTAAACCATGAGAACTCGGCTAAAGTGCCTGTTACGTGTTCAAGTGAGTTATCTATGAATTAGGACTCTTCATTTCCCAACAGCATCTATCTTTATGCACGCATTTGTAGAAACAGTGATGAAAAAGGATGTAACCTAGGTGCATTTATGCAAATATCCTCGTGCATTTCCTCACAGAAATATACAAGTCATCTCCAAAAAAGAAAGAGGAATATCCCCCATACTTGATGCAGACTTTTCCAAATAATTTTAATGAAACACTAATTTGTATAGTATTCTAGAGAACCTTTTTTCATGGATATAATCATATGCTTTCAAATGTGCAACTCCAATCCAATGCATAGCCTGATTGAAGACACCTGTAGGCAGGGCAGAAGTGGCAACTTCCAACATATCAGGATTTCCACCAGGCCAAGCACCAGCACAATAGGTGAGCAGACAAAAGATATGTGGCTCATTAAAAGTGACCCAGTAGTCCACAATATCTGATACAGAGTCAACGACAAGCCTGCAAAAGAGATACAATTTAGTTAACATATCTCAAACATGTTAGTATTCTCAATATTGAATAAAGTCCCATTAAAAGTTACGCCACCACTCTATATGTTCATAATAGACAACATGAAATCTTAATCAGTAGAGCATGAAACAAAAAATTTCAACTATCACACTGTTGAAAATCATAATTAGAATAGAGCAACAAAATGAAAAACAGATGAATGGATTTGACAGGGGCAAGCCATCCTGATTTAGGAACATGCAGTTTGGAAGTAAAGTGATGATACTTGAATACTTGCTGGAACTTAAATAACACAAACATGTCTACTAGAAACTGCAGAAACAGCAATTACAAGAATCCTAACCTTGTAAATTCCATGAAATGATCAACAGTTTTCTCTAGCTTCCACCCACCATACTCTCCAGCCCATGGCGGCAAGGAATGGTGAAACAATGTCAGCATGACTTTCATCCCATATGAACGAACCCTACTGATGATCCATCTATATCGCTCCAATGCTGCGTAGTTGACCTAAGAGAAAAATGACCTAGATTCATTACAATTTTATTCTAGGTTTAGCATATATTTGATCTGATTCATATTGACATTTCAACACTTAAATATTCTGCTCTATGCTGCTTCAAGCAAGTATCATATTACTAATTGACTAAGGCAACATGCATATTATAGATTTACAATCGTAAGCTTCCTGGACTCAAAAGACTCTTTACCACCGCTGTAAATCCATGCCAAGCACCTAATAGCAATATCTTAAAAATTAGAAATGAAGATGTGTATCACACTATGTCCCTCATTCACCTACAGAGTCTTTCAGTCCATTTACTGGCTCCTCTGGCATGATCCTCGACCAATCTATCCCCATGCGAAAAACTTGTACACCAGTATCCTTAGCTAATTTCAGTTCTGTATCAGGGTCTGACCAAAACCTTAACCTTTCTTCCCTGGAAGTATATCAAAACAGTTAGCACTCACAAAGTCAAAATGCAGAATATTTTGTGTGTGTGTGTGTGTGTTTGTGGAATCCCTGATGTTGTAGATCTCAGCTGCACTCAATAAAAGGCTTCTCCCATTTATTGGGGTAATTTGTAAATCAAAAGCGTAAATCGTTTCAAATATGACTTTGGTCCATAATGTTTTGGCCTTATGAATGTTGATCACAATTCTAAATGAGTAGGAGATGCATGTACTCTTTTTCCCTTGAATGTAAGGTGTGTCCTTATATCTATTAAGCTCCAGCATCTTTCAAAAATCATGGAGAACATGCTTACGGATGCGGAACGTTATGCCAGGCAGCAACATTATGATGACATTCTTCAGGTGGTACAGGTTCCTCCAACTCTTCATACTTCTCAAATCCTCTAATTTTCGCTTCCATGGCTATCTTAAGTGGCTTCTTTCTCTTTACGGTCCTATGAGATTCTTTTGGTGCTAAGGAAGCTGGCTGAGAACCACCATCAGCAGAAGTAGAAGCAGAAGCAGGCAAGTCTGACTTGTCACAGGGGCTTTTTGCCGCAAATTCAAGCCAAGCATCATTCAGCCTGTCTTCAACATGAGCAGGTGCTGTTGCCAACCCGAAAAAGAACCTTTTCTCACCTTCTAAAGAAAATCATCAAAATTCAAATGAAAAGAGAAAAAAAAAAATCTGTTTCACACAAATTAAAGAATCAGCAAATACTCCCTAAGTAACAGCAACAAAATACTTGCATGCCATGTCTAAACCAATTTATGAAGAAAACTAAATGACAGAAGCAATGGCATGAAAGGCTTTTGTCATAATTCATCCAGAAGCATGAATGCAGAGTTGCATCTCAAAAAAAGTAATGTACTGTCAGAGAAAATCATGAAACATTCATGACATTCCTAGTGGAAGAAACAGAATATACTCGTATATTTTAGATCAATTTAATTATTAGTGTGAAGTTAATTTCTAAATTCAGCACTTCCCCCATGAACTTCATCCCACAAATGTAATCATCAGCTATGAAAATCCACCAAAACCTAATGCCAACTACAAATTGGCAAGCATACAATAATGGGGCTCAAGGAAACTAACACTCACTCAAGTGCTAATCAAGTCCCTAACATTTCCTACCCAAATCACCCCTAATTTCTCATCCCACCTCTTCAATGCCCCAATTTTCCGTGCCCAAACATGAAATGATAAAAACATATTAACATTTTCTCCCTCTATTTGGTCCTTTGCATTAGTATACAGGCCCAAATTCTTATAACATCATAAATCCCAAAAACAAACTGAACCCACAAACCAGTGGACACGTTCATCCAATAAAGTAAGCATTTTTCTTCCTCCCCCGACAAACCCCAGTAAAAAAGAAAAATGAAGCTGCTAACTGAGTCATAAAAACCTCATCTTTGAACAAATGAACACTAAAACAAAGGTAAAAGGAAGCTTAAATTTAAAACTTGGAAAAAGAAGAATAAATTACCGTCGTTGGAAGGGTCGACGTTGAAGACAGCGAGGACGTCGGCAGACTCATCGATGGGAGAAAGGATAGGCATGAGGTTCTTCTTACGGAATCGAGAGTAAGAGATGGCGTTAGCTGCCACCGTAACCGTGACAATTATGCCGGCGAGTTTGGTCGCCGAAATGAAGATAGCCACCAGCGGCATTATTTAAGGACCCAATCTAGTACTTGTCAGCACCAGATTCTACTGTATACTACTGTTGGCGCCACTAAAATTATACAACTTTAAGTAAATTAATGTTAATTTCTTTAGAATAGATTGAGTTGAGACCAAAGCAACAAACGTGGCACTGTTGAAATACAAATAATATAATTGCCGTTTTGGGAATGGCAGAGTGTGTGTGTGTGTGTGTGTGTGTGTGTGGGAGTGGGATTTACTATTTAGTGAAGATAGCGTTACACGTGGTTGATGTTTTGATAAAATGAATGTCGCTTTCTCCTCTAAATCCTTCTAATTGTTGGAGGAGGAGAAGTTCATGATGATTTTTCATTTGTTGATTCTCAATCGTTTACTCCTCTAAATCCTCTACTAGTTGGAGAAGGAGAAGTTCAAATGACACTTTTTTTTTTTTTTTTATGTTTCTAAATTTTACTAATACAATATATCTTTCGGTCGGCATTTGTTAATAATGAATTTTTTCAGCCAATAAACTAATTAAATTGAAAAATAAAATTTTGATTTTTTTTTAATAAGTAAATTCCTCTGTTGCCCTCCTCCAATTCCAACCCACTTATACCGACTCTGGAATGGACAAATCTACCCCGTACGTACTAAGCATTGATCAAATTTGGGAGGAGATAAGATAAAAGAACAATTTGGCAGCTCCAAGGGATTTGAGGTAAAAGAAATGCATGGGATACTCACCCGATTTGTACTCTTTCGTTGATGGGCTTGGTTCGTGCATTGGAAACTCTTTGTTGGTCCTCCTGCATTCTTGATGAGTTACCTTTGATCATTTTGAGTGAGGAACATCCTCATTGCCCCCAATATAATTACAATAACATGAATATAATCTGCTTGGTAAAGTCGAAAGTTTGCATTGTTGGGATCTAATCTAACATGCATCTGTGTACGCGGCCATATGACATACAGTGACCCTTTTGGAATCCCGGCTTATGATGATTTCCTGTGTTTCCTTCAACCATAATATATTAGAACTATTCCAGAGAGTTAAAGTACTCCTCTTAGTCTCTTACCCACACTCCACTGTGCTTTTTTAACCATATATATCTGTAACGGATGAAGAATAATGATAATGGAACATAATATTGTATAGATGAATCATCAAATCCGCGCCTTATTACATTATTTGCACATTTAGATGCCACCATTGACCGTTATTTTACAATCCATCATTTAAATTTAGCATGAATATTCATGTTTCAACCTGAATCTTTAGTAAGAAATATTATCTAGTTGCTAAAAAGTTATACACACTTTACGAAATCACAAAGAATTTAAGAATATTATACCTATGACTGAGTTAGACGTATTATCAACAATACTCTCAAATTGCTGGATTACTGAATGTTGCAGTCATTTCAATCTTCAGATGATGGCATCAAGTAATGAAATGAATTTCACGGAGGAATTGGATTCCGTCACCAGTCGACGAAGAAGTCCGAAATGGCCATGTGAATTAATCGGCCACGAATCAACTTTTCTCTAATCACGCTTCGGTTCAGTCCAAAAAGAGTAGCAAAACAATTTCAATTTCAGTGTTGAACAGACTCAACAGCCTCACTTAATAGCCTTTGGACAATGTTGAGCTGTCTGCCTGTACACCTTGGCTTTTAATTAATCGCGGGGCAGAGAGATGAATTCCTTGGTTGTGTTGCAGTGTTTCCTGGCACAGGACACTGACAAAAAAAAAAAAACACTGCAGGTCTGGCCAACAGCACCAATGTGCCAAAATCCATAAACGTCCGCGACCACCACATTCACAAGAATCACTTATTTCTCGAAACATATATTTAGCAAAGACACGAGTAAATGGGCTTTTGTCTCCGTCTGCTCTCTAGCCTAAATTTTTGCTAAAATTTGTACATCAATGCAATGGAGATGGAGAATGCAGAGAGGGACTACGTTCGTTCATTTCTTGTGGTCCAATAATATTTATTGATGTGATGAAAAGGGAAATGCAAAATTGGGTTCTGTGAACCAGCAGTATGGTAATTATAATGATGACTTTGATCAGGGAATTTTTTGGGATGGAAAGTTACGACTCGTGCCGTAAGAGTCAACCGCAAATGATACATCACTTTCGGGAATAAATTGTTGTGATCAAACATTGGATGTGTGGCTCTCATCCGATCTATCTCGTGGTTTGCTTACTTTTATGTAATGCTATACCCACCCAATATTCCTGCTGCTATTACATGAAACTAAGATATGGGCTGGTGTTCTGGTGCTGCTGCTGGACTCCATAGGCAGGCAGTAGGCAGTGAAAGAATTGACTAGGCGCTAACCTAATAATTGTGAAATTGGATGCACATGTTCTCCCCCCACCATAACTTGGATGATAGAGAGGGTGTGGTGTCCCTGTTTAGTTGGAAGCTTATGAAGGGTTCAGATTCATCATTGTCTAGCTACAATGTGGTCACGGATTCAGAGATGGGCTGATCAAAAAACGCTGTGGTACTTTGTAACTTATTACAGCTAGCTAGCATCGGAGCCATTCACCACTTGCATCTCACATTACACGCATACTCACAGTACACTCGTAATTTAGTGATCATCACAATTCACAAACACCCACCCCCCAAAAAAGAAGAAAAACTGTTCATATGAATTTGACTGATATTACTAAAATTTAAGAACTTCTCCTCTTACTTACTAAATCTCCAAAGACACTCAATACTTGGTTCTCATACTAATCATATTTTCTGCATGTTTGCGTGTTGAGGTTAGAGGGCATGTGTTACATTGCCATGTTCTGAATGAGAAGTATGTCATAACACCAGCTTTTTGCATGGGGAAGATAGTTCAGAATCTTAGTAGTTTAGCACGGTTGCTATATATAGAATACAAATCCATTCATTGATTCACTTGTGGGGAGGTCATAATTTGATGAGTATATAAACAAAAGAGAGCCGAATATCGTTTGGAGGCACATCCCTTGGGGAAATTGAACATTTGTTTTTGGTTACAAATTGAATCCAGTTTAAGAATGAATATTTCAGCCAAGCGGCACAATCAGCAGCATCCTTGACGTAATTATGTATGTTCCAAACGAGTGGGTTTGATTCGGGCAGCTGTGAAGATCTGTGCTAAAAACCACATCAACCAAACCAAATCACTAAAGATATTTATTAATTTTCCTATTTATAATCTCAATTCCATCGTTACTTATTTTTTAACCAAACCAAAAAAGAAAAAAGAAAAGAAGTGGTGGTTATTTATGGAGAGGAGAGAGAGAGGTAGTATGTTTGTATAGGAGGCAACAGAAATGGAGGACAAAAAATCTGGTAAGAAAGAGCTGTAAACTTAAACTGCTAGAGGGTATTTGATGTTGGCATTCGTAATTAATGAATTGAGTTTATGCATCTCTGCGTTCTCCATTTCATACTTTACGTCAGATTAATTATTCTTTAGCCGCTCTAGTATTTATAATACAAATATAACTTACTTTCTTTATCAGAACATGTACAAAAATAAAGAAGCGGAAATTTTATTTAATTTGGTATGTACGAAGTCAATATTTAATCCTACAAATGAGTGCCATTTTGATGACTAATCATCGCTAATTAACGTTGTAAATACTAGTACTAATGAGCATTTTATGCAGAACTAAAGGGAAATCGGGGACTTTTCACCAGTGGCCCTCTCAGTTGATTTTGCCCGCCGACCAAGATTTGCAATAATGATTTATTTTTTAAAAAAATAAAGACTAAATTTATGGCCAAAAAAAAAAAAAACCATAAGTTTCACCATATAGATATCTGGGGGACATTTAATTAAAATTTTTTTGATGCATATTATGGTTTGACATAAAATGAATTTTATCCTTCATGAAAAAAATTGTTATTAAAAAATTTAAATGAAATAAGAATGAAATTTGACCGCATCTTAGAAGACCGTGACTAACGCAGCTATTTATTTATGTATTAATTCCAGATTATAATTATTTTTAATTAATTCTACTGTTTTGGTATTAATTAAATGAGAAGCAAGAATGGACAAGAGGGAGTGGGATAACAACGGTAAGCTTTTGTACTAAAAACAACACTTTATTTAATAATAATAAGAAGAAGAAGAAGTAAAATGTCACGTATATTGATGCCACGTGGATGCAATTACCTAGGACTTGGAGACTCCAGTTGTATGGGGATATGTTATGTTAATGTATCACGTCACCGGCCTCCCACTCCCACCTCCAGTCATGCTCTCTGATGTGTCTTCCCAATTAACTTTCCATTTTCAAAGTTTCACCACCTTCGTCATTCAAAATAAGCATTATGTCATGGTACCATTTTCTCTGGGGAACTCAGCCGGGAAACTCAGACTGACCTTCACCTATGGACTTTAAAAATGACGAAATGGATTTTTATGCTGGAAAAAACGATGTCGGGTTTGGTTGTTGGGTAGTTGGAACATGGAACAATCCCATGATTCCCATGGCTGATGGCTGCTCTAGAGTCTAGGCGCTTCGATGTCTTCGGGAGTGGGTGATTGAACAAGGAAATTGACCAATCACTAAGCAATCGGCATCTCCAAATGTGGGCAATGCAGGAGTTAGCAACCCAACCAACGAATAATTAATATTCCCACTGTACATGTCAGAAAATCATCCCCTTAAATTAATTTCTTTACTTCTTTATATCTCACATCACTCCTATTCAATCACTTCTTCACTAACAATCCTTCTTCAAAAACAATTTAATCAAAAAGGTAATAATTTTTTTATAAAAAAGATAAAATTATATTTTATTTTATTAAAATAATAAATATATTTTATTTTATTTTTTTTATATTTATTACCTTTATCAATATAAAAAGATAGTTGAGGAAAGGAAGGCGTTCTCCTGCTGACGTCAGCCAAGGAGGGTTCCGCATACTTTCTGGGCCTTGGACCTGTCATTGTCAGGGCTCTCAGCCCACTGCCCGTCCTCAAATTTTCTCCTCCTTATAAAGCCCATCATCCCCACTTTCTCTCGTTCCCCTTCGCTCTTTCATTCATATGCTTCGCTCATCACACTCTCGCCAATCCCTTTCGCTTTTTAATGGGGAGGAAACCAAACACTGCAAATTCCACACGGTAAATTTTCCCTTTTCTTCATTTAATTGTAACGCTAAACTGATCATCACAAACGTGATGGACTAACATTTTTCTTTTCTAATTTTTCTTTTCCCTTGCTGTGTGTAAATATTTAGGTGTTATTCATCAAATTATCTTGTATGGCTCCACCAGAGCCAGAGCCAGAGCCTGAGCCGCAGCAGGGCCAGAACATATTGGAAAAGCTGCAAAGATGGAGGAGCAACACAGAATCTTATTTACATGGAGCTAGCTCACAACCCAACTCTCTAAGCTCCATCTTCGTGTCCGTTGTCGTTGTCCAGGCTTCATCCTAATTGGGTGCTATCCTACCTGAGCTTTCCCCACCCTATCTTCATCCATGTCTTTGTTTTTTTTTTTTTCTTTTCTCGCTTTTTTGACTTGTTGCCTTTAGTTTTTCTTTTACGTTATTTTTTCTTGACCTTGTAAGACCTTTTCTTGACCTTGTAAGACCCTGCATCGTGTATTTTGCCTTTGTTTTCCATCTTCGTACCAACTTTATATCAGGATTTACTGATGTAAGGTTCCTTTAGTGTCTGTTTTCGTTCCCGCCCACTCGCGTTCTCCTTCCTTGTCTATCCCTCCTGAGCTATTATTGTACTAGAATTAATTCCGCCGCTTCTCTTGTAGAGAAACTGCCGGATACAAAAGCAAGATTTGCCAAGATTTGCTTCTTGGAGTCATACATATATTATGCAGTAGGATTTCGTACCAAATTCAATTACTTTCCTCATTTAACTTTCCCTGGTGTAAACTTATATATTTATCATTTATGGATAGTGAATTAATATGGTATCCATTTTCCCCGCTTAACAGCTAGCGGGTTCTTATGATGTAAAGCAGTACTTAAGCTGAGTTAGTTAATCACGGGGAATGAAGACACTATACAGTTGATGAGAAGGGTGTTGATATCTTTCTGTGTGCGCGATTGGTTCGGTTGCATGGAATTCATATAGAAACATATGTGTGACCAGACCTTACATTGATTTATATTGTACTGTGAGTTGTGGTTTTGTTTTTTGTGTTGTAGTATATTGTGCGGGAAAAAAGAGTGAAGGAATAATTACACCTCTGCAGGGGGAGGGGGGCAGGGGCAGGGGCAGGGGCAGCAGAAATAAGGAAGGTTAAGTAGCTTCCTCGTGACTGCTACTTTGTACAACATGCTAAATGCTAAATAGTATTCGTTCATTATTGGACACTTTCTTGTCCGTGGGATCTTTTTCAGGATTTTCTGCTTCGTCCATCCTTTTTAAGTCGTCATATTAACGAGATAAAATCAGCCCACGTCTTTCTTTTGTTTTTTTGGCAAAAGGAAAAGAAAGTCATTAACAGTGTCAACTAGCAAATGGATTTTTGCGTTTGGAATTTTTGATTGCTTTGTTTGGTTGCTTGTTCTGTGCAAGCGCAAATTAAGACAATAAGGAAGAGATGAATCCCTAGGGGCTAGAAATGGGATTAGCATTTTTGGATGATCGAAGCAATTGAGAATGGCTTTCCTAATGCAGCTGTCATATCCAATCATCAATACTACTCGGTATCATTCTTTATAACATTTTAATACCATAAATACGCGAGAACAAGATAGATACGAGATTAATGGTTGGTAATACACAATACATGCATCAATTTCGCATCATTTGGTTGGTGTTGGCAATTAGGAGGGTTGGAGGGTGGGACAAGTAAAGTCTGAAAAGGGAAGGAGTCAAGTGCTAGTGATTGATTTTTAAGCACAAAATGATGATGCTCCCAAGTGGGCTCTACTCTATGTGAAAAAATGCTCTTAACAACCGTTAACCCTGTTCTTCATTTAATCCTCTCACCCAATTTTCTTTCATTTTCAACGTCATCCCATGCACCATGACCATGTGCCATTATTTTTCTCCCAAATTTATGGCTGAAAGGAAGGACAAACAAAAGGATAGATATTAGATACCACAGAATTAATCATGATACGAATGATACATATAGTAAACAATTCATTAAAAAAAATTTCACGAGGATAAGTATCATTGCTCTGAAAATAGCTAGAGTGGACTTAAGTATAGAGCCCGGCATTAGGGGGCCAACTTTGCCCGCCCATTTTTCATCTTTGGGTAACATGCTAACCTGGCCTTTTCATTGCAACTTTTTAATACCCTTTTCTTTTTTACTCGCATCATTCCCGCGGAGACCTCTACCCAACAAAAGTAGAAAGAGCATGTGATCTTATATTCTTTCTCAAAGACTTCTCGCCCTCAATAATGCCTGGATGAAGAAATTCTTCCGGGACTCATTTACTTTTGTTGTTATCATATCCTAGCTTGTCATTTCATGATCTTCGAGTTAAAGCTTCTCTTTCTTTTTTTTTGTGTGTGTGAAATAGACCACTAATATTAATAAATAATAAAAATATAAATTCATATATTTAATTATGTATTACGTATCTTGTATATTATAATTTTATATCATACTTCAGATAAATTTTGATTTCGACTAGTTTAGTACTAACTTTTCGATATATCTCTTGTTGAAAGTATCCCTAATCCCATTGATATCGAGTGGGAATCAATAATAGATTTTTTTTTCTTAACGGATTTAGTACCTACATCTTAAGAAATGAATGGACGGAAGGGCCTCCTAGTGGCCTTCTAGACTATTCATATGGTGCGAGTGAGTGAATCCAAAGTTAAAACTAGATTGAATTTCGCCTAAATGGCCTCATTAATTTGGTACAATGTTTGAATTAATTTGAATATAAATTTAACCTTAATTATCCCCTCTTATTATAAAGTGTAGTGTTTGAGTTACTAGAAAAGGACTTTTCTTTGAATTCCTTGCCCGTGTCTCAGTCTTCCTTGGAGATTTTCCTCCTTATAAACCCAACAAATAAATAAATAAATAAGTAAAACAAAAAAAAAATGGATTGGTGATTGGTCCGTCCTCACAGTCACAGGCTTCCAAAGTTTAACACCCAGTGGGTGGGTAAACTGGGTATGCGTTGGCCCAAATCCGCAGGCCCTCCTGAATCCTGAGCTTTGATATAATATCTGTTTGGGAAGAGCAGAAACGTAAAAGCATAGGGTGAAGAAGACAAGGAAAAGACCTTTCATAGGTGATGGGCCCATTCTAGTATGTACGTGTGGATTCTCAAAGACTGGTCCGGTTAAATGGCGACACCAACACAAGACAAATGGAACCAATGTTTTATTCAGAGGTTGTTAGGGGCATTTACAGTTTGGATTGGGGTGTCCGTCCAGATTTGTTTAACAAATTATCAGTGTTGAGTTGTCAATGGGGAATTCAAATAGCCTGAGCAAACCGGCCGGAATCACATATTCATGGTAAGTCAAAAGTGAATTGGAGTAATCAATATCAATGTTGTATCAATGTTGTGAGTTGTGACCTCAACATAATAATTAATATACACCATTTCAACTTCTAAAAGCACCCCAAATCAAGAGAAATAAAACACTCGATGGATCGTTGGGAGTGCGCTGAAGAGACGAATCCCTGTGGTTTTGGAAAAAATTGGGAGGGTTTATCAATGACAGTTGTGGCAATGGCATGAGGCATCAAGTGCCATGAAAGTGGTCCTGGAGGATAGGATATTATTTGTGTATAATGCATTCCGTGCCGTGTTTTAATTATTTTATGGTTGATATGACTTGACCTGTCGGCTGTTCTGAATTTGGAGTTGGGGGTTCTATGGCTTAAAATTATAATATGCAAACTAACTGTTAGGGTAATAATAAGTCAGAAAGTGAAAGAGCAATAGGTGAGATGGCATAAAATATCATTTGTATATTGTATGTTGTCACCACGGGACACTCACTCAAACCTACCAACCCATGCATACTAAGTAACAAACCGCTGGATTACTCCACCACCCAACTTTGTTGGACTAAGATATTATAGTGTATAGAAATCTGGTCTCCTTTCAAAATGAATTCAAATGTGTGCTGTTTGATATTTTTTTTTTTATGAAAAAGAGGTGAACACGTGACCGACCATTATTTAGGCATACGAAGATGGAAGAAGGAGGCGGCCTGGGCTGAATGGTGGAATGGCAATATGGCATGGACCGATACTGTTAGGGAAAAGGGGACCCAAACAAGAGGAGGATGGTGGATCTGGTGGCTCTGTACAGGAGGCTACCAAATCTGTGGCCTGCCCAAATTGTGAATGACATCAAAGCAATTGCAATTTGCAAGGTGGCATTGCCACACCCGCGCAGTGGCACCGGCCCCCCTCCCCCCCAATAGACCTTCGCAACTGGTAATGTCCAGGACTGGGGCCCTTAATTTGACACCCCAAGCTCCTTCTTCCCTCAACTTGTACTGTCTGCTATACTAGGTGTACACTGTACACCCCATTCATTTCTTGCCACTCGTACTTTCTCCGAGAATTGAAAAGCACGCTTTTCAAAAACGTGTAAAAATTATTCAAAAAACAGCATTTTAAAACGCTAACCCGACCGTACACACTCTTATGTCGCCTTTTTGTATAAGTGCACATCTCACTTTATTTTTACATTCATATTCCCCATTCCAAACTTCCAATTGTGAATGTTGTTTTGAGAATATAAAAGTTTTTATACTTTTCATACTATATAACCAACCATTCAATGATTTTATCACTATTCACTCCCAATTACTACACATTAAGCTACATTTAGAGTAGTGGTACTGGCTACTCAAGGTTTTATTCTCTTTCTGTTTTTCTCCTTTTGGTTATATTGTATTAGATATTATATATTTCACAAAATTAATTTATATTTCAGAGGAGGAATGTGAAATTAAACCCCCAACCATTTAAACAATATATAGTCTCACTCATATTTCACATTTCACATTTCACATTAATATATATCACTGATTCCTGCAATTCAATCTCAGGGCATTGCGTGATGGGATATAGAAAAAGACACTTTAAATTATATACACGAGAAATACGTGGATGGGATAACATGAATTCCCAAACACATTCAATTCATTAATAATAGAGACCTCTTCCAATCTCATCACTGATTAAGTAAGTGGTTGACAGAATCCATGGACCAACCCTTTTTATTTTTTTGTGAATAGAATGGAATTGGATTGATGCTGATTAGCTATCAAGTAACAACCCAACCGACTTGAAAACATTGCTAACGAATTCCAACTCATTAATTCTCTCATTCATTCCTCCATTATCTCCCCCAATATATATCCATATAATTGTGTCTACTGTCGAGTGTCTACCCCCTTTCAAGATGTATGGTGTGGATATGGTCCTATGGATATGGCTCTATAAACCATTATGTATACAATATTTCTCCACATTATTAAGTGGGGTTTCCTGTTTCCATGCACTAGTGTTCATTACATTCTGCCTCCCATAATAATTAATCTTCTCCTCATAGATATTGATTGGAGACAAGTCAGACAACTAAATGCAGATATCCTAGTTAGTGGATATTGTCACTAATAATCCATAAACAAAATAGAACCAACTACAAACCTTCACCGGCTTTATTGTCATTTGCAGTGGATTCATAATTTTGTAGAAAAAGAAACGTCCCAAAATGCTAGACGAAATATCTGGTGATCAGGAAATGCCACTAAATTCAATAAAAATTTTAAAATATTATAGGTCGGCAAGGTGTGACATATCAATTTTGCTAGTGGTACTAGGACTCCCAAGGTCTACGTTAGCTTTTCCTAAACTGACCAGATTTTTGTCAACCCCACCCTTCTTTCTTTGGACATTGATCGATGTTATGGCATCAATCCCTTCACAATTAACACAAACAGATATGTCACAGATATTATATGTTATAAGTATTTTTATGATGTTTATATATGTGCGTCTGTGTGTGTGTGAATTTGTACACTTTCTCTTCATTTTATACACATAAGTGTATATGTACGCCGTTGCCTTCCTCCCAGTGCTCTAATTCTGTTGCTTTTTGCCTTGCTTATCGGCGAACACCAAGGAAGGAACAATGGTGGTGGCTAAGCCAAGTCCACTGCTTCTTAATAATGAAAAACTAAGCGATGCTCAACTCCCAGTGATCGACCTTAGCGGCCAGAGGGCTGAGGTCTCAAAGCATATAGTAAAAGCTTGTGAAGATTTTGGGTTTTTCAAGCTCATCAACCATGGAGTTTCCACGGATGTCATTGCAAGCATGGAAGAAGAAAGTTACAATTTTTTTGCAAAACCCTCATCCGAAAAAGAAAGGGCTGCGGGGAATTCTAACAGTCCCCCTTATGGTTATGGTTGCAAGAACATTGGTTTGAATGGAGATGTTGGCGATGTTGAATATCTCATTCTTGACGCCAACCCACTCTCCATCTCTCGTTCCTCCCAATCGCCACCTGCAGCCAATATTTCAACCCTTCCCATTAACTTCAGGTACCACCATTGCCATTTCATTTTTTCATATGTGTATATTTATGTGTGTGTGTGTGTGCATGTGTTAGCCTAGCTACATATGAAACTTTAACAGGTGTTCTTGCAGTGTGTTTAATTTTACACGCACAAAGCGTGAGTGTGTGTGTGTGGTACCGTATGTAGTTTAACTGATGCCTGATGATTACGGTGGATGGCATGATGGTAATGAGAGCATTTTCAGAAAAAAGGAGCATGCAAAGACTTTCTTTTATTAGCAGCACGCACTGAGTACTCATAATTTTATTCCATGTATGGTTGTTAATTAATAGTCTTGTGCATACAAGAAAGGAAGGGTTAAATAAACGTTACAAGCCATAAGTAGTCGTATCAAAATGTTATTCATGTTCATCTGCATGTTCTTGGTACAATTTTTACTTCAAATATTCCGAATAAATTAAATTTTGTAGTTCCTTTGGTATGTGTAACAGCTATAAATATTCCTGGAAGAAAAGCACACCAAGGAATTGTTGTTATTGTTTTTTTTGGGGGGCAGCCACTAGTAGTAGTTCATGAACACATATATAGAGCCAGCTGTTAGATCGTTTAAATTGTCTCAGCCATGTTTGATCTTTTTCAGGATTCCACCACCTACTCTCATTCGCTTTAATATCCAATCATTCTACAG
Source organism: Gynochthodes officinalis (assembly GCA_020080225.1). Classification (NCBI taxonomy): domain Eukaryota; kingdom Viridiplantae; phylum Streptophyta; class Magnoliopsida; order Gentianales; family Rubiaceae; genus Gynochthodes; species Gynochthodes officinalis. The sequence goes on along the minus strand of CM034619.1, from coordinate 387,900 downwards.
TGGATCTACTTACTTTTTGTTGCCAACCTTTCTTCAAATTAATTGCAGGTTCAACTGCATATATATGAACATTGATGTACATTTTTGCAAGTTTTTTCTCCCCGCGTTGAAACTCTGCATACATTTCTTTATTAGATTTACTTGATTAGCATAATTTGATCACTAGCAAGAAACTGTAGTACCATTTAATCTATGAAGAAAGGAGCTGTGAAAGGGAATGCAATGCTCTAATGCACAGTATAATATACGTGATTCTGAACTTAATATGTACTCGTATTATCTGTCTATCGGGTATGATGTAAGGAGCAAGGGGGTCCATTTGCAATTTAAGAACTCAAAAATCTTAGGACCCCCACAAGTGTGTAGTGTACTCGTTGAAAGAGCTGACAGGGACCATCTGTGTTAGGGTTGCAATCTTAGGAATTTGACATATGCTTCAATTTCATCTCTAGAGATCTCGTGAACGTGAGAAATCTTGGGACATATATTATGTACGAGTTCTGTTTTCACCTTTCACACTAGGTACAACGTACAAATTCATTTATTGCAGAACAGGATGAGCTCAAGCCTTTTCATTTCACTCATTTTCTTAGATGTCACAGCTCATAATTGGTATCAACTCAAAGTCTGAAACAAAACACATTTACGTAATATTCTATATAGTAACAGTAATTATGCACTCGCCTACCTATTTGGACTCTCAGGCATTGTCCAATTGTGGTTAATTATAGGCTCAATTATGCACTTAGAATGCGTAAATCACTAAATGTACGTGTGTTGTGTACTACATTATTGCATTCTAAATGTACGTGTGCTGATAAAGAGCAGTAGCAGCAGTTGCTGATATTCGTATGGTAATAACTGTACATGCATGTTTGCTTTGCTTCTAGAAAAAAGATTTTTTTTCAAAAAAAGATTGGCAACGTATATGGATTATCATAGAATATGATGGATTAGAATGGATTGACAAGTCAAACCACACATGATGAATCATGAAGAAGATAGAGAAAGTCCTATCACATCAAAAAGAAGAAAGATAGAAAGTGAGTGTACAATGAATGATATCTTTTTTTACCAAATGTGGTAAGCCCCATTGTCACAGATTCCCATTCACTTTACTACTGTAACAGATAGAGGCAGATAAAAGGAACCCCTTTTCCCCATAAACTGAGTAAAGTGGCAGGGCATATTGCGAAAGCTAAAATGTTGACAACCCCCATACAAAATTATGCTACAACAATTAACACAATCAGCTATGGCTAAGCTACTGTGGCATACTGGAGGATGATGATGGTGTGTATTTTTATCTCCTGAAATCAATTTTTTTTAAAAAAAAGTAATTATTGAATTGGGACAGGAATGCGGTGAGTAGTTATGTGGAAGCAGTTAGGCAGTTGGCATGTGAGATATTAGAACGGATGGCAGAAGGGTTAAGGGTCCCAGACACCTCAGTGTTCAGCTCCTTAATCAGGGACGTCGAGAGTGACTCTCTCCTCAGGCTCAATCACTATCCACCCCTCAGGGACAAGGACACGTCACCCTCCTCAGCCTCATTTCACCCTCCTCCTCCTACTTCTCCTCTTCCTTCTCATTATCAGAGAAATGGCAGCGGCAGCAACCGGATTGGGTTCGGAGAGCACACTGATCCTCAGATCTTGACCATACTGAGATCCAACGACGTGGGTGGCCTCCAAATCTCGGTGGAGGAGGGAGTGTGGGTCCCCGTAATTCCACATCCCACAGCCTTCTTTGTCAATGTAGGGGACGTGTTACAGGTGGGCTCCCTTTCTTCTTACTGCTACTCTGTATTTTGTTGGGTGGCATTGATTTGATGATGGCATTCTTTGATATCTCTATTATGATAGTCATACGTGGTAATCATGCCCCAAGACTTAATATAAAAAACAAAAGGGCAATGGGTAGGGGTTTGAATTGAAGTGACTAATTGATGCTGCACCAACTGGGAACTGGGAACTGAAATCAGTCGGAATCGATGCAACAAAACAATGGATTGATGTGAATCGTGATAAAATTTTGATCAGTATAGTGTGACTATAGTGTGACTCAACTCTTACTCCCTGGAGAGGATAGAGAGCCAACCTAATCAGAATCAACATTTCTTTCTTTCTTTCTTTCTTTCTTTCTTTCTTTCTCAGAATGCAATAAATTAAAATTAAATTATTCCTGACTTGTGCTCAGCTTTTTTTTCACTATACTATACTATACTAGTATCTCTCTTTCCTCCCCCTCTCCTGTTTGTTTATGGGGAACAACTTGTCCACCGACTCTATTATGTTTACATATTTAGGAATATTGGAGGGTCTGTTGTACTGTACCCATTCTCATATCATCTTGTATTTTTACATTCTCAACCCAATATATTTATATATATATATATTGATTAATGTCTTCTTTTTTTTTGTGACCGAAGGCTATGACAAATGGGAAGTTTACGAGCGTGAGACATCGGGCCATGGTGAACTGGTGCGAGTCCAGAATCTCAATGTCCTACTTCGGCTCCCCACCACTGGGTGCGAGGATCGGCCCGCTTCCTAATTTGGTCACACCTAACGATCCTCGTCTTTATCGATCATTTACGTGGGCCGATTACAAGAAAGCCACTTATTCTGGACGCCTTGGTGATAGCCGTCTCAATTTGTTCAGGATCCAACCTAACGATGAAACTCCCAAGTCCTAAACCAATCCCATGAACGGGAATCCCGTTCCTTCTTTTATTGCTAATCTATCTATCTCATTTAACTCCTAGTTGTTAACTTGAATGCAGTTAGAAGATAGAAAACCTTTGGTGAAGATGCGCTGTAATCTAACCATTGTGTTTTAGTGCTTCATATGTTCATTCCAAGGATGGAAATCATCATTCATGCTGCATGCGTTCATTAACCAAGATCCAAAGGCGTTGCCAACTACTAACGTGTTCATTTATGTTTAGAATGCAGGTGTACCCTTTGAATGAACCCAAAAGGAGCCGCCTGTGTGTGTAAATATCTTCCAGTGATCAATGGCTTCTTTTTACGCAAAAGATAAAAAAAAGGCTTTTATTGATTAGGAATTATTTACACCGCTGCCTAAGACTGTAAACGGCAACCACTCAAACTCCGCTGCTTAACAAATCCAACGTCAGATGGGAAATTAATAAAGTCAATCCTACAAAGTTGATTGAGATCCAAAGTTCATCACAAATAAAGTCAAACTAAGTTAATTATGAGGTTTTAATAATTCAAAGGCCAGCGCAAAGGAGCCCTTTGGGTCTTCTTCCCTGTAGGCATTTATGTTACGAGTGTCAAACAGTTATCAATAGTTATGGGGCCTTTGGCCTAGGGAAAAACACGAGCACACTTTCTCCGACCACCAGCTTTATTCAGCCTGCACACGCAATTCTCCAGAAGCTCATAATCTTCATTCCAAAACAACATGGAAGCCCTCTCTGGATTATCCAATAGCATTTTTGAGCTCAGGTACCCAGCTATTGTCCACGTCTGATAAAGTCTAGCTTGTTTTCCGATAAATCTTCCGCGCCTCGTGTCATAATACTCAGGCCACTGATCAACTGGAAGCCTTTTCTCGGCCAAATCTAGTGCTTTCCTTGCTAATTCTGGTTTTCCCATCTTTATGCAAGCGAGTGTGAACTGAAACATTTAGGATGCCGCGTTAAAAAAAAAAAAAAAAGGTTACTACAACACCACTATTATACCACTCGTACATCTAGAACTCCAGCCTAATCACATACGGTGTCTCAAAACTCATAATTTGAAAAAGGTGAATCTGTAACTGAGAAGAAGCATACCTGCCACAGCAGAGTCGGCCAAGATCCACCATTATGATATGACCATGGCCTACAAGTAAATAACATTTTTGCAATTAGAGAGAAAGTTGTAGATTTTTCAGTAATGAACCTATGGTGTAACGTTTCATGGATGAAACAGTAACTCATAAAACAAAGAAGAAAGATCCTCACGTATTTTTAGGGTCGCTGCCTGTGATGATACGCCATTCCTCATACTCCAAAGCAGGATAACATATCTTAAGAGGCATGTGTGAAACTAAATCATCCCATTTGTCCTCAATCATATTCAGTATGCCTTCACTCTGCGTGGCAGTTCCCAGTGATGAAATTATGGCCCAAAGATTTCCCAAAGTGAAGAATCTGAAATCCATATGAGCAGGTTGTAAGTTGCCAATGAAGTATCCACCAGTCTCAGGCATCCAATCCACAAGCCAAGAAGCAATCTGATCTGGATAAATGTTAAATTTATTGATGGCCTCGTTTGAGTATTCTTCTGTCTGGTATCGATATATCTCATTGATCTTCTTCATGTCCACCCAATAATACTCTCTTATGTGAAAGGAAAGTGCACTCAATCGGCTATTAATGGCTGCAACAAGCTTCTTCGTTGAATCATTGACAGTGAGCATCTCACGAGAGCTGCGTAGAGCAGAATAAAATAAGGACTGCAAGGAATCAAGTAAATGGCTGATCAATTTACAAGGAAATAAGAAAAGGGAGTCCCAAAAAAGGGGCAAAAGAACAGAAAATGCATATAAACCTTCTGGAAAAACACCTACGTATGAGGAAAGGAAAAAGAAAATTCAACTGATACATGCATAGACAACCAGCCAACATCTGTAAATAGCAAAGCAAAAGGGATCCTGAAATGCATGCTCATTAAAACCAGGTACACTGACATACTTGGATTTCCAAAGGGTGGCCATGTATTCCCATTCTTCTATCGATCATGCACGACCCATCAGTGACTAGGAGAGTCGGAAACATATCAAATCCATCAGTTAGACACAAATTGAGTATTAATCTGATGCCTGTCTGCACGTCCACCCTCTCTTGCAATGAAAAATCACCAGTGATCTTACCATAAGCTCTTAACAAAATTATCCACCATAAACCTGCCACATTTAGCATAACATATGTGCATTTTAGATGCAATGGAGATCTTTATATTGCAACGTAAATAAAATGTGCAGACTTAGAATGCCATTGTATATCAGAGTACTTAGGATGCATAGAATGCACATAAAGTGATTTCATTTTAGAGCAAAATCAGGCTACAAAAATCAACCACCCATAAAACTCAACCTTCAAAAACTCAGATGACTTCAAAAGCTTGAACAAGATAAACTTTGAGATCTTAGCAATCTCAAAACACAGAGTAGGGAAGTATATAACTGGAAAGAAATTATGTTACAGCAACAAAGATAACAAAAATAAGTCTATACATCCTGAACCATTGGTCATGCCCAAATTTTCAGCAATCACCAGCTTACCAGAATCAACAGGCGCAACACGTCCAATAGCAGATTCACCAAAATCTGGATCCAAAACTTCCTCAAATTCTCCACTTTGCCCATCAAGAGGCATAGTCTTAACCTTAAAACTCGCAGGCATCAACCCCTGTCCAGGGCTATAGCAATCGACAGTTTTTTCCCAACTCTGTAGAATAACAATTGCCAAATTTAAGTTGTATTCATAAATGAATAATAGCTGGTATTCAGAGAAATCTGTCAGAATAGATCCAGAAAGACCTAATTAATATAAGCCGATTCAAGTCATCCCAAGGGAAAGGGCTCAGTACTGAGCAAAAACAAAATCTGATGGACAGTGCATTCAAATTAAGGTAAAAGTACAACTCATTCACAAGACATCTGCCCATGTGTTTGCTCACACAATTTAAAATAAATAAATGATAAGAAAGTTACCTGGATGTAGAAAAGCAATACTTTTTACATATAGGCACACCCATATTCTGGGTGGCTTTTCAAAGCAAAAGAGAGTAGCAAAAAATGCTTAAAGACAGATAAAAGCACCAGAATAGCTCTCTCCCAAGTAAAGAAGACAAAGGAAACAAATTGTTCCAGGCAAGGATTTGGAACACCAGAAACATAATGCACTGAAAGTTACTAAAAGATCAAGTCAAACATAGAGGACATTGACCATGTACTGCACGAGTACCTGAAGCTGTAGAGTATGAAGTAGAAAGTTCTTGACAATCTCTCCTTCGCCATTAAGCAAGAATGCAAGAGCTGAGGGGACAAAATCACGAATAAAGATTTGATCATAGTTCAAAGGCGACTTATCAGCAGGATCAGCAGCCGCAACAGTCCCCACAGGATGTCCGCAATAGTTCACAACAGCTTCTCGGAGCAACTTCCAAGCCCCCTTTTCAACCTCAGACAACTCTCTCCCAAGGGTCGATCTTAAAACCCTCGACCCGTTGAAGTCCTTGTTAGAATCAACTATATTTACACGTGAACTATCCTCAACCCGTGTCTCAAATTCACTACCTTCATCTTTATTTTCATTTTCCACTACATTGTGGGCCTCTTCTATTTTGTCAATTACCAAAGGCTTCACATTTAAACCCCCCTTAACATAAATTTTCTCAAACCCATTTTTATTGGTTGGAGTATCAACAGATGTGGAATGGTTCCTAGTATCTGAAGCAACATTTGCTATGCCTGAAACAAACCTATCATTACTCCTATTAACCGGACAACCCCAGAAAACCACCCGAGATTGTCCAGAAGAGGAATCAGGTCTGCAAAAAGTAACCCGATTCCTATTATATACACTTGTAAAGGCTATAACCTCAATGTTACAACCATGCAAATAACTGAAATTTGGTGGATAAGTCGACGAATTATGAGAGGGCAAGCAATCAAATTTGGGAAGTGGGACCCCAAAAACTGAGGAATGCTTACAGGTAGCTAAGATTCTACGGTAGGGTTTGATAGTGGAAAGTCCTCCAATACAGGTGCTAGTATTCATTTCTACGAATTCTGAAATGGAATTTAGAACTGATACACTAAACCCAGTAAAGCTCGGGACTTGATAGACAATTATGCAAAACCGAGTCAGTTATGCAAGTTTTATTGGCTACATATACATATACTAGTATAAAAATGTATTATTTACAATAGTAGCTCAATTAATTTGTGAAAGAGATTAAATTTTTAACTAATGTTAATGATGAGCTGAGTTAAAAGATCAAATTTTTAAGAGATGATAGTAATAATGATGAGCAGAGTCAAAAGATATTGCAATGTAAAGGAATAAGGTAGAGCGAAATAAAAGCGAAGAAAGCTTACAGTTTAAGACGCAAATGGAGAGATTGTCAGAGGCTGAAGAGAGAGAGCTCGGAACACGGAAGATGGAAGTTGGGAGTTGGGAGGGGTATATATAGATGCGGAGGGAAAATGGATATAAAGTTGTGGGGAAATAAATTAATAATAATAAAGAAAGAAAGGAAATTTTGTGGTTTGTCAAGAATGACCGTGCACGTGATTTCCAAGTTTCCCGTGCCAAAGAATTTTATTCCGTCCCTTTTCGCAAATGACAATTGACAACCAAAAAAAGGGCAAAAAGGAAGAAAAAGTATCCTTAACTAAGAATCCAAAATACATACATAAAAGAGTACCTAATATATTTTGACTGGGATATTATAAATTCAGGTAGTTAAGCATATGTTTGCCCAATTGTTGGATGCTTATTGACAAAAGGGATTTGTTAGTGCTGATTTTTTTTTTATTTATTTTGAAAAAAAAATCTAAACTTCTCTGTTATTATTAGTGACGGTAGAATAAAACTGCACGAAGGGTAAATACTGAATATTTGGCGTATGAAATGGGGTTGTTCCCAGAAGGTAAGGAGCGTATGAACTATGAACAGAGCAGAAATGGATAAGGTAATAGGCGGCGGCTCTGAGTCAGAATTTTATTTTATTTCTTTAAAAAAAATGTGCTCAATTTCGTACAAGTAAATATAATATAAAAATTTGGACCCTGTTTTTTCCTTGACTTGACAAAACATGTTAAAAAAAGAATAAAGATCCGTGTGAATATTTATAACAAATGCTGACAAAAGGTGAAGTTGGAGGGCTCCCTAGTTTGCGGACCGATCCAAACCATTTTCTGTGCCTAACTTTCACAAAGTGTGGTCCATTTTCGTGTTGTTCCGTGGTTCATTCCATGACTCGGGACTCGGGAGCCCGCCTGCAACTTAGATTTAAACTAATCTAGTAGGATGGGTTAGCAGATGTGGATGTTTCTGTGACTGTGAGGACTAGACTCAAAGAAATTAAGAATAAACTGATTTCATTAACATAAAATTGCATACTTTCGGATTGCCGTGTATAAAGCTTTTCCTTGGACAGGAATTTCACCTAACTTATCCTTCTGTGTCAAAAACCTGATTAAGTCTCCAGCTTTGACAGTTGGGAGATTCTTCTCTCTTATTATTACATACAATTTTGTCTGCTTTTGTTAGCCTTCGGGTGGCCCTAGATAAGTACCAGCATCCAATTAATACTCCAAAGTTCTTTAACCATCACATTACAAGAAGTTCTTTGATTTCTCCTCTAGTGTTATTTGCTAAATCCTTCCCTCAGGCCGAACGCAGTCCTCCCTTTGTCCCCTCGGCATTCACTAACTTCCAGTGATTAAATTTAGAACAAGATAACCATTTTTTCCATTGACATTTGGTTGCTCTTAGTTTCTATTAAAAATATGAGATTTGGATTATAGGATCGGATCAATTTATTTAATACATGAATTGTACTGAGGTTGACGTAAATCTCGATAATTCTCTCATTGTGATCGAGGTGATTGCTGAGGTACAGCCACCGCCTAAAAACTCTCATTTTTCCATCTCTAGGGTATGTAAAAAAATTCAAATTTAAAATTTCTATGAATAGAACAACAGACTCAGAAGAATGGAACCCATCCAAATTGATCCAGGGAGAAGGCCCAGCTGATTGCCATGATTGATTTCCCAAATGAGCATTATTTTGTTGGCCCATACTTCGGTGATCTTCCAGGATTAAATTCCATATTGATTCCATGTAGGCCAAAACTAAGTCAAAGTCTCTAGTTAGCCCATGGGCCCAATTGATGAAACTTCCTTTGATGTCATTGCTTGCATCATGATTCTCTTGGGCCTTGTTGATTGTGTCCATGAAGAGGGTCCAGAACCATCCGACCCGCATACTCCAGCCTGAGCTTTCCTTTTTCTTTTGATGATTCCTTTGGACTGTCCACCTCCATTGAGCTTATTGGCCTTTTACCCCTTCTAATACATTTCCTACTTTTCCTTTCATCGTCGCCGACTTGGTCCCATTCCAAAAATTATATAATTTGGATCATAGTTTTGGTTATTCTTTCCTCAACCAATTCTTTTATTTCCTCGTCTAAAATCAGTTCTGTGACTGTTACCGTTGCTAGAATGAATATTTAATTTTTGTTGATTCAAGAAAAGCCATTTCTTCCATAATGGATTCTCTTGCATTGGGAAAAAGCATGGCTCTTCTCCCATGACATCTTCGCTGAGATTATGAAAAACTTCCAATAAAACATCCGATGCGCCTTATCTGGCGTTCATCTATATGTTGTCTATGGCGTTGGCTTACCGTGACCAACAAAGAGGATTATTAATAACTGCAAATGTTATCTCCAGTTTTTCTCACAAAACGAACCTTTTCTTTGTGGCCTTAAATTAAAGGAAGACATCTAGAAACCTTTTAGATATTCTAGAATTGATGATTTTGTTTTACTGTTATTGATTTCTTCATTCTCCTCACCTTCAATAGTTCTAATAACATGTCACTAATTATATTATTAAGATATTCACAATTTATCTCTTCATAAAGTTCACACGAATTATTCTTCATCATGTTCACATATATGCATCATTCTTCATATTCGAATTCTTGTTTCGCAAAATTTTCAATTTTTATAGTCTGTATATTATTTTAATTTTCATTAGCAATCGAATTCGACTTTTCAACTATAATAAAGTGTATACTATTCTAATTTTCATTAGCAATCAAATTCGACTTTTCAATTATAGTAAAGTGTATACTATTATAATTTTCATTGGCAATTAAATTTGATTTTTCAACTATAGTAGAGTATATACTATTATAATTTTTATTAGCAATCAAATTTGACTTTTTAACTATAGGAAAGTGTATACTATTATAATTTTCATTAACAATTAAATTTGACTTTTCAACTATAATAGAGTAATCCTTATAAATAGATATATAAAAAAAAAAAGAAGGTTGGTCAATAGCAAATCTCTCAACTTGGTTCTTATCATCACTATTTATATCTTGACTAGCTCAAAATGCTTGCGGATTCGTATTGGTTGGACACAAACAAACACAATTAGATTTCAAAACATCACAATTATATTTTCAATCATTCTGAACTTGCCAGAAAATGTATTACTTTCGTTGGTTTAATTAGCCATCACAAGGGAAAACTTCGATATGATATCAACTAACATAGGAGAGAAAAAGAAAAACAAACAATCTTTGCAAAAAAATAAAAATAAAAATTCCGTAGAATTTGGAGAAAATTTTATTAAATAAACTTAAATAATGACTGGAATAAAACAAAAACCTATATACATATTTATATCCTAAAAAATCCTAAACAAAGCTTAAAAGAATTCCAAGTGTATTAGAAAATTAAAAAATAACAATAACTTTTATTAAAAAATAACGATAGCTTTTATTAAAAATATAATTAAATTATTTTGATAATTACTATAAATATATAGTAGAAAGTAGATTGTTCCATGGAGTAGAAGGGGTCTTCATTCGATATTAAAGAGGAAAATTGAATTCGAGAAGATGAAAATCAAGAGGGGAACGAGGATGAAGGTGAAGATTTTACGTTGTTGCTTACCCAGTATGCTATTACTGAACACCGGAATGATGTGCTTCTACAGTGGAAGGAACTCGTACAATATCGGCACAAAGGGAAAAACTCATTCTTCCCGAATCATACTCGATGACTATTTGGGTTGGGTTTTCACCCATGTTCTGAAGACCTGAGCGGCCTACGATTATGATGATGACAAAATGGGATTCCTTTACAATCGCGACTCACACTGTTAACCATTTTCAGAAAGCCCAAGTCTTTTTGAAAGATCTAGTTTTACGCTCTTTCCCCCAAAATAAGAATAAGCTGAACACTGCCCAGCCCATTTTTTCAGTCTAGCAGAATACACAACTCAAACTTGAGCCAGTGAAAATTTCCTTGAGTCCAACAATCCAAAATAATAATAATAATAATAATGGAATAATTATATATATATATATATGGTGAAAATTTTCATTAAAATATTTAAATAACTGATGTAAATAATAATTACTTTAATTATTTAGTACAATTTTGATGTGAATAAGGCACGCCCGAGTGGACCCACTCATAGAAACTAACTTTAGGAAAAGTAAACATTAGGACTACATCTTCTATCGTCAATTCGTCACTAATCATTTCTAAAAGAAGACGAAACCTAACTCACCACCATTCATCATCGTCATCGTCGTCGTCATCATCATCGTCATCAGTTACTTCTTTTTTCCCTCTTTGATTAATCACCAAAAATACATGTGATGAATATATATATGCTTGGGGAACGGACGAAAAATAAACACAGGGAAAGAAGGGCCATCGAAATTTGATGTCAAATTGACACGCTGCAAGCAACTTGCCTCGTAGTGCATTTCTGCAACTTGCTAGCACAGAAGAAATAGTAGAATTCTCAACGATATAGCACTAGTGTGAAAATGCATATAAACCAAAGATCCATCCTATTATCCTCAGCAAAAGCAGCAGGCTATCAGAATTAACCGACATCATATGGGATTAGTAAATTTTTTTTTTTTTTTTGGGCGTGTTTAATTGTTCTGACTCGAATTATATGCTGCATTCAAACACATGAACGAAATGTACTTTATTCTGATGACAAGAATTAAGGGGTGAGGTTGAAACCTCGTCTTCTAAATTAACGTAAGCAATGATCACGCAACTGAGACCTCCCACTATCAGAGTCAAATGCATGTATGTAGTAGTATAATAAATTTATGATGTGATCAATCAATTACCATCAGCAGCTGCTTCTGTGTATTGTGGGTTTGACCCCTTGACCCGCGTTGTTGTTTTTGTCATGCATGATCAAGACTGACGAGGGAGATAATTCTATAGTAGTATGAATTTTTTATAAGCAGTATTCGTAGAGGATTGGTCAAAGTAATAGGCTGCTAATTTCGCTATCCTTATATCCCATCCCACAATTGTTTATTTCATCAAACCACGTTTCAAACACAAATTTGCATAATCTTACCTGCTAAACTATTGACCTATGGTTGAGCTTCATCCAACGATTGGCTTAATTTTTTAATATTAAGGCCGCTAATCTATATGTTTGAATTAAGTAGCTGGACTGTGGTTTTATCCATGCCGGTGGTAGCTTAATGTATGTGTTGAACGCTCCACTAACAAAAAGTTTATCTCATCAGTTTAATTGTTTATTAATTAAGCTTAATCAAGCACTTGTCGGTTGACCTACGTGGGCATATCTCTAATCTATACTTTGGCCTTCTCGAATCTCAATTGACGTGTAATTTTGTAACACAAATGCATGATTCATATGCACCTAAACATATACAATTTGATTTGGCCTCCTTATATATTAACTATATATGTACTTATTCTTGTTTTGACTGAGCATGTGGAGTTGTGAGAATTATACACACGGGAATTGGGATAGGACTGGATGTTTCTTCTTTTATATATTAATTCTTTAATTGAGTCCAAGTTTAATTCTATGGTAAGTTTGGAGCTAGCTAGCTTTGTTTCTTCTAGATGTTTAACAAAATGTACGTTCCTTATATACTTGATTTGGTCTCCCCTTGACTCTTGTCCTTTTGTTTTTTTTTTTGGTGGGGTTTCACTTTTTTCTTAAATCATCGGAATTAATTAATGCGTATACTATAATTCCAATTAATTTGTGTGTGTGTGTACGGAAACAGTTAAACGTAATAATCCGCCTTAATAGTCCCCAACTCTTTTCCCTATGGCAGTATTTTGATCTGGAGTGCTTAATAGTGGTTATGATCAAGAGTACTTCGTTAGCAACCAAGTAACATACTAATTAACTCTTATGAAGCAGTAATTTATTCTGCAACCGCTTAGCATCTATTAAGGCGGCTGTTATATAATTAAGGAAGATCCCAATTAAGCTTCATTATATTATATTACAAGACAAGGTAGTTGTCGAAGTTTCTGTTTGTGTTCTCTTTTCATTCTTTTTCAATTTCGATTAGTCGAGTGTGGCTTCCTTCATTATTTTGTCTTCCGAGCTAGATCCCACCACCCACAAGCACACAGACACATAAACAGTTTTTTTTTTTTTTTAAAAAAAATAAAAACAATAAAAAAAAACAATCCACAGACTGGAAGCAGGAAAAAATTAAAAAAATCAAAGTGTATAGTATCGTTGAAAGATGTACGTACGTAGTACTTTGGTTGTACGTTCTTATCTTTAGGTAATCATGATGAAGAGGGGACATTAGCAAGTGTTTGAACTTTGATTACCCAATTAAGGTTATCCGTTTGTCCTTCCATGCTTGGTTTATGGTTTTTTATTAAGAAAAAAAGAAAAGAAAAACCTTAATTAAATATGAAAGAGGTTGTGATTTGTGAAGAATTAAGGAAGAGTGGTGAGGGGAGGGAGCATTAATTAGTGGGAAAGAGAAATGTCGAATTAGTTGTGGATTCCCATATGATAAAAAAAACGACATCACCAGCTATACGAAAACAAAATTGCACTCTGATTACGTGCGTAACTAAGTAAGCTCCCTCCATCGCTCATCAATGCAGCCTCTACCTCCATCCCTCCCTTCATCATCCCATGTATATATTACGTGGACTTTATATATATCCTTGAAAAACCTTAGCCGCCACATGTGCGTACTTCATTTCATCCGCATATATATATATATATAGATAATTATTAGGAAGATAGCACAACAACATGCATGTACCGTACGTATGATTAACAATTAAGTCCATCATACATAATTAATTAGCTAGCTTGGACGTGGGATATATATGGGAGTCGGTTTGGTAGGAAATTAAGGAGAGTACGTAGTAGGAGGTATTGGATATATAGTTGTGGTACATTCAGAATTGGGTAGATATATAGCCTTAAAACGTGGATAAGAATGGATGCATGCAAATGCAGGAGCGGATGTGATGTGGACGGATGCAGATGAATTGTAGCTAGTTTCTGAGAGCGGAATGTGGGAGATGATGGATCAACTTTCTGATAATTGTTACGGGTGGGGAAGTCACTCTCTTCTAATAAGGATACACATATATATGTAGTTATCAAAAATTCAGAAAAGGGAGATGAGAGGGATGTGTGTCGTCTTTGTCTTCGTCTTCGTCTTCGTCTTCGGCTTCGTCTTGTCCATTAATTACTACATGTGTAGGGAGCGAGTAGAGTGTAGAGAGAGGGGTTGTGAATTAGCAGCCCATGTGCGAAGGAGCATCGTGGAACTCGTGGCCGAGAGGTTTTCGAACTCCCAAAAAGGCATAGTTGTAACCTCGCTTTCAGTCTTTGGGTTTCTACAAAACACCCTATGAATTTCTCTGCAAGGAAATTCAAGGGAAAATTAGAACCCATCTCTTTGTGTACAACCCACGCCTCTATATTAATTAATTGCTCATATCACCTAATTACTTCCTAGCCCACATATCATTAATTAAGATTAATTTGGGGTTTAGTTGTAAGATTCATACGCGTACATAACTATACATGCGGTGGTTTAGGCTTCAGTCTTGTTCGGAGTTGCTTTAGTTTTTGTACTTAAAAATAAGTAAAGTAGGTATTTGTAACTTAATTTTGTGAGAACGTAGTATCAGATCAGATTTTTAGTATACATTAACTCCTTAGTTACTTCAACATAGGACCTGCCTAGAATTGGATTATTCAGAATTACCAACATCTTTTTTGTATCTGAGCCCAAAAAAATCTATGAAATAAACAAAACTGGGAACCATTGGGTGGGGGTCACCAAATCATTCTCAATTTACTTTTTAAGGACAGAAACTAGGCTAGATTTGATTGACAGTAACCGGCCACTTTTCAGATGCATGCCAGACAGCGGTCGTCTCCGGGCGGACCAAAATCGAATCGCGACCCCACTTTGTTATCACTATGAATTGCAAAAAATTCCGCCTCGTCTGTCTACGATTTCAATCAAATTTAATTAATTCCACGGTTCCACCACCCCTAATTATATGTCTATGCATCAAACTGTCTTACCACTCAATTTAATTAATTCCACTCCCCCACCTCTCTCTACATGTAAAAAAAAAAACACAGAAGATGGATGTCAGTGTTGTGTATTTTTCATTGGTTTAAAACTTGAATTTTTGTTTTTATTATTTCTAATTCCCATGTCTCAATTCAATTTCTTATTTTTTGGTTATTATTATAAGTAAAATGAGGATATATATATATATGTACGTATGTCGTTGAGACCCCAACCCAAGAAAAAACAAGAAAAGAAAAGAAAAGTGGACGTCATTCAAGACCCATAGAATAAATAAATAAATAAATGAAATTTACCATGCATCCATCAGCGCAAATGCATAGCAAACGTGATATCATTAATTCTGTTTTCACCGCGGTTGACGGGCGACACAATTAAGATTTCTCCTTAATCTTGACGAAATAATACTCATAAAATGACACGAAAAGCATCTCAATTTACGGAAATAGAGGGGGATGCACACAATGACAATACAAGAAAACCACTTTCTTACAGATGGATGGATAGGAATGGACATGAGAAGCTGTGGAGATGTCAAAGTTTGATGAGCTCCCCCAAAACAAAAAACAGATAGGCACGGGCAATGCTAATGCATCTGCATCTGCATCCGGGCAAGACTTTTGAACGACTTCCAACGACTTTCAACTTTGAATAGAAGAACGAAGAAGACGAGTGACGTGGCTCAAGCTAAATCAATTACTTACCATATCTGAGTTAGTGGACTCCAGTTGTATGTCCTCGCCGCTCCGTTTACTTCAAACAGGAACCTACTCCAACCCCAATACTACTTTCATTTCATCATCGACTCCGGTCCGATGATATAATCAAGGACAAGTGTCCACTCTCCACTATTTTTTCTTTTTTGATTTTGACAATCAAAGTGTTTGTTTGGTTAAGGTTTTTATTTTAAAACAAATAATTTTTTTAAAATAAAAATAAAATATCTAAATATAATTTTATTTTAAAACTTAAAATTTAAATTTTTTTTACTCAAATTCTTTTTTTAAAAAAAATTTCTCATATTTTTTCTTATAAAACATATGTTTTTTATAAAATAAAAAAAAATTCATCAAAATTTTCACATATTAAAATATAACTTTTCTAGAATAAAACAAAACAATCCAAATGAAGCCAAAGTTCTGAATGTGTATTTTTACACATCTTTCCTCCTTAAATTAGGTCTACAGGTCCAGATAATCATGTGCGACCATTTCACATCAACAATAATCTAAACCTATAATTCAACTTATCACCACGACAGAGGGAAAAAAAAGTAGTAATAATAATAATAACATTTTAAAAATTAAAATCTCATGGAATAACTTATTTATATATGCTGTTTATCCAAAGATTACCCAGGATTAACTTAATCGTCAAAATTCCGCCTGCACACGTTCTTAATTACTCTGGATGGAGCTCCAAGCGTTTGTTTCAATCGGAAAAGGAGATAAAATAGTTTTGTGGGGTAGGTTATAGAAATAAAGAATGGTTTGTTTCAAGGGTTGCGGCTGTTACTTAAAATTAAAATGTATCAAAATAATGAAATGCTTCAGACTAGGAAGCCCAAAACATAAATTTATACGCTTTTAGAACATACACGTGGAAGTCCCACAACACCATTTTCAGTGTTTCGGGGGGACCACTTTGGTGGCTTCTCCAAAAGGCACCCGACGACGCCCTACAAAGATTCCCCCGCCGCCAATCCCCCCCTCTCTCTCTCTATCTTTCTCTCGCCTGACTCTCAAGCGGACTCATTCATTCATTCATTCCGTCACGTTTTCTCTCTCTAATACGGGAGCATGTGGTTCTCTCAGCCACCGCACCCACGGTCACACAGCTTGCAGTATGTACAGTATGACTATTGGGACGGGAGGGAGGACTCCCTCCCAACAATCTAAACATTACCTCTTTCGAGGGGCAAGTGCGCTGTTACGTTTATATTATTTTTATTAATAATAATTATATATAATTTAAATTAAAAAAATAAAATTATATATTAAATATGTTGTGTTTTATAATTTTTTTTTAAAAAAATATCAAATTAAAATAATTTTTTCAAAAAAAAATAAATAAAATGGAGAGAGTATTATTTTAGGTTGACATTCTTGAGTTCCAAAATTCAAACTTTTATTTTCAAGCGTTAGAAAATTGAAAGAGATAACAGAAATATTTTCACTCACTCAGAAATTCAGATATTCAGATATTAAGGTAAGGAAATCAATACATCAAGCGCTTGTCTGGGTTTGGTTAGTCGAAGCAAAATTGAAAATGTATTAGATTTGTATTTACACAGCTGGGGGGCGGCAAGAGCATTATTATTAATGCATCGGAGTTTGAGTTGAAAATATGGGAGATGAAGAAGTAAAGTAAATGTCGAGTTCCATGAGTTCAAGTCACTTTGTCCCAGGGATGGCCAACAACAGGATGAATAGTCTGAACTCTAAATTAAGATTTTATTGGAGGATACACATATTATTATATTTGTCGTGGTTGGGTTGTGTGCGGGACTTTCTTGGAAAGCCACTCACGTGGCTTTCACATTTACAAACGTTACACAACAAAACAGTAATGGATGACTTTATGGTTTAAAACAGCACATATATATTCATTTATATAATAAGTAAGAAATTGATTTTTTTTTTCATGATATCAATGATATCAAAAAAAAAAAAAAAAGTAGTTTAGAAATTTAGAATATGCCACGTCTCTAAATCATTTGCTTATTTTCTCCTTATCTTTCCATCTACAACAAGGAACAAAGGACAAGGGAATGAAGGGGGTGGGGGCCGGGGCTGGGATGTTCAATATTTAGTCCCTGCAGGTTCAGACCCCATTGGCCATGTTTCACAAATTCCATGACTCAGAAACCAGATTATTAAAATATACAAGCAACAAAGACATTCCGGTAAAGATAGTGGAACCAATTATGCATTTCTGCAACCCATTAATTATTATACTTAGAAGTTCGAACCCCCCCAAAAATCACCTTCTCTACTGTAATCATCACCCCCCCTCCCTCTCCATACGTACTTATGACTATATATACATATATTTCTTCTAAATTATATATATAATAGTTTGGTATTAACAAATTCCTTTTTTTTTGTTGTTGAAAAAAAATAATAAAAATAAAAATCCCTCGACTCAACTTAGGTTACAATTAAACATTTACTTAAAACCAAACAACCAAATTTCTAACCAAAAAAATGAAATTTCATTAATCAAAAATTACAGGGATGTCTACAGATGTTATGACAAAATATGTAACCATTAACACAATAATTTGTACCAATTATCCTCGCCTGCCCTGGATCGTTACAAATTAAGATTTCTTGTCTCCTAATTAACAACTACTACAATTAATTAACTGTTGATGATCCCAAATAAAACTTTATTGTCTATCAGCAACGTTAATTAATTTTCTCTGCACAAAGTACCAACTACGTACTTTCTCATATTTTGTTTTGCCAACCCTAAAATATATAAGTATCAAAAACAAAAACCAGTGATAATTAAATGGATATTAACGTATAATTAATTTCTTAATCTGCTCAATCAAGAAGATGCGGGCTAGCTGGGGGCCCAAATTAATTCAAAGACTATCAAGGATGGGATGATCAGATGTTTTGGCTCAGTTGCTGCTGCAAGAACCAAACGTCCTCAACGTTCCACAGATTGTCCGACACATCTCCGCCGTCCATCCATGGGTTGTTGTTTTGCTCCATCGTGACTTGGTAATCCAAACCTTGGTTGAATAAGTAACCAGTTGGGCTTATCAAGGCGGTGGTCTCTCCCTGACAGAACTGGTTATTAGCTTGGTAATAATTATCTTGAGTAATGGTAGTTGTGTTGCCCTGGTTATTCACTGGATAGTTGTAGCACTCGGTCAGGTCTGAAACTGGGGAGAACTGCGTCGCAAATGAGTCTGATGAGGCTGCACCGGTGCTTGAATTTTCAGGCGTGAAGCTACCAGCGCCATAATTATTACTGTTAGTCTTACTGGGCGCGGACAAGTTGGGCTGTGGCATCATCATCATCATTTGGCCCGCGCTACCAACATCCGCCTCCATGTTGTTACTTTGATTGTTGAAGTGGTGGACATAATCGGAGGGGTTGGTGGTGGTAGCGGTGGTCGTGGTGGTGGTGGTGGTGGTGGTGGAGGAAGAGCCGGCTCCACCAGCAGCGGCAGCAGCTGCCTGAATCCTCTCGACGAGTCTGGGCATCCAGAGGTACCGCATGGTGTCCTTGAATTGCTTGCTGTTCACGTCACATTTGAGCTGTTTGGCATGCTTCTGAACCCGGGTTCTCCAGTAGTTCTTGATTTCATTGTCGGTTCTACCGGGCAAATGCTGAGCAATTTTGGACCACCTGGAATTAAAATTTTGATTTTTAAAGTCAGATGGTGGATCAACTTAAACACGACACGAAATGGATCATAAATACGGAAGCATGAAATTAATGTAAATGAAAAGTTACTCACCTATTGCCCCAACGAGAATGGAGTTCGAGAATCAAGAGTTGCTCTTGAAGAGTGATGTTTCCACGTCGAACATCGGGGCGCAGATAATTAAGCCACCTTAATCTGCAGCTCTTTCCAGTTCGCTTTAGGCCTGATGAATATCATGATGGAAAGCATTGAATTAGTGTTACACAAACAAAGCAAGTAATGTTGGAACCCGGAAGAAGAGCCGTAGAATTTTAAGCAAGTTAAATTGGTAAAGTTCATACGTCATGATAGTGGTCTCATGAAAACAAAAGCACTAGAGAATTAAACCCCACCTGGTGATGGATATACATATATATTTATTGTTTTTTACAAAAAATTTTGTTCCAACTTTTTTCAGGTAACCGTGGGATATGAATTAAGTATCTTAGAATATTAGATATAGATACGTGTGTATGTATCTACAGAGGTGGTTTTGTAAGACGACATCCAATTAGAAAGGGGTGGTGGTATCATGAACTATGTATGAAAGCAACTTAAGAAATAATTACCGGCACAGCGAGCGAGGGAGTTCCAGCGGCCTTCACCGTGATGGGCGATGTAGTTGATGAGGGTGAAGTCCTCCTCAACAGTCCAAGGCCCTCTTCTGAGGTCGGAGATGCTCATCATTTCTTCGTCTTCCAGGCTAAGGCTGCTAGTGCTGGAAGTTTGGTTCTTGTTGGTGTTGGTGTTGGTGTTGTGGCAGAGTCTACCACCAGCACATGATGAGCCTTTGACGTGATCCATATGGCGATGGGACTGCCGGAATTGGAGAAACTAATTGATTGATAGAAAAAAGGGGTTATGATGAGTAGCAAAGTTTAGGAGGGGAAGAGATGAGATGAAAGTTGTTGTTGTGTATGGTAGCAGTGCTTATATATTAAGACTTGTGAGTTTGGTAGAGAGATTAAGAAGGAAAGAGAGGGAATTAAAGAGTAGAAGAAAGAGGTGAAGGAAGGAATTAATGGCGAGGGGGGGGACTTGGGGCATGGATAGAGAAGTGGTAGGCTTTATATAGATGGATACTGAGAGGTTTGAAAATGGTGGAAAAAAAAGGCAGCACCCATGACTCAATGGCTGAATCCCCCCATGTGAGAGAGAAAGAAAGTAAAAAAGCAAAGCCGCAATAGGAGCTTGTGTTATGTTTTAATTAGTCTTATTCTCTTCTCTTCCGCAGCTTTCTCTCTCTCTCTCTCTCTCTCTCTTTTTTCAACTTCATCATATAGTTAATTAACTATTCTAACACTTGAAACTCGGTTTGCAATTATTATTTCGACTCCTTGGCTTGGGGGGAGGCTTTCAAGTTTGACACTTTGACTTTCTCTTCCCAGTTCTCCCTTCTCCCCCGTGTTAGACTGTTAGTACATTAAATTATAGTTAAAAATTCAAAAAAGTATGCACTTCCGGCTTTTTTTTTCTTTCCAACTACTCTTTTTTTTTTTCTTTTTTATGTAATTTTTGACTTCCTCGACACCCTTTCTCTTTTTATCCTTTTGTTTTTCTTTTTCATTTAATCCGCATTTCTCATACACGCAACCCCTTATGTATTTGTTTCAGTTGCCAAATTAAGATGATTATTTACGAACATTTATTATTGATATTTCGTAAAAAAATATATACATATATATAATAAAAAGAACATAATTTTGGATACATACTGAGTTAGTTTCATTATTCACTTATTGATGTGTCCCGTGTCCACCTTACTCTTAAGTTCTCCTTTCCTTCACGGCAACAGCAATGCCACGTGCGTTAATTAAAATCAAATTAGAAAAAAAACAGAGTGAAATTAATTACCTTACAATGCCCCTTCTATTCCTTATATATTTATTTTCTCCTCACCCTCCAGGCCTCCACCATCAGTTCGCAAAAATTTTCAAACTGCAGCGCTACGAAAACCTAAACGTACCACTCCCAAAAAAAAAAATCTAAGTAAATTATAAAGTTTCGAAATATGATAATCTCTCTCTTTAGCCATTCAAAAATTAACTAAATTCATGATCTAATTAAAGAAGTAGACAAAAATGTGAGGAATGAGTGTTCTTAAAATAAATAAGAAATCAACTAAACACATTTAATTTAAAAAAATATGAGTTAAACATAACAAGAAGCGAAAAAACTAATTCTAATCTTAGATATGATCAATTTTGTTTCTTAACTTGATCAAAATGTGAAACTCACAATTCTAATTAGCTTGCATTTTGATTCTTGGCCTACACTCCATCACTCATCACTGTTCCATTAATTAACCTGAGAAAACAACAAAAGGCTGTGAACAATGGTACATGCTAGTTATAATATGTAGCCCCATTCTACCCTATTTTTTTTTTTCCTGCATATTTATGCTCCCAAGCAAAACATCCCCAATCTATTCATGCTATATCATAGGGGGTTTAACAGTGTGGAACAACCTGATAGGAAGACAATGCCTGCTTCAGATTTTTCTTTTTCTTTTTTTTTTCCTTTCAAAAAATAATTAATGATTTCGCTTATAAGTACAATAAAAAAAATTTATTATTAGAGAAATGCACTTGGTTTTCCCATTCTTGCCCCGGCAAAACAAGTTGGAAACGTCTCTTCCTCACTCTCAATATAAATTTTCTAAAACTAGTAGCACAAATTAATTGTCATTATCAATTTGTTTTTTTTCCCCATTTCCTAAATTATAGGCATCATATAATTAATTCCTTCCGCATTGTTAATATATAGAAAAAAAAATAATATCTTCATAATTTATTTAATCATATCATGTTTATTTTTAATTTTTTTGTTCGACAAACCGAGGAATATTTGAAGAAAGAAAATTATATTGTTGTGCCACTTCTTACATATGTATATGACCTTAGTTTCTTCTTCAGACCGACCTTGTTCTTGAACTTGTGGTGCCAATTCACCAAGTCCCTTCATTCCAAGCTCCTTCCTCCCACAAAAAGCACAAGTTTGTTTGTGCCCTCTTATTATTATCTGTAGTATGGAATTGACTTTTAAATATAGTGCTGCTAGAGTCTAGAGGGGACCAAATCTTTTGTGTACTTAATTTGCACATGTACATAAATGCACGCTGTGGGTGGACAATGCATGGAGGCAGCAGCATTCATATTTCATGTAGGTTTCCTATCGCCTCAAGCCTCAACCCTCAAGCACTTCAATTCTTGTATTTAATTTTTATTATTTTGGGCCACATACGTACCTACACATTCAATTCATTACATCATTAATTAGATGCCTCCTTTCGTATAAACATTTACAATACACCATTGCTGCAAGCTCTGAATTTGATAGTGTGAATTACCCTTCTGATCATTTGTTCATGTGCATTTTATATACGTGCATTTTTCTTTTTGGCGGCTAGTTGCCCTAGTGTGAGGCAACCTCCTAGGCTGAATTCTTGTGTTAATTAATGCTAAAATTAAAGAAAGGGTATAGGTTTTTAAGTTTAATTTACATTCTCAACTACAGACTGGTTGTACTAATACCCTATTTGTTATATACGTTTGTAATTAGTTGTTTATATATAGTAGTATCAATGTAGGTTGTTGAAGCATATATGTGTAACCAGAATTCAGAAACGAAACACCCCCATCATTCTAGGCATCTCTTGGATACGACACCATTCACTTATGGTTGAAACTTCACACATATATATTGTATATATAATCAAACCATCCTCGATCTAAATCTACTTCTTCAAATAAATATATTAATTATAAGAGCATCTAAGATATGATGGTGACTTCTTCCTTCGATCTGTTTCCATATCAATCGCGACTATAGATATTGTAAATCTCTTTAAGAATCCCTTTTGGTTCGCTTTTTTCTTTGTCTCTTTCTTTTCTTTTTCTTTTTTTCCTTTTTTTTGGGTTGTTTCTGTTTTGAAGATAAAATACTGTGTAGTGGTGTATGGGATATAGATATTATCGTCCTTGATGGTGCTAATTGTCCAATATCCAGTTATATATATTGTTTACTAAAGAATAATGACTTTTTATAATGATTAATATAACAAGTATGAAAAGACAAAATTATCTCTTATCATGTTACATTTTTTAAGGAGAGTGATGAGTGAATTTTATATTTTTATATTTCCCACATCAACCATTATGAAAAGTCATTATAATTAGTTACTAAAAGTATCATTACTCTTTACCAAAATAACGAAATTCACCAGAACAATGTCCGAGATGTATAAACATGTTTGTTACTCTTTATTATTGGACAATGTCGGAATTAAAACATACATATTTGATAAGGAATAAGGATGATTAAATAAATATTACGCACGCCGACACCAATGGCAAAAATATAGTCCCGTAATGTAATGGCGGTACTTTTAGTACGTAGGAAGCATGAGAATCACGTGATGAACAGCCAAAATATATTGTTGTTGCTTGTAAATGCATTATCCGCGTCTCAATTGCTTAATATATGGATTAGTGGGGTCGTATTATTTTATTTTATATTACATGCGTGTGTATTTTGGTCGATGGGGAAAAAATAAAAGAGTTATACATATGATACACATCCAAACATTGTCATTTTCTCGTCACCTAATGATGCTGCAGAGTATCAAATGCCACTTCTTTTGTCTTGAATTCTGCTGTTTTGCATCTTTGTAAAAGCACTAAACCCCACTAATCCATCCCATTGGCCGACTACTATACTAATTATGCCTCTTAATTTATCTGCCACACTTAATTAATTACCTTTCTTAAAATTCTTTTGGACCCAATCAATTTTCTCCCCACTACTACTTCCAAATTGTACCATTAATTCCCAAATCCAAAAGCATTCTTTGCACTCATTATTCAAGCATTTAGTTCTTTTTTTTTTCTCATAAATTCCCTGCATATTTTTTGTATTTTTTTTTTTATAATTTTCAGTGTGCACGGTATGCATACTGAAAATATTCCCCGCCAAAACTTCCATAAAATATTCCTTCCCCATTATTTACGCGCAGTATGCAATGCATACTGGAGAGATTCTGTTTGGGGTGAATATTGTTTGTTAATTTTGGATCCATATTCTTATTGGGAACTTGAACATTAAGCTAATGTTTTTAGAGACATTGGATTTGGTTGATGCAGTAGCAGGAAAACAAGTATACTAAGTTTAAATTAATTAATTAATACAAAGTATATATACCTGCAGTATAATTAAGATTCCACATAATCCACATGTGTGTATGTTGATCATTTTCACAAGGCATGCAAGAAAGAAAAGTGAAGAAAAATTCTCAAGAATGCATCTAATCACGATGATTATCCTATTCCTCCCTTGTATAGTGGGAAAGAATTAAGAAGAGATTATTTCCACAGTGGGGTGTTTTGTTGGGTGGGGTTTTACAAAATAAAAATTTAATGATGAGTAGTCTAGGTTTCTAGAAGGATTCCATTTAGGAATATAATTAACCTTTCTTACTCCCCAGAAGGAGACTGGACTCTGGAGGGGGAAAAGCAGTCCCAAAATAGTAAGCATACTAATTAAGCTGCAACAAATTAGCAGAATACTACTGTACTACTCTAAGGCCCATTGGGGCACTTTGCCATTAAAAATAATAATACTAAAAAAAGAAAATCCCTTTCTTCTATGACTGAAACTCCACTACTGCTTAATTGCGACTGCCTCGCCATCAATCACTCTCTGTTAGGATTTTATTGGCCACCTCTTCAATTTCTCTATATATTAATTTGGGGTAATAATACTTTTAGTGACTAATTATAGTGACTAATTATAATGATTGATTTGACAAATATAAAAAGATAAAACGTTAAGTCATGGATAACCTACCATTTAGTGGTGATATTGCAGTTTCAATCAACCTCCACAGTTACACTGAAGCTAGCCCCAGCAGCGGACCAAATTAATGTGGGTGGAGTTGATAGAGAGGTGTGTGCTTTGACCAAGGGAGGAGTGTTTGCATTATGCAAATGAAGTGTCAAAATTTTCCTTTCTATTTATGTCCAACTTTGATCAATCTGTTTGTTTGTGACCGTGGGAGGGATTTCTCCAAATGCATCGCAAATTATAAGAATAATAATAACCAATATCTATATCAATTGATTTTGCTACCAACTGATGAAATATATCCCATCTACCCCACATCCACTACACTAACCCCCGGTCCATCCAGTCCTAAACTATTTTTTTTTTTCTTGTTTTGTTTGTGCATCAATGCACTTGTGATTGAGATTGTTCCCATTTCTCTTGCCGTTTCAAGTCATATTTA
Organism: Gynochthodes officinalis; assembly: GCA_020080225.1. Taxonomy (NCBI): domain Eukaryota; kingdom Viridiplantae; phylum Streptophyta; class Magnoliopsida; order Gentianales; family Rubiaceae; genus Gynochthodes; species Gynochthodes officinalis. The sequence goes on along the minus strand of CM034619.1, from coordinate 362,030 downwards.
CTTCACTTTTTTCTTTTTGGAACCATACTTGAACATTAGTTTTTGCCTAATTAACAATGTAGAGCACTTAGGAGTCAGATCAAATTAACTATTTTTTTTTTGGGGGGGGGGGGGATAATTTTAAGTTTTCTTACAATATTTATTTTGAAAATGTGAAAATACAGCAAAACATGATCAGTTGGTATTCACACCAACGTTTGTATTAATCGTGCCTGGTTCTATTGTGTGTATGCATGTTTGCAACTGATGAGAAATAAATGTAAGAGAGCAGTGGAGAAGTTTGAGGAGCAAGGGGAGCTAGTAGCAGAAGAAATACAGTCGCCCGGTGGGGAAAAGAATTCTGGAAAAAAGTAGCCACGGATGGAATTGTTGATTTTTGAATTCATGAATCATGTCATGAATTCCCCCAAGGCCAAGAGGAGATTGAAAGTGACTTCCGCTTTCTCATTTCTGCAGTTGTATTTGTCAAAAGATGGCCCCGGAATTTCAGGGGTTTTGCACTTCAATTTCCTGTGGACGGTTTTACAAATTTTTTCCAATCCTCCAACTACCCATCTCCATCTCTTATCCTCATCCTGTCAATACACAGCAAACGGGGAGATATCCTTATAAATTATACTGTTCATTTTTTTATAAATAAATAATGTGATTAAACAGCATCAAACTCTTTATAAATATAGAAATGTTAAATATATAATATACCAAAAAATTCATTAATTAGGATTAAAAAAAATTAGCTGACGACGAGAATAACAGAGGTATTAATCTTTTTTCTTTTACTAATGGTGTTCGTTAACAAAACTTAAATAATGTAAGAATCAGTCCTTTCTTCAAGCTAGTTATCTGAAACGTCTTTGACCTGAACATGTATAATGTAGGCTGCCATTATTTAAGTCTCACGATGTTTTCTTTCCTTTATTATTTTTTTTGGGAGGAGGTATGTGTTGACCTCTCCAATTAAGAAGGCGTATTTGCACAAGTACACGTTAGGTATAGAATTTTGTAGGTCTTAAGCTTATCATGTACTGCGTACCCGCAATGCTTTATTTTTTTTTTTGAGAAAACGTTAGTATATTAACATTGCACAATGACAAAAATATATAGCCACAAAAGACTAAATGAGTTTCGTGATGTTGGAATTTAAACCGAATCCACAAAGACGAAATGACTCCCAAGGGCTAAAAAGCCCAACAAGCGGCACATAAAGGCTGATAAACGATACACAAATTATAACTAACTACTAATTAAGGTGTTGTCTTAATTGAAATCTGCAAACTGCACACGTTGAAAGAAATTAAATGCCAGCGTTCTTAACTCTCGTCCTATGTTTGTTGTGATAATTCTGGAAAATTAGCGAATGTTGAACAGTTTAAACTAAACTACCATTGTTTGCAGACGTTAAATAGCTAGAACCAACTTACTACCATTCGCAGAGAAGACTGCGCAACCAAAGTCATAATATATACCTAAAAAAAAAGAAATAAAAGAAAATGGTGCGAAAACATTTGGATGGAGTAAAGAATTATTATACGAGGTGAACAAAATCAAAAGTATTTTAATCGAGGTTTGTAACATGCACGCATCATGGAATTTGAAGCATATAATAAACAATAATACGGATGGCACATAGTTATTATTAATTAGTTGCTAGTATTTTGGGCATAAATGCGTAGTTTATGGTATGAAAGCTAGTTGGAGTTCAACATGTGTAGGTATACACGGTTATGTGACTCTTTACCAAACTTAGTATTTTTTTCTGGTAAAATCTTCAAATCTAATGTGTTAGTATATATTATCATCTTAGTTTTGGAGACATATATATATATGTGTTTGTGTGTGTACACTACAGGAAGTCTTAGTAGCATGATCAATCCAACTCGCTTCAAATGGCTTCAATTCACATTACATTTTAATCAGTAATTAGGCTATGATGCATGATTTTGTCGAGGGCCGCCTCTGATTAATGCTTATTATGATGCATAGAGTACTACTGTTTTTGACAAAAAGATATTTTTATACTATTATATAACAAAAGAAATTACGAATTTCTGCAACAGTTTGTTTTTCTAGCTTCCACAACTACGTACACCAATGGGCTATGAACGAACTGCTAATTGTTAAATGCTGGGAAGAATTTTTTACCAAATTCATCACAATTAATGGCAGTACATTACGGTGATCGATGTATGCAATTTAATTATATGTGTCAGAACAAAAATTGATCTAAATTATAAATTTCTTGGTTTATATTTTCCTATTGAATTAAAAAAAAAAGGGGAACAATATATGAAAAGAGTGTTATAAGTTTTGGGCTTTCAATATAATCGGAACGATTAAATATTGCATAATTAGATGCCTATATTTTTAAAATTGCCCAAAAATAGTACAATATATGCATAGCGTTTTTACCCTCGTTAAATCAGGAAATCACCGTAAAACTAAACATATAAATCGTGCGAATATTTATAAGGCTACTATAGATGGTGGCACTCGAAAACATTACTTTTATTGCTGTTTCCCATCATCAGGTCATTGTTTGTTTTGCCAGAATATTTATATAATATAAATTCAAGTGCAAAATACATCCAACATGATCCATTGCCTCTCTAAATAAGAACAATCTATCCCCATCTTTCCCAGCACGATTTGTGACTGATTGTCCTCCTAGGAATAGCCTTACTCTGCGACGTATGATTTTCTTCCCACAATTAATTTTGTGATTTTAATTGCTGATCACACGATTCCAAAACTTTGGAATTAGAAGGCCTTAACAAAATCATGCTAGTTACGAATAGTAGTATTGTAATTGAGTTGAAGTTGGATGTGGAAATCACGTGGAGACTATGTGAAAGTATAAATAATATGGATAAATAAATTCAACAATGGCAATTTAATTGGGAATATTGAATGAAGAATTAAAGAGATCTAGAAGAGGACATAAATCAGGCTTCTCTGGTGATCCAAAGTTGGAAGTAATTTTAAAAAATAAAATAGGCATCAATGTTCCCTCAATCCATTGCAGATTAAGTTGAGTGTGCGTAACCATGTTGCTCTCCAACTCTACATTTCGTTCCTTTTTGGCTTTAATTAATCATCTTGTTTTATCTTAGCGGCCCTCCAAACAATAATAAAATTTCCCATCGAGAGCGTGTTGTTGAACCACTGACCACGGCCTACACTACATGTCTGCAAGTTCAGACGTGCATTATTGGGTTAATTATTTATGCTCACTTCACTTTAGGAACCAAGTTATCACATGTCATTCTCGGTTTTTCACACGTATGCAGTTTGAGTTGAGTTGAGTTGCGTTGATTTGATTTGATTTGATGGATCATTTGTTCTATTCACTGTTTGTGGATGGAAGACGTGGACTCTCGAGCAGCTGCCTTGCCTGTCTGCTGGACTTGCACCTTTAGTTTTCAAAGTCATTACATGCCATTGACTGCTGCCGGCTTTTTTTCTCCATTTCTTAGGCTACTAATCAACGTTCCTGGTAATACATATAATGGTATTAAGGAACCAGAAAATTTAAAAAATAAAAAAAAACCAGCTAATTACTTATTTATTCGTAATGAAAATTTTGAGTAAATTCTTTTTCACAATAACTAAGTTAGTATTAGCGTGACCGACGTTTGATAATTCTGTTTTTATTAACGAAAACACTAACTTTTAAAGATTTATTGACGTTTAAAGATTTGATTGATATGCTCGTTGAATCAATGTAAGTGCTACATGTGTCCAGATAAGATTGGATTTTTCAGCATTATTTGTAGTACGCATGCCTGGGTGGTTTAATTGACCGACTGCGTTTCCCTTTGCGTATTGAAAACATGGCTACTGTTTATTTATATAGGGGGATGCATGCCTTCATCAAAGTGGGCGGGCAGTGTATGAATCAAATATTGTAGCACATGTTGGTTTAGTACTCGTGTCCCCAAGTGTGGGGCTGGGGAGGAAATATCTGAAGAATGGATGGACAAAGAGACTTGATAATATCTTTTGTGGTTAACCGTCCAAGGTTACGTTTTCATCCTGCCAAAAATGACCACTGTTTTGTAATCAAAACGAATGCCAATTTTGTGATGGGATCACTAAATTATACGTATGCCATTTCGAGTGGAGGGGATGTGTTTACAACATTTGGAAAGAAGGGGGGACCATTCATCCATACAACATACAGGGCTTCCTACTTTCTATCCTCTCCATTCAGCATATATATATATACACCACATAGACAGCTAATTTTGATGGATATTCCATCCTTATCAAATGTTTTATCGAACAAAGTTGTTGTAATTAAGTAAAATAGGTAGCCACCGGGCGTGGAATTTTCTGTAAAAATGTGAATACGATGCCAGGGAAAGCAACGGATTTGGGACATGATGGTGATGGATTGATACATCATTTTCAATCTCAGTTAGTGGTGAGAAACTCACAAAAATAGAATTAATGTACGCAGTATACATACGAGTACAAGAGTCTAGGTTCAATGGCATGGCCAAGTAATGCGGCCTCCTCCTGTACTTGATAATAAGATTGAGTATATCCATATCATCCTCTAAAACGACGTGCCATTTTGGATTCATTAATTCTCTCCTATATTTCTCCTTCTTAATTAGGACAAAACCAAGAATTAAACAACCTTTGACGGATCTCAGAAATTGCAATTTTGTAACGTGTCCGGTTGAAGGAGTAATCCCGATCGACTTGCTAAGCTATATGTGGTTCAGTGCCCACAGATTGTACTCAGAAATTGTGCTAAAAAATCAAGAACAATTCATACATATCCTTGTTTTCTCTTCAACCACCTATGTGAGATTTGATCCTCGTGTATACCAACCTATAGATTCCTTAATTACATCAAAATTTCACGTGCATCACTCATAAGTCAGGACCACCCTCATCTCATCAGTTATTCTATTTGTTTTAAAAGTAATGATATTGATAGTGACTTTTTACGGTGACTTTTTAATGTAGTAAATATTAAAAGATAAAATCATTTCCTATTATTTTGTATTTTTTAAGGATGGTGATGAATGAATTTTGTCCTTTATACTTGCCTCATAAGCTACTATGAAAAATCACTCTGATTAATTACTATAAATATCATTACCTTTGTTTTAGATGTGAGGTAATTATCAATTAACACATATTTTCGTGGCTAAGAGAAAACTAATCGAGTTTACAAGTTAAATGTATTTATCCACACATGCAAAAGAAAATATTTCGTAACTGTTCATTAGTATATAATTAATTAATACTAGTGTATATCTAATCATGCAAGCTTAATCAACAAAAATGCTCTCATTGCTATTCATGAGGCTTTGTTGGTGTTTTCCGAGTTTAATTGGAAGTGCTCTTATATTTTTGAAATTGAAAGTGATTCTACTAATGCTATCAATTGGTTAAAAAAACCCAAGAAAGTTTGGTGGTACCTTAAGAATGTCTCGAATCACATTGAACTACTGAAGGAGAAAATTAAAAAATAGGAGGGTCGCCAAATTCCCTCGCTTATGAATTGCATGGCTGATAGTGATAGACTGGCAAAATTGAGAGTGTCCAGAACTAAAAATCTATTGACAGTCATTCATTAATTACAGTCTATTTCTGATTGGTTGATTGTTTCCTTAGGTTTACCCTCCACATTGCTGCTATTGTCTTGAGTAGACTTTGTGGTGGATTTACTATTTTGTCCTTGGATATTTGGATCTCATTCTTTTTGAATTGGTCATTTTTTTTGTAACATCGCTTTCAACTTCTAATAAAATTATATGCCTTTTTGGCTTGTTAAAAAAAAAAAAATGCTAGTACGTGCTTCCAGGATCTTTCCAGCGGACAAATTAAAAGTACTTTCCTCTAATTAATAGCGTATTATTTAAACTTTGTTGGAAACAAATTCTGGAGCATTATATGCGTGCATGGGGATATGAGTACTCCGATATTCGACAAATTAAAGAGAAAGTAGTGAAGATATTATAGTAAAAGAGAAAGTTGTCAAGTATGAACTCAACAATCCATACCCTACAAGTACAAAAACACAAATTAACTAAAGGACTTGGTGCAACTTTTTTGCCCCAATCGATTCCTCCTAAGGGAGACATTAGGCTGGTAAAAGCGCCAACACGCTACTCTATTTAACTCAACACGTGCCCTTAATTACCAATATTAGTGCGTGGAGTATAATCAACAACACCTTCAAATTCTAGTCATAAAGTGCTAACCAAAACTCATTTCTAGTTAAATGCAATGAATCAAACACAGAAACATGGGGGGGAAAAAACTCAAAAAGAGGCAAAGTAATTAAGGATGAAAATGCGGCCATTGGTGTATTAATTAGGGGAAACACATTTCCATATCCTAAGCCACATTAGTCATGATTAAGATGCCTTTTGTCTGGAGGAAGCGATCTTAATCTTTTAATTAAGACCAAAGTGTTGAATTGCAGGCTCGTGCCGTGGAATTAAGTAGTCCAGCAGTCCACGAAGTGAGTCATCCCTAAGGCAACCATGGGCAGTTGACCATACGTACGTGTGTTTACTGAGCCACTATATCAGTAGAATGTCTGACTCCATCACCGAGGAAATTGCCATATAAAGTTTGTCCTCGTGACACAAGTATTATAATATTAACTCCCTCGAAACAAACTAAAATTCCAATATCGATCCCGAAAGTCACATTATACATATCCAACCCACCAAATATTGAATATTATTGATCACATTGCCGTATTAATTGATCCTTAGGGGGGAATGTTTGGAGAAAAACAACTCCAGTTTGTATATATATTGTGGTCCAACAGTTGTTTTTTTTTCTTGGGATTGAATTTTATATTTATACCATAAGCATAAATATATTTTTGCAATGTTTCCATTTTCTTTTTGGGGTTGGGATATTTATTGCGCAGGTTGAGTATTTGGAATGATAATCCAATTCTATTATGAGTCAAAAAGCACGTGCGGAAATAACAAAAACGGAAAGAACAAAGTTAACTTGTTTATTTCTTTACTTTTTGTTAATTTCTTGATATTTTTAATTAGTTAAGATGGAGAAACGTTGGGAAAACAAATGCATGCGCAACAACTTCAAAAAGCCTATATATTAACTGAGGTGAGCTCACAACCTTTGAAATTTGCACGACAGTTTTACACTAATAATTTGATAATCACCACTTGATTAATTGAAATCATTTGAATCCTCCAAATTATTTAAATGGGTGATTTATGTCGGTCAAAATCCAAAGTCAAAGCACTCGACATTTTACTAGAGAGATTTTAAATGATTATCTGCGCCGGTCAACCAATATATCCTAGGACGGTATGGTAGTATTCATGTCACGTTTTTATGAGTCCTCCGATGGCATTAGATTATGTTGATAAAATATATGTAGCACTCACTGCTCGGACCGAACCGATTGACCTTACACAGAATATTATTAATTTGCAAGTTGCAGCAACTGGGTTAACTGGTTAAGTGTATATATATGTACTGCACAATTTGCAGCAACTGGGTTAAGTATATATATATATATATATTGCACAATTTGCAGAAAAGCCTAATTGAGGGGGTTTCTTTTGACGGTTTATAATAAAATTTCAGGGGTGTGGGGCAGTGGGCTGATGTTCATCAACTCCCCATTATGGATCCTTCCGAGGTCACTCCAATTTCTCTTCTCTATCTGCTTATTTTCTTCGATTTTTTCTTCGTTTTTCCAACAGCACGGGTCCAACTTTGGCATTCCATTTCTACCCAAACAAAAAATAAGGGTCCAAATGTTTTAAAGTCAAATGCATGCACATATAGAGGTGCTAGTTGTTGTAATGCAGCATATTTTTAGAAAACAAGGTCCAAGAGTTGAATTAATCAGTCGACATGGTTTTTTTTTTTTTAATAATTTATAATTATTATTAATAAGAAATAAAAGGAGACAAAAGGTAACTTTGTCAAAACTTTCAACCAAGGAAACTCAGTCAGCCCTGTAGTAATTCATATATCTAGAAAAGGTAGCTTATTCAACGTGGCAATATGTTCAAACTATCACGGTCATAAGATGGCCTCCAATATGTTCTAAAATGTGTGTGTGTGTGTGTTGCGCACTAACTTCATTACCAAGTCCAATAGGGGTTGCAAGGAGAAGACTGATTGATTGATAAATAATTGGGTTTATGAAGTTGTGTATGTTTAGCATTCTAAAAAATGTTTTTTTTAATTATTTTTAAAAAAAATAAAAACTCATTTTGAAATACAATTCAGGCTAAGCCATCATAGCAAATATGAGCTGAGCATTGAAGTTGCAAACTTGCAATCAAATTATATTTAATTTGTGTAAAAATTCAATTTGACAACGTACCTACTAGCTAGCTACGTCTGAAATAGATATTATCCATAGGTAGGGATAAATATAGCACAAGTCAGAAGTGGCCATCGGGTATTGACCAGGAACGACTACTTATGTTTGACCAGTTTGTATTATCTCCATGTGTGCGTGGGGAGGATGGACTTTTAGTTACATTGTTTCGAGTGTTGGAGCAGGGGAAGCACCACTAGCCTTAGAGCAAGGAACTTTTTTGAAACCGCAAACATGATCGAGACCAAAAATGTAATGCCCGGATAACATTGGAAAATTAGTCGTAACATGGTGCTGACAGCTTCTGTTAAACCTCCAATTCCAAAGATACTTAAATAATTAATCATGCGTGAGGGAGCTGCTTCTTCTTCTTCATCTTAGGACTTAATCATGCGTGAGGAGGAGGAGGGGGAGGAGAAGGTAAACAAAATCTGACCTATTTTTCAGCGGGAGTAAACTATAACTATGGACTACCCTTGCCTAATTGAATTTGAAAACTATAGTTGAGTGACAATTTAACAAATCAATCCATCCTAGTTAGTCAAATATTAAATTATGCCACACTAGCTGTTCATTGGAAATTTCTATCACAACCATCCATGATGGTCGTCCATTCGACTTTGAGCGACACTTAATAATCTGGGCAAATTACGCAACTGGGGTTCCATCATTCTCTTTCCTTTTGGACTTTAACAACACATTCATTCAACGTTCCTACCTCCATTTTTTTTTTTAAATTTTTTTTTATAAATTTACGGCATGAAATTAATCGTTCCAAATACTACTACTATTCTAGAACTATATTAAATTTTGGATATATAGTGTCAAACGTAACTAACCTACAATTCATTGAATCCTACTGAATCATATATTCAATACGTGGCATCACATTGCACCATGCAAACAAAATTAAGGTCTCAATTGTGGGATTAACTAATCATCAATCATCATCCCCTTCCTCGTAACATAAACAATTCATTCATTCTACAAATGCATTTGCACCTGATTCTTTTTCTTTCATAAATAATCTAGTGAGTCAGCCATGACGTGTGAACCAGCAGTAAAAGACCTTCTTATGAATTTCCGACATCGATCTCCTCAACAAAATAAATAAAAAAAATAAAACCAAGAAAGAGAGGGGCCTTGGCACTAGGCGGCGCTACTGACAAAAACCATATATTATTTCGGCCCAACATAAAGGCTTCCTAGGGTCCAATGTTTCGTTAACAAACCTTTTTAATCTGCCAGGCCATTCTGGACGGGCTTTTAGCCCACTTAACCAAGATCTGCCTCCAGCCTCAAACATGATCCTGCCCTGGCCTCCACTTTAATTGAAATTTTATTTAGCTCTTGGCCCAAGTTTATGCCATCATATCAATTATCAAACCACCCCCAAACCCAATTTGCGAAATGGAGCGATGATGATGGTCCATTGAATTTGGTCCCTTCCCTTATAATAATTTCCCATTTCTCATTTTATTTCATATTTCTAAATAATTTTTAACTCATTCTTCTTTTCTTTCATAGTAGGACTAGACTAGGATCATAAAAATTTTACTAAAATTTAATGACAAACTATATTAAAAAATTAAAAAAAAAAATTTGCAAAATTTTCCCTTGTTTATATGTCAGAAGTAAAGTATGTCTATACATATTTTAAAAAATAATAATAATAAATGAGCTTGTTCAAATAGTAAAAATGAATATCTCAGAACAAAACAGTTTCTCTGCATAATAATTATAATTGTGTGGGAACTGTGAAGCTTTTTTAATACGAAAGCACTTACTAATTATTATTTCAGGAGTAAGAAGGTCTACAAAATTTTCATAAAATAAAATGAGCCAAAAAGTCTTTCATTCTTCTTCTTCTTCTTCCAATCATGCGTCATTTTAAATGCTATCACACGTGATATAAACTAAACTAAACCAAACCAATCGATTAACATATAGACAGAGCTTCCATTGATTGATTCAGGAATTTCCTCAACCTCCAAAGCTTCAGCTTTCACGGAATTTAGGGCGGCCGGTGAGAATAGAATTCGCCATGTTTTTCTCTGGAGATTCTACAACGCGGAAGCGGGTGGATTTAGGCGGTCGAAGTTCCAAAGAAAGGGACCGCAAAAAGCTCGTGGAGCAAACCAAGCTCGAGAGGAATCGCAGGCTCTTGTTACGTCAGCAGAACTCTGCTGCTCTCAAAATCCAGGTTTCTTCTTCTTCTTATTATATGGATATATGTACTTCGTTACTTCAATTTTGTAGAGTCTAGAGTTATGTTATGCTTTGCTTTTTAGGTTATGTTTGCGTTTCAAGGAATCAATGACGCTGTGATTTAGGCAGTTAATGTATTGGCAGCTCTATCATTTTCTTCTTTTTTCTTTTTCTTTTTTTAACATTCCCTAGGGCTATATTCTCAGCCCAGGTTTTAGCTTATTTGGTACTGCTACACTTTTACACCAGCCAAAATCGAGTTCGCATAGGCTGGCATTACTATTAGGCAGTGCAGATGCTAATTTGATTAGCTACAATAGTCAAATTTTGAAGGTGGATGCTGCTTATATGAACTTGTTAGCTTTTCTCTTTATCTTAGCTTAAAGGTCAATTTTGAGAGGCTTCCTGCCTTTGTTTACTTAGTTAGTGGATTGCCCTAATTATAATTCATCCCTCCACTTCCAGCTCTTGTCTTGCTGGTACATAGGAGTGGCTCTGTTTTGTTTGGTATATCAGAGTCTTGTGCTGCTGCTAAAGTTTTATAATTCTCCTTGAAACTTATGCCAAAGTTTCAACTAACCTCTTGCAACAGAAATGCTTCAGGGGCAGAATGATTGCGGAGGCTCAACGTTCTATAATACGTGAGAGGTTCGTTACCACATTTGGAAATCACTGCCAAAATGTTGACAGGTGCTATTCGATACTCATCTTAATTTTATTATCTTAAATAGTCTGTCTATGTCTCTGTTTTCGATGTTCGAACGATAGTGACAGGTGTTTTTTGTTCAACTCATTATTAAATCTAGTTCCTTTTCCATTTGTGGGACTCTATTTCATGTGGACTTGTATTGAATATCTTTTTATTCTTTTTATTTTTCTTGTTCAGGCACAGCTTTGGACCAGATTCAGATTTTCTGACCCTGCTAATTTTCTTTTTTAAACCAAAAAATGTTGCCGATGTTACTATCCTTGTGGAAACTTGTCGGTTGCTTCAGAATTTCATTCAAAATAATGGTAAGTCTCACGAATTGTGAATAAATCTTTAAACTAGTCAACTAGCTAACCAGCTTTAGCTTGTTATGGTTGGGTTTGTTTTTTTCCTCCCATTGTTTCTGAACTGTGAAATCAGTCAAACATGAGTATATGACAATCCAAATGCATTTAATAACTATTTGTATGTGATTAAGGTATTTTTGAGTCACAATACTCCATGAATTGCCATATTAAAATAGTAGTGCATTGGCCTTTTCCTCCAAGATTCGACTTTTTGCTCCATACGTGTAAGGAGTGGTGATCTTGTGAATTATGCAAAGCATGCCAGCAAATAGCGAAGTTATTATCGGTGAATATTGGGATTTTGCAACTTACTCTAGAATAACATGCCTCAGCAGTGACTGAGGGTGCAGAAAAAGTGTTAATCAAGTTGATACTCGAGAAGGAATAGAAAACCTGCCATCTCTTCTGGGTGCCATATTCTCACACCCACTGGCCCTCTTATCTTTTCATTTTGGTGTTACTTTAATTATTATGGAACTAGGTGCAATTATATACTTAGTGTGGTTGCAAATTAACCACCAAGCTTGCTTGCTCCCTCTCTCTCTCTCTCTCCCCCCTGTGTCCTGCACGTTTCTTGTAGGTGCTAATGATTACTGTGTTTATCTGCAGCGGGGGAAATTGTTAGCCTTTTTGCAGGTACAGATTATTCATCCTATAAAGCCATGGTCAACTGCAGGGTTAAGAAATTAGCTTTGGCTTGTATTCAGGCTATTCATGAGCATAGGTTGGTTATAACACTCCTTGTTTAAAGTTTTATATTTCAAATATAGGTCATCTGTCTAGAAATTTGTTGTTTTTCTGTGCACGGGCAATAGTTTTCAAATATTTGTTACATGAGCATTTTCTTGGCCTCTTACTTTGCGAATTTGTCATCTGTCGCATGCTTCCTAGAGGTGATTTATTTTCTTCTCTGCATTACCTTTTTAAGTATTAAAAAAGACATGAATTATCTAAATTTAAATGAAAAAATGTATTTCAATAGAACGCTGATGGCGAGATATGATCCATATAGCCAACCCCACATAGTGAGATAAATGTTTACTTCTTGTGTTACGTTTTTGTTATCTCCTTTATATCGTTAAACACCTGATTTTCTTCCTGTAAGGCTGGAAACATGTTTCCAAAATTTCTATTATAGTGTTGAGATAATTACATCCACAATTAATCCATTTATTTGAGATTAGGATTTCACTTGTGATATTTTCAATTTATTTTGATATAAGTGGATTCAGTTAATCATGAGGTTTTTTGCATGGCCTTAAAGCTCTCAGGTTATGTTGTTTTTCAACCTTGTTATCCAACTCTCTATGAAAGTTATTTGTGAATTGAGCAATCACTCACATCAGTTGTGACAATATGCAGGTTAAAGTTTAGGGATCACCTGATGGCATCCAAAAATTCTGACACTCCAGTTATTCTCTTGTTAGAGGCATTGCATATGCTAATTGATAACCGGCTTCCATGGGCTTGTAGTACAGTCAGCTACCTCTTGGAAAAGAATATATTCTCCATGTTTAGGAATATTGTTCTGACACTGAAGGTAAATTCAACATAAATTTTTGTTTTGTCTTATAAGGCACAGAGTTAGCTGATCCCACATAGTGGGATAAAGGCTTAGTTGTTGTTATAAGGCACAGAGTTCTGAATAGCATTTCTCTTGTTGCCTCTATTGATATTCAAGCTTGAGGTTTCATTGCTACTTACTTTGGTTGTTTTTTAAAGCATTCTAGTCTCTTTGCACTATTTTCTTTATGCATGTGAGCGTGTCTACTTTGGACTAATCCTTGAAATTCCAATACATGAGATGTATGAATTAAGTTGTAGGATTAAACTGTGCAGGAAGTCAATATCCGAGGTCCTATTGGTGATGTATCTTCTTTGGAACGGGTCCTGGCTATTGTTACATCTCATGCTGGCCAAACACCATGTATTTGTCCAACTATAGACCCACGATGGAGCTTCTCGTCACAGATACTTACTGTTCCTTTCTTGTGGAGCCTCTTCCCACACTTGAGAGAGGTAGTCTAGTGTGTGGTAATTTATAATTGTTATTTGATTTCATGTATTCCAAGATTTTAGGCATTGCTAGATGCTGGGACAGTTGGTTCCACTGATGTGAAGTACTTTTGCTACAAAATCTTTAGAACTGTCTACTGTTGTGCTGTTTTGTGTATGCCTTATGTATATACTTACATGGCTCTAGTGCCCTAAACTTTTCTTTCATGATTTAGAATTTGTTACCCTATGATTTTTGGGTAAGTTGTGTTATGTAACTCCTGCCTTTCTTGTTAACGTAGATTTTCTCAACGCCTCGATTAGTTCAACCATATTTTCGTCAGATGGCACTCCATGTGAAAGATCATAAGAATATTTTACCTGAAGATGTATCGAATGATCTTCCTGGTTTTGCTTGCCTTTTGGGAAATATGCTGGAAGCTGCTGGAATTGCTTTGTCTCAGCCTGAGCCATTTGACATGGTATAATTGTATTACTCAACCTTTTGATCATTATTGGGGTGCATAAATTTTCAGACAGGAGCACTGTTTCCAAACCAATTTAGAGATGGCATTCTACATATGGTGCTCTAGCATATCATTTGTGTACCAAAGAAAACATATTTTGGAGATGTTTTGAAATAGTTTACTTCTGAAGTCTCCTTGATTTGTGATGTTTCCTCCTGCCTTTCACTCCTTTTCTTTCAAGCTTTGTTCTGTATCATTACAGGTCAGTTGACTCCCCCCTCCCTTGAACTGTCTTCCTTGTTTTGTTTCAGAACATGGGCTGAGTCAGCACATATATTCTCTTTATGGTAATATCTGGCCACATCTTCTAGCAGTCTTGTACCTTCTGTTTCCTATATCCTTCTCCAAACAGTACTCCCTATAGTCACCTGACATTCCTCTTGAGTAAAATGGGCTGAGTCAGCACATATATTCATTTTGTGGGAAATGTCTTGTCTTTACCCTTTATTCCTTCTTTCTCCAAACAGTACTTCCTTTAATCACTTGAGCTTCTACTCGAGTCACCTCCAATTTCTTGCATTGTCTTTAATGAGTCTTTGAGGAATCTTTAGCTGATCTAGCCAGCCTGATTGTGATGATTTTCTTTTGTTCGTAATCTGGTATGCTTCGTGTTTGATATCAACATAACTACACATGGATACCTATCCATGGTGATTATGTTTGTTGAGCATTGCTTGATCCCTCTGTTCAGTATGTGTTGTGAATTTGATTATGTTTGGTCCAATTGGTATCAAATTTGGCCGTCTCTCCTTTCTCTCTTTTGTTCTACATCAGGCCATGGATTTTGCAGTTATTGGGACATTTTTGCTGGAAGAAATACCACCTATCAGGCTATCAGGTGATGGTGGGAAACAACATAAGGGCTCATAGTATGCTTAAGATATCATAGTTCTTTCCTTCTTTTCTTTTTTTGGGAGTTTATAATCTATACTCAAAATTGTGACTGTTACCTGATATTGTAATCTATACCTTTAACTGCATATTCTTGAACTTAATTTATGATTAAATATACTTGTTTCAGAAAATAATGCTTATGAGGACGAGATGATTATAGATTATCAAGTAACAGAAAAAGTCCTAAGCAGTGACTTGGAGCTGCAAATTTATGATGCATTAGATCCACGCTTTCTTTTACAATTGGTATGAATACAGTCACAGTTGCATCTAGTGGGCTTTAAAATGCGTTAGGATATGCACTGGAGTAGGGGACTGATGCATTTTGTCCTTTGATGCACAGACAAATGTTGTACTGGGAGGATTTTCAGTTGCCAATGGGTCATATTTAGGAGGGCCTGTTGATAGAGAAGCAGCAGTTGTTGGTGCAGTCTGTGCTTTCCTGCATGTTATTTTCAATGTTCTGCCTCTAGAGCGTATCATGACTGTACTAGCTTATAGGACAGAGCTGGTTCCTGTACTATGGAATTTCATGAAATCTTGCCATGAAAACTCTAAATGGTCGTCTTTGTGCAAGCTATCTGCATATTTGCCTGATGATGCACCTGGTTGGCTGTTACCTTTGGCTGCTTTTTGCCCTGTGTACAAGTAAGAATTCTGCTTTAAAATGATATTCTCTCTCTATACTACATATTGACTTCTTCATGTTTAAATCTTAATTATCACCTGGTGTGGTGGACCAGGCATATGCTTATGATTGTTGATAACGAAGAGTTTTATGAGCAAGAGAAGCCTCTACAATTAGAGGATATCCGATGCTTGATTGTTATTCTGAGACAGGTAAATTCTTGTATATGTTGGGCATAATCTCTTTTGTATTACTTTGATTTAGGGAAGTGTTCTATGACACAAAGAGAGCTGAATATTTTACGTGAGGCCATTTCTTGTGTTTTCCCTAGGCTGAACACGCTCCTTATCTTGGCTCATGCTAATAGGCATGAACAAGTTGCATTCAGGATTGTATTAGTTTGTGGATTCCTTCCTGATCTTTCAGTAGGAATTGTATTGAATCTGTTTTTATCTGGCAAAGTAGTGATCCAGGAAAGTGTGCATTCCTGTTAGAGGGACTGAGATTTAACAGGCTTAACCGGTGTTTTAGCTTACTGGATTTGATCTTGGCACATCGGCTCTCAGTTTTCATAGATCCAAGTGCTTTACTTACTGTTCTGTTCTAAAGTATAGTTACTCACAAGTTTGAGTGCAATGTCTAAGCGTGAGTTGCTTAATTTGGTCCCTGTTTTAAAATTTTAAATGCCTGACGATTTCTCATTGGTTAATTGTCAAAGCTTTTTGATGTACTCAAATGTTCATGCTTGAAAGGAATACCTACAATAGTGGTGGTGCGTTTGGTTCTATTTTTAGGCCTTATGGCTGCTTCTTTGGCTGCATGGTGTTTGCTCTTTGGATAATTGTCAAAGATTTTTTATGTACTTAAATGTTCACAGCTGAAAGGAATACCTAAATGTGGTGCTGCGATTATGGTGTATTTTGTTCTGTTTTAAGTTATGCAGCTGCTCTGTTTGCCTGATGTTTGCTTTTTGGATAATTGTCAAAGCTCTTTGAGTACTTTAGTGTTCACACTTGATGGGAATCCCTAACATAGTGATTGTGCACTTCTTGTGCATTTTGCTTGGTTTTTAGGCCTTATGGCAGCTCCTCTGGGTGAATCCTGTGCCACCATGTAATTTTTCCAAGTATCCTGACATCTTGGCCATGAAGAAACACCCTGTAGAATTCCTTCAGCATAAAGTTTGTGTCACAGCTTCTGAACTCTTGTCGCAGGTAATATGCGATTATGGCTATTTGCTTAATTTCCTCTCTGATGTCCAAAAATTACATATTTCCTGCATCTGGTTTTCTCATGATAACTTCCAATATGGATTAATCTTTTAGTTGCAAGATTGGAACAACAGAAGGCAATTTGTATCTCCAAGTCATTTCCATGCCGATGGTGTCAATGATTATTTTATCTCTCAGGTATTTACTTTTCGGTTCCACTTTGAATTTGACGATGATTTCCATTACCCACTCCAGTGATCATGCTATAATTTTCTCCAGGCAACCATAGAAAATACAAAAGCAAATGATATACTGAAATTGGCTCCCTTTTTGGTTCCATTTACTAGCAGGGCCCAAATATTTACTGTGAGTTTCTTATTCATTTCTTTACTATATTTCCCTGAAATTCTTTGCTCAAAGAAACAAATAAGTGGTTGGATTCATTGTCTTTTCTTTCCTTTTTTATTTTTTTAATTTATGGTTAAGATATCCCATTTTGTCTTTTTCCTCTATATATGATATTCATGAATTAGTACTACTGATAGCTGATGAGTGTTATTGTTTCCTTAATACACCAGTCACAGCTTGTTGCAGCACGAGAAAGAATTGTACCTCATGTTCCTGTTGTTAGGAACAGGCTTAGAGTAAGAAGAAATCAGATATTGGAAGATGCTTTTAATCAGTTGAATAAATTGACTGAAGAGGATCTTCATGGGCCGGTGATCTCTATTTCTTATACTCTTATGGTTTCAGGATTCATTCAAAAGGATTAGCAGCTTTTACCTTTGCAACTAATATGGTTATCATCACTATTTCTGTCCAGATTCGTGTTGCTTTTATTAATGAATTTGGAGCTGAGGAGGCTGGTATAGATGGTGGTGGCATTTTCAAAGATTTTATGGAGAATGTTACTCGAGCTGCCTTTGATGTTCAGTATGGTTTGTTTAAGGTTGTAATTATGAACCCCAGTGTCATACACAAAAAGATGCCTTTTATGTATTCATTCGCATATTCCCTCTTTGATTCACTGTTCAAGATTGTTTTTGCCTGTTTGCAGGAAACCGCTGATCATCTACTGTATCCTAATCCTGGATCAGGATTGGTGCATGAAATGCATCTCCAATTTTTTCACTTTCTTGGAACCGTTCTTGCAAAGGTATTAATA
This sequence comes from Gynochthodes officinalis, assembly GCA_020080225.1. Taxonomy (NCBI): domain Eukaryota; kingdom Viridiplantae; phylum Streptophyta; class Magnoliopsida; order Gentianales; family Rubiaceae; genus Gynochthodes; species Gynochthodes officinalis. Next base: position 344,002 of record CM034619.1, on the reverse strand, counting down.
TGTATGTATTTGTGAAATGAAGTGTCAACTTATGTGCAGCATACTGGTCTGTTACTTGACTGATTTGTGGGTCAGATTGAAAGCTTGATGTGGTTATTTATACTGAAGATACAAGAGTTCTTTTTGTAGGCAATGTTTGAGGGAATTCTTGTTGATATTCCATTTGCCACCTTTTTCCTCAGCAAATTGAAGAAAAAGTAAGGCTTTTTGAAATGCTTCTATGTTAATATTGTAATTTGATGGTAAGCATGCTGTGCATAGTTTGCACCCCTTGGTGCTCATTTATGAGACTGCTTTACATGCTTTTGAAAAAAAAACAAAGAAGTTTTATTCTTGCCTGTGATGAACTTCGTAGCAGTATTTAATTAGATAGAATACTTACGGATGACTGTGGAACTTTAGAGTTTCACATCCAAGAACATAAAATTTTTATTAGAGCAAGGAGGGCTCTGGACACCTAAAGAATTGTTACTATCAGTAGCCTCCAGTCTCTGTGAAACTCCTCAGATCTTAGGGCTGAGTGACATTGCAGTTAATGGGATCGTTTTGACCTCACAAAGTTGGGGGCCTTTTTCTTTTTCTTATTTATTTATTTATTTTTTCGGATTTTCTTTCTTTGTTCATTCTAAATGTCTTAAGAATATTTTCATGTATTTTTGGTGAAAATTGAAATTTTCCATTGTGTATCAGAGTATATTCAAAGATGCAAGCTATTGTCAGAAATCTACCAACAACTATAAGTACAGTGGATTCAGTTCCACTGTCTCTTTTTTTTGAGGGCAAAAGGTTTGAAAGGGCCAAAAGATTTAGGTTTAATTTAGGATGAGGAGATGGAGATAGATAGCTTTCTTAATTTTCTATACCATGTATGGTAGTGTTTTAAGTTTCCATATGAAATCGTTTGGACAGTGGCACTTTGGCAGTGATTGTCAGCATTATAACTGCTATGAAATGACATTATATTTGGCTCATGATGCATAAATACGTGATTATGTTTTATACTAAGTGGATATTAGTGTGTATTTGACTTTGTTAATAATTGGTTCTACAGGTACAATTACTTGAACGATTTGCCTTCTTTGGATCCAGAGTTATATAGGCATCTGATTTTCCTGAAGGTGATACTTCTCTTTCCTCTTTGTTTCCTTCATTAGAGTTAAACATGAAACAGATTGTAAAGTAAGTTGGTGGTTCCTCAGTTGTGAAAGTAAGAAACTTAACAAATTGTTCTCTTTTTCCATTTAAAATTTGATGTTATTGTAACTTACATGACAATTTAAAGGCATTGTGACTTCCCATAGTCCGTAATTTGGTTCATTGTGTGGTGGTGGTTAGCATTAGATAGTGTTATCATTGATGATGGAGGTTTGTTTTCCACTTTTCCTTGCTTTAGTACACTTTTTCCTACCTTTTTATGATATCCACACAAATATTTTTTGCGGATGTATGTAATTCTCTTTTGGTTAGTCTAGGACATGTGAAATTTGTGCTGCATTGCTTGGGAGTGCCAGCCATAGTAATTGCTTGGGCACAAAGTTTTCTATTCTTGTATTAATGTTTGATGTTTTTCAGTCAATATTATTTAGTTTCCAAAAGACTACCCTGTGAATAGTCGCTTGCATCGTCTTCCCTGCTTCCATAAGAAGACAATAAGGAAATAGGAAAGGATGTAACGCTGTATAAATCTTACACATCTTTTTTTGGCAATCCAATATATTCAGCTATGTCCTTTATGATTGCAGCATTATGAGGGTGATATCTCAGGACTAGAGTTGTACTTTGTTATTGTCAACAATGAATACGGAGAGCAAACAGAAGAAGAACTGATTGCTGGGGGCAAAGATTTACGGGTGACAAATGAGAATGTCATCACATTTATTCATCTCATAGCTAACCATCGCTTGAACTTTCGGGTGAATGTCTTCATGATGGTTATTTTTTTCTATATATGTGAACTTCAGTTAGTAGGTTTTTGATTATTAGACTATACTAAGGCCTAACTCTATTATGGTTATTGTATCCTTTACTGGACAGATACGTCAACAAAGTTCTCATTTCTTTAGGGGGTTTCAGCAGCTTATAAAGAAAGAGTGGATTGACATGTTCAACGAGCATGAACTTCAGGTAGTGCCAAACTTTAAAATCTGTAAGTTTCATTTGTGCCAATTTTGTCTTTCTTTGTCATCTTCACTTGACTGTTACAAAACCATGATTGAGGTTAATAAGATGTCAAAACAATTGGTTTGTTATTCAGCAGTTGACTTAAATGTCATAACTATGAATTAAGGTGTGGAAACCATATCTTGTTTTGATATTCATTTGTACTGACTGTAGAAGGTGTGAGATAGTGTCGTTAAATTTGTTTTATGCCCTTGTTACTTTGTGCATCCTTTATATTCTCCACCCTTGTTCATCTGACTGCGATAGTCCTTAGATATGAACTGTTTCAGAATCCAAGGTTAAAATGAAAGATGAGGGAATTGGGAAGATGGATAGTTTTCATTGTAAACAAGCATATCGAAAATCACAATAAATGCACCTGTCAACTGTTTATGAAACTTCTTCCCAAGCTAGTCATTTGATACCTTTTTTTTTTTTTTTTTGGACTCTTAATTTTACATTTTCTATTTCCCAGCTTTTAATTTCAGGATCAATTGATGGCATTGATCTTGATGATCTTCAAGCTCATACCAACTATGCAGGGGGCTACCATCCTGTAATTCTTTTTCTCTTCAGTCTTAAACACAGCAGAAGTGCTATGTCTCTCAGTTTTTCTCATTAACTTTCTTTCATCTTGTACTTATAAAAATTGTGTGCTAGGTTACAGAATTATTGTTGCTTAGATTCTCAGATGCAGTGTTACACTTCTCTAAATCTTGTAGACTATTAAAAACACAATCAACTTGATTTTCATATCAGCATCTCATATTGGCTTCTTAATTTTGGATATTGGGTAATGAGTCTGATAATTTCTTGTAGTAAAGAACAGTCTTCAAGCATGTGTGTCTCTTGTAATTTTCATGGCTTCTGGATTTTAAAACTGTTCTTAATACGAAGCAATTTTGGAAAATTTTGGTATCTTTATGAGCTGTTGCGGGAGTTCTACTGTTAGTTGTACTGTGAGACTCTATGCAACAATTTGAAAGCCTAAGGGTGGAAGATCACATCCTAAACTGAAATCAGATTCCCAAAAAGCATTTTCCTATACCAAATTGCAACTCTTATTTCATATTATGTTTTTACGCCCCCTATTTTTCTATTGAAAGGAATCTGATTTCAGAAACCCTGTTAATGTGATTTCTCATTGTAAACCTTCCTCATGATTGCATTTAAGTGCTTGAACAAAGCCACGAATTGTATCGAGGGTTTAGACTAAACTAAAGTACATTGTCATAATTACCTGTTTTCTTACAAACAACTTGTGTTGAATGCTTCTACATTATGTACAATCTTGATAAGCAAGCTTGAAGAGCAATAAATGCCACAAGGAAAAGTATTTTATTATCTTCCTGCTCTGTCAAGTAAACAGTGAAATGATCCATCACCTGTAGAATAATCATGGTAGTAGAGTTATGCTTTATTTATGCTTTTTTAAGTCGGCAAGTTGTGTGGATAACCATGTTTCGGTTTTACAGGAGCACTATGTCATTGAAATGTTTTGGGAGGTTATCAAATGTTTATCCTTGGAAAACCAGAGGAAATTTTTGAAGTAAGTTCAATAAATCTCTACAGGGGTAACATTGGGTTTCTTTAAATCTCCTCTAACAATTTATTGCCCTAAAGATATTCTCTAGTACTTTTGATAATTAAAACTAGGTACTTTTGGCTTTGGTGTACCAAGGTTATCATTTCTTTCTTATGCATCCTAAAGGAAAGAAAATGAACTCGGAGTCTAAGTGCTCCTAATTGTTTTCTAGAAGTTGCAGCCTTTCCTAAATAATGAATCGACATTTATGGATTTTATTCTGTTTTGTTCTCTCCGTAGTGTGCTTGAATCTGTGTTAAAATATATTGGTTTGTTTTATCACCTTAAATGGGTTGCAGCATCCTCAATGACGTCTAATATTTTGTCTTGTTGCTTTATCATTTTTCAAAATTACTCGTGATGTGATTCTTAATATTTTGAGCTCAGGTTTGTGACTGGGTGTTCTCGAGGGCCTTTACTTGGGTTTAAAAGATTGGAGCCATTGTTCTGCATACAGAGGTGAGATGTGAAATAATTGATGTGAAATAGATTTACGTGCCATTTATGTCTGACTTTCGCACGTTAATCACTTATGATATATTCTTCCATGGAAACAGGGTCGCTGGCGTTGTTACTGAAGACACGCTGAATAGACTGCCAACAGCCGCCACTTGCATGAATCTTTTGAAACTTCCTCCGTACAGAAGGTTTGCATTACTTAAATATCTTTGGTTTATGCCTTTGAGGTTTATAAGTTGAATTGTTTTTCATGTTGTTGTTGAATTTGATACAGCAAGGATCAAATGGAACAAAAGCTGTTATATGCCATAAATGCAGCAGCTGGTTTCGATCTGAGCTAGAGTTTGGTTCTTGTCATAGAAAAATGTGGCATGCCGGGGATCATGTGGTTGGAGATGTAGAATACTGAGTAGGATCTAGGTTGGCTTAATTAAGTACGGACCGACGGCTTGGTCCAATTGAGGCGTTCTTGGTTAAATCTGCTGTGGACCGACTATTGAAAAGTTGCCAAAGAGTGAGGGAACAAAGAATAGCAAGGGAGAGACCCCAATTTCCCTGATATAAAATTGGATTTTGTACATACCACCTCAGAGAGCTACTTGATTTTTTTTGAGATGTACATATATATTGGGGCAGCGATGTAAATCATAACTGAAGGTAAACCACAGATGCCATGCCCATGATCTGCTGCTGCAAGATGGTATTGGTGGGAAAGGAAAGGAAAGTTTAGGGCTGTAAATTTGCAAGAAATATTTACATTTTTACATAAATTTGTCAGAGTTCAGAGTTCAGAGAACAGATGCATATGCTCCGTTTGAGGAAGCAGAAAAAGGGTGCTGAGTTGCCGACTCTACTGGATATGGTCTCAAATTATGCTGTGAAATGCTTGCAATTGTGCGTAAAATATAGCTGGGATTTTGAAAAATTCTTTCATTAGTAAGTAGTGATATGAGGATGGGGAATTTAATTACTACGATTTGTGGTACCAGTTAGGACAGTTATTCAACTTGCGCGAAGATTAGGAAATCTGTCCTCGTGCACGTGTATGTAACCAGTTTGATTGAACAATCATGCGATATTGATGAGTCTGATAGCATCAGCTTAAGTGCATCATCACCATCAAATCTGGTTTTACTGAAGATAAATAAATTAAGCAGCGTCACAAAACAAATTTCAGTGCATCAATTGCACAAAAATTGAACTATGGAGTTGCGGCATTTGATCAAGGCCGCTTGAGTTGAGTCATAACATTTCTTTAGTTGCGTGAGATTACGGCCCAGGTTTCATTCGGGCCTTAAACTCCTACGTTAAAACCCAGAACCCAGCCGAATTTACAATAATACTATGGACTTTCTCTTTCACCCAATGACTGTCCGACAACCCAAGAGTTCACCCAAATGAATTTCTACTATTCTATGGGCTTTTCATGAACGCCGCGTAATTTATAGTCATGTTCCCACATTCAATAATTAACCTCGAAGCTCGAACGATGCAATTTATTTCAGAAGGAAAAGGTGTAAAAACATTAGATTGAATTTTGTTCTTCTTCTTCATCATCATCATCATTTACAGCAGCTCAAATTCATATTCGTACTAGTCAGATACTTGTTATCGTTGCTGCTTACTTGGAAATCTATAAATACCGCAAAAATGGTGAAGGTACGGATGAACACCGCCGATGTGGCGGCGGAGGTCAAGTGCTTACGCCGATTAATCGGCATGCGTTGTTCCAATGTTTACGACCTCTCTTCCAAGGTAATTCCTCTTTTGCTATTATTATCATTATTATTTAAATTCTGCATATTTAATTCATACACTTTTCTTCGTTATCATTTCAAGTTCGATAAGAATGCTAGTATGCGTATGGAATTCACTATTAACGGAATTAATTGATTGTGCATGGTTCTCAGACGTATGTGTTCAAGTTGATGAATAGTAGTGGCGTAACGGAATCAGGGGAGAGTGAGAAGGTGTTGTTGTTGATGGAAAGTGGAATCAGATTGCACACCACTGCTTATCTCAGGTAACTATGCCTATACCCTCGCTCTCCCACAAGCCAACCTTTTCCATTAGTATTGGTGTCACTTTCCGGGAGAATATATGGAGTAAAGATTTATTTATGATGAATGCATGTTGACGTTTCACAAGTCTATTGATCTACTAATGCTAAATGTGCGGTACGAATTCAGCACAGCATTTTCATTTTCAGTCAGTGTCGCGTGAAGAAAATAGAAAGGTTATTGATAGTCAGAAAAATTATTTTCGTTTGCAATTCCAAAGAAAACAGATTCGGATCAGGAATACTTATTTCATTTTAATATTTTCTTTTAAATTTAAAAAATGTATTGGACCAAGTTCTGCTCTTTCCTAGAATTTTGGGGGCCGTGGAATATGACTCAGAGAATTCCATTTCTTTACCACTCGTAGCTATGGAACTCTGACCATTTGAGTTCTCACCCATATTTTTCATGGTTTTGTAGAGACAAAAGCAATACACCATCAGGATTTACACTGAAATTGAGGAAGCATATAAGGACAAGGAGGCTTGAGGATGTGCGCCAGCTTGGTTATGATAGGGTAAGGATTCAAAATTGTATATCCATTCGTTTTGGGTGACTATTTTATTGGTTATGACCTTTTTCTTTTATAACCTGTGCTTAGATAGTTCTCTTTCAATTTGGACTTGGTGCCAATGCTCACTATGTGATATTGGAACTCTATGCCCAAGGAAACATTCTTCTTACTGATTCAGAGTTCATGGTCATGACACTTCTTCGGTCACACAGGTACACATATTTCATAATTTTCCCTTGTCAAAGTTGCCTTGTTTCCATCCTGCAGTCTTTTGGGGTCTAAGTTCTGTTATTTTATATGTGTTTTTAACTGCATATTTGAGAAGCATGTGTCAAGGCGTGATGCGTGTGTTCTATATGATCTTCTCATTTACAGATTCTGCATTTCTGTCAGTTGGTGATTACAAGATACAAATATCAAGAATGAAAGAAGTAAAAATGTTGGCCCAAATGCGTTTGATTGTTGCTTGAAATGAATCATCTTCTAATTATATACTATTTGAACTTCCCTGACCTAGAGCATATCACCATTAACTGCTTGGTGTTCCAAGAAGTTTCGAACTCTCACAATTTCTTGCTTAGTGTGTTTAGATATTTGGAGCTCTGAATCCATAGCTGAAGTTTTTGTTGGAGGCAGTGCTTTTTATTCTTGTCATTTCTTAAAATACAACATCCCTTTGAAAAGGAAAAAAAAAAAGTAGTACTGTTCTCTTGGATTCATGATATGAAAGAATAATAGCTTAAGATGATAACAGAGATGATGAAAAAGGTGTTGCTATCATGTCACGCCATCGTTATCCCGTCGAAATCTGCCGAGTTTTTGAGCGAACTAGTAGTGAAACGATACAAGCATCCCTGACACTGCCAGGGGAACATGATGGCAGCAAACGTGGAAATAATGCTTCTGATACATCTCAAAGGAAGGAGGGTGACTGCAAAAGCACGAAGTCTTCAGATTCTAAAAAGGTTGTCAATGATGGAGGTCGGACCAAGCAGCCTACGTTGAAGGTGGTTTTTGGCGAGGCATTGGGTTATGGACCAGCATTGGCTGAACACATTATTCTAGATGCTGGTCTTATTCCAAATACAAAAGTCTATAAGAATTTCAAATTAGAAGATGATACTATCAGGCTTCTAGTGGAAGCTGTTGCCAAGTTTGAAGACTGGCTGGAGGATATTATATCAGGTGATAGAATTCCTGAAGGATTCATAGTAATGCAGCAAAAGAATCTAGGGAAACAAGATGGCACCGTGTCTGTTGCAGGAAGTCCTGGACAGGTGTTCTTTAACTGAGCGAATTATTTTTATTGTTTCCTTTTAATATATTGTAGTTTTTTTCCATGAACATTGACATTAATGTTGTTGATTGACTCCCCTACAGATTTATGATGAATTCTGTCCTTTGTTACTAAACCAATTCAAGTCTAGGGATCGAACAACCTTTGACACCTTTGATGCTGCATTAGATGAATTCTATAGTAAAATAGAAAGTCAGCGTTCTGAGCAACAGCAAAAAGCTAAAGAGGGTGCTGCAATGCAAAAGCTGGACAAAATCCGTAATGATCAGGTTAGTGTTTTTATACAATGTTCTGGAGCATGACTAAGAATGTTATCTATGTTGATCAGAAATATGAAAATATGAACTTCCTATGTGGGTTGTGTTTGTTAACCTTCTCATTATAGCCATAAAAGTGGTGCATGTGGAGTTGAATTCAAGATTAGAGATGCCATAATAGGCTCAGTATTTCTAAATGTTGGTTTGGAGAATTTGATAGGTGAGCTACAAAGGAAACTGAGTGAATGGTTGATGAACATGGATAAATTAACTTCTTTCTTTCTTATAAAAGTTAAATGTACAGAATTTGGAAAAAATTTAGTGCTATCAAATGAATTTGGTATTTAGTATGTGACGGGGAAGAATCTTGCTGTGCTTTCTGTCCTTTTATTTATTTATTTAAATTTCCACATCTGCGCCTAATCTAAAGCTGGAGGATATTCGAGAGATATAGAGTCTAAGTTTGGGGAATCTGGGTAGACGGCGAGTCCGTGATATAAGGAGCTGCATCATTTGGTACTGGATGTGTACCAAGTGGCCTATGTAGTCAAATGGAAATTATTAGAATTCATTAAGATTAGATATGATTCAGTAGTACTAGATTTCATCTATGGCTGGTTGGTACTAATTTTGTTATTTAATTCTGTACCTAATTTGCTTGACAACTATAGCTGGATACAATAGGAAAATATGCTTGGTTATTTAAATGTTGGCTGAAAGCTGCTAAAACCTGCAGTCATTAATGTTAACAGGTTATTCTGAGCTATCTTGTTGTTGTAAAAGTTATTTAATAGTGTGTCAAATTTATTGTTCTAGTTGGTTTTCTTTTTCATATATTTTACAGCAAGCATCCACAATAACATGAAAATAGTGGCTGGAAGTTCTATTAGCAGAATTCTGATATTGTTAGCTGTTACCGTTATACATTTATGCTAGGAAAACCGTGTGCTTTCGTTGAAGAAAGAAGTCGAGCATTGCGTTAAAATGGCAGAGCTAATAGAATATAACTTGGAAGATGTAGATGCTGCCATCTTAGCTGTTCGTGTAGCTCTTGCAAATGGAATGAGTTGGGAGGATCTGGCTCGCATGGTGAAAGAGGAGAAAAAATCTGGAAACCCTGTAGCAGGCCTAATTGACAAGCTCCACTTAGATAGAAATTGTATGACATTGCTATTATGTAACAATCTTGATGAAATGGATGATGATGAAAAGACACAACCTGTAGACAAGGTATGATGTGGTTGCTACCTTTTTGCTGTTTTTATTGCAGAAATCATTAGATCATTTCTTAATTGAAGGGATTGAATTGGGTCCTGATCACCCAAAAAATCACTAATAATGAACTGTGTGAATGTTCCTTCTGCCTCAGATATTCCATTTAGATTGTCCTAAAGAACTACAGGAGGAAGAGACAAAACAGAAATAATGTTTTTGAATTGTTGTTGATTTTTATGCTCCCGTTTTCCCCATTTCTAGGTTGAAGTTGATCTGGCACTTTCAGCCCATGCAAATGCTCGGAGGTGGTATGAGATGAAGAAGAGACAAGAAAGCAAGCAGGAAAAAACTATGACATCTCATGAACAAGCTCTTAAGGCTGCTGAGAGAAAGACTCGTCTTCAGCTTTCTCAGGTATCTGAATGACTAAATATTGAATTGATTTATCAATGTCAGTGTCCCAATGCAAGTTGCCCCTTTTTCTTATATTCTGCATCCATCTGCCTGGGCCCTTTTTCATTTTTGTTTGTGCATCTTTTAAGACTCAATAATCTTCATTTGGGGCAAATTTGTTTACAATTTGTTTAAGGCATCCCTTTTAAGTCGTTTGTTTAGCTTCAAACTCTGGTGAAATGGAATTGTTCTACTTTGAAATCTAGAAGCTTCACTTTTTGAATGCTTCTCATGAATTTGATTTTGAGCAAGTCTCCTAATTTTGGCTTTTCCTGTTAATTTTCTTCTAGGTGCTACAATTAAAAAGTTGAAAATGTTATATTTTTGTTGCCTAAATTTTTGTTTTTAAGGAGGGAGAGTGATATATCAGCCTCTGGAAATAACTTTGTGAACAGCTGCAGCAGATGTTAAGGGAACTGGCAAACAGTTTAAATGTTTTTTGGGTATGCCTTTTGAGTCTATGTGCTGATCTATTGTATGTGATGAGAAAAGTGTTATTTTACCGCGTGAAATTGGTGAAGATAGATGGCTGATCAAAACTTTGAGCCTGTTCTGTGATGTCTGTTTCTACAGTTTCAGTGTTGGAGCTGCTCCCCAATGCATGTGTAATGCACCCTTATTCCACAAAGAAATAAGTGGAATAAAACCTGTAGCAAACATGATTGAGACAGAACTTGCATGGCATCTTGTTTGAGTCTGTGAATGTACTGTTTACTGGAGCTGGTGTTATGTGTGCAGTCAATTCATTTTCTCACTACTTAGATTCAGTTCAAGATGAAATTGTGAGCTTCAATCTGGCACTTTGTGGAATCTTGTTGAAATAAGAAAAGATATAGAAATTGTCTTTGATTGCGTTCATGGTTGTTACTCATCAAGATTTTTTCTCTGAAACATTTTGATTAACAAAGCATACCTATCAAAAAGTATTAAAACTTTCCTTTTATTTGCAGGAAAAAACTGTTGCAGCAATCACACATATGCGTAAAGTTCACTGGTTTGAGAAATTTAATTGGTTCATTAGCAGCGAAAATTATCTTGTTATTAGCGGACGGGATGCCCAACAGAATGAGTTGATAGTGAAGCGTTATATGGCTAAGGGAGATCTGTAAGTAAATGCTTTTTAGATTGTTTTAGCTAATTGAATTGGTGATTTGATCATTTGTACAAACTTAGTAATAGCTTGAGAGTTGAGAGTATGGCCTAGATGCTAATGTGGTGGAGTTACTTTTCATCCAAATAAAGAAAGATGAGATAGAGTTTGTTGAAAGTTTCTCCTGTGTTTTGTGTTGCTAGGATTTTTGTGATATTTAAAAGATTAGACAGCATCAGTGTATCTGGATGCGGTGCACATCACTATCTGAACATGAGTTAGAAAGACAGGATCTCAAGAAAGTAGACAAATTGTTATTTCTTGCAATGGGAAAAAAAAGGGTTGAAAAATTCCAATTTTTTTTGCTAGAGCCTTTGTGGTCTTATCAAGAAAAAACTAAATAAAATCCCCTTAAAAAATGAAAATGGGGAAAAGAAATCAATTTTCATGTGCCAGTCTTCTGTGTTTTGCTTCTTTCCGGGTTCATCCTCAGATTGAGAACCATCATGAGGTGATCTTCTTGAAAAGACAAAAAAAAAAAGAAGAAGAATGTGGAGTCATTTGTCTCGCATTCAAAAATTACTCTATCTGGAATCCTGTTTTTTCTTATATTCTCCCTGTCTTTTGTTTTACCCCGTTTTGGAGCGGGGTGGATTTTTTTTTTGGGGGTGGGGGGCAGTGTTTGTTATTATGAGCTTAATTTTGCAGATTTCCTAGATTCTAACTTATGAACTTTCTCTCCTTTTTTCTCATAATTTAAATTCCATTGATTCTGATGATTTATTTTGGGTAGGTATGTCCATGCGGAACTTCATGGAGCTTCTAGTACTGTGATCAAGAATCACAAGCCAGAATATCCAGTGCCTCCTCTCACTTTGAATCAAGCAGGATGTTTCACCGTAAGTTGTCGATTGTTGTCTGTTTATTCTATTGTTTTCTCTATCTTTCTTTGACAAAGGCTCTGTGGATTGGATGATAATCCCACAGTTCATGCTCTGATGTAGGTTTGCCACAGCCAAGCATGGAACTCAAAGATAGTAACCAGTGCTTGGTGGGTCTATCCTCACCAGGTCAGTAAAACTGCTCCTACTGGGGAATATCTGACAGTTGGAAGTTTCATGATACGTGGGAAGAAGAACTTTCTTCCACCACACCCTCTGATTATGGGCTTTGGAGTGTTATTTCGATTGGATGAGAGTTCCCTGGGATTCCACTTGAATGAAAGAAGAGTAAGAGGTGAAGAAGAAGAGATAAATGATGTTGAAGAACATGAAGCCTTTAAAGAAGTTTCTGATTCTGAGTCAGAAAAACAAGTATTAGATGAAAATGTAGGATTGGAATCACAGGGTATTCCACTTTTGTCAGAAGCTAATGCTCATGATGTGTCTGATGCAATGGGCAATAATGCTACCAGCAGTTCTGGTAACTATACTGCTGAAGTTGCTGGAGCATTAGAAGATAATGATGATAGTGTCTCTGGCTCTGCTGGGACGTCATTAGCTTCTATCTCTCCACAGCTGGAGGATCTTATTGACAGAGCTCTTGAGCTTGGCTCCACCAATGCATCTGCGAAGAATTATAGCCCCAAAGCTTCTGATGCAGGATCAGAACATCAGCATGATCATAAAGCATTAGGAGTGACAAGAGATAAGCCATATACATCAAAAGCCCAAAGAAGAATGCAGAAGAAAGGACAAAAAGATAGAGTTATTGGTTCAACAACTGAAAATGGAGAAGAAGAGGCAAATAAAAATAATAATTCTGTTAGGAAACATGAGAAAAATGTTGAAAGTTCAAAGCCAGGTGTTGGAAAGTTTAGCCGAGGGCAGAGGAGTAAGCTTAAGAAGATGAAAGAAAAGTATGCTGATCAAGATGATGAGGAGCGGAGCATTCGAATGGCTTTGTTGGCTGTGAGTCGTGAGAATGACATGATGAGTCTAGATTTGGTTTCGTATACTAATCATTTTCTTGCTGGGAAATAGTATTCTGCAAACTTCTTGCTTGTTTTCTTTCTTGTTTTTTCTCCGCTTTCAACAACACCCACCCCTCCCTCGATTCTCCACACCCCCCCACCCACCAACCCCCGCCAAAAAAAAAAAAAAAAAAAAAACTTCCACCATTGCACATAGTATGAATCAAGAGTTTTCTTCCTTTAAAGTTAGGTAAAAAATTTTGACAATGGATTAGGACAGTAGGCATAATAAGCTTGATTTGACTGCTGATAGATATGTTCTTCCCTATGCATCTTTCTGGCTACTTTGGATGATAGGAATAGCAGAGTTTTTGAGAGATAATAAAATATTTATATTTGCTTAAGGCCACATCCTGAAATACTTTATATTATTGGCTAGATTATGGCTATCCATGTGATTGTTTATCATTTAACTTTCTTGACAATTCATCTCATTGTATAACTTGTTTTTCAGAGCCATTTAATTCATGTGTGCCCTAATGGTGCCTCATTTATGAAAACTATTTTACCTTCTCAAAAGATTTTTGTTTCATGACTATTTTCCAATTGCAGAACTGCTTACAATTTCTAGATTTTCAGGCTGCTGGGAAAGTACAAAAGAGTGATAAAACTGTGGAGTACGAAAAAACCACTAGTGCTGGATCAAGACCTGATAATGGTAGGTTTAAATGAGGAGAACAAAGACAATGATTACTTGAATTATCTTTAGTCAGTAGACAGATTCTCATTTTAGGGGTTCGTTAATTCTATGTATTCTACTTGAAAGCAAGCAAGACTTGTTTGTGAAGCCAAACCAAGCCCTTGATGTGTGTGTGGATTGATGTTCTATGTAGCATGTAGGCCTATCACTTGTGTAGCTTTACTAGACGACTGGTGTAGCATGATGGCATTGAAGTTGCGTGTGCCTAACATTGACTACCTGGCTTAATCATAAATTCAACATTTGTTTGCAGGTCATGATAATGCTTCTAAGATATGTTATAAATGTAAGAAGCCAGGTCATTTATCCCGGGATTGTGAAGAACATCCAGATGAAGCTGTGCAGAGTACTAATGACATTTTAGAGGACAGTTCTCATACCAATTTGAGCCCTGCTGCCACTGATATGGACAGGATAGTAATGGAGGAAGATGATATTAATGAGATAGGTGAAGAAGAGAAAGGGAAACTAAATGATGTGGACTACTTGACTGGAAATCCAACAGCGAGTGATGTTCTGTTGTATGCTGTCCCTGTTTGTGGTCCATACAATGCTCTGCAGTCATACAAGTATCGCATCAAATTAGTTCCTGGAGCTCTGAAGAAAGGAAAAGGTGGATTCCTCTTTTCAAATGAATATATACTTTGGGACCTCAGGCTTAGTAGTTGCCCCTAAAATTTGCCTGGCTAATTCTTTTCCTCATTTATGAACTTTTGATTTTTCACGTGTATTTGATTAGTACCGAACCAATTCGATTTTGCATGAATAGAACCATGATGCTAGGTGAGAGTTTATTAATAATCACTATCTCTATTTTTGTGGTCTCCTTTTGCAGCTGTAAAGACTGCCATGAATTTGTTTGGTCACATGCCTGATGCTACGAACAGAGAAAAGGAATTGATGAAGGCGTGCACGGATGCTGAGCTCGTTGCTGCAATCATTGGTAATGTGAAAGTCACTGCTGCAGGTCTAACTCAAATGAAGCAGAAGCAAAAGAAAAGCAAGAAATATAACAAAGCAGAGAGCTAGTTATTCATGGTTGAAAGTCAAATGATTTCTTCAAAATTAGTGTCCACACTCGTGACACTATTGTAGAAAGCATGGTTGCTATGTACAATAATGAATCCTTGGGGCACGTGTAAGATGCTCGTATTTAATCAACGTGTGGGAAATTTTGATACAAATTTTGTTCCTGGGCAGAAACTTTTTCGTAGGATAACAGGATGCTCTCTGCACAGTTTTTCTTTTTACAATTGAAGCTGACCAAATGTTATAAAGCTCGGAGAGCCCTTCGTTAGCCCAATCAAATGTGTGGATTTTATTTCTTGGAGATCAATTCCTGTATATCATACTCTTCGGACCACTCCTGGCTTTCCCAGTCTCGGTTTGAGAGAATGCTGGAAAATGTATGCATTCTGTTTTTTGGCACCGTAAAGACAAGTTCGAAGCCTGAAATTGAGTGGCAGGCAATGGCAATAAAAGATTTTTTACGCGTCGGTTCGCTTCTACCAGCTAAACAAAGAGATTCAAAAGGCCATCGTCATACTGGGGTTAACATAAACATGTGACTTAACCTACAAGTAGAATCAAAGAATGTTCACTATGCAGTCTACATAATTTGTGTAAACTCATGAAGAATCATCGGCCAGAGGAGCATCACTCAAATCGAGCCCCTCTGCAGGCAAGTCGGAAGTCAATGGTCCTAAGATCCCATCGGAATTCAGAGTCAATCCACTCTGCCAGAGAAAACAACAGCAGAATCAGGACACAAAAAGAAGATTAGTAACCTTATTATTGATCATGTAACCAATGTAACACAAACATTTAAACGAACTTTCACAGTTTTGCACTTTTGCTCTACTCCAATTTAGCACCATTTCTTAGACTTTAACAAAGCGCAGAAAGAACTTTATCAAAAGGACAGAACCAAATAAAATGTTACCTCTGGCTGGAATCTGAGCATGTCAGCACGAGCCATGGCTTCAGCTTGAGCAATTCTCTGCCTAAATGTTTGAGCCATCTCCTCTGCCTGTAGAAATTAAATCAATAAATTATTGTGCTTGCCTTGATTGATGGCTACACACATATAATTGGTAATCTAAGACGCGCAATTTGATTCTTCCTCAGGTAGGGAAGTAAAGGGAATTATATCATTAACAAGAGGAATACACTAAAGCTAAAAACAACCAAGAACTCTAACTTTACATCTGTGCATCTTTAACTCACTGGGGGAACATCCAATGCCAAACTTGAGAAAATCACTCATAAACCATAAAAAAGCATTTTGAACGCATTACCTTCTCAAAGACAAGCTTTGGATTACGTATCATGTCTCCAGGCGTAGGCTCCAGCTTCTTGGTAGAGAGACTAACCCGACCCCTTTCACGATCATGGCTCAATATCATAACCTAAACCAAGACATAATTCATTAATGCAAAATGCTTTGAAGGATTAAGGCAAGAAACAACCAACAGATGAAAGTTTCTACATGCACCTTGAGAACGTCACCAGGCTGAAGAACTGTCGCAATATCCGAGACGCGATCGTGACTAATCTGACTGACATGTAGAAGTCCATTAATCCCTCCAATGTCAATGAAGGCACCATAGGGTTTCAAGCTCTGAACAGTTCCAAGAACCACCGAACCAATTCCAAGCTGTGCTTGACTGTCAGCCATGGCCTTACGGTTGCTGAGGACAAGCCTAAACTGTTCTTCATCAAGTTCCACAAACTTAAGGGGAAGCTCCTTCTCAAGGAGCTCCTCAGCAGTTGATTTCTGACAGATCAATGACATAAATCATGATAGGAGGCAAGTTGGGATACCTTACTGACTGCAGAAGCATATATAACATTTTTCCCAAAGAAAAAAAGAAGATAAAAAGGTCCTTCTATTCATTTTCAAAGGAAAAAAAATAACAAGAACAAGGCCAGATTAATTGCGCACTAACCGTTGATATTTGCGAGAATGGAACAAACCCAACAAGGCCTTCGACAGTAGCAACTACTCCACCTTTATTAGCACCAATTACCTGCATATGGATGCCAGAGACACAAAATGTCGCCAGTTGAAGTACAACTCAAATGCAAATGATTCCATCAGCAATTTTATTCTCAGCAAAAACGAATACAACCACAAAGACAGATCATCACAATAGCCATCCTATAATTAATAGAAATGGATACTCGACTTGTAACAATTACAGCAGAGAAAGAAACACAAGCATAGGTGCTTTGGTGGAGAAACCTACCTTACCCTTAACAACTACATCCTCAGCTTGAAGCTGCCTGCATCGTTCCCACGCTAGGTCATATTGAATAGCTCGGAGGCTGAGTATCAAACTGTCATCAGCTCCATTTTCACCGATGATCTCAAACTCCTCCTGAAGCCCAGGCACAACGCCAGCCTCTTCCACATGCTTTATCCTGCAAATAGATGCCTCACTAACAGGCAAGTAGGCCGAAGATTTGGCAGTAATATCCACTAGTGCTCCATTTGCATCTACAGCGAAAACTGTCCCTTTGACCTAAAAATAAGCATTTGATGAAAATTCAGCTACACCAACAACAGAAAGCAAAGTGACTCCCTCCTACTATGTTCAAATCAAGAAGCACATAATCAAATTAAGTAGGGCAAGTGCACTTTATCCCAATTCTACATAACTCTTCCTACCCGTAATTTAAATACAGTTGATATTTCTCAACAATCCGCTAAAATCTTAGTCACAGAGAAAAAAAAATGCAATCATTCACACACAGAGACGGGTCAAGCACAAATTTACCTATGATGGTCGGAATCTATCTAAACCAATATGAAACCAAAAGAAGATAAGGCAATCCCATGGAAGCATAAGAAAAGACTGAAAAGGGAAGGGAGGAACCGTTTAGAAATAAGGTAGCATTGATCAATTACCTTGGTTCCAATTTCAGAATTGAAATCGTATTTATCAAGGGCAGAATGGAAATCCTCAATGGTGAATGATACCCCTTCCATAGGGGCAGTACGGCATCTCTCGTAGGCCTCTTGGAACATTTCTTTGAGCTCCATTCTTTCTCTTGTCTGGGCATTGGAGACTGCCACTGCTGCTGCTATAACTAATTTCCTTCTAGTGGGGGCCGTCAGCGTATGCTGTCTTCGTTTTGTCAGGTTGAAGCAGTAATATCCATAAGGGGTCTTGGAAGAATTGATGAGGTGGTCCTTGGAGAGTTTTGTGGTGGTGATAGAAGAGAGTGGTGGAAAGCTTTGCTGAGCCAAAGAAGCCATCTTTTTCCCTTCTGGTTGAATTGCAACTAAACAAACCACACACAGAGAGCACCGTCAAGCGTATGTTCTCTCGTTAACAAACCATGCAAAGATCAAAGGATCAACGGGCAAGTCTCCAGTTTGTGTGGGATTGGGAATTTGGTTGGATAGACGAGGTAAGCTAGGTAGTTGATAAGGTACAAAGGTGGGCGTCAGTCGGTCATTCATCATTCATCTCCATCCATGGAACATTCGGGTTGTGGAGGACGGGGTAGTGGGCCCCAACACAAGGTAACTTGGGGCCATTCATTGATTTGGAATGAGTTGGGCTTAAATATTGGCCCAACTATTATAGGAAAGGGGCTCATTGCGCCTCAGCAGAAATGGATATTGGGACCGACTTTGTCATGAGTCGGTGGAAAAGGAGGTTAGGAACGACACCGTTCCAATTACATGTTAGTTAGCGGAGTTAATATTTCACAAAAACAGTTAAGAGTCAGTTAAGTAGTTAAGGACAGTTAAAAGGCAGCTTAAGTATAAATAACAGCCGCAAATCATGTATTGGTTTAGGTTGATTGATGAATAAAGAAAGTACTTCCCCCTTTGATACTTTCCGAAATTTCCATTCTTGATTCTGGTATGTTTCCCTCTTCCCTCTTTTCTCCTTTCTTGTTCTTTTCCTTCTGTTTTTCTTCCCAGTTCTTCCCCTGAATCCTCTGTTAATTCTGTTGGTTAGTACTGAATTTTTAAGGAATTGCAAGTCAATCTCTGATAGACTCTCCTAATTGATGGATTGGGTTACATAGTATTTTTTTTCTGTCAGGATTGAGCCAGTGGAGCTCTGTCCTGAACAAGGGTTTTTCAGAAGAATTAGAAGAGAGGGAGAAGATTGAGGGATCAAAACACAACAGAAAAGAACAATGGAGAAGAATTAAGGGAGAGAATGCGCCTGAATTATCCATTCAATGATCACATATTAATATTGTTTTTTTGTAGCTAATAACTGAAAATCAGTTGATTAACTAACTTTCACCACCTTAATTGTTTCTGATCGATAGTATCTTTATTTTTAATTACTGTTATTACTAACACGACACCATTTTCACACTTTTGTTTTGATTGAGCTCTAATTGAGACTGTTGTGTTGTCAAAATAGTTACTATTTGGCTTAGACGATATCATTTGTCTTAGACCTCGTGACATTTTTTCGAATCACTAAAAAAATCGGCTCATAGGCATTCTTTTTGTTTTCATGTTTTTTTTTGTTTTTCCTAAAAAAAAGAATAATAATAATGATTCATCCTTTTGCCTTGATAAAGTGCGAGGGCATACCGAATGTTTGACAAGGATAATTTTGTAGATTCCATAACATTTGTGGATTTGTGTTTTTTGCACACTCGTTTGTGATTTGTAGATTCCATAATATGGACATGCAATAGTCTTGACACACCAGTCAGTCTCTCAATTATTAATATAACTTTGCTACTTTGCAAGTCACACGTTGCACTCTCTTTCTCATCATCATCATCATCCTCATTGTTACTCTACCTCGCAGCTCAGTAAATTTAAATCCTGAAGGCTATTCATGAATTTAGATAGATTCTGCTAAACGGCCAGAGATTGGAAAAATATTCTTTCTATTCAGCTGCAATTCAATTCATTAAAGGTCAATTTTTAACTCATAAAAGAAAAAAAAGAGAGTCCCATTTTGAATAAAATTTCAAAAATATTTTTAATATTAATAATATATATATATATATATATATATATATAACACCAGATAAGGATAAAAAATTAATAATTACAATATATGCTCGTGAATTTTATATTTTAGACGAGTAAATGAAGATGGTAATACTAATAGGTAAGTATTCGTAATTTGAGATTCTTATTGTTACTCAAAAGAAAGAAAGAAAGAAAAAAGAAAGAAAAAGAAGAAAAAGGTGCAAGAGCAAGTTGAACGTACAAAAATAGTCCACATTGCTTAAACCCAAAGTAAGCTACAGTAACGTAGAGCGGAGCACATTTGTGCTAAACGACATGCCCATCTTCATCCTCAATTGAGTCAATTCTATCATGGGTGCTCAATGCATTGCCATTGCCATGCATTGGTGAAAAAATATGGCTATCTTCAATAACTGCCTCTCTCTCCAGATTATTCCACACTATTCAAATCGTCCGGAAGTGGGAATCATGTTCATACATCCACCCTGATCATATTTTATTTTCTCCTCTCATGATCGATCGATGATCAATTGCAAAGGGATTTAATCTAATCCTGCTACAGATCCATATATGCATCATGATGAATGTGCTCTTCTCATATACATGTACATAAAAGTAAGCCTGCACCTCTTGATATTCATATCATCCGAGAATATCCTGGAAAGCCCTTTTCCTTTAAAGGGGAAGAGAATCTATATATACCAAAAATTCCTTCCCCCCATCAATTTCCCATTTTCCTTGTTCAACTTGATCATCGATATTCCCTCCCTTGATCCCTTCCCACTTGTTAGAAGCCGCCACTTGTGCGGAATTACCAAAGTGGAAAACACGATTATTTAAGTATAAAGTGGGGAAATTGATTAGCCATGAAATTAGGGAAAGCTGCAGGGTGAGTGTGTGTTGTGGGAAATGTATGGAAATAATTAAATAAAAACGACCGCCCATGCATGCATAAAATTGTGAAGGAGAGAGTGCATGGGAACTGGTGATCTTATTTTCTTTTTCCAATTCGTATTCATTCTGAGTTTCTGACCACCCTTACTCCTCCTCCTCTTACCTACGTAGTTGTGACTTGTGAGCTACATGAATAAGTTAATGGACAGGACCGACAAACATCGAATGACGGCGGAATCATCATACTATCCAACACGTGTCCTTCCCCCTCGCAAAATCTTTATTTTCTGGAAAATATGTCACCATATTATTGAATTAAATATCCATAATCAATCGGCCGCAGAGGCAGCAGCGACCACTAACCGGCCAGAAGAGATCGACTCTTACTTGACTACCTTTTTTTTCATGCAAAGAGAATCCGCCAAGATCCAGCTCATCAGTTTTATTTCACTAGTATAAATACACCCATTCCCCCCACTTCTTTTCTTGCATAGCAAACTCAAGCTTCCATTTTTCCTGGTGTGTTTGTAGCTACACCAGTTAAACAGCTTCCTCCTTAATTTAACTAACCCTTTTCGAATTTGTTGAAGCCCACTACATTCTTTAGTTTGGAAGGACTTTCAGAAGGGTTGTGTAATCGATCAATGAACATGGAAGGATCAATGTTGGGAAAGAGAGCATACCTGACCTTCTTGGCAGGAAATGGAGATTATGTGAAAGGGGTTGTTGGTTTAGCCAAGGGTTTGAGGAAGACCAAGACAGTATACCCTTTGGTGGTAGCAGTGTTGCCTGATGTCCCACAAGAGCATCGCCAGATTCTAGAGTCTCAAGGCTGCGTGGTTCGTGAGATTCAGCCAGTTTATCCCCCTGAGAATCAAACTCAATTTGCCATGGCATATTATGTCATCAACTATTCAAAGCTTCGAATTTGGGAGGTCAATTTATTACTTCTTTATATCCATCTTCGATTTCTTTCTTTATAATTTGCTCGCCTTAATTAATTGTTGTTTCATTTCTTTATAACTGCTCCACCACTATAATTAAATTTTGACGTGCATAACAGTATGTTATTTTACTAGTATCTTGCACGAAAGAATCAACAAGAATTAACTAAGGTTTTCCAAGTTTTACAACATTAATTGTACTGCTTGAATGCTAAGTACACTCACTTGGAAATCATAAGTTCAAACCAGTGAAAATTCACTCCATCGGTTAAATGCTACTGTAATAATATAGTATGTTCTTCTTCTTGTTTTTTTTTATCTTTGAGTTTTCTGTACCATACATATACCATTCTTTACCATGTCGCGTTCCATTATTAATAAGTAGTACATACAAACGCCACATGCAATTTTTTTTGTGTTGGACTGGGATTCATTCAATTTCCATTTCCAATTCTAATGGGAAATGCATTTAATTAATTTTCACTATTGATTTAATTACTGCTACTATTTATTTGTCATCTTGAAAGCACGTATCACATGGCAGCTCTAGCTAGGAAACCAAATTTCTCCCACTTTCTTTGTTTTCTTCCATATAATTCTCGTCTTTTTTCCCATTAGGATCGAATCGTTTTGAGTTGAGATTAAGACCACTCCTCACCCCATGTTTAATCACTTAACCCACAATCAAGAGTCGCCTTTCTTCAATTGAATTGTTGGCATAAACAGGAGTACATATTGTGTTGGATTACTTCTTAAATAGATTAATTAATAGTACTAATATATGCACATATATATGTGTTTACTGTTGTAGTTCGTGGAGTATAGCAAGATGATATACTTGGATGGGGACATTCAAGTATTTGACAACATTGATCACCTGTTTGAGTACCCGGATGGTCAGTTTTATGCGGTGATGGACTGCTTTTGTGAGAAAACTTGGGCTGATACGCCTCAGTACAAGATCGGTTATTGCCAGCAATCCCCTGAAAGGGTTGGTTGGCCACAGGAGATGGGTGCACCACCCCCTTTGTATTTCAATGCTGGGATGTTCGTCTTCGAGCCAAATTTGACCACTTTCGACAATCTTTTGAGTACCCTCAGGAGCACCACTCCCACTACATTTGCAGAACAGGTAAATTAAGTTAGTACTACAACTAGATATCACTATTCATCTTCTTGATTGATAATTAATAAGCCAAGGTTGTCCAAAAGTGAGCTTAACGAAAGTGAATTTGTGATTGCAAACGACCTCAAAGATTAATGCTGTCCAAATGAACCACAAGTTGATTTTGATATTGTAATGCAGGACTTTCTGAACATGTTCTTTAGAGATATTTATCGCCCAATTCCACCCATCTACAATCTGGTTCTTGCAATGCTGTGGCGACATCCCGAGAACATTGACCTTGAAAATGTCAAGGTTGTCCACTACTGTGCTGCGGTAAGTACATCATTCTCCTTGTTTGGCTATGTTTGTGTAGCAGAAAAGGGTAGAAACAGGGGTGAAATAGAAGTGCAAAACATGGCCCTATATGCAGGATTTGAAATTGGATGGTAATGGGTTTTAAAATGATGATTCTGTGATGCTCAAATTATATGCTATCTCTGTCTTAATGTTACAGGGATCAAAGCCATGGAGGTACACTGGGAAAGAGGAAAACATGCAGAGAGAGGACATAAAGATGCTGGTGGATAAGTGGTGGGATATATACGTGGATGAGTCCCTGGATTACATCAACATAAATAATGCCTCTTCCAAGAATGCTTCGGGGGAAAAAGAAACATCATCAGTTGCAATGCTTCCGGAAGCTGGGGGCATTGTTCACTACGCTTCTGCTCCATCCGCAGCCTAATTTAATTATAAATTACCACTGCACCAACCTCCAGTTTTATAGTACTGTAATGTATTTACAGGAATTCTTGGCCATTTGGTCGGGTCCAGCTAGTAGCTATATCATCTAAAATAACAGTGTGTAGTGTGTACTATTAGTATGATTATCATTAGTATGCGAGTAAGCCTGTGTTTTTTCTGTGTATCATTAGTACAACGCTCTTCAATTATAAATGATGTTTACTGCAATAACTGGGAGCAATCTGACCAAATTTCTTAGTCTTAAGGTGACTTGTCTTGTCATAGACTCCTAGTATCTGCTGTATATGGATGGACTTCAAGCAAATGAAATGAAATGAAAATCTACATTTACATTTCCCGTGAATGTTTTGCTTTCCTTGGCTGAAAAATCTTGTGTACTATTATTTGACAATTTGTGATTTATATTACCGGTAAAATAAAAGAGAGTATGTTTGGCATAGTTTTTATTTAAAAAAAAGTTAATTTTTTAAAATAAAAATAAAAAATATAAATATAAATTTATTTTCTTAAACCTTTCACATAAGTTTAAATTATTTTTTTATTCAAAATATTCTTTTATTAAAAAAAATACTTATTAAAAATTTCACATATTTTAACATAATTTTTTTAAAAATAAATTTAAAAGCCACCCAACGAAGGAAATGGGAAGGTTTTAGCTCGGGGAAGTGGATCTCAAAGCGAAACGACTGTAAAAAGGGGAAAGAAAGAAAAAAGAAAAAAGAAAAAACTCTTCTCTTGGTTGTTTGTGACTTTTGAGGCTCAACCAAAAAGTTGAAGGCAGGGAGACAAGTAGACTGACAGAGATGGAGGTTGCTAAGGGGGCAGGAGAAGTGAAGCATATACTGCTGGCTAAGTTCAAAGATGGGCTTTCTGAAGAGAAGATTGAGGAACTCATCAAGGGCTATGCCAACCTTGTCAATCTCATAGAACCCATGAAGGCTTTTAAATGGTATACAAATTCTCCCTTCACTATTTGCTTCTGGACCAAATCAATCCAGTACTCTGAAGAGTAAAGATTCGAATTTTGTGTTCCCAAGTCTAAAGATTCAATCTTTTAAATCAGGAAAAAAGTTGCTTTTAAATCATTTTTTTATTGGTTTATCTTATGCGAACTTCAATGAATCTTGATATGCTACTTAGGCCCTTTTCGGCTTTTTATTTGTTTCGATCGATGCTCATATGAGCTAATAATCTTGAAGTCTTCAAGATTCTGGCTTTATTTTTCCGAAGAAATTCTTTTTGCTGTTTGGTTAGTTTCAATCATGCTAGTGGAACATTTGTGTCGTTCGAAGGGGTAATAATCAGATACATCCTATTTGAGGAGCTATAGGCTCATCATTCTTGAGTTCTGATATTGCTATCTTGAGATCCTCCTAGAAGCCCCCGAGGGCTGGGTGAATTGGCAAGTGCGGAGTTCCCTCAACAAAATAACGAGGGGTCGATTCTGCGCGGGCTCTCATTATCCGAAAGGTGCTGGCCCGATAACTGCGGGTATGGCTTGGGGCGTGTTATACCCGCCTTGGAGGATTTAGTCCAACGCCTGGCTGTGTGGATTCCTTAGCCTTGTGAAGGAGTTGGGACGGGAAGGTCACTACTCTAGAAGGAGTTAGGGATCCATCAACTAATGAATGTGGAGATACCTCCAAGTGAAAAAAAAAAAATAATCCTCCTAGAATCTTTAGTTTCACAACAACTGTTGTGATTTTAGAAGTGGGCATTGCGTTTCATTTTTTGGAGTGAATGGGTTAACATTAATACGTTTTGGGTTTTCTTACGAAAAAGTATATGAGACAAAAGACAAGAATGGTCTGAACTTCCATTAATCAACAGTGACAAAGTTACACACTTATTTGTTAATATATCTCAACTGAACAAGATAGAATAATCAATAATCAAATACTAACAAATTGACAACTTAATTAACAACTAATATACTAGTCAAATAATATTTTAAAGCTAGTTGTCAATACAACTATTTTGACATATTCTTGCATGGTAAAGATTCAAACTAATTAAGAAATAAAACTGCAGTAAAATGTTTGACTCCAGCAATAGGCCAAAATTGTCTGGTAGATGTGTGCTAACCCATTAAATTGCTGCATTCGTCATTGTTTTTAGTTTCATGTTTAGACGCATTAACATTACTGATAAAATCTTCATGCTTCCAGTTCTAGGATTTATAGGTTGAGTATGAGGACTCACCGTTGTTAATTGATGATATTCATAAGTTTCCAAAAAGCAATGCCTTAGCGTGAGAAGTGAACTGTGGCATTTATGAAATTGAGCCGTGAATTGACTTGGCTCTCTGCCTCTCTCTCTCTCTCTCACTTTTGTTGACAGGGGTAAGGATGTGAGCATTGAGAATTTGCACCAAGGCTTCACACACGTATTTGAGTCAACCTTTGAGAGTACAGAAGGTATTGCTGAGTATATTGCTCACCCAGCTCATGCAGACTTTGCCAATCTATTACTCCCTCAGTTGGAGAAGGTGCTTGTTGTCGACTATAAGCCTACAGTAGCCGATCTCTAAACATGTGTAGCAGAGCCCATCTTTGGCCATGTTTGTGTTTTTTTTCCCCAGAAGTTCACTATGCTATTCCACAAATTTGGTTGATATCTTTGAATTTTTGTCCTCAATCTCCATCTTAGGAATTATTTATTTCGTGACTGCATTGTATTAAATCCTTGTAGTGTGTGTGATCATCATCCGTTGCATATAAAAGGTAGTTTTCTCTTTGCATAGACTATTGAAATTTCATGGTGAATCTTATATTAGCTCTTGAAAAACGAGAAGAGTTCATTGTTTTTGAACAAATATCTCTTAATAGCAGATGTGGTTTTGCAAATGTTAAAGCAATTTTGATGGCTTAATTCTCATGATATATTCATGGGTTATTTGACATGTGTAGTAGGAGTTCGAGAATGAGTCTATATTTGACTCAATGTGGAACGTAACAACCTGAATCTACATATAAATTCATTCTAATTCTCCGAAACACCAACTTGATTGATCGTTCGAGAGTCTTATTGCAGATTTATCATTTATTCCTGCGTCTGCAGGTTATTATTACCACCAGCTTCAGACCGGGAACTCTGAACGCTGGAATTGTTTGAGACAATTAGATATGCATAATATACATCATGATTCATGAGTTCCTTTACTTCCATGGATTATGAGCAATTCTCCTCCTTGCAAGCGTTTTGCAATTACCAAAAGAACATTACAAGAGTCTTGCACGGCGTCACTAGCATCCTTAAGTTGCTGTGGTTCACTGAATTTGGCTTCTTCAAAACTATCATCGCAAGTGACAGGGCAAGTCATAGCAGCAGATGCTCGAATGTTGAGGCTGAGATAATCCCCAGAATTCAGCAACCCATAGCAATCGCCAAGGTCATCAATGGTGTCCCCATAGTTTTCCAAGCACGTCTCGTATATGCCTAACAATATCTCGGTTGCATTTTGTTTGAGCATTTCAACCAAGTGGTATGATGAGTTGGCTCTGGCTGTGGAGAAGTCTATAGAAATTCGACCCAGAGTTTTAAGATCTGCTGTTGGAGATTCAGGATATTCTTTGAAAGATCTTAAGCAAAGTGGAGGGTTGATTGTTTCAGAACAAATCTGATGAATCAGATCATCATCATTTGAGTATGCCAATGAGAAGCAATTTAGAAATGATAGCATTAAAATGCTAGTAAGCAGAAACATAAATGGTGCTAGTAGGGATCTACTCCAAGGGATAGCCATTTTCTCTTCTTGATTTTCTTTCAGGAACTGAAGTTTTTTTAGGCTTATTGTTTGTCCACGTTTCTGGTGAAAGAAGATGGTACTTATAGCTTATTTGTTTGTCCACGTTTCTGGTGTGCTACATCTACATCATTTTCAAGATTATTAAGGTGGTCCAAAGAACCATTTATTAGCAGCAAAGTTTGTTGAATATTGAATGTTAACCATTTATTAGCAGCAAAGTTTGTTGAATATTGAATGTTAACCATTTATTAGCAACAAAGATTGTTGAATGTTGAATGTTGAATGTTTTCCCTTTGCATTACAAGGGGAAAATTTTGTAAGATTGATGATATCCTTCCTTGCGCTTATCCGACAGTGAATTAATGGTATTCCACTTTGTTAAAACGACATTATTTCGCAGGTAAACAACCACCGTAGTAAATATTTGCTTCAACTGCTCATTGTTCTCCAATCAACCTGAACCTGAGCAGAAACGCAACAATAACAACAAATATATCTACCACCGTACCCACAAACTCTAAGGAAAGCTTTAACAGTGTTATTTCGCATATTCACATGCAGGAAGCAAACTTTTGAACTGAGTGTTTTAATCCCAGATAAAGGCCGTCTTAAATCATGCATTGGAGTAGCCATTATTTGTAGTGATGTGTCATCATCATCGGTTGTGTAGAGGGGAGCTAATTGTTTTTGAACAAATATCACTCAATAGCAGTGGTTCTGCAATTTTAAAACCAGTTTTGATGGCTTACTTCTCAATTAACAAGCTTAAATAGAATTGTTGATATTATTAAAAGTGCATAATACATCAAGATTCATGAGTTCCTCTATGGATTATAAGCAATTCTCCTCGTTTCAAGCGATTTGCAATTACCAAAATAACACCACAAGAGTCTTGCGCATCTCTGCTAGCAGCCTTAAGTTGTTTTGGTTCCCCGAATTTGGCTTCCGCGAAACTATCATCACAAGTAACAGGCCCATCAACAGCAGCAGATGCTCGAATGTTTACGCCTTGATAGTCCCCAGATTTCAACAACTTGGTGCAATCGCCAAGGTTATCAATGCTGTACCTATAGTTTTCCAAGCATGACTCGTATATGGCCACCAATCTCTCATCGGTTGCTTTTCGTTTAAGGCTTTCAACTAGGCGCCATGATGATTGGGCTCTGGCCATGGAGAAGTCTATAGAAATTTGACCCAAAGTTTTAAGATCTGCACTTGGAGATCGATGATCTGCTTTGAAAGATCTTAAGCAAAGAGGAGGGTTGGTTGTTTTAGAACAAATCTGATGAATCAGATTATCATCATTTGAGTGTGCCAATGAGAAACAACTTGGAAATGATAGCATTGGAATGCTAGTAAGAAGAAACATAAATGGTAGTATCACTAATAATATGATGGATCTACGTCGACTGCAAGGGATAGCCATTTTCTCTTCTTGATTTTTTTAAAAAAATTGGTCTTGTTGCTCACTGATAATTCTGTCGTAAATATATGGGGCAAGTAGAAGTAGAAATAAGAAAAAAACAAACACATTTAAAGTGCCCTACAATATGCCATTTTGTGGTACCTAAATTAGCAATATCATTAAGTGTCCAAAGAATTATTTGTTACCATCATTTAATGTTTTCCCTTTGCCATTATGACGGGAAAATTTGTAAGATTGATGATATCCTTGAGCTTATCGTACAGCGAATTAATGGAACATTATTTCACACGTAAACAATTGCCATGGTTAAAATATGCTTTCGACAGAGTTCACAGAGAATACAACTGCACATTGTTCTCCAGCCAAACTAAAAACAACACAACAATAACAACAAAAATGTCTGCCCTTGCAGAGAAATCTTTTTAATTAGTGTTATTTTGCATATTGACATGCAGGAAGCAGACTTTTCAACTCGGTGTTTTAATCCCAGATGAAGGGGAAAACAAGAAAATAGATATGTTCAATCAAGGATGTAGTGTTACTTGGAGGAATCAGAAAGCCTTTAACTAAATCATCTGTAACTCGCAAGAGAGAAAAAAACCCAAGAGACAACAATAAAAAGATTATCCAACGCATCTAAATGTGAATGGGCTTGTCATAAGTTGCCATGGCAGCTTCCTTCAGAGCCTCGCTCATTGTTGGATGTGCATGGCACGTACGAGCAATGTCCTCGCTTGCTGCTCCATACTGCAAAGCTAACACTGCCTCGTGAATAAGCTCTCCAGCATTTGGTGACATTATGTGGACACCCAATATCTTGTCAGTCTCCTTCTCAGCAAGTATCTTGACAATGCCCTCCGCATCATCAATTGCTTTAGCCCTGCTGTTTGCCATGAATGGGAACTTTCCAACACAATATGGAACCCCAAGTGCTTTCACCTGCTCCTCAGTTTTTCCAACATACGCCACCTCAGGGTGCGTGTAAACAACTCCAGGAACCATATCGTAATCTACATGGCCCTCTTTTCCTGCAATAAACTCCACACATGCAACGCCATCCTCCTCTGCCTTGTGAGCCAGCATCGGCCCCGGAATAACATCACCAATGGCAAACACCCCAGGTACATTTGTGGCAAATCTTTCATTCACTGGGATCCGACCAATCCTGTCAATTTCAACACCTATCTTGTCCAAGCCCAGTCCAGCTGTGAATGGAGCTCTTCCAGCAGAAACCAGTACAACATCAGCTTCAAGAGTGCTCTGATTACCACCATCAGCAGACTCAAGGGTTAACTTCACACTATCCCCAGCAGTATCCACTGATACCACCTTAGTTTTAAGCATAAATTTCATTTTCTGTTTCTCAAGTGTACGTTGAAATTGTTTACGGATTTCAGCATCCATGGTTGGAACAATATCAGGTGCAAATTCAACAACAATTACCTCAGAGCCAAGACGACCCCAGACAGAACCCATTTCCAAGCCAATATATCCGGCACCGATCACAACCAGCTTCTTGGGAACTTCAGACAAGGACAAAGCACCAGTCGATGATACAATTCTCTTTTCATCAATAGTTATCCCAGGAAGACTTTTGACATCAGAACCAGTGGCAATTATTATGTTCTTCCCTTTCACAACAGTGTTACCACCTTCAATGGTATCAACAGAAACCTCAGAGGGAGAGACGAACTTTCCATAACCCTTAACATAGTTGACTTTGTTCTTCTTAAATAGACCTTCGATACCTCGTGTCAAGTTAGAAACAGCTTTATCTTTCTGGGCCAACATAGCAGGCAAATCAACCTCAACAGAAGAGAACTTCACACCGTGACTGGCAAACGAATGTTGGGCTTCATGAAACATGTGCGATGAATGAAGAAGTGCCTATGCAAGAAGGATAAGTTGGTAAAAACATCAGCACAGAAATTTCAAACTTGAAAAAAATAAGCAATTCTATTATTCAGGGGAAGATTGTTGAAGACAGAAGAGGTAAATAAAGGAATATGAACATTCAATTACTCGTAAAAGTTCTCCAGTTATTTCCAGAAAAAATTCAACTGGAAGCACACCAAGAACAGAAAGCCAACCCTTGAAAAGCTAAGAAACTCCCAAAACCCAGCCATCTTCCAAGGATGAAAACTTTCCAGTAAATTATCCAGATAAGTTGAAAGTCAGAAACTTGTGAAGGTAACATGAAATGCATTTGCCTCTAGGACATAAAGTGATACCAACAAACAACATCCTAACTGAAGAAAAGTAGCTCCCAACATGTTTAGGACACGATTAGGCACCAACTATTAGACAAAGAAGTGTATACAGATATCTCAAACTGCTAGAGAACGAATGGCCCAAATTCTGCTTTGATAACTTAATAATAGGAAACATATCTTATGTCATCTCTGTGTCAAAATTACGCGGCTCAAAATTAACTTAGAATAGGGATCAACAATAATTATAACTTCTGAAAATCAAAGCCAATCATACTAGATTAGTGAAAAAACAATGTCAAAGGTATGAAATGAGCTATGATTCAGCATGCTGCAAACTGAAGTTACGAGCCATATTAATACTATTAGTGGTCTAACCCCGCAGCAACCACTACAGAAATATCAGGAGCAGTTGAACACCACATGATTATCATCCAAACAGCTAATTTCTTCCCAGACTTGTACCTAATTACTTTTGACACAATCAAAAATAGATCAAGACAACACCTTGAATAACCACCCTTCATCTCATATTTCTACATAACCCAAAATTAAAGATTCAAATTTTAAACGAACAAATATTCACTTCAACCAAATCTCAACAGATTAGCTAAATCCCTTGAATATAAAATTTATTAAGGAAAAAACCTAATTGGGAAGGAAAGAGCGGATGATACTGGATCGCGCATACCTTGGACGGAATACACCCGACGTTAAGGCAAGTACCGCCGAGGGCGCCACGTTTCTCGATGCAGGTGGTTTTGAGGCCGAGCTGAGCAGCCTTTATGGCTGCCACGTATCCACCTGGACCGCCACCGATGACGACGACGTCGTTGTCATCGGATGAGGCAGTGGCGAAGCCTCGGCTGGTGAGAAAGAAGGAATACTTGTAAAAATTACTGCTGTGGAGGTTGGACGACGATGAGCGAAAAGCCGTCGCGACCTTCCTTCTAGCGATGCTCGCAATTGCCATTTTCAGCTGTGGTAGAAACGACGGCGGATTGAGGAAAAGCCCACTTAACTACTTATAATACACACTTACACGGAGAGAGAGAGAGAGAATTCCACCGCCTTAATGGAGCTGGAGCCTGGAGGGGATGGGGGAGTCGAAGGACCAATCATAATATTATCTATCATATAGTGCTCAATTTCCTATTTTTTAATTTTATTAATTTAATGTTTGTTGGGAATTTTAAGGTCAATTTTCTTTTTTTATCCCTTGAGAGAGTTTTTATAATGATTTGGCATTCACGTTATAAAATGATATATATGATGTTACTGATGATTAAAATAATAATTATTATAAAATGGGAATCAATATATACACACATATATATATATTAAGCTATACTGCCTTTATTATCTCTAATTGTTGCTTAATTTCCTACTAAATTATCCGTCAAAGGAGCTTTAAAACTTACTACCACAAGTATGCAACACACATTTATTAGTTATAGTGGATTAATATTTTGGGAATTTATCTGGCTTAAAATGAAGTTGAAGATTTGGACATGATTAGATTAGCGTATGCTTGACTTATGTTTAAATATGTTGCCAGTCAAGGAGGAGAAGGCGGACTAACAAAGAATACAAACGCCATTTTGCTTCGTCCACTAAACTTTTTTATTTTAATTAAAATCTGCTCTATACTAAAACTCCTAAAGTCATAATTAATACGGAAGTAGTACACTACCAGTAGTCATAATTTGTCATGAAGTAGTAGCAGAGTATTCTGTTCTTCTTCCTGCTTCTCTTTGTTTTATAGGATTTGCCATGTTTATGAACTTTTTCTTACATTACATTTTTTTGGGCATGGGCAGGAGCCAGGAGGGGTGGGCGATGGGAGCGTGTGTGTGGTTTTCAGAACATACAATGAAAGATACTTTTGTAGCAGACGCAATGCGCCTGGGCCTGGCTCTGGCTGCTATCATACTAGCACCATCTGATCTAAAAATGCATCGTGTTTTATATGCCAGAAAATTGTGTCCTCACAAACAACATCCAGCTATTATGATACAATACAAATAAGCTGGTGCCCGAGGCCATTGAAAGAGTTTCACTCCCTGCCACCGGATGACATTAACACTATTAACTTAACTGCAAATATGCATACATACATACATACATGCATGCATGTACATGTACATATATACATGCAGTTATCTTCCAGAGAACTGACGTGACCAGGAACTTTTATTCTTTAAATTCATATTATGACATACAGATATTCTAAGTAAATGAGATACATCAGAAGAGCATCAAAATTAATTTCAAACAATGGGAACAATAAGAATAAGGAGGAAAAAAACATGCAGCTACCAACACCACCAGCCCAAAATTTCTACCTCTCCTACCCACTACAAAATTACTGGCTGCTTTTTCTTTCCAACCTGAAGCAGCCACAAACAGCAAAAAATCAATTCTTCATCAGAATTATTTGTCATTACGCTGTTGTTTGCCTGTTAACCACCTTTATTTACATTCAGTCACAATCCAATAAACTGCGCAACTTCATTCGTGCCTCATCCGACAAGCTACAGCTCCTCAACCCGGATCTCTGAGAAGGAGCCATCAGATCTCTCCCATATGGGGAAGTAAAGCACACAACAATGACAGTGAGGTTGTCACGTGTATCCCTGAGTAGGGCTTGATCCACAAGTTCTCTCGCACACTCCTCTGGATCCCCATGCTGCCTAAGCTCACGACGAACTACCCCAACAGCATCCTGGTTTGACATTACATCCCAGATCCCATCACAACCAATGATCAAAAATTCATCGTCCTCTGTTAGCAAAATCTGGTGCACCTCTGGTTCTGCAGTTAGAGGAGATTCAGAACCATAGGGACGCTTCATGTGCCAGTCTCCCAGAGCCCGAGTAACAGCAAGTTCGCCATTCAGATATCCAAATTCAATGAAGCCACCTAAATCCTCTACCCTTTTCCTTTCAACCATACAAGAGGGTCTATGATCTTGAGACAACTGAACCGCGACTCCTTTCCGACAGAGAACGGCACGACAGTCACCCGCATTTGCAATGAGTAGATGCCTTCCAAATACAAGGGCAGTAATTGCTGTTGTACCACAATAAGAATCAACACTATCTTCAGCAGCTAAGGCTTGATCAGCCAACAAAAATGCTCTGCGATGAGAACTTCCCAACTCCTCCAGAAATGATTCATCAGTATCTGCTTTTTGGAGCAAGAGAGCATCTTGAAAGAAAAATCTCAAAGCATTGTTTTTAAGATAAGATGAAGCATCAGAGCCTCCGTGACCATCAAAAACAGCATAGAAAGAACTTGGCACAGGCCATCTATAGATAGGGCCCAAGTGTCTACAAAGATCATCTACACAAAGGTGTTCATCTTCATTGTACCTGCGAGGACCGATCGCAGTGCAACTTCCAGAACGAATGGTGGGAAGAAACCTGGTAATCCTTGAAGAGTCCAAGAAGGTAGTAGCCTGGCTACTAGTAGAGCAACTCAGAGCCTGTAAAATACACATACGTAGTTAGTTAAAGGCAAAGACATGCTTGCAACAGAAGGTGACCACCATACTTGCATGCTAAAAGGCATTAATAACACAGAAACCAACAATCCAAAACAACGAACAGCATTGATATCAGCTACTACGTGCATATGCAAAAGTTACCCAGAGACGCTCTCAAGGATCAACAATTCAGGTTAGGTGGGATTGATAGAGTCAGTCTATCGATAAAACTAGGGAACAATTGAATTCTTCTTGTATATGTTTTTTCAGAAAAAGCTTTAAGATGGGGGCAACACATCAAGGGGGGAAAAAACGCGAAAGTAGATTCCCGTAGGGAAAATAAATTATAATAACGTCTTGACGAGCAACCAACGAAAGATGGCATCTTGGAAAACCCTAATTTTGCAATATAACAAGAACAATTCAGTCCAGAAGAAAGGCAAAGCCTTGATAGCCCATCTACCCTACCAAAAAAATATATATACAGCAAATCGTGTAAAGCACACAAAAGAATATAAAAACAAGGAAACTCTAAATTTAACCCTAGAAATAATCAGCAACAAAGTCAAAGCAAAGAGAAAAACAAATTACCATTAATAATAATAAAAAGAAATCATGGTCCCCTAATTCAAAATTATATTTTTTTCTGAAAAAAGAAAAGAATACACACACAAATCAAGAAACATACCGATTCAGAGCGGGAGATATCGAGAGGGTGGTGAGAGGATTGAAAGACGGCAGTAGGCGCCGTAGTAGGAGTAGGAGGAGGAGACTTAGAAAGAAGGAAGGCGGCGGTAGAAGGGGCGTCGATTTCAGTGGGAGAAACGCAAAGGTGATGATACTGAACGGCGACGCTTTGCTGATACATAATCTCGGCTGCCGCTGCTGTTTTGGGTTGGGCCACCATCTGCTCGCTTTTGCTTTTCTTTGTTCGTTTGTTTTGCAGTGGAAAAGAAAGATTGGGATTGGGATTTTTTTTCCCCAATTAGCAGGAATCGATGTAATTAAGGATAAATTTGGAAGCTTTTTGATGAATCGCAGAATGAATTTGATGAAGAGAAGCGAATCGGAAGAAGAAGAGAGGATTTGATTTTTGATGAAGAAATGGTATAATAGAGGGGGGCAGTCCAATATATAAAGAGAATAATTTTACATTTTTATTTAGTAGGTATTTATAATTTTTGGGGGGCTGGGTTGGGGGGGGAACTGGGAACTACGTAATGGGTTGCGTTGCGTGTAGGATGTAATTTCTTCTTTTTTTTTAAAAAAAAATTAATTTGGAAACGCGTAGTATCGTATCTATTGTTTATTTGATTAACGCTGTATTTGTTGTATAGTATACTTTTCTCATCTTTTACTCCCTCAAAGTTTTTACTACTAATAATAGAAACTCCTCTTTAATATTTTTATGGGTAAAATTGTTGTTGATTGATATAAGATTATTGGGTGGTCATTAAAAATTGGATCAAATATGGGTTATTTATTAATGTATAAGTCGGCCACACTGACACGATTACTAACTATCACTACGAATGGATTTGGGAAGGTGTCATCCTTTGGGCCAAACATCATGCAAACTTCTCGAAACTACGGCAGTACTACGTCAATGTTAGATTGACAACATGTCAAATAGGAGAAAGTCAGTCATTGGCTTTATGTATAAATATATGAAGCGGATCCACCCCACTCAATATGTACTGCTAATAATGAAATCAAATCAAAGCAAGCATACTTTCCTCATTCGCAGCACTCAGAGCAGAGCAGAAACTGTCTATCTCATTCGCAGCACTCAGGCTTCTGCTCTTTCTGCAGTTTTTCCCATAGACACAACACCATCCTGGGGCTCTGGTAATGTGCCAGAATATAATTTGATTCGCATCCACCAATGTTGAACCTTTCCTCGTCCACGTATCTCGCTTCCCCTCCCTTATTTTTGTATACCTCAATCCATATCCCAACTGCAACATCTTCTAGTTTGAATAGCTGCTTTCCACACCCAAACACAAACACACAAAACATTAACCATCTTTCAACTCAAGTACCCCTACACCTAAAACAACATATACTAGTATTCTCCAAAAATAACAAAGCATAGAGACGACTATTATTTCACCATGAGCTCCCTTTCTCGATGCCCTCTAACAATGAACTTAGCTATGTTCCTCGAGATTACGTATCCAGGGCCATGAGCCCAAGGGGGATACGACGAATATGGCCATTCCTGAGCAAAGCACATCCCGTCATGTTTCCAACAACCACTAATATATATGTAAACATGCCAAAACAGCTGGTAAAGAGTAATAAATGATGCATCAATGCGCTACCTCTTCACTGATATACCATTTATTGTCTTTCTCCCTGTGGGGTGATGATTCAAATGATATACGCCCATAAACAAGCCCATCACCACTCTTCCCCTTCAGGCTAGATAAAACTTCATCAACCCTAACAAAGGAGTCATCATCTGTTTTCATGATATATTTAGCAGGGAGGATTTCTGTCTGTCAACATTCGGACATAAGATTTAGTCTCAGTCTATGGGGGCCAAAATCTTGTATTTCATGATATTTCAACTTGGTCATTTATCCTTGGACCAAACAAATCACAACCTATCAATGGTATGAAAGTGACATCAAAATAATTAAAAATATGAGCCCAAATCAACCAAAGTCCTATTTTTTTCTGAAACTTGAAAGACACTAATTCACGCATATATCTTTGCCTACAACTACAAACCTCCAATCTAACTGTTCCAAGGATAGTATTTGCTCCACTCTCTATATTCATTTTGTTGTCATTTTCTCTAGGCTGTTTTGAAGATAGATATTTTGCAGCAATTACGTCTCCATCTGTCTATCAACCTATCAAATAGGTTAAGTCAGTTTCGCATTGTATTGCCATTCAAAACATATAATCTTTAAGGTCAACTTCTTCCAATAGACCTTGATTAGGCACGATTACAACGTACTGATACAAGTAAAATTCTACTACTGATCATGAGTCATTGGAGGTTGCAAAAAAAAAAAACAGGTTAATTACTTTCTTAACAGACATGCAAGAGAAGGAAATTTTTATCTCGATTTTGGAGAATTAAGTACACATACCCCTAAAATGCAAATAGCAATGGTTTTCAGACTGAGCAAGCTATAATAATCAACGAAAGGCATCAACTGGATGTCTCCAAAAGCTTGAGCTTCTCTCCATAGCTCATAGTTCACTTTATCATTCTTGTGCTGCAAGCAAATATTGATGTCCAAATTCAGAAGCATGAAAGATGAGATGATAGATACAAATAATTTGGTCAATAGCACATCTCCATAAGTTCAAAGAAGTGTTTAAACAATCTCCATTTTTGTCATAAAGTCATTATTCTATTACCATCGAAATTCATCATATCTATACTGTGCACCAAACTAAAGCTGAAAACTTTCAAACAAAGCACAGTGCAGTAACTTGGTCAATTAAGTGAGATTGTTTTGGCTTAATTTAAGAATATTTGGCATAGTGCTAGAAATCACTTCAAGATGCCACAATAAAGGGTTACCAAACGGGTTGGACTCCAATTTGACCACTTCTTTCAAGTATCATCAATTAAATTTAAGCATTCAAAGTTGTAATGCATGAAATATGTATATAGTTGACAAGAACAATTACAGTCTTAAGTGATAACCTTCCTACGAAATTTTTTTGAAGGACAGCTTCACGTGTCCAAATGAACTCCACCAGATGCGCTATGCATACTTACAAGACCAATGAAGAAGCGCACAGCAACATGCCCCATACGAACCGCTTCATATTGCATCCAGGATCTTCTCAGTGCCATACGCCTCCCAAAGTTATTTGCAGTTGAGAAAACCCCAATCAATAATACAAGCCTTTTCCTTGAAACTGGTGGAGCTTTTAGAAGCTCAAGATCAAAATCCAAATTCAGGTCATCTGAAACAGGCAATCCTTTAGCTAAGATGGCTATGATATCCAAACCACCTTTAACTTGGACTCCACTGACCAACCAGGGTTCAAGTTTCTGCAAAAGTACGTAAAAGTGATAACTACCATCGCTAAAATGTCAATTAGTCTCTTGCACTTATATTGAGTTCCCACATCTCATATTTTACCTCTCTATATGCAAAAGACGTCTCGTACCTTCCATTCACTGTCATGTGAAATCCCTCTGCTCCAACCCACAATGAGGCAGTGAATGGGTTGCCTTCAACAAAAGGGAAAGGGTAATTGGCACTTCCATGGGGAACCCCATCTGAAACGTTGGTTAACTTGTCACTGCCAGGATGACTAGCATTTAGATTCTCTGGAATAGTGCTCCTCGCTATCTGAGCATTGCACTTTACCAGTCCATCCACTGAAACATGTACAAAGCGAAACTAGATTGCTAGGGAAACCAATTTCCAACATCTAAATTTATCACTAAATCCACATACTACGTACTATTTGACAGAGAAGGCCGTCAAGCATAAAGTACTATCAGAGGGTCAACTAGATTAACCTTTTAGAAAGTCATTTGAGCTTCCATGGTCTGGGCATTTTTCGTCCTTCCCCCACCCGGATACATTAGTCCATGCATTCTGAATGACAAAGGGCTCCTTGGTCAGGTTCTGTCCTGGTAAAAACACCTGGTATTGGAGAACTATAGGAGGCTTTGCCTCATTTGGCAGTTGGGAGCCAAGAAGCTCAATTTGAAAACCGTCCTGTAGTGCATCAGGTATACCAATCAAAGTGATAGAGGAATCCTCAACAAGACCACAAGGAATTGGAAGAGGATTCTGCTGGCGACTCCTTTCTCTGGTGGCATTAAATGTTGTAACAAAGTAAGGACAATGTCTTTCCTTCGTGACACCTCCTTTGAGCTTTGAGGCTTTAATTTCTTGAATGGTCGACAACAATTCTTTCCACGATGCGGCAGCTTCATTAATCCCCTGAGTTGTTTCAGGTAACGCATCAGACCTTGTTAATAGAAAACGCATTCGAGCCCAGACAACCAATGCCTTTGACTCGTCTTGAGAAAAGTTCCCCAAACTTGTGTATAAAAAGGTAAGCCCTTCAACATCTTGTAAAAAAATAGGTTTTCCCTTAAAGTTAAGGAGGCGTAACACATTGGTCTGGGAAGAATCAGTGCCGCGGACCTCGCCCTTGTCAATGCCTTTGGGGGAATTAGCATTGGTGTGGTCAGGAGGATGATTATTGAAAAAATCATATGCAGACTGCATTTGTGGAGTCTTGCTAATGACACTGTACCTTAAAACTAAAATCAACGTGAGCCCTCCAACTAAAACACCTCCAGTCCACTTCTTCATCACTCTCACCTGTAAAGTTTGAGGCTTTGAGCATCAGCTCGCAGAGGTCGCAGAAATTATGAATTCTTACAAGACTGCGCCTTTTTTCAGAATCCTCACAATATCTGCCTCGACATCAAGGGTAATGCTCAGCAAGTGTCATTGGTGTAAAGTGAATATCTTCAGCAGCATCAACATCAAGAACCAATCTTTTCCGGAATCCTGAAAATCAATCCCATTTCATATAATGCCATACAAGTAGCACTGTAATAAGTAAGAAAGGAGAGGAACAAGCAAGATCTGAACTAAGCTAGCTTAGTGCTGTGGTGGGTTTCTGTTACCAATGCAAACTTCGATTGAGCTGAAAGAGCAGGAATTAGGAAAGGATGAAAGACTCAACTTTCTTGGCTGTGGGTGGGGTGTGGATCTCATTTGCTGGTACATGAGTCTGTAATGGGGTGTCGTCAGAGAGGCAATCAAGATTTTTATAGTTTTTTTATTTTATTTCATCAATTTGACTTTGTTGTCGGAAGATACTGGGAGGAAGAAATGACTGTAGAGGTGGAAACACAAGTCGAAGTTTGTTCAGTTGGTACTACTACTGGGATGAAGCTAGTAAATTAATAGTAGCACCCCATGGTTTAAAAAGTTGGGTTCAATGCACTCTTCTTGACGCGGAAATTAATGCTTACTGCTACAACTACATTTCAATTCTGAAAAATGCGACTAATTTTATTCTATTTTACTCCTTGTAGTTATTCTCTTATAGGACTAATGTTTGTTGATTCATTCAGTTTCCATTGTAAGAAAACCCTCCCAAGTTACCCCTGTTATCAATATCATATCGAAGCTTTAAACAACTTAGATGAATGTGTGATTTTTCCTTTTGTTGTTCTATTTCTAGGAGGGGAATTTGGAAGGAAGTGATAAAGTTAATGTTTTCCCAGCAGAGGAGAAAGCGTACTGGGTATTGGACAAGCGTCTCCAATTGCTTGAAGCACTTGGACATTCATTCAAATCATCTGTCTCCCAAGAAGAGCAGCAGGAGCAGTTCCTTGGCTAATTTTGCAGATTTAACTTGTGAAAGCGTCAAGCACGAGAGAATCCACATCTGTGCTCTCCAGTGCTTCACTTTCTCCATATGCGCTAATGTCAGGGAGGAACCGGCGCATAAAATTATGGGCACGGCAATCTATCGCAGTATCCAAGGTACTGACCGAAGAGGACGAGGGAGACGGAGACACAGAGAGAACTGAAAAGAAGGAAAATTACCCAACACATTTTTCAAACCATTGTTTACCCCAATGTTAATCACAATTCAATTGTTGTCATATTTCTCATTTAATTTGGGAGAATAAAATTGAAAAATTAAAACAAAAGGAGGTTTTTTTTTCCCTAAAGATTTTAAATTTTGTCAAAGAACCATAGATTGTTGCTTATGAAAAATTTAATATTTTTTTTGGCTTTTTTTCATCGTAATTTATTCTAAAGTTTCTACCGCAATTCCATTTTTTCTGACGTACCTCGTCGAATTAAGGGACAAATACAACAACCAACGATCGTCATGTAAATTTGAGAAAATGTGAATTTTAAAACTTTTTAAAAGAGATCTTTTGAGAAAATATGAATTTGAGGAAGATCCCCATTTTTCCTTTCCCTACCTTTTTTTCCCCCTCAATGTAAATGAGGAGATCACTGAAATAACTGGTTTGTACTTTAAATTCCACATCTTCTTCTTCCTAATTAAATTAAAATAAGAAATATATTACTACACTCCCAGCAACAACACCTACCTGAAAATTTCAATATCTCTTTCTCAACTTGCTGAACAGCTATGGGATAAAAGCCATCTTTATTGGCTCAAAATCCCAATAACAGGACAGAATAATATTACAAAGGGTATGCAATATGGGTGCCAAAAGCTACATCCTCCACCATCTACCCCACAAATAATGCTCGGTGGAGCATTTCCTGTAATTTCTAACCCAAACCATCTTTGGTAACTAGTATATTTATGTACATACATGTAAGTACACAATACAGAATAATGAAACATCTCGTCCAGGAAGCCTGCCATCAAGAGTCCTTAAGGCAATGGCACTTGGACCTCCTCTTCCCTCGACAAAATGCTTTGATACCTGCAACCTAAAACTGAAATCACGATGTCACAATATTTCTCGCTTGGTACCACTAAACCTGGATGTCCAACAAATTTAAGAATCAATTGAGAATAATGTACTCTAAATCCATTCCATCAGATTCAGATATATCTAAGTCATACATGATTCAGATGCGCAAATGTAGATTCAGATATAAAAAGTCATCGTCAGACTGAGTACGGTAGTAATTTGCAGGGTCCGCAAAAGAATTGCATTACCTTCATAGTTCTGGTAATGCTCACAAACTCCTGTGAAGCAGTCCTTTACAATATGCATGAATTGAAGGGAAGAAATTCTGAGCTTATGCCACGACTTTCAACATTTTTATCGCAATCATTGGCTATTCTTCATTAATCATTCATCACTGCTTCCAAAGGTTGAGCTTAATGGTATTGATGCAGGCAATTGCTGTGGAGAGGAAGCAGAAACACCTTCGTTTGAAAATGCTTCAAAGGCCATATCAGCACTAGGAGAATATGGTTTTGTGACTTTCCTTCTCAGAGAGGCCTGGAAATTGGCATAAAAAATCAACCAAAGTATATATATAAGCCACAGCTGTGTACAAGAATAATTGCTCCAACCCACCAACCCACGACAGAAACACATTTTGCTGTTACAAAACCTGGAATGATCTTGGTTGTGGAAAAGAAATTGTAGCAGAGAAGACAACAGAAACTCAGACTCCACCTGCAATTTTCTTGGTCCATATGTAGACTGTACTTGCTCAATTGAAGAATAAATCTCCAGCGCCTGATTGGAGTCCTTATTACATTTTATAACACGAACTTGATCCTTCGCCTCCAGTGATCTACTTTGCAAATACAGAAGAAGACGTGAAGGTGGAGAACTTGGATGATCTTTTTTTCCATGAGTCAATTCAATTGTCACGAGGTCATCCCAAACTACATCCCATGAAACTGAACAAGGATCTCTTGCTGAGTTGAACTTCTTCTGAGCAATAATATTGGATGGTTGCTGAGAATGGAACACAAAAGAACAGTGAGAACAGACACCAACAAATACTAGAAAGTATGAGAGGTTAGATTGGATTATAACTCATTTTAATATCCTTCAGATAGTACAGAAAAAAGACACAACTTACTTGCAACAGAATCACTCTCCGATGAGTAATAACAACAATCCTTGCCTTAGGGAGCAGAAAATGACCTTCATAGGCATCTGTTAAGGCAAATTTCGCACGTACTTTAAACAGATCAACTTGGCTGAAAAATGATCCAGATTCTGCTAGCTGTAGTATTGCCTAACATTTCAAAGAAGATAAACTCAGTTCAAATTTGAACTAGACTGACAGGTTTCAAGAAATGAAATTTCATGACCTAAAATATGAAGACACATTGTTATCGCATTGGGTCCATAATGTAAATAATGGTTCATAATTATCCTCCACCACAGAAATCTACAATAAGATGTTTTCTCCACCATTGGCAGCTGATCATAATGCATTGAAGCAGCAAGTCTCTGGCAAAATTATGCGAGATCCCAAAGTCTCCCTCACTTAAAATATCGAGATTGTTTTAAGGGAGAGAGATAAGAGCAAAATACCTGTCCCTGTGATTTGTATTCATCATATGGTCTAAGCAAATTATCACCACTAATGGCTCGAGGCAATCTTCTCCTCAGCAGTTGATCTTCGGATGCGATTGCTGATGCTATCTTCATTCTTACCGCATTGGCACCTTCGGTAGTCTTTGATAAAAGATCTAAAACCCCACTAACAGGTTGTGCAGCTGCACCAATTATTCCTTTCCCAACACCCTGAACAAACCCCTCAACACCTGAAGCTTTTGCACCTTCAAGAGGCTTTGTTAAAATGCCAGTGACTCCACGGAAAAGGCCTTTAGCTAGTGCTCCACCTCCTTCCCTAATAACATCACCGATGTCCTCTACCCCTTTGCTCTCCTATAAGCAAAAAATAGTTTGAGAGAAGAATGTAAACAAAACTTAGACATGTTACAACCCTAAAATA
Organism: Gynochthodes officinalis; assembly: GCA_020080225.1. Lineage (NCBI taxonomy): Eukaryota > Viridiplantae > Streptophyta > Magnoliopsida > Gentianales > Rubiaceae > Gynochthodes > Gynochthodes officinalis. The sequence continues at coordinate 300,259 of CM034619.1, read as the reverse complement.
GTCAGCACATTTGAGTCCATCTAGTGAAGCTCATAGATGAGCTCTGAGCCCTATTTTGTCTACCTCTTCTCGCAATTTCTGCTTATGAACATTTCTTAAATATTAAAACCTTTGCACAAAACAAAAAAAAAAAAAAAAACAGAAACTTAAATTTGATTAAGAAGGAACCACTTCATGTGTGCATAAATTCAAGTATGAATGATATGTTGAATATAAAAGCAATCAACTGCAAGTCACTATAACAAAATGATGCTACCCAGCATAACCAGGCACATGAAAAGCAACCAAATAGTCAAGTTATTATGAAAATCTAGAGATGTGTAATCTTCTTCTTCTTCTTCTTCATTTTTTCCCCCTCCAATAGAGGAGGTTTTTAATTAAGTCTTTCACATTTCCCTTTCATCTCGATTTCCAGTCAAGTTCCCAATTTGCATCTCACAATCACAGGAAACATTCAAAAATAATAATGTTAATTCTGTTTCATTACAGTACATAGTATTATTTTATAACAACCCTAAGAAATGGATGTTTCATATGACAGAATTTTCTTAATGAACCTGTCTTTGACGACTTTGTATGAATTTCTTATCCATCGACAAGGCCGCAACCCCTTTGCTCATATGTCCAAGTGCACTACTTGCATTGCCCAGTATATCAACACCCGAAAGGAGCTGAAGAGGTTGGCTGAGTAGATCCTTCTTAATATTAGAGATAGCATTAGCAACAAGAACACTCTGCTGCATGCATACATTTTCCAGGAACCGCTGATTTATCCGGACCTGATTACACAATTAAACGGTTAAATCAAAGTCAGCAGTCAACATTATGAGATCAGGTGCAAGAATTTAGTTGTGTAGAGGCATTAAATATACAACTAGTGAAGTCATATGAGTACAGCAAGCAATTCAGCAGCCCCAATAGAGCCTGTTTAAGTCAATTTCTTGTTATTTTAAACTGCAAAGATTTAAAGAATGTTTTTAAAAGGGGGCTAGTAGATAAGGGGGACATTGTGAGCTAAGTATGCTATCAAAATGGTTTCACTGATTTGAAATTGTCCATCATACATCCAGCCTCAACAATCTATCACCAACCATATAATAAAACCAGATAAAATTTCACAGTAGAGACTAAGAGGGGACTGATCACCTAATCCATAAATTAAGGACTAATCATCTCCAGCTAATTTATTGGTGACTAAAGTTTCTGTAGGGTTAACAAACTTACACAAACATAAAATCAAAATAAACTATAGATAAGCTGGACTGGACACTTAACTGGCATATTTTCAGTGTTCCCCAGAGCCGTCATCAAGCTTGACCAAAAGCCAAGGACACCAACTGGTCGCTGACTAGGAGACATAGCCATGGAAACCTTGAATCGCACTTCAGAGAAGTTGAGAACACTGTAAATTTGTAACATTTTTATTCATTAAACCAAGTTGAGATAAGCAAATATTGAAATTTGCATAATGAAAAGATCAAAAGAAGAAAGGGAATGTTTCAATACCCAATTTGAATGATTGGATCAACTGAAACATAAGTGCTTTGGGTGCTATATAACCTATTAAGGTTCGCCTGCTGAATCATTCCATGAATGCGCCAAATGATTGGTTCATGAATGTTAATCAAAAAGGCAGAATTTTCAGGTCCCTGTGAACAAATTATACATTTGGAACTATTTAGAATATGACTTTGTAAACATTAGAAAGCCTCGAAAAAAATTGAACAAAATATTTCTTGCTCACCTGGAAACCTATGTATGGATATACATGCAAGTCCAGTGATCCATTTGATTGCTGAGTGACAGAAAATTTTAAGATGTAATCATTCTCCTCTCCAACTCGCTGTGGTCTGAAGAGAACTGGCATTGGAGTTAAAGGCAACTGATTATCCACCTGAATCCCCCTCATTCTAATTTTTAGCCTATAAAAAAGGTTTCTCAAATAAGGTAGGAGAAAAATGTGATAATTAATCAACATTACAGCAATTCACTGGCGCCATGAAAGGCATGTACAAATCCATATTGTAATTATCAGGGAAAAACCCCTTAAACCATGTTAGTTTTCAACAGAATACATTACCTACTAATTCCAGAGCCCAGTCCAGTTGAATGAGACAGCAGAAGATTCTGCATTGACAGATATAATATCTCTTCAGGGGTATGATCAACTATAGACAATCCCAGCTCCAAAACCTCAACAACAAGATGAAATTCACATTCTGAATTAGATGCTGTTTGCAACGGCTGCAAATTCTTTCCAGAGATGTTTATCATAGATGGAGGAATCCGACTCAAAGTTGTAGAAGGATCACTATCAGGCTTCCAGTCACTGATTTTAACAACATTTGTTTTCTCTTCTTTCAGGATAGTAACACACAAGGCACTCATATTTCCTCCATCAACATGGAAGGGCTCATGGTCAAATATCTCATCAATATTATACTTTTGTGACGTGACAGAGCCAGGTCCATCTACTGAAATTTCTAGCATCTTTTGTCTACCAAGATCTTCCCAAGAAAAAAAGGTAGATGAATTAGGTAGAAGAGATCGCCATGAATCACTGGAACCGTCTACTTGCCGAAAACGTATTGGCAAAAATAAAGAGCGATTTTCAATCCTGACAAGTGAAAATGATCATCAAATGAAATACTTTTCACTCAAAACAATTGTTAATCAAAAGGATTAAGGTAAAGAAAATAAACAACCGCCTCAAATAATTGACCATTAAGAGATGTACAGACATCTAAATTATAGAGCCGCAAATGGTCAATTTTACAAACTTATGTTTGCATGCAAAAAGATAAAAGCAGGGAACAAAATTACTCATTGACTTCAAAAAAAGTAGTATCTTTACTACAGTATGACGGCCTACTTTACTACAAATTCCACCAGAAAAGGAGAGAAAAATTCAACGCAGAATTCACCACGACCTCATAACATGAAGGATGCTAGATTTTCGGTTTCACAGAAGGAAAGACCACTAAATTCCCCTCCCCCCACCCCCAAAAAAATTACTCTTAATTTTCAGTAAGCAAGTTTTTTCACACATGCATTAGAACTTTCAACCCTTTGTGGACATGAAACCTTGAGTGGTGCCCACTTTAACAGGATTGCACGTTAGTACCGAAATTAATTTAAGTAATAAACTTTCAAGGAAGAGTACATTGACCAAGTCATGGTTTTTGCTTAAAGTTAATTGACTGATCTAATGCAATAAAGTATTCATTCCAACAAGTTAAACATCTGGAGCAGGATACCTTCGTTTAAGAAAGCAATAAAGTTATGTAATGCATATAAGGACCAGTATTCTACTTGAAAACATTCTCAAAAAGCAGCCAAGTTACTTAACAAATGATAATAAGGTAACTGAACCTGTAAGGACTTGAAAAGAAATTTGGACGGAATATAACTTCATAGCGGCAGCTCTTTGTTCCGCTTCTTACTTCTACCCTGATATCCATTTTGTCAATTCTGCTGTCACTTCTCAAGAGAATGGACATCATGCCCTCAGTATCAACACTAAATGGCACACTCCATCCATATCCATCCAGCCGCAACTGATGTGAGCAATAAACAGAGAACACTTGCTTAGTTTTGGGGGTATAAAAGTATTTAAATATATAGGAATCCCACTTTTGTGACCAGACCTTTAACAATTCCACTTTTGTAGACTGCCAGCTGAAATGCTTCGGAGGATCAGAAGGATGGATCCATTCTATTGCCTGAGTATCACACTGTTGAAGGCAAATACTACAGCCAACCCTATTTGTAAACAAGGTGTGTGGTTGAAAATGCACAACCTGCAAGACCAAACAGTTGATATTGTCAGTCAATGGGAAGAGAAGACAAAGCATGTCAAAATCTTAATTATTTATTGCAGTTCATTTCTGTCAAGTGAAAAAAAAAGGTTGTAAGAGCTTTTATTGACATGCTCCAAGATAAACTCCTAAAAATTGGACAATAGGTAAAACAATACCATTAAAAACTTTTCTCCTTTCAAAATTGGCAAGAAACATGCACAGTAATGGCATGAAGATGTTCTCAGTTATTTGGTGCCACAAAATGATATCAAGTCATGATTACCATCATCTCCTATGATGTCAAAATACAAATTCACACATTCTGTATGCTAAACAAAAGAGTTGTGGAGGAATAACATAAAGAAATGGAATTAGTTATCTCTTTATCCGAAACAGTTATAACAAAATATGATGATAAAAACAAGAGAGTGGTTGAAGAGCTTGCAGCAGAAATAATGTCCTCCATCCAAGTTCAAAACTATACCTTGGTTCTGTCTGATGTCATGTTTAGCAGAGCTGAAAGCTTATAGTAAGATCCATCAGAACCAAATGCCTTTACATCAATTCGTTGCTGCAGGAAAATCAAAATTTTATAACTACCATTTGTCCTGAGGCACCATTCATACATATAAAAGTTCTTAATCCAAAGCCATCTTGGAATGTGAATAATACCTTTTTCTCCAGCTCAACAAGAGATATCCCAGCACTATAATTTTCAGATGAATGACAAGCAACAGCAATTCCCACGCGTGGGGAGAGATAGGTATCATTCCGTGAAGAGAACAGCATCACTCCACCATGGCCAATATAGTCCTGAGGAGAAAGCATACTAGGTATTGGACTAGTGTCTTCAATTGCTTCAAGCACTTCAACATTCTTCCGTGAACTAATCTGTCTCCCAAGAAGAGAAGCAGGAGTTGTTTTCATGGCAAATTTCGCAGATTTAACTCTTGAAAGCGTGACAGAATCCACATCTGTGCTCTCCGATGTATCAATTTCTACCACTCGATATGCTAATGACAAGGAGGAATCGTTGCTAATCCAGTAGGGAACAAAAAACCTTATTGTCTTCGGGGAAGCAGTAGTTCCCCCCATGTCACGCTCAATGCTTACTCGCAACCTCCTGCACATAGTCAGGAAAGTAACGAAGCTAGAGTGAATCTGGCTCTTGACAAAAAGATTAAAGTCAATGACTGAAAACTTAAAATGTCAAAATCTTTTATGTTAATTGTTGATTTAACTTCACACCCCAGGCAATTATCAGCAGAAAAACAGTAATATACTGCTAGCCATATCCTTTTGCTCAAAACACACATCGGACTCCACTTCAAAAGAACTCGTCCCCAAGTTCAAAAGAAAAGGAACTGAAAGTAATAGTCTTGATAAAATTTTCCAATCTGAAAGATGTTTATCCCCACAATCCAAACAGAAAAAAATTATGAAAGAAAAAACCTTTTTCTCTGGCGGTGCACCATCCAAAAAGAAGAAGAATGATTATTACTTGCAAGATCCAAAATGAGAACAGCATCCTGCATTATTAAATGAATAAGTAAATGACATATATATATATATATATAAAGAAGCTACAAGATTCAAAACACATCACAAACGATAAAAGGGCATGCACAAGCAGACTAAAATTACAATTTGCACCTTCTCCATAACCCAACCTCCATGAACAAACATTGTGAGGTATATGGGATTTCGTAAATCAGCATGATATATGTGCTCAGTTCCACGAGAGCGTATAAAGCCACGCCGTTGCTCAATGTTATTACCATCTTTTACTTTCTCCCAAATAACAAATTCAGCAGCACAAGGAAGCCTATTTTCCAATTTCAGAGGAGAACTAACAGATATATTCCAATCATAGACAGGAGTATTGAGACCCGTATGTAGAACTGATGCATCAGTACCAACACAAAGCCAAAAGGTTTTACCACCGGTGCTAGGACAGCAGAATAGGACATCCTTTTTCTCAAGCTGATTTAACCTCAATGGAGAAATAGAAATTTTTGCCTGCTTCATAGTATTTTGTCGGGCAAGTGCAACTTGGTCAACTAATGTTTGGTCCTTACCCCAAGCATAGGTAACACCTTGGGTGACTGGACGGCCCCATTCACAGAGAGTTGGTGAATCATCAATGCATGGACGAACTTGCAAACAGTAGTTAGAATCGTTGGACATGCTTCTCCAAGGTAAAATAGTAGTGGAACCAGGACTAGTGGCACTAAAAACATCAGTAACAGTAGCAGTCTGATCATTAACTTGCTTCCTTGTACGGGTCCAACGCCTTCGACGGACAGTATCAAGATTGGATTTTGTATTTGATTTTGCAGAATTTGGGGGCCATCTCAAGCTGTCATAGTCAGGCCCATATGCCCAGCCATCAGCATCAACAAAAGTAGATTTGTCAACAGTCCATGCTGATGCCCACATCCATCCAGGTGGAACGTGAGGTTCAAAGAACCCCTAAAATTTAAATCAGAAGGGAAATTTTTTTTGTAATGCTGGACAAGGAGATATAAAATTGACAAGTGCTTGTACCCTCTTAAAAAATAACTCAAGAAAAACTTACATCAGATGAATAAGAGAAATCTCGAGTGCTCCAATGCCTGGGACCATTGTCATTAAACCCAGGCTTATAATTTCCCCAACCAGATGTTGGATGATAGCGTTGATTTTGAAAGACTTCTTCCACAACAACAGATTTGCTTCTTTCCACAAAGGGATCCTGAGTTTGAACCATAGAAATGAGGCATAACGAGATATCCAACTTTATGTCCAGGTCATTTGTAACTGTAGCAAGGCCCCTTAGGATTCCATGTTTCTTTCCATTTTTCATGACCACATCTACTGCCATAAGATCATCCTTCAAAGTTCTAGTAATTACAGAAAGAGGAAAGAAAGAACGAAAACTCTCCCAAGGACCTTCAGGAGCAAGTCCCAGCCAGAAACCTACATCTTTATCAGTATCACCCCCTACGTCCAGATCATTTTCAAAGTTCGCAACTATTTTGCCTTCATAATAAGAAGCAGAAACAAGAATGCATCCATCATAATGCATAAATTCAGTGTCTGCGCCCTGAAGGAAACATGCAGAATAATAAATTATATTTGGAGAAGACAAATTTACAGGCCCAATAATCAAATACAAAGAACTGTAATTTTTTAAAAAACCAACCTTCCTCTCAAGTGGATATGATATGAAATTTTGAACATCATAGGCATGATGTAACATTTTGACAGAAGAAACCTTCTTCAAAGAACTTGCACCACGCCCTACTGAGAATGAGGATGCACCTACAACCTCACCTATGTTGCAAGGTTCAAAAAATTAGCTGTACAATCATTCAGTGTTGTAGTGTGTCTCAATCATTCAGAAAATTAGACCAGAAAATATTTATCTGTTTCCAAAAAAATATTGGCCTCTCTATTTCCCCCATCTGTATAACATGAAATATCAAAATTCTGTATTTACAGGGATTAAGGAATCAAAACAATTAGTGAGTTGCATGTACATTATGTTCTTTTGATTATACAATAATGACTACAACTTTACAAGTACAATGCCTTATATAACATTTCATTATGACGTAGAAACTACTATGACAAAGATCAGTCACCTTTTCCTGCCTTTGCTGCAAGGTTAGTCACCTCCATTTCCAACTTAGCAGAACCCTAGTAGCAGAGAGAAAAAAATTCAGAAAACAACATGATAACTGGTTTTCTCTTTTTCTTTATTTTATTTTATAATGTTTGACACATGAAAATCTATTATGCATAAGTGATCACCTTCCGAGGAACCTCAAAAATAAAGAGCTCGTTCCATTTAGCAATGCCTTCAATTACATCATTTGATCTAACAATCAATGGCTTAACACATTTTGTTCTTGCACTCTGTGGAAAAAGCTTTTGCTGATTTATTTCCTGATTGGCTACAACCAGGCGCAAAGCACAGAAAAAGTTATGGCTGTTTCCATCATCAACAACTGGTAACCCCTGCACAAGAAGGAAAATCATTGAATTTGGAAAATTAAGTGTGTCTGGACCCCAAGTGAAAGATCAAAAGATTAATAACAGAGGTACCTTTGCTTCTACTATCTGCACAGCAATGTAACGACGGGGTTCCCTTGACTCATCAGCAACATTCAGTCTGTCTGAATACCTCGGAGGTGGAAGCCACACAGAAGCACAAGAATCATGCTTTAATAATTCAATTTTGTCAAAATTTTCCTCAACTCTCTTGACAAAAACATCACAACCAAGTTTATTTTCTACAATCACAGTTTGAAAATCATCTTCGTCTAGTGCTGAGCAAGTTGCATCATCACCATTTACATCACGATGACGACCTTCCTGCAAAAGCAAATGACCTAGTAAGCAACACATATGAACAAGCTGCTACAGAAATTTTGAAGCAAATCATTCAGATTCTACTTTACCTCAATTCTTCTGATTGCTTTCTCTTCAAGTTCTCTCTGTTTTCTCCAGGATGTGATGGTTTGAATTAATGTTTCAAGATTTGCTGCACTCAGGTTAACGTTTAGAATACTTGTAACAGCAATTCGTATTCTTTTACCTACTCTTGATGGCAAATTTAAATTTGTATCATATGTTTCGAACCTGAAAAGAGAAATGATGATGCTTATAAAAAATATGAATTACACATACTTTCTTTTGTCATAAATGAAAGGGTTAAAAAACGTGGAAGTATTACTTAAAAATTCCTTCAAATGGCTCCACAACTGGCTCCCAAGCTTCTAATTGTGTGTTAAAAGTTGACGCAGCAATTGAAGAAATTAAAACAGCATTCATTGCTTCAGATCGCCCATGTGTTGCAAGCTTGAGATTAGTGATTGTAGCATCAAAAAGGGGTGTCATCTGGAAAAGATAAAAATAAATTACCATACTTTAACATGCACAAAAATTAGGGTAATGGAAACAATTTTTCAGCTGGCACAACCATTCCACATAAACTGTCCAGAATGGTGAGTGAGAAGTATCTGATTTTCATCTCAGCTGTAATGTTTTCCTTTGACTTTGGCTTCACAGAATCCCCAATAGCAAATGCCAACCGAGGTGAAGGTTTTTTTAGATCAGAGCGAGCAAGGAAAGTGCAGGCCTGTAGAGAAAGTTAGTGAGAGAGAGATAAAAGGAAAAAATTATTGATCAAATGCCTCTGTGCAAAGAGAAAATCTCCAAATGTCACATTCTAAGTCTAGGCACAAGAAATCACAAAAACACCACTAAAAACTATTACCTGATTTTCCACTTTCCAAATGCTCCAGCACTGAGATGCCTTTGAGCTTGAATATTTTGTTATTGGCATCTCAATGATATTAGTTTGGCTAACAAGATCCAACCTTGGACAGCAAAATGATTCTAAACTTGGAGCTGCATCATATTGAGTGACTACGCATCCCAAAGATGCATAACCAGGAGGGGCAATTGGGTACCAGAAGAACGCTTCATCAAGACCTTTCATCCCAATATGAGCAACCCTGGTAAATTGTGCAGGTTTAGAAGATATTTCAGGATCATCAGTCTTGAATATGATACCTAGTGGAGGTGGCTCCAACCTGAGAAACAAGTTACAGGATAAGAAACTTTTAGGCTTCAAGAACTGTAAAGATTAGCAAAACACAGAAGTTTGGATTGAACCCTTCGGTAATGCAGTCACCCAATACAGCATAACCAGGACGTGGTATAGGTCGCCATATAGAGACCGGTCGGCGAAGATCACTACCCCTGTCCCACCAAATTCTCTTGAAGTGGGGAGTTGACATGTAGCAAGTGGTTTCTTTTGATATAGATCTTAATGTATCCCATCCAGATGAAGTTGCACTCGTGCTACTTGTCAGCTCATTTTTACGGTCATGCACAGCAGTTAAATCTGAGGCTGATTGATTTGAGGAAGACTTTTGGCCGGGGAACCAACGTAGGAGATGATTTCGATCAAAACATTTGTCACTGGGAGGACAGCTGATTGATGGATGGGCATAAAATGATCCAAAAGCATTATCCAAGCGCCAAACGCTAAAACCAGATACATAGGAAACACTAGAAGCAGCACTAAATATACATTCTGAAAACATGGTTGACGTCACAAGATCAGAACGTAGACAATGAACCATGTGATTTGGTGGCGGTTGGCTTCCTCCATGTGCAACACACCCTAATACCGAGTATCCAGGTGGAGCAATTGGAAGCCAAAGAGAACAATCACAGTCCACATTCGAATTTCCTTCTAAACCCTCTGATCCTTGAATACCAGAAAAAGTACCCATCAACTTGAAACCAAGAGGTTTTCGCACGCGCCCATAAGTAGTGCTAACAGCCATCACGGTCTGTGAAGGAGGACTTGGCCTGAAAAAAGGTAACCAGAACTTGAATTCGAAATGAAAGACTTCTGAATATTAATAACTTTTACTTTCCAGTAAAACAAGCAAACATTGCAAAACACAATACAAGCAAACAAGGAGTGCTGAAGGCCCAACCATGATACTCAAAATGTTTACAAGAGGCATAACAGAATAAAATGCAATCAGGAAAGGTTCACTGAAAAATGTCCATACATACACCTTCCAGAAGAATCCTAGTTGTAGGCCAGACATTTGTTTTGCTTAATGCTTGCCATAGTTCACACTGACTACACTTTCGTGTAAGCAGCATTATTCTTCATGGCAATATGAAGTCCATCCTCTTTATTATCAACATCACTTCACCAATCAGCAATGGAACATATGTTTGCCTTCAAGAATCTCAGAACTTTCATAACTGTAATACAACTGGTACAATATAAACTTAATTCCATCTTAATAAGAGACGACAGTCTAGATGAGATAATAGATCAGGTCTCTATGGGCAAATGTTTTCACTTACTTCTTCAGTGTTTCTTCTGCTATCACTTCAAAATAGTTCAGCCAAACACACACGCTTACAAAAGATTGGATGGCCCCATCTAGATTTTTCTAAATATGAAAGTCCTTAAGGACGTATATCTGTAATTCCAGCAAAAAGTACAAAGGCCACTTTCACAAGTAGACATACCCAAACAAAAAGAAAAAAAATGCATACATAAATTTAAAATCTCACACTTAGAGCCAATCAGGGAATTCAACTAATTACCTTGATGTCACACAATCTCCCAATATAACATAGTTTGAAGGAGCTTGAGGCCTCCAAAATGTAAGGTTGTTATGTTGCCCAATTTCTGCTCATCAGAGGAAACGCAGTTAATCCACCAAAATTGTTGCAGATTTGAACATAAAATCCCAATATCATTTTTTTAATTAAAAAAAAAGAAAAAAGAAGAGGAATATATCTCCAGCCAATCAATAAATAAAACAAACTCAGACAAAACATAAAACCTTTTGGAGACACCCAGATGCGGTCAAAATTGGTACAGGGAGACAAGGGATCAGCATTTCCAAACTGTAATGCTGCAGCTGCCTGATCTTGTAGGTTAAGCAAAAGAGACAGCACACTAAGAGACAGATGAATACATATATCTGTGGACATCAGAGAGAGATTTATTTTGTCCTTGACAGATGTATATCCTCCAGAAATATCAACTGGATCAAGTATGATAAGTCCAGAACCAGCCTCGAGGCTAAGATCCTTCAGAAGGCCACGAATCCAAGTATCACTCTCCTTGGATGCATACCTGTTGAAATGGAAAATTAATGCATATCTGAATCATCTGATTAAGTACTCGAGTATTCAAGTGCAGTATGAAGACATCAAAGAATACAAAAGCAAATGCATGTTGCCAATTTTCTGCAGTGAGAACACTCATCAGAATTTCCTTTGTTTGACTAATAAAGACATCCAAGAACAAATTTACCAACGCCCCCACCCCCCCCAAAAAAAAAAAAAAAAAAAAAAAGAAGCAGAGTAGATGTATGCTTACAAAACATTATCCATTTCTGTATTTAAAATCAATGAATCTGCTACTTTGAAAAGGAAACTTGACAATGGACATATGAAGAGAATAAGTGAACAAAGCAGAGTATGTCATCCAAAAGATCTACAAACTTCCAAAATTCCATTCCTATAACCAGCTTCATAGATGACTTGAAATTTCAGAGCATGCCCTTGTCGAAAAGCAACCTATTTAAGTTTCCTTTTCCAGTCTGTGTCTTGGGAAAAATTTGTCACCAAGATATTTAAGGACACAGGCCATGCCAATTGCTGTTGTATACCTCAGGTAGAAGTAAAAGTTGCAGGAAGAAAGATGTAGATATTTTTATTAAATCATGGCAGCAGATGTGCAAGACCCTCTTGCTACTTGGTGAATTCTTTAGACCAATGCAAAATATTAATTTGAGAAATCAGGCAACTAATCTGTTAAAGTTCAATTCTAAGCACTTTATCTCAGTACTTTGACATCTATAGTTCTTCATACTCATTCTTTCCCTATTTACTGGTCATGTAATTTAGATTTAGGATTGGTGTAGGTAAGTTAGTAGGATCCTTTATATATCAGTAAGGCCAAATAGCTTCTCTAATTCCACAACAAAGATAAATATTAAGTACTTGTGTATGAATAACTGTAGGAAAGAAGGAGATCTGTATCCATAATAACCAACAAGAACAAATTTTATGATTGTAACATTTATTGCAAAGTTTAAAAGACAAAAAATTTAAGCTTAAACAAGAATCCATTTTTGGAGCTTATATTAAGGGAGGTGCTTACAAACTTCAAAAAGCAAATAACAAAGTAAAAATATGCCAAAGAGATATAGGGTTATTAAAGAAGAAACTATAAGGTCTTACATGAAGCTAAAATCCATTTTTGCACGGAGAAGCTTTTCACCATGTGTAGAATCATCAAGGGATGACTTGCTACTGTCATAAAAGGTCAATTCAGGCGAAACAATCTGGAAGAAGCAAAAAGAAACTTAACTGATATACCAAACATCAGGACAACTTAAAAGATAAGATTCAATGAAGATTTTAACATTTTCGAAAAAGCAAATCTTATACTTATTTGACATCAGCTTGATCAATCCTTTTTGAGTTATTTAATCACAATTCACCAATTAATGCAAGTAAGAGTTAGAGGACAATGTGATGTGTGACCTTCTATTATTAACTTATGTATACCTAAAGAAATTTGCTACCTGGGTTTCAAAACTGAAACTTTGCAACTTGTATGATTCAGTTTGAACTGAGTCGGAGACATCAGTTGTATGAGACAAATCTTCCATGTGATCTGAATGTTTGCTGCCATTATCAGGAGAACTATTCTCCCGAAAAATAATTTCCACACCATCTTCATGGAACACCGTGTAGCTGCTTTCGTTACCCAAGTAAGTGTGTTTGCTCAACAAAGAACCATTCTACGAAATGAGAAAAATGAGTCAATTTGAAAACATAATGAGCATCAATAGAACAATTCTTTTCTACAGTAACACAAAGACCAACTTTTCATCAAATTTCAAGAACATAATAAGGAAGCTATTGGTTTGATGGCTAGACAGCAGGAAGGAGAAAAGACTCCCTAGAACATAAAAGCCAAAAGAACTGCAGAAAATCATCTAACACCCAACAATCCTCAAGCATAAGGACTGTGAACAAAAACACACATATAGAGAGAAAATAAAAACTTTCCCTATATTAACCTTAATATGGACTCAGATTTAGGGAATGTTCTCAACTGCTCAAAATCAGCTAATTTTAGCTTTTTCAAAAGCTAAAATTTATTTCAAGATCTTCTCAACTGATTTTGGCTCCTACTTTTACCTAACTTTAAACTGCAAAAAGGGCTGATTCTGAGAAGCAGTCACTGAGGTGCAATCTACAAACAAAGATTCAATATCTTCAAGATAACTTCAAGAATCAGCTTTAGGGGAAAAAAAATAGAATTGATTGCAACAAGAATTCAGTTGATTATTTTTCAGGAACTATAAGAACACTACTAAACTCCATAGCATTAAAGAATAAGGTTTCATGCTAGTTAATGCATGGACTGTCTTTTCTTATCCCACAGAGTTACCACAATACTGATTAAAAGCAACATTCAGTAGGAAAAAAATGCAAAAGACTAAAGTTTCGCATCAAGAAATATCATGATTATCTATAGCTCACCCCCATTTCTATCCTTGAGCATTTTGCTGTATAAAATTGAAGGTCAAACAAGTTTAATCATTCAGGATAAATTCATCAGTAAAACTTTGAGTACCTCAATCTTCACATTCCTGAATCTCAACCTCTTGCCATTTCCAATAATAATGATGGGCCAATTTCCTGATGAGTGGAACTCCTTGCTCACATTGTCATCTGAGAGACTGATAGTCTTTCCACAGCCATCATATATATATTCACTCACGCTGACAGCATCAGCTACTAACTGTCTATTTGGGGACAAATTCACAACATCTTCTATCTGTTTATAGAGTGAAGTGAGTAGAACAATGCTTTTGCTTTTAATGACTGGATCATTCTTTGGATCCATCATATCCTCTCTCCCCGTCAATGTTCCCAGAGATGGAACAAAAAACTCACAAATGGCAAGAAGGAAATCCAAAACAACCAGAATTCGAGGCTGTTGTATACGAACTACAAATGATTTGGATGATAATCGCCATCGACAATCCATCACAAACATTGTTGAAGTAGGTGCATCAAAAGAGGATTCAGATGACATCTGCTTCATAACATCAGTGCAGGAACCAAGCATCAGACGCATTTCAGGTTTTGTTCCAGGGCGATTGTCTATAACAGAAAACTTGGAAATGGTAATATAAAGGTCTGCCTCAGACAACGAGGTCATCCGATATGACACCCAAAGACCTTCAAGCTGCATAAATAATATGGAAATACAGATTAAGGAAAACTTTTGAAGTAAGGTTACGAATACGAAGAATAAATTCTCTTGACCTGACTGCATTGCAGATACACAAATAAGCACAAACAATTTAACAAAACACTTATAAAGAATAGGCCCAGAAATGCATTCCTAATTACAGATGTACTCACAGCAACATGAGCCAGAGGTAACTCTTCAAGAACACCATGGTACACCTCCAGCAATGCATAGTCGACTTTCACAGCAATTATGGTAACAGTTCGCGACAAGAGTACTTGACCATTCATGTTCACCTTATCTGCCAGCAATCTTATTGTATCTTTGGAAGCAGACTTGTGCCCACGGAAACTAGGAGGAAGATTTGGTTGTTCATTCAAGTTCATGTAGAAGCAATCAAGGATAACATTATACTCTTTATGAGACATCACCGCATGTAATGTACCAATCTGTAACAAAAATTAGACTTGAAAATTTAAATGCTGCAGGATTATCAAAGACTAATGAGTTATTTCAGCAGAACCATAACTGCCCAGAAGAATCAGCATACCAACAGTGAGCTACAGTTTGATAAACTGTTTCAAGAAAAGTAGGGAAATATGAGCCAACCTAATACAATGGACCAATCCAAACACAATCCACCTTAAGATAGCAAAACTAAACTATCACTACAGTGTCAATTCATTCAAAAGAAAAATTTAAAAGAAAAAAATCAAACCCTTTCCCATCCAAATTTAAGTCATTGTCATAGAAAATTTTAGCAGTCATTGTGAAGTTGCTTCTACAGGTCAAGCTTCAATTTTGAAGAATAGGACCTTAATTGAGAGCTCAGGTAGAGATCTTCAAGAATCTTTTGGTCTACTTTTAAGAATTTTGGTCTCTGATGAGGATTTTAGTGCAGACATGTCAGGACGTTATATTATTTTGAAGGAACAATCAATTTGGTAACTTTAATTTCTAGCCTACTGTCCGCATAGAAGTTTGAGCCTGTTGGCTACCTGCACTGTGCATTTCAATAGTTAGTCATGAACAATGCTCTGAACAACTCAACTTGTGAGCTTAGCTGGCATGGTAGAAATTCAAAGATATATGGTAAACTCTGCCCATATTTCATCAATAAGGGGCTCCCGTGCTCCTGATCTAGACATGATAACCGGCATTTCCAGGGCTTTTCCTCATGGAACAAGACAAGCAACACTCCATCTCAACTTATGAATTGATTAGCAAGGAAATCTAGTAACCCTCCCAGTAAGTAAATCCTAGTCAAGATTAGTAAACCATTTAGCCTATTAACAGTACCTCTCTACCATAAAGATAGATTTGAGTGACTAAATACCCTATGTTGGTCAAGTCTTGCAATCTGGTCTTGGTATGAATCCTATGATGCCTAGATGTTTCAAGGAGTACTAAGTACAAACTAGAGTTCCAATTTTATTTCCTTCTTTCCTCCATATATTTGGCAGCTTTCCTCACTTTCACCCTCAAATTGCTGCGTCCTGCATACTCCAAGTTGTGAAGAGTTTCAGCACAACAGCTTATTGCTGTGTGACAGCTACAAGCGCAGATGAGGAGTTTTTATTTGTTTCAATTCTTTCTTAATTCAACAGTGGCATAACACAAACACAGAAAAACTTTTGATTCCACCTCCCATAGAAAATTAGATATAAGTGCAGAAAAATGAAATTGGGAGGGAAAAAAAACAGAAACAAAACCGGATGATAAAATTTAGAAAAGAATCCGAGTACCAGAGGAACCGGAGAGATATAAAATGGGTTTACCTTCACTTCCAAAGCAAATGTTGGCACTTTCCTAAAAATATCTCTGAGACTTCGCCGAACATAAACGTGAATATCTCTGCCTTCTTGTATCATTGGTTTGCCAACAGAACCATCAACTCCAATAGCCATGTTGATTCCAAGAATCTGCAATATTTGAAAACAAAGTTAGTGTGTACTGTATACTAGTTAAAATTTTCTTATAAATTCAAAAACAACAGAAAGCAAATACCTCTGCATCAAGAATATCAAGATGAACAGCTGAAGGATCTTTCTCAGGGTATCCATACCAACTAAGTTCATTTTTTATTCGTAAATGGCCAAGATCAAGTTGCATGAAGCTGCATCAATGAAATGCAGCAAAACTTACTTTCAACATTCAACAAAAGCATACACAAGGTACTTACTCAGAAAATGAAAGTATGACAAATAGTAACTTCATCAACTATATGTTGAAGTCTTTATATGAGTTATGAACCAAGAATAAAAGGTGAAAAATGAGACAGTAAATCATGAAAGAAAAGCTAGAAAAGATAGAGGATGAACAAATGCACACAAATCACAGAACAATATCCAACTTAGGAGAACATCTTTTTATCAAATTTGTTACATGAAGAAAATTATATGAAAAATTTTGACTCTAAAATCTCTGGGGTACATTCAGCATACAGAAAGAGCCAAAAAAGAGTGGACAACTCACAGTTCAAGCAAGGAGGTAGACCATCATCCAATGGAGCAATTAGTGGACATTAGAGTAGCCAGCATTCAAATGTTGGAATGAAGCCTTTATTTAGTATAGGAAATTAACAATATGTAAACTCAATAATTAGGGAGTACAACATGACAAGTCAAATTTAACCATATCTTAATAAAATCATTTTTAGCTTCTTCAGTTTACTGAAGCTTAAGGCATCATGTAAATCACCTCTCTATCCAACACAGTTACAAATTATTTTCTAAGAGGGCCAAAGTCAGACATTACATTCTCAGAATAGAAAGAAATTCAAACAATAACATGGTGATGTAGTTACTCTTTGCTCATTGAGTTCCTTGGCACTATTATAAGTGGTGTGTCTAGTGAGAGATCCAGCTTTATAGCAGATGCACCATCAATTTCATATTTCTGAATCAACCATTCAATGCCTCCAACTTTATCAACCAGTTTGATAACTTCCTCAGTATGCGGGGTCGCAAGCTCCATAAAATATGCAGTTATCTACACAAACATATGCACTCTAGTCAGAAATTCAAAATGAGTCACTAACACCAAATAACACCCATGAAAAATGGCTTATATAAGGAAAGGCAAATGTTGGTAGCTCTTAATGTCACTCATCTGTATATCTTCTATTATATGAGTTAGCTACACATGTACTATAAAAGAAAAAGAAAAGGATTTTCTCACCTGTCCGAGAAAGAAACAAACAACCACTCACACACACAAAGTTGGGGGTGAAGAGGTGATACCAGATCCATAAGATCATATATATACAGGTATGATGACACAGACAAAAAGGAGCATGCAGCACAAACTTAAAGTTAAGGAAATAAAAGGACATCAAGTGGCCACGCAAAGAGATGACTGCACAGTGAGCCTGCCTATATGCTCATCAATTTGAATTTTTAGGAAGTCTTGCATAAAAGGTCAAAATATGTCAGATAGCATCTTGTTAAATTCCCTTACAGCTGCCTAAAAAATGACGTATTAATTAGCAATGTAATATTTGAAATCTAAAAGAGACTTCATGAGCCTCTATTTGATCAATAGGGCTAATGAGAGAGAACATCTGATTCTTAAAATCATCTTTATGCAGATGAGATACCATCGCTAGAGAAAAAGGAGGAGGCAGCACATTTTAAAGGGAGAAATAAAAGGAATTTACTATTTCATTGGTTGATTCACAAACCCATGTCATGATGTTCATTAAGCTATTAGGTAAACCAACTAAAATAACTAGATCATACTGGACTGTACAGATTATTAAAAGCTTATCTCCTTAAGAAAAAGAAGTGAGCTTGTGCAGTTGAAAACAAAGCAACTAACCTCCTGAACAAATCTATAAAGGAAAACAATTTGAACTGCAGAAAGTCGGCCATGCAAGCTGTAGTCATATCCCTCGTAATCATCATCTGAAGCACTGTAAGAACTGAACCTAAACTGGGGGAGGGGGGGAGGGGAAGGGAGAATGTGTGTTAGATCAAAAATTTTAAATAATAATAATAATAAATTCACCATACTTGATAAAATACCTGGACAAGTGATTCAGTACCCTGATTACGTATGTCACAGAGCCATCCCCAACAGTTACTAGATCCAAGTGACAGATCACGTAGCCTAAGATTTCCTAACGTGCCTTCTATAGTAGTAGAACTAGGATGAACCTACATCAAACCAAAGCATAAGAAGTAATTAGCTAGCAAAAAAGTTCTGCCTAATCTAAACTGTAAACATCAGTGACCAATGAATATACAAGTTTAGATCATTCAAACAATTACTAACAGTTCCAAAAAAAAAATAGCATGAAAGAAAAATGAAAACCTTAATATCCAACAAGAAACTTTCTTGCACAAGCATAGCGAGCTGAGAGCCATCCTCCTTGTTGAGGAACACAGTCACACTGTTGACATTCATATTTAAGTAAAACACAACACGACCTTTGCCATATCCCAGTAAGCCTTTCACAAATGAATTCTCATATTCTTCTGTCTTGTCTTTCTTCATTGAAGATTCATCATCTGAGACTTTTGTGCCCTTTGAACTATGTAGGCTACCACTTGCTGAGCTAAGGTCAAGGCCAAAACTAATCAAAGCAACAAGAGTTGGTCTGTTGCAATAAAATTCCAACTTGGACATCCTAATACTCATCTGCAAAGGATTTCAAACCACAAATCAGTAAGAAATTAAAGTCTATATTTCTAAAATGACCTTCATCTCAATCTCTTAAAACACAAAATTAATCAGCTACCTGTGTATCTATACCATCATAATCAGGGGACGAAGGATTTCGTGTGAAGTAGACAACAGAAACAAAGTCTGAGTCATCAGTTCCCTCTGCCTCGTAGAAAATATCACCAGTAACACCTTTTGCTTTCAACTGATCTTTCTCATCATTAATGGCTTCAGAAGAATCAGGCAAAAGCACGAAATCTGGCAAAGCATCTTTGAAGCTATCATCCTCTTCCATAATTAACATTTCTTTCCCATGAGATTCTAATAAATTAATGTTAGGAACTGAGTCTTGGTCTGACAGAAAAGAGCAGGCTAAATATTGTGGCCTTGAAGACAAAGACCCCTGAAGTTCATCCTTAATTTTCAACGAGTGCAGCTTCATCTTTACATCAAGGTCAGCCTCACAACGTGATACATAGACCTACAAAGATCAAAGCCAGAAATATGCATTTTAAAGGAGGTCAATCTTAACATCCGCATGTTCAGTCAGCATTTCCTTACATACTACAGAGGATATGGTAGGCAATGAAGGAACCTTTGCATTCAATCACTGTTTTGACCAAGTGACAAGTGTGAGAGATCATCACCTAATTTACATTTCTGTTCCTACATCATCAGTGTTGTATAACTTTTTTCTTTTATTTATTCTCTCTCTCTTTTTTATTTATTTATTTATTTTTTGAGCATAAATCAGATTCATAGTAAACAATCCAGATACTTAATATTGGTATTGAAGTCAAGAACAAACTGAAGGGAAAACCATCAATTACTGCCATAGATAAAAGCAAAATTTGTTGAACGAGCAAATATTTACATATTTAAGTACTCTTAACACATTACAACTTACAATACACAACTAACCTTTCCTCCACCAGCAAGAACCTCAAGAATTAAACTCTCCCGAAGTGTCCCATTCAGTACATCTCCGCACTGGAAATTAGCAAGAAAATCAAGTAGATACAAATCAAACAAATCAGGTCCATCAGAACATAGAGCAATATCATTGAAATAAGAACACAAACATAGTATAAATTGCACTGAAAATTCTAATGCAAAATCAAAGTACCTTTCCGTATAATGATAATTTCGTTTCTACCAGTGTTCCATTAACAACCAGATCAAAAGACTTCACGTGAATGGCATGAGATTCTGTAAACTCTGATGCATCATTACTTAATTCTTCAAGTACATCATCTGAAGGAGGAGCCTATCTCCAAAACATAAAGAAAATAAGAATATGAAGAAGACAGAGAAAAACAATATAAATATGAAAAAACAAAAAAGGGTTGACTTTAGCCATACAGAAGCTCGATATGTTGCTTGCACAAGTCCTCTCATCCAAACTGCCTTCTCCTCCTCATCTTGAAACTCAATTATCAGACTGTTAAAAGACTCCAGAGCCTAAGGTGTTTAGGTATGATTAATATTATTTGATAAACGATATATCCAAAAAAAAAAAAAAAGGTATTACCAAAGATCCAAAAAGCCATGGCAAAGGCTTGGGGAAGCAATTTAAGAAGTGCATACAATTTCAAAAAGTTTTTATCAGAAGCAAAAACCTGATTGCAATAACTAATGACAAAAATGAACAATATTTAAGGATTAATAAACAAACATGTGCATACCATGTAACATGCAGATGAAGCAAGAAAGCAAAGATCATGATTAAGGTTTTGAAATGATGGTAGAAATTCATTATATTCAAAATCATCAATTTTTTTTGGCATGTTCTTGGATGCATAAAATCCTTTCATCCTAGGCAAACCTGATGACTGTGCCCCAAGTCCAGTGTAATACAGAAACAAATATCACAATAAGACCATCAAAGTAATCATTGCCTACCTTTTGGGCATCCACACCTCTAACACAGACAGCAACACAGGAAAGTGAACCACCAACATTGGCTGAAGGAACTTCAAGTACTTGTTTTCCAGACATGCTGCACAACATCATTGTAATATAAGTAAAATTGGCCATAATAATCTATAGTACTCCCCATAAAAAAGAGTCTACTTTTTTAAGGTACAATTTATTATAAGTTACAAAGCATTTAATGGACTATTAACTATGCAATTTACATTAGCGTCCTTACTTTTTAATTGTGGGCCAGATATCATTATTACTGATATCATAGGAATTTCATTCAAAAGTGGATTCTATTTGTGGGACAAGCAAAAAGATGAAAGGTGTACTCTTTTTTGAGGGAAGTAATACATAAAGCGTGTGCATTTCTGATGTATAACCCTTTAATTTTTTCTTTTAAATTTGAGTTACATTATCTCCCACAACCTATGGTAAATAACCAAAAATCTACAAAACTACAGCTTCTTTTTTTTTTTTCACTTTTCAAAAATCCTCAACAAAAATTTCTAATATCACTTTTTTTCACAAAAAATTCAGTATCACTAAAATAATGCAACAATTTATTCTAACAACAATAGCACAGAACAAGAAATTTTTTTTTTTTATTTTTAGATGCACAAAATCAGGTGTGCTAACACTAGTGACAACAGTAGTCCAAGAACAAGTTTCAAAAGAACATTTTTTTCCAAACATTTTTTCAAACAGACAATTAAAGGGCACCTAAAGAAAATCACCATTTCATGTTTAATAGCTTGATGTAACAAAAGGGAAAAAAAAACCTAATGAAACTAAAACGTTAACCTTGTGCAGCGCTGGTAATTATGGGATGCCTCAGACTCCAAAACATAAAGATAGAAGCCAGACAACACTATAAAACAAGGTTGCCATGCTGCAACAGAATAACCAATCCCCTGAACCAAGAGAACATAGTGAACAGAATATAAGATTAGAAGAAATGTCTTAGAGATGATTACGTGTCATAGGCAAAAAGTACCTTCCAAACAAGTATTCGAGCCTCGGCTGCAAGATCTGGAGGATTCCACGGGGCAATATTAGTTGGTGAACTTTCCACTGCAAGCTGCTCTGAGGTTTGCATAGTTCCATAGAATATGTTTAACAATTCCATAAGTCTGTAATATCTGGAAGGTGACAAATGGATGCCAAGGGTAGGCATCTGGATCGAAACACGGGTGGATGGATGGCTTGGGTGGGGCACCTTAATCTTCATCAGCATAACAAGGTTGGAAAAAAAGTTTTGAGAAACAAGAAACCACAATCAGCAATTAAAAGAGTTTATCAGCCACATTTAGTAATTTGATGAAATGAGGCTTCTGTATTAAATGTACCTGATCAATGATTATATCCATTCCGCACTTATCAATCAAAGAATAGAAGCTATCCACATCTTGCAAACTAGAAGAGATGGAAGGCTGATGTGCCAACCTGCAATTTTGATTATCAGAACCACAATCTGAAAAAAAGGCAGCAATATCCCTGCCAGAAATGAAAAACCGAGAATATAGACTTTGTCCCTGATCATGGGACCAATCACCATCCTGCAAATATGACAGACAAAGTTAAAAAATCCCCATGATAAGCAAAACTATAACAATAGTAGACACCTGAAGAACAAAGGGAAAATGAGTACAAAACAATAAATATCTAGTTACCTTGGTATGCAATGTAAAATGGCCAAAATCCAAAAGAAGATGACTATCACATTTGGAAGAAGTAGCAGTTCTAATGGGAACTCGTACTTTTGGAGCATCAAGATCAATATCAAGAGCAAATCTGAGGAATAATGTACATGTAACAGTTTTGCATATATTAAACAACAATTGAAAGCAATTAAAAACAGCAGCCACATAATCTGAAACTAAAAGATAAGTAATTTGCATATAATAAACAACAATTTAAAGCTTAAAGTATACTATTACAGCAGCTGCATATCATATGTATCAGGTGCAGAACAAGGTTTAACATAACCGCAATCATTAACAAATAGGCAAGCAGTACTATCTCAATTTCAGGTACAGAACATCTTAAAAGGAAGGAATCCAGTAAATTAAAGGGATAAATCCACAAACTGGCAGATGGCTAACAGCCACAACATGATGTTTAAATTAGAGTTTTCTACACTAAAAATAGCTGCCTCACAGAAGTATAAGAAATGGTTATACTAATAAGGTATCATGCACCACAACTATTCAACCACTTGAAATTTAAGACAGAAACCTTTCTTGCAATTTAACAAATAGACAGAAGCTGAAGGAACAAATCAACCGTGAATGGTGGACCCCTAAACACACAGAGGAACTAAAAGTACAGAATCTAAATACTATGCCCAAGAAAAAAAATACTAAGAATTGGACATAATATTGCTTTCCATATTTTCAATGAAAGTTATCAGGATAGGACATCATCCAAAAAGAGTACAAAAGGCTGTCCAACTAAACACATTAGATGATGTTAATGCGCTGAAAATTTCACAAAAGATGATGTTAATTAGATAACATACAAAAAAATTTCAAGAGCCACAATGATCTATGCTATAATTAATAAAGTTTTCATCCTATTAATAAAATTAAAAACACAACTATGACCAAAAGAGAAACAAAGACAAAAGTAAAAATAACTTGTTAAATCATATTTCATGAAGCCAAGGAAACACTCCAAGGGGCATCCAACGGAGTTTACCTGCTTTGCTCTTCTAACACCATTTGAAATTGCTCTTGAGCTCTTCGCGTTACTTTCTCAATCTTGTGCTGCATGAATGAACAAAATTAGTTTAATTTAATATTTCAAATCAACTCATTAAACAACTGCAGCAATTTTTTGACAGCAAATGCTCCATATGATCAAAACTCATCCAAAATAATGGTACCTGTAATACAGTTGCAGTTTCCATAGCAACAGTAGGGCTAATTGCATTGCTTCTTTTGAGAAAGTCCAAAAAACGGTTGTAACTTTCCATGAAAACCTATCAAGTAATTCACAATGAGATCATATTGTTAAGCAATCTATTCAACTCAATGCTGAACGCTAAGCAACAATAAACATTAATTATCATTTGACTCTACATTAGTGTTGGGGATCCCCTTGATCATTGTTATCATACTTACTTGCATAACAATACTTCAATTCCTCTAAAATTGACAAAGAAATCTAGAATTATAAGGTTCTTCAAAGAAATAAATGGCTTTATTTGGAAAATGAATATTAACAGAATTAACACCAATTACTCATTACAACTGAAAAAACTTAGCAAAGTCCAATAATCCAAATGTACACATACAAGGTAAATCTTTTAAACACGTGATCAGCTCTTTTTACAAGGTCAAATAGATTACAACAACAGCAACTAAGCCTTTATCTCACTATGTTGGGAAGGCCATATGGATCATATCTCGCTGTCAGATTCTATCAAAACACATTTTTATTTAAGTTTAAATATATCGTCTTTTTAATAGTTTCTTTCCAAGTTTTTTTAGGTTTTCCCCTTCCCCTTTTAATTTGAGTTACTAATTCTCTATTTTCTACAGGCCACACTGATGCATCTCATGCAGTAAAATCTGCTTGGTGTTTTCCAGTAGCATGTTGGTCTGTCCATAGAAATCATAATCTATAGTGCATCGGAACATTTTCATAATTTTTGGATTAGTCAATTAGTCAATTAGCCAATTTGGTGACTCTTCCTTTCCTAACCTTGCAGGGGGATAAAAGTGATTTTAGCATGAGAATGAAATTCAAGGTCCCAGTCTGCTGCATATCCCAAATTGGATGATTGATGGTGTTATTGTTCTTCTTTTTGGAGATTCTTAGGTTCTCTGCTTATCTCCAAAAAGCATGAAATCTTTGATACCAACTTTAGTCCTGAGGAGCTGAAGATTATGCTTAATGAGGCTAAGCCTCAAAACTGTTTGACTGCCTATTATCAATTAGGTTTTGGCAGAAGACAACAATGCACAGGCTATAAAAACAAACTCAATTTCCTATCTTTTCTACAAACTGATCAGAGGTATGGGTATGCCAGTAGTTCCCTGCTGGATAAATATACTCTCCTACCTTCTCTTCTGACTTGCATTTGGAATTCTCCTTTATTCATCTTTAGAATAAAATTAAAAAAAATTAATTGTCTTATTTCTACAGATATCACACAGCAGCAAAGAAAAATTTCCACCACGCCCTAGAGTACCTGAAGTTTAAAAGCTCAACAAATCTGTAAAAGTTGGATTGCATTGGCCATGTTGTGAAAGCAGTTCATTAACCATCCACAACCAGCTCCCCCAGAGAAACCTTCCCACCCCCAACCAAAGAAGAAGGAGAAGGAGGAGGAGAAGGAGAAGGAGTAGAAGAAGGAGAAGAAGGAGAAAAGCTCTCCAGCATGATAACATTTGCATCATGTACAATATTTTTGCACCAGCACATGCAGACTGACATTGCATGTATTTTTATAACTGAAGAATTGAAACCTTGTAATATGATTTCAAAAGTAGAGAGTCAACTGCATGAAAACAAATCTGTATGATTTACACTAATGACTAACAAACCATTCTAAGACAATAAGTATCAGCATTCACAGAACCATGGCAAAACTATACAGTATTTCTTAGGATCTTGGCAACTCTATCTAAAGTTGTACTCACTTCCATACAAATCACTTGAAAAAGATACAACAAAAGAAGCTCACATCAACCAATGAAAATAGAATTCTGACATAATTAATTTATTCAGGAAACAATTACCGTGACATGACAGGGAGAAATTGTTGCCGAAAGCTTCCAGTCTAGATTTTCCCCAGTTGGTGAGTGAACAAAACTAGCAGATAAAGCATTTAGCTTCCGCTCGCTGCAAACACTCTGAAACAAAACTTACTATATTGATATGCAAACAATAGATTCTTCCATCAACTAAACGTAAATCATTTCAAGATACCGTCCCAAGCTGGAAAGGTGACACTTGAAAGAATTTATCAACAAACTCAATTACATAAAAGTATAACCCCTATCCATTCGACAGCAAATCAGTTTTGTGGTCCTTTTGACACAAAAAAATTAAGAATGCAAAAAATAAATAAATAAACTTTTACTTTAGTTTAAGTCAAAAATGGGGAACAAATGCTTTCTTCTGAGGCTTCAATTAAAAAGAAAGCTCCATATCAATTAAAAAAACTACTTCTGTGAACCAAAATCAATTATCTTGTATTACCTACAGCATATTGTCAATGCACACCAAAAAGGAGAAACTCAGGAGCAAACTCTCAATAAACTTTCCATGTTATAATGCAGTGGTTGCTTCCATGCCTAAATACTTATATAACTAAAAATAATAACCATCAAAGCAAACATGAAATCATGTAATGCACACCTGGGCAAGTGAACCTTCAGGAGCAGACAAACCATAGAACTTCAGGTTCACATCACAGTGTGTGCTTCGATGCTTTAATTTAGTAGACACGTGAAGATTCTCAAATGTTCCACAAGCAATCTCAGTATGATTGATATTGACAATCCTAGCAGCAGCCCTACCAATAGATACATCAACCAGATATCGAATCATATTCTGCATTTCTTTTCCAGGCTGCAAAGTCAAATCCTCGTCTGATTGGTAGCTTAATAGCTTATTGATAGCCTGCCATTCTTCTTTAGTCAATCTTTCTTCCACTACTGGTGAACCCCCAGAGGCATTGCCTGCAGAGGCCTCATCAGAAGCAGCTCCCCTGTGATAGCAACAACTATTCAAACCCATTGAAAATGAAGATAAAATTACAAATGTATAAAATTGTCTATGAAGAAAGAAGTCAGAAAAAGAAAGTGACGTATATCAGCAAAAATGGAAGAATTAGGTACTGAAGTAGTTAGAAATCAATTCATATAAATGAACTATGACAAACCATCTAAAGGAAAACCAGCTTCTCTTCCTAAGCATTTTCTGTTCTGCTGCTTCCTTTGATTTTACAGATTCAACCTTGGCATGTGCAAGTAACCTAAACAACAGGATAGAGCAATGTCATCATAACTAACTTCAAAGATGATCGTCCAAGACTCAAACTTAGTTCACAAGTTCATCAATATATATTCATCCAGCGAGAAGAAGCTGTGAAGTTTTAGATGAAGTAGATTCTCATTTTGACAAAATTTCAAATATCTCCATCAGAAGAGCAGGGTTTAAGAAATCCACAAACAAATAAGCAGACCAGTTCAATGGGTGAAACCAATAAAACCAAAATACAATGCCATTACATTGAACTCAGAATCAATTCAAATGAGTGACTTATAGTAAATAATGAGTAAGGAAAAAAAGAACTGTGAGATTCAATTGTCCAGAGTCAGTTTATTGGAAAACATTGAAAGTGCAAAAAGTTTATCCCTCAAAAGGAATTTTCTAAAACAATCAAAATCCAACAAGTACTAATTTCTAGGAATTTCTTCAAGTAACCATATTCATGCACATCACTTCAACACGATAAAAGATAACACTTAAAAACTATCTGCTCCCAATCACTTTGTATGGGAATAACAAACAGCATTTTTACTGAAGAAAAACAGACAGAAAAGCTAGTTTGGTACATGTTCCATGCTGACACCTCCTAACTTCTCCATCTAAAGAAAACAAGAGATAAGAAAAGAGAAGCAACTATGTATACCTCCATAATAGAATAACTTTGGGATCAAGATCCTTCTCAATGCCTCTGATATCATAATTGTCAACATTTGAAGACTGTTGCAATGAATTAGCATATAACTGTATGTAACGTCGACGAAGATTGCACAGGTACTTTATTTGGCCCCAAGAAAGTCGATAACTGAAATTAGTTACGATTAGTAATTTGAGAGTGTGTGTGTGTGTGTGTGTGTGTGTGCGTGTATGTGTACATTGACAACTTTGACATAACAAATCTGATGAGAGTATTAATCAGCTTGCAAAAACAATTAAAATTCTAAGACATAAGGACAAAACATTTTAAGAGCAAAAAAACCCAACAAGACAAATTTTTCCTGAAACAATATTCAAGGTTAATTTTAGAATAAGACAAAACTACCAAAAGAAAATATTGTAGTGTCTATTGTATAAAACTAAACCACATGAGTATTCAATCAATAAATTACCACATCTTTTTCTGCTGCAACGCAGCCTGGGCAGCATAACGCCACCACAATGCGGCATTGTCTGAAACTGGCACCACCGGTCTTAAATGAGAAATTTCAACATACATCTTGTATCTTGAAATGACCTCCATGAGTCTTATCCAGTCATGATATTGAGCCTATAAAAAGCATAAAACAATAATTGTTGCAAAGACAACAGAACAACAATCCAGTTGTACCAATTTTGTCTGTGTTTCTTAGCCAGACAAAGAGGCAGATGGGGGGAGAAGCGGTAGATGGAACATAATTGGAATACCAACAAATGAGATCCCCAGCAGAAATACATGAACAGATTGTCTTAGTAGCAAATTGTTAACAAAACTTCACACAAACACATTTACAAGCCAGTTTGAGGGAGTGAAAATATTCACATGCATAGTGTTTTTTCCCTGAAAATGCCAGTTAGAAAGTATGCAGATTGTCAGTGGAGGTACACCATCAAAGCTATTAAACTTATGAGACAACATTTTTATTATTGTAAAACAGCTATTAAGACAACATTTTTATTATTGTAAAACAGTGAATAGACTATCAGTAGACTAACTTAAAAAGCTATCCAATTTAATACCCTTTTCTCTTTCACTAAATAAAGATTTCCTTCAGTTTCCTTAATTTGCTTCAGTTGTTGGATATTCAGAAATTCACAGACTAGATGGAATATTAATTCTAACTGCAGTAAACTAACAGAATAAATCAAATTGTAGTACCTCTGTAACTGCCAAGGAAACATCAGTTACAACAACGGAAGCCTTCTCAAATGGAATATTTGGATCATTTCTTTCTTGATTTCCCAGCCGGTGATATTTCAGCACACCATTGATCGGAGATACTAAGAAGTTCCGGTCTCTTGACCATACCGATGTTGACGTATTTCCATTTGCAAATTCATTGATCCCATCTTCAAAGATCTAAAAGAAGAAAAAAGTAAAAAAGTAAAACAATTGAAGAAGAAAAGCAACATAAGAAAAAGAGTATGCCAAGAGACTGATGATTGCTGATTTAAATGTCTGCCACAACAGATTTGCATTCCTCACAATGGCTGCTTCTAATACTTGAGATCTATCAGTAAAACATAAGATGTAGGGGGTAATATTGCAATATGATCTTACCTCAACCCACTCCTTTGGACTAAGATCCTCCCATCTCTTATCCAACTTCCAAGGATCACGGTTTGAATCATGATACATTGCAAGCCTTTCAAGTTGCACTGACTACAATAACAATGCACATAATTAGTCTGAAAATTCTATCACAATACAGCAAGATGAAGACTGTAGGGAATGAAAATGGGAAACCAGTAAATCACAGAATGCAAACATCCTCTACCAAGAAGGAATGTGAAACTGACCTTACGCAATTTATCTAAAGCCCCACTTGTATCAAAGGTTTCATTCCCTTGCTCATCCATTGTAACAGCAGCAAGTTTTGCTAGTGTAATACCACATGAAAATGGATGTCCTGGATTGCTGGACATTATACAAATAGCACAAAAATAAAAACACAACAATAAGAATTGCAAGGAAACAAGTACAAGACTGCATGCAGAAAAATAAATAGGGCTCCCAAGTAGCAGACAGGAACAAACCTGATACAATCCTCATATCGGACATGAACATTGCTGATCGAAATTTTGAGATTTCCAATAATCGTAGCAATCAATGACCCCAACCAAGAATTGCCAGGTGATGACTGCCAAAAAAAGAGGAGGCAAGAAAATCACCAAAAATTGCCACTCTCCAGTCTTTCGAAAGGGTTTTTTAGGGATTAAGAAACATAGCAGAAACATCAACAATCTGACAGTAGAAATCTAAGGTGGGCATTCAAAGTTACTCATACTCAACGCTTCCTCAAATTGACTTCTTCAGAAAATATAAGAATCACATTGAAAAAACAAATGTGAGTGGTTTTATCCTAATCTTTACAAATTAAAAAAGGAGTTGATATTATGAACTTGGTCTTTATCACCTGCAATTATCAGAATGTCCCAGCTAACAAAATTTGAGTGTATAACTGCACTACACTAATTGAAAGAACATGCAAAATGTACACCGGCAATTCTGAAAGACACCGGAACTTGGTCCCCAGTGAATTATGCAAAAATTACCACTTCAAATTCAATTCACTTTCATTTCATTTTCAATTTCACCAACAATTATTTCATTCATGTGAACCACTATGCTTTTAAAGGGCATGCGAAGTAAATGAAGTCAATTAAAGGACAGACTAGATATGCACGGTTTAACATTGGAAGACTGCAGAATAGAGGTTCTCTCTCTTTATCAACTTTCAAACCTATTGACTTTCCAATTCACAAAACCACAAGGAACCTTTCATCAAGTATCACCCTCAATCACAGACTCCTATGCCACCAGCTCCAGTGATTGGACAATTGCATCTAAACCAAACTGACCCTAAAGAAAAAAGCCATTACTTTAAAGTATAAAAACACAAAAAAAAAGGGTCACTTTCTGGTATTTGAACGTAACAACTAACAGAAGTAAATGCATTTGTATGTAAAACTTTTGAGATAAAATGCCATTGACATATCAGCATGACAGGACACATCATCCTCTTCTCATGCACTGGGAACACAGTCAACTGTTGTGGTAAATTACACGGCTAACTACAAACAAAAGCATCATAAAGACATCATCCAAGCAAGAAACAACACAAATGAGAGTTAACATGCACTATAGCAGATGATTAAGAGATCACAGAAATTTGCAAATAGCCAAAATTAACTGACAAACAATGTTTGCAGAAATTCAGAATTTAGGGCCATACACTCCCAAGCTTTGATCTTGATATTGCTTCAAGGGTTGCTGATTCTGCCTCCTAGATAAATAAACCGGTACATACGTTAATAATATAGTAAAAAAAGCTTCAATAATACTGCAAAACGTCACTCCAGACAGAAACTTGGAAGCACACAGTAGCAAATAATATGTTGTGCCAAAATGTATAACAAAGATTTGACATCACATTGCTCCTCCATAATATTATAAATCCATCATTTAAAGAGGAATAAACAGATATCTTACAAACTATTTACATGCAACTTATTTTGACAACATTCTAGACAAGCTCTTTTCTAAATAGAAGCATTTGTCTAACTATATATCTGACAAGCTTCACAACAAGTTCTCAAGTGAAGAGAAATTAGATCGAATGTCGCTACAGGCCAAAATTTTGCACACAAGGTGTTTTTTTTTTTGGGCTCATGTCTGATCAGAACCCACAACTCCTGAAATTCAATAATTTATATGACCTAAAATGTGTTACATCATTGAAAATCAGATATTGGAAATCACAAATAACAAATAATTTTTAATACAGATAATTAGACATGAAGATGGTTCACTGGATTAGAAATAAAAATGATGGAGGAGAAAAATAAGCTAGGCCATACCTAAAAAATTACCCAAACTCTGATAAAAGCAACAAAGGAAGTTAGAAAAGGAGCAAAAAGTTCACCTCAATCTGTTGAAGCTTGGCCTGAAAAAGCTTTTCGCGATCATCCTCCTTGAAAAGATCAAGAACAAGGGACAAACCAAGAACTGTTAAAGGACGTTTAGGGAATAAGTTATTTCATCAAACAAAAGAATATCCTGATACCTTAAGAGATCTTGAATCAGCTTCTGGATGAGCTAGAATAAATACTCGATCAATAAGCACAATCACTGGCTCCTTTCCAAGACTCTTCCAAGGAACCTTTTGAGTTTAGTAGTTAGGGAAAAAATGAGATGCTTGGTAACCATTGTAAATTGATAAATTACTTCCAGACATTCCAGCACCCGCTCCCCCACCCACCACCCGCTTCTCACCCAAAAAATATCATATAATAAATGCCAAAGATACTCTCAATAGGACTGGATATTTCAGAAAAAATATAAAAAGTAGGTCAAGGTGCTGAACAATTTCATTTCATGTATAAGTATAATGTATAACAACTATGCTCCAAACACATAATACTCCACAAACACAGCAATCAAGTAATAGTAGAAATGCTTATAGAGCACAATTATGCACAATTATAAATCTTTTTTCAGAATAATGGAACAAGAATGTTTCAATTATAGCGAACACAATGGATACAATTAGTTACATTCATTCTTGAACATCCACCTCTTAACAAGACCATTCTTGTTTATATCAAGTAACATATTCAAATACGATTGTCTCTGATTAACACTTTTCTGGGTGCTATTGCTTTTTTCAGATGGTGAAGTAGTTTTATAAAACAGACAACGACAAGATGGAGGAGAGTTACAAGGAGCAGACAATCAAATAAGGCGGCGGAATGCTTTTTCAAGCTGCTCAGAGAAGCAGACTGTACAAATACCTTTAAAGTTATTGTACCAACAAAACCAGCTTTGACTGTCACAGGAAGTTTAAGTGAGTTTAGAGCCTCTGCCTTTAATTTCAAGTCTTTGAGAACCACATCACCTGCAGAGATGAAATTCATGGCAAGACAAAGACAAAATTAATGCAGAACAAGCTGAAAGATAAGACCATAAGAGGTAGAGACACTCAAAGCATGTAGAAAGTGAATTACATTAAAAAAAAATAAAGTAATTCAAAAAATAAGGGGGTTACAGTTTCTTTCCTTGTGAAATATAAGAAAAACTAATAATAAGTGAAGGGAATACAAGCACAACTGAGATCAACTCTCAGTGAAACACATGAAATATATCTATATTATCGTATGCCCCACTTATGGGTTAGCAATTATGAGTCAAAAGTTACACCCATAGGTATGATAGTTTTATTTTCTACCAGTACTAAGATTCAACGAGAAAACCAACAAGATTGTAGGAGCACACACTATCTAAAAAAGTGAAGCCATAATTTTCCCAACCATCAACAGCTCATGGCCAAACAAAGGCTTCATCTCATAAAACATGCAGGCAGTAAAATGGACCATTCTGCTGCATACGGGCCATACATTAGCACAAATGCATATTCTTATAAACTATATCATAAAATGTCATTCAATCAGTAACACTACAAATGCAGCACTAGCCTAAAAACTTTTGGCCCCAACAACCAGCTCAAACTAACGAGACCAAATTAGAATGTCAATGCAGTATGGTCTCATAAACTACTCGAAGATGACTTCTGTATCCATTGTTTAACATTTGAGGTGTCACAAATTCTAACTCTTTCTCAAATTTGAAAGTCAAATTAACCCGGACAAGAGGTTCTTTTGACCGGAAACAAGTCCAACATATATAAGCATCATCTTAAGTTTTCTCATATTTGTCCCAATTCAACATGTCATGGACATGACTATTCTTCTTCTGGTATTTCTTTTTCAACAGCACACACACAATCATCTTAACATTATCATATGCACAATACTAATGTTTCCACTTCCCCTTTCCAAGGTGGTTCTCATACAGCATAGTCTGGCTGTTCTCACAAATATTTTTCTTTCAATAACTAAAACTCCCAAGCTTTTCCAACTAGCCAAACCAGATTCCCCTGTGAGTATAATTTGAAATCCACCTTCAGATATAAATATCTTCTTTTTATACCCATATTATAGAACTTAATACCAATACCCTAGATACAGAACACGAGCTAAAATTAGTATCCAAGTATTCAAATTTCGCCACAATTAAACTCTAGTATTAAAGAGTTTCCCCAAACAAATTTATTCTAAAATGAGGTCCAACTTTAGGTTCATCAACTAAATAAGTGTCATCTCAAATAACAAAGAAAATGGAAACCTACAATAGCATAGTTATTAGTATTTGGCAGCTGCAAAAATCTACTCGCTTCAATCATTCACCACCCACAAAGACTCAAATTATATAATGCAATAGGGGTGGAAGAGCTAGACAGAACGAAAGGAATTAGAAAAACCTTGCCAAACGCTGATTCTCAGAGCCTCTGCGGAGAGACCATGAACATATTCACCCAAATATCTCCGAAGCAAATGCAAAACCTACAAAAATTCCATAGCAGTTGATAAATATAACTACAGAAACACACCCAAAAAAATTATTTAAAAAAAAAAAAAAAAACTTCAAATGAACTGAATACTTACATGTGCCTCGAACATGGTGAGGTAATCAGAAAGAAAATCTCTCTAAGCAGTAGCTACAATCGAGAAAAGGTAGGGTTTAGTGAGTTGATCAGAGGGGAAGGAAATTGGTAATCGGCGAACAAGAAGAACGGCCATTCAGGAAAAAATAAAATAAGAAAACATTATGTAAATTTTGGCCGATCAACAAGAAATCCGTATTTGTAACTGAAAATGTCCGACAATTTCAAGTTGAATTGTCAAAGAGAAACAAAGAATTTGACAACGCTCCTACGGAAATGGGACATGATTTCGGTCATTTCAAGACACTTTGTTTTTTTCTTTTTCAAAGTTCCGTCAGTCCAGGGTCGGGCCCTCTGATTATCCGGATTGGGCTTTCGAAACTTTTCCATGTGTTAGATCCATTGTGAGTTTTTCCTTTTGTAAATAGGCTTGGGTACGTATTAGGCCTAGAACGATAACGTAATGGGCGCCCAGATTTGGGTTGGGTTTTACTGTATTACCTGCCCACCAAAGTAACAAAAAACGATCCATCTTCGTGTTCGTCTTCGGTGGACTCTCTCCTCTTCCTCTGGTCCATTGCCATTGTCAGAGACCTCACTTCGGAGTTCGGACTCGTTTCATTGAGGTACAGACCCTGACTAATCCTTCGAGGAACTTTGTGTTTGCTTCATATTTTGAACTGCTGAAGAGAAATCTTCTTCAGGGTTCCTTTGATTTGTAACTTTTTTCTTAATGGCGATTCGAACGTGTGGCTTTGCTGATTCGACTATTTTTCGACTTTTGGGAATTTGTAAAGGATAAATTTTCCTTCTTTTTTCACGAATTTGTTAGTCTGCGTTATCCCTTTTTGTGTCATCAAGATTGATTTTTCTGCCATTATTTTAGATAATTTTGGGACTGTTTGGACAGGCAATATATATTTGCAATTAAATAAGATCTCAAACAAAAATAAACACTATAAACATATTTTTATTTTAAAATTAAAATTTTTAATTTTCTCACTCAAATTTCTATTACATAATTTTAAAAAAAAAAATTTCTTATTTTTTCTTCTAAAATATTTTTTTATAAAAAAAAAATACCTATTAAAATTTTTACGTATTTTAATACAACTTTTATCACATAAAAACAATCCAAACGAAGTCTTTATTTCCTAATAAGAACCGAAGGCTAAACCTTTTTCTTCATACATGGTTCGTGTAGTAAAAATCAGGGGCGGACGCCTTCAGGTTCAGGGCATAGGGGGGACCACCCCCCATGTTTTAAATTTTTTTAATATTAGTATTAAAAACTCCATTTGGCCCATTTTTCCGTTCTTTTCCTTCTTTAATCATTTTTCTCCTCCGTCTGACCCTTCCCTTTCTTTTCCTTTCTTCAATTAAACCCTTTCCTCCTTTTCTCCATTTGGACTGAGTGGTTGAATAAAGCCCCCCGAATCGCCGAACATCCACAATTTGGCAAGCAAAACCCATCCGCTCCATTCTACCTCCACAAGGAAACTGAAGAATAAATCGGAGAGCAAGGCGCAAAGAAAAGAACAATTGAGAGCAGAAGCAAAAGCCAAAAAAGAGAAGAACAACTGTCTTGACTTACTTTCGAGGATCTGAACTCCAAAATTATTTTACCCCTATCCTGGAAGACAACTTAAAGGTTCATTATTCTGAATATATTCCTCATGGATGCACATCATCTTTTTTCTTCAAATATTTATGTTTGGATCATATGTTACTCGTATCCACTTCTCCACTTATTCCAAATTCAAAAACTGAGAAAGGACAATCCAAATAATTTGTCTCCATTAGGCTGAAAAGAAGAAAAAGAGAGACAAATAATGCTCTGAGAAGAAATATGCTAAAGAAAAGAACATGATTTTTGTCACTCTCTTTTTATTTTACCGACTTTGTTTAGTTGTGTTACAATTTTATAGAAATTGACTCTCCACTAGTATGCTGCAGCTTCCTTCAATAACTTATCCCTATAAATGGCAAAAATGGAAAATGTATCTGCTGTAGTTTTTTCATTGTACAATTTTATTATATTGGTGCATCTGATGCCTGATGGTGCAAGCTGTATTAGTGTCTTTCTGCAAATTATTCATGTAAGTTGTGGGCAAGTGATTTTTTTTTTTTTCAAAATTCCAGAGCTGGGGTGATTTGGCATTCCTGATTTGTTAAACAACGTACCTGACTCCAGCACCAGCAACAGCAACTCTTATTCTTTTCCAAATTTTTTACTTAAAGGTATGTCTTTTATCTCTTTTTGTCTTTTCTAATTTTTTAGAACCTTCTCTATTTGTACTTGTTTATGGGTGTGTGTTTATGATAATAGTTAAGGAGTAATTATTATTGATTTTTAGCGAATTATTGAGTATGAATCATGAAATTTTCTTGTCTTTTTGTTCTAATTATTTTTAGTAAAAAATATATTGTGAATTTTTAATAAGATGCAAAAGAATTTAGATTTTTTTTTAAGAAGTCTAGTGCATCTAAACGTCATCGATTGGAACCTTTTTCGGATGATTTAAAAAAAGAATTGTCTAATAAAAAGAAAAATGAAAGTGCTCACAAGAAGGGGGGAACAAGCACACTTGGAGAGCGCAGTACAACGGAGAGTTGTATGCTGCGTTTGGGAAGGATGAATCGCTCCCAAAAAGGAATGAGTGCTCTCTTATTCTAACTTCCCCAAAGCCTTCGATAGCACAGCCGAGACAGCGACGACTTCCATCCCCTACGGGGATGGAGCGACAAAAGTTTTGAGAATTCAAGAGACCCTCACAAAGTAAGGATGAAATAATGGGATTTGATAATAATCTATTTATTACTGATCCAGGTAAAAAGCCTTCTATTTTTAGTGCTACTAAGAGTAGTAAAGGGATAGAAAACTTGCAAAGGGCCTTCTATTTTTGGATTACAATGTATGACATTACTTTTATACTTTTTTACATTTATCAAATTTATTACTTAATTTTCTTATAAGTGTGACCCCGCTCTATAATATTTCTGCGTCCGCCCCTATCTTTGGATGAACTTTGTGAGAATATCTAGGTCAAGCTTTATGGTTAGGGAGTTTCCAGCTAGAGTTTACTTCAATCCTTCCATCGTTGTGCAAGTGTGTCTCTGTGTTGGTAGCCTCTATTTGCATGATAAATCTGTTGTGTGTAATTGTTATAGTTGCAAAGTTGCTCTGAAGAGTATGATAAGACTCCCCAAGTGTTGAAACCCATGCTTGAAGTGTTAATGAAATCCTACATTTAGGGAATCCAATATGCTTGCATTTCCATGAACAGTTACTGAAATCCTACATTTAGGGCCTTTTATCCTAAACTACCGTGTCTACTCTGGAGTCTCTGGCACTAAAAGCTTCAGGGTTGTTTAAAGAGATCCATGACTTAAGAATCTATTGCTGTCACTTTGATTTCTTCACTGCTTGAGTGCATATTTACTCTGTAAAGACTAAAGATTAGATTTTTTATGTATCCATCCTGTAGAATTTTGCTTTGCTCCTTTCACTCCTGTAACAGTACAATATATGTCCTCCTAAACTTTTGTTGTCAAAATCTTTCAACATAGTTGTAGTTGTCAAAATGATTGTTCACTATTGTTGGGCTTTCCTTTTCAAACAGCAATTTATAGAGACAGCACCTACTTTGGGAGCCAACAGTAAATTGGAGAATGCCGTCTCTTCAGACAGCTTTGCCACCTGAGCTTGCTGATAATGTCATCCGAGTTAGTACAATTTGCTTTTCCTTTCTTATTGACCAACTGTAGTCAAAGCAAATGCTACTGATTAAAGAAAATAGTTATTCTTTTGCTCGGGATTTTGGCATTGTATAAAATAACTGTTGCATTATCTGGCGGGATGACTAAATTATGGTTCAGTATCATTGTGTGTGTGTGTATATATATATATATATATATATATATATTGTTAATTATGTAGCCATGTTTGTTCATGGAATACAAAGCTGAAGTTTGGTTAACTCATATATAACTCAAGCTCTTGTTTTGTTTGAGGGGTGTAGCTTTACCGTGAATGCTTGCGACGAGCTAAATACATTGGCCATAAGGTATATGATTCAATGCACTCTGCTTTCAACTTCATACTTACCTGGTTCTCCTTTTCTAAAATTCATCATCTAAAGCTTTGCTCTTTTTCTAGAAGGACTTGTGATCATGTTGTAGAAAGATACAATTTTCTTGAAGCGGGGAAAGACAAAAATAAAATTATGTCTCTGTCCTACTATTTTGCAGCAACACAACACTGAACTTGTTGTTGGCATGGTGCGACAGCAGTTCAAGAAACATATGCATGAGACAGATCCAGAGAAAATTCAGAAGTTGAAAGACGAGTGAGTTTAGTTAATACTTGTGTTTGCGCTGGATTAGATTTTCCATTAGTTTAATATAACAGAGATGGATCTTAAGAATATAAAGTGTTGAAGAGAGGAATGGACAATAAAAGAAACAAATCTCACTAACCCAAGTAAATCGTTAAATTTCCTGATCTGACCACTCAAAGTGAAGGTATATCCTGCTTACCCTTGCATGCAGTTATATGGTGTGCTGAACTCCTAACGTATTCTGCTTTTGCTTTTCAGTGCTGCCCGGGGTCTTATAAATCACATAATATACGAAGCTGAGAAAATGACTGGTCGCAAATTCAGCAAGAGCTCTTGAAACTGCTCTGGGATTAGGCCTATTAGACTTCATTCCAACTGTTGATCTTCAGTTGATGCGTGTTTCTTTGAATTTTGGGATTTCAGTGTGACCTTGTTTTTAAATAAAAAGGCTACATTGTCAATCTATTACTGTTCCAAGTATGCTATCTAATTTTGCTTTCCTTCTGCCACAACCTTCATGGTGTTTCTGCAATGTGTTCTGAGTTGTTAGTGGGCCGCGGGGCTTATCTTGACGTGCATTCCAATTACTAGGATATTGTGGTTCCATACTGGTCTTAACCGGTTATTCATAGTCTCTGAAGGGCACTTTTGATGACGGCTTGGGCGGCGGATATCTTTAAATAGATTCCTTGATTCCGAGTAGTTTACTGCTCTGATACCAGCGCAGAGAGTGAAGTCACAGAAGCTAGGGCCTATAGGAGGTGTTCGACAAGCAGAATAACAAATTTTAGGAGAGCTCCTTTTAAGCCCTATGTTAATGCCCTTACAAAATAAAATCGGGTTTTCATAGACCCCGGAAGAATGAAGTCCAATGAACTTCATCTAGACGGATTGTTTTTGGATATTGGAGGACTATTTTTTCCCCGCCTCCATTATCCAACTTGAAAGCCTCCATAGGACCATAATCCAACTTGAAAGTGGGATTTTAGGTTTGGAGAACGGGAAAATGGCTCAGGTTGGAGGATATTTGCACAGATATAATATATATATTTTGTGAGGCCTAGTGGGATACGAAAGTTAAAAATCCTTACTCGCTTGTGACTTCCAATTTTAAGCTGAGTCTGAAGTTCACATTTCGGTATTCTAAGATTGAATCCAGGTCAGTTCTGAATCAAATATTCCTTGCATTCTAGATGTGAGAATTAGAATTGACTGTTCACTCCTTTTAGGCATGACTTGTATATACGAGATTATCTAAAAATCTGGGATCCCATTCCACTGTACGTAGGTGACATACCGTAAGAATTTGTATCCGGAAAAAGTGTTTTCCAATCCCAGATTAATGACTGTTGGAGTCGACACTTTTTGTTCTCCTCTGCAGTCTACAATGGCGAGGGGGTGTGTTTCAATTTCATGAGACTCGCGGAATGCGGACAACCCGCTAAGAAAGAGGGTGGATACTGGATAGCATATTAGCATCGCTTGGATTCTAACAGGCAGGAAGAAAAGCGTGGGAAAGAAAAAGAAGCCATAGGCAATCCAATGTACTGTATGAGTATTGGCGTTTAGGGTACTCCTTTATTCTCTCCATTTTTTTAATGTAGAAAAAAGTACAATAAAGAATTTGTGTCAGATGGTTTGAACGGTGTTGCTTTTGCAATTAAGCTATTCACGCTAAGCACCACCACCTTTGAAATCGTAGCACATGTCGAGAGAATAGAGATGCCCCATTTTGCATTTGAGTCTTGAAGACTTAAAAAAGGGAAAATGGGCTCAACCCTCATACACCCATTGCTATGCTGAGTGTAAACTAAAGTGGAGTTTATAGGTCTCCCCAAGTCCACTGTGAATCAATGACCATGACTTGAGACAATAACACATCGTATCCACCCATCATCATCAGAAAGCAAAGGCTGCAGTTTGAGTCAGACACAGCCATTAGTTGGGTATAGTAGTGGTAGTTTGAATGGAGAACTACTCTACGACTACTCTGTACATGGACTGAATGGAGCTGCTACTACGAAAACGATGTAAATATTTGTAATCAATGGCTCACCAACTTTGTTCTATTGGCTGATGTACCAATGCAGTATTTATGAATATGACCATATCATCATC
Source organism: Gynochthodes officinalis (assembly GCA_020080225.1). Taxonomy (NCBI): domain Eukaryota; kingdom Viridiplantae; phylum Streptophyta; class Magnoliopsida; order Gentianales; family Rubiaceae; genus Gynochthodes; species Gynochthodes officinalis. Next base: position 259,401 of record CM034619.1, on the reverse strand, counting down.
CTCTCGAATCCCAATCATTTTCATCTCTGCATCTACCCCATTGTTTTTTCCCCTTTAAACTATACTATACGGTTGTTTAGTGTGAAATTGAATACTAAGGAGTTTTCCTTTTACCTTTCTTTAGTGTAATATTGTGCATATGGAGGTTTGTCTCAATGCGTCCGGTCAAAAATGGCGTTTTTCCAAATTTCAGTCAAACTGTAATGTTCTAAATTCCGAGGCATGCTTATTTTTTGTGGGCTCAAACTGGCATTGAGAGAGAATTTGATTTAGCTGAAAGATTGTTATTAGTCAATAATTATTGATTTTGTATATCTCTCAATTATACGATGTCTAAAGTCCCCCCCAGTTTCCACGTTTCAGAAGAAAAAAACTTGTCGAATGAAGAAGCTAAAGTAGTCCACATCGGTGGTTATCCTGGCAACCAATAAAACACAAAATGGAAATTTCAGATTGATCAAACTATCAGTGTCAAGATTGACTTGGAACGCAAGACTTTTTTAAGACACGGTTTCTTATCCACATGTTATTGCCACAAAGTTAAAGGCAGAAAGCAGCCGAGCGAAACCTTAACCAGTTGTGTAGTTTTTGCTTTTGCCAGGCTCATGAGAAGCATGGTGTGTACAGAGCTTAGAGGAGGAGGCTTCTTTATGGCGATTGTCATTGCTGTTGCACTCATGGTTAAGATACTGAATTGCTTTGAAACAGCAGCAAATTCAATGGTTGGCGGGTCTCATTCAGGCTTCTCAATTAATATTTATAGGATTGCACGCATATGGATAGGACTATTTAGTTCCCCTCTTGGCTGGTCTGATGGTGACATTCTAAAATATCTTTGACCTCTCGTGATGGTTGATACTTGATACTTGTGATTCTTGATTTTAGTCCGTTTTTCCTTCATCCTTATTTCCCGACAACCTACGTTTATTACATGTTTGTAGGTTTTCATGAAAGTTATTTCCATTTGCCAGAGGAATAATAGCTGAAAAGCTCCAGTTTAGGACCTCGAAGTGTTTTTAAATCCCATATTGCGTAAGACAGAACTAGATTGCTGGAGACCTACCGATATAGAAAACACGTGATGTTTCACCAAATGTGAAAGTTTCCGACTGATAACCTTATGCTATCTGCTCTTCCCCATTGCATTTCGAACACGTTGTACAGCACGGACAAATTCGTAAAACAATTGAAAATCTAGTCCTGTCGAGTTGCCTGTGCCTGTGGGGGTGCCGCATGGATTTTGGCCAATAACTATGTCGAACCCATGATACTTGTTTATCAAACCCTCAAGCTTGGTAGTCCCCAGACGATTCCGGATGCTTTCAATCTGCACCAACTCCCCACTCACTGCTTCTTTTTCCCACCAGTTCTTCAGAATTCTCCTGTTAGTTTCACAAGGCTCCACGGAAACCACAACTTTTAACTGAATACCAAGCTTGTGAAGAGCAATCTCTGCCCCACCAATTCCAGTATAGATTGAGAGAAGTGTTAAACCTTGGGGGAAAACAGATTTCAGTGCAGAAAGATGAAAAGCCAATGTGTCCACTTGAAAGCAATGCTTAAGTGTTTTAAGTCTTTCCTCAATGCCAAGGCCAGCAGATCGAGTATGATGCACCGGATAACCCAGAATATGCTCTAGATCTTTTGGCTCTAAAGGAGCCAACTTGTTACGGTCAACCCAAACAAGATTTAGACTCTGGCATTGTTGGATAAGTTCAGCCTGCTGTGTAACCGGCACAACTCCTCTGGATTTATTTAAAATTCTTCCCATCCTCTCACAGGCCTCTGAAATTCCTTTAGTTTCACAACTTATGTAGCTCAACTGCTTCCTTGTATCCCAGGAAGGCCACCATTTTCTCGTGTGCGGCAATGCTTCTTCAATGGTCATTGGTGGCTTTGGAAGAACATGAAACCTATTTTCAGAAGGAAGGTTGTGCACATAGCCTTCCTGGCGACTGAGAGCAGAGAAGGACTGAGTATTTACAAACTCTGGCTGAATTGAATACAGGAACTGTGAGATTTTGAACCATGAGTCATGGGTTAAATTGCTATTACTTCCAAAAAAGAAATAAGGAGGTTCAGCCACCATCTTATCATGAGTCTTGCATGACTTGGGCATAGGCATGTCATTTATTCGGAATGTGGCCTGTCGTTCTACTCTATGGACCTTTCTCCGAGTGCGTTGCTTGTGAAGACTACCAAATGTAGAGTTTCTTTGACAGTCTTGTAACCATGTTGGGACTCCAGAACTACTCCAGTCCTGGTCATATTCTTCTTTTGGCCTTTTCAAACTATGTGGCTCGTCAACATATTTTTCTTGGGGCCTTTTTCCTTTCAACTTTTCCAGGAAATCAAATTCCCCAGGGGGAACATCATCTAAATGATACTCCTCAGTCTTGACAAGAAAGGGATCAATGGAAGAACAATTTCCAGTAGCTGAAGTATTCACTCTTGAGGATGCAGGAAAATACTGCTACAAAACCAAGGAAAAAATTGCAATGTAAATAATACTTAGAAAGCAACATGTATTAGCGAAAAAACCCTACGGCATGAAGAGGGTGTCACGGGTGGAGGAGGAAGGGGCATGGCCAGTGGAACTAATATATCCAGTGTAGCCACAGCTGATTTCACTGGTACAATCAATGTAAATATAATATGACACATGAGAAAATTAACTTCTTTAGGGTATAACTTTAAAAAAATGCCGGTATAATACATTAGCAGCAGACTTTCCTAATTAAGGAATCCTATCTTTTTAATGTTTCAAGGAATCCATCAGACTCATCTAGCTATAATGATTAGTGTCAGAAATTAAGTATCAATTCTGCAAGCAAATAAACAAAGAAACATAAAAGTGATTGTCCAAATTTAAGCTTGTTTCATCCAAAGGCAAGAATAAACATAGAGAGCATCATCATCAGATAGATTACATGATCGCTAGTCTCAGTTACCAAATAGCAGGCGTAGACCATCTATTGAAACATTTGAACAGAGAAAGATATTCCAATATCTATCTCCATCTATCCATCTCTGTAAATTTTGACTCCCAGCACCACTACTTCCAAGCATGCTTAATTCCAACAAAAACAGTCTTTAAAAAAATTCACTGCAAATCAAAATGCCATAATGATGGCGATATACCTGGTCCACCTTAGTATCAGCACCATCTTCTGCTACAATTGAAGCAGCAAGCTCTGAGATGGGAATTTGTGAACCTGAAGAAGGATGAAACAAAGGCCAAGTTTGGTACAAGTGAATGAGAATTGAAATCCTACACAAGGAAGAGAAAGCTTTCACCCCTTTTCATTGTTATGGCAACACCCAGAGGAAAACCTTCCAGGAATGAGGGACTACATTCAACCATTTCTCCTGACCAGCATGCAAAGTTCTCTGTTATGCAAAAGTTCCCTGCAATTTAAGATCAATCCTTCCAAACTACTGGGAAGGTGAAAAAAACAAGACACTCGGTGGAATTCACCATGCTCCTTCACCTTTCCTTTCCTCAAATTTTGTTTTCTTCTTACCAAACAAGAGAGAATTAGAACCCCCTCCCAACAGCAGTACTTTTCCTTCCCCAATCTCCCATTCATATCATTCAGGCCAAAGCTCAAATCCTAAGGAGCCAGGTGAAATAATGACGTAACTTCATCTAAGGAAGATAATTATTAATCATAAAAGATTTTCAAATTAAACCAATTATGCTCTTGATCCTTGATATCCATAAGCTGATGTAGTGAAATATCATGTTCCGCAATATGAAGATTAAATACATTTACCCCAAAAGAAAGATCAAAAACCAAAAGAAAAGGCAAATAAAAAGATCAAAAACCAAAAGAAAAGGCAAATTTCACTTCAGATATTCCAGTGGTTGGGGGAATAACTTGACTGTAACTAGCAAATTTGTTTAATAAGTCAGCACTCACCACATCTGTCAATAGCTGTTGATATTTGTTGCTCCGAGAAGCCCATTTCAAACAATAGAAGTGTCTTCTCCATAGTCCCAAATAGAGCTTCAGTGCTACATTGCTGAGAATTGTTAAAGTCAGCAGAAAGTACAAGAATGGATAAATGGGCATCCCAAATTCTGGGTCTGATTTTGTTAAATGCACACAACACATACATAAGATAAGTCTCACATAGCAAGGTTATTAATATTATGTGAACATCCATCTGACATAGAGAACAAATCCAACCTAAATCTATTAGCCTAAAATGGAAAATCAAAAGAATCAAACTCCATATGAACCCATTAATTGATGTGAGAAGAACCTGAAAATTTTTTGCATCATCATGAGTTGGATCTCTGGCAACCTTCTCATACTTGTCAGCCATCCGAGCAGCAAATATGAAGTCCACTAAATCATTGACAGGAGCATCTTCACCTGCAGGCACTAAGAAAAGAACTGGTAAGGGAAAGGTGACCCCAACAGAAGACAAGAATGTCTTCTAGTTCAGATACAGATGAAGCAAGATGCACCTTCAGCTTGCGTCTTCAAAGACAAATGCAACTTGTCATCGCGTTTTATTGAAATACATTTTTATTTAAGATTAGATAATTCATTTCTTTTTTAATATGGGTCCAATGTTAGGAATGAAGCAAATGACATCCTATTCTAAAAATGCTGGAGCAAGCTCTTTTGCCATTAGTTGAGAAATGAATGGAAAGTTAGGTTATCACAGGCAAAAAAAAAAAACTGAGAGAAAATGAAAAGTGGAATATGTAAACACTAGTCAAATTATTTTCTGTATGAACTTTGCTAGTTTCTGGTTCACTTAAAACAAGGGCTATTGGATTCATATTGGAGTTTTAAGCAGGATGCCATATCTGTAGTAGAGGAATCTATTTAACATGATGAAGAGAAAATTTTACTCAAGATAACTCAAGAGCACTCAAACAAACACCTGATCGCACCAAATCATACGAGAGCAAAGATAATACAATGTCCTTAGATCTGGTAGACATGCCACAAAAAACATTGCATACGTATGATTTATCACTATCTTTTTTACCTTTTGATCCAATTATGTAAACTATCATACTAGCACACTGAAAACAGAAAACAAGCTCAAGCTCAGAGTTTGGCCTCAATGACAAGGCATGCCCTTTCTACACTTTGTTGGACATTGGTTTAAGTAGAAATGCAAAAACTTGGAAAAAAGGAGAACTAAAACCAGGAGAAGAAACTCCCTTTGGGGATGAATGTAGAAAAACTTCCACATACCAAGCCTATTCATTGCAGACTCTACTTCATCTCCAGAGAAACTCATTCCCAGCAAAGATGCCCTTTTCTCACTAACAACACTATGAACATCGGGCTCCTGCAATATGGAAAAGTTTCAATCATACACATGCAATAGCACACATGTCCTCCTTAGATCTTATAACCGTAAGAACATGCAATGCTGACAGTACAAAATGCTAATAACATTCAACAATCTCCACCTTCATGATTCCTGAAACAATTTCACTCGAGACAGTTTTCCATTTGGACGCTACTAGCTTATTAGTAAAAGCAGAGTACCCAATAACAAACATCCAAGACAACAAACAAATAGAATAAGTAGGGTTCAGGAAACACCATGCATAAGCATTTTTAATATGAGGGTCGTCACTCCTGAACTCTATAAGAGAGGAAGTTATTCATTGGTGAGATAAACCAGAGGCCCATTCCACTGCACAAGTAAAATTGGTTCGAAAAACCCAAAGCAAAAATTTAGCAGCAGAAATATTGGTCTCTGCAAACACATTCACCATGAAGGATGTGCAATACGACCAAAACGATTGAAGCCATTTTCATTAGTTTGACAAAAGCTTGATGAAGAGATAAATAACACAAGGCATACCATAAAAAATAAAAATAAAAAAGAACTGAGAAAAACACTAAGTTACACCTACAAGGAGGACCAACAATTGATTTTTATCAAGACACACTGTCAACCTAATGCCATCGGCTATAAAACTTGGTTACATGTTGCATGCAGTACTGAAACAAAGCACCATACTGTCATAAAAAATATGGAAATAAATCAAACTAAGTGCATCAGCCCTTTGAATCTGACATTATTTGGAAGGATACATATAGCTTTTCCTTTTTTTCTTTTCTTATAGATAACACATCTTGCACACACAAACCATTACAAATCAAACACTCGACTAGGAATTATCACCCTTTCTGCATTAGAATCAAATTGGAATGCAAATAATTCTTGAAGTCAATTTAACTGCTTGGTAAATAGAGATAAAAATTAGTAAGGGATAGAGAGTTTTATTATGAAGATCCCCTTATGCAAATTAGAGTGCTTCCCAGTGATATTGGCATCTAATTGAGATGATTGGCACACTTTAAATAAAGAGGGCAATAACAATCAAATCAAGCATCCCATAAACTTGAACACACAAGGTCAACTGCATAGTAAATTGGATCAAATGTCTACAGAGGGAAGCATGTTGTCACAAGGGATGAGAACAATGCAACAAATGATCTATCGAATGGCATACGAAAACACATAAACCACCACTGTGCACAATCATATTGAACATTTCAATATCAAACATAGACAAAAGGTTGACAACAACAATGCCATAATAGCATCAAGTTACGGGACCAAGTTACACTTGCATCTGATGGAAATTTACATAAATAATAACGAAGTAAGTGCAAAAGATGGTGATAGTTACCTCTTTTATGACTGCATCTAGGTTGTGATTGGAATGACTAAAAGTTTCCTCATTAGCATTAAATAAGCTGTCTAAAGAATCTGACGAGCCAGATCTATGAAGAACCTGTAGAGTTCCAGAGCAGAAGATGACCAGTCTTATTTATAATCATTGCTCAAATAAATGGAAGTTAAAAGAAGAATAACATGGTCAAAGTAATCATCACCACATCTGGTGAAAATCATTACGATTTACATGTAAAGAGCGAGCTAAGATTGGAATGATGGTTGTTCACTGGGGGGGAGTACATCACAAGATCTGAATGATTCTCCAAACAATTATATAAGATTTAGACATGAAGTCATGCCCAACTACAACATGATGGAGTGAACATAATAAAAAGTACATTGATGATCACAAGAAAAAAATAGAATACCCACCTACGCAGAAGATATTCGGGCTGGCCATCGCCAACTTTTCAACCATCGATGAAGATAGGAATAAATGCAATTACTAATATATAGAGAAGCAGCAGCTTACCTTTCTAGTACCATTATCTGCTTGTGGTTCATTGTCATCTTCAAATAACCCATCAACAGAACCAGAATAGTCAGAGTTTGGACTCTCAAGAGCCTATATCATTTCCCAATCATATAAAAACCATTCATTATTGATTGTGCACAGTGATGGTAGTAAGTGATCAATACAAAAGCTATTAAAAAAAGTGAGTTCAGAGTTTTCTGGGACATGCAATTCTACAAGAGATAAAACCTCTAAATGAGTGAAGAGAGTTCAAAGATTGGGTTAAATCTGGAGCCCAGTCACAAAACAGACAATAAAATTGTGTAGTATGCTAAGAAATTTTTCTCTCATGGAGTTCAACCTTCAGTGTATAGGCTGGAGGCCATGCTAATAGCAATTGATTTAAAAAGGAAAAACCCAGTGCCAATTCAAACCAATTTAGAAAGAGAAAACTAGAATTTTACAGGGAAGTCCAGATTTCGATCAAGCAGTAATATATGAAGGGCCAAACTCTCTTACGATGAAGTTACATGGTCAACATGACTTGACAAACTGCATTCCAAGATTTTCCAAGAAAGCAAAGATCACATGAAGAAACAATCACTTACAGAATATGTAAAGAGAGTCTCCAATATCAAGTCAAAATTGCCTTCACCTAGTTTAGGAGAAAATGTTCTTTGTTTCATTATATTGTCCACAAATACTGATAACAATGACCACCAAATTTTGAGACACTAGCAAGAAGAAACACAGAATATGATCATAACCCAATAGCTGGAGCAAGAAAAGCTAGTTTCAGCACACGTACCATTTTCTTTAATTGCTCTGTCAACCAGAGATGGCGTAAATCCCATCCCTATGAAGGAAGATCTCATACTACTGCAAGATGAACTTGCAACATTGTCCTGTGAAACGGTAAAATCCAAAAATGACTACTTAAACCCATGGTCAAAACTTACAGGCTTGCTGCTGACAGAGAGAATGATACATAAATGGGATAAAAAGAATCTAGGAACAATGAATGTTTACCAACATGCAAGGAAGACAAATTGTTTACCATGTCTTCATTAATATGTTCAATTATATAAACAGAAAATAGAATAGAAAGTTTGAAACAGGACCCTAAGATTGAAAGGAAAACATAGAATAATGTAAATATTGAAAAGTAAATGGTAAATTTGCATTTCATACCCCCATAATTCTAGAGTAGGTATTGTGAGATGGGGAGTCATAAGTCAAATCCTCAACCTTTGGCACAATCCCAGCATCAACATCGGCTGCTTTTGGCTCATTCTCTGGAAAATCCGCCATCTCATGCTCTCTGTGATAAACAAATCATAACACACTAGTAAACAAAATTACAATGCGTGACACCTATTGCATTCTAAGAAGTATAACTAATATTTCCCCCCAAAAAAAATCAAAATTGGGGATGTGCAAGTCTTGCATGCACTGCATTTAAGCATCCAACTAAGAGTGGTAAAATGAAAATGGAAAAGAAAAAAATCACTAACAAAATGCTCTTCACCGAATTCTGTGAACTAAGACATTTTTTTATCTTTTTTTCCGAAAGATAAATTGAGCTTAATCGTGCACAACGACGGAAAGGAAAAGAGCCGGTGGACACCTACTTAAGTGAGCGGGGGCTGCTCGATCGATCGGTGGTTGTTACCGGAGAAAGCACCGCCACCACTCCCCTACGTGTACACTGTTCACTCCAACGCCCACGCGGCCACGCCCACTCCCAGGATATCAATATTTTTTTTATTTGATTTTGCCACGGCCGTAACAGTCCACCATCCACGTCACTCACACACACCCGCCGATGCTTTTTTATTTCCTCATATTATATTTAACCAGTGCGTTTTAAATGGGCTTTTCATCATGGTCCAGGTCTAGGTCCAGCCCAATTTCAGGGAGGGGAGGAAGGTGTAACGTGTAAGGCAAGAGAATTAAAAAGGAAGGATCGGGCCGGATGGAGTTGAGTCCAGAGTTGAGAACGGTGTCGTTTTCTTTAGTGGGACGACGCCGTTTTGTTTGCTGCCGGTAGAAAAAAACTAAGGGGCGTTTGGTATAAATAGTGGGTTTAGGAATGGAATGAATTTGTGAAATGGAAAGATTTGAAATAGAATTGAATGATAATAATTATGTTGTTTGGTATTATTTTATAATGGAATGGAATAGATTTTATTTTAAAATTATAATAAAAATAGTATTTTACATTATATAATATTTAACAAATTATATTTTGTTCAAAAAATAGTACAAAGAAAGAGGGGAATCCCGCCGAGTTCTTACGCTCTCATGTCTATAACTCAATTCAGTCGATTACTAGAGGGATGAACCCAATCCGGAATATGAACCATAAAAGAAAACACCTATTAACCCGATCACAAGAAAATATTTTCTATAAATTAGTGAAATTTATTTTTAAAAAAAAGATAAAATGGGGGTTGCAAACCATAAGGAGTTTGCAACCCTCAAGACAAGTGGCGCGCGCCCAGTCACTCCAGAGTTGAGGGTCATGGAGGACTAAAACCCACGTTGCTGGGTTTTGAGAAAAGAATGGAGGTTGGATTTTGACTAAAGCCATTTTAAAGGGTTTTGATAAAAACATCCCCACAAAACAAACACTCAATTTTTGCCAAAACCAATCCAAACCCTTGAAACAAGGGGCACCTAAAATGATTGGACGGATGGGATTCAAGATCAAGGGCCACGGATGAAGCTTGAAAAATTAGGAAGTTAGTTATAAACAAAAAACGGAAGAGAAGAGACTAGAGAGTGGAAGGAAGAAGCAGCTTTGTTGTCTTGTCTGCTAATTTTTTCTCCTCCCGATTTTCTCTCCTTTTTCTGTAGTTTTCTTGTCTCCCAACTCTAATTTCAGTCCTTTTTCATTACAGATGGCGTCCTTTTGTGCCAGTAAACCTGACCGCCATACCGTAATGGTCTCAAATTCTCGAATTCAAATTAATTATATTTTGCCTTTTTCTAAAAGAAGATCAAATGAAACCATTAAGAATTTTTCAATACGGAACTATAAGGTAATCTAGAGAGCTGAACCAAAAAACTTCATGAATTGCATTTGGTACTACTCTTTTCGTACGAGTTTAGTTTTATTAGGAATTACATGCAAATTTGGTAAGGAAAGCCTATATCAGCTTATCCCGTGGGAACAAACACAGAAGAACAGAGAGAGAGCAAGCACGAGCAACCATCACGGTTCAAACCTTAAAGAATGCAGGCCAAAACATACAGACCACATAAAATTGGTTACTGTTTTTAGTGTAAACTTCATAATGCTGTCTATTAATTTGTCAATATTGTTAATTTGCCACCCAATCTCGCACAAACTCAGCCAACAACTCCAGTGTCAAATCAGGTAGTCACCAGGCTGTTGTGCCCCCAAAACATCAAAAATTACCACCACACCTACATCTACAAACCCAGTATAACACACTCGTTTACAATCAACAGAACGTCATCCTCATCATATGTATACAATTCTTTCAACAGTAGAACTCAGACTTTCAATTAATCATCGAGTTTCCACCATGTATCAAACCCTATCCTATTTCCCGACTTTGCCCACATAACCCAACTGCTCCTGCTGGAAGGCTCCAGCATCAATAGTTCCAAATGTCAAATGACCAGAAGAATCTGCATGTCCATTAACTTTCACAGGCATAGACCCTATTCTCATAACATCTGCAGATGCAGAATCCGCCACAATAGCTGGAACAACCTCTGGCTCAGACTGCTTTGAAGAGATAGTCAGGGTACCTGTATTCAATACATCATCACTGCTGGCTTCTCCGTCCGATACAACTTTGGTACTTTCATTTGCAGCAGTAGAACTAGAACTCTTGGTATTGCCAGCTATGCAAACCATCTCACCAAAGGCAGCTACATCCTTGTCAGAGTCAGTTGAGTTTTTCTTCTTGCTTTCACCATCTCGCTTCGAGGGCAAGTTGATGATAGAAGTCATCCGTGGATGCTCTAAAACAGGCACAAGAAAGGGGTATTCATAGCCTCTGATTAGCAGCCTAGCTTTCTCTTCCAACAGAATTTTCTCTCTATTTTCATAGTACATAAAATCATCAAGTAAAGATGTCTTTGACACATACTTCTTAAAGACTTTAAGCATCTCTACCCCTTTCCAATAATGAACCTGAAAACAAATAAATAGGCAAGAGCATCATGATAAGAGACCAAACTACGCCCAGTTACAAGAATCCACAAGATACAAAGTTTTTCTGACCACAGAGAGAGAGAGAGAGCGAGAGAAAGAGCAATTTCGGAAAGATCATGCTGAAAGGAGGAAAAGGGTGCGGAAGCTAAAATTGAAGGCAGTTTCATCTCAATGCTATATGAAACACTCCAAGGATCCATAATCTCATAAAATTCCAAACAAACCCACCTCCAAAAGAAACAGGAAATAAATAAATCAATAAAGAAAAATACCATCCCTTTCTACAGTGACAGCGAGTCAATAAACACTGGATGAAATGTTGATCTTTAAATGTGCCACAAAGTAAGAATGAGAGAGAGAGAGAGGCACAAGGGCAAAAAAAAAACAGAAGAAGAAAAAGACAAGGTTCCTTTTATAGGGAGACAATTAAAAATGTACATAATGTACTTCAATGTAGTGAGGTAAAAGCTCGGAATTGAAAAGGATAAGCCATGTACTACTTGCAAACATACCAATCTGATGTACATATAGCCAAACAGAAAATCCAGGATTTGCAGGCGGGAAGTTAACAAACCTCTTGTGTATCTCTGCTGTTAGTTACTGGTTTATTCTCATTGTTCTCTAATATAATATGCCTGAAGCTGGGGTTTGGTACATCTTTTATAATATGCCACTTGACCGGGAAGCTCCCACTCCATTTATCTTGCTGCCAAAAATCCATATCCTTGTGAAAATCTACCGGTCCAGTCATCTCAGCAACACCACAGAACTGCCCACTCGCATTGACCTTCATTCCAGGGAACAAAAACAATAGTCAACAAGGGTAAACAAAATATCTTATCCTCTCCAGATATCTATTTTCTCCAACTGACTAAACGCTTCAAGATGCTAACTTAAGTCACAGTCGACTATGAAGTGTCAACAGATAGATGACAAAAACATTACAATTTTAACTCACAGAGAAGAATAGGAAAATGGGAGAGCCTCCTGAATCCTTGTTAGCTATTCTTTGAGCATCTTCATAAGCACTGTTTAGCTTCTCGTTGCCATTGGGAGTAGATGACCAAACACCATATTTAATACTCTTGTGCACATCGTCTTCACTGTATGATTTAATAACAAAAAACTTGGCACTAGTATAGTCAACCTGAAAATCATCCTTGTTATACTGATCAGTGTAGATAATAATGTTTCCTTGTCTATCTGCATCTCCAGCTGTCCTAGTGTAAGCTCTTAGCGTTAACTTATTTTTTGGCTTGTCAACTCTAGGGCCCAAACTCTGTTCCATTGATGCATCAGTACATACTTTAGTATTATTTGGAATCCTCCCATAAAGAAACTTAGATCGAAGTTTGTTGGCAGTATGCTGTCCATGCATCAATGATCCAAAGGTAGACAAGCCATTACTTTGTTGAAGAGCAACTTTCAGTTGACTATGACTAGGAAAAGGCTTCCCACGTGGCATATAGTCCAGTGTTTGAGAAACCCCACCCTGGGGGGAAAAAATAATCTAGGTAAAAAACTCAAACCTCGTATAGTGAATCTACAAAGAGATTGTAGGTCACGGATAAAATAAAGAGTCCATACCTGAAGGATTTTTTTCGGGGTGGGATGAGATAAAGTGCTGGATGTAACACTTGCAGGTGCGGTCGGTCGCTTGCTAGTCACAGGACTTTTTTCAGTTCCATCAGATACTCTTGTGAAGGACTTAGTTTTATTTGAAGTGGGCGGCCCTAAATGAGCTGGGGTAAAGGCAGAAGAAGCTGAAGATAGATTATGCTTCAAAATTGGAGTGTTAACTCTATTAGCAGTAGATGGGTTAGCATCAACAGAGGTATCCGTTTCATTACTACTTTCAGTAAGATATGACCTAGAGTAGGCAGGAATGGGAAAATAAGCTGGGGAAGATGAAGAATTGTCATAAGATGGGATTGTGTAATAGTGTGGTGTCCCTAAAAACGGTCCATCTACGCCCACAACAGCCCCAGGGATGTAAGGGTTGTATGGGTTGTATGGAGACTGTCCATATCCCAAACTAGGTGTGTAGTATAGAAAAGGTATATTTTCAGCTTGGGCACCCTGGAAAAACAGAGAAATCCAATAGTGAGAAGCAGCAAGGTAAAAGAAGACCAAATTTTGGGAGGAGGAGGAGGGGTGAGTGTGTTGTTAAAGAACTCACGGCATACTGGACATCTTGACCATCCAAACCAAAACCGCTTTGTTGGTCATCCCATTTGCCAGGTGATTCAAGTCCTAAATGAGATACTAGCAAAAGAATCAGGAGATAGAATCACAAAATAATGTCAGAAAAGTAGAACACGGATTGAATATAATGTATGTACGTTTATCTGTATAGAAATATCCATAACTGGTGGGAGTAGGATAATATAGTCCCTGATCCACAAAGTATTCAGGGGCTCCCTCGCTATACATGGCTTCACACTGTAGACCACCCTGAGTAGTGAAGGAAGAGTGGGAGTGAATACTGGGAATCTGAGACACCAAATAATGAGTAACTGCTATCAATTCATCAACGAACAAGCAAAAAGCATAAACATTGGAGTAACATTAGAAAATCAGCCCAGAAAGTATAAAAAATGAATGAAAAATAAAAACAAAAATAATAATACCGTATAAGCGTCTGAGTATGGTTGTTGAGGAAAGGTATACACTTCCATCCAAAAACTGTACGGCCACCTCTGAAAGGGAGAGAAAGAAATGGGTAGGTGGTTTGGCAATCAGCAAAACGGTACTTTGAGCTGATTCCCATACATTAATTACATACAAGTACCATATTAAAACAAAAGAAAAGCTTATGCTAGAAGAAACTGGAGAGCCTGGCAAGAAGAAAGGTGGGAAAAAATATATCTACTACTACAACAACAACAACAACAAAGGAAGATAGCTTCAAATTAGGAATTGAAAAATCTAACAACTAACTTTAAACCCAGCGAAAAAGAAATTGGGGAGGGGGGAAGAAAAAGGGAAAACCCTAAGTCTGAAAACAGGACTAAGAAAGAGGAAATCAAATATAAGTAGAAATGAAAATAAAGGAAAATGCAAAATATGAAATCGGTTGGTTTCGAATTTCCCAAGCGAAAACAAAAGCACATAGAACTGTGGGTGGAATAAGATGAAGAACAACATGCACAGACACTTTACAGGAGGAGACGAAAATACACATAAAGATAAACATAAGCATAAGCATAAAGAACAGATAAACAAAAGTAGCTCAGCTCTCACACAAATGAATAGATGAATGAATGAATACCTAAAGAGAATCTGAAGGCATCAGGATGTCTGAGGACATGAAGAGTTGTTGCTGTTGTTTTTTGTTGGAGTTGGAGGAGGAGGGAGAGGCCTGGAGCAGTGGAGCCTGGGGGAAGGAGGAGGGTTCCAATTCCAATTATATTTGATTAGTTTCGACAACAGCAATCTTCTTACTCGTGCACTTTTCTTCTCCCCTCTTCTGTACTTATTATATATATATATATATATATCTATGAACGATGGGACAGACTAAATTTGATTTCAAGCAAAACTAGACGCGGTTAAGAAAGCCCTTTACTCTTCTTCTTCTGCACAGCCACGGAGAAACAGAAAAGTTTTACTCTCTTTAGTCTTTTCTTTTCGTTTGTTTTTTTCTTTTCTTTTCCTCGCCGTGGGGGCTTAGGAAGTAGGATGGGGGGGAGGAGGGTTTGGTAAATTAAAAAATATTAATATTAAAATTTAGCAGAGAGACTAAAGTAACGGATGATGAATGTTCTAGTACGTACCAGAATGCGGGCGTACTGCGCACGGTGGAAGGAAGTGTATTACCTGAAATGCCCTTTTATCTGTTTCCACTCAACGCCCGCCCGGTCAAATACAATGTTTTTTTTATTAATTATTAAATATAACTCATTTAATACATCCTTAAATCTGTAATTTTATATTTTAATTTTAAATATACATAATTATTATTAATAAAAATATTTTAAAATTTTAATTTTAAAATAAATTTTTTAAAAAAAAAAAATTTTAAAAATCAACTATATTTTTTTAAGACAGACTAAAAAGAGTATTAAATGCAACAACTATACCAGCTAAAAATAAAAATAAAAATAAAATTGTACGCGCCGAATATTTGATGGTAAGCGTAGCCAAAATGACTTTTTCCTTTCTTTGATTGGTATGTAATACAAATGTTATGTTACCAATGCGACCGGCGTATTTAACAAACCTACTCGAGGGATATTATGATGATGACGATGCTGTAGTTAATAGATCCAAAGTTATGGAACCAAAATCATACTGAAATCATATCAAAATCATATATCAAAATAATACCATGACAGGATAAGGTTCCTTCGAGTGTCTACCTATATCAAAATCATACTGAAATAATACCATTCAATCAGTATAGCAGTAAGCATTCACCCCAAGCTTTTCAGAAAGGCTTTTTCCCTCGTCCTGATGATTATGATTCAACATCCCAACCCCAATACAGCCGCCACCAATCTGTTCAGATTTTACTACTGCGAGAAGGGAGGGAGAAGGGAGAAACAAGCAGCACTACTATATCAACTATGTATGTATCCGCCACACATTGTCATTGTGCTACACAATTCGTCCATTCTTCTCCCAACACTTCGCTTCCTGAATACTGATGCACGCACACTTTCCTCCAACACCTACACAGGTCTTCATCTTAATTTTGCTCCAACCGCAGCCAGCTCACCAAAATACTAATAAACCATAATAATATTCCCCATTCAGACCATTTTGGCATTCAACTCAATACTATGCTCAAATGCATCGTGTCATACATGAAACAACCCACTACATAACATAACTACTCTGGTAGCAGAATAACCCACTACATAACATAACTACTCTTGTAGCAGAATAACACCCCCTTCCCCTTCCCCCTCCACGGGTAAATTCTGTCCGACTCCTAACCACCCCCAAATTAAAAGCCCAAAAACAGGAGGAAAATAAAAAGAAATAAGAAAAACAAAGAGAAACAGAAAACAGGTGGTACATGAGTGTGTGTGTGTGAAGGGTCCAACGCCCATGGAAAAATATGATTAGACTGCAGTTAAGTCCCCATGTTGTCAATCCTCTACAACATTGCTTCGTCTTACCCACCACCCCCCAAACTCCAAATACAACTAGTATGATAACTTGCGTGGCTTCAAGCAAAGCCATCAAAAAATAATTGCTATCCTCTGGGTTCACCCAACCTCGACATATAAACTTCATCGACACATTTGCATAACAGTGAAACATCTAATCAAATCACAACCGGACATGGTTTGTCTTCTGAGGTCAAGATTAGGGTTCACTGCCAAAATTGCTAGGATCAGATCCCCCAGCCCCAGGAGGCCCAGCATCAGTGCTTGAAGTAAATGGTACCTGCCCAACAGTCACAGCTCCAGAAAATCCATTGCCTTCAGTACCTGGTGACATAGGAGACATAGCCGACCGAGGGGCAACATCTGAATTTGGAACACTCACCTCCATCTGATCAAACTTACTTATGCGAGGCCGCCTCTGATACCTTTCATAACTTTGGCTGCGGCTGCGGCTACGGCTACGGCTACGCGTGCGACTACGCCTTGGGCTATAACTGCGAGACCAGCTTCTACTCCTGCTCCTGCTCCTGCTCCTGCTCCTGCTCCTGCTCCTGCTGTAACTTCTACTCCTGCTCCTGCTCCTGCTACCCCAAGTTCTCACCCTCTCAGGACTAGAGCTGTAGCTTCTGCCTCTACTTCTATCTCCAACATCTCTTCTATTATCAAACCGTCCCCAGCCTCGGCCCCTGCCACGCCCTCTCCCATCCATGCTGTAACGATCACTCCTGTCCCAACCACCACGGCCACCACCAAAGCCACCATCTCTTCCCCCACGGCCACCAAAACCATCTCTCATCCCACCACGGCCACCAAAACCCCCACGGCCACCAAAGCCCCCACGACCACCAAAACCTCCATCCCTCATCCCCCCACGACCACCAAAACCTCCATCCCTCATTCCTCCACGACCACCAAATCCACCATCCCTCATCCCTCCACGACCACCAAATCCACCATCCCTCATCCAGCCACGACCACCAGATTCCCAGCGTCCGCCACCACCTCCATCACCATCAGCAGAATCAAAACGACTTATCCCACCTCGATCCTTGCTGAAGTTAGGAGCACCACGTAAAGCCATATCTCTCACCTCTGGAGGTACATGCTGGTTTGCCCCCTCCAAAACTTTAATGAGATCTGGTGCATATTTCCAATCCTGCTCAGAAAAGAAGGTGTAAGACACACCCGTGGCACCAGCTCTCCCAGTTCTTCCAATGCGGTGGACATAATCTTCAATGCCTGTTGGAAAATCATAATTGATAACTACCCTGCACGATAGAGAACTCAGATAAGGTGAAAAAGACAACAAAGGTCTATGTAAAACCTTGCACAAAACATCTTAATGCTTGCTGATCCAATAAAAAGGGTGGGGGATAAAAGTACTGAAGTTCATACAGGAACTACATCAAAGAGAACGGCATATACTTTCTCACCTTATGTCTCGTATGTCAAGCCCACGTGCAGCCACATCAGTGGCTACTAGAATTGGTGTCTTCCCAGACCGAAATTGATTCAGAACCCAATCCCTCTCACCCTGATTCTTATCCCCATGAATTGCAGCGGCCCCAAAGTTGCGACCAATGCTTCGTGCTAGCTGGTCACACAGCTTTTTTGTTGAGCAAAAGATAATAATTTTGGCACCTCGTTCTTCGGACCTAAGAATTTGCTCCAAACGTCTCTGCTTCTCCATTGGGTGGACTACTTCAACATACTGAGATATAAATGTGTTTCAACTAATGAATATGAGATAAATACAAAAACTACACAGGGAATTTCATTCCTGAATCTTATTTCCAAGGGGAATAAGAACTCATTCGGGATGGTCAAAATACTCATTCAGTTACTAAATAATCTATCAACAGAAAACGAAATGTCTTAATAATAACTTGAGCCCATATCATTAGAATACTACCTGGGTAATAGACTTATTAGCAGCAAGCTCATCCACACTCCCAATGTTCACCTGAACTGGATTGACAAGAAGATCATTTGCTATTTTTCTCACTTCTTTGGGCCAAGTTGCAGTGTACATGAGTGTCTGTCGCCGTGGTGGTATTTCATTGACAATCTTGCGAATTTGAGGCTCAAAACCCATGTCAAGCATTCGATCAGCTTCATCAAGCACAAGAAGAGAAACCTGCTGAAAATCAATCCTCTTGCTCTCAAGAATGTCATTCAGCCGACCAGGAGTAGCCACAACAATATCAGCTCCCCTCTCGAGTTCTTTTAACTGAGGGCCTTTGGAAGCACCACCATAAAGGCACTGAAAGAGAACATCAAAACTACATCTTCATTGCTATGGATTAGAAAGAAACATGCAAATCTCAACGATCAAATAAAAAGGAGTACATACTGTGCAAGTGACTCTGGAAGATCGGCCAAACTTGATGGCTTCATCCTGTATCTGTGTGGCAAGCTCTCGTGTTGGAGCTAAAACCAACACAGTCGGGCCATTCTGTGCGTTATTTTGGAGTCGTCTAAGATGCATGAATGCAGGTATTAAATAGCCCAATGTTTTCCCAGAGCCAGTCTTTGCAATGGCAACTATGTCTCTATTCTGTAAAGCAATTGGCCAAGTTTGTGCCTGAATTGGTGTTGGGGAAGAGAAACCAGCAAAATGTATCTGAAACAAGATGGCTTTGTAATGAAAAACTTGAATGTTCAAAAATGCAAAGTGTCAACAAGCCTTGAAAAGTAATTCAGAATATAAAACTTAATGAAACAAACCAAATCACATTTGGAAGCAAAATTCTAGGAAAATATGAAAGGATTGCCAAATGAAACTGATGGGTATGTGGTTGCTTACTGAAGCAACTCGAGGCAACAAAAAGGGGCAACTAAAACAGAAGAGGCTGAGCCAATAAGCTAGAAATCCCAGTCATATAAATATTGTGATATGGACGAAGGGCCAACCACCCTTCAATAAACTGCCAAGGAAGGCTCCAACTGCCCATTTTGCAACCTCAAAAACTCAGAATAGTTGTTCTGTAAGTATGAGCATAGGCACTGCAGCGTACGACATGTGCTCCTCCTGTGGAGCAGATATCGCACCTGCGACAAGTGAGATATGATAAGCTTGAAAAATAAAGTTTTGGGGAAAGGAAAAAAAAATGGAACACGAGGTATCTATATAATGTCAAGCACCCTTAGAACAATTAATTACATGCAATAAAAACACTTACCTCCCCCAGTATTTCTGGCGGAAAACCAGTGGCCTCAAAAGTCATGAATGGAGCAGGAACATTGTCACCCTGAGCAATTTGATTGAAACAAAAAGTCACAAACAGCGTGTCTAATAATTCACAAGAATTGGTTAAAATTATCACCAAAAAAATAAAGGTTGCATTACAAAAACTAAACAAAAAGTAAGCCATGCAAAAAATTTGGCAGCCTAATGTAATCAGGTTGCTTAGAATGTTTCATTTATGATATCATGATATAAGGAACACTCAAAAACCAACAATAAAACCTTTGGAATTGCAGATTTTAACATCAAAAACTACACAACAATTTTATAAGACTAACAGTTCAGTTGGCAGAACATCTATAGCTAAAGTTTATTATTCAGAATAGTTATAATCAAAAGCTACGAGTGTTTGCCAACAACCATAACCTAGTTGAAAAGACACATGACAACTGATCCAATCTCTGGTATATGGTCCAAAGCATTCTAACAAATTATGACACTTAATTAAGTATGAAGAAGAAGAAACGCACAGCATCTGCTTTAATCTTTCCAACAAAAAAAAGGGGGTTAATCCTGATAAGATAAATATTACACACCGTTGCTGTTACTTCATGTGTTTGGCGATAAATTTCAGCAGCCGAGAGATGCATGGCATTAGCATCTGAAGGCCCCATAATGACCGGAGGAGGCCTCACAAAAGAGTTATTTGGAAATGGTGGACCACCAGTTGCACGACCATAGATGTCATGCATAGGAGGCCCAGTACCACTACTGAGTCCCCCAGGAAGACTAGGTCTGATTTGAAGGTGGGCATCACCCCTCCTCATCTCCTAATAGAAGAAAGCACAAGAAATAATCAATATGGAATAGAGGGCCAATACAACTATGGTAATTCAAATTCTCCAAATGATGGCAAAACCAAAAGCACTTCCATCAGCAATTTCATGAAAAAAATAAGTAAAAAATTACTTCATTCCAAGTTTTCCAACCACAGAAATGGAAGAAGTGAATAACACTCAAATATTGACCTGATTATTTCTCGCCATTGGTATTGCTGCAAGCTTCGGGTGCAGAGGAACCATCCCTTGGCCATCTTTAGTAGGATTGTAATAATAATCATTCCCAGCCCTTCCAAGAGGGCTTTCATCAAAACTCATCTTTGGTCCAAAAGGGGGTGCATTTGGCTGTTGACCATGCATCATTAATGGGCCCATCTGATTTTGAAACCTAGGACCATTTTGGGATTGCAGTGAATCCATCCCACCCTGCTGGAATGGTAGTGAAGATGCAGACTGCTGCAAATTGACTGAAGAGCCACCAAAATGAGTAGCTTGACTAGGTTGAACATTGATGTGAGGTGCCTGAATGGGGCTGGTTCCAGTAGGAAGATTTTGAATTGATGAGGAACCACTTTGCTGAACCTGCACAGGTGAATGCCCAACTTGCTTTCCTAATTTTGGATCAGCATCCTCCCTAGGAGAGAATCCCGTCTTATTATCTTGTTGATGGGGAAACTGCTGCCCCTGCAAGACTTGATGACCCTGATGTTGGGAGCTTTGATGATGACCCTGCGGAATAACGTTTTGTTGATACGGCATGTACTGAGTCTGTTGGTGGGAAAATGGATAACCCTGTGGATTCCCACCTGAGGCACCTTGATAGATTTGAGTTTTCTGGCCCATTTGCTGCATTGGCTGTTGTGGAACTTGTGGTCCAGCCTGGACCTGTACTTGACCCAACTGAGCCGATGGTTGCTGACCGAGATATTGCATCATCTGTGGTCTAAGATGTTGTGTAGTTAGCTGGCCTTGTTGCAAAGAAGGTCCCACCTGTTGATGCACACTCAGTGGCATTTGTGAGTTATGCTGTTGAACAACCTGGGCAGTTGTCTGCGATTGCTGTTGCAAAGGAGGATTCATTTGCTGCTGGCTTTGCATCTGATAGTTTTGAACATCAGCTGCTTGGGTGGTTCTAGTTCCTTGAACTGGAGCTAAAGAAGGTGTAGAAGCTGCAGGAGGAGGACCAGGTGGCAAAGGGGGGGCTGAAGCTGTAGGCTTTTCATATTGGGTAACATTTGTTTCAGGATTCCAGTAGTATAAAACACCAGTGCTACCATCAATCAATCCCTTCCAGGGTTGTGGCAGAGTTGGATCATCTGGAGCATAACGGGGCCCTAGAGATGCTGGCGCTGCCTCTGCAGTCGCCATGTTTAAAGTTTCCTAAAACCAATGGGGGGGGGGGGGAACTTGACGCGAAAGGAAAGATAACAAAAATCAGTCCAATGAATGGACGCTCCAATAACTAAATGGAAAAATAAATGCTAACGAAACAAATAATCAATAAGTGAAAAACAAGCACATGCACATAACAAAACCAGAACAAAGCTAGAAGATGATCTTTATAATATCAATACATGGCTCGGTCACAAACTTGGCAAATCTAAAAAAAAAAAAAGCCAGCGGCTGCAGGTAGCTTATTCACTTCCAATCAACCAATTCTAAACCCTAATTTTAATCAATAGCAAAAACATAACCCCCGGAACCAAACAACAGGAATAAATCAAGCCCATACAGAAATTTTAACCAGTAACTTGTAATTCAAGCGTGCTTTTTTTTTATTTTCTTTTTTGCAGGGTAACTTAAATAGAGTGAGGTGGTCTGATGAACTACAGGATATAGCCCACCTTAATCACAAAATAACCAAGTCAACAATCAAAAACATTGGCGATAAGATATGCACGCAGAGTGTATCGTTTACCAACTCAAGAAAATCTGTTCCAAAACGCTCAAAATATCTATATACAGAGACTAAAGCAAAATTATGAATTTGAGAGGAAAAATTAATCGAAAAACAAAGTGGTTACCTTAGAAGAGCTTATCTGGGTCTCTCCCTCTTTTCCAGTTCGCAGAATTTGGATCGCAACGCAGAGGAGCGAGAGAGAGGTCCGAGCTTCTGTGAATTTGGGTAGTTCGATTTTTGCGTATATTTTGATTTTGATGCTTAGGGTTCTGGAGGTGTGATAATGTGGATGTCGGTTTACTACGCAACCGTAGACCGCACGGTTAAATAATAAATATGCCTTGTTTTGGAGCCTATAATGTTCGCAATAACTAAACATTCAAATGTATTTTAAAAGGCCGTAAGGCCCACTCCCTCCAATTTTTACTGTTATTACAGGCTACGTAGGTGTGATTTTGTATTTTTCTTAGTTGTTTATAAGTTATTCAACAAATGCAGTAATAATTTTATAACAATACTATTCAATATATACAGTAATATCATAAAAGGCATGGAATAAGCGTTAGAGACGAAACTCATGACTCAAGTTTTTATTCAATAATGTTTCGTTTGCATGACTTTTATAATTCTTCAATAGCAGCTAATCAATTAGAAAGTAAAGTTAAGCTTTTGATAAAATTTTGTTCCTAATTCCAATATGTATAGTGGTCGTTTTCTCATTTGTGGTTTCAATTACCACGAATATCAATTAGTCTTTTTGGCTATCTATGTATTTTTTTGTAATTTACAATATAATATTTATCATTAAAAAAAGAACTAAAGATTCAAATAATACTACCTTCACTTTCAAAAAAATAATTCACTTTCAAAATATTCTATTGTCTAAAAAAAAATTATTTTTAAACTAAAATTTTAAAATATTCTTACTAATAATAATGGTATATATTTATAATTAAAAAATATAGATCAAATTGTAAAATTATATATTTAATTTGTACATTAAATGTATTGTATATAATAATTAATAAAACATTATATTTAAATCAAAGTGAACTATATATACAAGTATTTATTACACACTTCTTCTGTAAAATTTCTAAAGCTTTATATTTTGAAAATTCTTAAAATCACAATGATCTTCTCTTACACTAAAATTTATTATAGAAAATTAGGGTTGGAAATTTGAAATTAACCCCTTATAAAAAGTCTATGGGAATGAAGTGTACTTTTATATATTTTTCTTCTTATTAGCGATGATACGTGCAATACTTTTTTGTTATTAAAATCTAGTGTGAATTTTACATTACAGAAATGAATACTCATTTCGTAAAAAAAAAAAAAAAAATCACTTATATATATATACACACACGTGTGTATCAATATGCGTCACGTATATATGCGTGTGTCATGTGAAAATATTACTATTTTATTAAGAAATTCTCATAATATAATCGTTGATAGTAATTACGTATAGTTTATAATTAAAAGTAAATACCAAAAAAAGTATAAAATAATGTATGTAACAATACATTGAATATATTACATAAAATAATTTTTTAAAAAATACTAAACTAAAAATGAACTCATTTTTTCACAACATATTGAGTAAATAACAATTATTCTAACTAGTAATTACTATTTTAATATGCAAATGTCACAACCGTTATAAATAAAAATTCATTATAAACGTCATTACTCTCTAACTCTATATAACTAAATAAAATCTTCAATCATAACATTCATCATAATACTTTAATAACATTTTGGTCACTAGCGTGATAGTATAGAGATCATAAACATAAACAACTCATACATTAATTAATGTAAAAGCAATAGAACATTTTGTCCTTCCTTTTGTCTAATTTGCTCTAAAAAAAATTAGGCAGAATTGGTTAAGTGTGCAATGTAAAGCCCAATCGTGCCGAGTTTAACGTTGGGCTTTTGGGCCCAAATTCATCAACGATATTAGGGGAAACCCAGATCAGATGGGCCTGGGTCATACAGGAAGGAAGATTCTCAAAGTTTCCCTCCCTTATATTTAGCTTGATTGATTGATTTCTTCTTCCATGAAGTATTGCTTACATGACAGCTCTGTCTTCCTGCCCTGTCTTCCTCTTCCCCCCCTTCATTCTGAATTCTGATCAATTCATTCGTTTTCCAACCGCTTCTCAATCCAGATAATAATATTCCACTCATAGTTACTCAAATATATATGCATATATTTTTTGAACCCTTCAATGTACGAATAGCAAGTACAGTAAGTAAATTGTAGCAATGGCTGTTGAAACTGAAGCTGCCACGACCCCAGAACTGGCTCTTACCGACACCAACATCAACTGGGACAGGTGCTTTTAAACTTTATCTAAACTATGATCCCATCTTGCTTCTTTATATTTTTTATACTTAATTATAGAAATTTTTTTATATTGCTTCATCGTTTTGATGGTAACGTATTGCATTTTTGGATATTGGGTGGGTTTATGGATGAATATCTTATCCTTTATCTTCATGCGAGCTCTGCTCAAATTTAATAAATTTTTAATCTTGCAACGCAAGAACTGAACTTGAGTGATTGTGGAGTTGGTTTTGTGGTCGAATTTAGCCATTCCGCCAAGCATGATTTTTTTGGCCAATTTTGAAGTTATGGAATACTCGCTTATGAGGATGATATCACAAAAGGACTTTTAGGTAATCCATTAAAGATTAAGAATTTTGCTTTTAAAATCAATATTTTCTTCGTTTGCTACAACATTTGTCTGTCACTTGAAGATTTGCGGTGTGGTGAGCTCATCCAATTATTTCCTCTAGTAATAGTTTAAATACGGAGTATGGAGACTGAGATTAAAGCCATGAACTAAATAAAATGAATCTTTTTGGTTTATGTAGGCTCTGAATAGAATTATGAATTAATGACTTCCAACTTATGCATGGACCGACTGAATTTCCTAAAAGTTTTGCGTATGAATTTTTCATCTCTCTTGTTTCTTTCACACACATAATGAAAAATTAAGTAGTTACGTAGTTGTTTTTAGTGGTTTTGGAGACAAATTCTAAGTCTCAGAAAATCTGATTTTGCAAACTTCGCTGACAGCTTCCGAATCAATTATTGCTGCTGCATTTATCTGTCGTGATTCTTCAGATACTCATGCTCTTATTTATGTGTGCTATTTTGGTGGTTTGTAGTAACATCAGTATGTCAAAAATCTTTCTTTGTTATTGGAACAATTCTCACAAATTATTACTCTACAAGTTTGGGTAACATTTGCCCTTTTCTCTTTATAAAGTTTTTATTATCCATGCCACGTGGCTTCTCTGTGATTTGTTTTTTCCAAAGCCAGGGTATTAGAACTCTAAAAGAACATCCTAGAAAATGTTTGCTATTACTGATGCTTATTGCGCCTTGAGTTTAGGTTGGATAAGACAAGGTTTCACGTCATTGGGGCTATCCTTTTCACAGCTCAGTCAGCATTACTACACCCAACTGCAGTTGTCAAGACAAGGATGCAAGTAGCTGCTTCTGGTCTCTCTCACATGGGTGGACTATCAGTTTTCAAACATATACTCAAGAGTGATGGTGTACCTGGGATCTTTAGAGGTTTTGGTACATCTGCAATTGGATCATTGCCAGGCAGAGTCCTGGCTTTGACTTCACTTGAAGTATCAAAAGACATGATGTTTAAGTATACTGAAGGTCTACACATGCCAGAAGCCACTCGAGTTGGGATTGCAAATGGATTTGCTGGAATGTTTTCCAATTTGGTTTCATGTGTATACTTTGTGCCTCTGGAGGTGGTGAGTGTATCAGTTCTTTCTGTCTTGGATTGCATGTAGAACACATTTATGTTAGACTATCGTCAATAGAAGTCGCCTACATAAATAAATATATGTAATTTACCTGAAGAACTGATTCATTGGGACAAGTCAGCAACATGATTGTATTGTTTCTTCAGTTCTGATAGGTTATGCAAGAGTAAATTTAGATTAAGCTGCATAAAGATTTCTTCCTGTAACCTATCTATGTTTTCCCCATAGTTTGTTGTTTATCTATTGTAGATATATGAAAATACTGGTTTCTTGTCTTTCATTTTTTCTTTTAAGGGGAAAAAAATATTTTCTAAACATGCTTGCTAAAGCTGCATAGTTGGCCCTAATTTTTTTGGTTAAAATTTCAGATCTGCCAGCGACTGATGGTTCAAGGGCTTCCAGGGACTACTTTCAGCCATGGTCCATATGACGTAGTTCGTAAAGTAATAAAAGCTGAAGGAATCCGTGGTTTGTATAGAGGCTTTGGATTAACAGTCGTGACACAATCCCCTGCATCAGCACTTTGGTGGGGAGCATATGGGGCAGCTCAGCACATGATTTGGAGGTACACATCTTGTATGTTATGTTAATAGTAGAAGTAGTGTTAGCTCCTTATGATTGTTGGTAGTAGTTCAAGCTGATTCTATTGTACTGTGTTTCTACTTCACATGTGACCTTAGGAGCCTTGGTTATGGAGCTGAGATGGAACATAAACCATCCCATGTAGAAATGGTTAGTGTCCAGGCTACTGCAGGAATCTTAGCTGGTGCTTGTTCTTCAATTATTACTACCCCTTTAGATACTGTAAAAACTAGGCTTCAGGTACCTACTTTAGCAGCAACATTGTTCAGTCTTCCTTGCTTTTTCCTCTTTTTATCAATGCAACAGCCGCCACCACGTTGTGCATTGCTTCTTCGTGGTCAATGCTATCTATTTATTCAGTAGTTGGCATTAATTGATAGGTAATTGATAATTATGGTGTGGGAAGACCATCGGTGATGAAGACCACTATGGCACTTGTTAGAGAAGATGGCTGGAGAGGATTCTATAGAGGATTTGGACCCCGATTTCTGAACATGTCTTTCTACGGGACAACAATGATTGTGACGTATGAACTCATAAGTATGTTGTCTTCCATTGTCTTCACCTTTTTACCATTTTCCACGTGTTTGATGGAAATTTCTTTCTGATTCCATTAAGGGAGTTCATTTGATGTCCACATTCTTGAATGTTCACATGTTTGTTTTTTCTTGGTCTTATTATTTGTTGTTGACATTCTCAGAGAGATTATCTATAAAAGCAAATTGAGATGGCGGAACGTTAGAGGCAACTGTGGGAAGCTGTGTTGCAAAGGTGCATAAGTTGTTTTGTGTGGAGGAAGGAAAAACAGAGTTTTAGCCCTTATGATGATGGACTAGCGTAGAGCATGTCAAAAGCTGCGTAGTGGGAATTAATTTAAGGGAAATCTTTTTCTTTTCTTTTATATTGATTTTCGTTAGCCAAATGTAAAGAAATTTTGTAAAGCAGACAAAGGTTGAAGAGACAAACAAATTTGCAAAAGCACACAGATCAAAGTTTTGGAATGTCACCAAACAATCACTCTCAGACCTGTGTCTTTAGTGTCTACTCCACCTGATTTGTCCCATCTGTTTACTTCTCTTCCTCTTATTTGTCCCATTTGTTGTTTAGACATGAAATTTGTTAGAATCATGGGTTAATTTCTAAGCGGTTGGGTGATTTTCGTCCAAAAGGTAGGTTTTTTTAGGGTTTCTGCCTAGCTAAAACTCTAAGTAAACGATTTTGGATCGCTGAAATCTATCGCAGGTCATGGCGAAGCAGCTAAAACTCTAAGTAAACGATCTTGGATCGTCGAAATCCATCGCAAGTCATGGTGAAGCGATGAGTATTGATTCTCACACCGTGTTTCTTTGGACAGCTAAATTTGAGCTTAAAACGGCGTCGTCGACCCGTGTTGTCGATTCTAAAAGCAGCACTAATACATTCCACATCACTAAAGAAGTGGAGATCTCCAGCCCTCGGCTCTTGCATCATTTCTGGGCAAGAAATGCTTCTTCAATCAACACATTTTAAATCTTGAACTTAATAATTGCAATTGCAACACATTCTTAAAAATCCTAAAATTTTGGACCTTTTTTTCCTGTAAATGGAGCCCTTTGGTTTTGAAAATACACATCCAATTGTTGAAACCATGGCAGGCAGGCACTAGATTGAACAAATGTGCAAGAGACCACCGTTATTTCATGTATTAGAGTGACTTTGGCATGAAAGCATGCAAGAATGCAAAGTACCATATAAAAAAGCTGACCAAACAACGGCTGCTGCAGTATAAGATAGCGTAGATAAAAGCAGGCAAGACTGCAAGTACCATATGAAAAAGCTCAAAAACAACAAATGCCAGTACCCTCCTGGTGGATATATTTGTCAATTTGGGTAGGGATATCAATTATCAAATAAGAGAACCGAACCAAAAGAAATTTCCAGGGTGTGAAACCATGGGAAATCATTTCAGAATCCGTATAGCTAGTTCCAGTAAATCCCCCCTAACATAACATTTGTACCAATGCTATTATAACCTCTTAAATTCAAGCTTTAAGTAGAAGCATCATCCTTGGAATCTCCTTTGCTCTTCATACAACAGCTGGGTGTAAATCCTTTCTCTAACATCTTCTCCACCTCCTCAAATTGAAGTCCTTTGGTTTCCGGTACAAAGAAGAAGATCAACACCATACCAATAAAGGAAAAACCAGCGAACAGAAGAAATGTGCCTGCTGAACCAAGAGCCTCAGTCAACGTGAGAAAAGTTTGACTAACTATGAGATTTGACGTCCAGTTAGAAACTGCTGCTATTCCCCCTCCGATTCCTCTGTATCTCAAGGGGTATATTTCAGAGTTAACAATCCACGGAACAGTTCCCATTCCAGGCGAGTACATTATGATATATAGCCCCAAAAACACAACTGCTAAGAATCCAATTCTACTCGGGCAGCCTTTCTCGTACCATATACCGCGCTCTGCTTTGCATGAGCCTTCCAAGGCATCATTTTTGGCCAGACATGCTCCAGGTGTGTACTGATAAAAAACAATTC
Source organism: Gynochthodes officinalis (assembly GCA_020080225.1). Classification (NCBI taxonomy): domain Eukaryota; kingdom Viridiplantae; phylum Streptophyta; class Magnoliopsida; order Gentianales; family Rubiaceae; genus Gynochthodes; species Gynochthodes officinalis. The sequence continues at coordinate 230,075 of CM034619.1, read as the reverse complement.
ATTGCAGAAAGTTTGGTCGCAATCAGTGATATGTAAGACGAGTAGAATCCGGCATGCAATCTAAGACATTCCAAATAAAAGCATACATAAAGAATATTATTTTGTGCACAGACAGAAGCATTATTTTCAAGCAGCAGGAGAATATTTTGTTGTTATCCAATATCCACAGTCATTTAGGGCATTGAGGAACAGAAACTTACTCTATCTATTCCATTTGAGCAGAAAGCACATTCTGGCGCCTGCAAACACTTCATGCAATTCCAAGAAGATGCTTCTGGGGCTTGGGTGTATTCAAAACATGTAGAGTTGCCACCAAAGCGGGCAGAGTCAACTTTGCTGACTCCTGGTGCAGTGGCTGAAGCCTCAAAGAACACAATGGACAACGTCACTAGGCAAGTGATGATGCCTATCATTGAAATGATCATAAGCCTCCTCCTCCCGTATCTATCAACGAAACACATACTAACAATCGAGCCAACTGCATTGAGACCAGAAGTGACGAGCGAAAGTGCAATAGCAGTACTTTTTGACGCAAAACCTGCAAATTGGATAATGGTTGGACTATAATACATGACAGTATTAATGCCCACAAACTGTTGAGCCACCTGAACAGTAATTCCAGCACGCAGGCCCCTTCTGAAAATGATATAACCCCAGGCTTGCCTTATTTTTGAAATCATGCTGCCACCTCCTAAAGAACCTTCTATTTCTTTTTCCTCATCAACGGATATTTTCAAGCCTTGCAATTCATCATTAACTTCATCAGCAGGATAAATTTTTTCTAAGATCGACCTAGCCTCATCAATTCTTCCCTGTTTGGCAAAAGGAAACTACAAGTTACAAACAAAATAAGGAAAATACGTAAATAGGAAACTGGTCACCTAAACTGAAATAGGTGATCGAAACCTTTCGGTAAAGCCATCTTGGAGACTCAGGGAGGGACAGCATTAGAATAAACTGGACAAGCGCCGGAACTCCTGCAATACCAAGCATCCAACGCCAGGTTCCCTTGACCTGGAAATATTATTTAATTCTTGTCAGCACACTTTCCTTACAAATTGTAGACTGCAATCATCAATATTACCTATACACAAAAATCCTTACATGGGTGAAAGCTAAATTGATAAGGTACGACATAAACTGCCCTCCCGTGATTAACAAACCATTCGTGCTAACAAGTGCCCCTCTGATCCTGTGTGGCGAAGCTTCTGAAATGTAAAGAGGAGCAGTCATGGATGCCATTCCAACTCCTAAACCGACCAATACTCTTCCTATAATGATCACCCAAGGAGCAGGAGAAAAGGCCATGACCAATGCACCGGAGAAAAACAGAACATCAGCAACCAAGATTGAGATTTTGCGACCAAATTTATCATTGATCCAGCCGCCAAATGCCGCACCAACTATGGCTCCTGCGACAGCCATGCTCACAATTGTCTCCTATAGATTGAGCAAGCATAATCACTCACCATTATGGTATTATCCTATAGAATTTGTAGAAGAAGCAACATCGGAACTAATGCTTCAAGGTGATAAAAAGGGATATGATAACAAAAACTTTCACCTGTAACCACGTCTTCTTGTCAACAGCTTCGAAGTCATTTTGAATGTAAAGCATGGCACCAGAAATAACTCCTACGCAATCACCAGACCAAGAGATATTACAAACCTCGAAGTAAAAAGGGCTTATACACAAAAGACCAAATTTTTATTTTTTAAGATAGACCAAATTAGCAAAACTTGATTCCACCAATATCCTTCAATATATATCTATCTAATGAAATGAAAATTGGGTTGTACCTGTGTCGTAACCAAAGAGAAGGCCGCCAATTCCAGCGGATAAGGCGAGCCTCATGATGTAAGGTGTCTTCCATGACGTCCTCCAACATTCTGTGAATTCAGTTTTATCGGCTTTCGAAATTCCTCCTTCAACCATTATGTGGTGCTGCGTGGGAAGAAAAAGCCCAGTTCTGTTCTCTGTTGATTGGAGAGAACCCGAAAAAAAAGAAGACAAATAATTAAAATTCCATACAAGATTGACTAACACTATTATATTCGGCAGATTCTGGCTTTAGCAGAAATATATGCGATCGCTTTTTGTCTTTTTCTTTTTTAACCAGCTTTTTTGTGGGGTGGGAGCGTAACCAATTCAAAATGCAAGGAGAACAGAACAGCAGAGGGACAATCACATTAGGAACATTGGGAAGGGAAGGAGGGATGATTGCAATGGAAGCCTTTATTGGAAAAGAAGAAAAAGACACGATTTTTGTTTTGTGGTGGAATATAGCGGGAGGAACATGGACGTATAAACCATACAGCATGGAAAAAAGAAATGAACATTGGGGATGATAAAAGCTCAAAAAAAACAAAAACAAAAGAAAGCATTTTTACTGACCAAAATGGTAAAGGCTTGTTGTCTCGTACTTTTCCAGGATGTGAATGGTTGGGACCCGGCCCCTCTCCTTTCTTTTGTTACAACTCCAAACTATATTAATATAGCAGCAGCGGTAGTAATTGAAACTGAAAAGGGATGATATCTGGGTGAGTGTTGGTGTTTGATGAATTTCAAATCCTTGCAAACTGTGAGGGTTGAGTTGGGTATGCAATATTACATAATAATAATAATTACACAGACAGACAAAGGAAAGGGAGGGGCAGTGGTGCGGAGGGAGAGGGTGACAGTGGGAATGAATAAAGGAGAGGAAAAGTTATGATAGGACTGGAAATGGTAATAGTATAAAAAGAAATAATTAATTGTTGAGTGGATAATGTATGAGTACGGTTTTCTTCCGTCAATGGGAGGGCGAATCATGAATGAGTTGCCGCATATTTTTAATAATTTTGATGTTATGAATCGGAACAAATACTAGTCAACCTTAAATCCCGTAATGAGTATGACATCCAATCACCGTCAATGTGGTCAATCGTTCCAGGATGTATGCATCAAATATTGGTTGTGTATATTAATCATATGCCTCAAATAATAATAATAAAAGAGATGGGGAGATGCAATCATGCAGGAGTCTTGTAATATCTGAATAATCATATCTCGAACCGATTTGATCTGAACCAATTGCGGATAATCTTCTGGCGAGCTCTCTATGTCTATCTATTCTATGATGATATCATACCAAAATGATTCCCTTCATTTAATTGTACTGCTGATTTTGCATTGGATGAACTTTCCCCACATCATCAAAAGGATCTTTTTTTATTAATGTCTCGATTCCATCAAAGCTGTCGTACCCAACTATTTATTGCTAAAATCTTGAATTGAAAACAAAAAACAAATTGATGGGGTTGGAGACAACTACTGTTATTTATTCAAAATAAATAAGTGATTACGAGACTGCAGATTGCAAAATAAATCATCGTTAATTTCAGTACCTTGTTTAAACATTCTCAACTTGACTTGTTTGTGAATTACCCGGAAAGATGCATGCATTCGTCCCATTCCATTATGGACCGCAGGCATTGGGCCGTGATTACCCTATGTCCTGAGACTGGTGTTTTAGAGTTAGTCACAAAATATTTGTTAAGGCTTGATTAAGTCGGTTAGCTGATAAATAGCCAAGACAAACATGTATAGTAAATTAGTAATGAGAGATTTTATTTTTCTTTCCTCTCTCAACTGTTGAATCCTCCTTTCTTCATTTCTCTCTGTTTCTTCTCTCCCGGAACACCATTACCAATCCATGCTTGACAATATGTTATTTTCGTCAAGATCTACCATACTACAACTGTGATATGAAAAGTAAACACCAGATATTAAAAACAAAAGTTCAGATTCAATGTTCTATTAAATTTCCAGATAGTCCGAATTCAAATGGTTTGTATTTTCCATCAAACCAGCGTATTTCCCAAGTGTTTGACTAAGATTTCGAAATTTAATTATCCACATAATATAAAAAAATAACACTCCGTGTTTGAGATATTTCAATGTATGTATATATCGCTGTATTTAAGTAAAAAAGAGCGTCTTTGGTTTGGTATATAAAATTCTGATTTTGCTCCATTTGCAATTCCTTTTATTGGGCGAACTTCAAACTTCTGAAACAGTCACTTTGCACAGCAGTCTACATTAGATTTAAGCCACAGTACCAAATCAATATATATCACATAAATATGCAGTATTAAGCTCCAAAAATCGCAATTAAATTGCAACCAGCCAAGTAATTTGAAACAGTTTTTTTTTTTGTTTTAAAACATAATTGAAAGAATCCAATCCTTCCAATTTCAAATCGCAATTCCCAACAAAAGCATTCACTCTCTCCCTGAACCTCACAGCGATATTGAATTTTCTCACCATTCACCCAACAACACATCCTCGATGCCCAAAAACAAACCAAACATATTTCCCATCAAATTCACCACGAAAAGATAAGAAAAAACACATAGTAAGGCCAAAATTGCGCAAAAAACAGATCATACAACAAAATTCCAAACGGCCAGTCTCCGTTTAATACTAAAAAATTCGTAAAGATAGTAAGGAACATGCTGAAAGCGAGCAGCATAAGTCTAGAATAATTAAAAAAAAAAGTACTACGGTAACAAAAACAACTTATGAACCAAGAGCAGGCCAGCCCAAATCATTAATTACGATCAGGGAGGGTCACCGGCAATTAGTCACCGCCGGCCTTCTGGTAAACGTAGGTGAGCCCACACTTGCCACAGTAGTGCCTGTCGAAGTGATTAGCCATGAAAGTTCCGGCACCACATTCAGCATTGGGACACTCCTTCCTGAGCCTCTGAACCTTTCCAGAATCATCCACCTTATAGAACTGAAGCACGGCGAGCTTGACCTTCTTCTTCTTGTGCTTGATCTTCTTGGGCTTGGTGTATGTCTTCTTCTTACGCTTCTTAGCACCACCGCGAAGGCGGAGAACGAGGTGGAGGGTGGACTCCTTCTGGATGTTGTAGTCGGCTAGTGTTCGGCCGTCCTCGAGCTGCTTCCCGGCGAAGATAAGGCGTTGCTGGTCTGGGGGGATGCCTTCCTTGTCCTGGATCTTAGCCTTGACATTGTCGATGGTGTCGGAAGACTCCACCTCAAGGGTGATGGTCTTCCCCGTTAAGGTTTTGACGAAGATCTGCATATTTCTATCGACGGCCGCCGCCGCCTATGCTTACGGTGGTGGTGGTGCTGCCTCTTCTTCAATACGAGAGGATAGAGGGGGGGCGGAACGGAGTTTAGGGTTTTGGAAATTGTTGAATGGAGGTTTGGGAATTTATAGGTGGGGGGCGAGTGTTTGTGATATTACATTCGTACCCTCAGATACTGGACTTTTTTGTTTGTTGTTGGACACGAGACACAATCACACAACCCATAACTAAATACAATTTAGTTTACTCCTTCAGGCCCATGATGAGTAATAACCAATTGTCGCAGTTGAAGCCCTCTTCTTTCCAAGTGTTCAAATTTAAGAAGAAAATAAAATGAATATGGGTAAAAATGTGGTTTAATGAATGATGTAGTCTCGTTTTTTAAAATCAAAATAATTCTTTTTTTATTTTGCAATTCCGAGAGAGTAAATATTGATAAAAATTACTTTTTAAGTCTTTACCAAAACATAAAAATAAAATTTATGTTTATTACGTAAGATTGAAAGTATAGTTCATAGACTGTAACATTTGTTATATGAATATATATATACATTTGAAGGTACAAAAAACGAAGAGATTGAAACAGTTGGCCAAGAGAATAACATAAGAGATTGAAATGATCAAAAAAAAAATTGATATGGCGACATAATATGAAGTCAAACTACAGAGGTAGATGATGGGAATGGGGCACTTGTTGCTTGATGATTAATAGTATTTCAATATCAATTGTTGTGTTTTTGAACTGCATACTATGTTTTTTCCTCCCACCTACCATTTACTCATTTAGGCGTGGATGTACAAGACTTCTTATTGAGCGAAAATCGGAAGAACTCCACGGATGAAGGAGAAGGCATTAGCTTCACAAGTTTGGTCTAATATCGCTGAAGAATTTATTGACGAACCATCGACTCCACCAGCACATACATTCACATTTGAACTATCTCACGGCTAACTGGCTTTCCAAAACAGAACAACAGAGCGGTGAATTTCAGTAAGATAAAAAATTCCAATGGCAATGTGTATCAGTGAACAGAATTCAGTGGGGGGAGCAAACTCATTCAAAAAATGAGGTGGTTTTTGTGCTTAAAAAAACCAATGTATGTAATAATTAATGGCTGTCGACCAATGAGATGGAGATGCGGGGTATCGAACCCCGTGCCTCTCGCATGCAAAGCGAGCGCTCTACCATTTGAGCTACATCCCCACGGGCACGCAAGCAATGATCCAAACTGGATGAGATTGAGTATCAGCCTTTTTAATCGACTCGTCATTCGATGCCCATCCGCATCTGACCGTCATGTGATACAGAATTGGTCGAATGAGATTGGCACCCGGAAAAAGGGCTTAAGCAGTTGTTGTCAATGTGGCACTCATGCACATCAGGACCAGGTGCCAACAACTCCCCTAGCCACGAACCCCCCCAGCTGCATGCATATATGCATGCATGCCTGCCCCTCCTGCCTCCTGTTTTTACTGTTTAATTTAACACCTGATGGATGGATCATTCCATTCAACGTAATCAATTTCTTAATCCCAGTTCTCCCCCTTTCTGTCTCCTCCGCCCTCCTATCCAAAATGCCCGGACTCACCCTTGGCGACACCATTCCCGGTCTTGATGTTGAAACCACCCATGGAAACTTCAAACTCCACCAATTCATTGATGATTCCTATGCCATCATTTTCTCCCACCCCGGTTAGCTTTATTACTTACCCTGCTTTTTCTACATTAATTTCCTGTGTATAATTATTTATTGCTTAATGTGTGCATGGCTTGTGTGTTTGTCAATTAATTTCATATATTGACTGACTATGAAGCATGCATTAATTGAAACGCCTGCAGCTGATTTCACTCCCGTGTGCACGACTGAACTTGCTACGATGGCTGCTTACGCCGACAAGTTTGCTGAAAGGGGAGTGAAACTTTTGGGGTTTTCTTGTGTTGATGTCCAGTCCCACAAGGAATGGATCAAGGACATTGAAGCCTATGACGATGGCAAACACAAGGTCAATTTTCCAATTGCCGCTGATCCCACCACAGAACTCATCAACCAACTCAACATGGTTGACCCTGATGACAAGGATTCCTCTGGTAATCCTATCCCATCGCGCGCTCTACATGTCGTCGGGCCCGACAACAAGGTCCATAACTAAATAAATACTAGAGTACTAGTTAATTCATTTTTTAGTAGTACTACTTAATTACTTTGATCAATTCCATTAATGTCTACTCCTCGTTGTTGTTGTTTTGCCTAGATTAAGCTGAGCTTTTTGTACCCTGGGAGTACTGGACGCAACATGGATGAAGTTTTGAGGGTGATAGATTCCTTAAAGAAGGCCTCCCAGCACAAGATTGCAACTCCCGCGAATTGGAAACCAGGGGACCCCGTGGTCATCGCTCCTGGCATATCCAATGATGAAGCTAAGGAAGTGTTTTCACAGGGATACGAGACTGCTGATCTTCCATCTGGAAAGGAATACCTCCGATTCACCAATGTGTGAGATCACAATCAGACCCATGCAAATAATGCAGTCCTTCCTCTCATGTACAGTCTGCATCAAAAACTTTAGTAATTACATAAGCTGTCTCAGCCTAGTAGCGACGATCGAGTTGAATAACCGATATTGATATATGCATATGTCTATTTTGGATGTTTCGATGGCCTAATATAATTGCTACTATATATATGTGTTAGCTTTTGTTCCTTGATTAATGATGATGTTTTGGAACTCTATATATGCTCTGTCATCCCTGGTTTTGTTCATTATATTGGCTTCTTCCTTTGCAATTAAAGTGCATCAGATACACAATTAACTATGGAGGCCCTGAAGTATTTAGTCTGATCCTATGTATACAGAATTAATCCTGAATTTACTTGCTATAGGTGGATGGAGTTCAGCTTTCAATTTTATTTATTATTATTTTTTTTGTGGACTTCTGTTATTGACATCCTCTGTAATCGGGCAACGGGTCCTTTGTCAAAGTAGAAACAATAATGATAACGCTACGAGTTAAATTTGCATTGGAATTGGATCTTCACAATTTTCAACTTAGTGGACCATCCACCAGCATAGTACTCCAGTATGGCAGTCAAAAAAGCACCGTTCTGTCGAGTAAGTTGCGGGGAGCTGTCCATCACTCCGATCTCCTGATTATTCAAACGCATTTATTTGAACTTGGAGTCATAAAGTAACAACAGTATGAGTAAAGTTCATTAGCAATTTGCATTTTGTGTTTCATTTCTCAGCTGTAAAGGGATTCGGGAATTAAAAATCAAGAAGAAAAGCAAACAATGCCCCTAGCCAGATCTCTGGGCAGGTTTCATTTCCTGATAGTCTTGATTTTCCTAGTAAATGATGAAGCGATGCGAGTAGCGGTGTGTTCTTGCCGTAACTCGTGCAACAATATTCCCATAAACTACCCATTCGGCATTGATGATGGATGCGGCGCGCCCCAGTTTCGTCACATGTTGAACTGCTCCACCGATTTGTTCTTCCTAACCCCCTCGGGGAGTTACAAGGTCCAATCCATCGATTACGACAAGAAAACCATGGTCATCTTCGATCCGGCCATGTCAACTTGCTCCATTTTACAGCCCCACCACGACTTTGTAATGTCCGACATACAAAAAGCCATCATCCTGCCATCCTCCGACACAGTCTTTGTTCTCATGAATTGCTCGATAGACTCCCCTGTTCTCAACCATTACAAGTCCCTTTGCTTCAATTTGGATGGACATTCTTGTGATGAACTTTACGGGGCTTGTACTTCCTTCAAGCTGTTTCATGTATTGTCAAACAGCACCCCTCCGTGCTGCTTTACGGGATACGACACGGTAAGGTTCATGAGCATGAATATATTGGACTGTACGCATTACACCAGCGTGTATAATACGGATAATTTGAGGGGCGTCGGCCCGCTGGATTGGCTTTACGGGATGAGGCTGTCTTACAGTGTTCCGGACAGTGGGTGTGAACGATGCGCTAAATCTGGTGGGATTTGTGGGTTTGATGTGGAGACTGAAGGGATGACCTGCGTTTGCTCGATCGCTGTCAATGCTACCAGAGAATGTGGTAATTGTTCTTGCTTGGGATTTTTGGCCTCGTTAATCATTTTCTTCCAGCCAATATACATGCTGATGTTTTGGGCCTTAGAGTCAGTCATGTTTATATCGAAACTTTAGAAAGAAAAAAAAAAAATACAAGATGAAATATAAGTCATAATAATTTGTGTTTTAATGAATCAGTTAGTATTGACTATAATTAGGAACTACTTCTTACTGTTACAATTGTATTAATTAGTTTTGTTTTCCCTGGTTCGTTTGTTGATTATCAGCTGCCGGAACTGTTCCCTCGGAGGCCGCAAAGATGGAACGGCGAATGTCTCTTGTATTTACATTAATTGTCTCGGCTACATATTCCCATTTGCTACATGCTTCAAAGGGGTTGCTGTAATTTGTTGATAATAGGCATTAATGGTCAAATCAACCTTTTTTGTCTGCTCTTTTTGGAGAATGTGATAGAACTTACCAAAACTACTCATTTTATTTTTTCCTTAAACTATGACTTTCGCATCTAAGTTTGTTCATTTATGTGAGTTGTTTTTTTTTTAACAGTCATTTATTTATGTGTGTTGCTGGCATTGAAATTTTAGGGTGTGTTTGGACAAGATATTTTTATTTACAAATAAAAAAAATTGTATTGAAATGTGTGAAAATTTTAGTGGGTATTTTTTGATAGAAAATTTTTTTTTGAGGGAAAACATAAGAGAGAATTTTTTTTTTTAAATTATGTGAGAGGAATTTGAGTGGAAAAATTTGAATTCTAAATTTTGAAATAAAAATGTATTTGAATAAAAAAATTTTTAAAATTTTTTTATTTACAAATAAAAATAACTTGTTCAAACGCATGTTAGAGGATGCAACCGATGCAGGGGTTGCAGGAGGGTCAACTTATTGAACCTTGTAATTACTTTGGTAGATTAATGGTTTGCTGGGTTTTGGCATTTTCACAGGTAACGTGTACAGTAGCAATTACGTGTTATAATATACGATAACAATTCAACCTACTAGTGTGCATTCCAACATTTTTGACTGTGTTTAGACAAGTTATTTTCATTTGTAAATAAAAAATTTTTTAAATAAAAACAAACTATTTAACACACATTTTTATTTCAAAATTTAAAATTTAAATTTTTTTACTCAAATCCCTCTCATATAATTTTAAAAAATTTTCCCTCTTATGTTTTCTCTCCAAAATATTTTTTCTATCAAAAAATACTCACCAAAATTTTCATACATCCCAATACAATTTTTTCTATTTGTAAATAAAAATGCCTTGTCCAATCGGACCTTAATAGTATTTTACGAGGGGAAGATCACAAATATAGAGAAGGCAATAAAAGTTTGGATGCACGGATGCACCACTTTAATTTTGTGATTGCCCCTAAATAGTTTAAATGTTTACAATCATCTCCTACTTCTTTTATGCAATTCCTTCTATAGTTTGTGCACCATTGTTTTTTTTTTCTGCCCCCTCCTTTCGAGCAAATATCATTTAAGGGGGAAAAAAACCTTTGTCAAATCAATTTAAAAATTTGCACAGTAAGACAGAGGATTCTTTATTTAAACTAGGCGTGACATTATGTCTTTCAAAATCCAATACTCATTGTAATCCATACATCCATGCAAATATAAATATGGGTAAATTCTTAATAACCTCCCGCGACTAATGAAAGTTTTCGATAGCTTAATTGTGATTCGAAAGTATCCAAATCACCCCTTATGATTTCAACTAATTTTGAAGATTGATAGAATCAAGATTAAATTGATTGGAATTTACACGCTTACATTTACTATGCGATTATAACTATTAATATATAATACTCCCAAAATGTATCTATATATATACACGTGTGTATATTAATTCCAAACAATTTAGTATTTATTCGTCAAACTTTCCAAGTTATTATTTAATAAAAGAGTGATTTAAAAACTTTTTGAATTGCGATAAGTTTATTATAAACTTTTATTCATTGCGAAAATGTTCGAAAATTTACCATATACATTAATTATGTAGGAAAAGGTAGCTTTATCCACCTTTTTAAATCCATTCGCGCCATAGTTTTCGAAATAAATTAGTCAGTGATATGCTTTATTGATTAACTATGCTCATAAATATAAAAAGAACCAATTACAAATCAAATAGAGTAGGAGTGGACAAAAATTGCAATACTAATATACAAAACAAATGGGGTCCTCCAACAAAAGAAATGGAAAGTTGGGGCCCGTACAAGTAATTACGAGGTTACTAATTGAATTTTTGAAAACTGGCGGGCGCAAAGTTGTGTGCACCCCCACCACCAGCTCCACTGTCAGTCTCATCTCATTACTTATTTTACAGTCCACCGTCCGCCGAGCCACCACCCAAGCTTTGATTGATATCGTCGTCGGTTCGGAAGGGAAGAATGTCCAAAGATAAAACACCTTTTCGATCAATCTCTCGAGTTTCCTCAGAGAACTTTCTGAATCATGAGATGACTTGTCCTCCCCCTCATTCTCCTTGGAGGACACCTCTGAATTCTATTCCAGATCCATCTCAATCTCAAATCCACCACCCTGTCCCCCAATCCCCGTGCTCCAAGGACCACATTCCTTCCGAAGAAAAATCTAATAAATCATCATCTGAGACTCTTCCACCCCTGTTAGATAGTCATCAAAATGGTTCTACAACCAAAGACAGAGAGAAAGACCATAGGGCTGGAAATAACAGAGGAGGAGGAGTCAAGTTCAATTCGGAGCCTAATTCAGCTCAAAATACCCCGGCAAAGAGCCTTGTTTATACCCACAGGCCCTCCAACGTCGGAGGAAAGGGGGGCAGCTTTTCTAGAGCTCCAAGAGGTGGTGTTGGGGTTCTCCAGATTTCAAATCCCGAGCCAGTAATTGAGGTTCCGCTTTTCGAGCTCACTCAAGATCATTCCTTTTGGAAAGACTACAATGTGCAGGTTCTTTAATTTGTTTCCCTTTCCAGAATCACACACAAATTATTTATTAATCTCCCCATTTTTTGCTGTTATTGAGTTTTAATTCTTGATCATTGAAGGTTTTGATTCGCATTAGACCGTTAAATAACATAGAAAAGGAGTCACAAGGTTATGGAAGATGTTTGAGGCAAGAGAGTGCTAAGACATTAGTGTGGGTAGGCCACCCTGAGACCAGATTCACCTTCGACCATGTTGCTTGTGAAACTATTTCCCAGGTTTTCAACTTTTCAATCATCCAATGCTTCTGTACTACTGTTATGTTCTTTTCACAAGTTCAGATACTAATTCCTAACAACTTTTTATCTATTATTCAGGAAAAACTTTTTACAGTTGCTGGATTGCCTATGGTAGAAAACTGCATGTCTGGATACAATAGCTGCATGTTTGCCTATGGTCAGGTTAGTTTGTCGTTGAATATTGGCGTTTGCTTTCCCATTAAAATGTCAAGTCTCTACATCTTGTCTTCAAAATCTGTATTTCCATAGACTGGTAGTGGAAAGACATACACAATGATGGGTGACTTAAGTCATATGGCTGGTAGTGGAAAGCTCAATGAGGATTGTGGAATGACCCCTCGCATTTTTGAATACTTATTTACGAGAATTAGAGAGGTACCTCTCTAATCTGAGTTTACTCACACGTTACATGCACAAGGATCTATCTCTTTTCTTTTTTTCTGTTTTTTTTACCCCTCTCTTTCTCTCTCTGAAATTATTATTATTCTTACTATTTTTCGTGTTTAGGACGAGAACAAGAGAAGGAACGAGGGACTTAAATATAGCTGCAAATGTTCTTTTCTAGAGATATACAATGAGCAGATCACGGACCTTCTTGAGCCTTCATCAAATAATCTGCAAGTAAGTCGAGTTTCATATCACTGTTCTGGCCATTTTCCATGTATCTGTGTGCTGTAAATTATTCACATTCTTTTCTTTTTGCTTTCTGATTCTTATGGTCATAGCTTAGAGAAGATTTGAAGAAAGGCGTATATGTTGAAAATCTGACTGAGTATAATGTTGGGACAGTTGATGATGTTCTAGGACTTCTGTTACAGGTGTGAGTCTCAATGGTGAGCCTTTCTATCTCATGGCACCTGTTTTTTCTTGTCGAGTCTAATTCTGACATTTATTTTATACAGGGTGCTGCAAACAGAAAAATGGCAGCAACTCATATGAACAGTGAAAGCAGCCGATCCCACAGTGTTTTCACATGCATCATCGAGAGTCGCTGGGAGAAAGACTCAATGACTCATCTTCGGTTTGGGAGGTTAAATTTAGTAGATCTAGCTGGTTCTGAAAGGTAACTGTGTGTACAATGCCGTAGACACATCTACCTTTTTGAAGCTTCTACTCAAAACAATATACTGAATCTGACCAGGCAGAAGAGCTCTGGGGCTGAAGGAGACCGCTTGAAAGAAGCAGCAAACATAAACAAATCATTGTCAACTCTTGGGTATTTCTAACGCTATTCTGCCTAATTTCAATAAGTATTATTTGCTGTATTTTCTTTACAGTTTTACATTTTTGTAATTTTCACTGTTTTCGGGGTTTCACTTCTTCCTTTTGGCATTAAGTCAGATCTTACGTTCAAATGCATTGCATGATAAAACTTATCAATAATGCAGTTGAATTACATTTTTCTTATTGTATTGATCCTATCATGATTTTTTTTCCCAAAAGTGAAAAGGAATTAAACACTTTGAGTTTGAGTTACAAAGGATGTTTGAAATCATGATTCCTCTTTGCATATGCTGGATGCTGCGTTTAGCCACGAGCAAGCTGTAATTATGATGACATGACAAGGAAAGTCTTACTGATTTATAAAGCACAGTATGCACTTAGCTTCTATCTGTTTAAGAATTGGTTCAAATTTGAAATAACATTGGAGAAGCCAAAGAGGAGGACTTGTATACGCAAGTAAAACATTAACTATGACGCCAGTGCAATCCCAGCCATATTTAAATTATCTGGAAAAGTATTTTATATCATCTTCTATATTTTCAAAGTAGGGAAAGTACTTTTTAATGGACCATCATGTACTTATTGGATAAAAATTTCATTAGAGTGTACTGTTGTTCGTACTTTCATGTAAAGTTAGTGACTGAAACCTGTCTTTGGCGAAATACCTGTTTGCTCCAAGGCAGTTATTTATTTGTGATTTTGCCAATGCAATGCTGTCCATGATGAGTTTTGCATTCCATGCTATTCTGAATCCTGTCTGTATCTGCATGTAGATTGGTTATAATGTCTCTGGTTGATTTAGCACAAGGAAAACAAAGACATGTACCCTATAGGGACTCTAGACTAACGTTTCTTCTCCAGGTGAGAAAAATTAGGAAGAGTACCATAAAAAAAAATCTATTTCTTTTGGATCATGACTTGAATTTGCTGTCTGGATTTTCTAAGGTTTTAGTGCTTTATTTTATGCAGGATTCACTTGGTGGCAACTCTAAAACAACAATTATTGCGAATGTCAGCCCATCTCTTTGGTAAACATATATAATGTTCTTTCTCTCATCATTTTTTTGGATACATTTTTTGTTGTGGTACCATTAACTTTAAGTATTTTATGTTTTATTTTTGTTGCAGCTCAGCTAATGAGACCTTGAGTACCTTAAAATTTGCTCAACGTGCCAAACTCATTCAAAACAATGTATCAACTTTCATACCACAATGAAATTTAGAAATTCTAGACTTTCTTTCAAATCTTTAATTTGCTTCAATTCTCCAGGCAAAGGTGAATGAAGATGCTTCTGGTGATGTTATGGCATTGCAACAGCAAATCCAACAACTAAAGGTACTTGTAGCAATTTCATATTTGTGCATTCGCCATTTTTTCCCCCAGCAAGTTGGTTATTGAATCACTTTTTCGAGCAGGGTCAACTGTCTATTCTGTTAAATCATAGCAACAGTTCTGAAAATTTATGGCATCCTTCTACAAGTTTCAAAGAATCTTTCTTGAGTGGCTTTCTTGAGGGAGTTGATTCATCTGAGGAAATGAATCTAAGTGTTAATCGCAGAATGCAGACTGGCATAAACAGCAAGGTGATTTGCTGATTAATTTATTCTTTTTACTGTGGGACTTGATTAATATACCCTTTAATGTACTTAATTGCAAATGACAGAAAATGTGTTCGAAAGCTACTTTGCTTGGTGCCTTGAGAAGAGAAAAACTTGCAGAGTTGGAAGTCAAGAGATTAGAAGCAGAAATCGAGCAGATGAATAATTTGGTATGCCTATCTGGGATAAGCAAAGTACCTGTATGCTCTTTTTTAAGAAGCACTTTGTATCATGTTTCACTAGAACTGATCAACACTTAAATATATCTCGATGTCAACATATGCGTACTCTTTCAGGTTCATGAGCTTCAAGAAGATGCTCAACACACTAAAATGATGCTGAGATTCCGTGATGAAAAAATAAAACACTTGGAACAACTTGCTGATGGTGTTGCCTCCGCTGATAAATATCTTCAGAAGGAAAATAATGCTTTAAGAGAAGAAATTGAACTGCTTCAATCAAGAATTGGGGAGAATCCAGAACAGACTCGTTTTGCAATGGAGAATATTAGACTCCTTGAGCAACTCAAACGGTAGTTACCATCTCAATTTCTGGACTTGTTTTCTTGTAGGTGCTAGCCTTTCTTCTCTAAATGTTCTATAATTTGTTGTGGGTGTAAGTTTTCAAGATATATATGGACAAGGAGAAAGAGAGACACTGCTTGCAGAAATATCAGAATTACGTGACCAGGTTTTGAGTGATTAAATCTTCTCATTTTTTCCCTTTATTCTGTGTGTGATTAAATTAACTCCTCAAATGATGACATTTTTAATTTTTTTTCTTTTTCAAGCTTTTAAATTTGCTTGAAGTTGAAGTTAGCTCTGCACGCACTCATGCATCCCCGTGCAAAGAAAATCAGGTTAGTGATCATCAACAAGTCCTGATTTATTTCTTGAATTTAGTTATTAGTCCCATTTTTACTTTGTATAGTTTTTGAAATTGCAGGAGAATTGGGTTGCAAAAGAATTAGAAGCACAGAAGAACGTGAATCGTAAAGTAGTCAGGTAGAAGTTCAAGCATTACTTTATACAATGGGTACCCAACATCAGAATCCTTACATTTTAGGATGATAAGAAGTTAAAAAATAAGTGCCCTTCCCTCTCTCAACTATTATCTTAAAATTGATCAATACTAGCTCAAGGATGGTTTATTTACTGGATCATCCAGTTATTAGTTCTAGAACCTTTGAAATTCTATGTGATTATTATGCAGGAAAATTTTGACTACATACACCAATTAATTGGAGGCTGGGATTTTCGACCCAAACTTACACAAGATGAAAGACCACTTCCCTTTTCTTTGTTTAAGCTTTCTAGAATATGCCTTCCAATGTGTTTTTCTGTCTATTGAAATGAGCCTTTACTACCCCAAAAAAGAAAAGGGGAAATACAAGCTGCTTATATAATATCACTTTGGTTAAATGAAGTAAATGGCGAACCTCAGATATGGATGTAGTTTTTCTTGTGTAAGAGCACATTATTCTCATAAATCAGAAATTGCTAGTTTGCTCTAGTCATTTAAAAATTCAGGCTTGATATGGTTCATCCTACACCCAGGCTGCACCAATACAGCATATTACACATCAAGTCTTTAAGTAGTTGCTTTTTCTATCACTAAAAAACTCTATCTGATCATGTAGTGAAATTGGTGAACTGCAGAGAGAAGTTGGGAAACTTATGAGCTCTGAACACCCTGCATCTTGTTCGGTGAGAGGAATTGATTGGTTCAGTTCTATGTAGAATGCTATACAAAGATAGTGGTCATTATAATTGATTTTTCAAATTAATTTCCAATTTAGGCTGTTAATTACAGGGTTCTTTCACAGGTCAAAGTTACTCATCGCAGAAGTGATTCAACAGATGAATTGGCATCTTATATCCTACCAGAGGATGGTACTCTTCTCTGTGATGATGGCCAGAAGACAGAGACAGCACTGGTTTTGCATGGTAGTGATATTCAAAAGGAGCTGATTCATGCAAGATCCTTGGTTGAAGCTATGGAATTGAAGCAAATCTGCTTGATCGCAGAGCAAGAATTACTGCAGAAAGAGAATAAAAATTTGAGGGAAATATTGCTGGACCAGACAATGGGGGGCAACATGCATGGTCCTGGACCTGGTGACTGTCATACAGGAAGCCATTATGTATTAGCTGAATTCAAAAATTTGATAACAACTGGTGAGAATCACCCCAATGATCTAGTGTTGCAAGCTAAGCTAGACAAATTGTCAAAGGATCTTAATGAGGCTCAGTTACTTAATAGCAAACATCTAGAGGATCATGCTTTGGAGTTGCTTCACAAGCACCAAACTCAATTGGTCCAGGCAGAAGTGGAGATAGAGACAACTAAAACAATTCTTCTCTTTCAGGAAGAGATTGCAACACTGCAGTCTGAACTCCAAGAGAGATTGCATTCCCAAGAAGAGGAAAATGGAAGTCTAAGAAATAGCTTAGCAGCTAAGGAGAGTGAATTGAAGGCATTGTGTGCTGACTGGGAACGGGCAACTTTTGAGCTAACAACCTTTCTTTTAGATGGGTCTAAGTCACTTAAAGATGCTTTTTCCCAGATAGAGAGTATTGCTAGTTTATTTCCATGTGATAATATAGGGATCAGTGAACACGTGGAGAGAGCTGCCAAGTTGTGTGTTGAGAAGGAAGAAAGTATCCTTTTACTGAAAAGGAGTTTGGAAGATGCACAAAGGACGGTATTAGAGATGGATGAGAAATTGAATTCCTTGAGAGGTGCAACAATTGCTTTGACTGAAGTTCAGCAGTTGAAGCATTTTGAAAACAATTTGGTGTTCAAGAAAGTGAGGAAGACTGACTATGAAAGACCTGCCGAAGATAATTTCTTGGGGCTGGAAGGAGATTCTGATGAACCAGTGATGGTTCTCAAGGATAATGTGGAAAATGATTTGCCATTGGCTGATGGAAATTCTCTACTACCGGGAGATGTGAATGTTGATATTGATTTGGCATGCTTTGAACTGCTGGAAGTTAACAATACTACTAAAATGTTTTGCTCCGAAGCAGAAAATATTTTTGCATCCATTCAATCAGATATACATGAAACATTTTCTCTATACTGCGGGTTGGTTCACAATCTTGCACACGATATCTGTGACATAAGGAGAAATTTTGTCAACCTAAAAGTGAATTATGGAAGTTTTCAGGCTCATACAACTGGAAATCCATCAGTTCATTCCCATAGGAGTCTTGAGGATAAGAATGACGAGCCCATATGGCATCTAATAAGAGATGAACTCATTGAAGTTAATGAGAGACTAAATTCAATGATTGCATGCATTTGTGGTATAACAAATGCATGTGAGTCACTGACACCACTTGAAAACCCAGGAGATGCAGATGGATGGGCTACTGATATTTCAAGGTCAAGGTATAATTCTTCAGCTGAAGTTGCTTCAAGATCACAGCAATTTGTATCAAGTGCCTGTGATCTACCCTTTCAAAAGAAAAATGGAAAAACATCTGACCAAGAGTTTGAAGAAAAATCTCTTCTTTCTTCTGATTATCAACAACTAGAACAGTCACAAAGGTTAGTCCAAAATTTGAGCTGTGATGGAGCACTTTTATTTGGTCTTCAGAAGGAATTCAGAGAAGCATATGATGCTTTTGGAAAAATACAAGCTCAGCTGACTAAAATTTCCCATGCAAAAAATACCTGGGATGGCTGTGACTCAGATCTCCGCATCCCTTTGAATGAAGAGCAATATTCTACTAAGGATGACCAAGAGAAAGTTACCATGCCAGAGATGGGTCTCATCATTCAAAACCATGAGAAGATAATGCATATAACTCATGGTGGCCGAAATTTTACAAGAGAGGTTCATCTTTCCTTTTTTTTTTTTGGCTTAAATTTGCTGAGAAATAAATCTAATTCTGATTTTAACTTCATGCTCAGAGTTCAGGAATAATGATAATATTACTACTAGTGCTCATTACCTATTACTTTAGTATTTTTCCATGTACTGTTTAATGACTAATGCAATATGAATCAGGCTGATCGCTTCTTTACCAAATTTGAGGAAATTCAAGCAACCATGAAGGAAGCTGATTGTATGTTGAATGCATTGCTGAAATCAAATGATGATGCAAAACGCTTGACTTCTATTTGGGAAGAGGCTGGAAGTGATTTAATGATGCAGAGAAGTAACTTGGTTGAAGAGATAAAACAATTGACTTACTCTGTTCATGAGCGGGAGAGCACAAAAGAACTGCTGCAGGACCAAATCTATTTTATCCTCACAGAAATGACGACTTTGATGTTTCTGCTAGAAGGTTCATTCCAACAAGATGCGGAAGATCTGTGCAAGATAGCATATTCTGATGCCATTCTAATGGTAAAGGAGACGCTAAACCACATTTACAGTTTAAGATCATTGGTTGAAGGCATTAAGTCCAAAGTGGAAAAAAATGGAAACATTTCTTTCTTGCTTCATCATTGCCATTTGAGAGAAAATTCCTATGAAATAAGAAGACTAAATATGAATTTGGATTCTCTTACTTCGTCACTTGAAGAAGAATTTGTAGCTGTGCATAACTTGGGAAAAAATTGTATGAGTTACAAGAACGAGAGCAAGATTAAAATGGCAAAAGTCAGTAAGGAAGAAGGTCAAATTGAAACAGTCCGAAGATCAGAAGCAGGAGAGAGTGGCTTAGTTGATGATGACCTGATATCTGAGAATTTGGAGCTTAAGAGAGAATTGGAGCATAAAACAGTTTTATTGAAAGGTTTGCTTTTTGATTTCAGCTTGTTGCAGGAATCAGCGAGCAGTAGAAAAGATGCCAAGGATGAGGTGGAAAAGCTAATTGTGGCTTTGAACCAAGTTCAGAATGAACTAAAGATGAAGACAAACCAGCTTGATGACATGCTTGTACAACATGGAATGCTTGAAGCTCGTTTGACTGAGACTGAGAATGCCCTTTCTATATCAAATTTTGATTTAGAGCAGGTGAGAAGCACATTGGATATTTTGTCTGAACAGAATGCTGACCTGAGAACGCTTTTAAAAGATCTTTACCAAAAGAAATCAGAAGCAGAGCAGCAATTGCTAGAACAAACAGATACCATCAATGACTTAGAAAATGAAATTCTTCGCATGGCTTCTTCAGCGGAGGAAAACTTGGCTTCTTCAGTGAAAGACATCAAAGATGAAATGGCTAGGATGTCCATGGAGAGAGATCTACTTCTTGACCAAATTCAATCCCTACAGAACAAGCTTGATGTTGCATATGCATTGACTGATGAAAAGGAGGCTATTATCTTAGAAGCTCGCCAGGTATCTACATCAACAATAGATTTTGACCTTTAAAAACAGTATTTAGTAATTTTTGAACTAAATTAGAAGTTAATCTATCAGGAGTCAGAAGCTAGTAAAATGTATGCTGAGCAAAAGGAGGAGGAAGTAAAGATTTTAGAACATTCTGTGGAGGAACTTGAAAGTACCATCAATGTACTGGAAAAAAAGGTATGTTGATGCACTGATTTTACTTAACTCGTAAAATAAAGAGGATATTCATTTAAAAGGCTGCGCCAGGTGCGAGTATCTTCCCCATGGAAACTTGTTTGATGTATTAAATGCCTGATGAGTTGCAAATGGCAATATTACAAAATTCCCAATTCTGGTTCCGAACTGTAGGAACATGAAAGTTATTCATGGAAAATTTATCCAACAATTATTTGTTGTTTCTCAGTTTAATGTACTAGATATGAACTCTCTATTCTCTACATTGACTTTATTAGAGCCAATATTTTTCAAACTTTTAACCTTCATGGAGTAAGATTGACTTCATGAAAAACAGTCTCTGACCAATTGTACTTTTTATATTCTCGGGTTTTGAATATTTAAGGTGTATGAAATGGAAGAAGAGGTAGAAAGACATCGCGAAGTGAGAAATTCCTTAGAAGGGGAACTCCATGATATGAGAGAAAGATTATTACTGGTTGAGAACATGACTGAAGATCTGGATTCCAAAAGCTCAAGTGGGGAACTCTCTGCGAATAAATATTTGAGGTTTGAAAATTCCTTTCCTTTGTATATGCAAACTTCGGGTTCTTGATTTTGTTCCAACTTGTTTAAATGAATTGATTGTACTGTAGGAAAATGCATGAAGGATCAATGGAACTTTGTAAGGCACGTAAACAAATACACACTCTTGAACAAGAGAAGGAAAAATTAGTTAAGGAGGTGAGTATTGATCTGATTGTTGATTTGACTAATCAATGAGGATTTTGTTCATTATTGAGTCATTGAACTTGGTGTTTTCTGTTGATTTTGTAGATCAAGCAATACCGAGACTATGTCTCTGAAGTTGTCATGCATGCTGAGGCACAGGCATCACAGTATCAACAGGAGGTATATCACGAATATAGTAGGCTTACTTTCCAATTCTTCTAACCTATAATCTGACTTCAGTTTTTTCAGTGTTGGGGAAGGGGAAACTTAATGTATCTTAAATTAGCATGGAAAAGAAAGAGGTTGTTGTCTAGTGGTACCAAGACTTGAAATTTCTGATTTTTTTAGTCTCTACTTGCTGTATGATTCCTGACTTGGTTGTTAGAAAATAAAAAGAATGGACTTTCAAAAGTTTGAGCTTGCTGTTTGTCTAGTACACCAGTGGCTTAGACATCTTCAACTTCCAGTACATTCATAAACTTTTTCTTTCCCTTTTTTATCTTTTTCCATTCTACTTTTTAGCTTTTGACCCATCTATATTTTGTGCACTCCCCATCCATGTCCAGTACAAGAACTTAGAGTTAATGGTGCATGAAGTTACAACAGATTCATCCAATGTAATGCACGGAGCACCAATGTTGGAGAAAATAGAGAAAACTTCACTGAAACCAAGGGGTTCAAGTTCACCATTCAGGTGCATTTCTAATTTGGTTCAACAAATGAATTTGGAGAAAGACCAGGAATTGTCAGTTGCCAAGTTACGTATAGAAGAACTCGAGGCACTGGTGGCTAGCAAGCAGAAAGAGGTAAAAAAGATATAGCACATGGCTTATCCTTCTTGAAGAAACCTGTATGCTTGGTATTGGAGATAGAATGATTGTTACAGTTTGTGTTACTTCTAGTTTAAATTTTTTTTTCAACTCGCCCTTGATTTCAATCCTTTTCTGTGATAGGTATGTTTGCTAAACACTAGGCTGGCTTTAGCGGAAAGCATGACTCATGATGTTATTCGGGATTTACTTGGCGTCAAACTAGACATTACTAACTATGCAGTAAGTTTTTGACTGCATTTTCTATATCTGTCTAACAGTTGCATTTTTGGATTGAATGAATTAATCTATTTCACATTCCAGGATTTGGTTTCAGAAAATGAGCTGCAAAGGTTAGTTGAGGAGGCACAACAGCAAGCGCAACAATATATTGCGATGGTATATTCTTGTGAAATTAACTTGAATACTTTCTTAATTTTTTATTCATTGTTTAACACTACATCAACTTAGAAAAATCAGGAAGGTTGTCTTCCGGGATATTAACATGCACACTTCCTTCTTTGAATTATCTATAACCTTTTTCATGTAGGAGAAAGAAATTTTGAAGCTTCGGAGGCAAATAAATGATCTAGTTGAGGAAAGAGAAAGGTTAGATCGTGTTTACAACAATAACCTTGTCCTTTTCTTCTTTTCTGAGAAATTTTCTCCTTCAAATTGCATTGCTTGCAACAAGTAACTCTCTCTTAAAGGTAATTGAGTACCAGTTATGCAGTTTTCTTGTGCCGAGAATAGATTTAACATAAGTTAGGTTTTGAAATATATTCACATATGGAGGTAGCTGGAAAGTCTTTCTAAATGTGTTGACTTGTGAGCTTATTAATGACTTGACAAGACAGTCTTTCTAAAGTAGAATTTTTTGTTTGCTTCTGCAATCACTTGTTCTCCTATATTGTTTACACGGCGACATTTTTGGCTTCCTCAGAAGGTTGCCAAGACCTAGCCTCCTTGCCTTAATTTTCCTCACGTAAATTAATAAGTTCTTGATCTTACAGACTTGTGCAGCCATCAGGTTGTATGGAGCGCAATTATCTCCCAAGCTAAATATTATGCAGCAATGACGATGATCTGGGTAATAGAATCCCATCAAGTTTAATGTAGATATCTTGATTTTTCAGATGCATTTTGGAAGTCAATAGAAAAGAAGCGGATGCTCTTGCGGCACGTGTGACCCTAGAGCAAATACGTGAGCGAGATCAGTTGCTGACTGCGCAAAATGAGATGTTAAAGGTCCATGTCTAACTATCTTCCCTGCTGTGATGATTTGGTTTTTAACCTTTTAATTGGGTATCATCAAAATTTGCTCACACCTTCCGAGTTTTTTTTTTTTTTGAAAAAAAAACTCTCCAGGCGGAAAAAACCAGCTTACAGAGAAAGTTTGCCGAGCTGGATGATATGGTGAAGAAAATTATTGGAATACAAAGTACTGAATTACCAGAGAGGAAGCAAATGCATAACTTGGTGAGGCGGAAGGACAGCAGTCTTGGCAAGCTGAACTAGATAAGCACTCGTCGCACGTGAATAGACCTGTTGGTGGTCTTTTGGCATGCTGAACGAGATGGCTGTGGAGGAGTGTTGGATTATTTGAGCAGTTTCGTAATAGGTGAAGTGACGGACCCGGGGATTGGTTCATGAAGTTTTTTTTCTTAGAGTTGCATTACTTGTGGAAACTTTATCTTGTAATCGCTATGTTTGGACTCCTAAATTCTGATACTGCAATATTTCTTTG
Source organism: Gynochthodes officinalis (assembly GCA_020080225.1). Classification (NCBI taxonomy): domain Eukaryota; kingdom Viridiplantae; phylum Streptophyta; class Magnoliopsida; order Gentianales; family Rubiaceae; genus Gynochthodes; species Gynochthodes officinalis. The sequence continues at coordinate 206,125 of CM034619.1, read as the reverse complement.
CAATATCTCAGCTAGAACACCAACATTAGTGTTTCTTACCCGAGTTTCTTGATATTATCCATCCAAAGAAAAATGCCCAAAAGAAGAAAAACGTGCAACACTAACAGTTTTCTACTATCTGATTGGATCATCATCGTTGGAAATATACAGTGTGAGAAAAAAAATTAGGCAGCTAGTTGTGGCTGTAACTCCTAACATATTAGGCAGACACTGTTAACCACTAGCTCTTCAACGGTGACTCAAGTCAAAATGCGTACACTGTTGACCACGGCATCTTATCCCTTAACTGGCCAACTGAGGCTTCTTATCCTGCATGGCAGAATCATCCTGATAAAAACTGAGGTAGCTTCTCATAGTACTATAATGAATCTTTAGCCCCCACCCAAAAAAAACTGTTAAACAAATTTCCTGCTTTACGGAGCAATCTTTTTCCAGGCTTGAAGCTCAAACTCTAAGACTGTTCCCTCTTAATCTTTCCAGAAATCTCACAAGGCAAAAGATATCAATATCAAAATATGCGGACATTTACGTCTCGTGACACTGACCTTAATACAGACGTATATGTAGTGGACTTCACGGTTCTTTCCCAAGACAGCATCCACAGAACTACCATTATCATCCAATGGAACAGGAGATGTCAGCCCTGATGCCTGATGCTCCAATCTTTCGCTTGATGGAAATTTATCTGCATGCCGCTACACAACCATTTATTGAAATGCAAGACCAACAACACCAAATGACAATATATGATAATCAGTCAAAGTAGCAAACTGATATCTTAGCAGCAAAATCAAAGAGTTTGCCTGATCCATATAATAACTGACAGCCTTTGTGCACTATTACATGAAAACGACATGTGTAACAAGGAAATTGACAACCTATCACGTGCAGCTTAATTGTCCATGAGCATGAATTTCTCAATAAGCTCAGTCGATAATTTGGTGCTCCGTATGTAATCTACAGCACATTGAAATCACATTATGATAGCAGAAAAAAAATTAATAGTTATTAACATTCACCATGACTGAAAACAAAGAACTTAAAAGTGAAAATTTATAGCCTGAACCAGAAATAGCAAGTGTTACCAGGAAATATATGCCTCCATCTTTTAGTACCCTATAGTTTGTCATCAACTGCTTAAATACATAAACAGATCAAAAAGGCAAAGAGAAGTAAAGAACATGAACTTCATGTTGTGAAGACAGAATACTCATTTTCATGTACCTTCCAACCTCCTCCAGCATCTTAGTAGCATTTTCCCGCGAATCATGCCCGCACTGCAGACAAGTATGAGAGTGACATTGTTACTCATCTAAAGAGTAGATTGCCATCATCAGCTAAAATACTCACCAAGATGGAGTCCAAAGTTCCTGGAAGTTAATAGGGAAAATATTAGCAATGACTTTGAAATGTTACAACTAACTGAATCTGAGCATTCTTGAAGCAACGAAGTGCACCTTTATCAACAACAGCATCAAAGGAACCTGCTTCAAAGGCACTCATATCTCGGACATCCATCTTCATAACTGGGTAGAAACCAAGGAAACAACTGACTGATGACAAAGAAGGGATGTGGCATCAATGCATGTATCACCCAAGCCTAAGTTTAATGGGCTCTCCTTACAGAATATATCAACTACTAGCTAACAACAATGAAGAATGACCAGAGACAGCAGTAGAATTTATTTCTAGACTGAAAACAGTGCAAATAATAGTGTTGGGGCATATTTAAAGCACGAATTCTATTGCAATTGCTGAACCAAGTAAGGTTGAGATTGAATTTTATGGACGATGCAATAGAATCTTTGAAGCCAAATTTTGCTGACTAGATAAGTACACTAAAGCGTTTACATTTCAATTGTGGGCAAGCAGAGTACTTCTTTTGCATCGCTTCAATTGCAACAGAAGATATATCAATGTTGAAAATGTCGCAATAGCCATCATTAACCATGCCTTCGCTAAAGGCTGCAAAAATCAGAATAACATCAAAACTAGAAAGGAAATATCAAATTACCCATTTTAAGAAGAGGTTGGTTCAAATAAATAAATAAGATTGGATGCCACGGTAACTAAAACGAATTGAGCCCATGGAAAAGCTTAAAAGTTAACAATTTGGTAAGTACATTGACAACATTAGTTATGGCAAAAACCATTGCCAACGCAAACTGGGACTATAAATAAACTCAAAAAGACATGGCTTGCAAACGAAGTTCAGGCTGGATTCCCGTCTCCCCTTTGTCATCATCTTTATCTTTCACAATCAGTTGATAGTTAAAGCAGCTTGCACAAGCAGGTAGATAGCTCGGAGTTTCGCATCAGTATATATACACGGCTGCCCAAGCTACTATTTTGATCTATATTTACCGAACAATTCTGTATCTTTTTAAAAGGGTTTGGGGGAAAAAGTCAATAATCATGCCGGAGGAGGGGAAATGAGAGACATTCTCAACTGAACAGAATGAACCCAACCCATGTTTTTAGTTGATCCGTCAAACAATATAGACATGATCCGCGATCAAACAGAAAAAATTGGTGACGAACAAACAAAGGATCAAACCTCGTACCAGAATTTCCACAGCCAACAACGAGGAGGCGGAGGTGATGGTGGGACTGAGTGGAAGGAGGAATGTAGAGGTGAAATAGAGGGGCTAAAGAGGGGTATTTCTGATACCAATCGAAGGGGAACGCCGCGGGATCTTGTTCTTGTGAGTAGCGCTTGTCCCAGTACCATGCCTCTCCGTATGCTTGAGCGCCCCACCTCGTTGAACTCGCACTTCCCCTCATCTTGCTTTCGATAGCAAAGTTGATTCAAATTGTTTTGTAATTTATACGGTGACGGTGCTAGTTTGTTGGAGGTTTGCACTTTGCAGCAGAAAAAACAGTAGGTTGGTTGTGTCGGTTGGTTCAGATCAGGTCAATGTGCCAAATATTTGTGTCTGATATTTTTGGCTTTAATAGTATTTGATAGGGATTGGACGTAGTGGATGAGCACAGAACATAAGTCTTGGCCACACGGTACAGATTATTAACAGTAGAAGTGTACAATTCATGGCGTAAAAGGAGATTGTTGTGGAGTTCAGGAGGAAATCTTAGCCACAAGAAGTGGTATTTACCGCAGATATGGTGCATTGACAAATCAATTTTGAAGGAAGAAAGGAGAGAGACGTATTTATGATCACCAGTATTGCCTACCAGTAATATATATACATAAAGACTGAAAGACCAACAACAAAAAACAATTGATTGAACATACTGCTATACATTCTTTCAACCAAAATTAAAATGTTCATCCCTTTAACGGCGATGAGCCTGAACCACCACAGCCCTGTTAGTCATTACATACTCAAATTTGGAGAAAGTCTCAAGTCAGTTTGGCATGAATTGCACAGTCTAATAGCTGGGCAAGTAACAAGCAAAGTACATATGCTTTTTTCCTCCGGTATAAGCAATGGATAACCAGTTACAAGCAGCTTAGGAAATTCTTTCTTCTCGTCCTTAAAACCAACCTCCACCTTTTCACTTTCTAATCCTACGTCCCCAAAGGCGAGGAATTATCAAAATTTTTGCCATGGCAGATCTTATCAGTGGCGGACAAGATGGTATAAAAGTTTCAATATTTCTAGCTAGAAAAACATTCTTTCTTTCCCAACTATATTTTCAAATTTGCAACAAATCACTTACTTTAAGGAAGGGATGGTTTGCTCATTTTGAGCCAAGTTCTGACAGCGAATGAGATAATTTTCTTGCAGGGATCTTAAGCTCGGTTTCAGATGCACCACCAACTCATTACATTGTGCAACTGCAGTCATTCTCGTTGCTAGCAAAGAATAACATAGACAAGTACATTTCTGGTAATTTTGAAGCCGGAGGCTACAAATGGTAATGCGTTCCTTGTTTCCGCACCTGTGTCCTTGCATCTTGAGAATTATTTTCGGCAAACTTTTTCAGCTTCAACCTCAATTCATTCTTATTCAATTTGTTCAAAAGTTCTCATGTTGGATGCCTAAAGCACCACAGCATTTGATTCACACGTATCTTCCTATGTTCTCAGGAAGATGGTAATTTACCCAAACGGAAACATAGCCAAAAACATATCTGATAGTGTATCCCTGTACCTGATGATGGAGAAAGAAAGTATCTTTCATACTGGATTGGAAGTACATGCAGTTTTTAAGATGTTTATACTTGATCAGAACAAGGATAACTACCTAACTTTCGAAGGTATGACAGACAATAATAAGAATTTCTGACATGGATAATGCACGCAAAGAGCTTCCAATGCCTTGCTTACAACAGTGTCCTTCACTTGGATACAGTAGGTAAAGCAACACGTTTTCACAAGATGAAGCTAGAATGGGGCTTTGATCGACTCATGTCTCTGAAAACGTTTAATGATCCTTCCAATGGATATCTTGTCAATGACACGTGCACGTTTGGTGTGGAAATATACATATGCAAGGAAAATAATACAAGAACAAAAGGGGAGAGTCTACAGATGATGAAGGACGCCATAAGCCATAAACATAGTTGGAAAATTGAGAGTTTCTCTTGTTTGACTGAGAATCCTAAAGAATCCAAGCCATTTCACGCGGGGGAGCAGAAATGGTAGCAACTACTATTTCTTGAAAATATCTGAAATGGAAAATTCTCACTCTAAACCCATTGGTTTTTCTTCCTCTCTCTCTCTCTCCCTCCCCCCCCCCTTCTCCAGGAAAGTACAGTTACATCCCAAGGGAAAAGGCAGTGGCTCAGGAAGTCATATATCTTTGCATCTGGCTTTGGCTGATCCCACCAGCCTTTCTGCAGGTTACCAAATATATGTAGAGTTTGCACTGCGTATAATAGACCAAATTCATGCCAAAAATTACTTTGGTAAAGGTATATAACTTCTCTTGCAGACTAGCGTAGGTTGTTTATTATCTTCACCTCTGGCTCTGTGTCATGCAAAGCTTGCGATTCTTCTCTATAAGCGAAATGGTTAATACATCAAAGATAACTTTGTGTTCATGCAGCTAATTACTGGTTCAGTGCATCAAATCCTGTGAATGGTTGGCCAAGATTTGTTTCTCTAGCTTATTTTAATCTGCCGAATAATGGTCTCCTGGTGAAGGACACTTGCACTGTGGAAGCAGAAGTTACTGTTCACGGGGTGGCTGATGGGCTCTAGAATCCTATTAGTTGAAATACAGATATATGTTTACAGTGGGATGACATTTATAAATTTAAACTGTCAGGACTCAGAAAATATAGAGAAAGCAGTGGCAGGAAATGACATCATGGCATATCAAAACAAATGTTTTCACCTTGAGATGTATATAATTTTATGTTTATGCGAGAAATGAAGTGACAATGTACAATGGTTCCAGCTCTCTTTTATTGAAAATGATCCTCTAGAGATGGATGTCGCATAACGTAGACAAGTTTTTGCTCGGCCGCCACCTAAATACCTCCCAGAAAACCAATTAGCAGACAAACAGATAAAAACCATAAATTTAGTATCTTGTAACAACTAAAATCCCACAGTGGAGGCAAATTCAACGGGAATAAAATGAAAAAGACCACACATTTGACTGGTTGGATACAAATGATGGATAATACTAGATCAACCTGAATCATAGGACTGTCAGTGAGAATCTTACAAGCCATTAAACGGGTTCAGCAAATATATAAATATTTAAGCTTGCACAGTTATTTCTTCATTTGTAAACATTAGTTACGATCCTCGTTTTTCTCGGGTTACAGTACAGTGAAACCTTCAATGGCCGGATCAAACAAGTACGAGGTTTTTATCTTACCCGGAAACAAAGAATCCCTTGGCATAAACGGCTCTGAGGAAAAAGCATTGGAAGAAAGAAAAGAATAACAAAGGAATGAAGCTTGCAGCACATGCCAATGTCCAAATTTAGCAAGAGTTGCAACCAATCCAAGCATACAAGAAACATAAAAGCATGGCTATGTTTGGACTTTGTTTTTATTTATAAAAAATTAATTTATCTTAAACAAAAATAAAACATTCAAACACATTTTTATTTTAAAATTTAAAATTCAAATTTTTTTATTCAAATTTCTTACATAATTTTTTTAAATAAATTATTTTTATTTTTTTCTTTAAAATATTTTTTCTGCTAAAAAATACCTACCAAATTATTTATATATTTCAATACAAAATTTCTCAAATAGATCTGAATCCAAACATAGCCACAATAAAACCTAACACCAAATTGAGAGTAGAACATATTCATCTTCGTCTTTAGAGAAACAATGGACCCATTAAAGGCCGAGTCTCGTGATGAAAGAAAGGTTGAGCCTTGAAGAGATAGAGACAGAAGGTGGCGACCAAAGCAAGCATCTTTATAATATATACGTGCATTGGACCCCATAAATCTACGTCGTCAAACAATTCGGGACGAGTCAATAATAGTACGGGTTAACAAAACACGGTGGTGTAGTGTTAATGTAGGAAAAAGAAGGTCTAATCTTCTTCATGCCTAAAAACAAACAGAGAAATTTGTACCATTCAAGTGAACGATGAAAATCAAATAAATTGGTGGGTAAAAAAGTTGGTTTCAGCTGAAGTAGTACACAAAAACATGATTTTACTATTGTAGTCAGGTAATTGTCGGTGATTTCGACGTGAAAATTGCTTTGCCACCGCACCATGTACTAATCAATACATACTGAAATTTCCGGATGAGCCGGAACATTGGAAGAGAAGAGAGACAGTCGAAGTAGGCGTGTTACAGAAGGAAAAACGAAGTGTGGTTGAAATGGAAGTGTAATGAGAGCGACCACATTTTGACAGCCTATCTATCACCGGGGAAACCGCGTCGCCACCGACACCCACGCCGACACCGACACCGACATCGTCATCGCTCTCCCATTCCAGCAATATTTACCATTTTCCCCCTACTGCCACCATGGCTGGCAAATGTGAAAGTTGTCAAGTGAGAGGTGTCCAAGATTCCTCTTTTGGTCCTCGTTTTTTTAATCCTGTCCTGGTTGGCGTGCGAGGAAACTCAGGCAATATCAACAATTATAAAATAAAATAAAATGATAATACCAGATGAATGTAGACGGTATTTCGTAGGATGTAAGGATAATTACTACTACTGAAAACAGGAAAGCCTCCATTCACCTACTCAATCAAGTCAAGCCCGTCATTTATTTTTTTAACTTTTTCTTTTAGAAAACAGAAGGCTGACCCCCGACCTCTCCTCTACTCTTCTCTATATAATAAGCACACGTTCACCCATCCCCACTCGTCCTCCGTCCTCTACTTTAAGTTCCAAGGTTTCCCTAGTCACGCCCTATACAGGTATTCACTCTATTTCTCAATTCCTTTTTATGGGACTCGTCCTTTCGAGTTTTTGCCTTAGACCTTTAGGAAGTTGCTAAAGTTGCTTGCTTGCTTGCTTGCGAGAGAGAGATCAATTAGGTAGTATTATTGGATATATGAAGAGATAAATTTCAGTAAAGTTCTTAGTTTAGATACTTTCCCTGCTCATTGTTTAATCGTATCATGCTTATACTTTTAAGGATTTGAGCATTTTCCAAATTACTGATGCGGGCGTCTAATTTAACAGTATTTTTTTTCCTTCTATTTATTGCAACCCCAGATCTGCAGTTTTTCTTGTTTTTATGTTTGGTTCTTACCCAGCTATCGTTACCAATTGTAGTTTTTCACATGCGGTTCTTGTCATTGCAAACTTTGAACTTACTTCAGTCTCCAAATGGACGTGTTGTGCATTTTCTTCCAAGTTCCGATGATAATCCAGCTTAATGCCTCTTGATTCAGTTTATTATTCTCAGAAAGCCCGGATCTTTACTTTATCATGCTTCCAAAAAATTGATCTTTCTTCAGTATTGTAGATCTTATTCATATTTCACAGTTCACCCCGCAGACTTTTTGTTTTATATCTCACTGCTTGTTTACGTTTTCAATCTAAAGCAAATGTGGTCTATGTTAGTTGGTTTGCTTGGAAGAAGTTGTTTACTGGAATCTTATTTCAACTACCAATGATGATTGGTTCCTGCATCTGGATCTTTACCGGCACAGATTCTCGAATCGTAACCGTTTTTAGTCTTGCAGTCAATGTTGTATATGTTAAACAATTACCCAGTTGTCAATCTGTTTTCTTGTACGCTTTTTCTCGCCTTTTCTTCTCAAGTAATTTTAGTCAATATATTTGTCGTTTGCAGCTTCAGAAAAATGGACACCTTCTTGTTCACTTCTGAGTCTGTCAATGAGGGACACCCTGATAAGCTCTGTGACCAGATCTCAGATGCAGTGCTCGATGCGTGTCTGGCTCAAGACCCCGAAAGCAAGGTTGCTTGCGAGACCTGCACGAAGACCAACTTGGTCATGGTCTTTGGTGAGATCACTACTAAGGCTCAGGTAGATTATGAGAAGATTGTGCGTGACACCTGCCGTGCCATTGGATTCACATCCGATGACGTGGGTTTGGATGCTGACAATTGCAAGGTCCTTGTTAACATTGAACAGCAGAGCCCTGATATTGCTCAGGGTGTCCATGGTCATCTGACTAAGCGCCCTGAAGAAATTGGTGCTGGTGATCAGGGACACATGTTTGGTTATGCAACCGATGAGACCCCTGAGTTGATGCCCCTCAGTCATGTTCTTGCAACCAAGCTTGGGGCTCGCCTCACAGAGGTACGCAAAAATGGTACTTGTCCTTGGCTCAGACCTGATGGCAAAACTCAAGTAACAGTTGAGTATTACAATGAGCATGGTGCCATGGTTCCTGTCAGAGTTCACACAGTCCTGATTTCCACTCAGCATGATGAGACTGTTACTAACGATGAGATTGCTGCTGATCTGAAAGAGCATGTCATTAAGCCCGTGATTCCTGAGAAGTACCTCGATGAAAAGACAATTTTCCACCTAAATCCTTCTGGCCGCTTTGTCATTGGCGGACCTCATGGTGATGCTGGCCTCACTGGACGCAAGATCATTATTGACACTTATGGAGGATGGGGTGCTCATGGAGGTGGTGCCTTCTCTGGAAAGGACCCAACCAAGGTGGACAGGAGTGGAGCTTACATTGTCAGGCAAGCTGCAAAGAGCATTGTCGCCAATGGGCTTGCTAGGAGAGGCATTGTGCAAGTTTCATATGCCATTGGTGTCCCCGAGCCCTTGTCTGTTTTTGTGGACACATATGGCACTGGGAAAATCCCTGATAAAGAAATTCTGCAGATTGTTAAGGAGAACTTCGATTTCAGGCCTGGCATGATTTCAATTAACCTCGATCTTAAAAGAGGTGGCAATGGCAGGTTCCTGAAAACTGCTGCTTATGGGCATTTTGGCCGAGATGACCCTGACTTTACATGGGAAGTGGTTAAGCCTCTTAAATGGGAGAAGCCTCAAGCCTGATTCAGGCTAATGCTGTTTGATGCTGCCACAATTATGGAATTAGCTTGTGTCTGCATTTTTTTCCTTTTGGCCTTTTAGTTGATGAGTGACTTTTTTAGTTGATTTTTTTTGTCATCTTTTTTTAAAGAAAAAATGAAAATGGCGATAAAGTTAGCTAGAGTTGTAATGGTACAATGTTCTGTCACACCTCATCTCATGTCATGTTCCTACAAGCAAAATATTAATTCCAATTCATTATTATTTTATCACGATTTCCTCCTTTTGTTTGGTAGTGATAATCTTTTGTGCAGTTTGGGGATAATTGTTCAGCCCGATTCATTTATTTATTTGGTTGAACAGCCAGATTATATCTGTGGATTCTATTCCACATTGCAGATCACAAGTGCACGCAACATCTCCATCTATTTAAAAGAACGATTAGGATAGGAAAGAAATGTCCTCTTACACTTTGGAATGATGAGAATTAACAGTACAATGAAGGTAATCCGTGGAACTTTCCTCAGCACGTTGGCAAATTGCTTCTATCGAGTTCCCTAACAATAGCTTAAACTGATAACCTTTTTCAGAGAGCCTACTCTTAGTGACCAGATGGTAATGACAACAGTGATAGGTGGGATGTTATGTGATTGCCAATGATGAACGCAACAACAGAAATGGGTAAAAGTGAAATGCTTGAAATTCTTAATGTATTGTTTCGTCCACAGCACATCTGACGGACCCGTTGCCTTAATGGCCTCACATTGGAAGGAATACAGTACTGGATGCTGCAACTTTCGGGGGTAAATACCAAAGGATACAAATGTAACAGCACAAGAAGGAAATACCACCAGTCTCAGAAACAAATTTCTGTGCATGCATGTAAATGTTCTAATGTAGTTAAACATTAGTATTTTCGGAGTAGCATTCGACATGAGTGGAAGGCAGAGTTGCTGTTGAATTATCTGCCCTTATAAAAAGCTTGGCCACCTCACTTCGTTCCACAGAAACCGATGGTCCCAAATAGAAGGTGGACAACTGAATAAAGTAATCACAATTTTACCCTCTCAATCAGGGATCAGTGGAAGTTTCAATTTCTGATTCAATATCCCGGCCACCTTCAAAAGCACCAACACTAATCATCTGTTTCTCTTGCTCCAAGTCATATACTTTGTCATGCATGGCTACTTTCCTGTAAGCATTGATCATGAGAGAGTAAGTTGCGGAATCAGGTTGGCATTGCTTGTCTTTCATTCTCTTAAAAACTCTTTCCATCTCCATTAAATCTTCAGCCTTTGCACAAGCAAAGATAACAGCATTATAGAAGGATGTATTCTCAGGTATTTCAAGCTTTCCAGCCAACTGAACACAACTGATGACCTTATGAAAAAGGCCTGCATTGGCATAACCTTTTATCAGACAGCAGAATGTCTTAGTATCTGCCTTCATACCCTCTGTACGCATCTGATCAAATGTCCACTCCATGTGCTTTGCTTCCCCAGCTTCAGCAAACGCCTCAATTACGTTGTTGTAAGTTGATGTTGTCCAGGGAAATGAAAGCTTACGCATGTATTCCATCACCGAAGACATCTTATCATACATCCTTTTCTTCCCATAGGCACCAATAAGAATGTTAAAAGTGCGAGTTTCAGGCTCAATGCCAAAATCGCGAAATTTTTCATACCACCTCTCCATCATCTCAATCTGACCCTTGTTCCCAAACAAACTGAGAATGATATTCATGGTCCACACATCAGGTTTGCACGTCGTGCTTTCAAGCATCCCAGAGAGCACTTTCTCCATCTGTTCATACTTCCCTGCCTTACCATAACCATTTAGGACTATGTTTTGAGTGACAGTATTAGGACTAATTAGTCTCGCAGCCATTTGTCCATAGAGAGACTCAACCATTTCGAACCGACAGTCATCTACACAAGCCTTAATCAATATACTGAAAGTGTAAACATCAGGTTGACAAAGAGGAAGGCTTGCCATTTGACGAAGAATAGAAAAGGCCTCGTCAATCATGTTATTTCTGCAGTAAGCAGCGAGCAAGGACGTGTAAAGTTGAGGGGTGGGTTGCAATCCTTCTTCGAGCATAGTGTCAAATAGTTGACGGGCTCGTTGGGGCTGAGCAGCTCTTCCAAGAAGAACCAGCAGCTTCAAGTAAGTCGCCTCCTTGGGTTCATAAAAAGGTTGCTCCCTTAACATCTCGAACACCTTCTCAAACGTTTCAAAAAAAGAAAATATCACATTTTTAATGGCTAATAATAAAACTGACACCCAAAACACCCTTAAGAAGCCTGAACACAGTAGAATTACCTCAAGAGCTCGGAGCCATTGCTTTTTATCGATGGAATCAGAGAGTGCTTCGGTGACGGTGTTGACCCAGGCGCTCGCACTGTTCTTCTTTTCCAATTTCCTGGCGATATTCTTGATGGGGGTCCTCTTATTGTTGAAATCTTGATGAAGAATGAGACCTGGGTACTCACCTTGTTTCCAGTGCTTTTTCTTGGAAGAAGAAGAAGGAGAAGGAGAAGTGGTGGTGGTTGATGAAGTGAGTGCGCAGCGAATTATTAAGAGGGATTGAAGCGAAGAGGAGTTAAAGTTGAGGGTGATATTTTTCCAGGGGAGGGGATGATGAAGAGGAGAGGGATGGAGAGAGGAAGAGAAGGAGAAGAGAAACGGAGCTATGTTGGTGGCCATTCTATCATTTGCTGGCCGGACAACTCACTCCATCTAGTAGTACCATAGCATCAGTTCGTGTCTTCTTCTGCAGATTGAATCAGGGAATGGAAGAAGATAGAGCAGCCATCTAACTGGAGTTTTGAATTGACCTTATCCCTGCTATTTACGCTACTGTAGTAAAGTAATGATCTTAGCTGCTGTTTATGCTATTGTGTCGCTAAGATTTTTTATATTACATTATTCATAATACTCTAGTGACGACCTGATTCTTTTCTTCCATCTGTACCGTAAGTGGCTGAATCTGGAATACTGAAAAAATCTTGCGCGTGTCCAAATCTCAATACTTGATCTTAAGTAGTAAGAAAAAACTATCCCCTCCAGCTTCAACTTAGTGCAAGATAATGATCCAATGCGTTTCCTCGGTAGTGATCTTTGTGAAGAATTCAAGCGGAGTGTGGCACTTGTTAATCTGTCTGCCGTATTTTGACATCGTTTTCTGCCTATCACCACCAATATTACTGCCATGTGAATCCCCACAACCCACCCTCGCCCTTAGTGGCCGTGCTCGGCAGAACAAAAGGATGGATAAAATCAATAGTAGCCAAATACAAAACCAAAATAGTATTCTCCTTGAATCTATAAAACGTAAGGAAGAATTATTTTAGCCTATAACAGTTAATACATCAGCATCGCATAACTGAGCTTTCTTTACCATCTCGCCACAATCATAAAAGCATTAACAAATAAAAATAGCTATATTGCACCTCCTATTTGAGTAACATACGTAAAGAAGATCAATACAAACACAGTGACGTCTAAATCCTAGGTTTCCCCGGGTAGCTGTTAAGATTCTAGCCCATGAAGAACAACATCATAATATAAACTTATTCCCCCTCCTAACTTGATCCATACTGCAAATCTTCCCATCTGAAAGGACTTAACACATAAACCACTTCAGGAGAACTTTTGAATAACAAGGCCACACACACGCAAACTGCGGCAATAGTAACCATAGATAGCATTGCCGGCCTATAAATTGCCAGCGATGTTCTGGTCCTTCCATAAGCCAATTTCTGCTCACACTGCCTACAGCTTGCATGACTTGGTCTGACCAAAGTCATCTCAGTCTCAAGGCTGGCAACCTTCTTTAACTTATTTCCATTTTCCAGTTTTTGCTTCGTGCTGTTCTCTTCATGACTGTCAGGAATATCAACAACAACATGCTTGTTTCCTGACTTTTTACCAATTTTCTTTTGTACTAAATGGATGTATGAGTAGTGCCCTCGCAAGCATGCATAATCATTGGGTGTCAATCCTGTACTGTCACGAGCACTTCTCCAAGCTTCAACTCCCACCTGAACAAAGCAATCATCAGAACTCCACTAGGAAAGAACTACGTAAAAGTAGAGAAGAATATTCATAGACACACCTCCCCCTCCCTATAAAGTTAGCCTTGCAATCTCAGGATTGCTTGAATAAGAACTTGTAAAAACAATTGGAAAAGCAAATTTGGGTGAGGCAATATGAACCATTCAAGGGAAATATCACATTTAAGGTTCCCTCAGGCTCTGGAAGACCAATTGATCAAAAATATTAGAACCCAACAAAAAAGGCACAGGTCATGCAGGAAACCCAGGTGAAAAGACAGCTAGCTTACAGAGTAGAAGAAGAATAAAGATTGAGTTCAATAATTCCTCCATTATTCACAACAATCTTCCTCCCTATTATTTATAGTCCCTTTTTGGTTTCATTCTTTTATTCAGAGTTGAGAAGTATTATTTATACGTATATTAAGAAAAGCCATACCATTCCAGGATCATCAATTAATGCCTCCAATAGATGCTCAGAACCATCACAACCAGCTGCTATGTGAAGAGGAGTCAAGCCCCCAGGGCCCTTCGCATCAGGTCTAAATAAATAGTGTGCAGCAGTTGAATTTAATTTATTCAAACCAGCATTTGTATGGTATCTTAGGAGTACTTCAACCATGGATCTACAATTTCTTCGAACAGCCCTATGGAGCAACCCAATGTCCAGTAATGCCTCTTCAGTGGATGAGTGTTTTTCATCATTTATTAGGTTGCTGAACAGAACATTCAAAAGCATCTTCACCACTGCACACCAATCATGTTCAATTGAGAACTCTATGAGCCATCTGAACCGTTTGAAAGGAAATAGATCCAAGTTAGGATCTAGTTCACCCAATCTCAACTTCAAATGACTTCTGTGGAGGAGCCAGCCCATTTCATGTATGAAGTCCAGAGCTTGGTTCCTGGCTTCTAAGCTTTCATTGCCTCCTTGTAAAACATCAGCTGTTTCAACAGGCTCAATGACACTCTCAAGGGTACAAATTTCAGAGCAAACATCCTTCTCCGCAACTATAAATGGAAAGAAGCTGCTGCTTAAGCCATGATCCTCAATCTAATCCAAGGGGCACCATAAAATTAGAATCAGAAACTAGTGCATTTCACAAATTCTATGCCTGAAGATCTCTAAAACATTGCCAACCTCTCTGTCAGTTTCACCAACTTCAAGAATTACAAGGCAATAAACTATGCAAGTCCAATCTCAACCATTCTTGACCCAAGTATTTTGGGCAACAAGTGGAAATTGTTAAAGTCCTAAGCAGATCATAAATTCTACCATAAAAAGACTTGAGAACCCAGTCTCACTATGCTCAGAGATAAAATAAGGAATACAATCACAATTTTGTTGCTTATATATCCATTCCATGCTATAATTTAGCCAAGTACGAAAATCATCAGCACACTTCCTGTTCCTTAGAACAGCTTATTTATGAGATTGCAAGCAGAAAAGAAACTCCAGAATGGATACCTCTATAAATCCCCTGCCAGTAACTTTTGGTATAGTACAAGTGAAGCTAAGTGTCTGGGTCTCAGCATGCTCAACAAATAAATCAGCTCCTCCCATTACATCAGCACAACGTTCTTGGGCCAGATATTTTCCCTCTAACATACATAATAACCTGAAACAGTTGATACAAACAACATACATCAATGCAGGGAACAAATCATTCAAACTCTCCAGACTAGAATCAAATTTACAAATCACCATCTTATGAATATTCAGGGGAAGATACCTGGTAGTGGGCTGAGATAAGTTGACCCCTTTAACTGAAAATTCAACTTCACCAGAGGCACAAACAGCAATTGGCTTAATATTCACTATCCTGCAACTTTTATCATTCTGATGCGGTAATGGTGTGTCTAGAACAATGCGGCCTGCAGTAGGATGAATCAAGATATTCACTGTTCCTAAGAAACTTTAACAGTGTACTATAATTGCACTAAAACTAAAACTGGCAAAGCACAAAAACAAAGGATAAAATGAAGGACAAAACAAACCATCATATATAAATGCCACACGGTGCCGCACACGAGTATATATCCATCCTGTTCTCCAAAAAGAATCCTCAGATGTATCAAGAAGCCTCCTCAAATGGGAGCTAAGATCATAAAAAAGCTGCACAGCCATAGAGATTTAAATAAAAAACTTTGATATCTATACAACTAAAAACATGAGCCAAAAAAGATCTCATACAACAAAACCTGAATTGAACTCATTGTCCAGTTCATGGGCTCTACCAGAGCTGGAGCCCAATGATTGAACATCCATCAATCAGGAAACCAAGAACAAAGAATATAGAAAGCTCAGCTAATATCAACATAATTTCCAGTAATTTTGCTCCGAAGTAAGTTAAAAATATGGTGCTGAAGATTAGATCTACCTCGTCCCATTTGGATTTATCCATTCGCAAGTATATTGTTAGTATGACACAACCAGGTCTAATGTAGCTTTCAATGTCGGTAGGACTGTTTGATAACCAATCAAGAATCTGCAGAGTGATTTCAAATAAAAAATTCAATATTAGTTGGAAGACAAACAAGTAAAATGGCAATCAACCAAAATACATCTCAAAATTTGAAATACCTGTTTCCTGAGCACAAGGGGAAAATCGCTAGGATCTTTTCCAAAGAGTTTAAACACAATTCGATCAGTGCGACTCTGACATTCAAAAAGAATATAGTTGTTAACAAAGAACAACTTCAGGCCATGTAACATCACATCTTGGTGATCTAGACTAATTTTTTAAAGGACAAAAATGCAGCTTTGTTAACTAGCCGAATTATCTGATCATGCTACAGTGCATGCAAATGGAAGTTGATGTGAGGAAACAAGCCAAAGATGTTACACTTTGAAGTGACTGCTGCTATGTATCTGCTAAAATCCTATATAAAATGCCTTGATATTCCGACAGAAAGTATGAACAATACCTGAGCCTCCCCACTAGAACTAGATGGAGACAGGGTAGATGAAGAACCCGAGTTCCCACTTGCCTGAGGTGGGCTATACTTGTGTGGGTCTTGATACGCCCATGAAGGGCAAACAGGAGATGCTTTCCCAAGACACATAGGGCCATCAGAACCTTGTAGCTTTTCCATACAATCTTCAGAATCATCATAAGCATTATTCAAGTCTATGTTATTCATTTTTGCCTTCGCATTTGTTGCACCCAATGACACTTCTTTAGTCAAGATGCTTTCTTTTGGAGGTAACTGCAAAGTGGACAGTGAGGGAGACGGATTTCCTACAACTCCACTTGGATCATCATCTCCTAACAATCTTTTCTTTGTCAACTGGGATGAAGGTAATGTTGCAGTAGAAGGTCCCTACAAGTCAAAACAGTCAAAAGTTGAACAATGTACAGGGAAAATTCAAGAGATATAAGTCTCATGTTCAGAACCTTTGCAAGAATTCCATCAGATGTCCCAGTATTCCTTAAATCTTGTGACCCAGATAAGAGTCCGGTCAAGTTTCTCTCATTAACTATACCAGCAAGACTGGCCAGGCTTCTCAATAGATGAGATAGCAGATCTTGATCCTTTGCTTGATCTGAGTTATTATTTGCTGCAAAATAACAGAAAGATAAAGCCATCAAATGATTAAGAACCCTATCCTGCTCTTATTAACAGAACTAAAAACCAAAAGCATTCAAGAATGTTAACAAGCATACACCCAAGATCTGTCATTTGCATCAATTTAAGAATTCTTGCAAAATTATTCTGTTTGTTAACACAAACCATACTACAATCATCCAAAAGTGCCCATTTTGAAGTTCAAATCTGCATTTGTTCTTAAAAAAGAAATTGAGTTTGATGGGCAAAAAATTGCTGCAAGAAAGCAACCATCATATAGAAGGTGCAGTAATTGCATGATCATTCTTACTCAAGCAAAACTGAGGGTTGACTCTGCCAAACTGTTGACAATGTAATGAATGAAAAGCATTTTAGATACAACAGCTCTCTAATCAGCTAAAGGTAGATTGACAGACCCATCAAATCATTCAGAAGAACGAGTATAAAGCAAGTATATTTAGAACAAGAATGCAAATAACTGATATCCTTTCAGTTACTACACTTACAATGTATATTAGAGAGTATCCTAAGCAAACTGATTAATAGATAATTACTCCCACGCTCATCGTTTAAGGAAGTTCCAGTATCTCCATTCTCTGGATGTGTCTTCCTCCTCCGCCTGTTATGACCAGCTAAACGCCTACGACAACTCCGCTTACCTTCATCAAACTCTTGAAGAACATGAAACCTGCTCAAATGCAACTTCATCACGTCCAACCAATAAATGATTGCAATGCAGAAAAGTTACAACATTAAGGGCCTATGACATTTAAGCCGAAAATATTTTCCAATCATATCAGGGTAAATTATAGACTGAATCTGTGATTTTTTTGACAAATATAAGTTCCACGTAAATTCATATCAATAAGAAGCCAGTTAAGAATGCACGGGGGGTGACTTTCCTACTTGCATATGGTATTATACACTATAAGAAAATGTCAGTCAGGACACAAACCTGCTACACTGCTGACAGAACCGCTGCATAACATTCCCAACCAAGGCTCTGGTAGCCTTAGAATGGATGTCACACACTTTATGTCGGCGATGATAGTCTTTAGCGTTGCTCAAATCTGCTCGACAGTCCTCCACTTGGCAAACAGCTCGATTAGATGAAGGCCCCATAACTTTGGTCTTCTTTCCATTTTTGGCATCCCATTTATAAGCATCTCCTTCTCCAATAGGGTACACTTGTCCACCAAGCTTCAGATTAAGTGATCCTGCTTCATCAGTCAAATCCTCATCCTCACGATCAAACACCCTCCTCCTTTTCTCCAACTCTCTCTTTCCTTTGTCACTTCCCATAATAATTTCATCAGAGTCCGATGAAAAGCTATTGGAAACCCCAGTATTTGTTGGAATCTCTGACCCTAGAGGAGGAAAGAATTGCCTATTCATACAATCCGATGGCACAGAATTGAGAGGTGCAGCAGTAAACAAGTCTCCATCCCATTTCCAATCATTTAAATCCCATTCCATAGTCCTTTTCCCCACTGCCTTCAAATCTGACACCACTGGACCATAGAAATGGTGAGCCTTTCCCCCAATCTGCGCTTCCATGGTTCACAACCCAAAACCCAAATGCTTGGATTGTTAGAGGAAAATCCTAGAGAATCAATTCCACCGCAGAACCCTCAAACTTTCCCCTTTTTTAAAAATAAACCTTCCCCACAAAAATACAGGAAAAATCACTATGGCCACCAATTATAATCGAGTCAAAAAAATAAAATGAAAAGAGGAAAATTGAGCTGCTAAGCAGCCTGCTCAGAAATCCAGGAACCCAGAGAGGGTGGTGGCCCAAAAACACATCTTTCTCCCCCCTTGATTGAGAATTAGTATGAACACAACTACATCTCACCCAAAAAGCAAAACGGAATCCTCCAATTGCGTCACAAACCAACAAAGTTGCTAACTTTGAGCAGCTAAGGAGCTGATTGTGCACATATACGGTGCAGACTAATATTTACTAGTTGGTAAATTGTAGTTCAACAACAAAGAGCACCCAAAAATAAAAAAGGTAAGAAGGGTAATACTCTTAGAGAAGAAGAAGCAAGAACCTGGGGAGAAAGTAGTAAACGGGTGGTATCGGATCGGTGAAGATCGCCGGCGATTTAGAGAATCAAAATGGGATTTGTACAGAGGAGAGGAAAAAGGAGACAGGCTTGAATAATAAAATAAAATACAGCAGTAGTAGAAGTAGCAGCGAGTAATTAAAATGGAACAAAGAAATTTAAGGACAAAAAAAAAAGAGAGGACTAGAAAATGAATGTGTTTGTGGGGTTACAGAAAATAAAGGAAAAGGATTTGGTGGACAGTTACCAATAAAAAGTACAATAATTTGGGGGCGTGGGGAGAGGTGTGGGGTGGAGTCCTGGATGGATCATGGCTGATGGAGGTGGAAAAATGAAATGGCAAAAGTTACAAGAAAATAACAAAATTTTACTGCTGTTTGCAAAATCTATATTTATTTTGAAGACGACGACACAGTTGAGTATTCCCCCAGTCCCAGACTCTTCATCTCTGCCTACTGCCAAGTGCAAAGTAATTACCGGTACCAGTGGTAATAGTAATACTCATACGGTGCTACGAAGGAACGGAGACATATGCATATAACACATGCATAATGCTTGCATAATAGCCATAGATTCGATCCGGGAACCAGCACACTTGAGTCACGAGGTACTTTTTCCTTTTTTTTGTCTGTCTCTAGTTGCATCACTAACTTATGGGGTCATCAGTCATGATCGTCATCTAGCCATTTGCCCCGAGAAAAGCATGTGTGTATGGATTAGATCTTAAAAATTCAATCCAAGTAAAAGTTTTGTTGGAGAAGGACACGGGATTAAGACAAGTAGTAGTAATACGCGAATGAATGAATATTCAGGTGAAGAGTTTAGAGATAACATAGAGAACGTTATGTGGTCAAACATTAGGTTTGTTTTTAGTTCTTAGTTCTTACCCCCCGCGTAGTTGAAAAGACGGTTCTAAACGCATAGATTGAAACAAATTTTCAAAACGTAAATGGTGATTCAGACCGTGATTTCCAAATCTCAGAAGGGTATGTCCTTGTCCTTGTTCTGGAACTGCAACGTGCTTGATTTACTCTACAAGGACAGTGACAAGTAAACACTAGTAAGGTATGTCCTGCTCCTAACTAAATAGTGAGATACATATAAAATGTATAATTAATAAGCATGATACAAGTGGGATTTTTTTTTTCGTGATGATTGATAAAGTGCCTGAGGTAGGCTATAATTGAGAGATTACTGAAGAGGTGGATTTTGGATTGGTGTAAGTTTGCTTAAAAAAGCGAGTGAGAGGGGGGGAAGCAACCTCCTCCTGAGGATGAGGATAAATGGACAATATTTGCAATGATGAAGGCCAAAGGAAATGCAAAGGAAAAAAACAAAAGAAGAGACAGGTAGGGAATTGGGGAAGGGTGTAAGCAGAAGCAAGAAGATATATTAACTAACGTTGCGTTCACATACGATACCAGTGTCGTAGTGCAGTAGTATGTACATGACTTACAGTGAAATGAAGAGTGGTACGTACACGGATCATATGGGAGGCGGAGGAAGAGACTGCATCATTTTTCATTTCTCATTTCTCATTTTTGTGTGGGGATCGTCATCGTATTCACACACACACTGTTCCTACGATTTTGAGGATGATGATGATGATGATGATGAATCATTTCCAGTTCCAGCTAGGAGGTTATAACTTAACTATAGGTAGCCGCATAATAAACAGTAAGCATAGCAGATCAAAGAGGATGGTGGATGCCAATGCCATACTGCTAGGGGCAGCCCTGCTCTTGTCCAATCCAATTCAATTCTTCAACGTTGTACTTGGTTATCACTTGTCATTGCCAGGATGGAATTGAAGATGATCCATCACTCATCGTCTATGTCTGCCTGGTCCGTCTTGGCCCTCCTCACAACCTACCTTCTAACGAATAACATCTCTACCCACTGAAAATAAAAATTCCTCAACGTGAACATTGAAGCCTTCAGAGTCCCTGACCCACCACGGACACTAAAACCTTCAAGGGAATTGCAAAAAAACATGACCCGATGAACAAGAAATGGGAAATAAGAGGATTAGTTAAACCTTCACATCCTATTCATATTATTATTATTAGGATTATTACTAAGAATCCCAACAATCATAGTAATAATAATAAGAATTCATCATCGACAAGTCAACCACACAACGCGGTCTTCTAAATGATATGGTAAATGATTAATTAAATAGTAGTGCCATGACAATCTTTTCATGTTTCGAGGGGGAGAGACAGAGAGAGACAGAAAGAGAGATTGGGCCTCTTAATCTGTCTAAAATTTGGGGCTAATCGTGCTGTCTCATGTTTGGCTACAATTATTGGGCTGCCAAGCCAACACACTTAATTGCGTGGGGTTTCTTTCTGGGCCAGTACAGTTTGGGTAGAAAGAATGAGACAATTTTGGTTGATCTGGATAAAGTTAGGAGGAGGGACATTCATTTGGGTGTGTAGTATCGTATTGTATTATAGAAGACAAATTGAAGGGGATTTATACATTAAAGTCGATGATAGATATGACCGGACGAGTCAGCTAAACATGACCTTGACCCATTGTATTTTTTTTTTTTTTTAATGTTTTTATTTTTTTTGAGCCATTGTTTTTTTTTTGAACTTGACCGCACGAGTCAGCTACTTGGTTTTGGTGGGTGGTGGTGGTGGTGGTAGTTCGAAGATAGTACTAGTAGTACTCTAGCACGGTAATGGTGGCGTAGGAGTAATAATCGTTTGTAAATTGTAGGAAAAGTAGAATAGAATATAGTGATATTGTAGTATGAATGGAGGGAGATGAATGTTAAAAGGATGGGGGAAAAAGAAATGAGAGTCCAGAATCCCGACGGAAGTTCCGACTTCCAACCCAACAAAATGAAGAAACGATGGATGATGGCAAATTAATTGGCAACGAGAGAGAGAGCATGAATGATTTGTGTAGTTCGAACTCAAGTCCAAGTCTATAGGAAAGAGTCAGTGATACGACGATTAAACCTTAAGGTGTCTATATGAAATGACGCAAGGTCGAATTCTACCAATGACAATTTGTCACAAAAAATCTTATAATAGTGTAGGGCATTCACATTGTAATAGTATAGACCTCTAATAAAACAAACAAGTATTCCTAAAAAAAAAAATCCAAGTCCATGCATTTCATTCATATTTGATTTTTCATCATCCAATGGTATGGTATGGTATGGTCCAATCCAACAAGTTCCAAGTTCCAACAACATACTTCCAGACCATCTAGACTGGACTAATGTTTGTATTTCTGTATCCGTATCATTTCATCCTATATTTTGCAGTTTGCAGTTTGCAGTTTACAGTTTACAGTTTACAGTTTACAGTTTCCGCCCACCGCCTCTGTCTGTGTCTGAGTTTTGAGTGGAATGGACTACCCGGACGGGACGTGCATTGTTTTTATTTACTTTTAGTTTTATTTATCGCCTGCTGCTGCTGCTGCTGCTGCTACACATAGAGATGGATGGAAATAAATTAGTTAACGGAGAGATCCAAGGCCCAAGGCACTGCTATTTATTTTATTTGATCATTGATCAATTCATCATCACCACCAACCAAAAACTATAAACTAAAAACCATTCCATCTCGTTTCGTTTGACCATGGCATCCACCATCCTCAACAATCTCCAGACTCCCATAGTAATAGTATATAGTCCCATCACCACGTGATGTGACTGTGAGTACAATGTTGACCAATCACTCCATACTTTTCTTTTTTTCTATTCTTTTATATATATACACAGGAGTATATAATAATACATACGTACAAACAATTACTACTACTAATATTTATAATGTTGTTGATGAGTAGACTGTAGAACTGAAGAAGGGATATCATCATTTAGATGCAGTGATCATGGAGCCAATCACTCATTCTTCTCAGCTGACGCTCTAGTAGGCTCTACTATTTTTGCGCGTCTTTGACTCTTAGCTCTTTCTTTCTCACTTCTCTCTGCATTTACCCAGATCTAAACGCCCTCAAGTCTCAACTTGTGATTATGATGTTATTGAATCATTCTCAATTGCCAATTTACCAAACCACACCCACCCACCCACTCATCATATTAATTATTATTGTAATCAAACAAGTTCCAACAACAAGAAGTAAAAGCAGTAGACCAAACCAAAGACATAATCGGCGACGGAGGGTTTACTATTTTGAATCTATCAAGTTCATCAGTCAGCAAGCAAAGTCGGTTTGTTCCTCGTTTTACCAACCGTTTCTTCCCTTCAAACTCTGACACAGCCCACCACAACTGAAAACCTAAAAAAAAAAAAACAAAACAAAAAAGCTGTTACCTTTGATCCTCAAGTTCAACTCTTAGGCCATCATTAATCATTATCATATCAAATCTATAGTTACCCTCTCGCCCCAAAACAAAGACCAAACAAAAAAACACACAACTCATACACCACCCACTACCGAAAACCACCACAAACTTGTACGCCCAAAGACAGGAAAAAGGTATGCACTTATTCACTTTTCCTCCGACATTGTCGTATCAAATCATCAGCTCCGTGCTTTGATTTCTTTCATAACCCCGCTTTCCTCAATACGCCAACTTCTCTTGTAAAGATTGAATTTTTATGGTCAGGGATTTATTTTTGTTTTTTCATATTTGGATATGATTGTGGATGTTGATGCTTTCATCTGGGATGGAACTAAAGCGTTAAAAACTGACTAGCTGCTGGTGGTTTCCGTGATTTGATTATTGTGTGCGTTTTATTTATATATATATATATATATATATATATATTTTTATCCTTTCCCTCTCTCATTAAACTATGTACTCTCAACAAAGTTTACTTTCCAGTTTCTGAGTTGGTATCTCGGATGCTAATTGAAGATGACGCACGCTGTATTAATAATGGTTCTGTAGATCAATAGATATTTCTTACTCAAGACCATCTTTAATCCAGTGGAAATGGGTACCTTTACTGTTTATTTTTCATATTATATGTTATTGGTCTCCCAACTACTAAGCTCTGTGTTTTAATCTCCTTAAGCTTTAATAAACCAACAAATTTGCACGCATTTTTCCTAGCAAAGCAAATTATGATATGCAATCAAACAAGGTTGCACTTTTGTCACTTGTGATAAACTGTGTGTTATTGGCAGGTTCAATAACTCATTTATCACTTCGCTTTTGTATCTTTAAACATACCATCATCACCAAATACCAAATTGATGATCAGTTTCTCAATGTGTATATGTATATGTATCTAAAAGCACTCGATTTAGCAATTAATATATGGCGACTCTTCAGTCTGATGGAATGCAGCCAGAAATATATGCTGTTTCAGATTCCTTAAATCTTTTGGTTGGTTTATTTTTACGCGCCTGTCATCTTGTGTTGGTTAATCAGACACCTCGACGCAACAGAGATTGAAGAAAACAGACCATGAGCTGTTTCGGTTGTTGTGGTGGGGAAGATAACATGCAAAAGGCTGCCGATAATGGACCATCTAGAGCAACTCACCATGCAGGTTGGTTGAATTCACTATGTGTCTTCCAAACGACAACTTTCATACGTTGATGCACAAATTTGGTTTCATGGATGATAAATTTTCCGAGTGCAGATCTGAATAACTTTACATCATGTAATATTTTCCGCCTTGTACTCACTCTTATGATCTTTTTGCCTATGACATTATAAACAAAACTTAAGTTATCGAGTCTTCAATTCTTATGGCATAAGGTGCACATTAATAATTAGGTTGGCGATGACAAGTTTACATAGAGTTTAATTTCTTTTGGTTTTCCTGTCACAAGGATATGAGTATCAAGCATGTGCTACTTTCTGGATTGTTCTAACTAAATCCTGGAAGGGAATTTCATTATTGTAAAACTTACCATAAACACCGTGCAGGTAACAATGCAGGATATCATACCTCGGAAACAGTACCAAAAGATACACAGTCCGTAAAGATCCAGCCAATTCTTGTCCCAGCTATTCCAGTTGATGAGTTGAAGGACATCACAGACAACTTTGGTACAAAGGCTTTGATTGGTGAGGGATCATATGGAAGAGTCTACCACGGAGTCCTGAAAACTGGCCAGGCTGCAGCAATAAAGAAGTTAGACTCCAGTAAACAACCAGGCCAGGAATTTTTAGCACAGGTTTGGTCCTCCTGGATTTTAGCATGTCGTATCAAACATGATTGATTACCTTTACTCACTGTCTGTGATCTGTTGCATGGTGTTACAGGTATCAACGGTATCAAGATTAAAACATGAAAACGTTGTTGGCCTTCTTGGTTATAGTGTGGATGGTGGCCTCCGTGTCTTAGCCTTTGAGTATGCTTCCAATGGATCCCTGCATGATATTCTTCACGGTACGTTAACAAAAGAAAAGCTTTTTTCACTTGTGAGCTTTAAGCATATTCATTGCCTTTGGCACATATTAAAACGGTCTTGGATAGTTTGCATACTTATCTACAAGGCTAAACTTGGGTAGAAAACTTTGCAACTTATGGATACAGGACGAAAAGGTCTTAAAGGTGCTCAGCCTGGTCCAGTGTTATCTTGGTCGCAAAGGGTTAAAATTGCTGTCGGAGCTGCAAAAGGTCTTGTATACTTGCATGAAAAGGCGCAGCCTCATATAATCCATCGGGATATCAAGTCCAGCAATGTGTTACTTTTTGATGATGATGTTGCCAAAATTTCTGATTTTGATTTGTCAAATCAAGCCCCTGACATGGCAGCACGCCTTCATTCTACTAGAGTTCTTGGCACCTTTGGTTATCATGCTCCGGAGTATGTTTTTTCGTATCTTTAGTACTGCCTTCAATGGAAACTTACAGTGATGAGATTTAGAAACCAGCAAATTTGGTCTGATCTTTGTGAATTTTGGGAGGCAGATATGCAATGACTGGCCAGATGAGTGCAAAAAGTGATGTTTACAGCTTTGGTGTGGTTCTTCTGGAACTCTTGAGTGGCCGTAAACCTGTTGATCATACATTGCCACGCGGACAGCAGAGTCTCGTAACATGGGTATGTAGTCTGTTCTAGCAGCAGCGTGAATATTGGTAGTTTGTTTGCTTTTTTCGATTCTCCTCTTCTCCCAAGTATTTTAGGCAGTGTCAGTGTGAACTTGGGAATCATTAAAAGTTGGAAATTTAGTACTCTTATTGTCGGTTTGGCTTCAAATAAATCAGGCAACTCCAAAACTGAGCGAGGACAAGGTGAAACAGTGCGTTGATGCAAGATTACAAGACCGATACCCTCCCAAGGCAGTTGCTAAGGTAATAACTTAGGTTGCTGTTATTCTCAAACAAAAAATTTTTTACCTCCCAAAGAATTTTTATTTGGGGCTTGAAACTAAGGTCTATTCTGGTGCACTCAAACAGATGGCTGCTGTTGCTGCCCTATGCGTGCAATATGAAGCTGATTTTCGTCCAAACATGAGTATTGTAGTAAACGCTCTGCAGCCTCTCTTGAATGCTCGAACTGGACCTTCCAGTGATGTGCCAAACTAGGGAGAGTGATTTGTGAATGTGAGTATTCCTCCACCGAAAGGCCATGTATATTGATTCATCAGTGGAAACAAATATAGGGAAAATTTTATTCATACTCTAAATATGAGTTCGGAGTCTTTTGTTTTACATATTTTTTTCCTCCTCTCTAATTTAATCGTGAATACGGGTATTTGTTTCTTTCCCTGGCAATCACTTCAAAGATTTCCCAGGTAACAAACTCCATATTTGTTATGGAATTCTCTGAACTCTGAAAAATAGTTGATATTCCTATCGCAATATCTCAAGTGGCAAAACAATTCAGTACTCGCAACGATGAAGAGACTGCAGCTACTATCATCATATTCATATTCGATAGAAGACTTACTTCACACATGCAGGGAATCCAAACCTGAATCAGAGGCAGATGGTGTGATTCCCCCACAAAATTCAACACAGAATATTTTCACTGCAATTGGATGGTGGCAGTGCAATAAGTAAAGTAAAGCAAAGCAAAGCAAATCAAATTTCATCATGACGCAGCGAGTGGATCACATGGCAACGCTTTCCTTAATATGCATTCACACAATAAAAATCTCTTTCTTTCCCAGAAAGAGCGCCAGAATTGCATGTAACCTAAACTTGTTAACCATTTGTAAAGGTGAGAGGAGGAATAGACAAATGCCTGTACAAACTTCATTTATATCCAAACCTATCACAGCTTGAGTGTGATCGACCACGCATTACGGAATCATCTACAATAAAGATATTCCAAGAATGAAAAAAAATATGCAATCCAATCCCCCTAATAGCTCATTTCCCCTGCCCGCCTGCATTTCCACATGAGGCAGTTACCACAAAAATACAAAATGCTCAGTGGTCGCTTCTTCTTTGAGGCTTCAAAATCAGTCTTTCTTTCATATCTATTTCATCTTTCCCCCGATCAGATTCAACTTCTAATGCACCTGCTTGATTTCTTCGTTTCCGGCGACCCTGATCATCCAAACAGGTGTACGTCATTTTGAGGAGAATGAACACGTGGAAAAATCATTTTCAGGTAAATTTGGAAAGAAATTAAACTTTTCTTTTAAGTTCAAAATGAAACCTCTCTTAATATCGGATATTCTTCTGATTCAAGCATGCGAGCAACTTGACTCATGACGGGTCTCTTTTCAGCATCTGGATCAACGCATCTCAAAGCTGTTAAAAGAGCTCGTTTGAGGGTTGCTGTAGATGGCCTGGTCTCAATTTTTGGGTCCACCACTTCTTGAAACCGTTTGCTGCCAACCATCATCTTGAGCCAGTCAACTAAATTTACCTGAGGGACGCAAAAAATCAAAGTTGATGAGACTGGCTTTTTTACATAAATAAATGTCTTTCTTTGGTTGAGTGGTATGGCGCTTGTAAGACGAAAAGGACAGCATGATAAACAAGCAGCCGCCACAATAGAGTTCCTGTATCTTGTTGGAACACCAAACAAAATGAAACTCAGGAACACTCTATTATAGCATACCTCAGGAGCTGGGCGGCCATAATCTACAGGATCTCTTCCAGTAATGGCTTCCAAGAGGACAACCCCAAAGCTATATACATCACTCTTCTCATTTAGGAGGCCACTATTTGCATATTCAGGCGCCACATATCTACATTGGCAGAAAGGTTAAACCACAAAAGAGATGAATTTCAATCAACTGGACAGCTTACATGAAGAAAGTAGCAAGGAAAAAAACAGAATTAGTATCATATTGATCTGAATGGGATAAAAGTACGTACCCAAAGGTACCCATAACTCTGGTTCTGATATGACTTTTTCCTGCACCCAACAACTTGGCCAGACCAAAATCAGATAGTTTAGCATTGAAGTCTTCATCAATGAGTATATTGCTCGACTTAATATCTCGATGCACCACTTTGGGCTCGAGTGCCTCATGCAAATATGCAAGACTGCAAGAAACATATCTAGTTTGATCATGAAATTAAACTTATGAATTCTTGAAAGTCAAGAACAAAATGATAGATGGACTCACCCCTTGGCAGTGCCAATTAAAACTTTCATGCGAGCTTCCCAAGTAAGAAATCCATGATGGCTCATAGCTCCATGAAGCCATTGCTCGAGATTTCCATTGTTTACATACTCATATACCAACAACCTGAATTTAGCATGGAAATCAAAGGAAACTAAAGTTGATGTTAAAATAAACAAGTACTGTTTAAAAAGCAGGTCAACAAATCTAGATCTTACAAAAAACATCTTTATGCAAAAAGCTCAAAATTCATTCCTAAACCAGAGTGCAGCAGAGGCATCCAAATTCAAACATATGACACAAGTGAAAAGATGGCTAGCCAAGTGCAACTGGTACCTCCGCGTTCCTTCAATACAGTAACCCAGAAGTCGAACCAAATTTTTGTGGCGGGCATGGCCAATAACCTCAACTTCAACCCTGAACTCCTTCTCTGCTTGCCCACTAGACATTTAAAAGACTCACGTTATATTAGCCGTGTTTGGGGGTGCCATGTGCACATTGAAGGAGCGGGCACAAACATATTTCAAATACTTACATATTGTTGAGGATTTTTTTAACAGCCACAGGAGTTCCATTGATCAGTTGGCCATGATAAACAACTCCATATCCACCCTCACCTATAACATTTTGCTTGGAAAATTTGTTTGTTGCAATTTCAAGATCCCTTAAAGTGAACCAATGACCCCAGCCAAGGTGAGAGAACTCAGGAAGACCTGATAAGGGGGAAGAAACAGCTACAGGATGTGATTGGTATGTTGCTCCAGCACCTCCCTTTTTTACTCCTGATTCATCTGCAACACCATCCTTCTCCTCCAAAGTATTAAAAGAACCAGATTGACTACTATAATCAGCATTCCTTGCCTTTTCGCTGCTCAACAGCTTAACAGAATCTTTGTCACTGAACTTCTCCTGAAGGGCGAGGGTAAGGAAATCCATGTCATGGGACACGTAACTTTTTGAGGAATGTTGGTCAACTTTTATCTCTTTAATTTCCTTTGATACCACAGGAATTTGGCTTATTGGAAGAGCCTCACTACCTTTCCTTGATCTTTTACGTGACAAACAAAATGGCAACACCAATAAAATGATTACAGTGAACATCCCTACAAACATGGCTACTAAAACCCACACCTTAAGGTGGAAAATGTGAGTCCTCTTTGACAATTCAAAGTTCAGGCCGGATGCCATTTTCGTCAAATGGAATCACCTGGAGAGAAAAAACCAACGCAATTTGAAATTTTGAATAGAACATAAAAGGATGATTCACCAATATATCTATCTCTATCATGCTTTTAATCTTGGACTTGTCATAACAAACTTTCCGTATCCATATTGAGTATAATTCATTTTAGTCTAGCTTATCTTCGTCATCTCCCTTCCAGGGTGTAATCAAAAAGCATTTTAAGAAATGCTCCTTAAGAAAATGATTCAGAAAATGAGATAATGAATCACAACATATGATGCGTAAGCAGAAACAAAGACAGAAATTCTATCAATGATGAAGCAAACATAAAGACAGTAATTGGCAAAAAGAAAAAATTTGGCCTAATTGGCAAACTCTCAAAACAAGAAACGAAGCAGCGAATCAATACGTTATTGATATATCTAATGTAATGAAGAGAAGGGCCATGAAGACCAAATGCAAGGTGATAAAATCCAAAATAAGCAGACATGAACATATAGATAAAGCTTGAAACTTTACCTTTATATTTACTAATAATGAAGAATGAGGAAGTGCCAAAAACTTTATCTTCACACTCTGTGGAGGAGACACTGAGCCCTAGATCTCTTGAATAAGGAGGACGCGTGAAGCTCATATGGAAATGAACGCAATTCCAGGCTTTCAAATCAAGCCCATTATTATCAAGGATCCCAGATAAGCAGGAAAGTTTCGTAGGATTTCCTTTCTGGTTTTGTTTACTGCTGGAGTGGGATTGTTGACATTAAACCCAGAATCTGCAGGAGCAACCAACCTGTAAAATACTTTGGAATTCAAGAATGTGGGCTCTTTGGGAATTTGAAGCAGCAGTAACATGTGGGACTTTAATATAATGGCGCCGACGACGACGACGATTTTGATGACGATGGAAGAATAGCACTACTGACTAATTCTGGTAATAAGAGGGGAGGGAGTTATCAGTGGTAGGTGCTGCCATAGTTGCAATATACAGTAGTAAAAGCGAAGCGTGAGAAACGTCATATATCTGCCTTTTTCTCCTCCCTTGCTCCTTATGAGGTGATCCCAAGATTGAAACTTGGAGCAGATTGTGATTGATTATCAGAATATGCATTAAACAAATGGTAGTCTTACTAGTTAGGACATATGATGTCCTAACTGCCTCTTAGTTGTTGTGTTGCTGTAGTTGTATTAATTAATTTGTCACAAGGCCACGATTGGCAAATGTATAACCATAATCAGCTTCTGTAACTATCAACTTCTGAAGTCTATTAAAATGGGCGGTTTTTCTTTTGAGGTTTGTGAATAATTTGAATGCTTATAGTAGTGTATAGACAAAAAATAAAAAAATAATATAATGGGGTGTTTATGGTGATTGTGATATGATATGTAAGGCTTAATTAATTTAATTATAGTAGTAGTGGGTTGGAACTTGGAAGTCAAAGAAACAACTTGGGACTTTGATTCCCTTACCCTACCAGTTCCTTTGGTTCACAGTCATTGATTAGTCGGTGCTTCTTTAATGATATTACTAATAATAGAGTATTAAATTTATGTATATGGTCACTTGTCTAGTTACAAATGGATGGTTTGGTTTTCCAAACGATATACTTAAAAAGTATATGATAATGGAAAGTAGCCAGGGATAGTCATCCATTCAAATTTCAAGGGGTGTCATTTTGGCCTAAGAATAGAAGCAGCAGTTTAAAAAGAAAGGGAAAGAGTGAGTAAGAATGATGAATTATAGCTTACCTTACTAAATCATGATCAACATCATGTCTGTCTGTCTGTCTGGTGGCGGTGTGATGATTAGATGGAAAATAAATCAGCAAAACACGAATAGCAATACTTTTTTATTCTTTTTTTTTTTTTTCCTTTTCAAGAACGAAAAAAAGGACAATTGGAGACATGAATAGTTGTAGTGCTGGCTGGACACTAGTAGTAAATAGTAACCAATGAATGAATAAATGAATGAAATAGGCAAAGGAGAGACAGAGAAGAAGGCACCCTAACTCCTAAGGGGACAATCCGAATTTTCCAACAACATGCGTAACGCATAATGCATTCTTGCTTAGTACCCAACCAAGAAACGTAACAACTTAATTTATACAATTCCAAAATATCTTTATCTATCTCATTATACCAGGAATAAAATTAATTGCTAAAAGCGAATAATTTTGTGTAATTCAAATTCTCCACCCATAACCAAAAAAAAAGAAGCAAATATTCATAAATATACTAGAGCAGTGGTAGTACTAGGTAGTTGGGGCGTCGTGTGTTGGGGGGGAGTTTCAAGTTTGTTTAGTTTTAAGTTGTGATTAAAATTAATAATTAATCGCTTGAACAACGCAACTTGTAGTCTGCTCAATTTTTAAATACGTTGGTTTTTGATTTGATGATACGATGTATACATAAACGGTTTGTGAGGTGATACGATGTGATGTTTCTTGTGTAATGATATTGATGGATGATCCGTTTGGAAATAAATAAATAAATAAGAGATGTTAAAAAAACACACACGCGGCAGAAAGATAAAAAAATGATGTCTAAAATTAGACCACGAACGATTGGATGTTATGAATTTGAATGGTGAATACAAGTTACAACCCCAATCCCATATGCCTAATGATATGTTAGGAATTCCTGAAAAATTACAACTTTGCAGAATAGATTGCAGGTGAGGGCAAATGGCAGAGAGGAGATAAAAGTCGAAAGGAAGGAAAAGAGAAAGAAGAGGAGAGGAGAGATAACAAGAATCTAGAAATCAGTAGAGGGAATAATAGATTTGGTTCATCAACCGTTGTATCTTTTGCCCAATTACAAACAACTATTTATCAATTCACTGGAACGGTACTCAAAACTTCAACTGCTCGCAACTCATTCACTGGAACAATACTTAGGTTTTGTTTGGATTTCATTTTTATTTACAAAAAAATTTAAATTTTCTTAAATAAAAATAAAATATTCAAATATATTTTTATTTTAATATTTCAAATTCAAATTTTCTCACTCAAATTTCTTAAACATAATTTTTTTTTTAAAAAAAAAATCTCTTATTTTTCCCTCCAAAATACTTTTCTATCAAAAAATATTCACCAAAATTTTTACATATTTTAATATAATTTTTTTCAAATAAATTACAATCCAAACAAAAAGCCTTAGCCTTCCACCGACTTGTCTAAACGGCTACATTTTGTTTGACTTCCTCCTTTAAGATAGATGACTAGTTTCGTTTGAATTGTGATTTATTTGAAAAAAATTATATTAAAATATGTGAAATTTTAAAGGGTATTTTTTTATAAAAAAAATTGTAGAAAAAAATAAGAGGAATTTTTTTAAAAAATTATGTGAAAAAACTTTGAGTGGAAAATTTGAAATTTTAAAATAAAAATATATTTGAATATTTTATTTTTTTTGAAAAAAAGTTAACTTTTTGTAATTGAAAATAAAATCCAAACCAAGCCATAGTTTTATTTATTGGTTTAATCGGAAAGTCCATGACATGATATCAGCTCCCTTCAATTCAACAAACTCTTTCCTTTTGGTGGTTTGGGTGGCCTCAAAGCCCAAATGTTAAATGTACGCAAAACAAACAAGATTGACTGATGACTTTTGATGGAGGGAATTGGATGTCTACTTTTGATGGTTGGAAATTTAAAAGAGACAATTCGTGACACACGACATGAAAATACGATATAAATTTAATATATATTTAGCAAATATAAGTATATCTCTTCATAAATTCAAGTTAAAATCATATATAATAATAATTTTATAAAATTGAAATATATTATATAAAATGTACTTTTCGATATTTTTTTTGTATTTCAATTTTTTATAAGTATATAATTATTATTTTTTGTTGTGTTATCTAGATAGATAATTAAATTTTCTTAAATTTCACAAGTATATAAATATTTTTTGTGTTGTTTTCATGTCTGTATTGTGTTACTGTAAAATAAATAAGTTTTCGTGTCTATATCGTGTTACTTGTAAAATAAATAGACCATATTCAAATTATATTACCTGACACATATAATTAAATGAAATCGTATTTACATTCGTGTAAAATCTATTATTTGTATAAAATTTATCATACATATGTTTTAAAGATTGCCACCTAAGAGAGAATTGGAGTTTTACCTTACAAAAAAACTGGCAAATTTAGGTGCAGCTTGGTTTGGAGGTTTGAGAGGGAGGGGATGAAAATGAAAATATTTCCTCCCCTTGATTTGGGGGTTTGATTACTCCATTGGGGGGTTTCCTCATACTCTCTAATATTGGGAAGTATGGAAACTATTAAACCCCCACCCCCCCCCCCTCCAAAAAAATAATAATGATTTTAATTAATGATAAATTATTTTAAAATTAACTTATTATTATTAAGTAATAATAAATAAATTAATTAAGATTAATTAAATTAATCATTCATTTACTTAATATTGTAATTTAATATTATAATTAATAATTAATTAATCTGATTTATTAATATTAATTATTATAATTAATGTATAATTAATATTTAAATAATTTATAATTAATTAATTAATTAAAATTAATTTAATCAATAATATTTTTATTATTAATTAATTAATTTAATAATACTCATTCCACAGCACAAACCAATCTGAATCAGCATAACCCGCTATCATTCCCATTCTCAGACCCTTAAACAAACGGGAAATTTGCATATATAGCAAAGATTAATTGACTTTGCAAATATAAAGACTTTCTTTTTTCCTCGCAAACATAAAGACTTTGAAAATAACAAAGATTAAACAAAATTTGCTCTCATTCCCTATTATTTGCATTCTTATTATTCTCACACTTATTGATCATCATCTTCAAACAGAAGACATCAGTGGAGAAAATATCGTAGCGGGGAGATATTAGTTGAAATTTGCACAAGTTGAACTGGGTTTGTGAACTTCAACGAAACTGGTCAAACTCTAAGTTGAGTTTTAGGTCGAGCTCGATCTAATATTCAACAAATTACTACTCAAACTTATTGTTCGGCCTTAAATTTAATCTTGTATTCGGCCTAACGTTTTACTCGACCTAAAACTCGACTTAGGACTCGACCAGTTTCGTTGAAGTTCACAAACCCAGTTCAACTTGTGTAATTTCAACTAATATCTCCCCGCTGCGATTTTTTCTCCACGGTCGCAGTTTTCTTGTTTGAAGATGATGATTCAATGGGGTGTGAGAAAAATAAGAAGTGCAAATAATGGGGTGTAAGAGCAAATTTTGTTAAATCGATAAAAGATGAAGATGAAGTCTTTGTGTCTTGTCTTTATGTTTCGTAGAGAAGATGAGAGTATTTTGGCTTAAGTCTTTAGCTTTGTAAGAAAAAAAAAAGAGTGCTATATTTGCAAAGTCAACGGTCAACACTGCTATATATGCAAATTTCCCTAAACCAACCAACACCCCCTTCAATTTCTATAAATTGTAAAACCTCACTTTTTTTATTATGAAAAGCAACTTTTCCCCGTTGGAGTGAGCTTTTCTCCATTGGCATCACTGGAGATAATTTTCATAGGGATAAAAATAGTGAACATAATGACTTTAGTTCTGGCAATTAGTCAGACACAGGGAATTATCAATGTACTCGAACATAGTTGTTAGAATCCCGATCCGATTCCACCGATCCTACGATTCTATGATGCTAATTCACTAAAACGATCCCAATTCTCATTACGATTCTATCTTATTATGTGAATAAAATACAATTAAATTTACTCAAAAGAACCTTTATATATGTAAGTAAAATTAAGATGTATACTCATATAAACAATTTAATTAGTTTAATAATATTTTTATTAAATTTTAACAATAAATAAATAAATTAAATTTAAATACCCTTCGACTGTGATAACTACTAAAATATTGAAAAAATCATATAAAATGTTATAAGAAATAAAAATTGAAATAAAATCATTTAATTATAAAATATACATAAATTTTTTACATATTCATTCATATATTGATTAATAATTCTTTTAAAAATAATTTATATATTATACTTTCTCATTTTTTGTAAAATCTTACGATTCTACAATTTGATCCCACCGATCTGATTCTGCTACCCTAAATCGATTCTGTGTAGAATTTCAATTCTATAAACTATGACTTGAACAGAGAGCTGCTTTGAAAGATCGTAACTTAAAAAGAAACCCAGAATAAGAATTTATAACAGGCTTGAACAATGATACATACCCCACATTCAGCAATCAACACAGACTACAAAATTAAAAGTGTAATTTTTGTTTGTGATGCTAGTAGCTCTCGGGAACTTTACAAGAAGAGTCCTCACCTCAAAAAATATAAACCCAAAACCCAGCCCAGAGAGGAATGTAACAATAAACCAGACATGTAATTTACACCAACAATCGATAAACATTAAAAACAACAGAAGCCGATTTTTAAAAAATAAAATAAATAAAAATCCCTTGCATTCTCCAATAAAACTTGGCAGGACGGCATGTAGTTGGATCCAATAGCTCCCTTTTTGCAATAACCAAGCATGCTCAAAAGGTTGCCCTGGGATTCACACGTAATAATCTCCTTCCAGTCGGAGCTGGTGGCGCCAATCCAGGGATGTCCCGTATGCTTTTATTGTTGGGATTTACGATCTAAGAATTTCACAAATCCCAGTCAGATGCAACGGACATGTTAATAACATTTCCGGAAAGCTTTGTGGCAAGCACATTCACACCGAGTGAAAGTGGTCAAAATGTCAACACTACACTACAGACTAAAATTTCTCCAATCACTAAGAAGATATCGTTCATCTCTCTCACTTACGAATACCAATACCCCCAAGGGAATTTCTGGAAAAAGAAGATGGTACAACACTACAGCTGACCAAAAAATTGGATATAAGCACCATTTCGACTTCTTCGACTTGGACACAACAAAGCATCCCACAAAACACCATAACTTTCAGTTGATTATAGCTCAAGATATTTGAGATGATTAAGGCAACAGACTTTTAGACAAGTCATTAAAAGGATGCTTATTAACAAACAAAAGTAGCCCCCCCTCCCCAAAAAAACATGTTACATTAAATATTGCATGATTGCTAGACCTTAAACTGGTAATCCACTTGACAATGTGAAAGAGCTAAAGGACAAGCATAAACACTGAATTAAAGAGCTCAAGAAATTACCTTCACGACAATAATAGCAATCACTCCACAGACAATCAGGAAAAGAAATAACATGATACACTTATCTGTAGCCACCTGAAAGAAAAACAAGAGACTCAAATTTAAAATGAAGAGTAGATGTACCCAATGTGAAAGCAAAGGCAATGCTACAAAAAACTTACCTGCCGACCAATCTCCTTGACAAGCTGTGATGCCTTCTTTATCGAGAACTGAATTGTATCCAACTCGTTCACAATGCGACCCATTTGCTCAGTCTGTATAAATTTGGGATTGAACAAAACTATACAGATTCAAACCAGAAAATCTCAATAATGAATAAAAGAATTAAGCCAAAGATTTGCTCACTTGGCCCTTCAAGGTAGTAGCAGTTTGTGTTCCCACTTCAACGGTTTGATGAACAACCTACAAAATTGCTGGTCAGTTTCAACTTGAAGAACTACATCTTCCACAAGCATATAAAAGCTAAAAATTCACCTGCTTAGAGCGTTCTATGGCCTGATCAGTTTCATCCATCGTGTTCATTCCAGCTTTGACAAGCTCCTGATTTGACATTGCTGTAGGAAAAGGCAAACTTTGATTTAACAGTAATTGACAAACTTCATTCTTAATCTTATTTCAGTATCTTTATAGAGTGTCTAATCACAAACTCAACAGATGCTTTCACGTGTCAAATATCATTACAGTATCCAATGCTGTACACAGTTGAATTTTAAAAGATCTGAACCTAATCACAGAGATACTAGAAATCACCTGATGCCATCTGAACATTTTCTTCAGCTGTGGGTTCACTAGCACTTGCTCCCATATCAAAAAGTTCAACCCTCTTGTTGCCAAGACTGCTCATATAACTGCAATTTCAGGAAATGAAAGAGATGTAAACTCATACAAACAACTTGCCAGAAGATATGCAATTCTTACAGGCAATAATATTATCAAAATAAATAAATAAAAAGGTTAGTCACAAGAATGTTTCATCATCACCACCAAAAAAAGAGAAACAAAATTTCAGCTGCTGTGAAATTTTATCCCCAGAACACATTGTTGTCAACTAAGGTGGGACTCATTGTGCATTTCATAACCCATGAAATTGAGAGATTTCAAGATTTTTATGCTTCCCAGGCGCGTTGAACACAAGATATTACATGGAAAATGAATTCAACAATTTCTATTCAGATGAATCAAAAAAAGAACCAAGATAAATGCATGGAAAGCCTTAACAATATCTGTAGTAATAACTAAATAGCAAATCCAGCAACCTGCAAATATGTACTTATGAAAAACTCTGGGCAGCACAAAACTAAGTTCGTGAAATTGTTTTGTGAACAGGAAAAAAGGAAAATTGGACCAAAGAACTCACGTTTTCCTCAAGGCCACATATGAGTTCAACTCTTTGATCTGCAAAACAAAAACAGTTAAACTTCAGCCCAAAATGTGAACCACACATATGATATAGCTGTGCCTTAAGATTGATTCACAAAGCATCATCCCATGCAACCTCAAAACAATTGGAACTTCAAGTATTGCTTTGGAGCTACTAAGTAGTATGAATATGAAGTTCCAAAATCTTACCATCGACTGCTTCTCATCATTGAGTTGTTTGTTAACTTCAGGAGAATTTCTGTTCTCTTCATCTTTAATTTCACGATCAAACTCCTTGATTAGTCTACAACAATAGCAAAACATTATTATTTGAGCCGAAGGGGAAAACAAAACGGAAGAAAAAGCGGAGAGGCTTAAACAGAAGAACCAAACAGTTTGAGTAATGGCTTTTATCATTGCTTCAACTCTCACACTTGAACAGGATAAATATTGCAGAATTTGCAAGAAAGAAAACAACAGGAAAAAAGGGTAACCTTTTACACTCCCTCATCTTGCCAGTAAGTTCTTCAAGCTGTTTACTTTGTCTGTTGGAGTCCTTGATCTTATCCAGCTTCTGGAATCCATTTCTAAACGCACAGAAACCAGGGTTAATAAATAATTCAGAGGAAAATTGAGCAAACGCAATAACAAATAGAAATTAAAGCGGTGTTAACAATAAATCGTGGTAAGTAGCATCACAAGAAGACGAGCACGATGTGGGATAACTGAAAAGCACAGAAATTTATTAAATACCAATCCGTCCAATAGAAAAAACGAAGGAAAATTGGAAAATAACAAAGGGAGTAGTAATACAGTTTTCAAAAACAAGCAAAATAACAATAAATGCTATGTACACAATAGAGATACTTCCATATCCGATTGTGAGGTTAGAGACTTGGAACCCCGAAAAGAAAATAGAGTAAAGCCAATACAATAAAGAGAGAAAGAGCATACGCACGCTAGAGCACGAAAATTGTCGCGGATTTCGCCGTGGATCTGCTCCATTTGAGGGTTCATTTGCAAGTCCAAGTTGGCCATGGCGAATAATATGAGAATGATGTCGACTGGTGGGGGGACGACCGGTCTCTAATCCCAGCCCAGCGAAGGAGGCTCTCAAATCTCAACGTATCCTTGTATTGTAGAATTCAGAATGTAAAAAGGGGCTTCCCAATTTCCCTTTTACCCACTTTACATATTGGATTGATACCTCAAGATGCAAAATAAGGGAATCTAAAAATATAATGTAAAGATTAAAGACTAAATTTTGATCTGCTTCTGGAACGAGCAAAAATAAGTAAACAAATAATTAAGGAACCAATTGTAAGAAAATGGGAGGGGGTTTAGGGGGAAAAGAAATGGAAAGGAGAGCCAGTCCCAGAGATTATCAAATGCTATACAGAAATTCTGTATCTGTAGGAACAAAGAAGAAAGGAAAATTCGGAAGGAGGAACAGGGAAGGCTCAGAATCAAGACCCAGGAGTGACGACGGTTTAATCAGGGTTCTTCTCCTTCTTCCTGATAATAACTAAAAAAAAAAACTTTTTATTGTGTTTTTTTTAAGTGGGGGAAAAAAAAACAGAAAAGGAAAAGTGTTTGGTACTGGAGCTTTGGAAGTGGAAAAACAAAGAGATGTCTGTCTGTGTTTGCTAGGCTGCTAGCTTCCTGCCTCGGAGAGAGAACCGCTTATGTTTATTTATTTATTTAAAAATATATGTATATCTAATTTTCTTTAATTAAGAAAGCGTAAAATTTTGAACAATTTCGTTTTAGGTTTTAAAACAGAGACTAAATAGCGAGTTAGAGGAGAAAAATTATACTCCCATCTTTTGAGACATCACTTTCAAAAAAAAAGTTCTTATGTGAAAGGAGAGTTTATTCTTAAATTAAAATTTTAAAATATCTTTATTAATAATAATTATATATTAAAAAGTAATGATAAAAATATATATTTAATTTAAGTATTAAGTGTGTTGTATCTAAAAAAAAAATTTGTATATAATTTGAGCGAGCAAAATGAATGGAGGAAGTTTTTGATAGAAGCTTTCTATGTTTGGATTGTTTTATATTTGAGAAATTTGTATTGAAATGTGTGAAAATTTTGGTATGAATTTTTTGTAAAAATATATATAAAAAAGAATATTGAGGGAATTTTTTTTAAAAAAAATATAATAAGAATTTTGACAATAATTAAAATTTTAAATTTAAAAATAAAAAATTATTTAAATATTTTATTTTTATAATTAAAATTTTTAATTTTTTATAAATTATAAAAAAAAAAAACAAACAAACATAGTCTTAATTTTAATTTTAAGAGGAAATAAAAGACTGTGGCGATGCGAGCGAGAAGAGAAGTAGAGAGAACATCAACATGGCAGGGGCGTTAAAAAAATGATACTATAAAATAGTAGCAGTAATAATTAGTTACATTACAATACATGATACAACCTGCCCTCCTTCAGTCTCTTGGACTTTTTGTTTTTGTTTTTGTTTTTGTTTTTGTTTTTGTTTTGTGCGTGTCTCTCTCTCCCTAAATGACATTGTAAATATAAGGGCAATTTTTTATAATACAAACAAACAAACAGCGGAGCATTTCCTATTTTTATATTTGGTCTTTGAGATTAGTTTTGGCAATACTCTTATTATACAAGTACAACTTTTTTTTTTTAAAGGAGGTTTGAGTAATATTAGGAATCAGTTATGAGGTAACACTAGTATCTAAATTAACTCATAGCTGTAAACAACTGGAGCGGTACAGGTACCGTATATTATACTACTACTAGTCTACGTGAGTCTGAGTCTGAGTCTGTCCATCCATATGTTCACATTAGTGCGAGTAATCAATATCATACGATATTAGTAATTATACCCAACTCTCAAAACTGCTTTTTCTTTTTCTTTTTCTTTTTTTTAGTTTAGATGGAGAACGAAAGTATAGCACATGTGTGAACTAAACCGAACCGAATCGAACGATATGATATAGCAACAAAACAAAACCAAACAAACTAAAACAAGACCACAATGTTAGTGTAGTGAATATTGCCGTGATCTATTTGGTTTTTTCAAAAATCATAACAAGTAATATCAAAATTAAATTATTGTCTTTCGTCTCATATGAAAAGTATGAAATTTTTATATAAAATATTATTTTATTCACATAAAAAATATAATTTTTATGTGAACGAACATGCAGAGTGCGATGGATTGTTACAAACTACATAAAAAATTATGAGATTTTTCTTATAAAATTTTTATAAAAAATTTATATGATTTTAATTATTCTTTGCCGCAAGCTAACTTTTGTGGTGATACCATGACAGATATACGTAATTGCAAAGTCGTATGGTATGGGCTCCAATTCTTGCAATTCTTGCCTGAGCTGCCTACTAGCTTTAAATTTTCATGTGTATGTCAAGAAATAAAAACGACAAAAGAAGGAAGCCTTTTTCTTTTATTTCTGAAACGCAAGCCCACAGAGCATATAGCAGTGACATGTTAGGCCTGTAGATGAAAAATATGGCAACCCCATATCATACATATGGTATGGACTGAGAACGAGGCTGTATGTATAATGAAGTATTTATACGCATTACAACCATCCCACGCAATTACTCACTCAATACCCGCGACTCAAACACAGCGTCCGTCACGTCTACCATTTCTAATACGTGTTTGGCATAATTTGTGGATTTAAAAATGTAATGGAATTGATAGAAAAAAAGATTTGAATTGAAATGAAATGTAATGATAATAATTATACTGTTTGATAGTATTTTTGATAATAGAATGAATTTGAAAAAAATTATTTAATTATTATTAGTTAATTATTTATTATAATATTAAATTAATTAATTATTAATTATAATATTAAATTACAATATTAAGTAAATAATTAATTAATTAAATTAATCTCAATTAATTAATTATAAATTAATTAATATTAATTATACATTAATTAAAAATGTGTAACTCATGAGCTGTTTGTTTTGGGGGGCATGAGAGGGGAATGGAATGGTTTAGATTAAAAGTGGTTGTTTGGTTTGAGGGGAAAGTTTGGGGGTGGGTTGGGGGGGTGGGTTTGTGGTTGGCCTTTTGGTTTTAAAAAATAGAAATGAAAAGAGAAAAAAGAAAAAAATGAAAATGAAAAAAAAAAAAAAAAAAAAAATGATCGCATGTTTTTTTTTTTTTTTCAATGTTATATATTATTTTTAAAAAAAAATTTTATTTTTTTTTTTTTTTTTTTTTAAAAAAAAATTTTTTTAAATTGAAAAAATTTTTTTTCTAAAAAACATCTCACTTGACTATTTTTGAACGAGGTATAATTTGTTAAATATCATATAATGTAAAATAATAATATTTTTATTATAATTTTAATATAAAATTTATTAATATTAATATTAAATTTTAATTTTAATATAAAATCTATTCCATTCCATTACAAAATA
Organism: Gynochthodes officinalis; assembly: GCA_020080225.1. Lineage (NCBI taxonomy): Eukaryota > Viridiplantae > Streptophyta > Magnoliopsida > Gentianales > Rubiaceae > Gynochthodes > Gynochthodes officinalis. The sequence goes on along the minus strand of CM034619.1, from coordinate 163,440 downwards.
ATACTACACAACGCAATTATTATCATTCCATTTTATTCCAAACCTTTCCATTAATCAAATCCATTCTATTCCTAAACTCACTATTTATACTTAATGCCCCTCATTAATCAATTCCAATCCATTCCCACCTAAACCCAACCCCCCCTGAATTTCAACAAAACCCTCCTCTATAGATTTAGTCAATTCAATCCAAACTCAAACCCAAACCCACTAACCAAACAATCATAATCATTTTCATTCCATTCCTTTCCCCTCTAAACTCATCAACCAAACACCCCCTAAAAATATATATAAAACAGCCCTGCTCCGTGGAAAAAAGATAACGCACGTACGCACAAGGCGCGGATGCGGATGGAATCGTTGGAATCTTGCAATGTGGCTGCTGCTTGCTGCTCCTCCTCCTCCCTCCGCCTGATTCCGCCCTTTTACTCTAAGCGCTGCTGCTGCTGATACATGGAAAACACCGCCGCCCCTTTCTTTCCCACCTCAAACCATCCCAACCCCATCATTTTCTCCCCTTATCATGCTTTTACAAACTTAGGGGAGGATGACTTTGGAGATATCCACAAAACTATCCTATTCTAGCTACTAACTTATAATACCTCACTAATTTAGTTACTCACCACAATCATCATCCCCACCCCACCGTTGCACCACGCACTAAAACCACCCTCTTTCTTCTTTACGATTACAATTATCCCTCCAATTACTTTTCGCCGCCCATTTCTTTCTTCTCCATGATCTGCCTCCTCCTCCTTCTTCTGGGTGTTACTAATTAATCTTACGCTCTCCAATCTCCTCCATTCTGGCCAGGAGGAGGCAATCTTTTTCAAAATCCCCCTCCCCCTTTCCCCCATTCCACCATTAAAAATCAAAACACAATCTCTTTGGTGGGAAAGAAAAGAATTCAAAGAAAGATCAGACTTTTTTTTTTAAAAAAAAGATAATAATTATTTGGGAGGCGTTGGAGGGATATTGGAGGACAGGCATCCGTAGTTATGGCGGCCAAGAAGATAATTCAGGAGACGCTGTCGAAAAAGGAATTCATCGAACAAGTGCAGAAATGGGGTGCTCTGAAGCAGACTGGTGTTGGCCTCAGGTACATGATGGAATTTGGTTCTCGTCCAACCGACCGTAATTTACTCATATCTGCTCAGTTTCTTCACAAGGAGCTGCCCATCAGGATTGCCAGAAGGGCTATTGAGCTGGAGTCGCTTCCCTATGGCTTATCCCATAAACCTGCCGTCCTCAAGGCAACTACCACCTACTTCTCCTGCAGCTGCACCGCTTTTCACCTTTTATCTTATGCTAAACCTACAACTATTATTAATTTGTTTTTGTTGTTAAGATTTTTCCTCTTCTGATCATACTATGTTACATCAATCAAATTATTCACTTTTAAGTCTTTTACCTCTTCATTACTCAGTTTATGATGATACATACCCTTGTGTTATCCAATATCCATATCTACCTTAACCTGCACTTACTAAATCAAGCCCCACTGGATCCATTGGGGTTACGTGAATCAACATTCATGCGCTTATTATTACCATACTAGAGTGTAGCTACTCCAACAGCAATATTCCCTTTGGCTGTATTATAATAGAGTCATTTGGGGGTTACATGCTTAATTCCTCCTGGATCTTGGCTCCCCTTTTTCTGACAAAAGTTTTGGCCTTTTTTACACACTGCTCTGTATTGTTTGCTACTTGTCCCTGTTCATCTTCCATGATTGCACATACTTCTTTGTTTTGCAGATATTTAATTATTATCTGTGGTTAATGCATGTGTTCGATCCCTCCTTTGCCTGTTTAATTTGCAGATATTACAATGCTTTCTATGATATTGGTTGTCTCATTGCATCACTTTGTTTGCTATTTTACGTAACCTTGTCTCTAAGCAACAAGAATCTTACTATCTTTGTTGGATCAATCCATGGCTGTATTCATTTTTACTACTTTTTACTCTGGTCAATGAACAGGTTGTTTAGTGACAATCATCACATGAACGGGTAATTAATTTTATTAATCAAGATCTGTGGTGTCCTAGATAAGGCTAAACTCATAACTTTCTAATGGTCTTCTAATAATCACAAAGTTCAAATTTTCCTCCTTAGGTGAGAGATTGGTATCTGGACTCGTTTCGTGATCTTAGATCCTTTCCAGAGATAAAAGACAAGAATGATGAACTTCAATTCACTCAGATGATCAAGATGATTAAGGTAAGGCACAACAATGTTGTTCCTATGATGGCTTTGGGAGTTCAACAGTTAAAGAAGGATCTAAAACCCAAGGTGGATTACCAGGATCTTGATGAAATTCACCAGTTTCTAGACCGTTTTTATATGTCAAGAATTGGGATCCGCATGCTTATCGGTTAGCCCATTCCACATTTTGCATGTTTTTAATTTTTTGCCTATGTGTACTGCATTCCGTATGGATGTCAGCATTCAATAATGATGTTTACTGTTCTCTTATCTCTGTACTAAACATATTTTCATTTTTTTTAAAAAATTCTTTCCATCATATGCCAACTCAGGACAGCATGTGGCATTACACGATCCCGATCCCCTTCCTGACTGTGTAGGATATATACATACGAAAATGTCTCCTGTTGAAGTTGCTCAAAGTGCCAGCGAAGATGCCCGGTCCATCTGTTTAAGGGAATATGGAACTGCACCTGATGTTACTATATATGGGGATCCTAATTTTACATTTCCGTGAGTTTACTTCTAACTATTTAGCTTTTGATGTGGTGTTAACATTTATTATTTGGTTTGTTGTCTCCTTGTGGATTTGCATTTCTTTACATCTTGTTTGCTTCCATTTCAAAACCCTCTTTCGTTGCATTCCATTGCATCTCTGAAGGGATTGTGACTTGTATAAGGGGTCTTCTGGTTATTTTTCATTCTTGGTTAATGTATTATGGTTTGGATACAGTTATGTACCAAGACATCTGCATCTGATGGTTTTTGAATTGGTTAAGAACTCCTTGCGCGCTGTTCAAGAGCGGTTTATGGAATCTGACAAGGTTGCACCCCCAATACGAATAATAGTTGCTGATGGAATAGAGGATGTTACTATTAAGGCACGTTGTTGTTGTTTTTTTTTAATTAAATCATTTGAAGTTTTTACTTAGTGCTACATTAGTACTCTATTTTTTTCCCCTTCCCATCTTCTAAGTTTTTTGCTTTGATCTGTTTCTTAACATTTTTTTGAAATTATTGTTTCTCTTTTGTTATAATAGGTTTCTGATGAAGGAGGAGGAATACCAAGAAGTGGCCTTCCTAAGATTTTCACCTACCTCTACAGTACGGCAAAGAACCCTCTTGATGAGCAGGTGGATCTTGGAACAGCCAATGCTGCAACCATGGCTGGTTATGGATATGGACTTCCAATTAGCCGCTTGTATGCTCGGTACTTTGGAGGAGATTTACAAATTATATCTATGGAGGGATATGGTAAGTAATTATTAAATTCTTTTCAATATAAGTTTGATTTCCAGTTGGATTGAAATTATGATGGAAAAAATAAGCTTGTGGTGCAGATGATATGCGTAGAAAATGAACTGGAAAGTATTTTGGATTTCAAAAAGGTGTAAGCAACATTGATAGGTTAATGATATGCGTAGAAAATGAACTGGAAAGTATTTTGGATTTCAAAAAGGTGTAAGCAACCTTGATAGGTTATTCATAGATGTGTCGATTAACTAACTGCTGGATGCATTTGCATTTGCATCCTAAAGTAATAATCAACTAGGTATTTTTCACAGGACAAAGTAGTATGAGATAGAACTGAACTTTGAGGAATTTGATTTGAAACTTTCCTTCTTTTTTTTTTTTTTATTTCATTGAATTTAAGAAAAAATAGAAAAGAAATTCTCCCTTTTTCTTTTTTTTTTGAAGGAGTTTTAGATTTATACAAGGGACAGAAAAATAGAACTAACAAAGAAGTCACTAAAGAAAATGAAAAAAGAAATTAAAAAGACTTTAATTTTATAAATGAATCTTGAGGAGATTCTACTTGTCTTGTTCCATTAACTAAATGAAAATCCTTTTTGAAACTTTATTTTATTATATTTATTATTAATAATTATTTATATTTAATTATTCTTTTTTTTATTTTATCTTAGACTAAATACTCTAATACTATAGATTTCTAGACTATATTTCTATATAATATAGAGTTAGAGTATTTCTATTTATCTATGGAATATAGAGTGAAGAATGGCAATTAGAATGAATGATTCCTGAGTGACGAATCACAAAATTCTCTACACCTTAGTAAAGGCGGAAAGATACTTCGGATCTAATCATACCATTTCATAAGTATTTTTATTTCTACATTTCTTTTTTTCTCTTTCTCCTCTCGTTTGGGAGTGCCAACCTTGTTTTTGGGTTGCAATACTTTACATCACTAATGAGGTAGTAACCTTCATTTCACAGGCACTGATGCTTATCTTCATTTGTCTCGGTTGGGCGATTCACAGGAGCCATTGCCTTGAGTTTGCGACTGAGATTAAAGTTGGGACTGATGCTTGTCTTCATTTGTCTCGGTTGGGCGATTCACAGGAGCCATTGCTTTGTAATTGAGATTAAAGTTTTAGAACTTGCATTGAACTGAATCAACTCCCGTATATATGTAATGAACATTTTGCTGTCAATCGATGAGTAATTTATTTTCATTTCTTGTTCTTGTGATACCAATGTGGTGTTCCAATCCTTATACACGGGATAAGACATCTTATTCCATTTGTGTGTATAGAGTATGTTTCAAAACGTGATTATAAATTTTTTAAAATAATAATTATCAAATAAAAGATGTGTTAAAAAATATAGAATTATTTAAAAGGGTTTAAAAATGTGCTTGGAGAGATCTGTATTATACAAACTTATCCACAAAACAATCTTTGAAATATGAAAATTAAAGGGAGGCCTATCCGATATTTGAAAATTAAAGAGGACCATGGACAAGCAGACAGCGAAGCCCTTCACATGCATTTGCAGTGACCCAAGAAAGCAACTGAAACTGATCCGCAATATCAACCACTACTATTTACATTTATTGACGTCAGAGGAAAGCAATGATCGTAGAGGAGGAAACTGTAAAAATTCGGTCATAAAATACAACAATACAAGAATTAACACACGCAGCAGAATTGCCTACAAAAATCAATCTACTGCGCTCTACACTGACAGCAGGAGGATTATACTATTACAGTATTACATCTGGTGAGTTAACCAAACTCAGAACTAATCACTCATGTTATCGTCCAAGAAATCCATATCAGCTTCATCATCACTGCCGGCACAAGTATGAGCAGGATTAATATCCACAGGTTCTACTATATCCGCTACAGTTACCATCTCCAAGGATCCCTTTCTCAAGTCTGCATTGCCATCATCGTAATCCAACTCGTTCTCATGTGCCTCAACATGCTCCATATCACTATAAAGTATCTCCTGTAAATATATATAGAGAAAAACAAAGCTCTTTGATACTGATGAATATTGACAAAGAAATGATGCAACTTCAGCTAAGAGTTGAATTGTACAAGTCCATCTTAGGTTAGGGACATATCTGCATTACTGGGAGATGAAAAAGGAAGGTTGACACTATAACACGAGAAAACTAACTTCATCAGCAAATATCAGAAACTCTGTGTTGTACATAATTACATATCAAAGCTTGGCCAAATCTTTAAAAAAAAAAGAAAAAAAGAAGGGAGTGCAGAAAAGGACTGCTATGGAATAATGGAGATTCAATTTTCATCAGACAAAGGTTCAATTTTAGATCCATTGACAAACGAAGCACAGACAACAATTAGATCCTAACTTTTACATCAAACTGAACTTGACAAAATTTTAAAAATTGTGCAGAAAGGGACAGCTATGACTTTATTCAGAATTATTAATACCTCATCCTCCAGTATGGCTTGTTTCTCTGTCTCCACAATCCAGTCGTACAATAAGCTTTCATCTAGGACACCATCAAGGGAAATTGTGTTGCTGGACCTTTTTCGTATCTGGCGTTCCCTTAGTCTCAAGTTGTAGTGAACGAAAATAATGTCATTCAATCTTCTCTGCGCAATGCGGTTGTGCCTTTGGCTGTAAATCTGGTCAAACATGCTCCAGTTATGTTCACAACCAAACGAGGAGCAAGTCTGACTCAGTATTCGCACAGCTATTCTTTGCAGCTCCAAGCAATTTATCCCATGTTGCTGCCACCATGCAGCTGGACAAACAAGATACTAGTCAGCAAAAGCTGTTGATCATGCATGGATGAATAAAGAAGAGTGACATTTCAAATATGAGCAGCAAGCATTCTTATGTATAACCTGGATCAAGCTCAGCTCTGGTACTGATTGCCAAGTCGGTCCCAAAATCAGCTTTTGCAGCACCAAAGTCAGAAATCTGGAATATTACATTAAATTCATCAGTGAAATCATCCATGAACTAAACTCCAATGGGGATTAAAAAAGAGAAACATAAAAGAACAAACCAACATTTCCTACCTGCATGGATGCAGAAATCCTTTTTGTATTGTCTGGTTCAAGTCTAACAATGCATGCATTTAATCCACGTACAACATCTGGATGCTACAAGGACGCACACATGGTTCAAAAGAAAGAACAAGACCACTTCAAGTTTAGAAGAATTCCAAAGAAGGCACCATTTCCTACCGGGACAAAATCAGCACGGTACCGATATGCTGGATTCAGGAAATATGCAGCCAAATAGAGTGGGTGGTGACACAAAATATTCCAGTGACAGTCTATAATATGCCAGAAAGGTCCATATTTACGAGCATCATCACCATGGTTCATTTTGATTGAAATCTTTGCCCTGAACATGTCATTATAGATGAATGGAATGGACAGGGTGTCATCACCATTAACCTTCAGAAGCACTTCAACTATGGGCTCTACTGATTTTTTGACATATTGTACCCTCTTCCAAAAAGAGGCATTCAATACAATTTTCTCCACTTCTTTACCATCCTCCAATTTTGAAAATCGAGATGACAACCATTTGTTTGATTGAAACATCCTTTTAAGACCAACCCTATGGTCCAACAAACTTTGCATAGTAGTAAAACTTGAAGCACACTTGGTAACAGATGGCTTTAGAAGTTCTTGTCCTCCTGTAAATTCTTTTTTCATAAGACTTAGCAACCACATACGATTATAGATAAACTTTGTGATCTTTTGGGCTTTCTCCAAGCATTCCGCTACCCATTTTATTTTCATAAAATCTTCAAGCATTTGGTCGATGCAGTAGGAGGCACAGGGTGTCCAGAATAGGTTTCTTCTCTTCTCTTCAAGCATCTTTCCAGCAGCCTGATAACTGGGTGTGTTTGGAGTAATTACCTGCAATGCCATTTTTCAGCAAGGAAGATCAAATCGTATGGGGATGTTTGGGTTGGGAAGAGGGCAATGTCTGCCCAAGGAAGATAAAGTCAGACATAAACGAAGAGCAGAATAAAGCCACAATCTAAAGCAAACACTTGCCTGGACAACATTTTCCTCACCCATTTCCCCGACCACTTTGTCAAGCAACTTAAACAAATATGTTGCATCATCAACAACGTTTGAGGCATCAACTGAACAAACAAAGTACATACCCCGTGGACAAGAAACCAAAATATTGATCAACGTCCTGCACTGTGTGTCTCGCCAACTGTCAGCCAAAACTGAACAGCCTGTAACAGCCCATGAAGCTTTGTATTCAGCAAGGTAGTTTTTGATAGTAAAAATTTCATCCTGTAAAAATCGACCAGATAAAACTCGGCTTGAAGGACCTACGAAATCTTGTCCGTACTGACCGACCAACTCCAGCATTTTGTGGAAATAGGGGGAATTTGCAGCATGTGCAGAAACTCCAGCATGATGGAAGAATTTGCAGATAGCAGACACTACATCCTTGCGGGATTTTTTGCTTGAAGATGCTTTTAGCTGCTTCCCAGAAGATTGTGCCAGAGCTTTGGGTGTCTTTAGGGCAGTCGCTTCAAATCCTGGTCTTTTTGATAAGGATTCAGAAATGGCAGCAGGAAACATCCCTTTGACACCTAATCTCACATCACTGCCCAATCTTTTGTCCCGAACTAAAGTTTTTTCGGAGCTCATGTGATGTACCGCTGCTTCTTCTTGGTCTTCCTCTTCTTCCTCATTATCTGAGTTCATATACAAAGCTGATATCTCCTTAGTATCTGGTCGCCTGTGCCTCCTTCCAGTACGATGCCATTTCATGTTCTCTTTTATCTTGAAGTATACTTCTTCAGGAGCACTTTTGCAAGGGGCAACTTCTCCAGGTATTCGAGCCAGGTGCTGTTTGAATCGGTTTATTCCACCACTAACTATTTTGTCACAGTAGTTGCATTTCACCTTTTTCTTCCGATCATCCTGAGGAACTCCATGCTCCCAACCAGGGTCAACATACCCCAAGGACCGAAGGGGAGTAATATTTATCACCAAACCCTTGTCACATACCAAATTCTTCCCTTTGTTCTTATACCCAATCTGATCTTCCTCCTCGATCTCATCACTGGCTTGGAAATTCAAGTAAGATTGTTCTTCATATTCCACATGCCTTGGTTTCTTACTAAAACGGCTGCCTTCTAGGTTTTCTCTCATTTTTATGCATACCTCATCTGGTGCCCTGTCACAGTAGGTCACTTCTCCAGAGAGCCGAGCTAAATGCTGCTTCAGTCTATATATTCCACCACTAACTACCTTTCCACAATAATTGCATCTGACTTTCTTCTTTTTATCATCTTGAGCAATGCCATGCTCCCATCCAGGATCAAGCAATCCACCAGAGCGAAGAGATGTCATCTATACGAACATTTGGAGGGATGTCCTCTTACTTATTTGAAGGAAATCTCATCCAGCTGGAAGGAAACAAGCAAAACTGTGAACGTAAGAAGCAGCATAAACCTGGAGAAATGGAAGTATGGTTGCAAGCAACAGCAATCTTATATACCCTCCAACATTAACTAGAAGCAAGTAGTAGTAGACAACGGGAACTTGGGAGAACATATAGCAGACCAGTTGTAACCATCCCATATGCCTTTTACATTAAACCAAGTATGATACAACTGGGGGGTGTGAGGGAGAATCTGTATGCAAAAGACAGTGGAGATTCTACGAAAAATGATCCATGCATAGAAATTCTTCGACTATCTGCTTAAAGGTAATGCTCAAACACAACAGCAATAGCAACAAAACCAGCTGAACAAACTCAGAAATTGGAAAAATGAGTGATATCAAGAGTAAAGTTCAACTTGAAGTATGATGCTAAACAGAAAACATTGAACTTGATAAGTGAATACTGAATAGAGATGCTAAAACAGCAATTAGAGATCATGTGTTTGCTTTAGGTGAATCAAACTAAAGATCAATTGAACACCACCAAGAGATTAGTGGACTACCAAATCAAATGCCCTTTAGCTAAGAAGCAACACCGATCAACCAGACCTGACCATTAACTGAATTTTTTATTTTTCGAGAAAAAAAAACCAAGAGAATTTGGGGATTATGTTATGTATAGAATCAAGGGGCAGCAGCTACAGAAATTAAATTAAGTGAGATAGGAAAGAAAGAACATTGAAAAGAGTAGCCTTGGAGTGAATTTCGTTACCTGAGAAAGATTGAACAGTTTGAAAGGAAAATATATCAATCAATCAATCAATCGCGACCATTAAAATTGGGGCGGCCATCAATAACAGTTTTGTGAATTGGAATTATTATAACTAACTACGTATAATTTGAGCGTAAAAAAAATAATAAAGACACAATTGTGGTTTCGGGAATGAACATGAATATGCTGAGGGATCATCGGGATAGAACGAGTTGGGATCGTACGAATCGTGGGCGACTCTGTGAGTGAGGGAATGAAGGACTGGGTTGGTGGCGTTCCTTCCAAATCTAGTCCCCTCTTCTTCTTTTTTTTTTTTAATTTTTAATTTTTGGGTTTTGTTATTTAACGTCATTGTATTATTACCATTCTCATTATTCTTATTTAATTGTAAAAGGTCGTGCGTGGTTTTTTATAATTTTCTAAGAACGGCCGAGCGCCTGGAAAGTTGGACCGACCCAGTGAGTTAGATTCCCAAAAGGCCATAACCCGGAAATAGTGTCCAAGGGTCATCCCTCGTCTCCTTAGACATTCTTTCTCAAATCAAATCAAATCAATCTGTGTGTGTGTGTGTGTGTGATGTATTGTGATAGACTTAGATTAATATATGTAGAAGACAGTAGTGAATGTTTTTTTCCAATCAAAATCAGTCCCCCAAGCCTTTAGGAGTGACTACTAATGCCACTATTATAGGAATTCTTGCATGGATTAATTAAGTATTTGGTGCATGGACTGGGAATGCATGGACTAGAAAAATGACGATAATGTTGCAAATCCAAATTTGAAGGTGCAATTGGGAATGGATTTATAGCCAAGGGGATTTGAGAACACAGGGCCACAGGGGCACCAAGCTGTGACGCTTCGAGTCCAGCCAGACGTGTCTGCCTTCCACAGCTGCTGAATGGGTGGGTACCAAGCCAACTGCAGAAAATGTTCTCCAGGACTATCATCATGGAAAACCACCTTGGGAGAAATTTATTCAACCTGCCGGCTGGATGCCCTGTATTGGCAACGTCGCCCATGATACACTGTGCTATGCTGAGTATGGAATCCGAGGTCCCGGTGCCAATACAAATAAGAGAGTCAGGTGGAAGGGCTACCAGGTGAGCACCAGTCGAAATGAAGCATTTTAGTTCTCTATCGGCCCATTTATTAAAGGTAACCAATGGCTCACATTCACTGGCGCACCATCCTTGGCCTCAAAAACTAGTTCCCATCACGAGCAGAATCGTACATTCACAAGTACGCCACCATTACTAATGTATACTTCCAACGTTGGAACAACACATGTTGAGAGTTAAGACTGGCTGATTGAACATAGAGAAAGCTTTAGCAACGGCAGAGGAAGTTCTCTGCTAATAGCTACCCTTCCAAAGCATTAGCACCGAAAATCCAATTTTCTCTTGTAATAGCAACCTTCTTGGCTTGCATGCTCTAATGACACCCCTTCTACACATCGCTTGTAGCAGAGCTACTACTTAAATCATTAAACTTTCCCCTTTCCCTTAAAGGGACACTCTAGTTGCACGATACAATCTGGTCCAGTACAAACGTTCACACAGAACAGCCACTAGTTCTTGTAAGCAGTTACGAGAAAAAACTTTCCAAAGAACTAAGACAATAGAATTGTGGTTCCTGATCAGGCTTATAAACCCAAACAGCACCCCAACCCCCTCCCTAACCTTTCTTTTTTAACTATTTCCCCCCAAAACAAAACCGCTTTTCTTCAATCCACGCACCATCTCAATCATTGGAAAGAAACTACTGTGTATTCCAAATAACCTAAACAGGTTAAACCAAAAGAGCAGCATGTCATCTATCGGCAACAATTTCAAATGCAGGAAAAAGGAAAATTGAAATCTAAAGGATTGCCAAAACAACATGATATGGTCAAAACTTCAAATAGATCCTTCACTTGAAGGCAATAAATGGTACAGACTTCAGATAATAACCACCTCTATCAGCAACAGCTCCAAATGCAGCTTTTCTACCTCAGACAAGTCTAAAAATGAAGGTACTCAAAACATATTTTACCCACCTCCTAAGATAATAAAATATTATAACAAAATGTAAAATTCGAACACCCTTTCATGTAAACAAATTTTGAGTTCCCTCTCCACCATTAGACTGGTACCCACAAAATCCTAAGAAAACCACATTTAACAGCACATTTTACCAACCCCAGAATGACAAGGAGTTGTTTGCTGGTAGTTATTTCTCTGACTAGTCTGCAGCCATGAAGGGATCTGTATCACCAAGATCAGCTATCAGAGGTTCCAATTTAGACAAATCTTCATCTTCTGGTGCAAAATATGTTGGGAAGGGAAGCATTGATATCTCAGGTTTCTTGAATATAGAATCTTTTATAAACACAAAATTTCCTGTGGCACCCGGCACCTGACAGGGAATAAGCAATATTATCTTAAGGAAAAAAGGATACCCCTGATCCCAAATAGAAAACTGTGATTTCAAAAAACAAAGAAGAAGAAGAAGAAGAAGAAGAAGAAGAAGAAATTAGCTAGTAATGAAGATAAGAACATCGGCAGTGAGAAAAACAATTCCCTTGTCATAACCGCCTAAATGCCTAAATTTAACAAGTTTTAAAATCCCAGAAATGCTGATAATTGATCCAAAGAACATGGTATTGAATTTCAGCTAAATTTTATGCACCAAAAATTGAGGAGGCACAAAGTTTATTCAAGAGCCAACTGCCTTATTCAAAACCATGCACTCATTCTCGAAAGGGAGAAGTAGACCCGCTTACCTGGCCTTTGACCCACATCAAATTTCTTGCTGGATCAATTTTGTAAACCCAAACATTTTTTACCGTTATTTGCTTCCCCCCCATGCGTCCAGGCATTTTTTTGCCTTTAAAAACCTGTAATATTAAAGAATTGGAAAGCTTTAAGCATCAGATTATGTTCACAATATTGGTTTTCCAAAACAAAGAAGTTTTAAAACTTCAGCTCTGAATATAGTGAAAAGTTGGTATCTTAATTTACACAGAAGGACAGAGAACTTTACTGAGGGATATAACTTTTAAGTTTGTTCATATTGCAGTGTGTGAAAAGTTGGATCATAGTGAACCACCGGAGCCAGAACTACATGCAATATAAAATAAAGAATGCGTGAATGAGTGAAACGATTCTCGTTAGTAGTACTAGGCATATTAGAGCACTTTTTGTGAATGGCAATTATGGCTGAAACTGCCAACGGTGAACGCAAGGGGAAATAACCTAGCATAAAAGCCAGGTCCTCTAATTACTCTTTAGACTTGCATTATACGGTATGAGACATATCAATGGCAAGAAATAATAAAATGCCATCCATCTGACCAAATACCAGAAAGCATCTACAAGAGTAGTAAATCCCTAAACTAACAAAAAATAGTAACTGGATTTAAATTTTGCAGAACTTATGGTAGGAAAACAGAAATACTCATATAAATGGCATCTATTGCTATTTCTTCTGCAGACAAGACAATGTTACTATCCTTGAACAAGGAGAATAGAGGCAATGGAAACCATTACAATGCTTTAGCGAGTTCTATTGCTCAAGTTCCTAACAATTAAGGATGCATCTTAAGAAGACATCATGTTAACCTCTTAAATTAATGGTAGTTTCTCCAAACTTGTGAAGTCAATCAACAAAGGTATGAGTGTATCTCCCAGCTTTGTTCCTTATCTAGTTGCAGTCAGATAGTTTTCATTGCCAAAAGTCTTAATCAAAAGCTATGAAATAACATGCAACTGTTTCTTGAAGACGAGTCTTTTCTATTGCTTTTAACAACCGGCCATAAATGTCTAGAGCTAAGAGCATAAATAACAAAAGATAGTGATTCAAGAAGTTGTTAAAAAGTGAACAAGTTAGATGAATGCAAACTAATTTGCCAAGGGTTCAGGAAAATATCAAAACAGATTGTGTAAAACAAAATATACCTCTGAGTGTAGAGAGCATCTGCTTGCCCAAAGCGAATAACTTAAAAGAAAACATACCTTTCCAGGGGCATCCCTTTGACCAGTAGAACCAATACTTCGATGTGACAATGAAGCACCATGAGAAGCAGGCATACCTTTAAACCCCCATCTTTTCATACCACCCTAAACCAAGAAGAAAAAGGAAGACACAACACCAAATAAGAACTAAATTCCATAAAACAGAATCGAACATTTTACATTCCTGCGAAACTGGATTTGCCATCAAGGAACCATGAGAGATCAAAACTCAAGCTCAAGAGCTATTCCTCCAAGCTTTTACTGAGGAGTATTGGAGTACTTAGATGTGACAAAGTTATGTTGTTACAAAAAAAAAAAAAAAATGCCATAGGAGTGTAATACAAAATGCCCTTGGCAGATTATTCCAAAGCCATTACTGTACAAAACAGACGCAGCTAATAAAAATGGAAGCAAAAACTCCTGGGGAATAGCAAACTTCAGAAAGAACATGCTTTGGTAGCACCCATGGCAGAGGGTCCCTCACCTGAAACCCTTTACCCCTAGTAATTCCAATGACATCGACGAACTGTCCAGGAAGGAAATGGCGAACATCAATGGATGTACCAACGGGGAGTAAAGCGTCCTCAGTGACAGGGAACTCCCTTAACTTCCTCTTCAGGGGGACACCTTGAGCTCTAAAATGACCCACCTCAGGTTTTGTCAAATGCTTCTCCTTTTTGTGGCCGCATCCAATCTAAAGGGATGATTTTTATTAACTACTATTTAGAGTATTAATTAGAAAAACATAAGCCAGCCTTGAGAAGAAGAACATAATTAATTAATTTGGATGATGCTAGTAAATGAAAGGAAATGGAGGGAGAGGGATGGAGAACCTGGAGGGAAATGATGCCTTCTTTCTCGGGGGTCTTGACTTGGGTGACGATATTATCGTCCATGGAGAGAATGGTGATGGGAACACGAGCACCCCATTTGTCCCAGAGGGCGGTCATTCCGCACTTGAAGGCGATGGCGCCTGTACGCTTGGAGTTAGGAGTCATTACCCGAGACTTTGGTTCGATGATTCGTTGTTGGTTGGAAGGTGATAGTGAGGCCCCATCGGGATGATGATGATGATTTTGGAGGGAGGAACTGAAGAGTCTGAGATGGAGGCGAGGGAGCTGTTGGTGTTGGGTTGAGGAGGAAATCGTAGAAGAGAAGAGGCGAAGGCGAGAAATAAGGAGGCGGCCTACTCTGGATGCTGCCGACATATCAATTCAATTCAGCTCAATCACAAGCATCAAAATCATCATCACCACCACCACTTAAGAATTGTTACAAGCAGCGGCAGGCGCAGAGGACTGCTGAAATTTTCGTGAACTTTTATCTTGGAAACAAAAAAGGCCAACGAATGGAGAATCGAGAATGAATCAACAACACTCTCACCGGCTACTTGCTGCAGGGGTTTTAGAGGAGACCGATTGAACGAACACACACTGGTAGGGTAGCTGGGTAGGGTTTTAGGATTTTTTTATTTTTATTTATCTTATTTTTTTGTGTTGGTCTCCCTCAAGGCCAAGGGTCTCAAGATTCCTACCATGCTTCGTAGAATCGGAATTTTACGTAGAATCGAGTTGGATAGCAGAATCGGATCGTAGAATCGTAAGATTCTACAAAAAAATGATCAAAATAATTCTAATTATTCATATTTTATCACCTACATTAATTTTTTCACAAAAATAAGTTGTGTACTTGTGCTAAATTGTAAAAAATCAACATTATAAAATATTCAATATATATGCGTTCTGAATTTTGTCCAAATCCTATTTAACAAAAACATATATCATTCTATCATTCAATCATTTAACCACATTCTACCCAAAATAATAATAGCACTAACTAAAAAAACAAAAAAATGATTAGTTCAGAAAAAAATAAGAAAAAAAATAAAATAAAAAAATAATCCTACCAATGATCCTACTAACGATTCTGTACGATTCTATACGATTTTGACCGATTCTACTAACGATTCTACTTACTGAACGATTTTGTGCTATTCATGATCGATTTTGTTAGATGAGATCGTAGAATCGTGCGATTCTACAATCCGAATCGCGATTTTAACAACTATGATTCTTACCCTGCCTGCCTGCCTCCCAATAGTAATGGATTGATAGAATTTCGCAAGCCCATAAATACTATTGGGGATAGATAGAAGAGCCCATACTCCCACGCCAATCCAGTCCAATCTTTCCCATGCAGGCTAAGGCTTCCCGTGTTTTCCAATTTTGTTTTAAAAAATTGATTTTTTTTTTATGTTATTATTAATTAGCGATTTGTTTCTCCAGGAGAATATGAGCCAGAAATAAAATAAACACGAGGCTGGTAAAAGAAGTATTGAAAAAAAATGAGGGAGGAGGATTGGGAGATGAGAGGCAACGAAGCCATTGAAAATATGAGAGTACGATTGATGATGAAGGGGGTTGGGTGTGGTAGTGGTTGTTAATATATATTATGATGATGGACGTGGCGGTGGTGGTACCCTCCTACTGCAACTGCTACTGTTCAGCCTCGCTGGAATCAAAGTCAGCTTCTCTGGCAAGCCGTTTTATTTTTGTCTCTATGAGAGGAAGAACAAGAGCTATTAATAACATCGTTCGCTTACATAGTAATAGGGGAGGAAGAAGGAGGAGACTAAGATGCCGCCGCTCCCCCGCCGCCTCCTTCTCCTCTTCCTCCTCTTCAGGTGAAGACGAGGAGCAGCTGGAGCAGGAGCAGGACGACAGAGGCAGGGAAATATTTAGTAATTTATTGGAGCAGCCAGGAGGGAAGATGGTGGCACAACTGGTTGGGACGTTTAATCAACTCACTCACCGAAACACTGGAATCTCTCTCACCTCCTCTCTATTGCTCTTCAACACTCTCAAGCTTGCCATACCTATTCTCCAGTCCTTACCTTCTCCTCCTCTTTCTCTGCATGCACGCTCCCCGCTCTCCAAAGCCCTCTCTGTCGCTGTCATCCTCGCCGATCTTCAGGTACTTGCTCTCTCTCCACTGCTCTCTTATATTGCTCTTGCTTTTCTTCTCTCTCTTTGTCTGCGTAGCTTGATGAATATTCTTCTTGTTGTCAATTCTCATGTCAAGTTTTCTGAAAGCAAGACTATCAGCCGCATTAATAATCAACCATCAATAAAAACTCAAATCTTTTGCTGCTGGAATCTTCCTGCTAATGAGTAGCATTATATAACATGCCATCGTGGTACGTAGCCACGGATAATCGTTTGCTCCTGCAAATCTCCTTTAACCCTTGTTGCTTATTTTCTCCTTTCATACCATATTCAATATTCATTAATCCGCTTTGCAGACCTCTTCGTTTATCTGTGTGAAATATCTATAAATTCAACAATTAGAGGAGGAAAGTAACAACAAAAACGAAATAAATTGCGTGCTGTATGTACTACTAGCCAGCTACTCTTTTGTGTAATCTAGCTGCTTACTGAGTGTTCATTCGTTCGTTAATAGATGGATGCTGAAGTTATCTCTGCTGCTATACTCAGGCAAGTTCTGGAAGCAGGTGCCATGTCTTTAATTCAAGTCAGGAATCGCATTGGTACCACTACTGCCCATTTACTTCACGAGACCTTACGCCTTAACAACAATGTTTCTTCCAAACTCCATTTATTACATGATGATGATTCTGCTGCTGCTTTGAGGAAATTCTGCCTCACCTACTACGATTGCAGGGCCTTGATTCTCCACTTGGCTCTCAAGCTTGATATCATGAGGCATTTCCATTACCTTCCCAGGTACCAGCAACAGTTAATCTCTCTTGAGGTCATCAAGATACACGCTCCTTTAGCACATGCCTTGGACACCTACACCACTAACCGTTTCTTATCTCTTGAGCTTGAGGATCTCTCCTTCCAATGCTTGTTTCCTCATTCCTACCTCTATCTCAACGCATGGTTGAGGAGTCATGAAACTGGAACTGGAACTGGAACTGAAACCAAGCCTCTGATCCACACCTACAGGGACCAGCTACTTCAATCTCTCAGCTCAGATCCACAATTAAGAGAAATGGTCAGTGATATATCTGTTAAAAGTCGTTATAAGAGTCGTTATAGCACCATGAAAAAGCTTTTGAGAGATGGACGCAAGGCTGAAGAGGTAAATGATATCTTTGGTCTAAGGGTCATCTTAAGTCCTTCGCAACTCAATTCTTCAGAAGAAGTTGGAGAAATGGCATGTTACAGAGCCCGCGAAATTGCACTGTCTTTATGGAAAGAGATTCCTAGTCGTTCAAAAGACTATATTGTGAGGCCAAAAGCAAATGGATACAAGAGCTTGCACATGGCTGTTGATATTAGTGATACTGATTGCAGGAGTAGACCGCCAATGGAAATACAAATACGGACAGATGAGATGGACAGGTTAGCTGCAGATGGAACAGCATCCCATGCATTATACAAGAGTGGCCTTACTAATCCAGAAGAGGCAAGTAGCTCTCATCATTTGTGTACAAACTTTTACCACCATATATCCATATGGTCAAAAGAATCCTCAAAGTAAGAAAGTGTACTGCCCTAGGCTTCTCTGTTTATATTTATTGGTAGCAAGGCCATTCTACGGATAGCTTGTTAGAATTACTCCATTGAACCCCTGTTTATTTAAGAGATGCACTGTTGTTTCAGTTTGGGTCGTTGTCATTCTTCATTGTTTGACTTATCAAAAATATAATATCCAAACTAAAAAAGGCTGTCTTTTGTTTGTTTGTGTCTCATTGTAGCTACTAGTTCTGTGGCTCAGAGCCCTACTGACTATTGGATTCTTCTCTCTCTTCTGAATATATACATTCAAGTTACTCTTGTCACCTAACATCTCCAGTTGGCCTCATCTACTTCTTGGTGATTATACAGGCAAAGCGTCTCAAGGCAATTATGATAGCTGCTGCTGAACTTGCAGCAATACGCGTGCAAGATCTCCCATTCACCCAGAAAAGAAATTTCGAGATTGATCACCAAGATCAAGTTTTTTGTCTTCTTGACAAGAATAATGATGGTAAAATAAGCATTGAGGAACTTACAGAAGTAATGGAAGAGCTAGGTGCCCAAGATGAAGATGCGCGGGAGATGATGCTTCTTCTTGATTCAAATAGTGATGGTTCTCTGAGCTCTGATGAGTTTGATTTATTTCAAAAGCAGGTGCACATTTCAACTATTTACTTTACTGCTACCATAATGGAATCAGAATAAAATCTTTGTTTGATGGTCTTTTACTGGCATATTGATCATCTTAGTTTTGGCTAGCTCATGTATTTGTTGATTAGTTTGGAAATATTTTTATCTTATGCAGTCACTTTAAATTAAAATGATGAACTATGCTGGAAGCAAAAATACACCTGGTACAGAGAAGGAAATGAACAGTATTCCTTCAAAGATAAACTATCTGGTGAACCTTGCTAACATTTGTTTACAAGAAGCTTCTGTATACATGTGGGTATGGTCTCGTAGTTGCTCCAGTATTGCATCGGCATCACAGTGGATGTTCATAGATTGTAGAAAACTCATTTAGTAGTGAGTGCACCCCATGGCCCTTAAGCATCTTGCTAGATACATTTGATTAGATATTGAAGCAATTTGTCTTCATGTGAGGAGGTTGTCACGTTTATATTTACACTGGTTATATTCTTAAAGTATCTGCATCGATAATATCTTTTCTTCTTTCTGCAGGTGGAATTGATGCGTAAATTGGATGATAAAGATGATCAGTTCAAGACCCTGTTAGATGAGAAGCTCCAAATATCAGATAGCAGTGGTTCTATTGAGGCTTACACGTAGGAGCTGGTGGATAATTAATTAGCAGTAGAAGATTTGGTCATCACTCTACTGGTAAATCTCAGAACTCACTGTGCACAATGTTCCTCAAGGATTGTCTGGAAAAAGTGGTTTCAAATATCTGAATGAATTGATTGAATAGATCTGAGTTGCCACTTGCCATGTGAAGAATACTTTTGCTCTCGTTGTTCTAGGATGATTTATTGTTGCAGATTAAGGTCAAAGACCTAAGAGTGCCTTAGGCATTATTGGAAAAACAGTTTAGCTGATTTGCAGATGAACATTTATATATGTAACCCTATTTTGATTTAATCAGCTACATTGTACATCTATGAGTTAAAAAGACAGACAAGGTGAATTTGTGTTTCACCGTTTTATGTTATACTTACTTATGTCCTCATCTGCCCAGAGTGATAGATTTTTGATTGTTTCTTTTGGTGAATGAAAACGGAACTTTTTTGCTCTTACATGCAGATTTTCTCTCTTCGAAACCCAAACACGGGAAGTCGCCCTTTATTCCTCCTGGCAATTTTGGTTGGTTATGGTCTCTTTCATTCCCTAACCTCTACAATGGATATCCTAAGTATAACCGTCGCGCTGTTACTCTACCAACCTTTTCAACGTAATGAAGAATATATATCATCTGAATTTTGTTGTAGATCGAATCTCCCAGCGTTATTGTTGTAGTTCGTAATATGTAAAGCTATAGTGGTGCTATACTATAAATAGACAACAGAATCGATCCGAAGGCTGGCTAGCTACGATGCACCGATTTTCATAACTCAGCAGTTAAACACTCGTGACTTGACGATGCACCCAAATCATTAGACAGCTTTTCGCACAACTGCAAAAGGAGTACAGAGTAGACGTCAGTATATTTTTCTTCATTGTGTTTTTTCTAGTTCAAGATTGAGTGTGAGTGTGGGTGTGGGTGGGGGTGTGTCCTGCAGAAAACAAGCTTCTCAGGGGAGGAGAAGTAGAAACTAGTAATTAAGCCAGGGTGGGGCAGGTTGGGTGGCGAAACTGGCTACTTGCTATCTGTACGTACCTGTCTATACACTGCCGGATCTCCAGATGACTTCCGTAATTCAACAACATGCAAAGATGGACTTATCTCAAAAACCTGTGACAATTTTTAGTTTAGTTTATGCGTAAGATCCAAAGCAAGACAGAATGATAAGACTACCATTTAAATTAGGTGCATGGCTAAAACTAATCCTGCATTTACTTACTTCTGCTACGACTGAAAAGCAACCAGCGCTTTTCTGACCTTTGCGTTCTTGCATCACTTTGAGCTGAACTAGCCAACAAGACACAAAACATGCATGTTATTATTATCAGGTTACTTTTCTATTGGTTTGCTTAATTAATCTACATCAATAATCCAAGTTGTTTCTTTCTCCAACTCACTATTCAGAAAATCATTGCAAAAGATAAGTATACTAACCTTTCCCTTTTTCTTTTGGACTTGAAAACCCATCTGTATCACCAGATCCTCAATCCTGTCTAGCAATTCTCTGGGAGAGTAAGTAGAAGCGAATCTTATTTTTCGCTCTGATACATCCTGAAAAAACCAGGTTGCAGTTGATATGTGATCAACACCACTTAGTAACATAAACAAAAATGTAGAACTAGCACATGCAGAAAGAAATGGGGCGGGAGCAGCTCATTTTACAAGCTTACTTCTTTCTCAAAGAAGCCGGAAAGGTCTAGACAGGAAGACATTCCAATCAGCTCGAAGGCATTAATAAGGTTGTGTGATTCTGCTGGATCAGTTTCTGATTCCGAGAGCTGTATTAATTTGACAAAGAATGACTGGTAGTCAAGTTTTATGGAAGCATCTATGGGCGAAGAAAGAGGACAGGAATGGAATGAGAAAATGCAAGCCTTTAAGGAATCAAAATAAGAGGTTCATACAGGCTCACGCATGGATAAGTCGGCATCATCTAAATAAGCATATCCTTGTTGGTTGTGGTCGTCGTCGTCGTCATCGTCATCGTCATCGTCAGGAAGGGCAGGAGAGTAGTCTTGCTTGAACCAGTCATCCACTTTGATATCGGCCATTGATAAGCGAGTATGAGGATTAGGGTCAAGTATTCTCTTAATTAAGTTCTGAGCTCCTGGGGACAGCCATTTGGGTATCTGAGCGTCACCCTTGAAAATCTGATTATTACCGGTCTCGAGAGGATTAGTTTAGAGAGGCTGGTGTAGAAAAATTTTAAAAGTACTAGTAAACTCAAATTTATATACAGTACATAATCTAGCACCTTCTGGTAGAGGACAGCAAGATTTCTGTCATCAAAGGGGAGATATCCAGTGAGTATAACATACAAAATGACACCACATGACCAGGTGTCGGCTGTGTCACCATCGTAACCTCTGTTTGAAAGAATTTCAGGTGCAACGTAGTTAGGACTTCCGCAGGTTGTATGCAGTAGTCCATCGTCCTGATCCATCATCCATTATGCGATTATTGTTATATATATGTATATTCTTGTGTATTACGATGAATGATATATGATAGGCTAGGCTTATACAGATACCCTAAGATGTTGGGGCAATGCACTGAGGCCGAAGTCTGTTATCTTTACATTTCCCCTTGCATCAACAAGCACGTTTTCGAGCTACATTTCAGATGAAGACACCGTGAGTTAATTTGCACAGTGAGCAATTAATAGTAATCCATCATAAATTGCTACTGCCAGCTAGCGAAAACATGAATGAAAATAACATGCCTTGAGATCTCTGTGGAAAACTCCTTTGTTGTGGCAATAACTCACACCGTCAATCAACTGTTGGAAGAGTCTCCTGCCTTGAGCCTCCGAGAGTTTACCCCTTGATGCCTTTTTATTAGATTTCAATAATAGTAGGTGAGTTTAATTACCAGGAACACCAGTACTGATCTTTACTAAGGAAAACCAAATACTAGAAAAGGAAGCATTAATTTTGTTAATGCTGCTGCAGTTACTTACTATTCTTTCAAACAATTCACCACCATCCACGTACTCGAGGACCATGTAAATCTTCGATTTACTTGCCAACACCTGTTTTCATTCATACATAATTAGAACCGGAATGAGACCTAGAATTAGAATACTACTGCCTTGGCTATTGCATTGCATTTTTGTCTTTCCATGTATACCTACCTACCTATTCATGAAAAGCTTCATCATGCTTTCATATTAACAAGTTGAATTACAAGTTAGAAGACGTGATTTTTATTTACACATTGAACGCCAGCCCCATGGCCTAATAAATCTCTATTAGGAATCAAATGCATGATATTGAAGAAGTCATACTGGCATCAGGACAAATCATAACGAGGAAAAAAAGTGTCCCATGGGAAGCCAAATAAATGTCCATTCAATACGGAGCAGCAACAGCGTCCGTCCTTCATTATTGGAAGGAAAGAAGGGAAGTGGTCAGCGAGTGGGGCTGGGAGGTTGATGTATGAATATGAAGGCCTCACTCAACAATTCCAACAATTTAATCTAATTTTTAAGAACCACAATATATCACGAGTTTGCAATTTTACAAATTCAATGAGGGTGTTAATTTTAAAGCAACTTGCGTGTGTATTTTTATATGTTATCTTTGTTTTATTGGCATACAAAAAATAAGTACAACTGTGTGGTGATTGGTTACATAAGCTAACTGCCAAACTTGGTCATAAAAACTCCAAATTGGAAGTGGGGAGACACCACGGGTTGGGTTGGCTGCTCGATCATCCCAATTGGGCAAAACTCTTATTATCAGCCACTCGCTAGTCGCTAATGATGACCCCTCGAAAAGTGACCAAAATTTGATTGGGGGATTTACCCATCCCTCAATAGGTGGGTCACTTGACATGCAACTTACCGATGGGCGATGGCAACACACCAAGCCAAGGCCCAACCTAGACTATTTAGTACGTATTATATTTTTTTTTTGTTACTTTCTCATCCACTTAAAAGGAATATACCCCCATGGCAACCCTATTTATTGTTTTCGTCAAATAACACCAATAACAACAATTAATTCTTTTATCTCCCGGGTAAAACACGTATTTTTATTTAAATTTAAATAATTTAATCTCTCTCCAAGTCTTTTTAACTATTTTCCTTTCTAATTTGAATTAATTCTTTAGAGGTCGTATTCTTACATTTAGGCACATTTTCAAACCACATTAAATATATTTATCTCATTTTCTCATCTATTGATATTACTCCTACTTTCTTTCTAATGCATTTAATACTTATTCTACACATCCATCTTAATATTTTAGTTTTTGCTACCTTCATTTTCTATTTATGTTCATAGTTAGTATCCTAAAACTTCCATCAATAAAGCATTGTTGATTTTATAGTTTTCTTTTAAATTTCAATGAAACTGTACGATAACAAAGTATACAAAATACATTTCTCCATCTATTCTAACTTATTTAAATGATGCGTTTTATATCTTTATTAATTCCCCATGTTTTCATCCATGTAAGAATAACAAAAAAAAAAAAAAAAAGTTATCTTGATTGTCACACCAAACTTGAGTCAATGGGTGGGGGTGGAGGGGTGAAGGATTCCCCAACTTAGATTTGCCGTAAGGAGTGGAGAAGTGAAGTTGTGGGAGTTTGCAAGTTAAAGCAAAGAATTTGTTGCTTTTGGTCTCCCTCATGCTTAATTTCATTATTTTGGCCAACACTCTACTTATTGCAAGCTGTTAAGGTCCATGACCATGAGATGAGATGAGACGACCACAGGATCTTTCCCTTGTGTTTATGGCAATCAATAGAATATAAAATATAAAATGGAGTTGACCAATGGATGAAAAAGAGATTAAATATATGGATATGCAGATGCTTACCTCGAGTAACCTGACAACGTTGGGATGTTTGAGAAGCTTCAAGGTCCCAATCTCTCTCTTTATCTGCATTAATTTAGTTAACCATGAACTGTTAATAATGGTATCTACTAGACTTTGTTAATTGAAAGTCATGGAGGAAAAAAAAAATTTGGAGTGTTAAGAAAAGGAAGCTTGATACAATGCGAAAGAATAAATGCCACTTCAATCTTTCAAGTCATTGCTCATTTATCTTTATCCAATTAATTAAATTCGCCAATGGAATAGATAAATTCAAGTAGCAATCAAAATAATATAAAAATAGTGTACCTGATCGGTAATATTGAGGTCAAGAATCCGGTGTTTCTCCAAGATCTTAATCGCAAAGGACTGGCCTGACTCCACGTTTCTGGCGTATTTCACCTTCCCGAAGTTCCCTTCACCTAATGTCCTTCCAAGCTCGTACTTCCCCAGTCGCGCCAATCCTCTTCCTCCTCCTTCTCCTCCTCCTGACGAAAATAAATCAGAAGGCGTCGACGTTGACGTCGACGATGATGATCTCTTCTTCTTTTCCGGCCGCCAGCTGAACTTGTTTCCCGCCGTCACCTGTACTTGTTTCTCTTTCTGATGATCTCTACGGTCTTCATCCTTATTTTCCTCTTCCTTGTTGGTATTCTTCCCAGTATTCCCACCACATCCACCTCCAGTCAGTCCCAGCAGTACCATTAAGTATTCACCCGCCTTGATTGATCGTCTGGTCTCAAATGTGTTTAATGTAATTGGGTCTCAGTACTCGAGTCAAGTCTCTCCCTCGATGGATGGACGGACGGACGGACGGACGGAATACTTGGAGTCTCTAACCTCACAGATCTCTTTATATATAACTTGGGTGATCTTTAATTGCTTGTAGAGAGCATATGGAAATATCTACCTCTTCCCTCCTTCCTTCTTTCTTCTTCTTCTTGGTGTAGGTTGGGTTTTGTTGACGGGGGAAACTGATCCCCCAGCTTCTTTGGTTTTCTTGGTTGGTGCTTTGTTTGGGGGGTCTGCTTTACAAAGCCTTCAAACCGTATTTTAACATCTAGGCTTAATTAAATTAAATTTGCCCCTAAGGTTTAGCCTAATTATTAAGCAAGCACCATAGTTTGTAAATATTATGGTTATAATAAGAAGCGTTGGAAATGTGAAGTTAAAAAAATAAATAATTATATGATATTGTTAGTGATATTTTTATAATAACAAATAATATTAACTGATATGACAAATATAAAAAAATAAAATTTAATTTTCACATATTTTAAAAATATAAATTAATAAAAAATAATTTTATATTTTCTGTTCATTACATTAAACACTATAACCTATCACCATAAAAACTTATAAAAAATATCATTACTTTTAAAAGATATATTATGAATATTTCAAATATGTCGTCTAACATAAATTTTGAATTACATCTAGCCCTTTATATTCTGTTTAAATTATCAAGCCACTCTTATAGGGTTTTTTTTTTTTTTTATGTTATGAAGTATAATGCATTATATGCATCATTATGTGTATAATTTTTACTTCCACTTATTAAAATTGGGTCATAAATAATTATTATTTATAAGCATTCTTTGAGAATTTGATTCAAATGTGAAATTTTTTTGGGAGGATACAAATTTTAAAAACTATACTATTTTTCCATAACGAGCGTAATATATTTTAAGTCTTATAAAGCACATATGGAGGTTTAGACTAAATATTCTCATATATAAAATTACACAAAACTTACTAATGATAGTATAATCATTTGAATAATTAATTGAATAATTTGTAGACAAAAACTAACACGGAATTGAATAATGTGCCAAACACGACATCAACAGTAAAAACATAATAGAAAATATAATAAAGTGGACATTTGGTTCAAAATTAACATTCATATAAAAAAATAATATATGTGTGTATGCGGGCACATATGTGTATTTATATGTATAAAGGATTTGATGCTGGTTGATGAGTAGTATATATGTAATGAGAGAATTAATTTTGATTTTTTTCAAAAATTGATAAAGTCATCCATTTGAAAAATGATTTAAAATAAAAAGGAACTTTGAATTTTATTGTAATAAAATTTTGAATTATGAAAATTTCATTTTGCAATTAATGCTTAAATCAAGTGGATAAATATAATAAGTTTTAACTGATTTTTCACATGTTGACTTTGTGTTCTCGGCGTTAATTATTAGGTCAAGTTAAGTAATGATAATATTTATAAATTAAGAGAGACCAAACATTAGGAGAATGAATATAATTAGTCCTAAAATCTATCTACCAATTCTAAGTACAGTATTACACGCACAAACTAGGCCATTTTTATATACTACTAATACTATATTTTATATCTTATCCAATTTAAAAACAGAGTTTATTTTAAATTTAATATAATTTTTATTACTTATTAAATATAATATATTTAATACTATATCTTATCATTTTTAAAAATAGAGTTCAATTTGATTTTAATATAATTTGTTATTACTTATTAAATATAATATATTTTAGTTTTATATCAAACTAATTGTTTAAAAAACGATGGTGAAAGTGAATTTTTTTGTTTGGGTAGGAAGGAGAGTATACAATATTTGGGGTGTCTCATTGTCAATTACTACCCCGCACGCAAATACTGGGTAAAAGTTCTGCAATATGTCCGCTTGTTCCTGATCATACATTTTACATGGATGTGATTTCCGTGGAGGGGCTGTGATATTTTTTTATCGCGTGATTCACATGTTTGAGGTGGTGTGTTCCCTAATCTAAAGTTGTGGTCACGCCAACATTATTAATTTATCACAAGTGATTATTGCATGCCATGACCACAATGCCACCGCTGAGGCCCTACCATAACCACCCTCATATCATTATCTCCTTCCCCAATCCACCACCAATCATGAAGAAATCAAGAATAAAATATATTATTTTTTTATTAAATTTTAAAACATTATGAAAATTTGATTCACTTCCAATCCAAAATATTCAAAAAAATTAAATATTGGTATATTATTAATAATAATGTTGTTCATTATGGCCTTTTCAGCATAATATTACTCCTATTAATATTGTTTTGATTACGAGACTAATGGAAGAAATAAAGAATGGCGATGTGGGGGTGGTGGTGGGGGCCCGCAAGAGTCGAAGGACTAGGTGTTATGGTATAAACGAATTGAATATAAACGAACGAATATCGTTCGTAAATTATTCGTTATTTTTAAAACTGTTCAAACTTGTTTATATTCGTTTAATAGTATTCAACAAGTGCTCGTAAATATTTCGTGAATATGTTTATTAACACATTAAAGAAATATATTCATGAATATGTTGTTAACATACTCATAAACGATTAAACAAACATGTTCGTAAACGATTAAACGAATATGTTTGTGAAAAGTAAACGAATAATATTATTATATATATTATTATTTTAATATAAATGAATAATAAATGAACGTTATTTGAACATTAAACGAGTTTGTTCATAAATAATAAGCAAACTTGTTCGTGAATATAAACGAATTAAACACATGTCAGTTCGTTTATTAAATAAATAATAAAATCTGTTCATTTAATTTAACAAACAAACATAACTGAATTTGTTCACATACTATTTACGAATATAATAGTTCGTTTACCCCGTTAGCCACTACGTGTCTGTAGTGGCATTTGAATATTTGAAGATGGTGTCGTGCCGAGGGTAAACAAACAAACAAACAAACATGGTACAGCTTCAAGACTTTTCGTCTTTCGTTGGACTTTTCTAAGCACATGCGGAAAAACGGAAGGCGGTATATTTTAAATTATGCAGCATGAAGGTTTAATTATTCTTATATTGAAATGGTCATTTACTCGGAAATGAAAAGTAGATATTAGTATTACTTCTCCTCCACGTGCATGCAATGCAACAAATTAAGGAATGAAGGTGGCAATAATTAACAAAAAAGACGCACGTAATTAGATAGACGTGAAGGAAAAGAGAATGAATTGGGCCCGTCATAGCAGGATGGGTTATACACTTAATACAAGAGTAAGCACTATAATTAGTAGCGATGGTTGCCCACAGCGGACAATGCGAGTCGTCGGTGATATGCGGCATCCCATTACTCAGGCGTGATTTTTTGACCCGCTAGCTGCTTACCTCCTCAATGTCCTCGTCTCTGCCTTCTTTCACTCCCATTTCCCATTTCCTTCTCATGTCTCTGATAATTTTCTCCGCGTTTATCATTAGACCACGACATAACCAACGAAGCTGCCAACATCAATATTTGGTCCATTGGATGAAATATAATAGCACATGTAGATGCCTGTGTTAGCAACCTTGGATTGGATTTGGCTTTTATGATCCTCTCATGTTTTGAACGGGAAACGAACCTTCGGTTCCCACTCCCCACACACGGTTTATCTACTTCTAAAATTCTAACTATGGTTGGAGTATCTCATAAATACAATAATTTATTTTTTCTTACAAAACAAATAAAATATTTAAATATATTTTTATTTTAAAATTTAAAATTTTCTTATTAAATTCTTCTAACATAATTTTAAAATTTTTTTTTCAATACAAATTTGATTCTCCCTTTAAAGTGTTCGTTTTAAAAAAATAATATATCAAAATTTTTATATATTTTAATACAAAATTTCTAATATAAATCACGATTCAATTATTAGCATTAGAACAGGACAACCTGCACTGGGCCCACCCTCACTCAACCCCCAGCAAGCACATTATGGCAAATCAATCGCGCCATTCAACAAAAATGTCTTGGAATTAGAGAATGAATTGCATGCATCATGACAGAATGGTGAGTAGCGAGTGCGGTCAACTTTGACTGAACAATATGGTAATATAAGGGTACGTTTGGACAGATTTTTTTTATTTGTACATATTTAAATTTTTAAATAAAAATAACTTATTTAAATATATTTTTATTTTAAAATTTAAAATTTTAAAATTTTCATCTAAATTTCTCTCATATAATTTTAAAAAAAAATTTCCTCTTATTTTTTCCTCTAAAATACTTTTTCTATTAAAAAATACCCATTAAAATTTTTACACATTTTAATACAATATTTTCTAAATACTTCACACTCCAAACAAACCCTAAGTGTCACTACTGTCTGTGTTACGCTCATTAACTTCGACAACACAAAAAACGTGCATTGATTGGATTAGATTAAATTAAATTATCGAATGGGTTTTGTGTCGGTGGCAATGTCTTGTGAGGTTGTTGGATTTCCAGTCAAAACACATTATTATTATTATCATTGTTGTAATAAACTAGAAGATCTCCACTGTGTTTGGTGTTACCATTTGTTGTTCTTCTTCTTCTGGTTGTACTATCGCTCAAAAGTAATAGTATTAGTTTACGAATGTTTAGGTGCAACGGCCGGAAAAATAATAAATCAAGCACGAGAGGTCCAAGGAACTCGGAATTAACAAGATGCAGTGCTGACAGATGCTTCCTCGTGTCCAAATTCTAAACCACCAAAGTAACCACCAACCATTCATAACTTAATAAGATAAGACATTCACTTATGATGGTGACGCTTTAAGGCCCCCCTCACTCCATTCCAAGCTGGACCAAACACAAAAATTCAACGAATTAAATTCACCTATCAATGGGTAAGAATAACTTGTTAGTATTTTTAGATGGATTTCAACTTTTGATATCCTGCCCACATTCCCTCCCTCCATATTAATAATACATCATCATAATCAATCAACTATCAACACAAAATCATACACAGGGTTGACAAAAAGCAACTTCATATATCTCTATATGACGCCCGTGTTAATTACTTAGAACAAAGGTGTCAGCAGCACTCCCGTCGAGTAGTAATTGTATAAGTTGCCAGCAGCTTTTTGTCTAAGTTGGCATGCATCGTCAGCTCATGAAAATAAAAACTCATCCAAGTTTTACTTTTACTTGTCCTTTCCAATGCCACCACTGCCAAGCCTGGACATTGCCCAGTCAGGCAATCGGTAGTCAGTATCCACTCCAGCTGCCCTGAGAATTACCCATCAAATCCGATGAACTGTACTCCTGGCTTCCAAACGCTATTCTCCGAAACATTTTTATTTGTGCAGATTGTTCTCTCGAATCATATATCCGGCTTTCGCCAGGTTTCATTCCGTTCATGATATCTGCTACCTCGCCTATGGATTCCAAAGCTCTCACCACCTAACACATACATGTGGAGAAAGAATATGTAGGGTGGTTACACAATCAAGTATATGTCCAACAGCCAAAAGGATGCAGCGATTAACTGTATTACCTGACTCATCCGTGGCCTCTTTGAAGCTAAATGTCGCACACATGCTGCAGCTGCCTCGATCATCCGGAACATTTCACTCTCCACAAAGTTCTTTCCAAGTCCATGATCTACTAGCTCTTCGAAATTTTCATTCTCAAGTGCTTCGCTAAGCAATGGTCGAGCCTGTAGGTTTCCACACAACAAAATATGTGATTTTTCCCCCCTACACATCCAACATCTCCCATTTGTAATGTTACATGTAAAAGTTCGTGCTAGCCATCAGTTAGAATAATCAGCATCAAACATAAAGAAGAAGCTGTATCGCATTTAAGGCTCAGAAGCTATACCCATTCGACCAGGCTTTCTTCACCCGAAGGCTGAGATGCATCAATGGGCTTACGACCAGTGATAAGCTCTAAAAGCACAATCCCAAATGAAAATACATCAGATTTTTCTGTCAATTTCCCAGATGTTGCATACTCTGGAGCCATGTATCTGAAAATTGTCCACGGAATTTAAGTAAGCAAGAGTAAAGTGAGACATGCCTTCTTCCAAAAAACACTAAAGAGAGTGATACAAACCTTATCAATCATATCTCTGGAAAAAGGTAGCAAAAATTTCACCAATGTGCAGGCATACAAATATGCTCAATATTCATGGCATAAACAAAAGTGTAAATAGCTTGCTATCCTATCATCATTTAACATGAATTTCTTTCAGAGATCTACAGCTAAGATAGAACTCCGCCTATGCAAACTGCTTATGCATGTTTGCATAGCCTGTCCCAAGCCAGAATAAATGAGGAGGGTGGTGTCAGGCGTTGCGAGCCGGCTACAAAATATAGCTATCTTTTATGAGATGAACCCAAAGGACATTTCGTTTTATGGATTTATGTCCTTGGGTTCATCAACCGCCGACCCCAACTAGTTTGGGATAAAGGTGATGATGATGATGATGATCTACAGCTAAAATAGACATCTAACATGATCCACAATCGAGGATAATAAAATCTCAGTCAACCATTCTATTGGTCTTCTTAGTTGGTTTATGCAACTAGATAAAAATAGTCATATTATGCACAACATATACTGAAGTATTACCAGGCACTAATTTTTTGGTCACTGGACCAGACTGCTGCAGAATGTTTATGATTTCTCATTAGAAAACAATACGGTTGCTCACTTGGATTTGCATCATTCAATGACAAATGATAACTGTTTGATCACTCCCATAAATACTATTAATCAGATTAATGGCAATGTTTCTACCTTCTCTATGAAAAGGAAAGCTGAACTGGGCTATTAAAGGTGCTGGTTAGACCAAAAAGGTGCACGTTACCTTCCTTGGTTTTGAAGCTGGTCTTGAAATTTCACAGCCAGAATCTTAAAACTCTCCTGCTCTGTTTCTTGTTCATCTTATGGTTTTACTTTAGTACCTAAACATTACACGGAGGACCCTTTCAAGCATTGATGCTACAATACTGGGTTGGAGTTTGGATTTTATGATCAGGGGATACTAATGCTACATTGAAAAGACAACTACTGTTCCAAGACTATATCAGTGTAAACTAAAGAGACAGTTTTAGCCCCAGGGAATAACTACATCAAATATAGATCTGTGCAAAATTATGTACGAGTCAGTTTTTCTTGCCTCCTACCAAAATCAAATAAGTATACAAATTACCTACCCAAAAGTTCCCATCACACGTGTGGAGACATGTGTGTGTGCATCCAATTCCATTGCCAACTTCGCAAGTCCAAAATCAGCAACCTATCAGAGAAGAAGAATGCAGATGGAAAATTGTAGTAGTTTGCAGATTGGGAACATCAAACCATATGCCACTTTAGGCAATGGAATATAAGTTGCAGAAAGGAAGGCTGTTGATTGAAGAAGTTACATTAACATATATTTTAGTTACCGGAAGAAGATCAATAGCATAAATTTCCATACCTGTGCTTCAAAGTTGTTATCGAGTAGGATGTTTGCTGATTTGATATCTCGGTGGATAATGCGAGGATTACCTGTTAAATACAGTAAAATTAAAAGTAGGACATTAAACTTGAAATATTCTTTAAAGATAACTGCAAGTAGTCGTTCAGCATTGGAACCTAAAACCTAGAGCAGCAGAAAATTGCGACAAAATTAACCAGTAATATGTCAAAGAAAGTCAACTTATCTTTATATTGCAACAGTTTTCACTCGTAGAGCATGCATTGTGCTACAATGGAAATAAAAGTGTGTACCAAATTACTTAAATTGTATTATAACGACATTATATGCCTTGAACATCTGACAACTATCATTCCCCAAGGCTCCCGAACTTAAATTGTATTATAACGACATTAGACAAAGACACAAATGTAAGAATCAAAGTAACTCACAATCTTCATGTAGATAAGCAATTCCTCGAGCTGCACCAACTGCAACTCTGATTCGAGTTGCCCAACTCATAACTGGTCTATCTTCCTCTGCATATTCCAGATGCAGCAGAATCAGAGTGTCATAAGTCCAATAATCTCACTGTTTCATATAAATTGCTTGTATCTTACCCAAACAAATAATGGAACAGCAACAGCAACAACAAATGAAAATCTAACAATGCCATAGGAAAAGAAAAAAATAACCATTTTCAGTCAAGATTGAAGCAATCATAAACGATTTCAGATTGGACCATGGCACCAACAATAAGGGATAGAGAGAAAAACTGTTCCACGGTTAAAGAGATTCAATATCTATGAACTTACAACTTACCATGCAGATGGTAGTGAAGTGTGTTGTTTGATACATAGTCATACACAAGTATTCTTTGATAATCTGAGATACAGTAACCAACAAGTGAAACTAAATGTCGATGGTGTATTCGGCTGATAATCTCAACCTCTGCTCTGAACTCACGTTCTCCCTGCCCTCCTCCAGCTTTTAGCCTTTTAACAGCTACTTCTCTACCATCAGCCAGCACTCCTTTATATACACAACCAAACCCACCTTCACCCAAAATATTGTTCTCAGAAAACTCTTTTGTTGCTGCAGCTACTTCTTCATATGTGAACCACGATCTAGAATTGCCTATGCCCCCAGCTTCTGGAGAATACATGAAATTGCTCTCTGAAGCATTTCCAGCTAGGTTAGCTGAATGATGAACTGAATGTTGATTCCTCAGAAATGATGAATCTAGAAAGAACCAATAAGTACCAAAATTCAAACATCCTACTAATCCAAGGAAAGGGAAACATTTTTGCTAATCAAGCTGGAGTAGAAAACCTCTGCACATGGTGATGGGAAAATATAGAAGTTCAAAGATGGCCCCATGCCTTTAACAATCTTTTTTCTCAAATAAAACAGTATACAGTCATCATGTACTACCTAATGTATAGCCAACTTAAATACACTTATGGATTGCTACAAGTAAATGGATACACCTCCTAGCAAAAAGAATACCAGTAATAGTTGAGTGCCAAAGAAAACAGTACCTGAATTCTGAGAGGAAGCAAATGGAGAGGGCATCATGTACTCAATATTTAATGCAGCATACTTTTTCTTCCGTTTTTGAACAAACCAGACACCAAGCACAATAATACTAAGTGCCAGAAAGCCCACAACTCCAATTACCACGAAAACACCCCCCTTCATGCCTCCACCACCTCCTGATGTCATGCCTGCGGTAATATTTGGACTAGGCATTGTAGATCTTGCAGTAGGTTTCTCAGTGGGAATTGCTGGTAAAGCTATGCTAGATGGAGCTTGACTTGAGGATGTATTAGTTTGATGAGGAGGAGGTGGTGGGAAAGGAGATGTGGGGATGGTAGGAGGAAAACCTACTGAAACTGGGGGGGGAATTGCAGTTGGAGGGGGAGATAATGTAGGGGATGTAGGAGTACTTTCTGGTGGCTTTACAGAGGAGGAAGGTGGAGGAACTACAGAGGGTGGCAATGGGACTCTAACCGGAGGAGGAGGAGGAGGTGGAGGCGGAGGAGACACTGAAACAGCTGGAGGGGAAGCTATTGTTGGCACTGGAGGGGGTGGGGATGCTTGTGGAGGAGGTGATGTAATTGAAATAGGAGGCGGCTTAGCAGGAGGCATTTGTGGTGGCACTAAAGGAGGTGACGAGAGTGGTAATGGTGGAGGTGATGGAGGAGGTGAAGAAGGGAGTGGTGTTAACAATAGTGGTGGTGCTTGAAGCAAGGGTGGAAGGGAGACAGCAGGAACTGCTGGGGGAGGGGATTGAAGAGGAGGAGCAGAAGAGCTTGAAGGGGTAGGAGGAGGTGCAGCATTGGTAGTTTCATTAGTAGGAGGAGGAGGAGACGCAGTGTTTGAACTATTTGATGGGGAAGCGGGAGGTACTGCAGGTGGAGAAGAATTTGGGGAAGGTGATGTAGATGTCATCTTCCAAACAAAATTCTTCTACTTAGTTATCAAGAAAATGTTCGTCCTAACCCCTCCAATGCAAGCATTACAAACTACATATTCTACACTACAAGTTCCGATTTTTCTCCTTAAACGATATAATTGAGCTCAAGTCCAAAGCAGAAATTGGCTGCAGACGATACAGAAGCAACGAATGGAAACATAACATCATTATGAAGTCCGATTGGTTACACAAATGGTAGAAAGACTGGATTTTGACCAAGTATCAGTTAGCTACACAGTAGCCACAGCTAAACCTAGTTGAGAAAATCCTACGGTGTGCAAAACCCAAATTAGACAAAGACTGCAGTTAGTTATACAGGTACCACAGCCTAACTTGAGCAAACGCCACTGCGAGCAAATTCGAAAATACAAATTCAGCTTGAAACCCCAGAAACTACACAAAGAGCACCATTAAAATTATAAAAAAAGAAAAAGGTCGAAGATATCAAATTAAAGCAAGCAATGGTACCTAGAAGGACGTTACCGGAAAATGTAAACGCATTGCAATTCAAGATGAGAAGAGAAGGAAAGCTCAAAAACAAAAGTACACAGGTATCTAAAACCTCTCACCCCCTGTATCGTTGCGGTCGAAATCTACAGGTTGAATTTTGTTGGAGTTGCAGTAAATTTTGTGGAAACGCTCGTTTCCATGGAAAAGATGTAACCCATCAATTTCCAAAAAGACGTGGGTGCAACATCTCCTCAGTTAATCTCCAGATGCGTAGACAGTTCACCATTGAGGAGGGGACTACCAAGAAGGGTTGTACTAGTACCTTCATGGGAACTATAATATTTTTTTTAAAAAAATTAACATCTAGCCTGGATCTTCATATGGGAATGTTAAATATTGTTATTTTAGTAAGAGTGACGAGTGCAGTTATTAATGGGGGCGGGCAGACAGAACGTGAAATAGAAAGAAGGAAAGCAACAAGGTCAAATTAACACATCATGCACCCCATGTTCATGTCCCAGACGAGGCTTTACTTCTTCCTTGATCTCTTTTGACTATATATTATGCATGGGAAGGAGGTGGATCGTAGCACTTAAATTTGATGGCACTCCAGGATATGATAGACGTGGGATCCATGCTATCACGTGGTGGGAAACTATCGTCCCTTTGCATGACTGGACAGGACAGGACTACACAATATCCTACGCATCGTAAAAATTCGCTCTTTACAAGAAATTCAAAACATTTCTATCATCTTAATTTGCCAATATGTTCGTAGATTTGAAATTTTCTATTTTGTTGCTTTTCTACGCTCTCTATTATAGATTTGTCAAAGTTGTTTTGAAAGTTTGAACTAACCTGAGCTAATGAACTAAATTTGTTAGTGTAAAGTGATTGGAGAAAGTATGCACTGACACATGCACACAAAATAGTAGCGCCAATGCATATCAAGATTCGGCCACCAGTGCTTCAGTTCATAATTCAAATAAACTAAACTAATTCTCTCCCTCCCTCCCTCCCTCAATCAACAAACGCAGTAATTAACAGTACAGGGAAAACATTAATCAGTGATTTAAACATATATGATTCATTCATGTACACTGATACAAAAACACAACATACATAATACGTGCGCGCAAAATGGATCGATATCAGTTTGATCATTGACTGCTAGTGATTTCATAGTCTCACAGCTCCTCATCATGACCTGATCGGTGACCAGCAGCCACTTTGTCCTTCAATTGGCGGGATTTTTCCTTTGCAGCCTCGAGATTGGAGGCGATGGTATCCTTGGCAGACTCCACCGTTTCCCCAGCCTTGTGTTTGGCGCTTTCATAACCTTCCTTTGCAGACTCCACCGTTTCTTCAGCCTTGTGTTTAGCGCTTTCATAACCTTCCTTGGCCTTCTCCTCAGCCCGGCTAAGAAGTTCTTCGGCTGTTTCCTTAGCTTCTGCAGCTTTGTCAGCGGCCTTTTGTTTTGCTTCAGCAGTTTTATGACCGGCCTCTTCAGCCTTTTCCGAAGCCTTCCGGCTCGCCTCCTCGGCAGCCTGGAATTCGTTTTCCTTGGCCTCTTCAACCTTCTCTTGAGCTGTTTGCTTGGGCTTTTTAGCCTTCTCTTTGACTTCTCCAGCCTTCTCTTGAGTGTACTGCCCAGCGTCTGCTATTAATTCATATTTCATAATGATTGATTGCATGGTTAATGTCGTACGTTGAACTGGCATAGAAATATCATATAGGTAGAAAGACGAATGTGATTAATTAATTACCAGAAGCAGTGTAGGTGAGCTTTTCTTTGGTTTGCCTAGCAGTGTCCTTGGCTTTGTCAGCCCCAAAACCTAAGCCTTCGGAGAGCTTGTCCTTGGCCCATTCAGCCCAGGATTCTGAGCCCTCTTTAGCATCTTTTAGGGTTTCAGCTGCCTTCCCTGCAGCATGCTCATGAGTCCTCTTCATGTCCTCCTGATTTTGACATTTGGAGTTGCCGTCCATAGTAGCAGTAGTAGTTGTAGCCTCGTGAAGGACAAGCAGCAGCAACATCATGAAAATAATTGTCCCAGCAAAGGCAGTAGAATTTATCCTAGAAGCTGATCTTCCGGAAGCCATCATTGTGAGGATCAGGACGTGGTATTAACGATTAAGTCGCTTATATAGTTTCTAAACCGGATGATCCAGTTGCTTTTAGCTAGTACACAATAATGGGGGTAGTAGTGGTTGTAACAATAGCCAGTCCTCTATAGTCCCTATCCATCATATTGAGCATCAGGAGGATTCCTTTATATAGGTAAGCCCCAATGCACCGGCGGCAGCAGCAGCTGCTGCGCTGAGAAAGAAAGAATATTGTAGAATTATCCATGATCTATCATAATTTCTCTGCTGCATAGAAAGAAAATGAACAACTAGGATAGGAAAAACAAGGGCGGTGGCAGGTGGGCACCACGTGGCTAACTCGTACCTCATGCCTCATTTTCCAACTGCCACATGTAGGATGTAGCCTTCCCCAACTTTCGAACTATGATCCTTTCAATTCTTTCTGTTACATGTCCCAAACCCAAACCGCACGCATGTACTCTCGCTCCCGTGACAGTAGTGGGAGTACTAGTATTTTGCTTATCTAGACACCGTTCGGATTTCTTGTTAACGAGCACGCGTCCGAATCCAGAAAATTTTGTACGTAAATGATTGTCGGTTGGTTACTGCCCTAACAAAAAAGATTTGCTCTTCTTGTATGTTACGTTGCACCAAGGTCCAATTATCGGTAAGCCAGGGCCATAAAGAAATGCATCAGCTTGGCCCTCTTGAAGTGATCAAATGCTTTTCCCTTGAAATGTTCAAATGGCTAAAGTATGCCCGAGCTTTTCGCTCTTTGCAAAACACTTCTGTAATTTCTAATACTTCTATTTCACCATTACTATCTTATTGCGTACGGTGGAAAAGGAAAACATCCCCACCGATTATAAATAAAGAAAGTGAATAATGCTCTGACGATTGCGGGAATTAACAGGTACAGTACAGCAGGTGGTTACGTTGCATTCTTCAGCTTCCTCAAATACTAAACACTACATTGTAGAATCAAATGACGAGAGAACCCTCAGTGCGGAAACTCAACTTCTTAAATACTAAACACGACATTGTAGAATCACTCTCAGTGCAGAAACTCAACTTATTTATTTTGGTGGGATTTGCAGCAAACAAGTGCTTCCAATTTAGGAGCATCTCCGAAACAAACGACCATAAGTTCATTCTTTTGAAACCAAAAAAGATTCATTCTCAAACTAACTACATGGGTTGTCAGCATTCTCATCAACCAATACCTACCATCTACCTACGTAATCGCATCTAATAAATTGAAAGCGTTAACAATTTAATTACATTGGAAAAAGAAGGTACCAAAACTTATGTGCTTCCTTCAGGTTCTTCTGTTGATACGCCTGTCAAAAGTGGAGGGTCCATCGCTTCATTCTCGACGGCATTGTTCTTGCTGTTTACAGCATTACAAGGAAATCAGAATTTATGATTTGAAGTTGGAGCCACAACCAAGAACGAAAAACACAGTTCGTAACTTCATATTTGAATAACAAGACCAAATGGTTCATGTGATATCTATAATTACATTGGAAACTCAGGTTCATGTGATATCTATAAACCAAGAAACCTCTCACTGGAGCACAAAACTTCATTGGCACACAAGTCCTTTGCAAAGCCTAAGCATGGTGTAGTTTCTGCATTCAGTAGGTTAGATCTCATTGTGAAAGAGAAGCAGTTGGCTTTTGTTTCTGTTTTCAGATCCTCAACAACTCAGGGATGGTAAACCTGGTGTAAATTGATCTTTCTGTTTTTTTTCATCAGGCTATTTTTATGTTAAAACAAATAAGATTTCAGTACTATTCTTTAAATATACTAGTTATACATGTGGGTAAAGTAAATATTGTTCATAGGCCAAACAGATGAAGTCTCAACAGAACTCTATAATATGAAGGAACCACTTCTTCATTCCCTCCCTCCCCCCCTGCTTACCAAGTTAGTGCTGATTCAACTTTTACATCAAAGCAAATGCTGCTACCATTGGAAAAGAGAGCCAGAAGGGCAGGGCAGTCTTATTTAAAGCCTAAAAAGAAGATGCAATGAAAGATATTTTATTTTTTCAATAGTCTACAAGTAGAGAAAAAACATCTACTCAACAGATCACGCAAAACAAGTTCATTTTCTAGCAACCAGAAATCTATATTATATAAAAGTCTAGTATCAAATTATGTTAGAATTCCATTATCTTTTCTTTGCCAATTATTCTCCAGCTCCCAGAATGAAATATACAATCCCTACAACATTCTTATCCTAAATATGTAGACTACTGTAACATTCTTTTACTTTTTAAATTAATTTAGTTGAACATGCTAGTGTTTGCTGGACCAGTATAGATGTTTTGAGAAGTAGAGAACATAAATCACACTAGATGATCTGAAACGCACAGTGATCTAGTTCCCTAAATGGATTCTTTGTTCAAATGCAGCTGTAAATCTGAAGGGTCAAGTTTATAGATAAGCTCATTCCATAAGCAACTTGGTAAACAAACATAATCCACCTTAGATAACAAATACCCCAGCACCAAAAATAGCATGCTTCCGTGTATTAAAAGGATAAATTAAGTCATACAGCCTTAGGATAACAACAACAACAACAAAGCTATGTGGGGTCAGCTATATGGATCATATTCTATTTGAAGCACAAACTTTCCTTGCGAAACATATCTATATGAATCCTGCAGCCTTAGGATGAAAACGAGAAAGCAAAACACAAATATGGGAGAGGGAGAATAAAATTTGGCAAAAACAGGTCAAACTTGAGCAGCATTTGATTGAAAAGAATAAAATCAGCCTCCTTTAACTTCTCTTTGACATCCAAGATTACATAATATATGTTGCTCAAACTAGGAATTCTATTTGAGATGAACATGTTATACAGGTTGTGAAGTCTCTTTAAGAAGGTTCATATCAATATCAACCCTACACCACAAGAAGGAGGCAGCATCATAGAGCTCACACTAGTCTGATGACAACAGTGGGAAGCAATAATAATTAAAGCTATAGGCCAAAATTTATCTTATGCACGTAACAAGAAGATTTGATTTATAAAGACAAAGAAGCAGAAAGAAAGCCTGCACAAAACCATGTAGGAGAGAAACAAATAAAAAAAGAAGAAGAAGAATACCACTGATATCAGTTCTAGGTTTTACAGCTACGGCCATTCATAAATTTGAACTCACAAGTGACTAAGTACAAACAAGAAATGATACCACATGCATCAGAATCAATAGTAGCATTGGTATGGCATTAAATTTGGTGAAAAATTCACGTTGGGGTCAAATTAGAGAAAAGGGAACAGAAAGATCAACTTCCTCTATAGGAAACTAAAATTTACTACCTAAACAATATAATATCATGGAAAACATAAAATATTTCAAATTTCATAAACTAAGGAAAGCTTGTTAGGAAACATACTTGCAAGTTTTTTTATTGTGACCCAGACCCTTGCATTTGCTACACTGGAGCTGGCGTTTGATTACATCCAGGGAATCAGCCTGTTTCATCTTGGGTCTACCCGGTGGACGTTTAGTTGGTGGAGGAGTTACAGTAACAAGGGCTCCATCTAATTCACTTTTTGCAGGTTTATCTACATTTGGTATTGGATTAATCGACTCTGCATATGTTGCGCGGTAGCTCTCAGTGGTGAAGTAACTTGAACAAAAATCATATGGACTTCTACCAAGGCACTCCAAAACAGCAATTGCGTGACAGCAGGGTAACCCTGTGAGCTGCCATCCTTTGCAACTACAGTCCCAGCGATCAATGTCAACTATATCAACAGACTCACCACGAACTTCAAAAGTGCTGCTGTGTGAGAGTAACAACTGCAGTGATCGTGCCTTTGACATCTCAATCTGAAGCTTTTCCTCCATTGAAGGGCAGAGCCTCGTTGTCCACTGACTAGAATCAACTCTTCGGGTATAGATTAATTCCATCATCTTACCTCGTAATACATCAACCATCTGAGTTATTGGCAACTCATCTGCCTCTGATACCCAGCTGTAGAACAGTTGTCCAAAGTTCGATGTCATATGGTTGTATCTAGCTCCATGGAAAAAAGCATTTGCCCAGTGTTTTGGCTCACTTTGTATGACCCAATTGTAAGCTTCAGGTGAGATAGCTTTTATATTCTCTGCACACTGTTCAAATGCATCAAGTTTTGGTGCATAGGCAGCAGCAGACAAATCTTGGACCATGAGGCGTCTTGCCTCATGTGAAAACTGCCCTTTCAAATCTTTATTGAGTTTCTCAGCGAGATAGCGCAGGCAATAACCATGATAACAATCATCACCAAAAATATCTTGTAATGACTCGCTTATTCCTTTCTGGAAATCAGCAACAAAAGTAATTTGTCTGGATGTTGAAACAGCAGATTTAAGTTCTGAGAGAAACCAATGCCAGTTGTCATCAGTCTCTTCATCTACAACAGCAAAGGCCACTGGAAAGACTCCATCATCCCCATCTGCAGCTGTTGCGGCCAACAGGGTACCTTGATACTTTGAGTAAAGAAGAGTGCTGTCAAGGAAAATAAGTGGGCGACAACCTTTGAAACCAGCTATTGATGCATGAAACGAGACAAAGAGGCGATGGAAGGTGGAGTCCTCCTTGGTGGCGAACGAAGCAATACTACCGGGATTTGTTTCCATTATCTTCTGACAAAAAAAGGGTAGCTG
Organism: Gynochthodes officinalis; assembly: GCA_020080225.1. Classification (NCBI taxonomy): domain Eukaryota; kingdom Viridiplantae; phylum Streptophyta; class Magnoliopsida; order Gentianales; family Rubiaceae; genus Gynochthodes; species Gynochthodes officinalis. Next base: position 121,322 of record CM034619.1, on the reverse strand, counting down.
GCAGTAAGCATCTTTATAAGATCCCTGAAGCTGCTCTCTGGCAATCTCCTTGGCACGCCATGCTTGGGAGTAGTTGAGTTGAATGCCATACTCACGTTTTATATCCATGGCAATGTCCTTAGGCTTGTAATGGGGAGAAACTCTCAGCTTTTCCTTGATGATATTTCCTACCCATCCCCTTGTTGCACGGTAACCAGCTTTTACAGACGTTCCTTCACAAGTATGCTTGGCATTCATTTTCTTAATGCAGATGAGCTGGGTGGTAGCTAACCTAGAGGCATATACTCTCCATGGACATCCTTCAGACTTGCATTTGACAGTTACACGGTGACTGTCATTTTTCTTATATTTATAAGTAAATCCATGGGCAATGGAGTATTTATGCAAAGCTTCACGGAATTCAGGAAAACTATTAAATCTTTGATCAACACCAGTGATGGTATTCTCCCATTGGATCGCAGCTCTGCGATGCTTCTCTTCATTACCAGAGGGATAAACATCCATCGGTGAGGTATCAATTGGCTCCTCCATATCACCAAGATCATGAGGACTGAATAAATCCTCAGGGCCAGCAGAGGGAACAACTGCCTCTGATACAGTAGTCCTGCTTGACCTGAACAGTTATCACAATTGCACCAGTATAATCAATCACTACGTAATATTAGTTACTATGAATAATGGTCTCCATTTATGAAGTAATGTTTTCAGCACAATCCCGGAGCATGAACAGGTAAGGCAATTTAAACAAAAGATCCATCCAAACAAAATAGGAGAAAAAAGCCCAAAGCAAATCGGGGCAGGCAGGAAAAGTGGAACGCCAAGTACCTACTGGCAGGCATGTTGGACACATTGCGTGCAACAGCTTCCTCGGCAATAATAAAGACCTCGACCTGGTCAGAATCCTTAAAGAAGTTGACCATGCGCTTGAGGTCCTTATCCTTGGAAATGGTGATGAGGGTCTTCTTGTTGCCGGGGAGGAAGTACTTGATGGTCATGCCATCCACACTACACTGAAAGGTCTCGGAGAGCTCATGCTTGAAATCCTTCAAGAGAGTGTTCTGATCCAGGTCCAGAGCATAGGCTTCCCCACCAGAGTAGTACAAAGAACCATCCTCTTTGTTTGTAGCAAACTCTCCTCCAGATTGGCATATCGCTATAATTCTCTTTACGGGCATAGACATCACTCCCACTCCCACTCCCCCACCCAGACCAGAACCCAATTTTATATTTTACTTTAGATTTGAATAAAAGTATTGGCTTGCAACCAAGGGACACACGAAAAAGAAACAAAAAAGAGGTAAAAAAAAAAAAGATGAAAGAAGCGATTTTACTGAGGTTAATCGTGTTTTTTTTTTTTTTTTTTTGAGGTGGGGGTGTGTGGATTGTTAGGTAACGAAAATCCACCTGCACTTGAAGATTAAGAGATAAAAGATCAGAACTTTGGAAAAATAATACTAATAACAGAGTAGCAAGCAAAGTTTTTTTGCAAAATTTTTGTAAGAAGAAACCGGAACAGAGGGAAGACGGACGTGAAGAAGTCTTATGGCAGCAGAAAGAATTATAAACCCTAAAATATAAAATTGAAAGAGAGAAGAAATGGAAAAGTGTTGAAGGGGTGAAATTAGGACATGAAGGCAGCCATGAAGGAAGGGGATAGCATAATTTGTAAAATGCGCAATTGTTGAGAGACAAAGGAAGGAAGGGCAAAATTAGTAGGAGTTTTAAAGGGGAAAAAAGGAAGGAAAATACACCTGAGTAGTCGTGTTGGGGGTATGGTTTTTAGTTTTTGGGGCCACCACGCAAAACTCCAAGTTCAGTCAGATTGCCAATTGAGAATATGATGCACTATGGCTGTGGGAGGAGGAGGAGGAGGACAAAAGTCGTGGCAATTGTGGTCATCGAGTTAAACAGCAGCTTCTTTTCTCTTTGTTTACTTGGTCCTGTGTTAATTGGCATCAAATTGGAGGAGGAGAAGGAGAACCCATGAATAAAGAAAGAAGGGCTGCCGCGTTCTGCAGTGCACCAACTATTATTATGCATGTTGTATCTACGTATGCATGTGGCTAGGTCTCTGGGTCTGGGTGGGTCTCTGGGCTGGGGAACGCAAACAATTAACTTAACTCAGCCAAGAGTCCAAAGTGGTTCAGGCTTACAACCACACAGTCCATACATAAATATCATTAACTGACCCAATCAGAAAAGTGAACGATGCACTTGGGATTTGGACCCAACAGGCCCAAGCTCTTCGACTTCATGAATTGGCGATAGAGAGATATTCGTAGGGTCCTCTGCTCTTCCATTTTAATTACTCAGTGGTGGTGCGTGCCGCGCAAGTCCAGCTCCGGCCAGGCGAGGTGGTGGTACCTCTGGTAGCGAAGCAGAGCAGACTTTTCCCTCAGAGCGATAATAAAAATTGAAGAAGATGCTTCTTCAGCAGCAACTATACCCAGCTCTACCTTTTCCATCAGAGCACGCTCCACCAGCAGCAGCAGCGCCACCACCACCACTAAGTATATAAATATCACTAATGCTTTATCCTTATTTTTGCGTTGTTCGAATTTATTTTGTTGTTATTTATTGTTTAAATATTATTATGTACACAACACAGGCGCAGGTGGTGGTGGTGCTTTCCCTCGCATGAAAGCAGAATCTAACAGACATCTGCTACCGGTTTCTTCATCACTCAAGGTTAGTAGGTTTTTTTATTTTATTTTATTTTTATCTTCACCACTTTGACATTGAATTTCGCTTTTCATCCTTCCAAGTTATACAATCATCTTTACAATTCAATTGTTCATATTTTTCTTATTGGTTCCTACCATTAATTTAATTGTCACTAGCGCGGCTGCTGAGTGTTCGATGGAGCAGAAAGCTCTTTTTTTTGGCTAGTTTCGTTCCCCCGATTCAAACTGCTAGTTTCGATACCTACTATAGTATCTGCTAACTTATATCTCTCAGCCTCAGCTCGGTCTATGCTTCCCTCTCTGTAGTAACATTTTCATTTAAAAACTCTGTGGTTAACCGAGTTTATGTTTTTTGTATGCCTTTTTCATTATTAGTTTTAAAGGATTGAGGGGATTCATCACCTAGGGGCCATACTTGCATTTCAACCTTTTTGTTGTGGTAAATTGGATTTTCAAGCCTTCACTTCTCCATTTCTCTTCTATGAATCCTCAAGTTCTCATTGCTTGCTGGAAAAATCTTTGAGGAAAAGTTTTTTTTCATGGTCTATGAGCACAACCACCATCAGCTGATGTGTGACTAACATACATACATACGTACATCTATATATATAATGTAAAAGCCAAGTGGTGAGACCATTTAACCATTTCAAATTTAGTTGGTACTTTTTCATTTGGTTTACTACGTGTTCTATTGCTGGTTGGGACTACTTTATCAGGTTACTCTCGAAGCAGACCTATGGATTAGTGGTGTACTTTATCAGGTTCACTTCATGTCCTGGCTTTAGTTTCTTCATGCCAGCACTTCTACTAACTTACCAAACAGTCCTCTAGCCATATACTTTTCCTGAAAGCTAACGTATTTGGTCTTAGCTGCAGTTTCGCAATCACTTCAAACATGTTATTGGTTCTGTGAGACCTGTAACTCTCCTCTGTAATACTAAAAGACTTGGTCAAGGTTCCAGTGCTAAAAAATTTCAGCACTTACGTCAAAATGTGGATCTTCCGCCAGTGCAGTCTAACAAAAAGAAGAAGCCATATCCAATACCTTTAAAGAAGATTCTGGAGGCTGCCAGAGCTGATAAGAAGCTTGCACTTTTGGGGATTGAGAAACCTCTTGAGCCTCCCAAGAATGGATTGCTCGTCCCTGATCTAAATCCTGTGGCTTATGAAGTATTGCATGCTTGGAAATTTCTAATTAAAGGCCTTGCACAACTCTTGCACATTGTTCCTGTCCGTGCTTGTAGGTAAATCCATTGTGTAGAATCAGCAAATCTTGTATCTTTAGAGCCTTCTTTGTATTTCTTTTTCACTAGGGTTTTGGCCAGTTTACATATATTTGGAAGTTGAACTTTTGCACTGCCCTTGCAGCGAATGCTCAGAAGTTCATGTAGCCCAAACAGGTCATGAAATTCAAGATTGTTGTGGACCAACCAGTGGAAGCCGCAGAAGCTTTCACTTGTGGGTGAAGGGGTCTATCAACGATGTACTTCTTCCTGTTGAATCATACCATATGTATGATCCCTTTGGCAGGCGAATAAAACATGAGACTCGATTTGAATATGACCGAATTCCAGCAGTTGTGGAACTTTGTATCCAAGCTGGTGTTGATTTGCCTGAATATCCTTGCCGAAGGAGGACAGAACCTATCCGCATGATTGGAAAAAAGGTGATTGACATAGGTGGATTTGTTGACGAGCCTGCACTGGGGAAGTCTTTAGATAGCAATTCACAAATTATGGACCTTGACACGCATAGGAGGCTTGAGCATTTTTCTCCTCCAGAAATGTCAGATACTCCCAGGATTGCACAGGAGACTATGAATGCATACATGAAGGTCAGAAGGGGTGTGAGGAAGTTGATGATGAAGTATACCGTGAAGGCTTGTGGGTACTGTTCAGAAGTTCATGTAGGACCCTGTGGCCATAACGCCAAGCTCTGTGGGGCGTTTAAGCATCAGTGGAGGGATGGAAAGCATGGTTGGCAGGATGCAACAGTGGATGAAGTTTTTCCTCCCAATCATGTCTGGCATGCACGAGATCCAAAAGGGCCTCCTTTGAGGAGTGCACTGAAAAGATTCTATGGGAAAGTGCCTGCTGTAGTTGAAGTGTGTAGGCAGGCAGGAGCTCGAGTTCCTGAGATATACAAGCCAATGATGAGGCTTGACATTGTAGTTCCTGAAAGTGAGGAGGCTCGATTGGTTGCATGACAAGATTTCTTGGGATAAAAGGAATACATAATGTGCAATAGTTGGTTCATTTCCTTTCATTACTCCTATTAAGTGAGCATACAATGTTTCTTAACTTTATGTAGAGCTCAAGGGATGTGAATTTCAGTGTCCTTTTCAAATACTTCTAAGGAGGTGTAATTCTGCCACAGCAATCTCTCTCTCTCTCACAATTTAATTTGGTAGTTTCCTAACTGATGGTTATCTTCCTTTTAGTCACCGACGAGATTACTGAAGTCCACCTTTAAATTCTTAAAAACCATCGGCTTAGATTCCTGTGATTCTTGTTGCTGTTTGTGTTCTTAGCTGGATCTTATTAGATGGAGTATGTGCGTAAGTTCATACTTCGTAATGGGCGGACTGTTTGCTCAAATATAATTCCAGACTCAATGCCCTATGCGGTATGATCGGTGAGGCATCCACTTCTGCGATGTCTTTTACTCATTGGAACGTGATTAATTAATTAGTGATGATTAAGTGGATACTTTAGAAGTCCGTGGTGTACAAGGGTCTCTCTTATGTGAAGTTTCTATGGTAGATAGGTCACTCACAGTTAGAAGAGAATATGGCGATTTAATAGAGTGCTATATTTGCAAATGAAAGCTAGACTTTTACATTTGCAACGAGTCCTTTTTTGTCTCTTTTAGTAGATGTACCATTCATTAGGTGGTGTTGGCAGACCTACGTGTTATACTTAATTCCCTTGCCAATAATGATGATTCCCCCTTTCCATAAACTCTATATTTACTCGTAGTGACTTTCCCTCTTTGTCAGTGTTATGAGACATGTGAAGAGATACGGCCTGATGTTAGTAATGCTATTGTAATGCTGATTGCATCTGAAAGCTGTGATTATCAATGATAATGTAATTGCAGGATTGGACTGATGGCACTAAAGGCAATGGGAATAACAGTCCCTTCAACCTGCCTGCTTTCAAGTGGCGCTTGCTTATTGCTTATGATGGCACCCAATTTTCAGGTTTTAATTCCACTTCAACTCTTTCTTACCTTTCCTAACTTGGTGGCCAGTCAAAGCATTAGCTCTGGAAATTCAGAGAGATCCAATTTTACTTTAACATGGGAAATTTCAGTAATTTTTTTGGCCATCATTTGTGGCATATGAAATGACTGTATGTGGCTCATTGCATGCTTCTCACTGATAGAATGGAAAACTCATTGTTTGCTTTGAAATGGCTTTAAAACTTTATGACCTACTGGCCTGTAAGTTATCAGAGACTTGGTAAACCTAGTTAGTGAATTATTAATTGGCCCCTACTGTTTAATATGTGGCTTTCCTGTAATTACTATTCTAGGTTGGCAATACCAGATGTCAAGACCGACCATCCAAGGTTTCCTGGAAGAAGCTTTAACCCGAATCACAAAACTGGAGCGACAAAATCTTTGTTTAGTTGGTGCAGGGAGAACCGATGCAGGAGTTCATGCCTGGGGTCAGGTTTGTTTCTGTACAGCTAAAATGTGAATAAATTGATGCAATTGTCAAGAAGGGTAGTGTGAAAAGATCTTCAACTTTCAGGTTGCACACTACATTACCCCTTTCAATTATGGCAGCCTAGACAGCGTCCACATGGCATTAAATGGTCTTCTTCCTCCAGACATCAGAATCAGAGAAGTTAGCCCTGCACCACCAGAATTTCATGCGCGCTTCTCTGTCACAGGCAAGATTTATCAGTACAAGATATTCCGTGATACCATCATGGATCCACTTCAGAGACACTATACTTACCATAGTGTGTACAAGCTGAATGCTGATGTCATGAGGGATGCTGCTAAGCATTTCATAGGGAAGCACGACTTTTCTGCTTTTTGCAATGCATCACGAAATGATAGGATACCAGATCCAGTAAAAACAATTTTTCGCTTTGACATAATTGAAATGGTACATATCAATCAACATTTTTTTTTGTGTGTAAAATTGATGAGTTTGAATTGTGGGTGTGGACAAAGCACCTAGATAGAAGTATCTTTAAGTCTGATTACATACTGTTGGTTTCATCTGACAAATAGATGTAGAGAGACCAGTTTAATTTAGAACTTGAGTCATGTTTTGTCATGTTTGTCTCTTGATGTGAATTTCATGTTATTTTTCGTGATTGTGTGGATGCATATTTTGTTGCATCTTCAGTCAAACTGACAAAAACAGCAGGAAATGAAATGCTTTCCTGGCCACTAATCTCGATTTATCTTTCCTTCAGAAAGTCATGGAAATGTAAAGTTTTGACACCAAATGAGACATTTTGTAGGGGCCTCTTTTGCAGCTTGAAGTTGAAGGAACTGGTTTTTTGTATCGTCAAGTCCGGAACATGGTATGTGATTTACATACTCCAAGCCAATGAAGATGAAAGTCATGATTGAATACCAATGTTTCAATTTGTGAATTGTTGTTATGCTAATAACTCTTATAGTGTTTGGAAAAGGGTGACAGTCTAGTTTGACAGCTCACAAGAAAAGGCTTCTCAACAAGCATCTGATATTGTTCCATAGGTTGCATTGTTGCTTCAAGTTGGAAGGGAAGCTGTTCCGTCTGATATTGTTCCACTGATTCTGGCATCTCGTGATCGCAAGGAACTTGCAAAATTTGCACTCTCAGTTCCACCTCATGGGCTTTGTCTTGCTGGTGTCAAGTACAAGGAAGAACACCTACAACGACCAACTGATGCTCCTGCAGTTAGTTTGGGTCGACATCATAGCATTAGCAAATGTAAGCTGCCTGGTTCTTGACATTTTTATTTTTAGCAATAAATTCAGATTGATTGCCATCTCGGAGAGTTAACGTTAACTGCTGATGATACATAGCTTGAAACTTGTAGCCGGAGTTGACATGTATTGTTCGGTAATCCAGCCATAACGCTGTGAGAAGACAACTATGGTAAAGAATATGAGAAGAAAGCAATTTGTTACTACCTCCATCCAAAAATAATTATTTTAGATTGAGTACAAATTTTTTAATATCTAATTAAATATATAAATTTTTTTTATTCGTATTTTATAAATTTAAGCCATACATTATCATCAATATTATTAGTAATTACATTATTGTAATTTCATTTTTAAAAAATGAGTATAGCATAGGAACTAAGGCTATGTTTAGATTGTGTTTTTTTTACAAAAAATTAATTTTTTTCAAATAAAAATAAAACATTTAAACACTTTTTTATTTTAATTTTTAAAATTTAAAAGTATGTTTGAACCAGCTTTGTCATTTGTAAATAAGTAAATTTTCAAATAAAAATAATTTATTCAAATATATTTTTATTTCAAAATTTAAAAATCAAATTTTTCCACTCAAATTTCTCACACATAATTTTTTTAAAAATTTTCTCTTATTTTTTCCACCAAAATACTTTTTCTAACAAAAAACCCCACCAAAATTTTTACACATTCCAATACAACTTTTTTCCAAATACATCACTCCAAACAAATCCTAAACTTTTTCTTCCAAATTTTCCTTACACAATTTTGAAAAATTATTTCTTTTATTTTCCCTGTAAAATACTTTTTCTACTAAAAAAAATTCCACCAAAATTTTTACATATTTCAATAAAAAATATTTCAAATAAATCACAATCCAAACATAGGACTTGCCTGATCTAAAACTACAAAATCAACTTAGAAGGAAACTATACGCGTTGTTTCTTAAACAAAATCCACTTTCCTTTTCCATATTTCTCCAATCTCTGTTCAGGCAAAACCTACTGACTCAACCTCGACACTGATCATGATTCCACAGAACCCTTACACAACTTGGGACAAAATAGATGACGATGATTCCACTTGAATTGCCAAAGGAACATATATACGTGGACTGAGAAAGGATGACAAAAGTTGAATCCTTCCCAGCCATTTTTGGAACAAGACTAGGGTACAAACGCCATTACAAACAAAGATTACATAAAGAACCTGAAAACCTGGGAAGACTGATTTATAAACTGAAAAGTTAAAGGTGATTGTCTTAAAATTTATGTGCCTATTTCCAGACACCATTGACAAGAGGCTAAAGGTTAGAAAGTAATCAGCTATAGTTGTCATCTTCACCAGTCTGTAGATGGCGGAATGAATATGAATCATGGGCCAGAGACTGCATCAGGAAATGAATCATTAAGGTCACGTATGTGCATAAATAAAATATTCTAAGAATTCCAAGATGGAGAAAGAAATAAGAGAATATAAAAATGTATAAATTCTGAAATTAATTGAAATAAAATGCAGTAACAAAAAACAAAAAATGGACGAGCTTAAATTTTTCCCCTTTCTATAATGCAGGGAAAAGTGTGGCTAACCCGTAAGCCTGCACAGCTTAAGCACTTTCTAACAAACCAACAAACTACTTGGAGCTTCTTGGTTACAATCCTCATCAAAGTAAGCAAAATTCTTATTAATATGTCAAACAATATACAAGTCATCTGAATAGAATGTCCACAAGAGAGAGAACGTGAGAAAAAGAAAACAAAATCTAACAGGCTAATTTGAAAAACGATTTACCTGTTCCGGAGCTCGGAAGTACATGAAAGGTGTATAGTGGAGAAAATTTGAAACCCTAGAGGTGTATATATCAGCATACCTATTGTATAAAAAGAGAAATTTAAAAGTAAGCATCCAATAAACAAGCTTAAACTACTACTTGATATTAAGAAGTCAATAAAATATGTCATGAAAAGATTATACTTCTCAATTTGTCTCATTAAGTGGCTTTTGTCCCACAGACCAGCACGGGAAATAAAACCCCATCTGAAAAGAGAAATACCCAGAAAACAAGTTATGCATGCTTCCAGTCTTACTGAACCCAAATTTGCGAAGAGAACTGGCTTCTAAGAGTAGAAGGTGAGACAGAGAACCACACCAGCATAAATTATTTCAACTACCTTCTGAAATATATACTTTGCTGAGGCAAAGTTTCAACAACATAATCCAGATCAGCACATGTAAGAACTTAAGTTAAAAACAGTAACTTGCAAAGGACGTGTTGCAAGTTTTAACATATATTTCTGAGTTACCACAAAAAAAGGGTCAATCTAATCAATGCTCAATCCAAATCACCTTTTATTGAAGTGCTCCCCATCAGCTTCCAGCATGGGAGCAATTTTTTTATCAAGCCTTTGCATTACAAGAAGCAACTTTTGCATGCTCTCAGTGAGTTCTTTATCATCCATATGAGTGGCAGCAATTGTCTGTTGCAGAGTAAAACAACTTTCACTAAAATAAGATAGAGCTACATTAACTGAACTCCAAAAACCAGTTTATCCTACAGATAATTATTTAGAAGACTAACAAATTTTAAACTTCTCAAAGTAGTTAAATATTGTACCTCTGTTTTCCAGACAATTACTTCAACTTCTTTCTGAAAGACTGAGCTCTTATATAGTGTTGGAAAACAACATGTACCAAAACATTTAGCAAAATGCAATTGGTTCAACTACAAGAATCAATTTATTTCCTAACATCATGGCAGGTTACTTTGTCAGGTTCCCCAGTGTCAGAGGGAATGATTTTATCACACTTGTATTATTAACTACTTGAATAGAACCATTTAACTCTGGAAAATCCATAGACAATTAAACTCAAAACAACCAAAAAAACTATTCATACTTGTGTTTTCCAAAATCCTAAAAGTTTTTTGGATTTTTGTGGCAAGAGAAAATAGTGGACATAGAATTACAAGAACAAGCAACACGAGAAGGGCAATGATATCTCAACTAAAGTACAAGAAAACATATGTTCAGCAAAATTGCCTGAGCAGGACGCCCCTTGACTCTCCTCTGCAGGGCCAGCCGAAGTTGGTTAAAGAGATCCCCCACGACCTCCTTCTGATTTATAAGATCTATCAGCACTGCTCGATGACCGTGATTGCGAATTAAAGCACTGTACTGCAATGGATCAAAAACAAATACTGAGCATAATCCAAAAGCCAGAAAAGTCTAACAAGAGAACATCCAAGAAGAAAGACCTCACAGATAAACAGTAAGTAAGAACACAAATGTTTTAAATTTTTTTTACAGTGGATACCAAATTAAATTTGCAAAATTAAGAATTTCATTGTCCCAAGAACAGAAAGAATTTTACATCAACTACTCTTGAAGTATTGGAAAAGACAATAAGAAAGTTTGATTATGTTTCCATATTGCATTCAGTTTGTCTTGGAAAAATAAAATAGTAATTACTACCTCCTCTTCTATTTCTCGACAAATTAATGCTGTCCTCCATCGAAGATGGACTTTAGATTGGCTCACATCTGTGTATATATGATCACCCACATATAAGATCTCATCTCCGTGAATACCCAGTGATTTCTCTACCATCTGAGCACTGCCTCCAGAATATAAACCCCCTGAATTGGATTAATAACCAAGTGTGACTCATCTTAAATAGAAAAAGGCAACGTAACTCATCTTAAAGCTTATGCCAATGGAGAAATAGGACTTTTGTTTTGGTTAAAAATTATCCTAAAGACAGATCAATGGAGGCTTAAGAGGGACAATTTCTCTTACTTTTAGTCAGTCCAGACTTGACCAAACTTAGCAAATTAACCAGGGCTTGGGGCCATTATATCGGAGTAGAAAGATTTTATACAATGACAGAAATAACATTTTGGTCCGTGTTCACCCATCACACGTGCTGTTTATATTAAACTGCTTGCATCACCAGGAGCTATTCAAAAATGCAATATCAAATAGATCCATAATAGTCTAGTAAGACAAAACTATCCTTCAGCACAAGGCACAGGTCATACACACATCAATGAAATGCAAAGCAAAGCATTTCAGATCATTTACTTTAGAATAAGGACTTGGTCACTAATCACCAGAGTAAAAGTAAGATGCACAGAGCATAAAATACCTGGATGAGCCTTGAAACAGGGACGCATCAACCCTTCACCAGTTACCACCTCATACATTGGGTGAGACATTTGGAAAAATTCTGGTTTTCTAGCTGAGACTATAACCTATATACACCAATAAGAAGTCCAGAAAATTACGGCTCCGAAGACAAAGAAGTATCCAATTTTAAGGCATTATTCATTTCTCATCAGAGATTGAGAATAAGTAATGTATTGGCAAACCGACATTCGAGCACTGTTTCCAAAAAAATGAAACAGTTCAAACAACCTTTTGGGGTAAGAGTACAACTTCGACAACTTTCAGACTTTCACTGCATTTATGCTGATATAAAACAATAGTTTATAGTGTAAAAGAGAAACATTAGTCTATAGGACGAACGAGAAGGTTGTGCTGTTCCTCATGTTCCTGTGGTAACTTACTTCAGCCAGTAGAGATGAACAGAAAAGACAAAGCCATTAATTTAGTTGGTACTTAAAAATGTAACTCCGAGATCTACCAACCATGTCAAACAGATCTCTCCAGCGCATATCATTGGGAAGGAATCTATTGAATGAATGCTGCATCATTTTGTCCGTATAGTGAAAATCTGAATTGGTGATGAGCAAGAGTTTTTTGCCGGCCTGATACACAAATGATGAGCAAAAGATTTTATAGATGTTGTCTCATTTCTCAAATGCCACAAAATGGCATACAAAAGCCAGAATTGAATGACGTAGCAAACAGAATTAAACTCGAATACCTCTTTTTGGTCCAATAGTGCCAATGGAAGCTCAGGATCAGGCTCAACAAATAGTTCAGGTTTGGACATTATCTCACTCTATGGCTGTCATTGATTAGTTGATACACCATGGCTCTCTAAGAACAAAAAAAACAAAGTAATACATAAAAAAAACATATACCTTCAGCTGACCTTCCACATGTGCCCTAAATAGTGCCTTTCCAACTGCCTAAAAAAGTGCAGAATGTCAAAAAAAACATAATATACAACACTGTCATTTGACACAAATTGTCCAGCAATGAACCTTGTAAAGCCCCTTATAATCAAGTGGAGCAAGATCTGCTGCTATAACTCCATCATCCAATCTATCAACCATCTACAAGATGAAGTATCAATTATTTGCAGCTTATAACTAATAATCAAACCAAAATATATAAGAACTCGATGTAAAGATGACCAAAATTAGGGCGATGCATAACATGTTCTTGAAGAAAACAACAAAAAACAGAAGGTACGTTGAAAAAATTACAAATCATGATTGTACAATTTTCATATTGTCCTCCTGTAGCACACACCAGTTATAGAAGCAATCTACCTGCATAAAAGCCACAGCTTCAGAAACAGAAAAAAGGGTGTTGAGGAATTCCCATCGGCTTTCCTTCCGCAGATCTACTAGTTCCCTCCCATACATCTCACTTCCATGCATAGAAAATTAAGAGCCACCGTAGAAAACATTACCCCAAATTTGCAGCAAACTACATAACCAAGCATCAAGTAGAGTAAAAAGAGGAACACCTTACAGGTACTCTGCATATGTACTATGCAGTCAGGGTAAAGGAAAATTAGAAGAACAAGTACTTGGAAGATTTTTAGTGTTATCCCCTAACTATTTAGATCTTTATAATGGGATAGTAGCCCCATGTCAAATCCAATTACTGTTGTCCATATGGTAGGACAATCTGCAAGATGACGAGGTTTGAAGCACACCTCACTTCTCGAGTTGATAACATTTTTGTGCCATGCATGGCTCTCTGAACATATCCAAAGCGATCAGCCTTCACCAAATTGCCTTTTTCTTTATCTATTACAAGGCCTCTAATGACCTTGAATAACCATAAAGCAGGATGTCCTTAGAAATGTCATAAAGCATTCCAAAGCATACTTAGCATTGATGTAAATGAAGTATTACATACCAATTCAGGGTCAAAAGCAAGTCCATCAACAGGAAAGCCCATATTCCTTAGATTATCCATACAATAATCATAAGCCCTCCCTTCCCATGCCTGTTAGATTAAAAACATGATAATTTATATCAAATCATCCAATTCGAACATTAATGCATCAGGTTTCTACAAAATAAGAGAACCCACACGCACTTTTGAACTCGTCCCAAAGTGATGGAGGCAGTAAAATAATGGCAAAAGGACTCCATATAATTTCAAAATCATTAATAATGGCATGATTCGTAGAGAGCCTAAACATCCAACTCAAAACCAATTGGCAATGGGTGAAGAGGCCCAAGGACGAAAACAAATGTGGAATATTACTTGTAAAACAAAGCCAATGCCAGAAACTGAATTAAGCATTGACTGGACTGAAAATCTTATGAAGCCAAGCCCAATGCACCAACTAATCCATTTCATGCTTGGAAATCCAAACTCAAGCCCAAAGTTACAGCACCATGTTGGAGAATCTGAATATTCAACTGATACTAATTGGCAATAAGTAGTGGCTCAAGCATCTTATAGGGGTGTTTACAGAACCAATGTGGGATATTATTTTTTAACAATCTAATGAAGTTCCTTCACAAGAGATAAAAACAACTACCTGCCAATTAGACTCCCAAATGTTAACAGAAGTTCCAACCCAAAGGAATTTGCATTGTGCATGGTTATAAAGTGATGCATACATATCTCTTAATATGTTAAACTTTCTACACACTTTGATGGAAAAGGTGTGAGTTAGAAAGACAAATGAACTAGACTTGGCTTGCTGCTTTCAGTCAACAATATTTAGGAAAATAAACATAGAGTGAGAAAAGCAAGGAAATGCAAGGTAAAGCAATTCCTCTAAACTAGTGTGCAACAGCAAATTCAGAGAGAAATGCAGACAATAATGGCAATGGATAGGATAAATGAAATTAAAATTATCATACTGTTGAGTGAGTAACAATGAGGATTACCGTCACATTGTAATGCATCAGTGTGTAGTCCATGTCATACCCAATAGCACTAATAGATCGTAAATTCAAGGTGCGGCTACAAAATATCCCACGTGAAGAATGTCTTGCAGAGAATGGACCCTAAAATTGTTTAGATTAACGCATTCAATTTCTAATTAACTGCATAATAGAATCAGATATCAGGAAATTTGGATATTCTGAATCCCATTGAACTAGCATGTAAGCGAAGGAAACTAGAATCACGAAATTGTACCTAAGTGAAGCTAGCAAGTAGGTACTTACAATATGTACGCATTCTTCTTTGCTTCTTAAATTTATATATATATATATATATATGGGGAAAAAAGGGGAACGATCTCCTATAGCTCAGTAACAAAAGAAGATAATCGTGAATTGTACCGTTGAAAGATAAAGATGATGGAAACAAGTTGATTAACAGGATCAGGTTTAAGCCTATGAACAAAATAAATGCAAATGAAGGATAATTATGAGAAAAAACTGGCAGCATAGGAAGAAACGAGGGAGATTAAGGAATTATGAGAGGAACCGGAATGCCCAAGTGTTGGAGCAAGTGATGTGCCTCTCGAGCTTCCGTCCTAGCCACCTCCTCAATGGGAATGCTCAAGTGTTCGAAGGCTGTCTCACCATTAGTTCCTGTAAGACAAAACCCAAAACTTAAAAAGTAAATTCGTGTGTTAGAGAAAAAATAAATAAATATAGAGGAGTAAGGGAAGGGAAGTTAAAGGAAAACAGAAGGTAGCGACCAAAGTTGATATTCAAGTCCCCTTTAGTGCTCTGGCCGAGGTAGTCAATTTCGGAATTGTTGGGGGGAGTGACTGAGAATAATTGGTGTACACAGCTGCTTGCCCCTCCTTTCCCTTCGTCTTCAGAAGAAGAAGAAGCAGCAGCAGCAGCAGCTTGAAGTTTGAGATGACGGCAACTTGATCTGTTGGGATGATTGACGGTGGTACTGGAAATCAGCAGCATCTGCATCGGCATCGGCATCCGCATCTGCATCCTAATAGTACCAACATTACGATCGGCTGTCGAAGTAATAGTGGTCAGATAGTAGTAGCTGGTTGAGGCTGCCATTCAAACAAACGCCCAACGCGCAAAATTAACCAGTGTCTTGCCACTCACTCACGCTCTTTTCCAATCGCTGAAATCGAGAAGTGACATAGGAATCAAACACCCAAATTTTCCAAAAATACAAAAACAAAAACAAATCACTCCAACCAAAACCCAGTAGGTGGGCCGCACTGAAAAGTGAAAACTCTCTCACTCTCCCTCGCTTTCTTCTCTTTCAGTTCTATTTTCGCCCCCCAATTGATCATTATTGACTGCTCCAGCCACTTTCGATAATTGTCATCATTATTGTCATCTCGATACGACTTGGACCAATTGTTTTGTAACAAAATAAACGAATGGGCCCAATTATATATATATATATATATATATATATATATATATATATATATATATATATTTCACATAAGTTATCCTCACGTTTACTATCCCCCACATAGTACATAATTCCTCACCAAACTCCTTCGTACATATGTCAGGACTTGAGCTGAATTTTGACTGAAGCAAGTTTTGCAGATGGAGTTCAATGGAAGAGAAGAAGAAGAAAAATGAGAGGGAAGAGAAATGGGGGAAATTGAGAGGGAGTTTTGGAATTAGAAAGACTTTGAAAGCAAGAAGTTACACAAATTCATCCACACCTCAATCTAAATAGCATGGCCATATTTATAAACCATTGCCACTGCCTTACTGCTAACTAAAATCTATTATTGTTTTCTAACTAATTTCCTAACTAACTAATGCAGCTGCTTTGTGCGACATCGTCCCTTTCCCAAGCATGACAACATACTAGCCATTAGACCCTATATACTCCGGCTAGGGATCATCGAACACACACTACGCGTTAACTAGGCGTGGAACTAACCCTCCTGGGCCACCAACACTTTGTCCCAAGCACTGACAACCAGGGTATCAGGAAACTTGGTGACAATACTTTTCATGGGATTCAATCCCTCGTGGTGAGGAAATGAAGCCTCCGTGCTTGTCATTGATCCAAGGCCCTAGGAGCAATGGGCCCAATTATATCACTATTTTTTTTCTTTTCTTTTTTTTTTTATCAAGATGAGGTATCAAACATGGTACATAGTTAGGGGCGACAATTTCTGACACGACACGAAAACTCGACACGAAATTGTGAGACAAAATGTGACCCGAACCTAACACGAAAATTCGACACGAAAACAATCGCATTGGTCTAACTTTTATTGCCCTTTACTTTTTTTTGCAATCTTGTTACTTTTTCAAAACACGACACGCGAACCCGAAAGCTAACCTATTGCCACCCTTATACATAGTTACTAACTAAATTCCTTCATATTAGACCAAAAATTATTTAGTATATTAGACTAACAAACTCTCTTGGACTAAAGATCATTAAGTACACACCAATCGCCCCTAATACTAGTAACCAACAGCATTGTGAAACCTAAAACCCAAATATGCCCGTGAAACTCGAACCCTAGTAGAAGGAAATGAATCTCACCTGACTAACCAACTACTTCAAGGCCCGGGACAATTATATCACTACTGGATGGCTCAATTTGGGTAAGAACCATTGCGCTCGCTACTCTGTCATGGTTCTTTAGAACCCATTACAAAAGTTAGATTATGATGTGAAAGATATATTAATCAACTCAAAATCATATAACTGCTTGTGAGGTGGAAGATCGAACGTTACTGTGACTGAGTATTTACTAATGTTCCACAACAAAATATGTTTGCTCATCCATTACACTTCGTGTGTTCGCTCACACGAAAATCCAAGTAGTTCATGACAATTCACCACGTTTTATATACCTTATCATTCACCATGCTTTGCGTATCTGCTCACACGAAAACACTCTCTGCACTCCTGCTCACACAAAAATGATGTCCATTCATCTACCATGCTCTGCGTGCCCGCTCACATGAAATTTCAAATAATTCATGACAATCCACCACGATCCTGTCCCACTCACACGAAAATCTCATACTTTTCATGTGAACTAAGCAAACTAAGCAATCCAAGTAGTTCATGACAATTCACCACGTTCCGCATGCCCACTCACATGAAAATCTCATACTTTTCGTATGAACTAAGCAATTCATGACAATCCACCATGATCCGCATGTTCGTTTATATGAAAATCTCATACTTTATCCATGACAATCCACTATTTTATTCGTGACAATCTACCACGTTCTACACGTCCGCTCACACGAAAATCTTATATTTTTCATGAACTACGCAACACGAAAATCTCATACTTTATTAATGACAATCTATCACGTTCCACATGCTTGCTCACACAAAATCTCAATCCACCACGTTCCGTGTGCCCGCTCACATGAAAATCTCATACTTTTCATGTAAACTGTTCACACAAAAATCTCATACTTTTCATGTAAACCGTTCATACAAAAATCTCATACTTTTCATGTAAATTAAGCAAGCAATATATCACCTGAAAATACTTTTCCTATAAACCGCTCACACAAAAATCTCATACTTTTCATGTAAACTAAGCAAGCAATATCTCTTTTCATATATCTCACTTGAAAATACTTTTCTAGTAAACCGCTTACACTAAAATCTCATACTGTAAATTAAGTAAGCAATATATCACCTGAAAATTCTTTTATTGTAAACCACTCACACGAAAATCTTATACTTTTACACGCTGTAAATTGCTCACACGAAAATCGCATAGAAATGAATTGGATACCACTTGTCATGGTTATTGGGAAATCCACTACAAAAGTTAGCTTGTTAAATGGAATAACCCAAAATTATATAAATTTCTCATAAAAATATCATATTTTCCATATAGGAACCAAGTAGTTCGTGACATCCTCTCAATACAGCAATACTTCTTCCTCTTCGTAATTATTAGGCTTAGCCCATACCTCCATACACAATTATTGGGCTAAACCCCGAACACCGCCCCCAAGTCCCCCGCAAAAATAAGGGAAAATTGCAAATATAGCACATTTAGGAGTGCATAGTTGATATATAGCACATGTATAATTTTTCTTGTCAATATAGCAAGTCAACGTGATTTGACCATGTGAAAAGACCTAAATGACCTTTATTTTTTACTTCATCAATTCACTCTACCGTTCTTCTTCATTCTTTATCATTTCAAATATCCCATTTCATACATTTATATCTTTGTATTTGCTATATCGAACATAAATTTGACAGAAATAATAATTCTTTGCTAATTATAACTCATTTAATTATGAATAGAAGAAATAAGATAAGTTAAAATTTTATCGAGCACATGTCGAGTACATATTGAGCATATGAATAATTCATGTGATCGACATGTAATCGACACATGCTCGACAAAAATTCACAATTCCAAAATTCTTCACAAAAACCCACAAACCCAACAAACAACCAGCAAAATAAGAGTGAAGTACTCAACTCCGAAATTCTCCATGGTGTACCATTTGGTCAAGCAAAACAAGAATCACTGTAAGCAATAGGGCAAACATATCCTTATTCCTATTTTACCTTTCTCGGACTGCTCACCCAAGTTCAAGTGCTTCTCAAAGGCTTCAATGGCTTGATGAATAAGCTCCCAATTGAGCAAAGAATCCCACCGAAACCAGAAGCTAGTGTAACAATCGAAGCACTCAAAATCAAACAAAGGGGTTTATGGGCATGAATGGCGTTTGATGTCTTCTTCAGGGTTTTTTTTGTTTTTTTCTTCAAGAAATGCAGGTGGGTTGGTGGATTTCAATAATAAGGTAGTGTTTTCTTGTTTGCTTCTGTTGGCCGAAGTGAAGCTTTGATAAGCTCTTTTGTGGTCAAATTAATTTGTCTTTGTTCTATTATTGGTTGACTGAATTCCATTATCCTTGCCACGTTCTGCAGGCTTTGATAAGCGCTTTTGTGGTCAAATCAATTTGTTTTTGTTCTATTCTTGGTTGACCGAATTCCATTATCCTTCTTGTTCTATTCTTGGTTGGCCGAATTCCAATCAATTTGCCACGTTCTACAAGCTTTGATAAGCATCATCTTTGTTGTTGTGGGAGTAATGGGACGAGAAGGAGAAAGAAAAAGAAGAGAAAGAGAAAGGGGGAGAGAAAGAGGAAGGGGAAGGGGAGGGATGGACTGTGCTTTGTTGTGCATTTTCATAGTTTTCTGGTGCAAAGACGGAAGCTTTTTACCAAGAAAGAAAGAAAGAGTTGGGTGCACAATTTCCATATGTGCACATGTCAGAGTCCGAAATTTTTGTCGAGAAATTGTTGAGTATACATCGAGCACATAAGTAATTTTATGTGCTTGACGTGTACGCGATATTTTCTAGACAAAAATTTCCAGGGACCTTGTACCGACCTCCTGTTCAAAAAAATCTAATTTTTTCTCCAACCCATGACCCATTTTGTCCTTCTTCGTATTTTCACACATCCTTGGACTGCTATGGCAAGAATAACAGCAGGATAGAAGCTTTTTAAATTAATTTGCTAAGTCCCTGGATCGTTAAACACCATTTGGAAGACCTGACCCATGGATGGGCGATTTTTGTGATTATTTTGGTCTACACATGTGTCTGCCTTTGCATGGTCTTGGGGACCTTTAGGATGGTTAATTCCAAGTGAAACATTCCCCTGGAGACTCATCAGCAGGGCAGAGTGTTATAGTCTGTAGGAATTGAAGAATAACGGTAAAGTGAATTGACGAAGTAAAGAATAAAAGTCATTTAAGTCTTTTCACATGGTTAAACCACGTTGACTTGTTATTTTGGCAAGAAAAAAGTATACTTGTGTTATATATCAACTATGTACATCTTGGATTTGCTGATTTTGAATTAGGGGAAGTTGTAGGAATTATTGCAGGTCAATCGATTAGAGAACCGGATACTCAATTAATATTAAGAACGTTTCATATCGGCGGAGTATTCACAGGAGGTACTGCAGAGTATGTGAGAACTCTTTATAATGGAAAAATAAAATTCAATAAGGATTTAGTTCATCTGACACGTACAAGTCACGGACATCCTGCTTTTCCCATATTGACTCTCATTAGGTCTTTTCTTGTAGCTGGTACATTCATAAGTTTTTATCTCTCGAATATTCAACTGACCAATTAATTCTTTATAATGTACTGTATTTTTTTTTTTGCCAAATAAGCTAACAGCCGTTGAATTCCCAATTCATCTTTTGAGGCTTCGACTCTAACGTAAAGTTCTTGTTTTGACAATTCAAAGGTTGGAGAAGGTTTTTTACTAATAAATCGATATTCAAAATCATTCCATTCGGGATCTTTTACTCTATCAAAATGTGGTAGTTCCAAATTTTCATATGGTCCCCTGAAATTCCTTCTAGAGCCTGTTATATAATTTTGATGGATTCTATCATTTCGCCAATGCCCAAATGTGCTGTATTTGCAATTTTCCCCAAAAATAACCATCTTCATAATGGGTTTGATTAAGAAAAAAGAAAGAGATAACCCACGAAGAAAAAGTTGCACAGTTGGCAACTTGGCATCCTATGATGACACGTCGGTTTTCACATTGAGCGTTATAACTTTTATGAGAAAATCGTAGGGCACCAGTGCGGGGCGGGAGCATGTCAAGATTGACAAAGCACGTGCAACCACGATTGCGGAGGTGCAGCAGAAACAAACAAAAGCAATCCAAGTGGCGTCACGTCACCATAGTCAAAACAAACAAACCAGCAGAACCGACCCAAGGGTTTCATCTCTTCCGAAATTCTTCCAATGAGTCGGTAGCCGTCACCGGTAATAGTCTCTGCTTGATTTCCCCTTCGCGTCTCCGGTTTCTAAACAAGAAGGAAGAAAGGAGAAAAGCCCCCCAAAGCTCAAATACGAGATCCGGTTAAAATCTCGCATCACGGTACTTTGATAATTGATGATATGGAGGCCCTGGGTGGCGTCTCAGTCCGTTGCTTTTCAGTTTCTCGTGGTGGCGGCCCTGGAATCGATGCCCAATCCCCAAACAACATAAGTGTTCCAGCTTCTTCTCCTGTATGTGCTGGGGTTGGATCCAGAAAAGCACCGCGTTTCAGGAGGTCGAGGGTAGTATTAGAAATTTCCAGCCGTGATTGCTTTCGGGAGAAGGATCACTTAGATTACTACTATAATTATTCCTCAGGAGGAAGAGGAAGAGCTAGGAAGACGATCTCTTGTGGCAAAGGCACCTGTAAGGTTGTGGACACGGGCGAGGAAACGGAGGAGGGGAAAAAAATGAAGAAGATGGTGAAAAAGATGCTGAAGACAAAGATCCAAGCCGATTTGTCAATTTCCCCTGAGATCGGGGTTTTTTTTCCTGATCCTGATAATGGAATCAAGGTTGCCGAGATGATCTCTGTAAGTCCCTACTTCATCTGATTATGTCAGTTTGTTTTATTCCTTTGTTTTTTAACTTGATTCTCTGATAGTCACCAACGGAAGGCATTATTTTCCTGAATAATAGATAATACTACAGGATCTGATGGGCATGACTAGTTTGTGCTAACTATTTAATTAATTCACTCATTAAATGACATCCCGCCTGCAGGATATGGCTGAGGTATTGCGGGAACAACTTCAACAGCTGAAGTTAGAGGGAACGGGCTTGAAGGTCGCGAGGAGAAAAGATTCTGAAATTATGTCCTCAAGTTCTTCTTCTTCTTCAGAATCAAGTGATAGCGATTCTGAATGTGGAGAAATGGTAACTGACATGGGCTTAGATAGGAATATTCTGAACCATGGCTTCCAACCACCTATTCCAGCAGAAGCTGCTTTAGTTTCTGTCTCCGTCTCTGAGAATGGGGGCACTACTGGAACTCACCCAGAACAACAAGAAGGCGAATGCTTCCCAGGAATTAGTGAAGTTCTTGGGGATTATGCAGACACCAAAATCAATTCCTCTGATACTAACATGATGAAGAGCCCCTTAGTAGTTGCAACAGCGGGTGTATTACCATCAACAAAGAAAATTGAGGTATGTATGGGTGGTAAATGCAAGAAATCAGGTGCCACTGCATTGTTGGGCAAGTTTCAGAGGCTGCTTGGACCGGAATGTGCTGCTGTCTCTGGTTGCAAATGCATGGGGAGATGTCGGGATGGCCCTAATGTCAGGATACTTGATGATGATCCTCTAGGCAAGACCACCACTAATTCCTTGTGCAATGGCGTAGGTTTGAAGGATGTGGATTTGATTGTGGAAAATTACATTGATCAAAGTCCTGAATTTGGCTTTGGCCTTGATATTGCATTCTAGTCTGTTATTCTGTCATCGACCATCAGTCTGTTATTCATTTAGGCAGAAGCCCTGGAGCACTTAATGGTTGCTAATAGGTGATGGAATGATTGGTTCGCTATAGATAGACGAGCGTACCTTCATATTTGTGTATATTTCTGTATAATTAATTATGTACATAGGAGTGTGAGTGATGGGAAACTTTGTAATCTTATCGACTACTCCAGAGCCGATACAATTGTTTGGATTTTCGGAAATACGTTTTTAACCACTGCCACCTATTGAATTATTTATGTTCCTACCAAGACTTCAAACACTATTTAGAGTTTTTTTTTTTTAATAGAAATTTCGTTGCAATTGTAAATGGTACCAGACATAATTTAAAAAAACTAATTGTTTTTTTATTGTGAAGATATTTGATAAATAAAAAATAAAAAAATTATATAAAATAATGATATTTTCGTCTAGTGCAAGATAATTATACAGTAACCACTGCTTGACTTAGACTATGGCACCTAATCATTGGGTTTTAACTCCTGTTCATACTTTTTTTAATGATGCCTTGTATGCCCATAATCTTCCCAAGCAAGTTACATCTCAAATATTGATGACAAAACCCTAATAAGTATAATAAGTAGAAGATATTGATGACAAAACCCTAATAAGTATAATAAGTAGAAGATATTGACCCTAATAAATAAATATATAATACTACATTAAAAAAAGAAACACGAATCTCACATTTTTTTCACGAAAAATGTGGGTGCAATATCTCAATTTTTCTATTTAGAGTCACTCATAAGTTGAAATTTTATAGATTATGATTAGAGTTGGCAATATTTTAGAATTCAATGAGATGGGATTTATTAGGTTTTTTATACTTGGGATATTATTGAGATGGAAATATATTTGGAAGGTTATGGGATATTTACAGTTCTAATGGGAATAGTTAAATGTTTAATTATTTAGGTAATTATTATGTAACGTTAAATAATCAATTATTAGTGATAATTTAATAAAAAAAATTAATTTAATTGGATTTAATTGGGAACATTTAGTATTTTTTTATTATAAATTTATTAGCTCATTAAGTGAGATTTCATTTGTACCTAATAATAACATCTAATTATGATCCCAATAGTAACTCATTCCCATTATCTACCAATTTCATATAATATTTAAAATTAATAAATATTTAATTATCTATTCTCATCAAATTTTCACCCATTAAATTCTCACCATTTTCTACCCAACCGCCACCCATAGTTATGATTTAATTTAAGTAATATAATTACATGTTATATTTGGAATATTTCATATTTAGATTCCACTGATTAAAATTATTAACTTTAAAATTCAAGTAGCCGCTTTTAAAAAATATAGTTTGTATTTAGAATCATATTTCTTCAGTTGATCCTCAATAGATTTGAACCTCATTCCTTTTGCCATGATTAAGCAGACCAAGATCGACCGCTTTGATACCAATAGTCATAATCAGTATAACTGATTCTGAATTTGGGCATTGAATTAGAAGTAAGAAGGGAATTCGGAATGGAAATAGAAGGAAAATGAAAGAGAGAGTCGAGAAGATTCAAATGAGGAAATCAGAAAAAAAAATCCATATTATTCACCATGCTTTCCAAATCTGTTTTTACATACATTTATAGTCATAATACTGTCCTTAACCGTATATTAGTCGAGACGATTATTTGTAACTTTCTCCCAATTCCATTGTCTCAATAGAACTATAGAGTCAACTACCTTAGTCGATAGCATTAGATTATATTAGTATTGTCCTTATGTTGTAGGGTGCAATATCATTTTCGGAGGTTTTTGTCTTCTTTTGGAGGTGTTATTTTTCGTTTTAATTAGTACTATTGTTTTTCCAATTTCGTCGGATGCCCTCCTCATTCGTGGAGATGCTTATCTTTATGGGTTTGGTTTTAACCAATGCCATGAAAGTCTTTTATCTTTTTAGATTATGTACATTTTGCCAATTTAACTTTGCAATATAACTATCATTTTGGAAAAAAAAATAGAACTATGGCGTTTTTATCAATTATTTTAGCTAAATAATCAACTAATGAAAATCCCTAACAACTGAGATTATTTTGGCTAAATGGTGTTGTTGGACTAAAACTCCCATAACCATGACACTCTACTATTGCTATTCCTTGCACGTTTGCAGGGGCCACCCATGCATGACTAGGGGAGTAAATGAAATAGTACGTTCGGTGAACAGTTCGTAAACAATATCGGTTACGTTCGTTTGTTAAGTTAAATGAATAATAAACGAACATATTTTAGTGTTCGTTTAATAAACGAACGCGAGCACGAATAAGTATATGTTCGTTTATTTATGTTTGTGAATAAGCTCGTTTAGTGTTCATTAACAAACTTGGTTAATGTTCGTTTAAAACTCGTTTACTGTTCGTTTATATTCAAATAATAACATAAATATAATATAATAATATATATAATAATAATGTTTGTTGATCATTCATAAATAAATTTGTTGTGATTTAGTGGTTAGTAACCATGCTCCTCACATTGGAGGCCAATGTTTAATTCTCAATAATGCCATTTGTTTTTTTATTTTTCCAGTTTGTAAATGTGTTTGTTTATTTGTTTGCAGAGGCTAAGGTTCAATTATCAATAATGCTATTTGTTTTTTTTTGTTTTTCTAGTCTCAGTAATACCATTTGTTTGCGGGGGCCAAGGTTCAATTCTCAATAATGCAATTTGTTTTTCTATTTTTTCAGTTTGCAAATGTGTTTGTTTATTTGTTCGCAAACATGTTTGTTTAAGTGTTGACGAGCATGTTCATTTACTCATGCAAATGTGTTTGTTTATTTGTTCGCGGAGGTCAAGGTTCAATTTTCAATAATGCCATTTGTTTTTTTTGTTTTTCTAGTCTCAATAATGCCATTTGTTTTTCTGTTTTTTTAGTTTGCAAATTTGTTTGTTTATTTGTTTGCAGAGACCAAGGTTCAATTCTCAATAATGCTATTTGTTTTTTCTATTTTTCCAGTCTCAATAATGCCATTTGTTTGCGGAGGCCAAGGTTCAATTCTCAATAATACCACTTGTTTTTCTATTTTTTCAGTTTGCAAATGTTTTTGTTTATTTGTTCGCGAACGTGTTTGTTTAAGTGTTGACGAACATGTTCATTAAGTGTTCGTTACTCGTGCAAATGTGTTTGTTTATTTGTTCGCGGAGGCCAATGTTCAAATCTCAATAATGTCATTTGTTTTTTTGTTTTTCTAATCTCAATAATGTCATTGGTTTTTCTGTTTTTCCAATTTGTAAATGTATTTGTTTATTTGTTCGTAAACGTGTTCGTTTAAATGCTCGCCAACATATTCATAAAGTGTTTATTTAAGTGTTTATTACTGTATTTGATAAATATTTATGAACACTAATAAATAAATATAAATATATATTTTACATTAATAAACGAACATAAATAAATACGAAAAATACAAATATGAATGAACACGAAAAGTCTAAAAAATAAACCAAGGTTAACACTTCTCGATTCATTCGTGATTCAACTTCAAAAAGCTTCTGGAAATTTCGCACTTTCGCTCCCCTGATGCCGGTAGGTTCCCCGGGGACGGTAACGTGGGTTATTCACTTTAGAGCATTAGTATTACTTTTATAATTCGTTAACTCTGGCAGCATTACAAACCCTAAACGGTTCTGAAGAGCAAAATTCCTCAGAATAGAATCAACGAAGAGAGGGAAAAAAACATTGCTTGATAGGCGAAGAGAGGGAAGGGAGGAAAGGCGGAGAAAGCATAAATGAACTTAGAGGAGGAAAATGATTGGAATTTGAGCGCCGAGGAATTGGACTCTCTGGAAAGACACGCCCTTCAGCAAATTGCGGAGCGCAAGTCAACATCGACTTCAACTTCTTCTAAGGGTGCTGCAGCTGCAATCACCTCTACCAGTGGTGCCTGTCCGGATCCCTTCCTGGTTGATCGCGGGATCCAACCGAGTTTATACTCCAAGTCCCCCCGGCCTACTAATCATGCCAGTGGTTTCCCAGCCAAGCCTGACTTGGACTCTTGTCCGACTCATCATCAGCAGGAGGTAAACCCTATCTACATTAAGCCCAGGTTTGCTTCGTTCCCGAAACTTTTCAGCTTGCTTTGGTGATTTTTTCCTCATGGTCATCCTTGGGCCTTCGTTTTGATGGTATTGCTCATGTATTTGCTCTCTTTTTATTTTTTAACGCAACACCATCTTTTGGAGTTGAAAATTGGCTCTCAACGCTTTTGCAAAGCTACACCTTATTTAAATCTTGTAGGCATTGTGAGTGTAGGAAAGAAATGAGACTGGTGATTACTATAAATTTGGCCGAAGAGGATAGAAGAGAGTGGAAAAAAAAATTGGAATTCTTCTGTCAAGTTATTTAATTTTGTTTAGGGTTCTGAAACCCGCAAGGAGGTAAAAAGTTTTGCAACCTTTCCTCCCTGAAACATTTCTTTCCTTTTATCATCTTTCTTTGTTTTCATTTCGGCTGTTGTTCTTCACCCATTCAAAAAACTTCCATAACATCAAAGGACATGGCAATCTATATTTTTGTCATGTTATGGCAGGCTCTGTTAGGATGAAATATGCCTTTCACTATTTATCGAGTTTCACTACCAAGCGTAGCTAAAATGCACAACTGCAAAAGGTTATTATTTGATACTAATGTAGCCGCCAATGCATTCATTAAGCATTGTTTTTATGCCCCCCTCATATCTTTAAATCTAGTAGGTCTAATTCTTCTCTTCTTTGGGTTACATCGGGTTTAAGTGTGTTATTAACCTACATTTCATACTGCACAAGGCAGATTGATACTTCAGGTCTAGCAGGGAAGATATTTCCTCCCTATATGGCGTCCCATATAACTGGTAAGTTTATTTCAATTCCGCCCAGTGACTGGGTTACGTGTATTTATGAATCTTCATAACTACTCAAGTTTTGGATGTCGTGAAGGTGATAATTCAAAGCAAAAACCTCCTAAGCTCTCAGTCAAATTTTTCCTGCATGCTACTGGGCACATTGCTGCAAAATTTTCATATGATCCGGTACTCAATCCTCCTTTAAAGGAACCTTAATTATTAACTATCTATAATGTTGCTTTGTTCTTACGCATTAGACCTCATCTTTGTCAGCTACTTGTAGGAGCATTCCGCAACATCCCCAAAGCGAGCTGGAATGGAAAAGAAAGGTTTATTCTTCTCCTTCCCCCTCTAATTTGGGCATTTATGTGAGCATAAAATGCAAGAAAATATTATGTAAAACTTTCCATTTCCCCACTTCCCAATTAGGTATGCTGAATTTGCATTTGAGGCGTTGTCTCCTATTCTTTTTGTCAAGTTTGTATTCATGCTATGTCTTTCTTATACTGCAGCCTGGCATTCACGATTCCATTGATTGTGCAGATTGTGGATGTTTCCAATGTCATCACTTTCGTTAGCGGAAAAAGTTCTCAGTGACTTATTTGGCTCCAATGTGGAGGTGATGACATGTTCAGCATTTGATGGAGAACTTTCTGAACATTTGTAGCATCCCATGCCTATGATATTGTTTACCAACTTTATTGATCGTATAATGATAGAAGTAATTTGATTATCATTGGTACTAGAGAGTATTGTGGTTTCTGTTGGGTACTATGTCTTCATTTGGTCATCTGTATCTTGATCTTGACATAGGTTGAGAATTTGGATCCTTTAGTACAGCGAGCTATTGCTGCTGTATCGGCAGTTCCAGATCTTCGAGGTAATTCATTTCTTCAGTTCAGCTGTTAGCATCTACCATTGATTGTGGAAAAACCATATCAAACATTTTGCATGACCAACAAAGATAACAAACTTGATTCTTAAATTACAAACTATTTTAATCTTGTTTTTCCACTTGGATTATAATAATCTATTCCCTTCAATTGCTCTTTTCCTGAATTTATGTATGAATATTGGGCTTCTGTTTGGTATAGTCATACGTTGTACAATCAATGGGGTTCTTGGCCAAAACAGTGAACAAGATGGGTGTATGAATAGGACCAAGTTAAACGTACAAGCCTCTCACCTGAAATTTTACCTGTAGGATGAGACCAAATGGAAGTACCTGTGAGTGAAAAATACCCTTGATCACTATCATGCATTTAACTTCACAACACACCCTCCACTTTGGTGGGTGTATGTCATAATTCATTTACAAATTTCCTAGGATGTTATTATATTATATGAGGAGCGTCTAGTCCTTTATTAAGAAGCATGAGCAACATGATGTTCAGTTCTAGGGAATAAAGTAACAAACTTTTTGAAATTAGAATTTGCTTTGTCTGTGTTCACCTATCTCTGTGTTTTTTTCCTATCATGCTAACAAGCATTTTCTGCTATGCTGATTGTTGCTTCTTGTTGTGGTATAATTTCATTGGTAATGATGACCTCAACTCCCATTTCTCTATCATATATTGTCATAAGTTTCTTAGCCTCGGTAATAAGTTCCACTTAGGCAGTTAAATAATCAATACAATGAGTAAATTATATCTACCTTGCTCGAGATTTGATGAAACTACTATATACCCTGTGGTTTGGGGAACTCCCAAGGCCTCCATTGATTGGGCAAACCTTTAATGCTTATCCCTTGACTGCTGGAGACTTGATTGAAAATGCTGATTTCAGAACAAATTTCGGCTGTATGATCATAGAATTACCCGTCAAATGTTTTTTATTAATTATTTTGATTTTTTAAAATATGCAAAATCTTCCTTGTATTTAAGTGAGCAAATGGATGCATCATTTGCATATTCAAACTTGAGTTTGACAATTGAAAAAATTATAAACAATAAAAATTGTAACAAAAATCCAAATATATGAAAAAATTTGAGAAATTTTAATTAAATTTCTATGTTGTAAAGTTACTTAATACGTATGATGGAATGTTATTCAACCTGCCTAGCATGCATCAGTAAATGTGTCTAACATGAGTCTAATTGGTACTTTGAATCCCATTTCCGAATCAAAATTTTAGCTAGTGCAGGGATGGAATCTTTTATGTAACTTGCAAATGAACCGTAGTGTGTAAATTATTTATTTGCCAGTAATACTTTCTGCAAATGAAATATCTGGTTATAGGATATGAAATTGATTTGTTCAGTAACTAAAGATTGGGAGAAGATATAAGAGATGGGAGAGCAAAGGGAAGATTATTGTTTCAATTTACAGAAGGATGTATACTTAAAAAAAGTGTATGTGCAAATATGTGCTTGTAAAGGATGCACATTTTCTTTTTTCAAGTTGTTTTTTGTTAGATTCCCATTTTAATGGAGTAAGAACTGTATTGACCATCTGCAGCAGTTGTATTGGCATGTATTAATTCCTTTTAGCTCTTTTCATTTTCTGCATCTGGAAAGGAGTTAAGTTCAAGCTTTACTATCGTTTTGTGGGCATCTATTGTCTACTGAGAGTTATTTTTCCAATTCTTTCACTAGGTCGATATGATTTAATACCCAGAAATATTGAATCGAGGCTCCTGCCTTTCCAGCGGGATGGTGTTAGGTGCATAAAAAGCAGTTGTCACCTTTTAAGTTTTGTATGTTCAATAATTTGCAATAGCAAAATACTATTCATGCTGTTTTTGTTGTGCCAAAATTCTAAAAGTTTCCATTCTTCTACAGATTTGTGTTACAACATGGAGGGCGTGCCCTCCTAGCTGATGAGATGGGGCTTGGGAAGTCTATTCAGGTAAATAAATTTATATTTGATGACCAAACAACAGTAATACTTTTTCAAGATCATTAGGCTTCTGAAAGTTTGAATATACTCTTCAAAAGGGGATCTTGCATGCTGTTTCACTTTTTTTCACATATTATGGTTCTGATATGTTCAGACTAGTCCCATCAACTCCTCAACTGGAGAACCATCTAGTAGTATACGCTTTAAGAGCTTGACAATGGATTATTGGTTCTTCCTGAATAAATTGTTAGTGATGTGTGTGGATTGCGTTTTAAAATGCGTTTTTGCACTTTTTGAGATAGTGGTTGTGAGATAGGAAATATATTGAAAACTGCAAAAATGTCTGCAAAAGCGCAAAAATGCGTTTTCCAGCATATCCTGTTCTTTTTGGCAATGGAAATTGGACTGTGTATTAACTATGTATGCACTTCCTTGCTGATGGAATTTTTTTTTTTGTGATTACTTAGTGTCATCATGACAGATGGCACCAATATGGTTTGGTTTGTAAAACTCCATTTCTAACCTTACATGTTTTCTTAACAATGAATTCAATTGAGTGGATTTGCTAATCTCAAGCTCTATCAAGAACCGCAAGCAAAGCTTGAGCTTGTTACGGTTATAGTAAGATTGAGCTTGACTCTTTTTGGCATGAGGTCTTTAAGTTGAGTTTGAGTTCCAATTGAAAAACATATATATGGTGTAATTTTACATATGTGTGCGTGTGTATGTATATTTTTGTACTTTTACACATTTACATCTGTACATGCACATTGTGATAGGGTTGCTTAAGTTCCATGATCTTTCAGGCCAATCAATTTTATGCTTAGGCTGGAAATGAGCTTTTGATAGAACGATTTTGCATGTGGCTAGGCTGGGTTGCAGCCCTATGCTTAACTAGCAATCATGGTAGAGATTTGCATGCAAAGACTAAGAAACAACAATTACCATGCCATGGAATGAAATTTTAAAATATTTGTAACATGCTTTGGCGTTTTGCTAGTGAACAATTCACAGAAACACATGTAGAAGGCTAAGAAATGGTTAGTGGGTAAATAATTAAAAATTTTAAGTTATGCTCAAGACAATTGTTCCACCAATTTAAAGCATTGACTTTTAAATAATTTCTTGTAAACCTAGGCTAATTAGATGAATTATGGTCTTCTTACTAGCATATTTAGGAAATTGTTTCACATCCAAAATAAAAAGTTTCTTATAACTTAGGCAACTAACCATTTTTTCCTTTAAAGTTTAGTGAAAATGGATCAAGTCGCTTCTATCTAGTGAGATTCGACATGCTTCGCTTGCAATAATGTTGGGAGACACAAAAGAATAGGATGATATTTCTTAGTTATCATTGGTTAACAAGGTTGCACGGTGTCATCTGGTTCAGATGGGGTTGTGGCTGTATATTGATGTTTTTTTCTTCTTTTAAAAAACTTTCTTGGAATGGAATTTTCTTTGTAAGAAATAAAATACAAACATTACGAAAAATTTCTTGTTTTGTATTGCAAGACCATCAGAGGCCTTAAACTTTTGGTGTTTGAATGACAAAGAATTTCTAAATGGTCACTGTAGAAAATTTAAATGTCACTAGTTTGTAGTCTGTTGTTTCATTCATATACTGATGTATTCTTTAACTTTCCATTATGTAATGATTTAGACACCCAGACTGCCCCAGCCTGTTGCCTTTAGTTCTCGGAACATCAAAGGCTTGATGCTTTTGGTGTTTCAATGAAAAGGAACTTCTAAAATAGTCACTCCTCAAGAAGATTTATTTATTCTACTATGTGGGGTCAGCCATATAGATCATATTTTGCTATGACTCTCTATTAAAACACATATTTTCGTTTAAACTTAGATATTTCATGTCTTTTTTAATAATTTTTTTCAAGTCTTTTTAGATCTTTCCCTTCTTTTAGTTTGAGTTAATAATTCTCTAGTCTTTAAATATCATACTGGTATATATAAGAGTTTTCTGCACACACGTCCAAACTACTTTAACATGTTTTTTTCATTTTCTCATCTACTGGGGCTCCTACTTTTTTTTTGGAAAGTACATTCATTGCTTATTCTATCTAGTATAGTATGTTCACATATCCATCTTAATATTCTCATTTCTACTACCCTCATTTTCTACTTGTGTTCATTTTTAGTGTCCCAACACTATGATTCATAAAGCATAATGGTCATATGGCTGTTTTATAAAATTTCCTTTCAACTTTAGTTGTAATTTACAATCACAGAGTATAGAAGATGCACTTTTTCATTTATTTCAACTTCCTTGAATTATATGTGTAATATCTTTATTGATTCTCTCATTTCTTGGGGGATAGATCCTAAATATTTAAAACTTTTAGATGTATATAATTCATGTCCACCAATTTTCATACTTACCTTATTACTTCTCCTATAATTATTAAAGCAAAGCTTCATGTATTTAGTTTTACCTCTATTTATTTTAGAACTTTTTGATTTTAGTGCCTCCTTTCCAAGCTTCAACTCAGTATTCGCTCTTATGTCATCAATCAAAACTATATCATTTGCAAATAATATACATTCAAGAATTGTTATTTGCAAATGTTTAGTAAACTCGTCTATTACTAAGGCAAAAAGATATGGGCTCAAAGAAAATCCTTGAAGCAAACTTATAGTATTCAAAATTTTGCCTGATATCTTGACCGTCATGCTTCCATTGTAGACCTTCCTGGCGTAAAATTAAATTGATTTTCTAATACACTAGTTCCATTTCTCAATCTTATTTCAATCACTCTTTTTCACAGTTTTATAGTATGACTTATTATAATTTAATATCCCTATAATTTGTATAATTTTGTATATCTCTCTTATTCTTGTATAAAGGTACTAATACACTTTTTCTCCTTAAGTCAGAGATTTTCTTGGTTTTCATAATTAAATTAAATAGATTCGTGAGCCACATGATACCAATTTTTCTATTGGAATATTGTCAGGACCCACTGCTTTACCATTTTTCATTACTTTCATTACTTGTAATGGGTTTTTTAAATTTCTAAAGGTTGAATTTTGTGATAATATATAAAATTTCTTTTCTGTTTAGATTGTTTAGCACACCTACTGTGACTTCATTCCCATTCCCATGAACTTCATTAAATAGGTTATAAAAGTACTCATTCAATTGATCTTTTATTAGTTTGTCATCAATCAAAACATTTTCAGTTTCATCTTTTATACATTTAACTTGTGTTAATCTGTTGTTTTCTTTTCCTTGATCTTTGCTATCTTATATATATATATATATATATATATATCTCCTTTAGTGTCTAATCTTTTATAAAAAATTTCGAAAACTTTCGTCTTTGTCTCATTTATTACTTTTTTTGCTTCATTTTTATCAATCTTGTATCTTTCAATATTTTTATTATTTCTACAATTTTTAATTTGCCCTTTTTACTTTTACTTTTTTGATTCTACCACCATGATTTTTTTTTCTTGTATGGCCTTTTGACTCCTACAATACTCTTTTCACAATTATTTTCATTTGATTAGTTACTTTTTCCCATGCACTCTTTCTTCTTCTATATTTCAATTAATGGTTTCTGATAAAGCTTTTATAAAATATCTCTTTTGTGCCTATTCTTTAAACCTTGCCACTCAATCATAGGTGTATTGGGTAACTTGTCATTAAATTTTTTATTATTTTGTATAAAAAACTATTAACTTATGTTGAGTACTGAGACTTTTTCCAAGTATTATGTTACAATCTCTGTATAATTTTCTATCACCATTTCTTGTTAGGAAATAATCAATTTGTGACTTAGTCAAACCACTTTTAAATGTAATTGAGTGTTTTTTTATGTTTTTTAAAAAAGTATTGTCCATGACCAAATCATAAGCTAATGCAAAAACTAAAATGGTTTTACTTTCATTGTTTCACTACCCACAATCAGAACCCCCCATGAATGCCATCATGCGTCTTATGAGTGTTCCCAAATCATAAGCTAAAGCTTCTACTTCTGAGTGTTCCCAAATTTATTTTTAATAGATTCATAAAACCCTATTTGAGGTGCATGTACTTATAGGTTCATTTCCTCCAATAATTTGAAATGCCGTAATTCCTGTCATCTTTTTTAACTACTCCTATCATTTACTCTATGAATATTGAATCTACAGTAGTACCTATTCTATTTCTAGTTTTATCCTTTTCACAATATCAAATTTGTACCCTGAAATATCTAAAATCTTGGCTTTCTCACTAATTTTTTTTGTTTATTGGAGACATAATATTTATGCATCTCCTCATCGTATCGACCACTTCTATAACTTGTCAAAGTTTTAATATTCCAACTATTAATTCTAATAATCTTGTTTTTTTTTTAGCTTTTTCCTTCTTATCTCGCCCATTAGTGTATGATGATTTTTGCACATTTTGCACTATATTCAAGCCCTCATTGAGGTGTAACAGTCCTTGCCAAGACACTGCAGTCGTACTTGACAACACCTCCATAAAGCAGGGAGCTTTCTAGCCTTTACATGATTTAGAGTATGATTCATATCACTAGGCTTAATATTTTTTACGTTAGTTGTTAACCTAACACAATCCTTCTCTTTTATCTAGATTTGGAATTGGCCACGTTAAAAATATTTAACATGTAGACGTATAAAATGTTTAAACATTGGTGACTTCCCCTACCTATCCAACCAAAAAAAAAAAAAAAAAAGGAAAAAAAAAGAAAAGAAGGAAGTATGAATGGAATGAAAAGGCTGATGTAAAACTTCTAAGTTCGAAACTTATGATTCCCCTTCTATTTCCGAAAGAGGTGGGTTGGACATAAATGATCTTTTGACTATAGGAAATCATCAAGACTTTATTAGTGGCTCTGTATCCCGCTGTCTGTAAAATCCAATGTCTTCGTAGTTTTCTGTATAATGTTTCCCTGTGATTAATTTGAGTATATAGGTTTTGAAAAGCCGTATGTGACAAGGTTACTCATATTATACGTTGTCTTATTTTCTGATTTTTCTTTGTGGTGGAGGTTGTTGCCATATGGTTACCCATTTTCTTATCCTAAAATTACAACTCTTTTTTAACCATTCTTGCATATTTGATAACTAAATGCAAACATAGTTATTAAAGGCTCAAGGCACACTTAGCGGCGCAGGGGTCCTGGAGCCTAGGTGCAAGGCGCAAGGTGCAAGCACGCGCCTGGGCGACTTGAGGCGCACTATGAAAAAAATACTTTCAAATAATATTTTAGTCATTCATACTTCATTACTTCCTAAAATAAACTACTTAAAAATTCTAAAAACTTAAAAGTCTCAATATAAGCCAACTAAGCAGCATCATCTCCAAAACTTAAAATTCTAAAAACTTAAAAGTTCAAAAAAAGCCAACTAAAGTATCAAAACTTAAAAGTCTCAATATAAGTCAACTAAGTAGGATCCTTTTTAGAATTATCAAAACTACTACTTTCCATACTTAAGAGTTCAAATAATACCAAAAAAAATAAGAGGAGTGTGCAGGAAGAAAAATAAGAAGAAAAGGAAAAAAAAGAAGAAGACGAGGGTGCCGTCTGGTGGTAGCAAAGAAAAAGAAGAAGAAAAGAAGAAAAGGAGAAGAGAGAGCAGAAAGGGCAGAACAGAGCAGGTGAGAAGAAGAAAAGGAGGAGAAAAGAAGAGCGTACCTTTTTATGTCTTTTTTTTTGTCTTATTAGCTGTCTTTGTCTTTTTTTTTTTAAAATTTATTATTATTATTATTATTTTATAAAAAACCCTAGAAACCTGTCCTACAGGCGCACCTAGGCTTGCGACTCAGTGACGTCACCCGCCTCCTGGGCTGCAAGGCATAGGAGGCTGCGCCCTGTGAAGCGCGCCTTTAACAACTATGAATGCAACATCATCAAGGTGTGGAAATAGTTTTTTATAAAAAATATAAGGTAAGGTTGTGTACGTCAGGCCTTAATGGCCTAACCCTTCTCTAGACCCTGCACATTTGAGAGCTTCTATGCACCGGGCTTCTCTCTATTAATGCAACATGTTTATTAACTTAATCTAAAAGGCAAGGGGAAGACTTAAAAAGACTTGGAAAAAATTATTAAAAGGAGTTGAATTATCTAAATTTAAATGAAAATATATGTTTTAGTAGAAAGCAATGGTGAGATACAATCCATATAGGCCCACCCCATAGAGTGGAATAAAGGTTTATTTGTTTTTGTAAATGCAACATCATTAGCTTGATGGATTGCACTTGTTAGTTCATCTGCTTGTCTGCTATGGATCATCCTTGTTTCATCTGTAAATTTTTTCTGTTCTTTCTGTAGTTATTCTCTTTATTAATGATTCTGATGACTGAAAATGTTAAGAACAAAATAGTTCAACGAGATGATGAGTCTTCCTCTTTTGCCATGTAATGCCTTTTTGGAACCGTACATGAACCATAGTCGTTGTAGCTGTTAAAAAAATGTGTTTTTTTTTGGGTGACTGTGGAAAGTGAAGCTGAGAAGTGGAAATGCAGTTTAAACTAATTTCCCCCTTGTACAAGTTTACCAAATTGTTGGACAAACTCTGTCATTAGTTTAACTCTTTCTCTACCCTCAAGTTATTCCATCCATTTGAGTAAATTTCTCAAAGCAGTTAAGAGCATTGTTAAAAAAATGCTTTCTTAATTTTGAATTTGAATGTTTAACTTCTGATTGTCCTGATTTCTATATTCAAGTTCTGAAGTTTATGGTTGACAAGGTTATCAGTTACTAATATCAACATCTCATACTTTGCCTCATATCTGCAGGCTATTGCCATTGCCTCTTGCATTCGTGAAGAATGGCCAGTTCTTGTTCTCACTCCATCATCTTTGAGGCTTCAATGGGCTTCTGTGAGTTTATCCTTCTTGTGAAATTGGATTGATGATAATTTCCATTATTAATTTTCCTGATATTTACCTGTAGATGATTCAAGAATGGCTGAATATACCTCCGTCAGATATACTTGTAAGTTACTTTCTTATCTAATGTTATGGTGCTCTCGTCCTTCTAGATAATGCTTGTAATTGTTTGTTGTGTTCCAGGAATTGCTTGGCTAGTTTTTATAGTGGTCAACCTGTATTAAATTATTATTGTGCTGAATTCAAGAACGAAATGTTTTATGTCTCTGGCATCAAAAGTCAAATTTCAGGTGCATACTAAAGGGGCATTTGATAAAACTGAGGATGAATAAACAAATTCATTTGGTCCATAAGTAGATCTTCTTCTGATTTGTAGCTGAATGTTGTCAACCTGAATTGCCTATTGATACAAGAACTTTTCTTCTTCTTCTTCTTCCCCTCTCTCTCTCTCTCTCTCTCTCTCTCTCTTTCTTTCTCTCTTTCTTTTTTTTTTTTTGGGGGTGGGGGGAAAGTACTGTCTATGTTATATTTTAAAATTAACAAGAACAAAATTCAATTTGCTGAATAAGAAGCAATAAATTTTATCATACAAAATGACAAATGAGGTTTTATATGATTATATCAATGTGAAGGTCAAAAGGAAATAAATAGCTGGGGCATAACTTGGGATAGAAGGATGGATGCATCCATTTAAAATCTGATGCCATTAACTGAAAAATGCTCAACATACCCTCAATACTTGTATAGATTTTAAGCTTGCAGTAAATAACATAATTAAGCACAATTTTATACACTATCCTTCTTGTTATGAATGCATATTCTGATGAAGTATTCCTGAACAGGTTGTTTTATCTCAGTATGGTGGTTCAAACAGGAGTGGATTTAACGTAATAGCATCGAACGCTAAGAGACCTATCCTACTTGATGGTGTATTTAACATCATTTCATATGATGTTGTACCTAAGCTTCAAGGTGTATTGATGAGTGCAGAATTTAAGGTTAGTACGGTTGATAGTTTGATGCTATGTTATGATTGGTCAACGTTATAAGTTTTAAACTGGATTCCTTGAATTTTCCTTTACTTCTATTCTTCCGGTTTCATTTTCAGCCTTCATGGAAAAGGTTACTTGGGTAGCCCATTTATTTTGGATTTTCAACTCAATTCAGTGTGTTAATTGCATAGTTATTAAAGGCTCAAGGCGCACTTAGGTGCATAGGGGTCCTGGAGCCTAGGCGCAAGGCGCAGGCGCGCGCCTGAGTGACATCAGGTGCACTATGAAAAAAAAACTTTAAAATAATATTTTAGGCATTCATACTTATACTTCCTAAAATAAACTACTTAAAAGTCTCAATATAACTATATAAGCCAACTAAGTAGCATAATCTCCAAAACTTAAAATTCTAAAAACTTAAAAGTTCAAAAAAAACCAACTAAAATTATCAATACTTAAAAGCCTTAATATAATCCTAAATCCACTAAAATCTACTCTACATCAAGACTAGCATCATCTCCATCACCACCATCACCATCACCATCACCATCATCATCATCATCATCATCATATTCATCTTCAAGGTTCTCTTCTTCATCCTCCTCATTATAGTCTTCAAAATCAAGCTCCTCTTCATCCTCATCTCTAAGTGTGAAAGGAGTCATGCCACTTCTCAAAATAGGAGAAAAAAAACAGAAGAAAAGGAGCAGGACTGGTTTGCAGAAAAGGAGAAAAAAAACAGAAAAAAAAACAGAAGAAAAGGAGTAGGACTGGTCTGCAGAAAAGGAGAAAAAGCAAAGGAAAAAAACAGAAGAAGAGGAGCCGTCTGCCGAAAAGGAGAAAAGCAAAGGAGAAGAGCAGGAAGAAGAAAAGGAAAGTGCGGGGAGAGAAGAAAAGAAGAAGAAAAGAAAGAGCGGGGAGAGGAACTTATCTGTCGGCGCCCAATTTTCTGTCTGCAGCCTTCTTCGTTTTTTTTTTCCAGAACCCTAATGTCTTGAAGGCTCTCCAGGCGCGCGTCTGGAGCCTGAGAAAAGGGGAGCGCCTTTCCTGAGAGGCGTGCGCCTCTCCGACAGCGCCCGCTTTTTGATCTGCAAGGCGCTAGAGACCGCGCCCTGTGAGAGAGGCGCGCCTCTTTAATAACTATGGTTAATTGTAAGCTTATCCTGCTTTTTGGGTTTAGTTGCCTGAGTTCCCTCTGAAGCTGTTTGTCTTGTCTTGAGCAATATATGTCACAAAGCATCATGCCTAGGTGTAATGTATTTTAGGAAGTGTTATGACAACTTACTTAGCATTTCTGCTGGTTCTGCCGTCATTTCTACCAAACTGTACCTCAGTTTCATAGTTTCTTGATGAGAATTTTGATCTCATCAAACTGGGAACTGCAAAAATTGACTCAAAAAAACTTACAGCTTCATGTAACTTAAGACTCGAAAGAATTAGAAAAAGGCAGTCTGGCCTTGAATGAATTACATAAGCATGTGTTTGATATTTTTCTGCTTTGGCCTGATGATTCAGTGGCATCTAATTTGATGTCGTTTGATGATTCTAAGGGCCCTGTTTGGACTAATGGTTTCTATTTGTAAATAAGTAAATTCTCAAACAAAATAAATTATCCAAACACATTTTTAGTTCAAAATTTAAAATTTAAATTTTCCCACTCAAATTCCTCTCACATAATTTTAAAAAATTGTCCCTCTTATTTTTCCCTCCAAAATACTTTTTCTATAAAAAAGTACTTACCAAAATTTTCACATATTCCAATACAACTTTTTCCAAATACAAATGAGAACACTCTCTCTAAATAGACCTTAAAGTTTTGTTAATGGGATCTACAAATTTATAGCTACAGTGCCATGGATTTGAGGAAATGGGTTGAATGTGTCAGATGATCTCTCTCTCTCTCTCTCTATATATATATATATATATATATATTTTAAGCCCTCATTGTTTTTAGAAAGTTAGATTATTGAATGAGTCTATCATGTGGGATGCGCTGAACTCAAGTTACTGTCTGACACATATTGAAAGAAAATGATAACAGTGGTCAGATGATCTTTATGAGCCATCACTGGCAATAATCATTCAATGTATGAGCAATGTGTGCTGTATCTTAACCAGGGTTTGCTTTGATATCTGTGGGTTTTGGCTTTTGGTTTTTATGCTAAGATGAAAGTGTGATTACATATGGAATTGGATGAAAGAGAGAGGTGATTATAGCCAGAAAGGAGCTTTGTTTGCGGGGGAGTTGGGCAGGTGGCTAGTGTTTTTAGAGAGAGGAGGAAAAAGATGATCAAAAGTGAAGAAAGAAGATCAGGAGTAAGAGGGAAAATAAAAAGACCCCATAGTTTGTGGAAACTACCAAGACCTCCCTTGACTCACCCGCCTACAATGTCAATAGTGGAAAGTGTGAAAAGACTAAACGGCCACTCAATTTACTAAACTAAAATTTCAAAAAAAGAACAAGCATGAAAATATATTGTACGATCAAACCTATTAAATAACGTTGTGATTTAAAATTTTGATTAAAATTTTTCCAATTTTTACTTCTTCAAAAAAAAAAAACTTATGTCAATGAAAAAACTACACCTATTTGTTTAATTAGATACAAGGAAGATCTTGCATAGTTTTTAAGAAGTTAGAAGTGTACCTTTGTGTAAAACAAGTATTGGAAAAGTTTGAGGAGAGTTTTGACCATAAAAACTCTTGCTAGTCAAGGGACTTTTGGTAGATTTCATAAACTTTGGGGTTAGGCTTATCATGCATAAAGCCTATATGACTTTAAAGCTACTATTGTCTATGCATTTTGGCTAAAAAATTAACGTAATACAGTAAAATCAAGTATTTTGCAGTTGTATTTAGCTTTTATTTTTAAAATTAAATTTATTTGATTTTTAATGCTGTATTCATTTTACTGCTTACATGGCTGGTGTTTTCCTTTCTTTTAGCAATATATAATGTCTTTATGCAGGTGGTTGTTGCAGATGAATCACATTTCTTAAAAAATGCTCAAGCAAAGAGGACAAATGCTGCAATTCCCATACTGCAGGTGTGTGTCTGTGTTTGTGGCTTACTGAACTAATGCGTCCATTCTTACGTGAACCAATTTTGGGTATAGCTTTTGGCATATTTTATCATTTCATAAGTATGAGTCAGACATATATGGATATCTCCATTTCATGTTAAAAGAGATTCCTTGTTTAATTTATGTATGTATCCGGTTTCTTTAACGAGTCTAATTATCCCTGCCTTCAAATTGCTTTGCGGATTAGCCAACCAAAATTAGCTTCAGTCATTATCCCCCAGCTGCCTTACCCGCTGCTGGGGGATTTCTTTTTATTTATTTATTTTTTTTTTCAGTAGCTGTCTTCTCTTGATTTAAACAGCTGTTATTCTCTTTTTTCGGCATTGAGCAATTTTGGTTGCTAATTCGCCCCACTAAACAATTTGAAGGCAGTTGTTTATACTTTTCAAGAGTCTGCAAAACCTGTCACAGTACAATTCTTTTTGGCAAAATTTCTCATACTAAAGTTAGAGAATAACAACTTCTTTCTCTTTCTATTTCTCTCTCACACACACATTTTTGATGATTTTTAGAAAGCTCAATATGTGATCTTGCTTAGTGGAACTCCAGCTTTATCACGGCCAATTGAGTTATTTAAACAGGTTGGTTTTTGCTTTTCATTTTTTTTTTTGGATGTTTTTTCTGTTGTACAATTGCAATTTATTGAAATTATTTCTTCTCTGGATTTCTAAAACT
The DNA here is from genome assembly GCA_020080225.1 of Gynochthodes officinalis. Taxonomy (NCBI): domain Eukaryota; kingdom Viridiplantae; phylum Streptophyta; class Magnoliopsida; order Gentianales; family Rubiaceae; genus Gynochthodes; species Gynochthodes officinalis. Next base: position 79,047 of record CM034619.1, on the reverse strand, counting down.
GTGTGATACAGCTGGAAGCCTTGTATCCTGGTGTATATAAGAGTGTCCATGAATATGGTAATCGGTATTGCAAGGGAGTAAGTTGAATTTTCCCATGGTTTTTTTTTTTTTTTTTTTACACATCATATCATTCTTTTTACTAAACTTTGATTTTTTTTTCCCATAATATTCTAGGGCACATTTGGAGTCTACCAGGGTGCAAGCAACCATGAAGAGCTGCATAATTTGATGAAAACAACTGTGATGATTCGCAGACTTAAAAAAGATGTCCTTTCTGAGCTTCCTGTCAAGCGCCGCCAACAGGTGACATCTGTTAGCCGTTTGCTTCATGTCTCGTGTACTTCTCTTCACCTTTGCTTGAGTTAGTAGTACATATGAACCATTTAATGAAGTTGCATTATACGTTGAGATGGTACGGGTTTTGGAACTTTAGTTGTACTTTTCTTTCCCAGTTCTTTGAAATTTGATGTTAGCCCCCTGATCGGTTGCATTGGCAATGCTAAGTTTCAAAATGTGACCAAGCTCTTAAGATCCACACTATTCTTTGATATGGTTTTTCTCTATAAATACTCATGGCTTTCCTTAATTTTGGCTCTTAAAATACTGTAGTAACTTCTTTTCCGTTGCAACAATTTAGTTGTGTATTTTTTTAGGATTAATCATAACTTTCATTAGCTCGCTCTCTCTCTCTCTATGTCTCTCTTTTCCCCAGGTTTTCTTGGAGCTAGGAGAGAAGGAGATGAGACAAGTTAATGCATTATTTCGTGAGGTGATCAAAGTTTCTGATGATGTGATTTTCAACTAATCTAGACTTTTCTTTCTAGAAAATTCAGTATTGGTGATTTGGGAATTGGGATGTTGATATATTGCATTTGATTGTCTTTTTGAAGTGTTTTTTATGAGCCTTATTGAATCTAAATCCTTTTTCAATGTCAACTCCTTTTTTCTTTGTTTTTATTTGGGTGGCATGTTAAACATGTTTATATATGTTTAAACATTTTATATGTCTAAATGTTAAATATTTTTAACATGGCTAGTTCCGAGTATAGACAAAAAAGTAGGATTGAGTTATGTTGACAATCAACATAAAAAATGTTAAGCCTGATGACATGGATCATATTTTAAATCATGTAAAAGCTAGGAAGTTCCCTGCTTTATGGAGTGTGTTGCGCAGTCCAACTATGGTGTCTTGGCAAGGACCATTACATTTCCATGAGGGATTGGTATCACATGGCACACAAATTTATTTAATTTAATGATGAAAACCAAGAAAATGCCAAATCAATGGAGAAAAAGTATATACCTTTATATAAGAATAAGGGAGATATTTAAAATTGTACAAATTATAGGAGCATTAAATTATAGTCAGTCATACTATAAAATTGTGAGAAAGAGTGGTAGAAATAAGATTGAGAAATTTGATTGGGCGCAATTGAAATTCCTGGGGAGTTTTATGCTAGGAAGGTCTACAAGACTACAATGGAAGCATGCCAGTTGAGATATCAGGCAAATTTCTGAATACTATAGGTTTTCATCAAGGATTTTCTTTGGGCTAATACCTTTTTGCCTTAATAATAGATGAGCTTACTAAGGGGGCGCTTGGGGGTTTGGGTGGGAGGGAATGTAAATAAAAGTATTCCCTCTGCTTGGTTTGGGGGTTTGATTACCCGGGTTTTGATGACCTCCCAATATTGAAGGGTATGGAAGCTAGGGAATAGGAAATTTTTTTAATTAATATTAACTAATTAATTAACTAATACTAACTAATTAATTAATATTAATTATTATAATTAATATAAATTAGTTTATAATTAACTAATTATTAAGTAATAATAAATAAATAAATTAAGATTAATTTATTTAATCATTCATTTACTTAATATTGTAAGTTAATATTATAATTAATAATTAATTAATCTCATTTATTAATATTAATTATTATAATTAATATTAATTAATTTATAAATAAATAATTTATAATTAATTAATTATTTAAGATTAATTTAATCAATAATATTTTTATTAATAATTAATTAATTTAATATTATAATGAATAATTAACTAATGCTAATTATTACAATTAATTTATAATTATAATTGGTAATTATATCCATTCCCCAGCACACACTAATCAGTATAAATATAATGAAACAATCCACTATCATTCCCCATTATTATCATTACCATTTCCTTTCCCATACCCTTAAACAAAACAAGCGCCCCCTAAGCGTATGTAGATAACAATCCTTAAATGTATGTTATTTGTAGACAATATAGTCTTGATTGATGAAACAAGAAGAGTGAATACTAAATTAGAAGCTTGGAGGGAGGCATTAGAGTCAGAAGGTTTTAAAGTAGAGGTAAAATTGAATATATGAAGTGTCGCATTAATAATCATATGATAAGCAATAGGATAATGTGAAAATTAGTGGACATGGATAAAATATATCTAAAAGTTCTAAATTTTTAGGATCTGTCCTTCAAGAAAATGAGGGAATTGATATTGATGTCACACATAGAATTCAAGCAAGTTGAAAGGAATGAAGAAGTGCATCTTTTATATTTTGTGAAGGAAAAATTTTATAAAACGGCTATATGACTAGTGATGCTTTGTGAACCAAAGTATTGTGGCTCTAACTATGAATATGAACAAAAAATGAGGGTAGCAGAAATGAGAGTGTTAAGATAGATATCTAGACATAATAGACTAGATAGAACAAATAATAAATGTATTGGAAAGAAATAGGGGTAGCACTTCTAGATGAGAAAATGAGAGAAACACATTTAAAATAGCTTGGACATGTGTATAGGAAACCCTTAAGGGGTGCTTGGTTGGAGGGAGTGAAATCAGTTAATGAGATTCATTTTGTTACTTGGTGTTTGGTTGGAAAAAAAAGGAATAGAATTCAGTAATGATTGTGATTGTAGAAAACTGGGTAATCGCTAATTAGTTACTTCCCCCCCTATGATAATTGATTACCTAAAACTCAGTAATCATTTTTATTTTGTTATTCCAATTTTACTTTCAATACTAAACCATCATCATTTTTCTCAATCCACTTTCTTTCTCATCATTTTCTCACTCTATTCTCTTTCATCATTTTTCTCTCTATTTTCTCTCTCATCATTTTCTCACTCTACTTTCTCTCATAATTTTTCACTCTTCTTCCTCTCTCATCATTTTCTCACTCCACTTTCTTTCTCATAATTTCTCTCTTCTTCCTCATCATTTTCTCACTCTTTCTCTCTCATAATTTTTCTCACTTTTCTTTCTTTCTCATTTTCTCACTCCACTTTCACTCTCATAATTTCTCACTTTGTTTTCTTTCTCATCATTTCTCACTTTGCTTTCTCTCTCATCATTTTCTCACGTTCTTTCTCTCTCATCATTTTCTCACATTCTTTCTCTCTCATCATTTTCTCACGTTCTTTCTCTCTCATCATATATTTTTTAATGAGGATAAAATTGAAATTTTGACTGATTTCTGTTCCCATAATTAAATTGAACTAAGTACCATCATTCGTATTGATATCCATTATAGAGTTTGATTTGAACCAAACACTAACAATGCAATAAGGATTCTCATTGTGATTGACTACCTTAATCAAATCCCATTGTGATTTCCGTTGAGTAACTTTAACCAAGCGCCCCCTTATATGTACGGTATGGTGTCTAGAGAAGTATTAACTCAGTTTAAAAGAGGAAGGGAAGATCTGAAAAAACTTGAAAAGAAATTATTGAAAAAATATGAATTATCTAAGCTTAAATGAAAATGTGTTTTAATATAAAACAATCGTGAGATATGATCTATATAGTCAATGCCACATGATAGGATAAAGGCTTAGATTTTGTTGTTGTTGTTCGTTTGTTTTGGGCGGCGGGGGAGGGGGGGTGATTGTACTAAAATTATGCAGAATCTTGTCAATCTGGCATCACCTTATTCATTAATCTTTTACAGATAAGAAGCTCATGCTCAAAGTTGTGTTTAGTTGTTTCACCATCTGAGCAAATGAATAATTCATCCTTAAAATTTTTAAAGTAATCTGCTTCTATTGGTATGCTTAATCATCCTTGCAGTCTAAAGGTTTTGATGACTGCAATATGCTTAATCATCCTTGCAGTGTAAAGGTTTTGATAACTGCTCTTGCCTTCTTACTTTCAAAAAAGAAATCATTCTGATGTCTGTCCTATTCTGTAGTTGGAGATAATTAAGAGCAAACTTAAAGCAAGTAAATCCAAAGAAGAAGCTGATTCACTTAAGTTTTCTGAAAAGAATCTCATTAATAAGGTATGGATGAAACTACCCAAGCATCAGATTTTCTTGGGTAGTTTTCTTATTCTTTATTTATATATTGACTGCTTTATTAGCATACTCTGATTCCACATCTACTTGCTTGTCTGTCTGCAATGTCAACAAAAAGTTACTCAAACGTTGAACTCGAAGCCAATTCTCTTGACAGAAAACAGGGATAATTGAATAGTGAATTACTTTGTTATGTACATGTGAAGGATAAAAAGTGTATGACCTTAAGTCTGGATTGTATACGAGTATTATGGATAATTGCGTCAAACCTTTCTCTTCTTATTCACTTTTGAAAAAGAGGTCCAATGAACTCACAAGAATTTTATTCTTGTATAAATTTTGTTACTCCTGGAGTTCTGTTGATGGCTAGTAATAGCATGAATTGTATCACAATTTAAAACCGCCATGAAGTTTATCCATGGAGCACACATGTTTCAGATGCAAGGTTGGTTCTACACTTCTGTTTCTATTTATCTTTTTCTTAATTTGTCTCTACCTCTCCATTGTGGTGATCAAGCATTCGCAACTACCAAAGGATGAAATTTACTGATTCTGAAAATCTTCAGCATACCGTATGAACAAGTTTTATTTAAACTTTTGTTTGTTTCAATTATTTAATATATTCATGCACTCTTCTAATTTTGGCATTCATCTATCTTATACATTATTTTGTTCCCTTTTTCTTGGTTTTAACACCACTTGAAATTCCAGATATATACTGAATCTGCGGAAGCCAAGATTCCTGCGGTTCTGGACTATTTGGCAACTGTTATTGAGGTATGTTCACATCTTTTTACGTCACTCCTGAGTTACCAGTTAAGGGACACTTGTCCATCTAGTAATCATGAAATTTAGTTCTTTTTTTTTTGGGGGGGTGGGGGGGTGGAATATGCCTCTGTCATTTTGATCAAAGGGATATAGATATTAATGGTCACGTCAAGTAAGTTTACATAAATAAGTATTTGATTTGTTTTTCTCTACAAAGGCAACAATGTGAAGAAAGGGACTTACTGCATGTCAAAGTGTTCCCTGGCCCTTTTATTTGGGAGGCTTTTTGTTTTCTTTTTGTGGTTGGGCGTGTGAGGTGGATGATATTGAGGGGCTGGTCTTGATTAACATATATTAGGGAACTATATTGTAGCAAAAACAAAGGTTTTGTTGTCATATATTTGTAAACTTGTGTAGATGGCCCATTTAAAGCTCAAATCACCACATTCTTGTATTATTAAACGTGCTTATATTTGTTTTCAAGTCAACATGAGCAATTCTTCTCTTTGCAACACAAAACTTCCCAGTTTGATTTCTTTTTTGATAGCAATTTAGGACCTTTTTTTGTGTTGATTTGTTAGAACTCCTTTGGAATACTTTGAATTACAGGAAAATGTTGTTCCCCTATAGAATTCACATAGTGCAGCATAAAAAGAGTTAGAAATGAGTAAAGTAATAAGATTTTTGGAAGCTTGGCTTCAAGTTTTTCATAGCTTACCTTTTATAATGTAAGCTCCCTAGAAAGCACAAAACTTATTTTATTGTACCTTTTAGGCATGAAACCATTTATTGTTTCACATTACCAGTAAAGTTCTAAATGTATTAAATTTTTATTGTCGTTTTTGTTTGAGTTTTTTAGCCTCAATCTTCTGTTAACAGGGTAGTTGTGTTTGTCAATGCATCAACACAATGGGAGACAAGAAATGAAACTCAAACAACCATTTTTTATTTTTGTTCTCTAATTTTTTTTCCTTTTACTTTTGGACACTCTTGCCATTGTCAAACAAACCCTCTACCATCAATTTTTATAGCTCCTACCACCTCCAGCACACACACATATTCATCCTTCCTTTCCCCCTGCTGCAGCTGTCATTTGCCTATAATTGTTAAAAACACCTGTATTGAGTACCCATTGATTATACTTGCAACACTTAACCAGCAACTCTCTGTTCGATATTTTTGCATTCACTGCCTCATTTGGTTTCTGTTGTTAGATCCCTCAATTTGCATTTTATTTCTGCCGTCTATATAAACATGACTATCTAACAATATTGGATTTAACTTTGATCTTCTTAGATCAAGTAAATTTTTAAAATAAATTCCAGGATTAGAATTTGGATCCTGTTAGCATACCTGTTGTATATTTTCTTTAGTACAGGACCTTAATCTTTGGCAACCAACTCCATTTCCTACAGAGTTTGGGGAGAAGGGGGGCTGGTTGTGGGCTAGGTGAGAAATAGTGGCCAGCATATTGGTTATGGGAACTGTTAGCATTGGTTGTCTGTCGGATTGTGTAGGGCAGCTGGGGGTATGGAAGTCACAAAATGACCAAATTTATGTTTTAGGAGTGGAGTGGGTAATTGAAACAGGAAATAGTTTAGTTCTCAAAGGTTAAAATTGATACAGTTTAGTGCCTTCTTAGGTACATGCTTTTAAATAATTGTTGCCTGTTGCAATCTTGAATAAGTTGTTCTACAAGCCTTTCTGTTGTTGCACTAGAGTAACCTATTAAGTTTTAATAGTACTGAAAGAAGTTCGTATTCACTTTAAAATTGATTTCTATAGCTGATGGAGAATCTTAGGTTTGCTAGTTTAGCATGTACAGGTATAGGATATTAAACCATGAAATTTTGTGTTTTTTGGAGTTAGTTTTTGGGCCAACCTGAGTTAAAATGACAGGTGTCAGCATTGACTTCTAAGAGGTAGCAAATCCATCATAATCTCACAAGCACGTTGTCAAGAATCATAAGCCACGCTGATGAGTCCGTAGTGTGATCAGTAACTTCCAACAATAATAGAGAAGACAAAGTGAAAATGTAGGATATTTTAGTTTTTGACGCTGCAGTGGTTCAAAGGAATGAGTTACTGAATTCTGATTAATTTACTAAGAAGCTGACAAATTTGCATTCCTTTTCACCACCATTCAGGATTTTGAAGTGCTTGGTGAGGAAAGACAAGGTCTCTGTTGAGGACATTGCTAAGAATATTGGAGCTGATGATGAGAGATATTTTTAATGAAAAAAGGATGCCAGATATGAGTTATGAAGGGCAACACAATGAGAGAAATAGACATTGACATTTGGTTTAGGTTTTTGATTGTTCCTTAATTTAGTTTTTAAAATTTTGGGTTCTCTCGGGCAAAGGCATTATCTGTTTTGCTGTTTGATGTTTTTTTTAATTTTTTTTCAAGTTTAGTACATTAAGCTCTATTAGAAAACTTATTTGATATGGACCATTTTTAGTTGTGAACACTAGCTCTTTGAGAATTGCAAGCTGGGTCTAATTTTAGTAATATTGTTTCTAATGTCAAATTTACAAGAAATTTAGTATTATTCAAGTTTATGGAGGTTGGCTTGGTTTTGAGCAAGTTTCCATGGCATCTTCCTAAGAGGGAAGTAATTTAGCTTAGAAATGATGTCCAAGAAGATCTAAGTAGTAGTTTGTAAACTCTTGCTCCTCCTGGACCTCCTCTTCTTTTTCAATTCCTCTACCAAATATAATAGTTCCAAAAAATAATTTTCATTTGCACAGACAGAAGGAAAGTGCCGTGGCTTTTTTGTTTGGGATGGGGGGTTGTTTGGTTGTTTGTGCGGTGGTGGTATGAGATGGCTCTATTCAGGCAATTTGGTTTTCCTTTTTCAGAAAGTCTTTGGTATGTTAAGATTCTAAATATAACTTTTTGTATTCTGTTATGCTGAAAGTGGCTAGTGTTCTCATGGTTGCTACTGAACTAAGGTTCAACCTGTTTCTTAGAAACAATTAAACAAACTAGGTTGCTCTCTGGATGTGCCTGTTCACACACAAAAATTCATTTGTGGCAGGCCTAAATTGTATGTGTGAGTGTCACATGCCTAAAGTGCAGTCCAGTGAGAGATAGTAGAGTGGTGTTTTCTCTGTATGAGGCATGTGTTGGTTTTCATGTGGCGCTTTTCTATGAACTAACGTTGTTTCTTCTAAATGCCCAGGCAGGCTGCAAATTCCTTATATTTGCACATCATCAACTGATGATTGGTTCAATACACCAATACCTTCTTGTAAGACTTATTTTAAGTTTAAGATATGTGAAGATGAATACAGTTTGTAATTATCTGCTGTTTTTGCAGAGGAAAAAAGTTGGTTGCATCTGTATTGATGGCAGCACCCCTGCTGCATCAAGGCAAGCTTTAGTTACAGACTTCCAGGAGAAAAGCTGTATAAAGGCAGCGGTGGTATTGCACTTTTTCTCTCTCTCTTCATTCAAGATCATAATAACCCTGACACGTATTTTCCTATTGCCAACTGGTATCATTGTATTGGAACTTGAAATGCTTTATAGGGGAAATTAATTCTTGTAAATGTGGTTATCCAGCTGTCTATTAAAGCTGGTGGATTTGGATTAACCTTAACAGCAGCAAGCACAGTAATATTTGCAGAGTTGTCTTGGACACCAGGTGACCTAATTCAGGCAGAAGATCGTGCACATAGGATTGGCCAGGTAATTATCCTCTGAAATAACATCTTGATGATGGAAAGGGTAGAATTTCTATCAATTTCATCTCTCCTTCTACCTTTTCCAGTTGTCACTTGTGATTCTAACTTGGTAGTTTACTTTACACCCAAAGAAAGAGTCCTTTTGTTTTGTATTTATTGTGGCTCCCCTTCTGCATTCTGTTTTTCTTGCATATTCCGTGTTAACTTTGAGGATTGAGTACACAGTAAAGGGATAGTCACAGGCTTTGTAATCAATTTTATTTAGTGCCATGACTTTTGCAGTAGTTAACTTGATGGGGTGTTATCACCCCATCCACATTGAAAGAGTTGCTGTATTAGCCAGAAATTCTGAAAATTTTCAAGTTTTTCTTTCAATTTTCCCCCTTTAAATTTTATGAAATTTCTCCATCTTACGTAGCCCCCAAATAATCACTATTTCTACAAAATAACACCTACTTTGAAAGGCATTGGATATATTCAAGATTTAATACACGTTACCTGAAGGAGTCTACAGTTTGGTTCCCATTATATTCCCGGGAATGGAAATGAGGAATGAAGAAATGGAACATATGGAGTTAGACATGTCATACAGATGCGGGAGCATATTATGGTATGACAGTTACTTTTCTGGTCCTAAGTGATGGTTTATTTTTGGATTTTGAGGAACCGTTGAGTAAAAGTGTAGGATGTTATGATTTCAAGAATTGAAAAAGAGATGTCAGCTAGGAGTAGGAGTGGCAAATGGATAGGTTGGGTTACTTATGGGTTGAATTTTACAAGTCATGACCCAACTCAACTCATATAATGATGAGTCATATTTGGGTTGAGTTCAATTCATCTCAGCTCACTTATTAAAATTATTAATTTTAAAAAATAAAATTATTGGCCGATTGGCAATCACTGCCACCGGCAGTAGGCGATGGTGACTTAATAATTTTAATTCATGGGTCATATTTGGGTTGAGTTATTATTTAACTCGTGATCTATCTGACCAAAGCCGTTGAGTTAAAATCATGGGTGGATTAAGTTGAATTTTTTGGTTGGGTTTATTTTTGCTAGCCCTAGCTAGGAAGATGAAGATTTAAGAATGTCAAAGTTGCGTCTTGGACTTGCATGGAAAGCTACTCTTCAAAGTAAGATTGCTACACTTTGAAATGCCTTAATGGTCGTAGTAGTCAACTACAGTTTATTTATTCTGCATGAAATCAATGCGGCATTATGTAGACTTCCAATCTAACCCTCTAGTTTAGTTGCATGGAAAGTTACTCTTCAAAGTAAGATTGCTACACTTGAAATGCCTTAATGGTCGTAGTAGTCAACTCCAGTTTATTTATTCTGCATGAAATCAATGCAGCATTATGTAGACTTCCAATCTGACCCTCTAGTTTAGTTGTCAACTTGCTTGGAATTCGTGGGACTTGTGAGAGAGACAAATATATTAGTTCTCCTCTAGAATTGAGTTCTTCAATGGTAAGCTTTCATTAGTGTTCTGGCTTATATTTGATTGATTTTGTTTCCATGTTTAGGTATCGTCAGTGAACATATACTATCTTCTGGCTAACGACACCGTTGATGATATAATCTGGTACAATGCATTGATTTGCTTTAGATGGTGCTGGCAATATGATTTTCTCCAATCCCTTTCCATTTACAGTTTCAAAAATTCCGGCTTCGTGTGCAGGGATGTTGTCCAGAGCAAATTGGAGAATCTGGGACAGGTCAGCTTTTCTTCCTCTCTCCCCCCTCCCCTCCCCCCCCAAATTCCTGTAGCTTGTCACACTTTGTTACTAATATCTTTTCCCTTCAAATATCAAATGTGTTTAATAACCGAAAGCCAAACCCCACCCCAGGAAAAAAAAAAAAAGAATTGTGGACTAGTTATTGTCTAAATTATTGTCAGTTTGTGAAAGTTTATCAATTAATCTCCAGATGCTCGATGGCCACGAGAATTCCTTGGAAGTTTCAGGTAATCAGCAATACAATAGTCCTACAAAACAGAGGACGCTTGATTCCTTCATGAAGCGCTGCAGCAACTCCTCTGACCATGAACCAATTCTCAAACAGCCAAAGTATTAAAATCTTTTTAAGTTGTGAAATTTTGATCTGAGCTTGTGTAAACATCTAAAGGGACATTTGAAAAATAGAGAGAATGAAAATACAAACTATTCATTATCCAAATATCTCGATTTTTGGCAAAAAGTCAACGTTATAATTGACGAAATTTTATTTTTTAAAATTTTTTTGAAACATTTTTTCTCTAATTTTCATCACAATTCCATTGTTACGGTGGTTCTCATTCAGTTTGCATGAAAAACTGAGAAATTATAGCAGAAACGAATAATTTTTCGAGGTGCTCAATTTTTGGCAGAAAAAGAAATTGCGGATGCTAGTACAAGAAATTTGAAATTTTTAGGAATTTTTCGAACTTATCTTTTTCTCAAATTTTCAGTATTTAAAAAAAAAAAATTAAGGCTGCGGTACCTGAGTCTATTTTTTTTCATTTTTTGAACTTTTATTTTCTTAAATTTTCATTACAATTAATTTGTTTTCCTACCTCTCTTTCAAATTATAGGAAAAATAGAAACAAACTAATCATTTTTCAAAAATTTTGATTTTCAACGGAAAACCAAAGCTACGAAGTACCCGGAATTTGGGATTTTTCAAATGTATTTTTTCAGATTTTCATCGCAATTTGTGTGAAAAATAGAGAAATAAGCACAAATGAATCGTTTTTGAAAAATCTAGATTTTCGGCAAAAAATCAACGCTATGGTCTTGGGATTCCCTTTTTATTTTTATTTTTTTTAAAACCTTTTTGCATCTCTTCAAACTTTCTGAAATTATAATTGCAACTAAATCGCTCTTATACTTGTCTTCCAATTTGTATGAAAAATAGAGAAATTGGAGCACAAACAAATCATTCCTCTAGGATCTTGATTTTCAGCAAAATTTCAAGGCTATAGTCCATGAAATTTGTGATGTGTGGCATTTTTTCGAAATTTTATTCTGACAAATTTTAGAATAATTTAATTACTCTTGTACTTTCCATTGAATTTGACTGAAAAATAGAGAAAATAAAACACAAAAAATCATTTTTCAAATACCTTGATTTTTGAGAGAAAACAAACGTTATATACATTGAATTTGAGATTTTTTTAGTGTTTGTTTTTCATACTTTTAGTTTTTCAAATTTTCATCACATTCAAGTTGTTCAAGTAAGGACTTCTCTTTCAATTTGTATGAAGAAATGTATTAATATAAATCACAAACGAATAATTTTTCAAACATCTTGATTTTTCCGTCAGATAGAGAAATTAAAACGCAAATGAATTGTATTTCAAAGATTTTCATTTGAATTTAAGGTGGTGTTTTAAACTTTATTTTAGATATTGAAATTCAAGTTCACTAACCGTAATATACCGTATCTATGTAATAAAATGGGTTAATTAAAAAAAATCTTTGACTTTTAGGAAAAAGAAGATTTATAATACACGAGATTTGAGATTTTTGGGTTTTTCTTTTCAAATTTTTGTTTTCTCGATTTTTTTTTTGGTCACAATTCAGTTATTCTCAATACTTCTTATTTAATTTGTATGGAACTGGAGAGATTAAAAAAAAAAACAAATCATTTTTCAAAGATCTTGTTTTTGGTAAAGGGAAAAAAAAGGGACTAAAGTTATAGCCCATGGAATTTGAGATTTTTGAATTTTTTTGTCAAATTTTTATCTTCTCCAAATAATGAATTAAGAATAAATAATGAACATTGTTCGATTTAAATTTCAAATATCTAATCCAATGATTGCTAATTTTGCACCAACAATTTGAACCATCTATCATTCAGTTTCGTGTGATAACTCATGCAAAAGAGTGTCCAGATGATACTACTCTCTACAATCAATAATTAGCAACCGCAAAAGTTGTCGAAATGAAGAATGATGACATTACTTTCTCTTGTTATAGTTTTTATCCAAAACTTTATTATTTATATCCGGATTGGTCCTAACAAATAATAATTAAAGCGCGTCATGTCAAAAACTTATAACATTTGATAGTGATCCAAATTGGTCCCCGCAACCAGGTGAATAATAGCTAAGGTAACGACGGCAAACTTGCAATAGTTTGATAATGATTATGTGTGTAATGTATGGTAGTTGTAATGGCTCCAAATCGTATATTAGATATTTTTTGTTTTAAAAATTTTTTAGTTTATATAATTAAATATATAATGTTATGTTTTATTTTTATTTATAATTTAAATTATATATTATTATTATTAGTAAGGATGATAATAATTTTATATTAAAATTATTTTTTTTGGAAATAATTTTTTTTTTAGAACTAGATAGTAGTAGGTATAAAGAATTAGGAATCCCTTTTCATATGTACCATTACTCTATATGTTTATGAATGAAATTTTTTAATAAATTGTTATGATGGTTAATATGGTATTTACGTTATAAAAGAATAATATATTGATTGGTATGTACATGAATAGTAGATCATGTGTATTGGTTAATGATTCTTTCACATAAATGTCAAATTAGTTATTTAAACATGTATTTGTCACGACCGACCGGCATATTAGAAGTAATGGAAGCCTACCGGACCATCAACTACGGGGGGGACAAGAAAGGAGCCAGGACGACCGGCCGTCCGAGCATTGGATCGCTTGTTTGTTCGTGCTTGACTGTTGTTCTCCAGCATAACGTTGCAAGAGAAAGAACCGCCATAATTTGTAGTTCAGGTATTGGCAGTATCTGATGCCGCGGGAATTGAAACGGTCCCCAGAGTACGTACGTACTTGTGCTACTGACGCGACTCTCTATGATTGCATAGGCCGGAGTATCGAGTATCCTGTGTGTGCGCTGAACTGTAGACTGATGAAGATTGTTGGGGAAATTTCCATCTCCACTACCCGCTAATGTTGTGGTGGCCCAATATTCTGGTACATGTATGTCATTTCTCTCACCGCCGAAATTGTCTAGTAATTTCCCATGAACTGGACTGATCCACGGGAGGGGAAGAAGATCGATTTTATATCTGTTCGAGTTTAGTTCAGTCCTGACGCCACTGCACAATTTTATAACCCCCCACCACCCACTCTGCCACTCCTACAAGTTTCCAATTATATGCTTCCTTGAAGCCACCTCATATTCATCTGCGGGTTCTTCCTTCTCTATTTGTGGTATATTAATGAATTTGGGAGATAGCCAACAGCTTTCTTCCTTCTTTGTTATATTACTTTATATTGCTTTTTTACTTTGTTGTCTCCCCTCTGCGTTATTACTTGTCTGCATTTGTACTTCTTGTTCGTGTTGCTGCTATTCTGCATTGCCATTTCTTAGCTGCGTTTGTTTCTGTGGTGTTATTTTCTTCTTTCGAGCTTTCATTAGCTTATAAAATTCCCCTGCACCCGCAGCTAATGTTAAAAACATAACATTGTGAAACATATTGCTATCACAACAGAAAAACTCAATAAAGACTTTTCCTCTTGCTTTGTGTTTGCAAGGTCCACGCAACCGTTATTCATCTCATTTGCACACCGACAGCAGGTTACATGGCGATAAACCTACTCATACTAGCGTTTATACTTTTTGGGGGCACATTTGGTTTCAACACTCCATCTAATCGAATAGTGAGGATAAGTCTGAAGAAGCGGCCTTTGAACCTTAACAAGTTGCATGGGGCAAGGATCTACGCAAGACATTCGAGGAATTTCAGTGGTAATTTGAGATCTCGAGAACAAGATGTATTATATCTTAAAAATTACTTGGATACCCAGTACTATGGTGAAATTAGTATCGGCACACCACCACAACACTTCGACGTTGTCTTTGATACAGGCAGTTCTAATCTGTGGGTCCCATCTTCAAAATGCTTCCTTTCTGTAAGTTCTGGGAATGAGAAGTTTGGAACATAATTTCCACACATACAAACAACATTAATTAATTGCTTGACATTCCTCGCAGGTTGCGTGCTATGTACACTCTAAGTACAGGTCAAGGTTGTCGCACACCTACACAGAAATAGGTAAATAGAATTTTATATCTTAAAAATACATGTTTTTGTTGTCTGCGCGAGGAGCCTTCATCTGCATTGCATTTCAAAAAATACTTGTCACACTCATATTTTGTGATTGATTTTTCTGGTATAGGAAAACCTTGCAAAATTCCTCATGGGGCAGGGTCCATATATGGATTCTTTAGCAGAGATAACACAGTACTTGGAGATATCACCATCAAGGAGCAGGTGCGGGCTCTATTTCTTTCTGATAGTGATCCTGTGGGTAGCCATGTTTTCAAAAGTTTGAATAATGTTGTCTTTAGTCCATCAGGTGTTTACAGAGGCAACATGGGAAGGATTGTTCACTTTTTTGCTTGCACAGTTTGATGGGATACTTGGACTTGGATTTCAGGAAATTGCTGTTGGACAAGTAACTCCAGTTTGGTATACTACATGACATACTTTTCGTGCTAATCTTTATTTCGTCTCACACTTTTTTTCTGACACTGGATTTAGTTTAACACAGTACTAACATAAGAGGAACAGGGAAACTTGAGCTTAATGATCCAAAATTAGCAGAACACAGCATCAGCTAACTATTATGGTGCAATTCCATTAACTTGGTATCCCATTGGTTTTTTCTGCAATGTGCTTCCTGGCTTTCTTGGGGAAAGACGTACTTTGTAGCATAGGCTCTCATTACTATTCTAGAGAAAGAAAGGGTATTCTTTGGCGTCATTAGCAATTACCTTGCAAAATGTCTGTTCCGATAAATAACTAGGAATGTTGTTTGCAGCCTGAGCAAATGAAAGATCTGGGATGATTTCTATTATCTTCTGCAGCATTATTGCCTTAGATACCTTAACTTGCATGTTCTTTAATTTACTTAGTGATCAAGTCCTCTTCAAGTAAAGGGTGGCACAACCTCCAGGAAGTTCATAATATAACTTAGACACGAGTACTTCTGTAGATGATTAAATAAGAATGATCGATGCTTTATTACCCGTAACAATGCTTCATATCTGTGGAATTTTGAAGCTGAACTTCTCAACCAGTGCAGGTATAATATGGTGCTACAGGGCCTTGTCACCCAGCAAATATTTTCTTTTTGGTTAAATACAGATCCTAAGACAAAGATGGGAGGTGAGATTCTCTTTGGAGGTGTGGATTGGGCGCACTTCAGAGGTCATCACACTTATGTTCCAATTACTCAACGTGGTTACTGGCAGGTAATCAAAGCCAAAGATTCATTCTCTTAGGATAATTGTATCTTATGAAGCTGAACCCGAAAGGGAAAATTCATGATTCCAATACCAAATTGGTGTAGAAAAGTTTCCACTGGGTTAAGTTTCGTTGAATTTAGGTTTCCATTGAAAATTTTACCTTAGCTTTCTTAAATGATGCAGATTGAGGTCGGGGATATTCTTATTGGAAACAATTCAACAGGTAATACCATTTGATTCCATCTGTTATTAGTTATTTACTCACTTCGGGAATATAATTAAAAGCTCAATATTCTATAAATTTATTTTTTGAGAGTTATAGGATGAGACATTTTGGGCTTTTGTTAGGCACATGAATTTGTTTTTAATAGTTACCGTTTCATGTACATGATTTTAATGTCAAACTCTGGGCTCTTACACGCATAGAACGAGATAATTATAATTGCCTTTTTAATGGTCTATGATGATAGGACAAAGAAAATTTTTGTCCCCAAAAATCCCAAAATTCTTATGTATATTATCAAAAGAATGGTGCACTAACATTTGAAATGATCGCAACATGGATATATTAATAGTAAAACATGGACTTGTCATACATACAAATTGTCTGGCCTGACAAATCCTACTTATTTCAGTTAGTCTAAATTTGTTTGTTATAAAGATCATAATAAATAGTTTCTTTTTATCAACTTATGGAATTTTTCTAGAAACCTAAAATTTAAGCATCATTGTATTCTTTGAAGCACCGGAAAAAACCTGGATGTGTAGATTCAATTACAGAAGAACAAAACATCACTTGGACAACCTGGATGTGTAAAGACAGCCACTGATATGAAGTGAATATTGGGGATAACATGGTAGAGCAGCCATAAGCATTTTTAATGTGAGCAGTGTATTTAAAGGCAAAATTTGTTCAGTTCTTCAATTACTTTTCACTGCTGGTGGACAAGAAAACTTTGTGTTAAGTCATTTTGTTTGTGGCAATTGGCTTGCTGAATAATATTGTGGATAATATGGACACAAACTCAATATTGGAGGGTATTTCATCCTTAATCATGTAAATAATATCAACATGTTTTTTATGTCATAGAATCTTTGCTTGTAGTCCTGGTGTCTAAAAACTTTGATCTGCTCTGAGATATGTTGTTTGCAGCCTTAGTTGAAAGAAGGGATTCCGTTATGGTTCTTGTTTTGACTAATTTTTTGGAAATGCTCCTTCTCTAGCAATAAATTTATTTTGTTATCTAAATTATTAAGTGTTGTGGGCCAGAAGGTTGAGATATTAATTTAAAAACTTTGATCTGCTCTGATATATGTTGTTTACAGCCTTAGTTGAAAGAAGAGAACCTAAGTATGGATTTCTGAAAATATGGCAATGCTAAGTTTCATAAGGTCTGTCATTAAAATTTTCGTTCTTGATCTCAGTATGCTGGTCTATCTTCAAATAGTTTTTGTCTAGCAAACTCTTTGAAATGGTCCTTTTACAAATGTGCTTTGACTTTGGATTCAAATTAGGGATATATATAGTTAGATCCATTGAGTATGGTATAAGACCTTTTTAATTTGAGTTGCTATTAGATGTTTTTGCTTCAACTTGTTTGTGAGGGTACACTTTGTTTCTCTTCAATTAACATACTTGATATGTGACAAAAATGTGCAAGAAAACAGAAAATGAGGGTAGAAAAAATAAGAATGTTGAGATAGATGTGTAGATATACTAGACTATATAGAATAAATAATGAATGCATTAGAAAAAAGTAGGAGTAGCCCCAGTAGATGAGAAAATGCAATAAACATGTTTAAGGTGATTTGGACATGTGTATAGGAAACCTTTAGATGCATTAGTGCGGCATCTAAAGTCAAGAGAATTATTCACTCAAACTAAAATAGAAAGAGAAGATCTAGAAGGACTTGGAAAGAATTCTTGTGCCAGTTCTTGGGTTTAGGAAAATATGTATTTTAACAGAAAACAATGACGAGATATGATCTATATAGCCAACCGCATATAGTCAGATAAAGGCTTAGTTGTTGTGTAAATTCTAGGGAATCTGGCTTGAAAGTTTTGTATTTGTTCTCCTTTCATGCAGAATTCTTGCCTGGAAATGAAAACTTTGTTTTTTTATGTTTTCAGTTCTTTGTCAGGATGGTTGTGCTGCTATTGTCGATTCCGGGACATCCTTTCTTGCTGGTCCAACTGTATGAATCCCAGCAATTTTACTATTTACTGCATAAGTTATACGTGTTATTATTCTCAACCATATTTATTAGCACCATTCCAGGCTATTTTGACTCAAATAAACAATGCAATTGGGGCTGAAGGAGTTGTGAGCTTGGAGTGCAAAACTGTTGTTTCCTCGTATGGGAATTTGATTTGGCAAAAGTTAATTTCAGGGGTACGATTCTTTGCACCTGTAGCCTTCCTGGGTTGTTAGATTTTTAGCATTGCTTTTTCTTCTCTTTTAATTTTCCCTTATCATAACCAAAAATATATATTTTGCATTTGTCAATATTGTCCACACAGCTCCAGCCTAAGAAATTATGTTCTCGTATCGGGCTTTGTTTGTACAGGACTTCTAAATATTTGAGGTCAGATTTTGTAATATTTCTATGAGTACTTTTTAACTTGAGGATTTTTATGAATCTTCTCTCATCCTGAATCTCAGTAATACAGTCTCTGACACTGAATTTGTGGTCTATAGTTTGAACTTGGAGCAACTTGAAGCAGAAGAAAATGCTTTATGCCCATTCTGTGAGATGGTTGTGTTTTGGATGCAAGTGGAACTAAGGAAAAAGAAAACTAAGGAAAACGTATTCAGATATGTTAATGAGGTAACCTTCTTTAATCTGCAGCTTAATTGATTTTAAGAACTTATTTATATCCGTTAGAGCGCGCATTGACTCATGATTTCCTTTTTTCCCTAAAAGCTGTGTGAGAAGTTTCCTAATCCAAGCGGTCGAGCTTTTATCGACTGTGAGAGTGTTGCTACCTTGCCTCATATATCATTTACAATTGGGAACAAATCCTTCCCCCTTTCTCCACAACAGGTATATCAGTTCTGT